>OV049924.1:46911664-48407091 GCA_920104205.1 Eupeodes latifasciatus | reverse complement strand
TTCACTGGGATCATCAAAAGAGTATTCTCCCAGATGAAGTTTGCGTCTTCGTGAAAGAGCAGGGCAGGTGCAGAGGAGGTGAGAGATTGTTTCCTCTTCTTCCTCGTCCATGCAGCTCCTGCAGAAGTCATTTGAGGCTACACCAAGTCGTATTGCGTGTCTGCCTATAAGACAGTGTCCCGTAAGGACACCTATTAGGGAGCTAATATGAAGTCTGCTTTGGGATAACAAGTCTTTAGAGCGCTTTAGGTCCAATGAAGGCCATATTAGTTTTGTGGCTGCGCATGTTGGTAAATTGTACCACCTAGAGTTTGCTATCTCGAAAGCTTTTTCTTTTAGCAGAAGTTTACATGTATAGCTATCGGTATACCTATCTTCTCCCTTTCAGGTGAAATAGGTATGACGGTTCCATTTTTAGCGAGTTCATCGGCTCTACAATTTCCCGTGATGTCTTTGTGGCCCGGCACCCAACATAGGTGAATGTTAAATTGCTGCGCCATCGCCATCTCCATAAGAGACGATCGACAATCGAGGGCCGTTAGAGAGTTTGTTGAGACACCGTCAAGAGACTTGATAGCAGCCTGACTGTCAGAGAAGATGCGTATATCAGAAGTTGATATCACGTTTTCTCTTAGCCAGGAGAGAACCTCTTTGATCGCTAAAATTTCCGCTTGGAAGACGCTACAATGATTAGGGAGGCGGAATGAGATGCTTAGATTAAGCTTTTCTGAGTACATACCACTACCAACTCCCTCATTTGTCTTGGATCCATCTGTATAAAAATGGATGCTTTTGTCATCCAGGAGTTTTGTATCTTCCCATTCATCCCTGGATGGAATGGATACCTGGAAGTTTTTACCAAATTGGGGTTTTGGGATAGTGTAGTCTATGTACTTTGGTATAGAACCAAAGAGGTTCAGAATGATGGAGTGCCCAACATTGTTGTTGGTCCACTGAGATGAGGCGTTGAGTCTTATGGCTGTACTCGCTGCCACTTGTTTGCTGAAAATGTCGAGGGGTGTCAGATGGAGGAGAGTGTCCAACGCTGCTGAGGGTGTGGTTCTCAAAGCCCCGCTAATGCAGAGACATGCAGTGCGTTGGACTCTGCTGAGTTTGTCGCAATATGTGACTTTCTCCAGTGCAGTCCACCACACTGCAACCCCGTACATAAGTATTGGTCGGATGACCGATGTGTATAGCCAATAAGTTATGCGAGGTTGAAAACCCCATTCTCCTATGACGGCGATAGCAACATCATCGGCATACGCAATCACTCTGTAAAACAATAACTTGGTAGGGAGCATGCACCAACTCATCTGCAAAATATGGTCGGAAGAAAGCATGTCCATGACCAGGAAAGTCCACTATCGACCAAATTTTCACACTACGGCAGATTTTGGAAAAAACCCAGAAACTTAAAATCGATACCCACCATCTCTTTATCGATTTTAAAGCCGCGTATGACAGCATCTATAGGGAAGAGCTCTACAGAGCAATGTCTAGTTTTGGCATCCCTGTCAAACTTATCCGTTTGTGCAGAATGAAGATGGAGAATGCACACTAGGGTGGAGCGTCAAATTTTTTTTTCGATTTTCAAATTCGAATAGCTTTTAAAGATTGCATAATTACGTTAACTATACGTAAAAAATAAGAAAAAAAATATTTTTCACTTTTCTTAGCCCTCTACCACAGCTCAAAGTTTTGAAAAATAGACAAAATGGTCACTTTTTTTTTTTTTTTTTTTTTTTTTTTTTTTTTTGTTATTTTTGTTATTTCAGCATTACGAAATCGTTTCTTTTTTTGAGCGACTGGACCGGAAGAAAAAAGAGTTCACACATGGTTTTGTTATTGCAATTTATTGTTTCTTCGTGTCGGTCTTTAATGCAGCAGGTAGGTACTTATTCGATGAGAAATGTTTTCTCCCGCCAATCGAATGTACCGAATTTCGTAGTGCGGTTCCGATTTGGTTGATCGGTCGCAAGTGCAGCTGGTGGTCGATGAAAAATGGATTTCGCGGGCCACTCTATAGTTTGCATCTGTCTTTATTTAAGAGTGCAATAATTATTTAAGCTCATTCGTTCATTAAACTGGTAAGAAGCAACACGATTTCGTTTCTCTATCAAATACCTACAATTCAAAATGTTGAAGCGAGTAACTCGACAAGATTCCGACTGTCCTCTCTTTGGAGCAACGTGCCTTATAAATAAAAGAGTGTTACAATTGCAGAAGTTATAAAACACATAATTTTTGTGAGAAATGAACAAAAAAAATAAAAATAATGGAAAGCAGCCATCTATCACACAAATATTTGAAACCCTAGGACTTGAAATTATTGACGTATGGAAGACTGCATCTTTGCCTTCAGTGACAATACAACGCGTAAAACAACAAATGAAAAGTATCTATGATAAATATTTGCATTTTTTGAGATACCCAAAATCGAAACAAAATGAAAACTATAAAAACAACTTACAAGACTGGAAGAATAAATTTCTTACTAAATTATTTGATATTTGTTCGTGCCAGTGCGTAAATTTAAATAACTGTGTTTGTCCAAGAGATAAGAAAGTTCCCCTACTAGAAAGATCTTTTCTTTTAGATTAAAGAAATGACAGAAAAATGGCTATAGGCGGGTTGGACCTTTTGGAAACCAAAAAACTAAAGGAAAAAAGTTTGAGAAAAAAAAAATCAAGTGAGAAGGTACTAACACAAGAAACTTTGACGACATCATCAATTTGCACAAAAATTAGATCAAGATCAAGATCTCAATCAAAACCTCCAGTTTGCCCACCTACTGATTATGATGATGACCCACAGCCAAGTACTTCTTCAAAATGCCAAGAAATTAGTATAAGAAATCGGTTATGTCTTCCAAATTTGGCAAGAGTTTGTGATCAATACGGCATTTCGGATCGATCAGCAGCAGCAGTTGCGAGTGCAGTCTTACAGGATGTTGGCTTGGTAACCACAGCAAATGTCGAAAACGTCATAGATAGAAGTAAAGTTCGTAGGGCCAGAAAACGACAAAGAGAAGTTCTCCAAACCAAAGACTGTATTTCGAACATTGAAAGCATTTATTTCGATGGAAGAAAAGACAGGACATTGGTTTGTGAAAAACGAGGCCAACGATTTTACAGAGTGACTAAAGTAATGGAACATATTTCACTAATAACGGAGCCGGGTTCAAACTACCTAGGACATCTTACCATATTCTCTGGAAAAGGCAAAACTATAGCGGATTCTATTAACTCCTTTCTTGCGGACAGAAAACTGGATTTAAGTAAACTGTCTGTTGTTGGTTGTGATGGTACTGCTACAAATACTGGTTGGAAAAGTGGGGTTATCCGGCTAATGGAGTTGAAGCTGGGGATACCACTGCAATGGTTCATATGCCAACTACATGCTAATGAATTGCCTCTGCGTCATTTATTTATTAAATTGGATGGAGCTACATTAGGACCTCAAATCTATTCAGGACACATTGGAAAGGCGCTGGAAAATTGTTGTGACCTTCCTGTTATTGAGTTTTTACCAATCCCAGGGAACCTATCTGCTTTGTCAAAAGAAATCCAAGATACTTTAAGTACGGACCAAAAATATTTGTTTCAAATGTGTGATGCTGTAAGTAAAGGATCCTGTCATAGAAATCTCTCCAACAGAAACCCAGGAAAAATGGCACACTCTAGGTGGTTGACAACTGCCAATAGAATTCTAAGGCTTTATGTTGCCACATCTAATCCGAGTGAAAACTTGAAAATACTTGCAGAATACATTGTAAAGGTGTATGGCCCAGTTTGGTTCAGTGTGAAAAAAGACAGTTCTTTCCAAAATGGTCCAAGTCACGTTTTCGAATTAGTAAATTTGTCAAGATGCTTCAATTCGAGCGTAAGAGAAATAATTGACCCCGTTATTCAACGCAATTCTTATTTTGCACATCCGGAGAACATATTAATGGCAATGCTTTGTGATGAAAGACCTAACATCAGAGAACTGGGGTTAAGAAGAATTATCCAAGCTAGAAAAAAAACAAAGGTCTTCAGTTAGAGTCTTTAAACTACCGAAATTAAACTTCAATGCCAAAGATTATATTGACCGAATCACAAGTTACAGCACCCCCATTATTGGAGAAAATGAGTGATCAGGATTTAGAAGACATTCTACAAAAAAAAACTCCAATCGACATGTCATTTCCAAACTACCCTTGTCACACTCAAGCAGTTGAGCGCTGCGTGAAGATGGTGACCGAAGCTTCAAGTACAGTAGCTGGTGAGAAAGCAAGAGACGGACTTATAAGATCAAGAATATATTCGCGAAGTATTTTGCCGTTTTTCCACACAAAAAGAAATTTTAACATTAAACAGTAAAAATGAAGGTATATTAAGGCTATTTTTTGAATTATTTATGAATATTTAAGTTTTTACTACTAAGTTTTTTTGTGTTTTTTGTCAATATAAAGCTAATAATATCATAATTTTTGTGTGTTTTATTTCATAAATGAATAAGTATGAAGTTATTTCACACTTGCGGATGAATATAAATCAAACGAAAAAAAACACTATTTTTCAATATGAGTCGAAACTTTGAGCTCAGGTAGAGGGCTAAAGACTTTATCCGAATTATTTTTTTTAATGTAGAATTATTAAAATTACCAACTCGCAACAAAATGGAGGTATTCGAATTTAATACAGCAACTTTTTTATTTCTCCATACATTGACGCTCCACCCTAATGCACACTGCTCCATCAAGGTAGGAAAAAATCTCACCGATGCATTTGATGTCAAAAAAGGTTTTAGACTCGCATGGAAATACGGAAAACAAAACCCAACGTCGAACCGATTCTTGTTTTTATAAAGAAAGAAAAACTAAACCAATTTTGTTTGGGAAAAAGCATTTGCAAACAACTTAATTTATTAAAACTATCGAGTACACTTGCCAACTTGGCGATTACAGAGCTGAATGAAGACTAACAATATTTCGTATAAGAACGAAGAATGCTTGCTCTTTTGTATGCTCTTTCGTATAATACATAATAAGAATATAGAATGTTGAAGTGTAGGTTAGCTGGCGGTTGCTGGCTGTAGTGATGTTGAACTCGTACGCTCGCGTTCGATACAGCGATGCACTGTCATGCGACTTCTTCAACATCGTTCTGAAAAGATTTGTGCAACACTCAACCGTCAACACTACATAGAGTCAGTGGTGCGTTTTTGAGCATTGCGACGGAAGTGGAGAAGATGGGTTTCGTGGTCACGTCACAATGAACAGCTATAACTTTGAGGTAGTTAAGGACTTTGTCTACCTAGGCGCCGCTATGAATTCAGATAACGACACTTGCGCTGAAATCAAATAAAGAATAACTCTTGCAAATCGCTGCTTCTTTGGACTTGGAAGGCAATTGAGTAGGAAAGTCCTCTCTCAAGTATCTAAAATCACCATCTATAAGACAATCATCATCCTGGTTTTCATTTATAGCCCTGAGGCCTGGACCCTGTCAAAAAAAGATGAAAGGGTCCTAGGATGCTTCGAGAGACAAATTCTTCGGGTGATTTTTGGTCCCGTCTGTATAGATGAAGAGTGGAGGAGAAAATACAACAACGAACTATACTAGCTGTACAGCGACATTGACATGGTTAAAAGAATAAAAGTCCAACGATTTAGATGGCTGGGTCATATAGAGCGAATCGACATCAGCGCTCCAGCCCGTAAGGTCGTCGAATCCAATCATCTTCTTGGACCAACGAGATTTGCTGCTTTATGTCTTGACCCAATACCTCAAATAGACTATGAGTTACGTTTTCGAAAGGAGATCTAGCAATTCTAACCCGGTTTTAATTCATCTAAACAGATTTTATCCATTCTGTCTAAACATGTTTTTATTTCTTCTAGCCCTGCCCAATATGATGACAAATTTTTAAATATGTAAATGTTCCAAAAACTATTGATGGCACTACCAATATCTTTCAAATAGATGCCTGTATTACTGTCCAATTAAGTCGTCCTTATGTATTGAGTATCTGTGGTGGTTGCTATAATGGAAGCAATATCACAATGAAACATAAAAATGTTACCAAAGAATCACCGAAGAATCTTCCACTTCTTAATTTCATTGAGGGTTGGCTTCTTATTGGTACTTGCACAGCCTGCTCTTTCTGCGGATCGGAGGAGTTAGGTGTAAGTGGACGTTTATTTAATATAGATTCGGTTTTGTTGAAAGTCTGCTTTTTGTTAAGTCAAGTGCTGTCGATCTGGACAATATCATTCTGAAGTTTTTCCAGATCCTTGGAAGGCAGCAAAAATTATACCGCTTCGAAAAAATGCTAAAGGAACTCAATATAGACCTATCTCAATTCTGCCCTATTTGTCTAAAGTCTTTGAGACAGTTTTGCAGATACGAATCAACGCTTATCTTACAGCAAACTCTTTAAGGACAGCTGTACAACAGCACTCCTTTACGTGACTCAAGAAATAGTACAAGAACTGGATTAGGACAATGTAACTTTCTTAGTCTTGCTTGATTTTTCTAAGGCTTTTGACACTGTTCACCATGTCTATGTAAAAAACTTATGCTGCAGTTAAATTTTTCTGCAAGTTCCGCTAAGTTTGTACATTCTTATTTGACGAACAGAAAACAAGCAGTTCAAATTGGTGACTGTTTCGTGTGGTGTTCCTCAAGGGTTGGTATTGGGTCCCTTACTATTCGGTGTCTATGTCAATGAACTTCCAAGTTTAATCGAAAACTGTTCTGTCTTCAACTTTACTTCAGCTGTCCTGAGTCTAAACTCATTGAGCATGGCGCCTCTAACATCTATGAAGACTTTGACAAAATTTCAAACTGGTCTTGCTTAATTGTTCTTTTCTTGAACCCTAACAAATCAAAATGCGTGGTGATTTCTAAAAACAATCCTGATCTCTCTTACTTTTCCACGATTTTGTTAAGTAATGTCCCCTTTGAATATCTAAAAACTGCTTAAATTCTCGGGCATTAACTTTAACCGCTCTCTAAAATGGGAAAACCATATAAATGGAATTATAGACAAAGTTTATGATGCCCTACGTACTTATTGGGTAATCCAGTATTTAACACCAGTAAACACAGGCATGTTGCTTGTCAAGACTTTTTAACACCAATCTTAGTATTGCAACTGCAGTTATGATAGTAAACGTAAACTAAATGTTGCTTTTAAAAATATTATTCGCTATGTTTTTGGTCTACGAAGATATGACAGTGTATCCAATCTTCCTACCCTTCTGCTAGATATTTCCTTTGATAATATCCTTAAACTTCGAAATTTTTTGTTACTGTCTGATGTACTGCTTACACACCACACCCAAAAATTGATTTCCCTACCTCTAGAAGATTGATTCATCCTCGCTATACATGTTCAACATCCAAACGTAAATTTTGTATAAACTCAGTCCGACTGTGGAACTCTCTCCCAGGCGCTATTAAGGATATCCAAAACGCAACAAGAATTAAAAAGGATCTAAAAGATTATTTTTCAAATAGCATTTAAATACTTTAAGTTATATTATTCAATTGTACAATTGTAACTAGTCTGTTTTCAACAAAATTTCGCTTGCTCTACAATTCTGTATTACGAGTATTATAGCTTGTAAGTAATTTATAAGATACTAGCTGACCCGACAAACGTTGCTTTTTCATATAAATAATTTTTAGAGAATAGTTTGCTGGAAATAAATAACTTATTGTAAGCGTGTAAGCATGTGGTATAAAGTGGAAGAGATATAGGGCACTGTAAACGGAGACAAAATATTAAAATAATAAATCACCAAATAATTTGTTTTTAATTTCTTAAAATTAATTCTTTAAAATTATATACATATCGTTAATTATGACAATACAAAAAAACAATATCAATCCCTTAATGCAACAGAGTGTACAATTTTTTTTTGCGATCCCATCTTTCCCCAATACAAACAAGCTGGATGGTTTGCCCACTCGAGAGCACGCCACGTATAGTTGTCCGTGTGAAAAATATGAAGTGCTCAAATCTAAGCCGCAGACAGACATCCTTTGGCCTTGAGACTTATTGATAGATTCATTGCGAATGACAATCTAATTGGAAATTGAAGGCTTTTGAATTGAATTGGCACATCAGTAGGTATAAAAGGGATTCGCGGTAATAATATATTTTCACCTCGGAATTTGCCATTTATAATTATGGCTTCGATAACATTTTTCATTAATTCTTTAATAACTAATCGCGTGCCGTTGCACAACCGTACTGGGTTAAAGTTACGAAGCAAAATTAGCGGAAATCCAACCTGCAGTTGTAAATTATGCGGTGGCATGCCTGGTAAATCCAATGGTCACAAATGTTGCATCTTGAGATTTAATTCGTTGACTTACACATTTTTTGCCGCTAAAATTGCTCTTGCTGCCAGCCACTCATGAATCATGATTTGTATATTGCCTGTGTAAATCGGGAAATATCTGGTCAATGAAATGATTTTGTGAATCAATAATTGTGCAGAAATCGACCGGTAATTTTATGCATCCAGTTTCACCTGTAGTAACTTTTCCGTGGCCTATATTTAACAGTTGTTTTGAGAATGTTTTAGCGGATAGATCTTGAAGAATTTGAACACGCATATTTACTTTCAGTTGTACTTTTTCAACATTACGCCACAGTTGCGATGATTTTAAGCACGCGTTGATCTCATCAGCGTATGTTGAACGCAAAATAACGGGAAGTGTTTGTCTGGAATCACCTGAAAGAAGTAAGAAGAAGGAGTGCCGCCAAATAGTCTGTCGTTGTTTTTTGTATATTTCAATGTCCTGTTCAACGCCTCAAGCGAATGTTTGTGTGGCTTAGTGCATTCATCCTAGATGATAATTTTACACCGTTTCAGCACTGTGGCCATGGAAGATTGTTTTTTTTTATATTGCACAATGCACATCGCATCTGTGGTGACAGTTTAAATACTGAATGAGCTGTTCTGCCTCCATCCAATAAAGTCGGTGCAAAAAAAAGAATCCACCTTGTCCTGCCGAAACTGCGAGCATGATGTGGTCATAAATGGTTCTTTGTTCTTCATTCATTAGTGGGGCATTGCGAGCAACAATCGCTGCATTTTCAGTGTCTATTAAATCAAATGCATTTCGATTTGGTGAATGCATACCGAAATGACTGAGTGGTAAGTTGGTAATGATAACGCAAAGATCCTCAATAGCAATCAATGCTTCATTGTACATAGCGTCACTGAATACTATCGTAAGATCGTTGCACCGTGTACGATGTTGATGCAATTAAACCATAGCACTTAGGAATATAAAAAATAGATAAAAACCTATTCTCAGACCTACCGAATGTATATGCAAAATTTCATTGAAATTGGTTAAGCCGTTTTGGAGGAGTATGGCCACTAACACTGTGACAGGAGAATTTTATATATCAGATTGTATCTTACAGTTATAAGATAAAACGAATAAATAAAATGAAAATGAAATATAAATCAACAAGTGAGCTACGTGTGTCAGTCATTTATCCTATTAATTTGTCTGTTAATATTTTTGAAACATATTTTCGTATCCTATTTAATCTCCATGCAATTTTTCAAAAAATAACACCCATTTTAACGAAAAAGCCATTTATCAAAAAACAAGTAATTTTTCAAGCCTAAAATTTACCTGAAAAATTAACCTACATAAAACTCTTTTGAAAAAACCAAAGAACTTCTAAGGACACACTAAACTCATTCCAACCTAATTCTGTGCTTTCCTGTTCACTGTGCATAACGAAATCATTCAGAAAATGAAAAGAAGTAAATATATTTTCTTCTTTGGCAGTTATTGAAACAAATCCACACTTCAAATACAAATGAGATGTGTACGCTTATATTTAAAAGAAAATATCTTTCGAAACGATTTTTACCAAGCTATTCATTCTTCAAAATCATGGCGCCGCCGTTAAATAACTCTATGGCGACACGGCAAGGCAGAGGCACAAGAACACTCCTCCTAATATTCCCTGTGTGAATAATATGAATCATAAAAATATTCATCATTCATCCAAAAGAAACACGAATACGGTGAGCTCTGTTTTGTAGGTCTATTGTGGAGGGACTGGAATTTTGAACATGAAAATGAGTTTGAAATTGTTTTTGTTCGTCTTATTGAAATAGAGACACATCTGCAAAAATGTACCAACTTAAATAAGAAACAAGAAACTTTACCTGTTACCTAAAACCTATAAGAATTTGTAAACAGAACAAAAACAATTTGGTTGATTGAATATGTGGAACCAACCTAACCGGAAATAGACACATTGTTTTTATAGTCGCATGATGATAATAATAATAAATATCACGGTGGTGATATACCTTACACTGATTCTTGTAAAACTTATAACTTGTATCAGTTGATGTCTGTTGAAAGTATCAATCTACTCCTTCAACTAAAAAATAACCATAAACCCTTTTTTACATAAAAGTAAGAAAGTTATACTTGATGTGTCGCCTTTTTTAAGGTAATCTCTTTTATACACTGAAAAAAAAAACAATCTTCAAACAACTTGAACTTGAACAATGGTTATTTTTTTGGTTGAAATAAAAAGTAAACATAGAAAACGCAATTTTCGCATATTAGAACCAATCATGTTATGATTTGAAGTTGGTAGTGCTGTAATTTGAAACCTGTCATTTGAAGTATAAGATTGTTAGTTGAATGTTTACTTATAACTATAGTAGATTTTTCAACAAACGAACAACGCCATATTAAAACTTACTACTAAAGTGGTGATCTGTAAAATTTGTTAAAAAAAAAACTCTATTCTCATTAAAAACCAACATTACTCAAGTTATTGCCGAGATACTCCCCGAAATGGTAGTCAGCACGCGTTTTCCACACCTGAACATCCACAAAGGTGGAGTTCTCCAGATCAATCTTCCGTCAACCAAAGTGACCATAAAGCGATCGACACTAGACACGCTTCCAGCATCATGGATTCCAGACCGTAGACAATACAGGAAGATGCTGTGAGAAGATACAACGCCGAACGGCTACAATCGCAAGAAATCGCTAAATCCTTCTCCTACCGAGTCATAAATAGCCGCTTTTGAATTTCTCTTGCAACATTGCCAAGATGCAATTCGAAGTTCTCTTGCAACATTGCCAAGATGCAATAAGAGAAGCCGCTTCTGACGTGTGCTGGGTTTCAAGCAGCCACCAACAAGAGATTTGTCGGCAGGCAGGCAAATGCAGCCAAACAACAGGCCTACAAAGCGGCGCTGCATAAAAGGACAAGAGCTGCTCACAACCTCTATGAGCAGAAGACGAGAGAGGAACACCGACTGCTCAGAAGGAGAAAGAGGGAGCATGAGAAGCGTTCGGTCAAAGATGTTGAGAGGTTCAAAAGCAGAAATGAAGTTCGAAAGCTCTATGAGTAGATGAAACGAAATTTTCAAGTACATAAACCACAACCGAAGGCTGCGATGACGAAAGAGGAAACATCATAGTGGAACCGCAGTCAATGCTGAGGATATGAAGGGACCACTTCTCTAGATTGTATAACGGTGACGACGAACCGAATTCCGCTGTCAGGCAGGATGATCCATTAAATATAGACCACAAAAGCCAACAATCCTGTCTTAGACGAAGAAATTATTGCCTTATCTAAGCTGAAGTCTAACAAAGTCACTGGAGCAGAGGGCTTGAATGCCGATCTCTTCAAAGCAGCTAGAGTTTATTTGGTTAAGAGCATGCACCAACTTATCTGTTAGATATGGTCGGAAGAAAGCATGCACGGTGAATGGAACCTCATTATTGTTTGCCCGATTCTGAAAAAGGAGACCCTCTAAACTGCACCAACTATAGAGGAATCAGTCTACTTAACATCGCTTACAAAATCATCTCTGGCGTAAAATGTGAACGTCTTAAGCACATCGTCAACAACCAGACGGGTCCTTATCAGTGTGTTTTTAGACCAAGAAGTCCACATTCGGTCAAATATTCACATTACGGCAGATCCTCGAAAAAACCCAAGAACATCGAATCGACACCTACAATCTCTTCGTAAATTTCAAGGCCGCATATGACAGCATCTACAGGGACGAACTGTATGAAGCCATGCCTAGTTTTGGCATCCAAGCAAAACTCGTCCATTGTGCAGGATGAACATGAAGAATTCGCGCTGCTCCATAAAGGTTGGAAACAACTTAACAGAACCTTTCGATGTCAGAAAAGGTTTTGGACAAGGTGATTTCTTTAACATCGTCCTTAAAAGAATAGTGCAGAGCTCCCACGTCAACACTACGACCTTTCAAAAGTCTGTCCAATTACTGGCATATGTTGATGACATTGACATAATCAGCGTGATGTCAATGAGGGTTTTGTGAGTATTGAGGCAGAGGCGGCAAAAATGGGTTTAACGGTTAATGAGGGCAAAACAAATTACATGCTGTCATCATGAACGATGTAGAGCGCTTGGAAACCAATGCTCTAGCCCTGAAAGTGTTCAGATCTACGCCTACAGGACAGGCTGCCCTGGATGCGGTGGCCCGCACAAGTGTAAAGTGCCCTCACCAAACTTAGAGTGCGCAACTAGACATCTAGCTAGGCACCGAATCTTGTTGTGTGAGGCCCTAGTTCACACAGAACTGAAGGTCCACTTTAAGTAAGACTCCCCAAATTTGAATGATATTGTTTTCTGTTTTCCGCACTCAATGACAAATTGTAAACTTTGTAATAAAATAAAATGTTTATCAAAAGCGTATCGCTTTCACTATAGCTTCACTTTCGACGTCGAAGAATGAATGATCCTGCTAATGTTTCGTTGTTTCTCTAAGACGTGTTTCTTACAAATTTAGTGGAAGGTAAATTCTATTTCAAACATGTGTACATTCGAATTTTATATTTTTTTTGTTCTGTATTTTGAACCAACCTTAAAACAAAACACCCAAAGAATATAAATAAATAATATTATTTTGACAAATATGGGAACACAAAATGGCTTTATTTAACGGTATACACCCTCCTGTTTTCGTTTCATATGGGGGTAAGGTATATAGCTAACGCAGCAGCTACAAAACTTTTTCTTTTAGGTGATAAATTATCTGAAAAGTATTTTGTGGTATAAGTTCACAATATTTCATCGTACATTTTCTTGTTTTTTTTTTTTAAATTTTCAAAACCATGTGTTGATATAAATTTTGGAAAAGCTTTGTAGGTCGTATGGGAAAAATCTATACCAACTTACAAAAATAAAAGAAAAACCTCTATTTGCATAACACATTCAGAGAGTCCTGAATCCTTCATTGGATTCACTAAAAACAGGAATGCTTCGATGTTTTTTTTTTGACACAGACACCACATTCTCCCGACCAAAAAATTACACAGTGTGAGGCGTTACACATCTCAGCACATACAGCTCTGGCCAAAATAATGGGAACACTTCTCACATTTGAGTTTAATTGTTTTTTTTTTGTTTCACTTGAGTAAAGCTATATGTATCAATGATCGAAATAATAATAACAATTGAAGAAAAATCTCAGAAAAAAAATTCAAATTTGTCTTAGGGTATTCAATCTGTTATTGATTTCGAAATTATAGTCTAATTTTTGATGTCATAAAAATGAAAAAAAAAAAATAAGAAACAAGATGGTATTTGAAATGACTTTTTTGCAAAAAGATTTCGCACGCAAGTTAGCTTTAAAACGATTCTTCGTTTCCTGCAGGAGGTTAACCTTGACGCACATTTTTAGAAAGAAGGTGAACGTATATTTAATTTTCATTATAGAAAAATATTTAAGCCGAATACACATATGATGACATGTTACAGAATGTGGCCTATAAAAAAATGCTCCCTAGATGGTGTTTTTATCTGGATATTGTCTTCAAGTATTCTATAATTTTAACGAAGTTCTGTATTCAAAAAAACAAATTAAATGTTTTTCAGTGGTTTTCTCAATAAGTGGGCCTGAATCTAATTAAAAACCATTCCATGGAGAGCGAGACTCAAAGAGATTAGACATAAGTGTTGTAATACAACGAATCTTGTCCAATTGTCACTGAAATTTTTTACGCAACGTCGCAGAAAAATGTTCGTAATATTTGGCTCAATGAAAAGTAGATTGACCCTTGACTTCTTTCTTACCTCTGATCCTGATATGTACACTATTAGTGTTCTATCTCCTCTAGGTACATCTGATCTGAAGAAGTAAGTTTATGTTGCAATAAAGCCAATCCTTTTGAGGAAAGCCGGAAAAAGTTCAAGCAAGCTAGGAAGGATTGCAACTTCCATATTCGACGGACTAAATTTATAAATGAACAAAAATTAAGGCAATAAATACTGCATTTGTAAAAAACATGAGAAATTCTTCTTCTTTCTCGGTTCTTACGCCAGTTGTCAATAAAACTTAATTTGTCAGCTCTTTAGAGAAAGCAAATTCACCGCTGCCTGTGACTTATGACTATTATGACTCTGCCTGTAATTGAGCGAGTTAATGATTCTATGGGACCAATCTTTTTTTGCACTCGTACTGTGTCAAAAGTACCTATAGAGATCTTAGCACACATAAATCCGCAGGTCCGGATGGTATCCCCGCTATTGTTCTGAGGATGTGTTTTTCAACACCGGCAAAACCACTGCTTAAGCTTTTTTATCTGTGCTACTCCTCAGGTCTCGTTTCGACCGGATAGAAAACAGCATTTGTCCAGCGCATCCCCAAAAAGGCGAATCTTCCTCATCCTCTAATTACCGACCTATTATCGTTACTTTCCTTCTTTCCTAGGTTATGAAAACGCTGATTAAATATCTGCTCAAGAAATATCTCGAAGATCGAAAGCTTCTTAATGACCGTCAGTACGGCTTTCGCAGCAATAGGTCTACTGGTGATCTCATGGTTCATCTCACCGAGCAGTGGAACAAATCTTTCCATCGCCTGATTATTGCACTTGACATTTCAAAAGCATTTGATATGGTTTGGCATCAGGCCCTCTTATCGAAAATGCGTGCTCTTGGTTTTTATGAATCCCATTTTTAATTAGTAATTAAATTACCTTCCGGATCGTTCAATAGTAGTATTGGAAGGGTTCAAGTCTGAAAACTACAAAATAAATGCTGGTGTGCCCCAGGGCTCTGTTATATCTCCTGCACTCTTTCTCATTTTTATTAATGATCTCCTGTCTGCAACTTCTAATCCAATACATTGTTTCGCTGATGATAGTACTTTTAGCTTTTCATATTCGTTTTCAAACTCACGTCCCTCTTCTTGGGATATGGAACTGCAGCGACAAAAAATGATAAGCTCATTAAGTTCCGAACTAAACAGTAATGTATAATGGAGAATAAAAAACCGCGGTGTATTTAATTCGAAAACCCAATGCTGTCTTGTATCGATAAAGTGAGATATACCCCCCTTGTCATTATCCATGGATGGCATTTGCGTGGAACGATCACATACGTGATATCTCCAAAAATTCCGCAAGGTGTTTCGGTTTCCTTAGGCGATGCATGAAATGTTTCACCCCTTCTAATCTGGCTGTTATCTACTACACTTATATACGTCCAAAGCCCCTTGATTGGTGATAATATCATCGTTAGTTCCTTTTTGTCGCTTGAACATCGTCTCACCGTTTTTTACCGTTATTTTAACAGTTTATGCTTTAGAGAAATAGCCAGCTTCATCCCCCCCCCCCTTAAACTCTTCAAGCGTTATACTTTCGCTTCTAGGCTTGTTCAACTTCGGTCGTACTGTCAAGTACAGAGATTAGTCTACTTCGCGAATGCAATTGCAGTATTCCGGAATTCAAAACCAATGTCCACTGACATACACCTCCTTTTAAACCCTCTGTCTTTTTCCTAGTGTTCACACTGTGTCTCTGCATAATAAGGGTAGTACTCGTAATATCCCTTTGAGTGCGCGTTTACAATACAAACAATATTTTTAATTAAATATCAAAAATATTTAAGTTAAAGTTTAAGTGTAAACCAAGTGTTATTATTTTATTGGGCATAGCTGTATGTACACATACATTCAGATGGGTATTTATTTTATGGTTAACCACATAAACAAAAACCAACTTCGTAGCCATAGGAAAAGTTTACCGTTATACCGACAGAGAGAGAGACAGACTCACTAACAAATATAAAAGTAACGTAGTAAGTATTTCTTTTTGTTTAGTATTTATTTACAGAAGTTAGTCGATTAAAGTCACATAGATTTTAAATTCAGATTAAATATGTACATCCATATGTATGTATGTATGTATGTATGCAGGTTTTAAAAAACTTTTTCAATTGGATTAATAGCAAAAAGTCACGACAGAAATACCAAGCAAAAAATAAATGTCCTTTTTTGTTCCTATTTGGTTTTTGTCTTCTTTGATTTAATAGAACAACAAAAAGAACTATTAAAAAAATGATTTAGTTAAGTTTAGTAGAATTTGACGATGTCTCTGGTTCTGTTAGAAGACTTTTTTTTATAACAATTTATATTTAATTTAAAAAAAAAAGAAAGTTCAAAAAGTTCTTCTTTTAAGAATTTTTTTGGAAAAAAGTCAAAATAAATTAGTTTTTGTTTTTAAGTTGAGACAAATTTTTGTCAAAATTTTCAATGATTTATTTCAATTTAATTTAATTTAATCGTTTCGTTTATTTCTTTCAGGTAATGTCATGGAAACATTTTTGATATTGAGTGAGTATACTTAAAATGTACCTCTAAAAGTTACATACAATAAAAAAAAACACATTTACTATCTTCCTCTGCTTTTGCTGCGATTGTATCTTTTTATAGTTTATCCAGTAAAAAAAAATAAAATACATGAAAATAAAATTCACCAACATTATTCAGAAAACAAGGAGGAATTTTTGGTGGATCAACTTCTCTCGTTGATGTGACTTTATTGTGACTTTTGAAATAACAAATACATAAAATATAAAATTTCATTACTTGTCTGTCTGTCTCACAAGAGGAATGAAAATATAATACAAAATAAATTTGTTTGTTCACTGTGGCGTATGAGTAACATAAAACAAATAACTTAGTATAGGGTGTTTGTAAAGTTATATCTATATGTTAAATCTTTAAATTTAAGTCTCAAACTACTAATTTTATGGAATTTGTGTTTTTAACGCTTTCGGCGATTGAAAAATGAAATGAAGTAGGCATTATCTCAGCTGATTTTAGCAAGGCCTTCGATAAAATATCTCATATATGTACTTATCCTTTTTAAGCTATCTAATCTTGGCTTCGAATTGGTTTTGTCGAAATGGTGTTCTATCCTTTTCTTGCGAGACGTATGAGTCTTAAATAATTTAAGGAGATCCCGCTAGTTCCGTGTAAAAAGATATAAACATTAACGAATACCAAAAACTTCACCCCATCAATACTCTGTTGAAGTTATATTAGCCTCTTATGTGACCAAGTGACGATATAATATTTAAAGCCACCTCTGCACTTAGCTTTGTAGAATGTTCTTGAAAGGAATTTTCCAAAACATTTAATCAACACATCTGCATATCAAAAGCTTATCGTTGAAATCAACCTGATTTAGTACCCTAGCATTGAAGAATCAAGTGATGCAGATATTTTTCCAAAATAACAATAAGCGTCTTGGGATCGGTTTGGAGTTTGAAATTCCAACTACAAATTATTTATGGCACTAATTTCCGGTGAAAAGTAGGGTGATACCTTCCTTTATCTGGCTATATGACTGTGATCTCCTTATTAAGAAGAAAAAAACCTTATCCCTTAGCCATATAAAAAAAGTAGGGAGCTATCTGACATCTTGTTTATACGTCGCCATCTTTTCTTTTTCTTTAATATGACCCATCGCAATTTGAGAAATACTCATGTCTTTTTAAAGGGTGATTTTTTAGCTATTATCTTTTTGGCCACACTGCTTTAAACAGCTGACCCACGTTTCGTGTTTTGTTTCACTGTCAAACATCTTCAGTTTGGTCTATAATTTAATCATGAACCGTCCACTGAAGCGGCTATTGGGGCTATTGTGTCTAAATTTCGCACCAAATTTACATTGTTGAACATTAAAACACTAACACGCTTACGTAGAGTGCGAACTGAAGAAAATATCGCAGCTGTATCGGCCAGAGTTAATGATTACCATCAATTATCGATTCGTCGCCGTTCGCAGCAATTGGGCCTCTGTTACTCAACAACGTGGAAAATTTTGCGGAAGAATTTAGGTGTAATGCCTTTTAAAATACAGCTAGTGGAAGAATTGAGGCCAAACGACCTACTGCAACGTAAAATTTTTGGTAAATGGGCTCTTGGTAAGTTGGCCGAAGTTCCACTTTTTTACCGAAAGATTGTGTTCAGCGACGAAGCTTATTTTTGTCTCAATGGAAATTCCAATGCATCTGGGAAAAGTCACAATTTGGTGCGGTTTATGGGCTGGTGGCATCATTGCACCGTACTTCTTTAAAGATGATGCGAATCGTAACGTAGCTGTGAATGGCGAGCGCTACCGTAAGATGATATCCTACTTTTTTTGCCCAAAATGCAAGAGCTTGACTTGCATGACATGTGGTTTCAACAAGACGGTGCCACATGCCACACAGCACAGTTCGGTGAACATTTTATTTCACGTTCGGGACCGGTCAATTGGCCGCCTAGATCGTGCGGTTTAACGCATTTAGATTATTTTTGTGGGGCTAAGTTCATGTCTATATATAGACAAGCCCGCTTCAATTGACGCATTGAAAACAACATTGAAGCATGTATTCATGAGATACCTGCCGAAATGTTAGAAAGAGTATGCCAAAATTGGACTAAGCGGATGGACCATTTGAGGCGCAGTCAAGGTCAACATTTGCATAATTAATCTTCAAACATTAAATTATATGGACCATACTATTGATTCAAATAAAGATTTCATGCATTTTTCTGAATTGTAAAATTACGCCATTGCTGTTTTATCAATAGCGGAATTGAAAGATATTGATGTAGACGACGACATGCGACTATTAAGCAGTACGTGCTACATCAGCAACGAAACAATCGTAATCAAGCAAAAAGAGTTTCCTGACCGTATTATTTCTCGAAGAGATGGTCGAAATTAGATACAAAAAGTTTGTAATTTGACACCTTTAAAATTGTTTCTTAAGAGCCTGGTGAAACATAAGATTTATGGCGATTTTTCACAATCGATTTAAAATCTTTCAAATGGAATTTGTAAAGTTATCGAGGACATTCATTTTTTTTTTTTTTTTTTTTGGCAACACTGGTGAGAAAGTGAATAGTCCTTTAAAAGTTTGTGCTTGTAAAAAAAATTTAATTTTACCTTTGAAATAAGTTAAATATACAAAAAATTGATTGCAAACAAAAGCTCAACAATTTTAGCAACAATAGTTGAGCTCGGAATTTAAAGGCAAGTCATTTTTACCTTATATTTCAAAAGAGAAAAAAAAAAATATACATATATATAACATCCACAACAAAGAAATTTTTTAACTGTCACTGGTCTTACAATAAGTAATGCACAAGCGTTTGAATACTGAAATATCTCCAATAAAAATGAACACTAAAAAAGGAAAAACTTCTAATCTTGTATCAAATATGACTATCGACGATCTCGAACGTTTATTTGATTCAAAGCAGAAGCATCTTGCCACAAAAATCGACATTGAAGAAGTCCGGCTGGATATCAATGGCTTAAGGCGCGAGAATGAGGAACTCAGATCCCATGTTCACTCCCTGCAATCAAAAGTCGATTGGCTTGAGAACCAGATTGAACGGATTCAAATGCAAACCACCGAAAAAAACTTGATTTTTTAGAGTCGAAGCAAACAATCAGATAGAGCAAAAGGAGCAAATAGTTGAGCTCTGCACGCAGCTTTCAAATGACTCGGACACCAACAACATAGAGGAAATTAAAGAAGTCAAGTGCTGGAACCCACGGTATAAAAATTTTATTGTGAAGCTTAGAAGCAAAAATCACATCTATGCCATTCTTAATAACACTCGAAAATTGAAAAATACAAATATCTCGGTGCAAAAAGATTAAAGGATTTAAGTATGAGAAAGCGAAGAGCTCCTCTGCTGCACGTTCGTCATTTGATCAAGAAAGAAAGGAAAAATGTAAAAGCAGTTGTTAGAGAAGATAAACTTTTTATTGACGAAAACGAATATACATGGGATGAATCTTTTGGTTTAAGAATAGGTAAACATTGTGGTTTTACTAAACTATGTAAGACTTTTAATTTACCCGACGATTTCTTTAAAAAAATTCAACCTCGAACGAATGCAACCGATGTGCGTGAACCTTCTATGACAGCTGCTGTCAATGTCAAACCAAGTGGAAGTGGCAGTAGTAGAGCTGAATTTGAAATGTCAAGCGACATACGCCAATAGCACAGGGATGTCAATGAGGAGGGGCAGAAAATTTGTGTTGTTGGTGAATTTAGTTTTGTGGCGTATAATGTTGGAGGACTATGTAACAAGTTGATTTTCCCAGGATTTTTAAAATATATAAATGACTTCGATATAATTTTTTTATTGGAAACACACACAATAGAAAAAAATTGTAAGGAATATGATAAATATTTTCCATTATATGAGTGCTGTTGGATTCCAGCCAAGAAATCAGCAAGTAGAGGAAGAGCAAGCGGAGGAATGCTAATTGCAATAAAAAAAACAAAGTTGGAAAAAAGTAAAATTAAGATTAATGATGAAATGGCGTATATTACACTAAAAAAAAAACAGTGCTACTTTATATCTCGTTCCAATTTACATTAATTGTAATAATTGGCAGCATGATTACGATAAACTGTATGACCTTTTATGTTCACTGAAAAGTCACAACATAATGATAATGGGTGATCTTAATGCTAGAACTGGAAATTTACAATCTGAGAGTGCATTTAATTATAAAAATCGAAATAGTAAGGATTTAAAAATAAACTTAGAAGGCAAGAAAGTGATAGAGTTGTGTAACGATTTTGGTCTATGCATATTAAATGGAAGCGTTAACGGAGACATTCAAGGAGAGCTCACTTTTATTGGAAAACAGGGCAGCTCACTTATAGACTATGGTCTCATAGGTGGAGAATGGCATGACATATTTCAGGACTTCACTGTTGGAGAACAAACTTATTCTGACCATCTTCCAATAACTATAACCGTTAAAGATGATAGTGACCAAGTTCATTTGGTAGATGATAGAACCGTAGAAATTAATAAATTAAAATGGAGATCTTCTAGCAGAAATGCAAACGAATTTAAAGAAAAAAACAGACAATTAACATCGATGAGAATTTCTAGAGCAATGGCAGATTTCATACCAATCTGCGAACTGGAAGTTGTTATTCAAGAAGCCGCAACTCTTATGAAAAAGTCATCCACTTTACACAAAAAAATGAATGGTACGACTACACCTGCGAAAAATTAAGAAAAAAATCCCTGGCGCTCTTAAATTTGGTAAGGAAAAATAATCTAGTTACAATCAAAGCAGAGTACTTAGAAGCCAAGAAACAATATAAATAAGTTTGTAACGAAAAAAAGAGGGCTTTTGAAGAAAAAATTGCAATAACATTAAGTAATTGTAAAGATTCAGCGGAATTTTGGATGTTAACGAAAAAGCTCAACGGAAATTGGGGTGCGAAGGGAACAAAATATTTTAAAGTTGACGAGATGAAAACTCACTTTGCTAATCTATTTAGTTCAACCAATCAAATATCATTCAGCTACGCACAACCTTTTTATCATGATAGTTTACTTGATGAGCAAATTACAAAAGGCGAAGTAGAAGATGTGATGAGGTCCTTAAAAGATGGAAAAGCGGCGGGCTCTAACGGTATACCGGCTGAGTTTTATAAATACAGTGCTGACATTTTTAAGCAGAAATTATCAGAAGCTCTGAATATAATTTTTAAATTTGGAGTTGTACCAGATCATTTCTGTGAAGCTTGGATACTACCAATTTTTAAGAAAGGAGATCCAAAAGAACCAGCAAATTATCGTGGAATATCTTTCTTAAATGCATCTTTAAAAATTTATTCATCTCTGCTTTATAACAGACTCGACAAATGGGTTCAAGTTCACAGGAAATTAAGTGAATTTCAATCTGGATTCAGGAAAGAGTACTCCACTATTGATAATTTATTTGTGCTCAGTTCGATTGCTCGATGGAAGTTGGACCAAAATAAAAAACTATACGCATTTTTTGTTGACTTCAGAGCGGCATTTGATTCTATTAACAGAAACATATTATTCTACAAGCTACATAACCTAGGAGTTTCAACCATTTTTACTCGAGCGATTCAAAAGATGTATCAAAATACAGAAGCAAGAATTTACAATGGAAGTGATGTCTCAGATAAATTTCAGATGCTAAGAGGGGTCAGGTAGGGTTGTAACTTAAGCCCATTGCTTTTTGCACTGTTTCTCGACGATCTAACTGATTGGCTTACTTGCGGAGTAAACATTGGAAATTTAAGTATAAAGACAATTATGTACGCGGATGACATAGTGATTTTAGCTGAGTCCCCTTCATCACTTCAACTGATGATTAACAAACTTGCTGAATACTGCAATCTTTGGGGACTGGAGGTAAACACAGATAAATCCAAAGTTCTGATTTTTAAAAATGGATCAGGGAGAGTGGCATCTAATGAAAAATGGATGTATAACGGGAAAGATCTGGAAGTAGTAAAAAAGTACAACTACCTGGGAATGGAGGTAACATTCAATTTAAATGTAGATTCGCATCTTAAAACAAAATTGAACAAAGCGAAATCAGCAATTTGCGCAAATTGGAGAAGAATCTTCAGTAATAAACTTATATATGTCGACACTAAATACCGAGTTTTTAATGCAACTGCAAAATCTGTCTTATTTTATGGAGCCCAGGTTTGGGGAGTGCATAAATTTGAACCAGTGGAATATCTATTGAGATTTTTTCTCAGAAAAATTTTCTACCTGCCTATAAGTACCCCAAAGTATATGTACTACCTGGAAACAGGACTCCCAACGCTTTTCATTTCAACACTGAAATTAAATGCAGATTATTTGCTAAAAGTTTTAAAAATGGAGGACACTAGGCTGCCCAAGCTTATTCTTCAGTATGCAGTTCTTAACAAAAAGCTATTTTGTAAGGATTCGATGAATCTTGCTGCCAACTGCGGTATGACGATTAATTTCTTGGACATGAATGCTGACAACTGGAAACGATCTTTGTACGAAGTAATATCTCTAACAGACGAAGATGAGAGATACTCATTCATCGAAACGGCGAGATTGTCGACTGAGAGAAAATTTTATGCCAAGAGTTTATATAATCTGAATGAGCGGAATTATTTCAACAATGCCTATTCTTGTTTAGTAATAGGCACAGTTTTCAAAATAAGAGGAGAGCTGTTAAAATTGAATTACCTACCACATCGAACTGAGAGAGCTGGAACATGTAGTATTTGCAATCTACACGAAAGGGAAGACATATTACACTTTGTGGCGACTTGCCCTATACTTAAGGAGATTAGGCGATATCACTTCGGGAAAAATAAACTCACACAAGAAGAATTTTTCAACTATCTGAATGGTGCAAATTGGATGCTGCTCTACAAATTTGCCATTGAAGCGATGAACTACAGAGAAAAAATTCACAAAGAAAATTTTTAAAAATTCTAAAGATCTATTTTTGCTAGTTTGATTTCAATACACGTAAAGTAAAGTTTATAAAACCATTTGCTATTTTGTGTTAACTAAACTAAAAATTACTTTTTATTTGCTATTTTGTTTTAACTAAACTGAAAGTTCCACTTTTTTGCTATTTTGTTTTAACTTAACTGAAAGTTACATTTATTTACTAATTTGTTTTAACTAAACTAAAAGTTCCAAACTTACTTAATTTTATATGCCAACTAAATCTTAAATATCACAAAAAACAAGCAACATTAATTTAATAACAAAATGTATAATGAAATTATCACTTTATTTGAAATTTAAAAAATAATAGTATTTGCCAACCAGGCAGACGACATTAATGTCATGCCTGTATTTTTATTCAATGTAATACGTAATATAATAATAATATTGTTTAGTTTTATGAATAAATAATAATAATAATAATAATAAAAAAAAAAAACATTCAGCTGCACATATGCGAATTGGTCATGGGAAATGTCTCGGCAACTCTTTTGTATCAACAATTTTTCGATTCACTTAGTTGCCTGATCGATAGATCTTCCTCCAATGATGAATTTATCGTGCTCGATGATTTTAATCTACCAGTTTTGAAATGTTCACCATCCGAGAATGAATTATGTTTTATGTCCTTTAATCCATCTTCTGGAAAAGAAATAATTTTTGCTTACTCGAATTTGGCTTGTTTTAAATTAGTGGCATCTTCAATAAGTTAGGTAGACAACTTGGCCTCGCTTTGTTATCTGATTTATTAAATCCTTCCGTGTCTAAAAACTCTCATCTTTTTTCCGTCCTTGATCAGTATCATTCTCCTTTATCTTTTTTCTTCTGACTGGATCATAATACTCCAACTATTGAGTCTGGAAACTCTGCCATCTTCAACTTTCGTAAAGCCGATTTTCATCACCTAAATACGCTTCTCAACAGCATTAATTTAAACCAATTTATATACCCGTCTACGCCTATCGACAAAGCTCTCTCCTTCTTCTATATTTCTAGCTTCGCTTTTCTTGTCCAATGCGTTCCTTTCATAATACAAAAGAACTGTATTTCATCTCCTCCCTGATACACAAAAGAACTGCGCAGCGTCCTTAATAACAGAAATAGCTCAATTATATCTTAATTATATCTACTAACTACAAGCATCTTCTTCCATTTCAACTTTATGCTATGGAATCTCTGCTTTTTTTTCAAAAAAAAAACTCTAATGTACTTTGTAAACCCCTTACTAAACTCTTCCAACTTTCACTTTAACACTCTGTATTCCCATCTGTTTGGATAGAATCCTTTATATTCCTTATTTTCAAAAAGGATTTAAGAATGATATTTCTAATTACCGCCCCATTGCTAACTTTCTGCACTTCCCAAGCTTTTTGGAATTATGGTTTACGACTCTCTTATGCTTTCATTGTAAGTCTCTTGTTTCCCCTTTTCAACACAACTTCTTAAAAGGCAGGTCCACCCCGACTAATCTTTTCCAATTTGTCTCCAAAACACTCCTTGCTCTAGAAAAAAAGTCTCGAAATTGATGTCATAACAGTTGGTTTTAGTAAGGCTTTTAACAAGATCAGGCACTAAATTATCAATTTAAAACTAAAATCTCTTGGTTTTCCAACATTATTTATTGAGTTGATTAAATGTTACCTAGAAAATCGTACATACAGAGTTGTTTTAAGAAACGTGTTGCCTGAACCAATCTTCGTATTCTCCGGGGTTCATCAGGGTAGGCATTTCGTCCAATCCTATTTATACTTGCCATCAATGACGTAACCAGCATTATTTGCTTTTCTGATATTCCATCTTTCTGACGACATCAAAATTAATCAAAGCGATCGCTTATTCCAAAGACTCTTCGGTTCTTCAACATGGCCTGGACACTATTTTTACCTAGTGCAATTAAAACTTTCTGGAACTTTGAAAAACTTTGTAAAAAATGCCAATCTATGCTCTTTTCATGTAAACTTTTATCTTCATTTCTTCTAACCTACAATTTCTGTAATGTTGCTGTCTATTACTGATCTTGTCTTAATATGTGATAAAGACCATATTTGGCCTTATCAAACGTTGGTCTAAGGAAAGTCTAAGTTACAAAGTCCTTATAAATCACTTATGTCAGGCCCGTCTTTGAATATGCTAGCAAGATTTGGTCACCTTTCCACATTACTCACTGACAAAGAAATGAAACAGTACAAAGGAGATTTCTTCGTTTTGCCTTGCGTAATTTTTCTTTTTCTGATCCCTTAATCCTACCCCCTTATAAAGGCCAAAAACAATTGTTAATAGTATAGCCGATATAGTATTTATCTACCAACTTATCATTGGTGTCATAGACTCTCCTGGTTTATTACGATTCTCGTTTTTAACCTCCCCACTCACCGCATCAACTACGGACACTTCAATCCAATCTCCAGAAAGGCGAAATTCAAATTTCTCATTATTTTTCATGAATTCGACATGCGTGAAATGATTCACGACGAAATGACAAAATACAATAAATATTTTGATAGCAAAACGTCTTTTAACAACTTTTGACAGCTGCTCAAATATACCAGTTCGTCCGATTTTTGAAGCGTTGTATAAAGGAAACAAAAAATATTTTTAGTATCAATTTTTGTATCATTTGTTTATTGATTTGTTGTTCATACATACAAAAATTAATAAAAAATAAAAAAATTAAAATTAACAAAGTTACAAGCAGTCAAAGTGGGAGGTCTAAATAAAAAAGGGTGTCCTGGCGTGCATCCTACCAACCCTCCTGGTGATCTGAAAAACAAAAACCAGACGGATTCTTAATTATTATAGATTTCGCTATTGTTTCACCCTTGGATAAGTCAAACAAAATTTTTTTAACAAAATGGCAGCAGTTTGAAAAAAAAATGTTCTTGTTGCATATTTTTCAACAGTTCCAAATTTTTTAAAAATACTAAATGAGAAGTTATTTTTGGGCAAAGACCACGCGATAAAGAGATGTATAAAGAACATCCTCTCCAAATTTGAAGTAAATCGGTCTATTAGAACTCGATATATCCTTACCGCCAGCTCGAAAAAAGTAGTTTCGAGAAAAACGCGTTCAAAGTTTTGAGACAAGTTTTCGACAATTTTACTTATAGAATGATACAGAAAACGTACATATTTTTAATCAGCGATTCCTGCTCCATATAAAAATCCTTCCTCTACTCAGTATAAAGGTTGCTACAAAAGTAACTTAAAATGAAACAAAAAGGACAAAACAGTTTCTATGACCTTCAAAACCAGTTTCTATGACCTTCAATTAACTTGTGAAATAATAGGAATATTAAAAAATCCTTTTAAACGCATATTCTTGAATGTCTAAACTTTGGAAATATGAAAAAAAAAATGTTTGATTTTTTCAAAATTCTACACTAGAATACCCCTTTAAAAAGAAAATTAAACTTAAAACTCATATAAACAGTTCTCAAAATAAAATTTTTAGAGCGTTTTTAAATGCTCCTGTCAAGAACTATAAAAGCCTTTGATTCAATAATAAAAGCTTTTGCATAAAATCTTATATTTAAAATTTAGTATTCATATTTTCTCACAAAAGTTTTTACCAGCTCTATAATTTATTAAGTTTTACCTAAGTTAATTTTAGCCTCATAATAAGATTTTTATAAAAGCTCTTGAGAAATACTTAAACTCATTAAAACTTTTCACTATCACAACTGGGAAGTACCTGCGAATGGATATAATACAATCTTTCCTACCAAAAACTAAAAGGTTATGATAAGAGCATTGAAATATATTGTGTGTTCTAATTTGACTTCATAAAATAACTAAAACATGACACGTTCCTTATAATTCTGTCATTCAAAGCAACAAGCACGAACTTTTGCAAAAACATCTTTCTGTCAGATCTCTGCGATGGAATAAAATTTTATGATGATTGTTGTATTTCTAGCAAGGTTTTTCTTCCCTCCTCCGCGCCGGCCGCGCCGCCGCCGTTTCAATAAAATGCATTTTTCTGTGTCGCTGTCTAACTTTTATCAGTTAGGGGAAGTATTTTTATATAAATTCCACATATGTCTCCCTCAAAATGTGGAAATGTGGGAATGTGTCAACCATAACCATATTATGTGTGACCTTGATGAAACTGTGGTACACATCTGGAATGAGAATGCATGAATATTATTATGAAAAGGACCCTTCTGCATAATAAAACACTAAAAGCCACAAAAATATTTTTTTACTCCCTGACTTTGAGGGATGTTTTCTCTTTTGCTTTTTCCATGAAAACAGAAGTAAAAGCATCAACCAAATTATTCATGGATGAAATAATGTCAAAAAGTCGCTGTTTTCCAGTGAAAACTGGGCACATAGAAAGAGGGAGTGGAAAAATAAGCTCATTTTCTTTCTTTCCCAAGGAAAACATTAAACTCCTTTTTTTTGCTTTTCTTGGTTCTCTTTTCTCAAATTAAGTTCGTCCCATCAACCTTATAACGGTGACTAATGAAAGCAAAATATTCACTTCAGTGAGAAGTGAAAGGAACCTCTTATTCGCACTCTTTCCATAGAAGAACTTGTATACAGCGCAGTGAAGCCCCACGACTTGGGAATTCTATTAAAGGTACTTTGTAATCTTTAAAAGTTGCTAGGCTACAAGAGGTCAACACTTTACACAGGATTCTGGCGGGAATTCAAACATGAATCATTTCCAGATTTGGGTTTCTTGGAAGTCCTTGACTCCGGGCTTAGTTTTAGGGGAATTCTGTGTAAATAATTGATTCTATCCATGTTTTTTATTAGATAAGTATTCTTTGTTCTTTGTTTCTAAGAAAATTATAGTAAAGGGAATGTTATCTAATTACCTGAGTACCTAATTGATTTGGAGGTTTATACCTTACATACCTCTACAAATAGGTAAATGGAGTCATTCCGTAAATTTATAGAAAGAGATTGCATGAATGTTTTTTTTTGAAAATGGTAAAGAAGATGTAAATTAATCACCCAAAAACTTTCCAGCTAAGTATATATAAAGTTAATTAATTAAAAACTTTTGAATAGGCATTCAAATTTCGCAAAGTTACCAATATTCAACTTTGGTGAAAGAATTTCTACGAAAAACCAAATAGTGCTTAGAGGAAAACCTAGAGAATATTTTGAGAATTTTACGATTTTAAAAAGGGAAACCTTAAACCTAGAAAATGTTAAACAATCCTCACAATCGCAGTAATAAAGAAAATAAATTTCACGAAAACGAAACTGTATTCAATAACACGGCTGAATGAATTTCAATTAGAAAACAAAAGAAAATTTTAAGGTAAATAGGAGAAATTTCATTTGAAAAGAGGAGAACATTCAAGGAAAAACACAGTTTGTTGACGCTGCTGATGGCTGCTTTGTTTCGCTGGGCCGAGGCGAGGCCATGTGCGGAGTATTATGTACGTATTTGCTTAAATTTAAGAAGAATTCTAATTCTTTAAATTTACTTTTACTTGAATAATTAATTACAAAATCAATTGGAAATAATACTTTAAAGGCAACCATCATATCGCATGAATGCTGATGAAGTCAGTTCTTCCTTCGATTGTTCTCAGGTTATCTTTTTGTTTTAGAGGAAATTCTTAAAATCAATTCGTATATAATTATCTTTATCGGTTTTAAATGATTCGCCATTAGTCATTGATTTGACAGCCCACTTGATTGCTCCAATTCAAATGGCAGATGTTTCAACAGAACGAAGGGTTAAGGTTAGTGGAAAGTCTTAAACGTTTCATGGTACTTTTGGTACGTGAGTTATATTGATTAGGGAATAGAAAACCTAAGCTTTTTTCCAAAAAGTCATTTTAGTCCATTTTTTCAATAATTTAAGTAATTGAATTGATGTGAGAAAATACATTTGTCTTATGTCACAAATGAAGCGTCTGTGTACTCAAGTTTAAGGAATGTTTATTCGATGGACAGACTTGGGGTCCCCAAAAACTAATGCAGTTGTTGGAAAACACACAATGCAATGTGCAATCAGGAAATAATTCCTCTGAACTTTTTCAAAAGTGCACTGTTAACATTTCTTGTGCTGTTGAGTTTAACAGTTTCAGGAAACATCCATAAACTCTTTTCACTATAATTATTGCTGAATGCACTTCGTCATTATTAAAGTTAATTTCCGGCCACATGTTTAATAGTTTTTTCTACGAGTACTTCTCTATCTCTTATAGGTGTCCTGACTGGGCACTGCTTAATAGGAAGGCATTCTATTCGACTTGGAGCTCCTGCAAATGATTTTTGTTGGAGTCGCATGGACGAAGAAAAAGATGAGACAATCTCTCATCTTCTGTGCACATGCCCTGCCTTATCACAAAGACGTAGAATCCACCTTGGAGACTACTACTTTAACGATACCAGCGATCTAAAAAATTCAGACATTACTTGTATCCTACGCTTCATTCGAAGCTCCAATTGGTTCAACGAGTTAAGCTGATCAACTGATCCATGTGGTATCACAACGGACCATACTTTGGTCTAAGTGTGTGGGACGTCCCAACCAACAGCCACTTTAACCAAACCTAACTTCTCTATCCAGCCTTCAGCGTGACTAGTTCTTCTGACTTCTCAACTATTCTGGAATAATAAAAGACAGGTTTGAATCTTTTATGAAGAGCAATATGACCAAGATAAAAGAGCTAATGAAAAACAAGTCAGGTGCATCGATCACCGTTTCTAAGTTTGAAGCTTTTGATCTTGTCAAAGCTAACTGGGAAACTACAACAACACTTTGAGTCGAACTCCATCACAAAAGAAAATGTAAAAAAGTAATTTTTCTTGTCATCATGCGGTGATTATCTTTTGAAACTATTAAAGAAACTTTTTGAAACAACAGACGTATGTAAGTTCACACACTTTTAGCAAGCTAGCCTCTCAGTTCACACGACATTTCAAATCTGATTTGCATATTCTCGCTACGAGATGTAAATTTCTTCCACATCAAAGGTCACAAGGACAAAGCTATCGCTGCTATCGTTGATCTAAAAGGATCGCTGATCTTAAAGGACTTGCCAAAGACTGTGCATTCACTTACCGAAAAGATGGTTGTGATCAATCTACCGCATGATTATATTAACTTAACAACCACACAGTAAAGCGATCCAACCTTAAAGAATATAGAAGACATCATCACAGTTTTCAAGTTGTCTCAGCGAGCCTCGACAATTTTGAAAATTAACTACTTTTCATGCTGTTGAAGTCAACGCAATTTACCTTAGTAAGTCACAAACTACGAATTATTTTAATAGAAAGTCATGCCCTGAGTGCAATGTAGAACACGACGACGGCAGAAACTGTTGACATCTAGAGTCTATGTGTTACAAATGCCATCGACAAGGGCATATTCAAAGTGTATGTCTCTTGAGTAAAAATTCCAATGATTATGGATGGGCGAACATGTGCACGTGGTCGGTGTTACAGACAAAGAGACAATTTTCATAACCAACAAAGCAATCACACCAGTTCTAGACATTGCTCTTATCAATCGCGCTTAAGTATTAATTCGAGCACATCAAATTCTAATAATGATCGAATCAAAAACCTTAGAAAAACTGCACATTCTATTCACCATACATGCAGAGATCGGAACTCTTAAGGAATCAATTAATAACTCCCACGGCCGAGATAAGAAGTTATTTGTCTCACTTGAGGTAAACAAAGTGCTTCTAGATTTTCAGTTAAATACTGGAGCAACCTGTTCGTTGATAGGTTTTACAGAGTTCTAAGAATTTGGGGGAACAACAGACCGAGTACTGGGTGCGTATGGTGATGTAAAGGGTATAATTTGGATTGAAGTTTCTTGGAAAGGATACGTCAATTGCCTTTATTAGTCGTGGTTAGTGAAAATCTTTCCAAAATTATAGGACTAGACTGGTTTGATGCTTTTGACTTTCGAATAAACCATCAGAATACAAAATTAGCCATTCAAGTTTAAGATGATGTGTGTGATAAAGCGCAACAACAACTAGCTTCAGAAACCAACACGCTTTGCGAATGGCCTATTTGTTTTGAATACCAAAAACAACTTGTTAAAGCGCAGTTGGAAAGACTTCTTAAAACTGGCATTCTCAGAAGAATTGAGACACCTCAATGGGCTAACCCTATCGTTCCAGTTCGGAAATACAAACGGTTCTATTCGAATCTGCGGAGATTTCAAACAAACAATAAATCCTCAGCTAATAGTAAATCAATCCTCTACCACCTGTTTTGGGCATTTTTCACAGCCTTGAAGGTGGGTGCTATACTTTACCGGAATAGTCTGTCTGATGCATATCTCCAGATCCAGTTAGACGAAGAATCTCAAAAAATCTGTGTCATTTAAAAATGTTTCTGGAAAATCACGGCTTACGGTGCCGATTAGAGAAATGTGAGTTTGCCAAAACTGACATAGAATAACTTGGTCACATAATAGATCCAATTGGAATTCGTCCATCCGATTTACGACTCCTTGCCATCAAAGATTTTCCTGAACCCAGTAATCTTAAAGATCTAGAAGCATTCATCGAAAAGCTTAACAACTATAATCAGTTTATGGACAATTTTGCACAGATAGCTACTCCATAAAACAAACTACGTTCAAAAAGTGTCAAATTCGTGTGGGTTTTCAACATTTTCAGTTTTCAACATTTTTGAATAGAAAATCATGAGTGTATCAAGACTAGTACATTTTCGGAACGAACTGCCAGTCCCTCTTGCGATAGACGCATCATCGCACGCAATCGGTGCGGTGATTTCTCACATATATCCGGATGAAACTGAAAAGCTAATAGCCTTTGCGTCAAAAACATTGATAGAATCACAGAAACACTACATCCAGATTAAAAAGGAAGTCATATCAATCATTTACGGAGTGAAAAAGTTGCACCAGTACTTGTACGGGCGTCAGTTGGAGTTGATCACTGACCACAATTTTCAATCTTAACAAGAAGCTTCCACACATGACAATAGCTCGACTTCAACGAGCTACACCTTCTCCATCCGTTATCGACCAAGAAGCACAGGATGCCAAAGCTGACTGTCTGCCAAAATTACCAATTGGATTCAATAAGGATTTTAATGCATTTTATGAATGTTCAGCTGCATAGCGTATGATGCGTACGTTCAAAACTTCAGCTCAAAATTGTATGCACAAAATCACGCAGAGGAGAAGTGTTGCAAATATTCCTCAACACATATTGTACAACTCCAGATGAAGATGGAAAGTCACCTGCAGAGAAGCTTCATGGTTGTTGCCACCCTATGTCTCAACAAAAAATAAAATGCACCACTGGGTCGCACGAACTTGCTCTTGTATGCAAAGAGTCTGTTTAAAAAAGTACCTTTATAAGATTTAAAAATATACCTGTAAAATTAGTTTGTCTTCAAAGATATAAAAGCCATTTTATTTGTCAAAAAAAAATTCATTTTTCAATTTTTTTGTTTGAAAATCGTTAGACCGGTTTTATTTAAATGAATTTTTTTATATACATACATATTTTAATTTTCCATTTTTTCTTTAAAATATTTCAGTTATGCAGTTGTTAAGTGTTTGTAAATATACGTTGTAGATTTGAATTTCGTGAAAAAATGTGGGCCCTTTTTCGAGATATCGGATTTTGAAAAAAAAAAATTCAATATTTCTTCAAAAATCCAAAAATATATACATATACACTTTTGATAATCAAATATTGAAATCGGTTCATTAGTTCCTGAGAATTATAAAAACAAAATTACGGTTCTATGAGCCGTACCCTTCCGGAGCAATACAAAAATATATTTTTTAACCAAAAGAAGCCAAGTTAAGAAAAAAAATTATAGACAACTTGAGATGGGGTAAATTTTTTTCTGGTGCAAAAGCAAATAGTGAGCTTATGGCGGAGGGAAATTTTTTGTCGAGAATAGACAAAAAATATTATATATGTATAATATCATATAAAGGGTGTCCCAAAATTAACGCAAGATTTGAATTTGCCGCCATTTGTGCAGTGAAGTGTTGGCAACCCTGAAAAAAAGCAATTTGACAGCTAACAGTATAGGGTTATTAAAAATGGAGCGTTACACGAGAGAACAACGTGTCTTCATTATTAAAAAATATTTCAAAAATAGTGAAAGCTTGGATCCTGATTTTTCGAGCAAAATCATCCTAAGCGATGAAGCACATTTTCATCTTGATGGCTTTGTGAATCGCCAAAATTGCCGCATTTGGGGTTCGGAGAACCCACATGTGATTGTCGAAAAACAAATGCATCCGCAACGCGTGACTGTATGGTGTGGATTTTGGGCTGGAGGCATAATTGGGCCATATTTTTTTGAAAATGATGCTGGTCAAGCAGTGACTGTTACTGGTGCTCGATATCGCGACATGATTACACAGTTCTTTCTGCCAAAATTGGATGATATTGATGTGTCCAATATGTGGTTTCAACAAGACGGTGCCACATGTCATACAGCCTGTGAAACAATTCAATTACTGCATGAGACATTTCCAGGTCGTGTACTCTCTCGTTTCGGTGATCAAAATTGGCCTCCTAGATCGTGTGATTTAACACCATTAGACTTCTTTTTATGGGGTTATTTGAAATCACAAGTCTATGTCAACAAGCCCACAACCACCCGTGCATTAAAGGAGGAGATTCAACGCTGCATCAACGAAATTCAGCCACATTTATGCAGAATGGTTATGGAAAATTTCAACAAAAGAGTGCGCATGTGCATGCAAAGCCGTGTAGGCCATTTGTCCGATGTGTTATTCCATACATAACCCTATCCTATGTACTTTACGAGTCAATAAAAATATAACTATCAAAAGACTAAAAACGGCGTTTTCTATTTAATTCAAATCTTGCGTTAATTTTGGGACACCCTTTATATTATTTCGTTAGCATTTCTCCCTTATTCGGCTTTCATACGGAACTAATTTTAACAAAAAAGGTGTCAAAACAAAGAGAATTTTCCGTAGACTATGCGAATCGTATTTTATTGAATATTAATTTACAATTTGTTGAAAAAACTTGACTTTTTATTATAATAAAAATATGAAATACTCGGAAAATATTATGTTAAGGGAAATGGTTTGTGTATTTGAATGAACTTATCGAATACACACCATTTTTTGTCGGTAAGCTAGTTTCCAGGTATTTCGTTTGTATATGCAAAGGCGCGATTCATCCCAAGACACAACTTATCCTAGGACAACTCATCCCGGAAATGAAAAATACTTGTAAGCATACCTAACGAAAAGAATTGTTTGTGTATTCAACTATTTCGTTCAAAGCTTTTTCCTTTGGATAGCTTTATTAACTTCCCATAGGAAGTTATTGTAATGGGTCCGATTTGTCAAATTGAAAATTTTGACATTTCTCGACGTTTCAAGGTCCCTAGAGTCGAAATAAAAGATTTCTAGAGAGATGTCTGTGCGTGTGTGTGTACTTACGTTCGTACGTCCGTACGTTCGCGACGTTTATTTCTTCGTCCATAGCTCAAGAACCAGAAGAGATATCGAATTCAAATAAATTTTGTTTTACAGATAATAAGGCAGAAAGATGCAGAAAGGGCCCTCAAGAAAATTGCTTGGGTGGTTTTTTTACCATAGCAGTTTAAAAAAAGGTGAAAATTGTGGTTAACCCTAAATATCTCATGAACCAATGACGCTAGAGACTTGAATTAAATTTTATATTATATATTGTAACGTGACACAAAACAAGTATATTTTTGGAAAAAAAATCAAATTAACGGTTTTTTTATAAATCAAAAAAAAAAACTGAAAAAAAATTGTCTACTCGAAAATTTTACGACTAAAATATGATTTCATCTCTAAAACAATTTTGTGCAACGAAAAATAATGTTTTTGACATCTGATAAAATTTTGAGAAAAATCTAATTGACAGTTTAAAAAAAAAAATAAAAACCTAACAAAAAAAGAATAAAACTTGGTAAAAATTTATTTTCGACTCAAATATCTTTTCAAAACTATGAGATATTGGCTTTAAACTACTTTTATCTTTCAAAAAAATATTGTTGTTAACATTGAGTAAAATTTTGAAAAAAACCGAATTGACAGTTTTTTAACAAAAAATTAAAAACCGAAAAAAAATTGACAAAAGTTTGTAAAAATTGATTTTTGACTCAAATATCTTTTCAAAACTTTGAGATATTGGCTTTAATTTACTTTTATTTATTATTTAGTAAAATTTTGAAAAAAAATCGAATTGACAGTTTTTTTACAAAAAATAAAAATTAAAAAAAAAAAAATTATAAAAGTTGGTAAAAATTGTTTTTCGACGTAAATATCTTTTCAAAAATTTGAGACATTGGTTTCAAACTAATTTTATCTTATAAGAAATATTGTTTTCAACATTCGATAGAATTTTGAGAAAAATCGAATTGACAGTTTTTTTTACAAAAAAAAAAATTAAAAAAAAACAATACTAAAACTTGGTAAAAATTTACTTTCGACTCAAATAGCTTTTCAAAAATTACAAATATTGGCTTCAAACTTATTTTATTTCACAGAAAAAAAATCCAACAGTCCGTTTTTTCACAAAAAATTAAAATCTACAAAAAAATAGTACTCAAATTTGGTAAAAATTGATACATATAGACAAACTTTTAAGCAAGACAAATCGACAGACGGGATGGGAAGTTATCAGTGTGGGTCGCATCCCAACCTCTTTTTTTAATTTCATATTAGAAGAACCAGGATGGAAAATAAATTATCTGAAGATAAGAAAGAGGAGGAACATGTATGTTAAAATTATAAAGAGATCGCCTCTATTGGTTGTGTTAGTTAGGTAGGTGTCTAAAACGAATAAAGAATAGTTCATTAGCGTGCTCAGCTTTTTGCAGATATATAGATAAAGACATGTTTATGATGATAATGAAGGAATGTTATTGGTAGGTAGAAGGTACTTACTACAATCCAATCACATTCCTTCTTTCCTACAAGTTTTCAGCGCAAACATGGAATTATTACATTCAGTTTATTTTTTTCGTTAAAGTTTAAAAAAAAAACAAGCATACATTTTATAGATAAAAAAAAATGGTTGCCTGTAAAGTCGGTTTTACGGGCGAAGATTTTACGTGACAACGTCTTTTTCTCGGTAGAATATTTATTGATATGAATATAATTAAATTGCACAATAGGAACAAGGAATTGAATGAAAATAAGAATTGCACAAATTTTTTAAACTAATAATTTACTTAACACTATCAACATTTATCAATAGTATGACATAACCTATAAACTCAGTTTCTCAACTTTTGTGTCAATCTAACAATTAATCAATCAATCATAGTTTACGATAATGAAATATCAGTGTACAATTATTTACCTTTATTGTTGTAGTTGTTGTAAATGACGAATCTAAGCACTCCACATTTTCACTACAGACACAGCTGACGATACTTTAACCACACGTGTGAACTTGTATTATGACGCTTTCTTGTTTTTCCAACGCCAAGAACGTTCGAGAAAGACAAAGACAGAGACACAAGCATGCGCCGATTCAATGCGCCTAATTCTCTAGTGCTGCGCGCGCGGCAGACCGATCATAGTTGAGTGGGAGAGAGACGCAAGGTATTCGGCGGGCATCTCTCTCGTTCGGTGACTCATCGTAACGTTACCGGGCGTTACACTTTTTCATAAGTGACTCTCAGCCGCAACCTAATTTAAGACGTTGTCACGTCAAAAACCTTTGATTTTTCATTTTTTTTTTTCGAAAATCGTTAGAGCGTTTTTCTTAAATAAATTTTGTATATATACAATTTTTCAATTTTATTCTAAAAATATTTTTGGTATGTAGTTGTTCGCTCTAAATTTGAATTTCGTAAAAAAATGTTGACCTGTTTTTCTATGAGTTCTATGGTGGTTCTATGAGCGGTGCCTTTCCGGAGCAATACAAAAATATGCTTTTCTTACTAAAAGAAGCCAAGTTAAAAATAAAATTTTAGAGAAAATTAAAAAAAAATCTATCGGTTTGTTTTTGAGAAAGTTCGATTTTTGACCAAACAAATTGTATGGGGGCCACTGTTTATTTTGATCTTAAAAAAAAATTAAAAAAAAAAACGCCTAACGCGAATATGCTCAAAACCTTAACTTCCAAGTTTGAACTCAATCGACCCAATGGTTTAGGCTGTAGGAGGATTGACAGACAGACTGGACAGACGGACGGAATCGAGGGACCCACTTTTTTCGACTTCTCTACCATCGTAATATCATGTTCGATTAAAATCTCGAGTTCGAAATTTTTCACGAATGTAAAACTTGCCATATATACATACATACATATGTAGTTACTTTATGTCGCAAGTAAAAATTGAAAATTATATGACAAATTTTTCAACAGGACAAACAGTTTTCGTCCATCAATATCTTAAACGATGCAAATGGGTAAAAGGAAATTGTTGAGAAGGAAAATGTATCAAGTGGAAACCACGGTTCCTATAATTTTTCTTTAATAATGTTTAGGTCAGGCGTTAATTCGAAAAACGATATATTCATCAGCATTGTGTCTCAAACAGTGATCTGGATTGGAAACCTAACGACAAAGTAAAGTAGCTTAGCTACTAATTTGGCTTTTGATGTTGGTGAAAACCATGATGCTACCTATAGCCTCAGTTAATAGGATTTTTATATATACTGAACATTTTCTTTTTGGAGTTAAAGATTCATTCGCGCTTACACAAATTTCTATGTTCTTTTTCATAGAACTTTTCCAATTGATTTCTTTGCCTTGATATAAACGACCATCAGTTCCATGTTGTGGTTCCATCGTTATTTTTCTATCTCGTTGTAGTCTTCAAAAAAAGTCAACAAGTTTTTAAAGTCGGAACAAATTATTTAACGCAATTTTCTTAAATCGAAGAATTCCAATAAAGCTAAACTTCGAGTGAGAGCATAATTTAAACGTACTTATAAAATTCCCTAAAATATACCCTAATTGTCATTTGTGGTGTAAACAGTTTAAGTAGTGTGAAGTTTAATATTCATGGCACAGGGCTCTTTCAAAGGCTATCAAGAGTAGTAAAAAAAAGCCATTTAAAAACAACAAAAGACGTTTTTAAACCCCCATTTTGACGCTTAACTAAAGAACGAATTGGCGTACAGACGTTCGTTGGTAATATATTATTTTGCAGAAATCAAGCTGCAGCTTAAACAATTTCCATAATAAACTAATAGTTGAGGATGGTGTTTAAACATTTATTTTAAAAGCTCGATATTTTTCTAAAATGTTGCCAAAATTTCGTCAGTAAAATGAGAAAGTCTGTAAGGGACATTAAAATTATGCTGCATTCCATTCAAAGTCACCCTTACATCAGAAATGAAAATCAACGAAATGTATTTTCAATAAAATTTATAACTTTTACGAGTATTTCTTGGATAAGTCTCGTAAAAGAAACGGACATAAGTTTTATGCAGAAGTTGACTTTAGAAAATACAATTTTCTAACTGCATTTAATCACTGAGAACCCAAATAAACCACTTTTATAAGTGACAATAAAAACTACATAAGACCATGTCCTTTGTCCACAATTTTATCATATAGGAAAGGAAGGACTATAGAAACTTTTATATTGCTTACGTGCTTCAATTTAACTTATGGCACACAAAAGCATCAACCATCGACTTTATTCTCGAATTATCCAGAAATATTTGCTTATATTTTTTGTTTTGATAGATAGGAACGAAAATACGTGACTCAACTAGATCAAATCTATATGGACACGAACTTTAATGGCTATTGCACAATTATACACTTTTTGGCTTAAAGGCATCCACAAACTCGCCTCGTGTTAGTCGTTGTCGTTGGTCCTATCGTAATTCGTTTTGGCATTTCCTGCTCCGGGTGCTCCTAGTGCTGTTGCTGGTTCTGGTGCTGGTGTTCTTGTAACACAGTATCTATGTACATATATAAATACATTTGTATATATTTTGATCATTTTAAAAGCTGATGGCTGTTCGGATAATGGATTTACCCAACAACCGTCCACATAAATTCGGTCCATTGTTCTATGTTATTTTCACTTTGACGACAATTTAATGCGAAATATGTTCAAAATCATTCAAGCGTTTTTTGAGTTCTATATTTTTTTTTTTTTTTTTTTTTTTGAGAAATGACAGGGATTATTCGATTTATATATTTGGACATTAAGCGTTTTATTTTATTTACGCTACAGTAGATATATTTATGTCTAGCTATAAGTATGGGGCTGATATTATGTAGGTCAATATTGTTTCATTTCGGATTGAGTCGACATTAATGGTGGTATGTTTTTTTTTTTTTAATCTTGTCACTGATTAATGTCCAATTCATGTCAAATTTTATGTCGAGCTAAAATCCGTGAGTATATCTGTAATATGAAAGGACGAAAGTATCAGTTTTGAATCAATAATGGAAATAATTCATGTTCCATGATACGTCAAAATTTATCAATAATAGAAATGAAGCAACAAATATTTCTCTGGTTATTGTGGATTATGAATTTTCCTATAGAAAGATTGCCTTGAAAAGGATTTAAATCTATTTTCTGAAAAATTAATAAACAACTGAAATTTTTAAACAATTTCACCTTTTTATTTTTCCCCAGACCATTTTCAATTAAGCTTTTAAATACAAGTTTATGATATTTTCTGTTAACAACGTACATAACATTAAATGTTTGGTAATATAAATACTGAATTTAAAATCAAAAAAGTTTTAATTTAATTTTATGGTGCGAAATTATCGTTAGAAATGTCAGCAGAGAAACGACACATGAACACTAAGCCTGCAATGAGTTCAAGTTTAACAGACAGAGGCGATAACGACAAGAGGTGAAATCAAATGATTTTCCCATGGAAGGTATTGAAGTGGAAAACGAAAAAATTTTCGTTGGATGCTTTCTATTCTTGATATGAGTATATCTTGATATGGGGACCAAAACTGTGACTCATATTCAAGTAGAGGTCGGACAAATGCCATGCAAAGCGATCGGTTTACGTAAGGGTTTAAAGGTTCTTTGGACCATCTTTTAACAAAACATATAGTGCAGAGTTGGCATTATGAATAATTTCGTCAATGTGAAGTAGAAATTTCAGTAATGACGGGGAACTATTTTAATGCGTTTACCCGAAAAGAACTTTGTCTAGAATTTGCCAATGTTGAGCTCTTGGCAATTTTGGACGACTGTCAAGTTAGCACTATATTTTTCGAAATTTAAAAAACTGAGTATGCAGTTAATTGTAGCTTTTTTGTTGTAAATTAGTTGTGGAAAAAAAAAATTTGTAGCTCGATGATTTTTCAAAAAAGTGGTATGTAGTGCTAGGTTGATATCAAGTTAGCACTACACTTTTTGATTTTGTTAAAACTAAGTACGCAATTAGTTGACAATTATTTGTTGTAAATTAGTTGTAGAAAGAAAAAAATTCCAAAAATTTTTTTTACTTTGATTTTTTTAAAAAGGGGGGTATGTAGTGCTAACTTGACACCGTGAGTCCACCCATAAAACAAGGATATTCGAAAATGTAACGATGCAATTAATTGTAGCTTTTTTGTTTAAAATTAGTTGTGGAAAGAAAAAAATTCCAAACATTTTTTTTACTTTGATTTTTTTTTAAAAAGGGGGGTATGTAGTGCTAACTTGACACCGTGAGTCCACCCATAACACAAGGATATTCGAAAATGTAACGATGCAATTAATTGTAGCTTTTTTGTTTAAAATTAGTTGTGGAAAGAAAAAAAATCCAAACATTTTTTTTACTTTGATTTTTTTTTAAAAAGGGGGGTATGTAGTGCTAACTTGACACCGTGAGTCCACCCATAAAACAAGGATATTCGAAAATGTAACGATGCAATTAATTGTAGCTTTTTTGCTTAAAATTAGTTGTGAAAAGAAAAAAATTCCAAAAAATTTTTCATTTCACCAATTTCATTTTTTTAAAATAAGTGATATATCCTTGTTTTATGGGTGGACTCACGGTGTCAAGTTAGCACTACATACCCCCCTTTTTTAAAAAAATCAAAGTAAAAAAATTTTTGGAATTTTTTTCTTTCCACAACTAATTTTAAACAAAAAAGCTACAAGTATTTGCATCGTTACATTTTCGAATATCCTTGTTTTATGGGTGGACTCACGGTGTCAAGTTAGCACTACATACACCCCTTTTTTAAAAAATCAAAGTAAACAAAATTTTTGGAATTTTTTTCTTTGCACAACTAATTTACAACATATAATTGTCAACTAATTGCGTACTTAGTTTTAACAAAATCAAAAAGTGTAGTGCTAACTTGATATCAACCTAGCACTACATACCACTTTTTTGAAAAATCGTCGAGCTACAAATTTTTTTTTCCACAACTAATTTACATAACAAAAAAGCTACAATTAACTGCATACTCAGTTTTTTAAATTTCGAAAAATGTAGTGCTAACTTGACAGTCGTCAATTTTTGGTACTTTAAGTTGAGATATTGTTGAAATATGTTTGGAGGAGAGATTAATCTTCTTGAGTTGCAATGATTTTCACAAATTTCATATCATCAGCGTAAAGCGATATTTGATAATGTTTCATGACCATGTTAATGTCATTAAGATAGACAGATAAATTCTTTATTTGTTTTTTTTTTCATCATAAGATTTTACAATATAATTTCCTAAGAATAAGGACATGGCATTGACTGCCGTCTGCCTGAATTGACATTTCATAAGTGATAAAAAATATATATAAATTAAAAAGAAAATGTAAAATTATTTAAATAAAAATATTAGAATAATTCGAACAATTTTTACGTGATATGAAACACAAAATTACAATTTATAAAAATAATAAAATTTTTTGAATAGTAGGCTTTACTAAAAGTAAAGTTTTGACAATTTTTACGTGATTTGAAACAAAAAAAAGACAATTTTGTATGATTTGCAACATAAAATGAGATAGGCTAAAAGTTAATTTAATAAGTGAAACTGTTCCGGTAGTTAAGAGCTTGTCGACAAAATTTGAATACGTTTAGCCAACCTAGTGCTCCATTTAGGATTTCGTAAAATTCTTGCATTGTTAAAATACTTTTCTGAAAGTGTAATCTACGAATTTCTTGTAAAATAAGGCAAATAGCTAAAAAGTTGTAGATATCTTCGATTTCTCTTCTGTTGCACAGATCACATAGCTGCGGCAAATCACTTCGGTGTGGTATAAAGTTTAAGTTTAAGATTTCGACTCTGGCTTTAAAAATAATACATATCTGAGCAACTGAGTAATCATTTCTGAAGTAGTTTATGTCTGAATTCAATTGATGATTTAAGTTTCTATAAACGTTTCTAGATGCTGAAGAAGTTGCACTAAAAAGATTGTCTACATGCAACTTTTGGTCAAACTTAGCAAAAACACCTGCGAAATGCGCTTGCCAGTCGTCAACATTGGTTTCCGAAAGGTTGAGGGAAGATTCTGTTGCTATTGCGAGTTGGTACCAGTCTTTAAACGGAGATGCATTCGATTGCAGCAATTTTTTCAAAATTATTTTGTGAAGGTACAGTTCACTTCTTTTCATCACCTGAACAATAAAATCCGCATTAGCCTTTAAATTTTTTATATAAATAGGGGTGATGCCTGACTCTACGTAAATGGCGTAATTTGGAGTTGAGTTAGGCAAACGAAACAAGCGTTTAAAGAAGTGCCTTTGCAGGCTCTCGAAAGCATCTAGGTTCAAAAAACCGAAAATTTGTGCACCATAGCACAAACATGAATTTATTGTTGCATTAAAGACTTTATATTTAGATACCAGATCAATGTTGGAGTTGGAGAAGAACTAAGACCACATGAAATTTAGTGCCAACTTGGCTTCTTTATTTTTTATTTTAGCATTTTTAGCGAAATCTAAATTGTGGGTAAAAATAACACCCAAGTATTTAAATTCCTGGACTATTTCGATAACGGTGTTATTGAGCGACCACTTTTTATCAGAGCGTCTTCTTGTTTTCCTTCTTTCAAAAATCATAATTTTTGTTTTTTGTACATTTATTTGCAGACACCAGGTCTCACAAAATAAGCAAAGTCGGTTAATTTGCATCTGTAGCGAAACTGGATTGTCGGCAAACATAACCAAATCATCGGCATATAATAAAACTTTGACAATGCTGTTACCAAAAGAGACTCCACCAGGAAGATGATCACAAATATCATCAATGAAGAGAGAATACAGTAAAGGGCTCAAAATACAACCTTGCGGCACACCGGCTGTTGTTTCGAAACTATTCGAGAAATCATAACCATCCCATACCCTTGCATTTGATGCGAAAATTAGATTTTCGTACATTAATAAAAACTTGCGAGATACACCTATGCAGGACATTTTATAAATTAAAGCCTGTCTGTTGACTTTGTCAAAAGCAGCTTTAAAATCAACAAAGCAAGTGTATATTTCTTCTTCCGTTCAATAAACTTTCTAGCGATACTGAAAATAGCGAAAACATGGTCCATTGTAGAATAACCTGGGCGGAAACCGGCTTGAAAAATACTCAAACGATTACTACTTTCAATCCATTTAATAAGTCTTCCATTCAGAATGGCTGAAAGAATTTTTCGAATTTTATTTAATACCGAAATACCTCCATAATTTTCGGGCGTATTTGCAAAAATAACGGATTTCTTGAAACTAGTTGGAGTTAAAGAAGGTTACAAGGAAATTTTTAAATTCCAAAGTGTTGTTTTTGTAGAATTCCACTGGTATACCGCCCGTACCTGGTGTTTTACTGTTTTTCATTTTTGAGAGAGTAGCTTCCAATTCCACAAGCGAGATCTCAGAATCCAGCTCATTTACTACAGAGTTATGTAGCGCGTAATCGAAGGCATGAAGGTCTTCGTCAGCTGAGAGCAGAGTTTTAAAATGAGCTGCTAGCTTCTAAGCATCTAGAGAGTACTTCATACCCTGATTACGCCCACTCAGCTCGATTACAATTTGCCAGAAGGATTTGGAGTTCGTGCAGTGTTCTAGTTCATTGGCCATTTTTTTTTGATAATCTGTCTTTTTAGATAGACATAATTTTTTATAATCTCTATTATATTCTACGTACTTATTTTTAAAAAATTGGGAGTTTGTCATTCTAAAAAGTTTTAAATAAACAAAGGATTTTTTTCGTAGATTTCTGCAGTCATTATCAAACCATTTATTAGCATATACAAACGTATGAGCGCTCTTTTGGGCAAAAGGGGCCGAAAGTTTAATGACTTCAGGTTCAAAAGTCTTTTATAGAGAAGTGCATTGTGATCAGACAATTTAAGTTTATCAAAGCTAGTAGGATTGAGTTTCATCAGGAAAATGTAATTTAACGACTATTGAGAAATGTACCGAAAAGTTGGCCAGAGCAACTTCAAAATTCTCTATAACATTAAAAACCAGTTTCCAGAAATAGCCGCGACATCAATAACAGATTGACCTTGTCCACTTACAAACGTAAATTCACCACAAGCATCACTTTTAGAAGACCCGTTTAGTACGAAAAGTCCAAATAATTCAAACATTTCTGCTAAAATCCGTCTACTACGATTAAAAATTTCGTCTTTAGAGTTTCTATGCTCATTAAAAGCCTTTCACGGATGTAAAAAATTAACATTAGAGTTTTGATATCTGCCAATTCTAGCGTTTAAATCTCGCACTATCATTACACTTTCGAAAGTAATGGTATTCATAAATTCAACTAATTCATCAAATTCAGTCTGCCAATTATTGCAATTTAAGTAAACTGGAATTATATAATAACTTAAGTTGTTGCAAACCACTTCAAAAATTATTTTTTGATCAATTGTTTTAAACTTAACTAAATTACCCCATAAGTTTTGTTTAATCCCATATAATATACCCCCACTGGCTCTTCCATGTGAATTCGATCTAATTGCTGAATTAAACATTAATTTGAAATCTTTAAAATATTTTAAGAATTCGTTTTCGTTTTTATATTCCACAAATGTTTCTATAAGAATTATAATATCGAAAAAAAAAGAGTGAGTATCCAAAGTGTTTAGACGTGATTTCAAAGTGATCCCAAGTTTTTATTTTCTTTTAAATAATTGCAAGTAAATTTTCAAGTAAACTCAAATTTAACTTTATTTGTTTGAAAACAAATAAAAAAAAACAGGAAAAACAAGAAAGTGAAAACTTTATTTATTTTATTGAAGTTCTCTTTTTATTTATTATCACGAACATTATACATATATACATCTTCCTTCTTTAAATTGATTTTTAAATTTCAAAAATGACTGAATGCTCTTCTTGTGGTAATGATATCCCAATTGAAGGCGATTTCGTAGAATGCTCTCTATGCAAACGTAAACTGCATTTCCAATGTACAACTGTAACAGAAAGAACTTGGAGGACCATGGGAACGAGAAAAGAGTCTTGGAGATGCCAATTCTGTAGAAACACAGTTGATGGACAAAGCAGTAATAATGCAACAACACTTAGAATTCAAACACCAGACGCGCAAACAGCTAAACGGTTGAGGGAGGGAAACAGCCCTGGCACCAACTATGAGGCACCTAGCAACAACAGCAACGATAACCAAGCTGTGCTGGCTGAGATTCGGCAATTGAAAGATCAACTACAGAATATATCATCGAGTTGCGATTTTATAAGCCAGAAATACGATGAGATGAATGCTAATATGGTGAAAAACAATAACCTCATTGAAAGCTTCTACAAAGAAATAAATGAACTGAAAGAAAATAATAAAAAGAAAGACATTATCATAGAAAGCATGCAATTACAAATAAACACCATGGAACAACAAATGCTTAAAAATAATATCGATATAAAAAACATTCCACCAACAACACAAGAAAACTTGTTAGAAATTGTTAAAGGAATTGGTAAAACAATAAATAAGGAAATAATTGACACCGATATAACTGATGTTTATAGAACTAATGTTAAAAACCCAGAAAAATCAAACATTATTGTTACATTTACATCAAATACATGCAAAACAGAATTTCTTAAACAAGCGCGCGCCACTAGGCCAATTAAACTTCACACAGTAAGAAAAAACACAAACAATTTTAATATTAATTCGTTGAGTACTGAGTTCGATGCTACAATTTATGTTAATAATCAACTCACAGAAACTAATAAGCATCTCTTGTGGTTAACGAAAGAAAAGGCAAAACAAGAAAATTGGAAATATGTGTGGGAGAGTGCGGGAAAAATATTAGCACGAAGAATCGAAAGCACACAATCCATAATAATTGCCACTGTACAAGACGTAAACAACATAAAGAGAACACAATAACAATAATTGTTGTTGTTTCTAAACAGTACAACTAGAAATTTAAAGTCGAATATCAAAAATGGATACCACAAATGAAAATAATGAAATTATAGTTAAGCAAAATTGTAGGGTGATACATGGCTTTGACGGCATTGGTGTAAATGAATTGAAAAATTATAATTGTTGTTTTTTATGTTTTAATATAAGATCATTGCGTTTACATTGGAATAGCTTCTGTCTAAACGTAAACCATTTTATAAATGAATTAAGTATAATAATTCTGGTAGAAACAAATATACATGATGAAGAAGAGAAATTTTATCAACTGGAAGGTTTCGAACAAGTAGTTTTAAATCGAAACAATAGAAGAGGTGGAGGAATTATGTTGTTTATACGAAGTTATTTATCTCATAAAGTTATTCATTCGCCAACGGTTTCGTACGAAAATATTCAAGTTCAATATGCAGAAGAAAACAAAACAACATCTATTATTGGAATTTATAGACCACCAGGTTTCAGCAAGTCGGCGTTTTGTGAAGAATTTGGAAACCAATTAGTAGTTCAAAAGTAAACCAACTTATTCATGAAGAAGATTGGAAAGTCGTGCTAGAAGAACAAAACGCGGACAGAATGTATACAAAACTTTTTAATAAATTGGAAAATATCTACAAACAATCAACATCGTTACGAAAAACAACCAAAAAAAGGCAGAATAGTCCTTGGATAACGCCAAATCTAATAGCAGAATACAAGCAAAGAGATGTATTGTATAGAAGGTGGAAAAATAATCGTAGAAATTTAACTTATGAAACAGAGTACAAGAGTTCGTATGCAAAACTAACAAAAGCATAGCGTATCAGAAAAGTTATTACTATAAAAATAAATTTATACAATTCAAAACTGATCCACGGAAAACATGGGGACTGATCAATGAAATACTAGGAAGAAAAAGAACAAACATTGACGAAACAATGGAAAAGAACTTCAAGATAGAAATGATTTCACTCACCAACGAACTTGGAGAGTTTTTTTCAACTCAAACGGATAATATTATACACAAATGCAACGTAATAACTTCAACTAATGTAAATGAGACAGTGGAAAACTCAATCTTTGCTTACGCAACAAACATAACGGAGATACAAACCATTATAAAATCTCTTGGAGAGGATAAGGCACCTGGAGTTGATGGCATCAGGGCAATTGATATCAAAAGCCATTCCGATATTTTTGCTCCAATCATTTGTAATTTAATTAATTTGAGTCTTACTCAATCAATTATCCCTTCAACTTTGAAAACAGCAGTTGTTAGACCAATATATAAAGGTGGAACCAAAAATCAGTTGAACAACTACCGACCAATATCGATTCTTTCAGTTATAGAAAAGTGCTTGGAAGGTGTAATAGTGAACAGGTTGCAAAATTTTATTGAGAAGCACTCTCTGATACATAAGAGTCAGTACGGTTTTCAAAAAAATAAGAATACTGGACAATTACTAGGTGAATTCGCAAATTGTGTTAATGAAAGCTTGGAAAAAGGTCACCATGTATTAGTAATGTTCATGGATTTTAGTAAGGCTTTCGATACCTTGAACCATTCTAATCTTATTGAAGCACTACGAAGGATTGGAATACGCGGCACAATGGCTGATTGGTTGACGGATTATCTACAAAACAGAACATTTTGTGTTAAGATAAAAGATGCTTTTAGTGACAAAAAGATAATGAAATATGGAGTGCCACAGGGATCAAAATTAGGACCGATTTTATTTATATTATATACCAACGAGTTACTTAGAGTTTTCAAACAAAGTATACCATTTGCTTTTGCTGATGATACGGCTATAGTTGTCCGTCATAGTTCTCTGGAAACTGCAGTTATGATGATGCAAACAGAATTTAATGCGGCTGTGAGATGGTGTCACGATAACGGTTTAGTAATAAACGCATCCAAAACCAAAATGAGGCACATTCGAAGTCCACACTTCAAGCAAACATTACAGCGGATTTCCTTGGAAAATGATGCTTGCCCAAACACACCGAAGGAATGCATTGAGTTAGTGAACAACTATAAATATCTGGGTGTAGTGATAGATTGTCATTTTCTTTGGGATAAGCACATCGACAAACTACGAATGGACCTCAAGAAAGCCTTATTTGCCATTACACATTTAAAATACCATACATCTGAAAGCGTCTTAAAACAAGTGTATTATGCTTTGATGGAGTCAAAGATACGGTATGGTATACTTGCTTGGGGTAATGCAGCTAAAACACATATCCAAAAAATACAAAAGCTTCAAAATGCAGCTATTAAGATCATTGAAAATAGTAGTCAACAAAGTAATGAGGCAGGTTTTAAAACTATTAGAGTGGAGGATATTTTTAAGATGACCACAATTGTTGAGTACTTTGATGACAACCGATTCATTCGACCGATACAACATCAAGTAAACACTAGAAGACGAGCCCAAGGAATGTTACAGACGCAAACTACTACATACTGTTCCCACGATAATTAACGATCTTCCTCGTGAAATATTAACTATTGCTAATTCAAAAAAAAAGAAAAAAACATAAAAAATTACTTCTTAAATAATCCAAGTACATAATTAATTTATACAACTTCAGGATACTTTTAATTAAAGCTTTGAATATTATATATTTTTTTTTTTTTTTAAATTATTCACTTTATTTATAAGATTGTATAGAAAAATAATCTTCTGCAGAAAAGCTACGGCTTCGCAGATACTAACTTAATTGTAAATGATTAATTAATAAATAAATTAAAAAAAAAAAAAAAAAATCTTGTAAATACTTAAAAAAATTTTGTATTAAGAGTTTGTTTTTGAGACCAATAATATTATCAGAACATATTTTTAAATTTTTAAAATTAACTAAATTTGAATTATAGCAGACGACAGACTTTACCTATTGTGTATTTCGCTTTAAGTGTTGTGGCATCCGACTATCAGGTGGCGCTCCTAGCGATTGAGAGAAAGAAGATGATGGACCAATTGAAACCGGAGCTAACTTTCTTCCCTCGCTGCAGTCAAAAAGGTCATGGCATCTGTCACCAAAAGCTTCTGCTACAAATGTCATATCAGCTGCTGTTTTGGAAATCAAACCTCGTGAAACTTTGTAAACAAAGTAGTGGTTGTTAATTTGCATTTTTCTATCTCCTTTGATTTAAATTTTCACTTTCGGGTTAATTTGCAGCAGTTTGTTTTTAGTAGAAACTAAAGATTGTCGATTTTTCCTGAATATTAGTGATTGCTCGCGAAATATACTTATTCCAGAGCCTTTTAGTTTGTGCCCGGCCGCGATCATTTTTTCGGCATCCTCATTAATGTCATTAATTTGAAGGATAAAGAGGAGAGGGCCTAAATGAGAACCTTGGGGAACAGCAGAAGTTGCTAGAAAAGAATTGGAATTTGCGGATCTAAAAAATTGTGCGTTTAAAAAATGTTTCTAAAAAGTTTCATTATGTTTTTAAATTCTGTAAGTCATAGTAGCTTTTCTATAAAAATAGTATATGTATTTCGTTTGTAGTTAGGAAACGAAATTACAAGAAAGGTCGTCCTTAACTCTTAATATTGCACATTTTTCTATGAAATGCTTAATATCTCTTACTGAAGGCATTGAGCAAATAATCGTCCGATCCTCAAGATGCGGCATAAAGTTCAATCGTCCTATTTTGTCTCCCATTTTTAAAACCACAGATATTATCTTTGATTGAAATCGATCTTAAAATAAATTCTTTCACAAAGATTATGTTCAAGAATGCTATATGTGACTCTATGTACTGAAGTTGCTTGTGCGATACATTCGAGTCTACATTTTTCATCCGTTTTAGGAATAAGATTATACAGGAAATCTTTGACTTCCTTTGCGTTGCAGGCTTGAGCGTTATGAATTAAATCCATTCCACAGTAATCTGCTAATTCTTTCAACGATTCTGCTAAACACTTAGTTTCTTACGCAATCTGCCAGATCTGTTTTTAAACACCATTGCCTTCGATTCATTTAGATTGACCGTTGAATTCTACAACCTTGTATAGTTTCTTATGCCGCAAGCAGACTTAACATTCCAGAAAATGTGCTTCAATGCAATAAACTGGTTAAAAATGATGCTGATATCTCTTCGCTACATTTCATTAATTTTAAACTTGGAATTCCAGCTCATGTCTTCAATGGCGCACTAAATCCAGCTATTTGGCCTATCGGTGTTCAAATCAAAAAATTCTTCAACTACCCAAAAAACGAGGTTTCTCCTGTTCAGCAGGAGGTTTTAAAAACATAAATTGTGCTCCATCATCGTCACTTTGTCCGTCACAGTTGAATGTTTATCATCAAAATGCTGGTGGTTTACGCACAAAAACAAATGAGCTTTTTATAAACTCTTCGTTGCATGAACATGATGTGATAATCTTAACTGAGACCTGGTTAAATGCAAGCTTTCTATCGTCTGAATTATTTGATTCATATTATGTCGTCTATCGTGTGGATCGTTCAACTGAATCTGGAATGGAACGAGGAGGTGGAGTTTTAATCGCTATACGTTCTACATTAGTTAGCCGGCAGTGCGATTTACCTTCAAAATCATTATTTTTTGAACAACTCTGTGTGTTCGTTACAACTAATAATATTGAAATTTGTTTTATTCTAAGTTATATTAGACCTAATAATAGTTTTGAATTATATGATCAACTTATTTCAAACATTAACTTAATAGTGAAAGGGTTGACAATTAATCAGTTTCCTTGTGTGTTAGATCTCTAAATAATATGTATGTAAGTCTCTTTTAAAGAAGTTATTTTTGATTGCATTGAACAGTTTGTCCCGTTTTTTAATAAAAAATCTTCTTTTAAGCTTCCGTGGTTTAATAAAAGGCTAAAAAATTTAGAAAATGTAAAAAATAAGACATTTAAGCGTCCAAAAATATCAAATAGTTCAGAGGATCGTGCTCGCTTTCTTCAGCTTCGGAGAGAATTTGATTTTTTGAACAAATTTTTGTATCATCAGTACATACATAAGTGCTACTGAAAGCAATATAAAAAGAATAGCAAATCCTTTTGGGTCTTTCTGAATTCCAAACGTAAAACTTCATTTTTGCCAACAGCAATGGAACTTGATAACGAAAAGTCAAGCGATATTCAATCTTCTTGCAATCTATTTGCAAAATACTTCCAATCGAATTATAATACTGATGTTATTTTAAATATTAATGACTTTTACTCAAATACTTCCCCTATCACTGATTTCGATTTAAAGTGTTTTTCAGAACAAGACGTTCTTGATGGCCTAAATGAACTCGATTCGACTAAAAAAGCTGGAGCGGATAAAATTCCCCCGCTCTTATTGTCAAAATGTGCCTTATCTCTCTGCTACGCTCTTAAAATTATTTTTAATAAATCTTTATCATCTGGTGTTTTTATTGATGATTGGAAATTATCGTTTGTTAATCCAATTTACAAAAGTGGCCTTAAACACCTCGTTAAAAATTTCAGGCCAATATCAAAACTTTCTGCTGTACCAAAGTTATTTGAAAAATTAGTGACCCAGAGGATATTTTTTGCTGTTAAGGAATCAATAACGTCAAAACAACATGGATTTATAAGTGGCCGATCAACTTCGACAAATTTGTGCCTTTTTTTCCAATTTTGTTCAAAATCTATGGAAGACAAAAAGCAGTCCGATGTCCACAGACTTTGTTAAGGCGTTTGACAGAGTTCACCATGCAATTTTATTGCATAAAATTGAAAAACTGGTACTCAATACGAATTTTTTGAAATGGTTGAGGTCCTACTTGTCAAATCGTAAACAGGTCGTCCAGATTGATGGTTTTGCATCAATTTGTATAGAGGTGGAGCCCTTCAAGGTAGTCATTTGGGACCACTTATGTTCGATTTGTTTGTAAATGATATTTCTGGCGTTTTCAATTTTTGTGACTGTTTGATTTTTGCAGATGACGTTAAATTGTTTAGTCAAATATCTTCAGATAGTGATTGTTTCTCAAGCTCTTAAAAAATCACCCGATATTATCTTTGATTGAAATCGATCTTAAAATAAATTCTTTCACAAAGATTATGTTCAAGAATGCTATATGTGACTCTTTGTACTGAAGTTGCTTGTGCGATACATTCGAGTCTACATTTTTCATCCGTTTTAGGAATAAGATTATACAGGAAATATTTGACTTCCTTTGCGTTGCAGGCTTGAGCGTTATGAATTAAATCCATTCCACAATAATCTGGTAATTCTTTTAACGATTCTGCTACTGTAAGAAACACTTTGCCTTCGATTCATTTAGATTGACCGTTAAATTCTACAACCTTGTATACTTCAAGACGGTTGATCATTAGTTGAAGCGTTTCTGGAGAGTAAGCAAAAAGAACAACATCGTCTGCAAATAGGAGGTTTTTAATTGAAACTCCACCAAACTCTATTCTTCCCGATAAATTATCAATGAGATCATCAACAAACAAAGAAAACAAATGAGAACTCAAGGGGCATCCCTTTTTTACACCCATTGTTGTTTCAAACCAGTCAGATCTTTTATCACCATCATACAAGTTTTCTATCACCCTTCTATATTTGTTTGGCAATCCTGTAGAGCTTGTAAAATAAAGCTTTTCTATCCATTGTATCGAATGCAGCCTTGAAATCGACAAAAAGAACATACAGTTTCGTTTTCTGCTCCAAAAAGAGTACCCGCAATACTTGTAAAAATGAATATATTGTCGCTTGTAGAGTAACCGCTTTTAGGATTTTGTTATAATTCTTCCAAACAGCTAAGCGATCTAATAGGATTTTCCCAAAAATTTTATATAAACTACCTATTTGAAAAAAATATTCCACGGTTTTCTGGCTCAGAAATTTAGCTTTTTTATGGATTGGAAATATAATCGCTTCCTTGAACTAATTAGGTATAATTCCGGTATTTATTATATTTTGGTATATTTGAATGAGTTCAGCAGTTCCATATTGAAGAAACTTACCCTGCAAATATGCAATTTTAAAAACGTCATTCTTGCGAAATTTGAAACCGCATTTACGTTTTTTAAATAACAACTTCTTGTTTTTTTTTTTATAATAAGCGCACACTCAAGGGGATATTACTACCCTTATTATGCAGAGGCACAGTGTGACCACTAGGAAGAGGAGAGAGGGTTTAAAAGGAGATGTCGGTGCACATTGGTTTTGAATTTCTGAATATTGCAATGACTAGGAAAGACAGAGTGTGGTAAGGCATTCTACATTCGCGTAGTACGGCTAAAGAACGAATCTCTGTATTTGACAGTACGGCCGAAGTTGGACTCGAGGGTATATTGATGAGCATTCCTAGAAGCGCGAGTATTACGGTTGAACTGTTTAAGGGGAGGAATGCACCTGGCTATTTCACTAGAGCATAAGCCGTTAAAATAACGGTAAAAAAGGGTCAGACAAGAGACCTTACGACGATGTTCAAGCGAAGTAAATGAACTTATGATGATATTATCATCTATCAATTTAAATGCTCTACGTTCAATACTATCCAAAAGGCTTAAGTAAGTTGCAGGGGCACCAGCCCAGAGATGGGAGTTATACTCAAGCTTGTAAGTCTTGTAGATAACAGCCAGATCAGAAGGGGTGAAAGATTTCTTGCATCGCCTAAGGAAACCCAAACACCTTGCGGCATTTTTGGCGACATCGCGTATGTGATCGTTCCACAAGAGGTGGTTGGTGACACACATACCGAGAATATCAAGATGTTCAGTCTCATTGATGCAAGTGCCATCCATGGATAAAGGCAATGGGGGTATATTTCGCTTTAACGATACAAGTCAACATTGCGTTTTCGAAGCATTAAATTCCACGCGGTTTTTTAATCCCCATTGAACAATGCTGTTTAGGTCGGAATTTAATGAGCTTATCATATTTTGTGGTTGCAGTTCCACATCCGAAGAAGGGGGATGTGAGTCTAAAAACGAATATGATAAGCTGAGAGTACTGTCATCAGCGAATTGTTTCGCTGGATTAGAAGTTGCAGACAGGAGATCATTAATAGAAATGAGAAAGAGTGTTGGAGATAGAACAGATCCCTGGGGCACACCAGCATTTATTTTGTGGTTTTTCAGACTTAAACCCATCCAATACTACTTGTATTGAACTATCCGAAAGGTAATTACTAATCCAATGAAGCAGGGATTCGTGAAAACCGAAAACCTGATGCTAAACCCTATCATAAGCTTTTGAAATATCAAGTGCAATAATCTTACTTTCTCCAAAACCATGTAAAGATTTGTCCCACTGCTCGGTGAGATGAACCATCAGATCACCAGTGGACTTATTGCTGCGAAAGCCGTACTGACGGTCATTAAGAAGCTTCGGTCTTCGAGATATTTCTGGAGCAGATAATTAATCAGCGTTTCCATGACCTTGGAATGAAGGTACGTAAGTGCAATCGGTCGATAATTAGAGGGTGAAGAAGATTCGCAGTTTTCCATTCGCTCGGTACGAGACCTGAGTAGTAGGACAGATAAAAAAGCTTACGCAGTGGTTTTGCCAGCGTTGAAGAACACCTCTTTAGAACAATAGCGGGGATACCATCCGGACCAGCGGATTAATGTGTGTTTAGATCTCTAAGGACTCTTGCCACAGTACGAGTGCGAAAAAAGATTGGTCCCATAGAATCACTAACTCGCTCAAGTACAGGCGGAGTCATAACACTCACTGGCAGCGTAGAATTGGCGGCGAACTGCCTACCAAAGAGATTAGCTTTCTCTAAAGAGCTAACAAAAGGAGTGTCATTGACAACGAGCGTAGGAACCGATGAAGAGGAAGAATTCCTCATGCTTTTTACAAATGACCAAACATTTTGTACTGCCTTTGGGACATGGCAGTATTTTTTGCCGTAATTTTTGGTCATGTAAAAAGTTGGTCCGTCGAATATGGGCGTTGCAGGCCTTCCTGGACTGTTTGAACTTTTTCCGGCTTTCCTAGTAGGGTTGGCTTTATAGCAACGGAAACTTACCTCTTTGGCCCTAATAACCTCTTTACAGCTCGCATCAAACCATGCGTTTTCCTTAGGTCTCATACTTTTAACCCTGTTCGGAATAAAAGTTGTCATTCCCAGGAGAATTAAACTTGTGATCATATCAGCGCTGGCGTCAACGTCACTATCGAGGAAGCATAGTGACCAGTTAAAGATCCTGAAGTAATTATTGAGACCGTCCAGTTGGCTGTCTCGTATTGCCAAACGGTTTTCTTAGGAGCTCTTTCCTTAACTGAACGATTTTGACAAGAGAAATTTGCTGATATAACACAATGGTCAGATGTGCCTAGAGGAGACCGAACACTAACAGTGTACTTATCAGGGTCAGAGGAAAGAAACAAGTCAAGGGTGTTTTCTGCTCGGCCTACCACGTCCGATATTCGAGTGGGCTCGTTGACCAGCTGAGTTAGGTGGTTCAACTCAGCCAAGATCTTATCACACATTCCTTCGGATGTTGTCTGGCCCGAATGTTGAAGCCATGAAGAATTGTGTACATTGAAATCGCCCGTAACAACGATTTGAATGCGAGGATAGGACGAAACAATTCTTTGGATGGAATCAGACAAAGCATCAAATTCACGAGAAGTTGACACTCTGTCTAGATTGGGGCTTCGATAAAGGAAACAATAGTGAGTGATTTGCTTATTTACGGAGAATTTAAACCTTATATAATTAAAAAAGGAATTGGTGCAAAGACCATATTGTGGCAAGAGCTGATTAGCAACATCATTCCTAATGTATATGGCGAGGCCATGGTGGGAAAAGAATAAAGGCACCAAGCTATAACCATGAATAAAAAATTCAGCAGGATCGGAATCCTCACCTACTTGGGTTTCACTTAGTGCCAAAACAGCTGGCCTGTATGAAACAGTATGGCGGTATGCCAACAAAAAATTTGCCCTTAGCCCACGAATATTACAATAGTCTACTCTACATTTTATCCTGTTAGTGCATTCGTCAAATTTTGTGAATTATACTTTACCATTTAGTTGGTTCTCAAGATTTAAACTTTTTCTATTTAACGAAACCAGACAAGCGTCATATCAAAAATTTTGTTTAGCAAAAGTACCTTTTATTCTAACACACACAAAATAATTTTTCTCAAACTAATCAAAATGTTTCAATACAACTCCTAAAAACACGAAAATGACACTACTGTTGAAATTGAATAATGAAACATGGCAAATTTTTTCTAAATATAAATCAATAGTATTACTTTATTTACTTACATATCCAGCAATACAAACTGTATGTGAAAAATCATGAAGTTTGCAAAAGAAGTGTAAGTTCTTTCTTCCCATCAACACTCAAAGATTGAAATCCCGCTAAATACTCTATGCCACTTAATAACAAAACCATTCTTTTCACGATTGCTGTCTCTCTTCTTATGTGAAAAAAGCTTCGAAACAGAGAGTTGCCATTTTTCTGATTAAGAACCCGCATGCAGAAATACTTCAACAAAATTCCCTGTAGAACCAGGTCACTTAAATGCTATAACTATCATTAACCTAAAACTACTTTTCCTCGTTATCTGGATAAGGACAAAATTTATATAGATTCCATCTTAATTTTGTTATGTTCATTGACCCGTTTGAATATTAATTTCCAGTACATGTACATATAGTTTTGTATTCAAATAAATTCCTTCCTTCTATATGTACTTCTCATAAAAGAAAGTATTATAATCAAGATTTCAATTCCAGGATTATTTAATTTTCAACTGAAAATCTCAAGCCTGCATGTATGTACGAATATTTTATAAATCTCTGATGTAATCGCTTTTCAAATTTATACTCAAAAGTCCTCAACAATTTCTCAGTAGCCAAAAAACACAAACATCTTATTTTGATCCCATAACCTCATATAAATACATCTCAATCACTTAGAAACCACACCTTACCCACCAACCCCCCCCCCCCCTAAAAAAAAGAAATAACAAAATAACATTATTGTCATGACTCAAAAGCCAATAGAGAAAAGGTTTACAATATAGCCATAGTCAAGGCAATCTCATTAGCCAAACAATACAATACCCCACAAAACAACTCCATAAACAACCTTTACACTATATATTTACATTTCTCTATACCTTTAACTTAAGCTCTTTTGTATAGCCAAGCCACTTTACTGAGACGGACAAGAAAAGAAAATGTTATAACCTCAATCACCTGAATTCCAAAATAATGCGAACAAGTAGTGTATACAAGAAGTAAACCTTTTTGAAAAAGGAAATTCTTTGATACAATCCATCTGGAAAATGAATAAACCTTGATCTTTTAAGTCTTGAGTCCATTTGAACAGTGAGAGAGTTAGAAATCGAGTATCGTTATTGTAGGTACATCGTAAATGAGTACAAATCCAAATATACATACATAGAATAAGTCCATAACAATAAATTGTCTGTTCAGGACATTGAGGATTCCAAAGTTATAGGTCCTCCTATATGATAACACAAAAGCTTGCATATGATGATGAATGGTCAAGCGAAGGACATTTTTGACTCCCTAACTTGGTTATACATGTTTGTACCTATATTCGAATAGATTATTGTTGTCATATGTCGTATGTTGTCCTGCGATGTTCATTGCCCCCCAGAGCCAGAGTAGGTATGGGTGGTAGAATAGAAGGAGGTGGTGACCATTATAAGCCTTATGATGGTTGATGGTCGATGGAGTCTCTCTCTCGATTAAATGGTTTACCAGCGCATATTGTTTTATTCATAAACCCATAAAAATCAATACAAGTTGACGTAAATATGTTAAAGCAAAATAAACCATTTATGCCCCTTTTTCCGTTGCGCCCTGGTAGGAGCACCACGACAAGTACCATGAGAACCACGACAACTATACGACGACGCCAAAGGCCGGCCATTCATTAATTTAATCAGAACGAAAAAGAGAACATGTGGACTGGACATGGCACATGGCACATGGCACATGGAGTCCCTTTTCCAAACGTTCGTTGATTTGTCGATAGAAAGAAAGAGGAAACTCTTATCGTGTTCCCTTGTGTGTACATGTTGGAAAAATTTCCTCCACTCTAAGAAATGTCTAAAAGCAGAAGGTATAGTGCTTCCCTTGAACGATAAGCGAGTGAAGGGTAAAAATACCCTTCTTATTACTACGTAGCATAGGAATATTATAGGCATATCAAGAGGATCCCCACCTCAAGTCATAGTTTTGAGTAAGGTAGCAACGGCAACGAAGGGGAAAGAAAAAAGCTTGATAAAAATAAAAACGAGTCCTACGAGTATATATGTATCTAGGTTCATATGAACGACACATAAATAATAATCAAGGACCGACCTATTTGTTTACTTAACTTGAATTTTTTTTCCGCCTGCCTGTTCGTCAGCGTCATATGACAGTCAAGAACATGAACATGAAACGCCACCCAAACCAACCCTACCCAACTCAAAATCAACTTCAACAACGACAACGACGACGTTGCCATATACACCTCCTTCCTCAGCTGTTAATTATGAAAGAGGACTAAGGACTTGAGCGCGCTTTTTCAAAGAAGAGGTTTTTATATGGTGTATGGTTGTAATAATAATAATTGTGTTGTTAGTTACCAACCGCTCACTAACATGTGACGCCATTGCCTGAGCACTCGTTTACAATTAAAGCTTTGTTGAAGCAGTAACAGCTTAGCTATACCAAGTGCATAGAATGAACTAGGTTGTTTTCATTGTTAAAGTTAAAGAAGGGCATAATAGTGTTCCCACTTTTTTATTTTATTTTTTTTTATTATTTTAAAAAATAGTTGGGATGCTTTTCTTACTCAAAAACGAGAAGGATGGTCGTCAAATTATTTTATGATACAACACTAAAATTTGTATGGCAGCTTTAAGTTTTAATAACTCTTGCCTTAAAACTGACTTCTAGGTTAGGTTAGGTTAAAGCGGCTGTCCGTGGTGGAGTGGGATACACTGAGGCCAGTTTAATGGCCCATTGTGATAAGACATAAATCTTGTAGCTTCCTTCTAAGCTCAAAAAAAAAACAGTTTGAGTCCCTTACGAAACTGGAAAGACTGATTATGTTAATATGATTGACATTGTTTAGATCGTTATAGAAGAATTCTCCTAGTTAATTCTTGCGTTTTTGAGCTAGATTAGGGTATATATAAAGGAGGTGAAGTACAATCCTCCTTTGCAAAAGTCATTTGAGAATAAAGTCGCGTGGCGTGCTTTCCTATTAGACAGTGCCCGGTTATGACACCATTTATCGAGCTTATATGCGATCTGCATACTGCATACAAATATCAAGCACCTTGAGCGCCAGATGTTTTTCGTGGCCTGGCATGTGGTGATGTTATTCCACCTGATGTTCTGTCTTCTTCATAGCGTCTTGAATTAGCAATAATTTACATAAGGCCTCGGCCACGCAGTAAGCGGCTGAGCGGCTGAGAGGCAACTCTAAGCGACGTATGGCCAGGCACTGAGCGACTGCTTTTGAGCGATTAGTAGTTAAATTCGAGATTGCACACACGAAATTAACAACTCAATGTTTACTTTGGTCATCTTTACTTCTTGCCGCTCAGAACATTACCAAAAATTAAAACAGGTTTGGTTGCTGAGCGGCGTCGCTTAGCCGCTCAGAATTTTGTTCCGCCGCTCGCTCATAGCGTGGCCGCTTCTATGTGATTTCATGTGTTTTATATTTTTTTTTCCGCTCAGCCGCTTACTGCGTGGCCGAGGCCTTAGCCAAACGTGGTAACTAGAATAAGTGGTACTGTACAACATAATCGACAGTTATGGACTGTTATAGAGTTTGTAGAGACGGAGGCTAGAATTTTGATAGCGGCATGACTATTTGAGAAAATACGAATTTCAGATATTTGATATCACGTTTTCCTTAAGCCAGGACAAGACTTCTTTATCGCCAAAACTTCCGCCTTGAACACGCTACACTACAATTATTGCGAAGGCGGAATCAGAGACTTAATTACAGTCGTTCAGAGTACACAGAATTTGTCTCTCTTCAAAAACTGGAAAAAGTAAAAATAGTATTGAAAGTGGCTGTGGTGTAAGCTGTCAAACTCAGGTGTCATTTGAAGTGTCATCATGTTGATTGAATGTTTTATTTTTGATATTTAAGCCTAGTACGCTGCTGATGCAAAACGAAAATTCCCATACAAAAATGACATGACGAAATCATAAACGAAAAATTTCGCTGTGCTTTTCGTTTTTCAGTACGCTGCTGAACGACGAAATGTGACATTTTAGTGGATAGCTGTATTAGATTTCTTAGTACAATTCTCCACTCTTTTCGTTCTCAATTTAATTGACCAGCACATTAATTGGTTGCGAAATTTTGACGTTTAATTTTTTTATTGAAAAAAAAAATTGTTTACTCGTGACTTTCGGTGTTTTGACTTTGATTTATATTTGATTTAAAATAAAATGGATTTGTCTAATGTGTTCCAACATTGCATTTCTGAATCGGAAACTCAGGATGTTATTGGTGATGTGCAAGAAGTGATGAAGACAAGCAGTGAAATTCAACTTCCAGACAGAACTCTCCACAACTATTTTTCCGCTGTGGTTTTCGTTTTAATTTCGCTCTGCACTTGGAGACCACCGAAAAATTTCGTTTCGCATCAGCAGCGTACTAGGCTTTAGGATAATAACAACGCGTTAAAATTATAAAAACTTACTGATTTTCAACAGTTCATTTCTTCTGATAAAAAAGCCTTTTAGACTTTTTTTAAATGGTAAAAAAGGTCTACTGCTCTTCCAGGAAAATATATACAACAATGGTCAAACATCAAATAAACTTTCTTCAAATAAACAAACTTCTTATGAACTTTTTTCTCAATTTTTAAAATCGGTTTATGTAGACCATTCCGCAATAAATATTGACTAAATTGAAAACCATTCCATCAGTTATACTAATATTTCCATGCTTAATCTTTTTGAATCGGATATACTTTCTGGTATCTCAACACTAAAATCCAATTTGTATCCTGGCCTTGATGGAATTCCCTCTTTTATTCTAAATCAATGTAAACTCTCGTTAGCTTTGCCACTTACGATTGTTTTTAATGAATCCCTCTCTAGTAGAATATTTTTGAATCAATGGAAATTTGCATATGTACAAATAAGGAAAGTACACGCAATGTGTGAAATTCTAGGACCGTAAAAGTTTCATTTGGAGTTCCTCAAGGAAGTAACCTTGGTCCACTTCTTTTTAACATATTCGTTAATTATATCCCATTTCTTTTTAAAAATTAATGAATAAATAAATAAACAAGATAAATACAGTCAGATATTTTGTATGTGGCTACGTAAAAGACTGTGTTTAAGCACCGATTTGGTGTTTTGGAAATTTCATATTTTTTTTCAAAGAAATGTTAAAACTTTTAACTGAATTCACGTATCTGGTTTCTAGATGATTCTCAGCCCATTCACTAAATAGATGGTGATATACCAACAAAATATTTCATTAGTACGACATCTAGTTTGACAATTACAAAATATTTGAATACCTTAAAAAATACCTTAAAGTAGAAAATTAAAGTGGCATCCCTGTTAGTAGGCAGCTAAAGTATTCTCTGTACAAATACTTAACACTACAAGTCCTTGAAATGGTTTTGCTTTTTTTCTTCTCTTTATTGACTTTGTACCTGAATGTTCTAAGTTTTATCAATAATTTTGTTATAAGATTTTTTTCAAAACTTATTTCTATTTCACCATCCATCCATAAATGGTTCATTGAATAATCGTTTCACTGAATTATGAAGTTGAAGTTTTTTATTTTATTTCAAATCAAGTCACGAGATATGTCTGCATTGTGTGGCCTTGATACACAATCGTTTTCGTTGCTAAGTTTTAAATTTTCAAGAACTTTTTGTCTCTATCTCATTTAAAATAGTAACTTTTTTGGTTGAAGGAAAAAATCAGAATGAAATTAATTTCTGAAAGTCTGAAAGACGACTTTAAGGGTTTTAAGTTTCATCAATTTACCCACCATTTAACAAAAATAACTGCATCGCAACTTCATGTTCAAAACGGCAAGAAAAAAATAATTTAATATCTTTCTGTTTTTGTTTTTACAACTGTGTGGATGTTTGCGAATGTTTTTTGATCCTTCACTCTGGTGTTTTGGCTTTTAAAAGGAGTTCATATTTCAGAAAAGTTGAGTGATGATGATACGGGTTTTGGTTAAATCCTCTTCTCGTTATATTATTATGATGGTTGCTAAGAGTGATACGACATAAAAACGAAACGATGTAACTTCATCAGTTGTCTGTCGTTATATGAATGGGTTTTTGATGTTGAAACTTCAACATTGCAAAATGATGTATTTTAATAGAACCTTGAACATCACAGTCATGGTTTTCCAAAATGAATAAATTAATTTAATAATATGTTTTGACTCCTTTTAATTATTATTGTAAATGGTATATATGCATGCAAGTTACAGAGAAGTTAGTTATTACGTTTGAACCTTATAGAACTATAACCTTGTATATAAGGTTTTTCAATAAGAGTTTACATTTTGATTAAAAAAAAAAAAACTATTAACTTGTAAAAGCAATAAATGGATGCTTATTTTATTGTAGAGATTCGCGGCCATTGTTCATGAAGTTTTGTATGACCAATTCGCACATTTCCGAACGTATATCCTCTATAACTTGTGAATTATTTTCATAGATCTTATCTTTCACATCAAAAGTCAAATCACAAGAACTCAGTGATCAATTGTGATCCCCTATTCGAAAAAGAACATGGTCAAACGATTGTCAAGTTTTGTTAACTGAGGCAATACATGTCGGAGCAATCAAAGAAAGTTTGAAATATGAAGGGAGGTCTACATTCCATGTAAGGTCGTGAAATATGAACGGAAGTCTTGAACTATCAAGGAGGGTCTAAAGATTAAAAAATAGGTCTGGTGAAATAAAAGGGATTTCTTGAAATATCAAGAGAGGTCTATCGAACAGTGGAGCAAATCTTTACATCGTTTTGTAGAAAGTAAGATTATTTTAAGGGCATTTTATAGAGTTTGGCATCAGGCTCTCTTATCGAAAGTGTGTGCTTTGGGTTTTAACGAATCAGGCTTTCATTAGATTAATAATAAATAACATTTCGGATCGTTCAATACAAGTAGTATTGGATAGGTTCAAGTCTGAAAACCACAAAATAAATACTGGTGTGCCCCAGGGCTATGTTATATCTCTAACACTCTTTCTCATTTTTGTTAATGACCTTCTGTCTGCAACTCCTAATCCAATACATTGTTTTGCTGACGATAGTACTCTTAGCATTTCATATTCGTTTTTAAACTCACTTCTTCGTATGTGGAACTGCAACGACAAAATATGATAAGCTCATACAATTCCGACCTAAACAGCATTGTACAATGAGGAATACAAAACCGCGTGGAATGAGACTGAACATTTTAATTCACCAACCTCTTGTGGAACGATCACACACGCGATGTCGCCGAAAATTCCGCAAGATGTTTCAGTTTTCTAAGGCGGTCAAGAAATTTGTCTCCCCTTCTGATCTGCCTGTTATTTACAAGACATATACGTCCAAAACTTGAGTTTATCTCCCATCTCTACGCTGGTGCTCCTGCAACTTACTTAAGCCTCTTGGACAGCAATGAACGTAGAGCACTTAGATTGATTGGTGATGGTACCATCAAAGTTTCTTATCTCACCCCTATAGACTATACTATAGATAAAAAGCCAGTTGCATTTCTCCTTCGGCCCTACAGTGCAGAGATTCGTTCTTTAGCCGTACTACGCGAATGTGGAATGCCCTACCACACTCTGTCTTTCTCAGTCATTGCAATATTTAGAAATTCAAAACTAATGTGCACCGACACCTCCTTTCAAAACCCTATCTCGCTTTCCTAATGCTCACACTGTGCCTCTGCAGAACAAGTGTAGTAATATCCCCTTAAGTGTGCGGTTTTTATAAAAGAAGGGATGTTTTAAAATATCAAAGGAGGTCAGTAAATTCTAAAGAAGGCCCTTAAATGTTAAGGCAAAATTCCAAAGCAGGCTTTGAAATATCATGGTTGGTCTTGAAATTCAAAGGGAGGTTTAAAAACATCAAGGTGGGTCTTGAAACTCCAATAAAGGTTTTGAATTATCAATGGAGTAATGAAACTTTAAGCGAAGTCTTTTAGTTCTAAGGGAGTTCTGAAAATATCAAGGGAGATCTGTAAATTCTCACATAGGTCTTAAATTACAAGGGAGGTATTCTTAATTTAAGACAGGTCCTTAAATATCAAGGGAGATCGATTAAAATATGGTTTATTATTAAAATATGGTTGACGACCCTATGTAGAATAAAGCTTAGTAACGTTTGTTTAATGCCTTTTTAAATTTGTCATTTCCAATGTGTTTTTTAGGAATGGTATCGTTTTTACTTTTTAAATGTCAAAAAATGGCAGCTTTTAAAGTTACAATTGCCCTAATAGTATGCAATTCAGACCGAAACTTCCCATTTTAGTCGTTTAATTTATTTTAGTCCCCTTTGTTAGAAAAAATGGTTCTTATTTTCTAATTTAAATTTGATACAATTGATTTAAAAGTGGGCTTAATATAAAAAATAAGTCTTATCCATCACACTTTACAAAATATTCAAAATGTATGTAAATTATTTTCTAGGGAAAAGAAAGAGAGAGAGAACAATATATGAAAATGACAACAACACCTGCTAGCTTTATGTACGTATATTTAATTAAAATCAAATTGAAAATTGAAAACGTACTTTGAACATACTTTCCTACCTATGTAGCTACTTAACATATTCAATAGAAAAATCAAGAAAATGCCCAAGGACACACAGAGAGAATAAATAATAAAGAAATCTTTGGATGTCACACCTATTAATTATTTATTAAACTTAGACTTATCTGTCATAACTTAAGGTTCTTGTGTCATTTTTTTTAGATAATATTTTATTATGAACATCTCAACCAATCCGCATCATATCAACAACATGATAACACAATTAACCAAACCATCTGGTACTGAATAAAATATATATTTTATTTATACAATATTTTTTTGAATAACAAACAAAAATATAAATCAAAAAGTCCCACAAAACACATCAGGAGCCAGCGCTCCACACAACAAAAAAGAAAAGAACCCAAACAGGATATCATTTTGCCTTTTCACGGATAAGGTTCTTGAGGGCTTTTGATCCATCCAGCATTTCATGGCAACAGAAAAGTTAATGTAGGACACATTTTGTTGGCATATAAATTTTGATACCAATAAACGAGATATATACAGCTTCGGCGAAAATAATAGAAACAAATCTTAATTTTGTTTTTAACAATTGTAATTATGCAATTTATTTTTCTAAATTTGTAATTTTTAAGAAGTAATATTGGTTCTCAAAATGTTGGCCAAAAAGTAAGAACGTTTAATTTACACTTAAAGAAAAAATATACATTTTTTAATACTTGCAAAAATAAGAACACTCTTTATTTTAAAAAATGCTTTATAATTTTTCGTTAGTTATCTTTTATAAAACAGGAAAGAATATATCAAAAGTAATAATAGAACTTTACTTAACGACTTTTACTTTAAGAGTGCGTCAGTCGTTATTTTATTTTAATTCAAATCAAATACAACGAGCTATCCTATTGGGCGATAGAACGAGCGATCTCATTGGTTGAATAGTTCGGGTTCTTTTTGACAGCTCGAGACGATCGCCCAAAATAATAGGACGTTTGCATTTTACATGAGTCAATTTTCATATCATATTAATTATTATGGTATTACAATTTCGCAAATTTTTTTCTTATTTAAATTGGACCAAATTATGTAGTTCTCTTTTTCATAGAGCTAACAAGGTACTGACATATTTCCTTGAGGCGTTGAGTACAAAGTTTCAGTGCTGATTCTCTAAAGAATCGTTTAGAAGAAGGGTTTATGCCTAGTTTAGTCTTAAGGTTCAGGTCCAGTTATTAAGAATACCACTCAAAAACACTTGTTTTAAATCATAAATGGATCTCAACGACTTCTTCTGGAACTTTAACTGTTCACTATATGCTTCCTCAATAGTGACGTGGCAGACGGCAATCGCCATGCTATAATGATTCTTGTAAACATTTTTATTGTATAATGTTAATTTGACGGTAATTCAATTAAATCTATGTATATCTAGTGACGTGAATTTGTGAAAATAGAACTTTTTTCCTGAATACGGTACAAACTATCAAACCCAAAAAAAACTCTTGGTTTGATTTGAGATGTAAAGAATGTTTTTAGAATTAAAGACGTAAGTTTCCGGATATACAAAGCCAGCCGGAATAAGTTCAAACAAGCTAGAAAGACCTATAACGGACATATTCGATGCATTAAATGTTTATAATAAATAAATCATAAATGTGGCGCAACAGCCCGTTGAGACCTAGGGCCTAGTGACTTACAACTCTCAACCATTCCTAGGTGCGAGTAATGTCTTTAGGGGGAGGGGACCTACAGTTTTAAGAATTACTCTTGGAGAATTTGTCAATTACTCGCAAGAGGCAGTACCCGTGAAAAAACTTTAGATGGCACAGGCAGGGATTGGACCCAAGACCTCGTGCATGGCAGTCCAACGCACTAACCATCATGCCACGGGTACTACATACATTAAATGTTTACATGACCAGAAATTACTAAAAAAAATTCTACAATGTCCCAAATCCCAAAGGTAGTAAAAATGTCTGCTCATTTGTAAAAAATGTTCGCAACACTACGTCATCGTCGGTTTCTACGCTCGTTTTGAATGACACTCCTTTTGTAAGCTCGATCAATTAAGCCAGTTTCCTTGCAGCACAGTTTGCTGCGAATTTCATGTTGCCTATGGGTGACATGACTCCTCCTGTGCTTAAAAGCGTAAACGATTCTATGAGACGAATCTTCATTCGTTTGTTAGAAAGTAAGATTATTGCACTTGATATTTTAAAGGCATTTGAAAGAGTTTAGCATCAAACTCTCATATTGAAAATGCGTGCATTTAGTATGGATGAATCTCTTCTTCGTTGTGTTAGAAAATACCTTTTTGACCGTTTAATTCAAGTTGTATTGGATGATTTTAAGTCTTAAATTCATAAATTAAATGCTGGTGTCCCCCAGGGCTCCGTTTTGTCTCCTATTCTTTTGCTTATATTTATAAACTATCTCTTCTATGCCACTTCTAATCCAATAAACTGTTTCCCTGACGACTGTACAGTGTACCCTCAGCTTTTCATATTCGTTTTTAGATTTTCGTGTTCTTCGGTAGTGGATCACCAATGGCAGCGTATGAAAAGCTCATTAAATTTTGATCTTGACACCATTGTCCTATGTGGAATCAGAAACCGTGTAGAATTTAATGCTTCGAAAACTCAATACTGTCTACTGTCTCAAAAGCGTAACCCCTTCCCCAATACCAATACCCATGGGTGGTACTTTCATTGAGGAGACTGAACAGCTTTCAGTTCTAGGTATGTGCATCACAAACCACTTCTTATGGAGTGCTCACATTTTCGACATCGCTAAAAATGTTGCTAAGTGTTTAGGTTTTCTCCGACGATGCAATAAGTTTTTTACCCCTTCTGATCTGGCTTTAGTTTATAAAGCCTATATTCATCCGAAACTCTAGTACAATTTTCAGGTGCAGGTGCTCTTGGACAGAATTCAAAAGAGAGCTCTTAAAATGACGGGTGACCATTGTCAAAATGAAACTTTTGTATCTCTGGAGCTCCGTTCGTCGCGTCGTCGTAAGGTTACATAAGTATATGTCATTATTTTATCGATATTTTCATAAACAATGCTCTCGTGAAATACCCAGCTGCATAAACAATAAAAAGTTTCAAATTGTAGCTACTGATTTTTTGATGAATAAATAGATAAGTTTAATTTCCATATTATTTAATTTCTACTAAACTAGTTTAAGTCAAAACTAGCTTTAAATGGGTTTTAAGAAAATTGGATTTAAATCTCAATGAAATGAAAGCAGTGTTTCAATAACTTTGAAAAGCTTAAAACTCGCAACCCATTTTAAACTAGTTTTTCCCTTAAACTAGTTTGAAGAAACTCAATAATATTCATAAGATCTTCTTATTAAAGAAGCCCTGCCTCTAAAACTTAGATTTTTTTCATTTGTTTCGGTCTACTTTCGCGGTCTCACTTGTAGATAAGTATGTCTCTATTATGAATTTCTTGAATGAATATTTAGATGTTTAAACTGTTTATCATTTAAAGAAAACCAACGACATAATTCCGAAATTAATCCCAGAATAAAAGTCCTACAACAAATTTAATTTTCTATCCTATTGTCTACCATTTTTCTGCAAGTGTCTCAATTATTTTGGCCATAGCTGTATAATGCACGTACATATAAGTCGATGCCAAAGGGAGAGGTATCCGATGCGGTTGATAGGGTGTATTATGAACTCTTACCTCATTGTCCTTCTCGAATTGGGACAATTTTATTTGTTGAGAAATCTCCAATTTATATTGACCTTCATTACCATAAATTTTTGGTAAGAGTTAATTTACAGCTCCTTGAGTTTTACTGTGAAATATGTACACATAAAATTTTGTCTTAATTTCTATGGTTATCTTCTCATCAGGTTATTGGGTTATAGGGTTTGTCTTTTTTAGGGTGCGGTTAAGCTTGATATACTCGTAATAAATGAAAGTTAGTTAAGGATTAAATGACCTTAGGGTAGTTTTTCTATTTTAATAGACTTTTTGAACTTTGGAGAACCTATTTTGTCATATGAATTGTATAATTTCTCAATCAGTCGTTGTTGTCGTTTCATGTTTATAAAATTATAATTTATCTCAAAAAATTAGTATGTAGATTGTAGGTACCTACAGGAGTGCGTTGTGAAATAAGAGGAACGAGACTACAAGGCTAGATAATAATCCCAAAGGGAATACAAGCTGAGTTGTGTAGATTTAATGACGGTGTTATTAGACAGCGTAAATTTTCCGGTGTTTGACATGAATGGGAAACTTTTTATTATTGGCAATAGACGAACAGCTGCGAAGATGAATGAAATACTACTTCTGGAACTTTTTATAATGGCGATTGGGATTAACTAATGAAGAACATGTTCAAATCAGTCATGGATGGTATTGATAATGAAAATTAAGGCGACCCGGTGGATATTTAAAAAGTATAATATCTGAAGAATATGTTTACCCATAGGTAAGGTTAGGTAAGGTTAAAGTAGCTATCTGTGATGGAGTAGAACACACTTAGGCCAGTTTAATGGCCCATTGTGATACCACATGAATCTTGGGGCTTTATTCTATGCTCAATGAAATCAGTTTAAGCCCCTTACGAAATTTGAAAGACTGGTTATATTAATATGATTGAGATCGTTAAGATCGTTATAAAAGAATTCTCCTAGGTAATCCTGAGTTAGAGCAGGAAATGTACAAAGGATGTGAAAAACTGTTTCCTACTGTTTTATCGCCAAAAGTTTCACTTGGAACACGCTACAACTACAATAATTATGAAGGCGGAATGAGAAACTTAATTTCAGTCGTTCAGAGTACACACCTCCATCAACCCCTTCATTTGTTTTTGATCCCACTGTGTAAAATTAAATTAACTCGTCTTCCAGAAATGCTCTATCCTCCGAGAAAGATCTGGAAGGTATAGAAATCTAGAAGTTTCTGTGGAATTGCAGTTGGGGGAATTGGAATACTTAAGAATTTCGGAGTGGCCAATGTTGTTGTTAACCTACTGCGATGACGCTTTGAGGCGAAAAGTAGAGCTTTCAGCTATTTGTTTGCTAAGTATATCGAGAGGTGTTAGTGTTAGGTAGAGTAGGGTATTCAGTGCCGCAGATAGAGTCGTGCGAGGCGATCCGCTTATGCATAAGCAAGCTGAAATTTGGACTTTTGTTTTGATTTGTCGCAGTTTATAGCTTTTTCTAAAGTAATCCGCCATACTGCCAAACCGTTCATTAAAGTCGTTCTGATTACCAATGTGGGTGGGCAATGCGTATTTCGAAGTTGTAAGTCCCGTAGCTTTTTTGACACTTTCTTGTTTAAAATAAGACCCAGCTTTAATATAGGGAGAGTTAACATATGGAATTTTGTATTTCCTCGAAGATAGGACTAAATCGATCAGCCCAAAGTATTAGTTTATCTAAGGCGTTTTGTAAAAGTTTTTTTTTAGGGTGTTAAGATGCTTTCCTGAGAACGCTATAGCAACGTCATCCGCATAGGCAATCACTCTGAAACCCTCCTCATCCAGACCAGTTAGGATTTCGTTGACCACCAGGTTCCAGAGAAGAGTTGATACAACACAATCTTGTGGTGTCCCTATGCTTTCGAATCTACTAGCAGAAAAGTTGCCCAGTTCTGCTAAATAAATAAAAATAAATTAGGTGGCACAACAATCCGTTGAGAACTAGGGCTTAGTGATTTACAACTCTCAACCATTCCTGTGTGCGAGTAATGTTGTCAGGGATGGAAGGGACCTACAGCTTTAAGTCGAATCCGAACGGCTAATTTGAGAAAGCGCTTTTCATGACAAGAATTTCTCTTGGAGAATCTGTCAATTCCTCTCAAGAGGCAGTACCCGTAAGAAAAACTTTAAATGGCACAGGCCAAGCCATCTGGAATGACAGTCCATCGCACTAATCATCATGCCACTACGCTCAGTTCTGCTAGTCATCATTAAATGAATTAAATCCACAGGCGAACCCTCTACATTCAGAGATGTAAGTGCAGGTGTGATTGCAGATTTGTCCAATGTATACGTTGTTATTAGCACCTTTAAACTTTGAACTCTTAATGATGGAGGGATTATTCGATGGTGCATACTAAGATGTGTAACTAGTCCAGCAGATTTAAATAGATCGAAGCTGTTGAGAGCCCGTTGTAGCTTGTCCCCTTGAAAATTTTTAAAAAGGTTAATTAAATTTAAATAGATTGTCTATAAAGTCTCTTCGTATGTGGACCTATGTACATATATTTATACTTACATTGTTTTTTTGGGATATTAAGTCCCAATATAAAACTCAAAGGAGGAATTAAGTTGAGTAAAGAAAAGATTCAAACTATTTTCTCGTTAAGGATTAGAGATTTGGAAATTATGTCAGAATATATTTTATTTAAATTGTTTGTCTTATTTTCATTTTGTTTTCCATTCCAACTTTTCTGGTTCTTACCTGGAAAAAATGTATGTTGTAATTTCAATTTTCAAATTTTGTGTAACTAGTCCTTAATTCATGGGTAAGTATTATATTACCCTTCCATCCGAAGTTTATAATGCTATATTATATTTCAAACGAAATTAATCCTTTTTAACTCTAAACTGCTCTTTATATTATCTTTAAGCTGAAATTAATTTAATAATCAACTCAGTTGTGAATATTATTTGTTAATATCCTAACCCTAGCAAAATAAATTATTCTTTAAAGAATATCCCTTAATAAGTGTATACTTTATACACAAGTATAATCCCTAAAATATTCCTCCTAAATACTCTCAAATATTATATTCTTTATCACATTAAAGGAAGAAAAGTCTAAAATATATTTTCTTCCGTTTTCCTTCCTTAATCACAGATTAAAGTAAACGTACATTAAACTGTATTCTGGGGAATCCAATTTATCTGCAGTGAAATGATCCAATATAAATACCAAATACAATATATCATAACCCCTTTAATCCACTAAACAGAATTCTTTTAAAAATGTTTGTCTATATCTTAAAAGATACGGCGCGCGTTTTAAAATACCCTTAATTTAAAATTCATTCAAAACTTTTTTTCTTTTTTTTGATATTGAAAGAAGGCGCGCAATGGTACGCCTGTTGATTTTTATATCTCCAATATAGGGTTTTTCTTTTTGAATTTTTTCGAATTTAAATTTGAGTTCATTTTTGTGAGGTTTTGTGTTTTTATTTTGCTTTTTGTGAATAATAAAAATTCTAATGAAATAAAAGTTTCTTCTCACCCAAGTCATGCCCATATTTGCCAATAATGTGCAAAATTGAAATAAAAGAGGAAGTCCTCTTAAAAAGTTGTGTCACAACTTTTCAATTGAACCTCTTCAATCCAGATTTGATCCCCACAATAAATAGCAAAACAAAAATACTCCGATGAAATGAACGGGGTGACAAAATTTGTTATTTGGTGCTTTTTCTATTGTGAATGGATCCAATGGTATTTCATTTCATTTCATTTCATTTTGAATTTTCCCTTGTGCATGCTTAGAGATAAGCCATTGTGTGTTGAGTGGGTGGGGGATTTTACGGGAAGTGTGCAATAGAATAGGGTTCTATATGATATTAGAAACCCTACATAGTGCCTACTTAGTGTTCTAAAAATTCTGATATTCTAAAGGCAAGTGTTTTACACTCTTGAAAAAATTGAAGTTACTAAAGATTATTGCTCTTGTTTTACTAAGTATCATGATGACTTTTTCAATATTTAAAATTTAATAAAAAAAAGTTCTAAAAGTTTAAACAAAAACCTAGTTCTTTGCGGTTTAAATGAACTCTGTACTACAATAATTTAAGATGAAAGTATGGAAAGTATGAAAGCTCTAGCTTATTCCTAAAAATAACGGCACATTTTGATTTATTTGGGTTTATCACTTAACCATGATTGTCTGTTGTACAGCGCTCTTAATTACTTCAAGGCCTTAATTCAAAGAAACTGCAGTATGTAAGATATGTCCCAACGGAAAACTTATGTATAACTGAGCATCATCAGTGTACAAACGAATTGTGCAGTGGTTTACAATAGAAGAAAGTTCATTGACATAAATTGAAAATAGCAGGGGACCGAGAATAGATCCCTGTGGTACTCCACTGCTATTTAATAAAAATTTAGAAAGAGCTTTATTGAGTTCGACGTCTTGTAGTCTATTAATTAAGTTAGAGTTTATTAGTCGGAATGCACTAGAAGAAAAGTAAAACAGGTTTAAAAGTTTTTCACAAAGTAAAGAATATTTTACTTTTAATTAACTTCCCATAGGAAGTTATTGTAATGGGTCCGATTTGTCAAATTGAAAATTTTGACATTTCTCGGAGTTTCAAGGTCCCCTAGAGGGTTCTCAAGAAAATTGCGTAAGTGGTTTTTTTACCATAGCAGATTAAAAAAAAAAGATGAAAATTTTGGTTAACCCTAAATATCTCATGAACCATTGACGCGAGAGACTTGAATTAAATTTTATATTATATATTGTACAGTGATACAAAACAAGTATATTTTTGGAAAAAAATCTAATTAACTGTTTTTTTTTATAAATCAAGAAAACTGAAAAAAAAAATTTGTCACCTCGAAAACTTTACGACTAAAATATGATTTTATCTCTAAAACAGTTTTGTGCTACGAAGAATAATGTTTTTGCCATCTGATAAAATTTTGAGAAAAATCTAATTGACAGTTTTTTTTTTATAAAAAATAAAAACCTAAAAAAACATTATACTCAATGTTGGTAAAAATTGAATTTCGACTCAAATATCTTTTCAAAAACTTGAGATTAAGGCTTCAAACTTATTTTATCTTATAAGAAATATTGTTTTCAACATTCTTAAAAATGTTGAGAGAAATCCAATTGACAGTTTTTTTTACAAAAAATAAAAACCTAAACAAAAATTAATAAAAGTTGGTAAAAATTAATTTTCGACTCAAATATCTTTTCAAAAATTTGAGATAACGGCTTTTAACTAATTTTAACTTATAAGAAATATTGTTTTCAACATTAGAAAACATTTTGAAAAAAAAATCGAATTGACAGTTTTTTTACAAAAAATAAAAATCTAAAAAAAATGTATAAAAGTTGGTAAAAATTGTTTTTCGACGTAAATATCTTTCCAAAAATTTGAGACATTGGCTCAAACTAATTTTAGCTTATAAGAAATATTGTTTTCAACATTCGATAAAATTTTGAGAAAAATCAAATTGACAGTTTTTTTTACAAAAAATAAAAACCTAAAAATAACAATACTAAAACTTGGTAAAAATTTACTTTCGACTCAAATAGCTTTTCAAAAATTAAAAATATTGGCTTCAAACTTATTTTATTTCACAGAAAATACTGTTTTCGATATTCAGTAATTTTTTTTATAAAAATGCAACAGTCCGTTTTTTCATAAAAAAATAAAATCTACAGTAAAAAGTACTCAAATTTGGTAAATATTGATACATATAGACAAACTTTTAAGCAAGACAAATCGACAGACGGGATGCGAAGTTATCAGTGTGGGTCGCATCCCAGCCTCTTTTTTATTAACACTGTAATACAGGGTTTTTCAACAAGGCCGCTACTAAAGTAGAGTGACAGAGACAGCAAACGATGCCATATTTCTTGCCGCTCTTCTAACATTTCTCTTCAGTAAAGTTTCCCATTTCATGATGGAAAGATATACGAGCCAACAACAAGTCGAAAATATTAAAATTTACTACCGAAATTCTGAGTCAGGAACGCTACGTCAAATTTATGGTTGTCATAATCGTCCTAGCAGATCAACAATTGAGCGTCTAGTTGAAAAATTTGAATCCACAGGCACAGTACAAAATGTTCCCGTGGCAGTGAGACAAAGAAGTGCCCGTCGTTCTCAAGCGTTGGGCATCTCCGTGACGTCGTTGTGGGGAATTTTGCGAAATGATTTTGGCCTACATCCTTACAAGGCTAAATTGACACAAGAACTTCATCGGGCTGAGCAACAACTTGAAAATTATTCCGATTTTCATCGAAACATCATCTTCAGCGATGAGGCTCATTTCTGGCTGAATGGCTTCGTCAATAAACAAAATATGCGGTATTGGTCATGAGTCATCATTGCACCCCAAAAAAATTACGGTTTGGTGTGGTTTATTGGCCGGCAGCGGCGTCATTAGGCCGTACTTGGTCCGTAATGATCAAGACCCGCACGTTACTGTGAATGGTGATCACTACCAATGCTAACCGAATATTTTTGGGCCCAATTGGATGATATGGACTTGGAGGACATGTGGTTCCAACAAGACGGCGCCACAAGCCACACAGCGAATGTCCCAATCAATTTATTGGAAACCAAGTTTGGAGAACGTGTTATCTCATACGAAATGGTTCAGTCGCTTGGCCGCCTCGGTCGTGCGATTTGACGCCGTTAGTTTATTTCCTGTGGGGCTACGTCAAGTCTATGGTCTATGCCAACAAGCTAGCGACGATTGATAAACTTTGTACAGATATAGAACGTGAAATTGCAGCAGTATCGGCCGATTTATGCTTCAAAACCGTCAAAAATTGGGTTCAGCGCCTGGATTGTTTTGGGACTTAAAGATACCAGTTTGCTTAAGTATGTGCCAAATGTGTTTGCTGCTTTTGTGATTATTAAAACGAGCAGAAACTAAATTTACCTTTGCTGAACGCACTGCTAAGATCGTTTTGTTTCGAAGTGAACAATATTGTTGATAAAAAACGGCAACATGAAACCTCTTCCATCGCTTGTAAGCCAAATCACGCTGTTTCTTTTATGGTTTTTTCTCTTCTGTAAACCAAGATTTCCTGCATGGAAGGAAGATTTTAGTTTTTAAAGGAACATGCATATCGAAAAGTCTTAACACATTGCTGTTGAGATATTCTACCTGATGGCTACGTGAATATTACTAAAGAATAAAATCCCAATATACACTTAGAACATCACTATATGAAGTATCTACTTGAAAGTCGAAGGTTAGGAAAATAAGCTCATGTCTGGAAAACACTGGGATGATAATTTATTCTGTCACTAATAATAAACAGATCCAGCAATGTAATTTAAACAAAAAAAAAAGGAGACCAATACAAAAGTTCCTAGAAGGTCTGTAGATTGGACCTAGAAGAATTTTTTTCGTCCCCATTTTTCAATTCTAGAAAAATAACATGCATCTCACAATTTTCAACTAGGCTGCACTTAATTCTAAACTGTAAAGTTTTTTACAAAAATTGCCACACCCCACCCTTTGCATCGTTTCCTATCTGATCAAAAGATTTTATACCCGGTAACCTTGTTTCGGATACACATACATATGTATAACGTCAGATTCTGATTTTCCATTAGGCTCAGTTGGGTATTTCTTCTTACGTTTTAAATAGACTATTCGCCTAGAAAAATGGAAAATTTTATAAAAGAACCCTTAAATGCATGATTTTTTATTTTCTAAAAAAAAAATTTGTTTGGACGTGAATATGTTTATATATGTATGATGAAAAAAAATGTTTCAAAAATCCTGTATGTAAAATAACGGGTTTATTTGAAAAAATATGGATGTATCATTTTTGATACAACATGCATATAAGGCTTCATTGAGACCTATGTATATTAGAAAAAATACAAAAAATTTCAAAAATGTGTGTTATTTCATTTATTAATTAAATTGATAATTTTTATGAATGGAATTTATTAAAACAATCAACTTTTTTTTTGGAACAGAAGTAAACCTTACGTTTTTCACACATAATGCTACTCAAAAGCTTAAATCCTGGCATCATACATCGCATGCGGTTGCTTTGTCGTGTTTGCTTGTGATCAGTTCCATCATGTATCACATCCATTGACGGAACAACCTGCAACACATTCCTTCGCTTTGGGGCTGGTTCCTCCGAAAAACTACTGCTACTGCTGGGTCGACCCCTTGTTGGCTGATTGTGTGCCTTATATTTACAAAGTGTATCGGCAAGTTCGCTTATAAAATCGACAAGATTCAAAATTTCTTTCGGTCCTTTCCCTTTCTTAGACAAAACTTGTCGGTTGGGGTAAATGTAAACATGGGGTAAATGTAAACGACCGTTATTTTCACGATTAAAAACAAATTGTAGCAGCCCAGACAAAAAAAAAAATCAAAATATGAAATGTCGCGACACCGGTGCATTTAATGCCTTTCAGTTGTTGTTCGGATTTCCTTGAGAATTTTAGTCGTGAAAAGAAGCTGTCTCTGAAAAGTGAAATTCAAGTTTGTGAGTGTGTTTGTGACCTCTAAAAAAAAGTTAATTTTATTTCAAACGTAAGTATTATTTTCTTGTTATATGTAATTAAAAGTGCATTGAAGTAGTTCCTGTGAAAAAAACCATGCTCTTGTCATTCCTTGTATGTTTTTGTTGCATGTTTACATTTACCCCAGTAATTGAAGCATATGGGGTAAATGTAAACATATTTTTGGGGTAAATGTAAACGTCGCTTTTCCTGTATCTTTTTTTGATTAACTCCATTTCTAGCGTTTAAAATGCCCCGAACATATACAAAGAAGAAACCACAAGTAAATTAAAGTGTAAACGATCTTCAAAACGCTGTACGAGATGTGTTGAATAAAAAAACTACATACCGCGAAGCCGAGGAAAAATACAAAATCCCGAAATCGGTCATCTTTCAAAGAATTAATGGGCGAAAATCATCATTAGATGCAATTGGGTCGGGGCGAGCACCCTCCCTTCCAAAACTGACTGAAGATGAAATAGTTAAATGTATAATTACTCGTGCAAACATGGGATTACCCTGCGACAAACATGAACTTAAGGAACTTGTTGGAGAACATGTAAAAAACAACAGAATAAAAACTCAATCCAAGGACGATACCTCAGGTGAGGACTGGTACTTGGGATTTATGAAGCGCTACCCGGAGATAACTTTATAAAACCAGAACATCTGCAAAAATTAAGAAAGGATGCCAGAAACCCATTTGTCGTATGCGAATTTTATGATAAACTTCAAAAAGTTATGGAAAATAAAAACTTCACCAATAAACCACAATACGTTTTTAACGCCGGCCGACGAAAGCGGATTTCATCACGATCACAGCCGCATGCAGGGTTTGGGTGTTAAGGGCAAAGCTCTAAGCCGGATTTCAGGTGGAACTGGATGGGAATCCACTACAGTGCCTTCATGCGTTTCGGCCGATGGCTCCACATTACCCCCGTAATAATTTTTAAAGGTGCTGCTGTTCAGGCAAAATGGGTTTCTGAAGCTGGTTTTCCGGGAACACTACGCGGCCTCCAAAAATGGATGGATGGAGGAACCACAATTTTTTAATTGGTTGTGTGATGGCTTTATTCCTTTTGTTAAAAATATTTGTGATGGAGAAGTATTACCATATCAAGCAGCATTGTTGGTATATGATGGTCATTGCCATTAATGTAAAAGAAAATTGAAGAATGAAAACATTGTTTTCTTTTAATAACTGCCTAGGCCTACCCAGGTACCTGTATCTTGTTCCTAACAAAAAGATTTGAAAGCATGTGAATAAATATATTTTTTTTTAATAAAACTAATTTTGTTTTTATTTAAAAAAAAAAGATAGGTCCATTTCCAATGCTTTTTTGATGGGTAATATTCATTTTATGGGGTAAATGTAAACATTGCGATTACCAATTTTCCAAGTAAATAATTCAAATGAAATTTATATCTGTTTACTTTAACCCCATAAGCGATCTCCTAGCACTTAGGGAACAGAAGTTAGCTGTCCACATTTACCCCAGAATTTTTAAAATTATGGGGGAAATGTAAACACTGTCCAAAATCGTGTTTGTGTTTTTATACATTTATTTACACATAATAAGTAGAATATTAGGTTTCTAATTATATAATATCCGTTTTCAAAAGTTAAAAAAAAATAAAATTTAATACATTTAAGTTTTTTGAAAAAAATATTTCTCTAAAAAATGCAAAAACTGTCCACATTTACCCCAACCGACCCTATATAAGACCCATGAGTTTATCACAGTAAGGTCCAGGAGGTGATAGAAACGTCTCAAGTACCATTTTCTACTTTTCATACGGATACGGTACCGTCCCAAGTACGAATCCATCAAATCCACTCCGCCCATATGGGCGTTGTATTCTTTGATGATTTTTGGACATGGTACATTTTTTCTTCTCTTTTTAGTCTTGTCGTACTTTTCTATGCTTGAAACAGGATCTGCACCAATATACGTTGACAAAAAAGTTACTTATTTGTTATCCTTCCAGCTCACGGTAGACATCTCGATACCTTCGTAACTTGTGACGTATTCTTCGTACGATCCTCTTGACACCGATTTTGTCATAATTTCTTGCTTCGTCGGCAGCTTACAATTTTTTCCGAGACGGTTTCTTTGCACAGTCAACAGACAAAATTCCTTCCTTGGCCATGTAATACATAAGTGGCAGGGAGCTGTAGATATTGTCAAAATAAACAATGTGATTGACTCTTCTTTCTATTGCCCGAGAAAGTTTTATCACAACATTTCCAACCGCTCCAATGTCCATCTCATTTTCCAACATGGGATCATTGTCTTTTCCGGAATAGATGATGAACTTATAGGCATATCCCGTCAATGAACATAGCATTTATACAGTTTGAATCCCCATTTATGCGGTTTCAAGGGCAAATATTGTTTCATATGAAATTACCCATTTTTGTTGCACACATTTGCTCATCAATAGAGAGTCGCTGATCCATGGGTACACTTCCATATACCTTTCGTTGAGGTGGTCTATCACTGGACGAAGCTTGTGAGGCCTGTCATGATTGGAGTCGTTTACAGGCCTGTGTTTGTCGTTTTCGTTGCAGAATTCTTCTAATATTTCCAAATTGATTTACCGTCATAGTTCCTTTTATGCCCTGAAATCAAAATTCCCATGTACTTGCACAATTCACAAGCTGTCACGCAATCAGGACGATTATTCAGGTTCCTTCTGAACCGAAAATATATTTGTTTTTGTGGCTATTTCATCGATAAAATCAGACGTAAAAAAATAAGAAAAAAAAAATGAAACGGAGTTTCGAGTTCCATTATCTGTGATGGGAAGTCGTTGCATCCGTGAAATTTATTTTTTCTTCATCATACACAAGCGGTTTTTTTTCTTCCAAATAAGCCGTTGAATGTCAATGGGCTTAGGCACAGATCGATGAGAGCTATACTTGGACCTGATTCATTGTTTACTAGTGTTACTGGCGGCAGCAAAGCGTCTTCATCTTGAACTAATGGAACAATATGCTCAAGGTTTTCAGGGGCAGCCTCCTCATTTGCACATTTAAGTTCATGGTCACTTTTATTCATTCATTCATTTTCGAGGAGCGCTTCCAGCTGCGCACGAGTCAACAACTCTCCAAGATCATCTTCATCTACGTCATCGTCATCCTCTGACAAATACCCATTTTCTAGTTTCCTCAAATAATTGACGATATCCCTATCACTATCCGAAAGTATTCTTCATGCCATTCTATAAAAAAGAAAAGAAACCATTTACAATTTTGCCTAAAAACATCTAGTTCAAAACAAGTCCTTACTGCATGAAGTATCATTTTTGATACAGACACTAAAACACTTGTTTTTCATTTGAAAAATCAAAATCAATGTAAAACTACCATGACTTTATACTCGTATTCTCAAAATACTAACCTTTATTGATTTTATTTTTTGGATAAATTCCTTCCACAAAATTATTTTATATAAAAAAAGAAAGTTTTTAATTTCACTCTTTTGCCAAATTGCTGCCTACGATTCAATGATAACGTACTTATAAACCACTGATAACGGATCGATCATGATTTGTTTTTGGTTTTTTTAGTCTAGAAATATTTAGATTTAAACAAAAACACTTTTACAGCGATTTAAAGTTATGGTATCATTTTTGATACAAGGTGCATTTAAGGGTTTAAAAACATATTATGTAGTATTTTAAAAATCATTTTATAAGTAGATAAGAATATCGTATTTAAATCATAGAGCTGTGTTCAAAATAATAGTAGTGCTCATTGAACTATAGCATCCCTGACATTAACGCCATCTTTACAGTTGGAAACTTAATTTCTGTGATGTCAAATTTTCTAACGGTCAACCATAAACAAATATACTGTAGCCTTATATTGAAAATGAATTAACAACAAAAGTTATTAGTCAGCTTTGAGATGTTTGATTAATTAGAGCTGTTCAAAATAATAGTAGTGGAGCTGATTTTGTTTGATTTTTAAGTGATACATAATTAAAACTATTTATTTTTTTTTCTTAAAAAGTAAGTATTAATTTAATTTTGATAAATTTACAAAAAAAAAGTTGTTTTATTTAAATTGAATTATAAAGTGGGAAGAGGAAAACATTGCAATGTGGATAAGCGATGCCTGATACTGAAGCTGCGGGGGGAAGGGAAAACTTATTTGGAAATCCAAGATCTTTTGGGATGCTCACCTACAATGATAGCCCACACCATTAAATTCAAGGAAACACCCGAAACCCGAAGTAGAAATAGAAAGACAACAGTCATGGAGGACAGGCGCATTGTCCGGATGAGCAAAGCCGAGCCCTTTGCGTCGTCTGTTGAAATACAGAAGAGCTTGAACTTGGAGGTAAGTGCACTTACGATTCGGAGGCGATTGTTGGAAGCAAATTTGAATGCTCGCAGTCCTCGCAAAGTCCCGTTGTTGACCAAGAAGCATATTAAAACTCGTCTCCAATTTGCTAACGAGCACATAAACTGGCCTAAAGAGAAATGGCGCAACGTATTGTGGACAGATGAAAGTAAAATTGTTCTCTTTGGTGGTACTGGATCCCGCCAATACGTCCGTCGTCCACCCAACACAGAATATGCACCCAAATTCACTACGAAGACGGTAAAACATGGAGGATCTAAGATTTTAATTTGGGCCGGTAAGCCTTCTAATAACCGAGAACTGTGGGCCGGCCGTAGTGAAGGATGCTTGGCAGAACATACCAAAGGAGCGTTGTGAGTGTTTGGTAGACTCGATGCAGCGTCGGTGTAGGGCTGTCATCAATAACAAAGGTTACACCACAAAATACTGAAGTTGTACTTTATAGAAGCTAAAAAATAAAATATAGAATTACTTAGGAGAAGCAAATTCAAATACAGAAAAGAGGCTGGGATGCGACCCACACTGATAACTTCCCATCCCGTCTGTCGATTTGTCTTGCTTAAAAGTTTGTCTATATGTATCAATTTTTACCAAATTTGCGTACTATTTTGTGTAGATTTTATTTTTTTTTATGAAAAAACGGACTGTTGAATTTTTATTAAAAAAATTACTGAATATCAGAAACAATATTTTCTGTGAAATAAAATAAGTTTGAAGCCAATATTTGTAATTTTTAAAAAACTGTTTGAGTCGAAAGTAAATTTTTACCAAGTTTTAGTATTGTTTTTTTGTTAGGTTTTTATTTTTTGTAAAAAACCTGTCAATTAGATTTTTCTCAAAATTTTACTGAATGTTGACAACAATATCTCAAAGTCTTAAAAAGATATTTGAGTCGAAAAACAATTTTTACCAACTTTTATTAATTTTTTTTGTTTAGGTTTTTATTTTTTGTAAAAAAAAACTGTCAATTCGATTTTTCTCAAAATTTTATCGAATGTTGAAATAAATATTTCTTATAAGTTAAAATTAGTCAAAAGCCGTTATCTCAAATTTTTGAAAAGATATTTGAGTCGAAATTTTTACCAACTTTTTTTAATTTTTTTTTTCGGTTTTTAATTTTTTGTAAAAAAACTGTCAATTCGATTTATTTCAAAATTTTACTGAATGTTGACAACAATATTTTTGAAAGATAAAAGTAGTTTAAAGCCAATAACTCAAAGTTTTGAAAAGATATTTGAGTCGAAAATCAATTTTTACCAACTTTTTTTTTATTTTTTTTTAGGTTATTATTTTTTGTAAAAAAACTGTCAATTCGATTTTTCTCAAAATTTTATCAGGTGTCAAAAACATTATTCTTCATTGCACAAAATTGTTTTGGAAATGAAATCATATTTTAGTCGTAAAATTTTCGAAGTGACAAATTTTTTTTTTCAGTTTTTTTGATTTATAAAAAAACCGTTAATTGAATTTTTTTCCAAAAATATAATTGTTTTGTATCACGTTACAATATGTAATATAAAATTGAATTCAAGACTCTAGCGTCATTGGTTCATGAGATATTTAGGTTTAACCAAAATTTTCACTTTTTTTTAAACTGCTATGATAAAAAAAACCACCCACGCAATTTTCTTGAGAGCCCTTTCTGCATCTTTCTGCCCTATTATCTGTATAACAAAATTTATTTGAAGTCGATATCTCTTCTGGTTCTTGAGCTATGGACGACGAAAAAAACGTCGCGAACGTACGGACGTACGTACACACGCACGCACAGACATCTTTCTAAAAATCTTTTATTTCGACTCTAGGGACCTTGAAACGTCGAGAAATGTCAAAATTTTCAATTTGTCAAATCGGACCCATTACAATAACTTCCTATGGGAAGTTAATAAAGGTTAGCAATAAAAGACTGCCGATTGAAACACGGATAACAAACTTTTTAAAACTGTACATTCAAATGACAGATGGGAATCTTTTTGGAAGCTTATTCATGAAACAATAAGTGATGTCCGTCATGATATTTTCCATGAACAATTCCCTCACGTGCAGAGCTGTATGTTCTCAATAGCTTCAAGACTTTTATCTTGAATGTCTTGGATCGATTGGCATAGACATACATACATACATTTTAACGTGGCTACAAAAAAGAAAATGTCAAATTGTGATCAAAAGATGTATAGTTAAATAACTAAAAAGGTGAAACAACTGCGGAAAAGTTCATCAAAGTAGAAAGCTTTTGGATTTGCACACTTGGCATTACTTTTTACAATGTGTTATAATTGTTATCAGTTCGATTTGTAAAATTGAAAATGTTGACATTTCTCGACGTTTCAAGGTCCCTAGAATCTAAATACAAGATTTTTAGAGATATGTCTGTGTGTGCCTGTGTACGTACGTTTGTTAGTAAGTTCGTACGTTCGGGAAACGTTTTGGTCGTCCATATCTCAAGAACCAGTAAAGGTATCGACTTTAAATAAATTTTGTTATAAAGATAATAACTCCAAAATGAAAATGACATCTGGTAAAGTTTTTAGGTTCTTATTTTTTGTAAGAAAACTGTCAGTTCGATTTTTCTCAAAATTTTATCGAATGTTGAAAACAATATTTCTTATAAGATAAAATTAGTTTGAAAGCAATGTCTCAAATTTTTTAAAAGATATTTACGTCAAAAACAATTTTTACCAACTTTTATACATTTTTTTTTAGGTTTTTATTTTTTGTAAGGAAACTATCAATTCGATTTATCTCAAAATTTTTCCTAATGTTGAAAAAAATATTTCTTATAAGTTTAAATTAATAAGAATCCATTATCTCAAATTTTTGAAAAGATATTTGAGTCGAAAATCAATTTTTAACAACTTTTGTTAAATTCTTGTTCGGTTTTTATTTTTTTGTAAAAAAAACTGTCAATTCGATTTTTCTCAAAATTTTCCTAATGTCGAAAACAATATTTCTTATAAGATAAAATAAGTTTGAAGCCTTAATCTCAAGTTTTTTAAAAGATATTTGAGTCGACATTCAATTTTTACCAACTTTGAGTAATGTTTTTTTTAGGTTTTTATTTTTTATAAAAAAAACTGTCAATTAGATTTTTCTAAAAATCTTATCAGATGTCAAAAACATTATTCTTCGTTGCACAAAATTGTTATGGAGATGAAATCATATTTTAGTCGTAAAATTTTCGAGGTGACACATTTTTTTTTTCAGTTTTTTTGATTTATAAAAAACCGTTGATTGGATTTTTTTTTCAAAAATATAAGTGTTTTGTATCACGTTACAATATATAATATAAAATTTAATTCAAGTCTCTAGCGTCATTGGTTCGCGAGATATTTAGGGTTAACCAAAATTTTCAAATTTTTTTTAAACTTCTATGGTAAAAAAACTACCCACGCAATTTTCTTGAAAGTCCTTTCTGCATTATTATCTGCATAACAAAATTTATTTGAAGTTTATATCTCTACTGGTTCTTGAGCTCTGGACGACGAAAAAAATTTCGCGAACGTACATATGTACATACGTACATACGCACGCACAGACATGTCTGTAAAAATCTTTTATTTCGACTCTAGGGACCTTGAAACGTCGAGAAATGTCAAAATTTTCAATTTGACAAATCGGACCCATTACAATAATTTCCTATGGGAAGTTAAAAATTATAAACCTTGGCTTTAAACTGATTTTATCTTACAGATAACGCTTTGACATTCGGTAAAATTTTTATTAAATTCGAACAGTCAGTATTTTTCATAAAAATTTAAATCTACAAAAAAAAGTGCAAAATTATAAAAAAAATCAGAATATTTTTTTATTCAAAAACGTGTGAAATATAAATACTAAATAAAATAATACAAAATAACTTCGGATTAAAAAAAAAAAATTGAAAAGTTTTATAGACGTATAAAATATTTAAAAACAATTATGGGAAGCTTTATAGATGCTAAGAAACTGCTTATTCAAACCGCTGCCTGCTAGGAAGCTTGATGGAAGCTTTAACACAAAAGCAAATTGTCTTTCCAACTACTGGAAAGTCTTAAAAAGTCTTAGAATCCATTACCAATGCTCTACCCATGGGATGTATGTAGCTCTCTATTTACAATTAATTTTCTTATTAAAAAATAATCCTCCCTAGGAACTTAAAGTTCGAATAATTCACATTCAAGCTTAATTCCATTCAGGATGTTTTACAAATAAAGATAAATACAATCAATCTAAATTCTAAATGTTTTCACGCCGCGCGCGCTGGCCGGCCGCACTGCCACCCACTGGAAGTAAAGATACCAGAAAATAAAAAGTTCACTTCAGATAGATGTTGTATTTATTGACTGATGTAAGTACTATATTGTTTTATCCTATACACCTTCTACATGATGTAAAGTTTTTCTAGAACTTTTTCGTCATAGAAAACAGAAACAAAGTATTAAACGAGAAGTAAAAGAGCTTAGTTAATTGTATTTTACTTGATTGTTTTTATTTAAGTTTCTTTTTATGTTTTGTTTTAGTTAAAATCCTTTTTTACGACATTCCTTCGGACGAAAAACAAAAGAAACTGGGTTAATTAAGCTCCATTAGTTCAGTAGATCTTAAGTTGGACACAGATGAAGTTTTGTTTCTTTTTTCCTTTTTTACATTTTTTAAAAACTTATTTTTTATACAACAGAATTTACTTACTTGCATCTTATAAACCTCACACAATTCGTATAAATATAAAAGAGGGGTTATAGCTGGTTTTGAATATTTTCCAAGTCATAAGTTTTTTAATTTATTACATTAAATTCCAAACTCTAACAAGGATATACCTAAATCTTTACCCATCTATATTTTACATTATTAAGAACGTGCTAATGGAGTTTAAGGGAGTATATACATTTTTGAATATGCACAAGGCATTCTAATGAAATTAGTAGTATAATATACATATAAATACTTACTTTCAAAACGTGTTGGTAAGTTAAAAAGATGAGTTCTGTTTCGTAAATTAAATTTTATGAGAACACTATACGTGAAAGTCAGTATCAGTTACACTAACTTATATAATTTATATGTTTTTGAAGATGTATGTAACTTTAAAAGTTTTTGGGCACAAGAGTTGAGATTTCAAAAATTATAAACAAGCCAATCAGGTTCAGCATTCCCCACAATCTTAATCATTTTTATAAATGATCTCTTGTCTGAAACTTCTAATCTAATTGATTACTTAGCTAACGATATTACCCTTGGATTTTCAGATGTGGAACTTCAACAACAAATTATGATAAATGATTAAATTCTGACCCAAACTAACATTGTACAATGGCGCATAAGAAACCTCGTTGAATTTAAAGCGACCCATAGAAACCACACTAGTGTACACACTTTTGTACTGACACCCGGTGTGGAATTCCACCACACCAAATCGTACACACATTGGTTGTGAAAGAGATCTTAAAGAGGAACTATCAGAATGAGTGAAGTTGAAGCTTGAAGTTTTTATTAAAATAACTTGCGACGCACCGCACTCAATAAGGATTCAGATGCAACTGAATATTAAATGTGCGCGCGCATCCCCTTACACGCACCGACACAGAAAAATCAAAAACTTTTGATTTTACAGCCCCCGTGTCTGACATCGAAAATAGGTGTCTGCTCCAGCCCACACACAGCACACATGTCTGCACACAAGTGTAGTGTCTATGGGCCGCTTAATGCTTCGAAAACACAATGCTTGTATCATTAAAGCACTTGCATCAATAAAACTGAATCTTGTGTTATTCTCGGTTGATCTGGCTACAGTATGCAAAACTTATATAAGTCTTAAGCTTGCATATAACTCCCAAATTTGTGAAAGTGTTCTAACAATTTACAAGAAAGTAGGTAGAGATGGCAGTCATAATCAGCCAATGCTGTCGACTCAACCACTTACAACTTAAGCTTCTTAAAAAGTATCCAAAGAAGAACTTTTTAAATATTTGGTGACAATAATATCATTGACTCATTTACGTCACCCTTTTTCTACGGTAATTTTAGCGGACTTTGCTCTGGTGAAACAGCGAGTTGAGTTCCTCTCACTAAACAGTTCAACCGTAATATACTCCCTCTTCTAGGAACGCCCTCCGTCAGTTTTCCATTAAGCCCAAATTCGGGCGTTCTATGAAGTATAGAGATTCGTTCTTTAGTTGTACTCCACGAATGTGTAATGTCTTACCGAAATATTTCTTCCCCCGTCATTCCAATTTCAAATAATTTAAAACCACTAATTATAAAAAGAAAATCCCAATAAACTTCACACTTACTTGTTTTAAGAATTTTCGCTTCCTTCAAAATTCAATAAATTCGTATACACAAGAATTCTTTTCCAAAATATTTCGATTTTCTTATTTATTACTCAAACATAAACATCAACACTTAAAAATAAACCTATATAATATAGACAAACATAATCCTATATACTAATAGCCTCAGTGGCATTTCTATATGAACACTGTTTTTTAAAGAATTCCGGCAAATCTTCCTCTTGACCGAAAACATTCGCCTTTCCTTCAGGTACCCATAGATCGATTCGATCATAAACCACACCAGTTGGTCCCAAACTCTTGAAATAATCCACCATCTCCGTACTGCTACTGTCATCGCCCCAAATGAAAACTTTCAAATCCAAATCGGTTGCCAATTTCACTAGGCTGCCATCTTTGACGAAATTCGAAGAATGTGGAACAATTCCAAACAATCCCATTGCCTTGGCATTGTTGATGGTTTGTTTAAGGCTATCTGAACGTGGATCGACGTAGGCGTTCGTCGTACTTGGTCCCAAGAACATCACTGGGTACATATTTTGTTTGAAATGCAACAGGGTGCACACATCGGCATCGAAGCTGGTGAAGAAACTTAAACGGCCACAACCCTTGCGCAGCATCACATCGAGAATTCGATCAACGTAGAGATTCTTGTCAATGGTTTGAATGCTTTCGTATTTCCCACTCGAACGGAGCTGCGGCCATTTTATTTCGATATCGAATCCAATCGTGGGATCGATTTTGGTGAGAAAATCTTCGAAAAGCGGAAACAAACGGTAGTCCTCTCGAGGCTCCAGGTTGTGAGCGGGATATTCGATTATCTTCGAATCGATTACCTGATATGTCTTGAGGGCTTTAAGTTGCTCGTAAGTTAGATCCTTGATCAGCACCTGAGTCAGATCGTCCTTACTCGTTGGGGTCTTGGCATTCATGCAGACATACACAAAGAAGTCATGATAGATGATGGGAAGAAGATCACTGGTTAGCTGGACGTCAAATTCGACAATGTCAGCACCCTGAACACCTGCTTCCTTCATAGCCGCTACTGTGTTTTCTGTAATTGGAGCCGCTTCTGCGGCAAGTTTAAGACTCTTTCCCAACCCTCGATGACCCGCATCCAGCGCTGTCCAATTCTTCCGCCAGTAGTGTGCAAATGTGGTCTTGAAATTCACCTCATTTGTAGACAGGGGCTTAATCAACAAATAACCAATCTTGATGGTCCCTATCGAACTTAGCCAATTTGCAGACATAAGGACCAGCTCAGTGCTGCCATCGGTACCGTCGATTGCCTCCGGATACAAATACTGATAACCAAGAGTGTGGATCATTTCGGGCTTCCTTTCATCTTGCACATACAGGGTGAACTTGTAGGCAACATTCTTCAAATCATTGGTTGTAATGTGGAAAATCAAGATATCATCGATCTCAAAAGGAACACCATACTCCGGTTGATCACGAATTTTACTATTTCCATATTGCATACGAACGAATTCGATATTTGCCCTTCCCGAGGCCACAATAGGCGTGAGAAGCTTTTCCTTTGCACTCCAATCGTAATCCACAGGAGTTACCTTCACGAATATTCTTCGATCCACATTCAAACCGTTCAACTGGATGGGATTACGAAAGAGTTTGAACTGCAAAATGTGCCCACTATTCAGCCAGCCTCGATTGACTTCCCGTCGGTCGTCGACAATACCAAATCGGTCTGTGGTTACGATGTTGTCAGCTCCCAACTTCAAAGCCCGGCCATTCAAATGTGTTTCCCATTTGCGAATCTGCACTCCGCCAATCGAATCCACCACTCCGATAAAATACCGATAGTTCACAGTCGAATTCGCCGGAAACCGAATACTGCCCGACCATCTTGTTGCCAAGTCTGTCCTATTCAGAATAAGAGCCTTACCGGGTGCCCACGTGCCAAGGAAGTCCGCATCACCAGTTATACCAATTTTCTCGTTCGGCTTCAGAGGCTGATCAAGCTCTACGCTGAAATTCCACTGCAATTTCGGAACTGGTCGCCATCCAGGAATTCGATTGTACATCTTCGAATAATCTGAATCCGAACGGAATCCTTTCGAACTTGCCACCAAAGCTGTCACAATGACAACAAGAAGAATCGTATTTGTTGCCATTTTGAGAGTTCTGAATGTTTTTAAATACTGTATTGAGTGAATAAATAGTTTGGAACTTTTATACGTTTGTTTATTTTATTCTAAGGTACTCTGTTATCGTTTTTTGATTAAATTTCAAATCGAATCAGTTACCGTTGGACATATTGTTTTCTTGCGCTTTTGTTTATTTAAGACTTTTGACAAGACTTTATTGCTATTGTACTATAGAAAGTATAAATAGGTATACCCTGAAGGCTATAAATCACTGGACTATGCGCACATATACTTTTTGTTTATATAAAATTAAGATTTATGTTTATTTGTATTCACACAAAAACTCTTTTGATACCTTTTTGTAATAATTGATTGCCATTTTTATATTTATTTGTTTGCTATTTTTCTATTTTGATAACAAGTGATCCAAATCGAGAACACCGTGAAATATACAGTCCGGTGTTAAAAAACAAAACAAAACAAATTAAATAAATAAAAATATGGTCTCGAGATTATGCTCAGCTCACCGTTACAGACGATCGCGAAATGCCTTCTTTGATAAGCGTTCTCGAGCTATTATGATGCTAGCGCAAAAAACATAACAAAAATAAAAAGAATTGGAAACAAAATAGATTCAGCTCTGAGGGGGGATGTTTAAGTACAAAGTAGAGCTTTCTGGTCATTGTCGTTTTGTTGCTATTATAATTCAAGCGCCGCACATTGGGACAGGCGATCACTTTGAGCTGGAAAAAATCTTGCATGACTGATTTTCAATCAACAGTTTTTATTAATTAATAACAATTAGAAAGATTGATTTTGTTTTTATTTCGAAAAGAAACCTTTTGAAGGTTATAGGAAATATAACGTATACTATAATAGCTTTTTTGTAATTCTCTCTATGAACACTGTTTGTCAAAATATTCCGGCAAGTCCTGCTCCGTAGCGAATACACTCCTCTTACCCTTATGTATTAATTTATCAATTCTATCATAAATCACTCCAGTCGCTCCCAAACTCTTGAAATAGTCTACCCTTTCCGTACTATTACTATCATCACCCCAAATGAATGTCTTCAAACCCAAGTCAGTTGCCAAATCCAATCGACTACCGTCTGTGAGGAAATTCGACGTGTGTGGAACAATTCCAAGCATTTCCATGGCTTGAGCATTATTAACGGTTTCTTCAAGATTATCCGAACGTGGATCTTCATAGAATTTAGGCTTATCCGGTCCCAAAAACATCACTGGATACATGTTTTGTTTAAATTGCAACATTGTGCAAATATCAGCATCGAGGCTTGAGAAGAAACTTAAACGACCGCAACCTTGGCGTATCATAACATCTAGAATTCGATCAACGTAGAGATTCTTGTCTATAGTTTGGGTACTTTCCATTTTGCCGCTATAAAGCATTTGTGGCCATTTTATTTCGATATCGAAAGAAATGTCATGATCTACTTCTGTTAAAAACTCTTCGAAAAGTGGGAACAAACGGTAATCTTTTCGGGACTCCATGTTGTGTGAGCGATATTCGATCATCTTCGAACCGACCACCTGATAGGTGATGAAGTTTTTAAGTTCCTCGTAGGTTAGATCTTTGATTAGTAACTCCTTGAGGTCAGCTTTGCTTCTCGGTTTCTGTCCAGTTCTGGAAACTAAAATAACATAATCATGGTAGATAATTGGGATAAGATCTTTTGTCAGTTGGACATCAAATTCAACCATGTCAGCATTTTCGATAACAGATTGCTTCATGGATTCAACTGTATTCTCTATAACTGGTGCTGCATTTTCGATGAGCTCAAGACTATTTCCAAGTCCACGATGACCTGCGTCCAGGGCTGTCCATTCGTCTCGCCAATAATGCGCAAATGTAGTTCTTAAATTCACTTTGTTTGTAGGCAGGGGTTTTACTAACAAATAGCCAACTTTGATACAACCAACCGAACTCATTTCATCTTTAGACATAAGATCCAGTTCTGTGCTTCCTTCTGATCCATCGATTGTCTCAGGATACAGGTATTGATAACCGACAATCTGCATTTTTTCAGGGTCTCTGTCATCTTTCTCGTACAGGGTAAATTTGTAGGCAACATTCTTCAGATCATTGGTTGTAATGTGGAACATTACAATATCATCTTTCTCATACGGAACGCCTCTCTTGGGTTGATCGCGAATTTTACTGTTTCCGTACTCCATACGAACGTATTCGATATTTGCCCTGCTTGAGCTTGGGATAGGCTCAAGAAGTTTCTTCTTAGCGCTCCAATCGTAGTTCACAGGGGTTACTTTGACGTACATTCTGCTATTCTCATCAAAGTTATCCAGTGTAATAGGATTTCGGAAGAGTTTGAACTGCAAAATGAACCCATTGCTCAGCCAGCCTCGGCTGACTTCTTTCCGATCTTTAATAACACCAAATCTCTCTGTGGTTCCGGCGTTCTTCGCTCCCAAATTCAAAGTCCTACCATCCAAATTAGTTTCCCAGTCACGAATCTGGACACCACCCATCGAATCCACTACTCCAATAAAGTATCGATAGTTTATTACAGAATTAGCTGGGAATTGAACACTTCCCGACCACTTATTCGAATTCGAATCAGTCCTGCTTAAAACGAGAGCTCTATTCGGTGACCATGCCCCCAGGGCCTCAGCATCACCAGATATAAAAACTCGTTCATTTAGCTCTAAATGCTGATCCACAAACACGTTGAAATTCCACTGTGATTTCGGATTTGGTCGCCAACGGGAATTTTGATTGTTCGAATAGTCAGATTCGGATGGGAATCCGTTCGAACTAACAAACAGAGCTGTCACAGCGAGAATAAGAACAATACCGTTTGTTGCCATATTCGCGAGTGCTATGAATTACCAAAATTAGGAACTTTTATACCATAATAGTTAATTGTTTTAGTATTATAATAAATGTACATATATTCTCTTTAATTTATTCTTATCTTGTTTTTTAATAAATTTCGAAATTAGAATTTAAAACACATGTTGTTGGCGTTTGGTATATTTGCACAGATTTTTGAATTTTTTAAATTTATTACTGTTTGTGTTTTATATTTTATGTAGGCAAAACCTTAAAGTTATTTATGTCACTAAGAAAGTAGTTCTACCGGAGCGTTTGGCGTGCTGTTTTTTAAGCGCCACCATCCGCACCTTGAGCGTAGAATCTTATAGTTTGCCCTTTATTTGCGTTTATTTCTTAGAGATAACTAAACTACTTCGAATTCATTTTATTCTTTGTTAATTATTATTTTTATTAGTTCAAGACATCAAAAGCGATAATATGGATACTTTGAGCATTCGATTTGCAAGCTAAGATATTAAAAAGTTTTAGAACATTTTGTTATGTTTAGTTACTTTTTTCTACCAGAGTACAGAGTGCGTTTCCATGTGTCATATTCACATTTAAAGTCCGGATCAGAATTTGCTTTCATTTTTTACAGATATCTGAACAGATATGAGAACTCAGTACCTACTGTCGCAGTGACAGTGACAGCTTTCATCAGAGGGCTTTCTTTTTCTAAATAGATTTCGAAGTGTCAAATAATAATATATATGCTTTTATTTTAGATCAGAGTTCAAACCAGCGTTGTCAAATTTGACATTTAAATCAACAATTGAATAACACTTGGATTTGCCCAAAGATAATATTTCAATTTATTTCGTTCAGCTGTGAGCTTGGCATTATTTGAGCAGTGATACATAATTTTTGACACTTACAATTTTTGAAAACCTGGTGATATTATATTTCAGATTTGGAGAATTTGGCTCAATGTAAATTCAAATTTGACTTTGACGTCAATTTATATCAAATGTGTCAATTTTGACGTATAGAATCAAAATTACTCTTAATGGAATTTGTGTAATTTGGTTTACTGTCAAGTCTCGCTATTGTCAAAGTTGATGTTTAAATCAAAAATCGAATAACACTTGGATTTAGTGCCTAAGCATGACACTTCCATTTATTTTGTGAGCTTATCATTATTTTATCAGTGATGCACAATTTTTGACACTTACAATTTTTGACTAACTGTGTGATATTAGCTCCGTTCTGCACTAAAATTCGTAAAAATAAATATTTTAAAGAGTGGGGGTAAAATTCTCTCACCAAAAAAAAACTACAAAAAAGTAAGCAAAACAACAAATTTTTCACACAATATTACTGTGTTTTTGTTGTTCTTTGAAAATTTAAATTTTATAACTGACAGCAAAAGCGAGCAATTTATTTAATTTCTTGGGCTAAAATTTGTAGGTTGGGGAAATATTTTACTCTCTCGTGAGCGCTGTCTTTTACGAAAAACTACGAAATTTTTGAGTACGCGCACAGGATTTGGTTAAATTTCGTATTTTTTAGTAAAATTTAGCTGTTTTAGGAGGGTACGCGAACGGACCTATTATATTTAAGAGTTAGAGAATTTAGTTTAATGTCAAGTCAATTTTGACGTTTGATATCAAAATTACCAAAAATGACGGATCGAATTATTTTGTTTAGTTGTCAGCTCGGTATCAATTAAACAGCCATTCATATGTTGGCATCTGTATTGTCAAAGTTGACGTTTAAATAAAAAAATCGAATAACACTTGGATTTAGTGCAAAATTTTTCACACTTACAATTTTTGACTAGCTGTGTGAGAGTTAGAGAATTTAGCTTAATGTCAAGTCAATTTTGACGTTTGATATCAAAATTACCAAAAATGACGGATCGAGTTATTTTGTTTAGTTGTCAGCTTGGTATCACTTCTGACATAAATTGTCAACTCTCCAAAAGAGTATTCTGATCTTTGCAATCAAAAACCTTTTTGAGTTATTTCTTGGTTAATTATGGTTTCTTATTAAATGTCACGCTTGTCTACTGTAGTTTGCCACCATACGCTTCTGGCTGCCGCCAATGATGACCTATCTTTTGTATATCAGTCTTGCACTTCTCTATAAAAATTTATATAGGTAGGTATGGTATATGTATATTCAAATACAATTGCTTTGGGAAATTAAATAATCAAAAGTACAATAATAACAAGAGGAGAGTATAGTCGTGAGCTTGGTGAGCTTATTTGTGGATTGTTTTTGATTAAAATATTTGTTTGTATATATTTATTTTTGATCCGCATAATTTCTGTCTATCAGCGATTATTCGATTAAATGTGTGTCTTTATTTTTTGGTAGGAGATGTGTATTATTTATATAAACAACATGCGTTTAGTGAACTATGTATGGCCTTGAAAACGATCATGCACGTGATCGGTAATTAAATAAATATGGAAATTATAGTTTTGAGCTTGCGCACATTTTATAAGTAGATATGTTGGCATCGGACTTTTATTGTAATTTTTCGAGGGAGGATTTTTATATGATTGAATTTTGTTCCGGAAGTTGGCGCAGATAACGGTGGGTAGTGCGTTGCACATTTTTGATGAGTTTGTTTTTTTGTTGTGATCTTGATTTATTTATATAAATTTTAACTTCATTTGAATTTGTTACAACTTAAAAGCTATTTTTATTAGAATAATTTCTAAATATAGAATTTAATTAATTGATTAGAATCAATAAAATAACATCCGATAGAACGATAGACGTCAGTTGTGTTTTTCGAATTAGGTAATTTTTGTTATGTAGGATTTCGAACTTTAGCATCCCTTACGTAGAACAAGGAAGTCTTAATAGTTAAACTCTGAAAGACGTCACTAGCTGTGTTTTGAAACAAGTTTGAAAGTTATTTGCCTTTTGATTTTTCAAAGAATTATTTGGAAGATAAAGGCATAAAACTAGTATCAAAATTTAGTTGTGGCTTTTTTTTGCGATAAAGGTTTTATTGTTTTCTAGAAAACAAAGTTTTTTTTATTTACAGGCATCACCAAACTAAAAAATTTCCAACTTTGAGATCATAATAGAAATATATATTATAAATAAAATCTTCAGTAATTTTCTGACTTATCGACCGAAATTATCGACACAGAACGGTTTGTTCAGCTATTTTAATGATTTCCAAATATTTACCTTATTTTTCTTAAATTTAAAATTGCACTTATAACGGCGACAGCGTGTGAGCGTGTGACTTATGGTGATCTAATTAATTTCCAATCTAAATAATCAGCATTATAAAAATATCTAGCATGCTTAGAAAAACACAATTTTGCAAATTTGGTATAGTCTTTTGTTAACAAAATAAACAACACATTTATATTTGTTTTAATAATAAAGAAATATGTTTTAGCAAATAGACAAACAGATAGAAATTAAACCATAAAAAGAAATTTAGATAAGGTGTGTTTGATTAAAGAAATTATCCGTCTAAATAATTATGAGTTACGAGTATATTAGGCGCGTTTGGCAATATAATCATCTGCATGTATAGTGTATGGCAAGTAGGCTAACATAAATAAAAGTAGAAACGGAAAAAGTGTAAGCTTAACGCTGTCACACAGTATTTTACTAAATTTATGATCTGAACATCTGTTAAAATCAGAAATATTGGTCTATTTTAATTTATTTAGTTTTTGGTCAGATTTTATTTCACTTTGGATACGCTAGAGCAGCAGTCTGACACTTTCGATTCTAACAACTTTTGTTTTGTATTGATTTAGATTTATGTAATTTTGTTTTATGTCAAAATGTTGAAAGTGACGTTCATAATAAATAGTCAGTGTTTCCAACCAATAAGTTTTTATTATAACTAATAATTTAAGATCATTAAGAAATATTTTTAAGACTACCATATCAATATTATAACATAAACAATTTTACAAAATTTAAAACACCTTTTTCACAAAATGTTAAAAATATTTTTATAATTTTTTTTTATAATAATGAATAAATAAAGCAAAACAAAAATAAGAGCAATGTGAACCTATTATTTAAATAGACAATATCCATATAGATATTGTTCACAAAAAATTAAATCTAAATAAAGATGATTTCTAACCTGGTCCGGATGGTTTGCCTGCAATGTTATTAAAAAAGTATGCTACCTCCCTATGTAAGTTTCTTTCAGCACTGTTTCGTATTTTCATTTCTTAAGCTATCTTCCCAAAGCTTTGGAAAGATTCCTTTATTTTTCCTATTCATAAAAAGGGAGCAAACAATAATATTAAGAACTGCAGGCCCATAGCCAAGCTTTCTTCGATTCACAAGCTTTTCAAAAGCATTGTCTACGACTCCCTCTATTTACATTGAAGATGATTTTTTTCTTCCCAAGATCCCAAGACATATCCATTATAACCAATATTACTTGAATTTGTGTACAAAACTCTAAACGTTTTAGAGAAAGAGAATGAATTGGACGTTATCACTTGGGACTTTAGTAAAGCCTTTGATAAAATAAGTCACCAAATTATTAATCATAAACTTAAAGTCCTTGATTTTCCACCTTTCTTTATTTCATGGCTCAGATCGTACCTTTTGAAACGCCGACATAGAGTTGTTTTCAGGTTATCAATCTCCGATCCCAATTATGCAACCTTAGGAGTCCCTCAAGGGAGCCACCTTTGTTCTTTGTTATTTGTCTTAACTATCAACGACGTTATTAATGCCATTGATAATTCAACTGTCTCTATTTACTCTGATGACATTTATTATTATTTCTACTCCATCTGATTCTCCAAAATGATCTTGACTCATTTCATAACATTCACCCGTAAGATGCATTCACTTACCTACCGAACTTACAGTCTGCACGATGTTACCACTCATTCTGTCTGTTCTATTTGCAACCTAGGAGTTATTTACGACACTCAGTTAAATTTTCGAGCCCATTTTGATTATATTACTAACAAGGCCAACTGATCCCTTGGCTTCAATAAAGGTTGGGCTAAAGAATTCTTGAACATCTCTGTCACTAAAGCCCTTTTTTAGACCTCTACTTGAATACGCAAGTCAAGTCTAGTCTCCCCAATCAGAACTCTCATTCTCAAATAATTGAATCTGTACAACGCAGATTACTTCGATTTGCATTTCGCGGTCTTGCTTGGGCTGATAATCTATTCTTACCAAGAAGAATCGAAGATCGTCTAAAACTTATTAATCTGCAAACCCTTAAAAAACACCGCGAAGCCGCTAATATTCAGTTACCATAGACTCACCATTTCTTCTAAAAAAGATTCCTATTGATACTAATCCAAGGATTCTATTGCCTTCCTCATCATCACCATACAAATTATGGCCAAGAATGCTACGCTTAGGTAACAACGTGCATATACCACCTTCGACTTCCATATGAGTCCTACCTTCCTTAGAAAAAATCTCTAAAAATGGTTTTAAGTTAAATTTTTTGTTTCTTAAAAATTAATGTGTGGGCCTTTAGGCACAAGTCTAAGCATATGTAATATAAAACTAAACAAATGTAAGTCTAGCTTTAAGTCCTTTTTTGTTAACAGCTTGCATTAAGCGTAAATAAATATTAAAAATGTTTTAGGCAAATTGGATTTCGCTGGCGAAAACTATCAAATTTTCTTCCATAACCTTATTTAAACGTCATCGTCAGTCACTTTTAAAACTAGGCCTGCTCAGAAATGTGAGACATTTTATCTCAAATGAGACCGTGTCTGTGTTTGAAAATATCGCATCGCGTCTTGCCACTGATGGCTGAAACACAAACACGCTTCAGCTTCGGCTTCGTCTGCGTTACGTTGGGCCTGCTTCGAGGTTGTTTTGAATGACACTTCCAATATGACATTAGAAGCTGTTATTTTTTTCTCAAAATAAAAAAAAATATGAGTTTTGAAATCGAAAAAAATTAAATTTATCGCGGAAGTAGCTTACACAGCCTATAATAACCAGTGGGAATCCCTCCAAAAGCAAATGTATTTTGTTTGTTGACTTTTTTTACAGCTGTTGAGCTGTCAGACAAAGCAAATGTTCAGCAAATTTGAACTAGAGCTTCCGTTTGGGGTCACATTACGTAACATTACGTTATGTTTGTCAAATGAAACGTGAGGTCGAAGCTTCATTGTGATAGCATGCATTGAATTCCTATGGCTGAACTCGTAAACATCAGGCGAAGCCGAAGCTGAAGCGTGTTTGTGTTTTAGCCATGATGAAAACGACTGTCACGTTACAGTAAGTGGAAAGCAGTTCAGAAAAGTGTTTCAATCTCAAATTCCATGAATCTAATCAAATTTTTTATAAAAGCCTACATTAAATCATTATAGTCTTCAGAAATGAAAATAGTTTAAAATTGTTAAAGATCTCGATGGTTAACTGTTAGCCGCGTTTTGTTATCACCATGATCTGATCCGGATCTTGAATTTACATGCATTACAAGAACAACACAAGATCCTGCTTTGTGTTTGGATCTCAATTTGAGATCCAAAATTTAATTCTTTTTTTCACAACATGGAGCGCTTTATCATTGTTATTTCACATGTAAATGTTGGTATCATTGCAAACAAATTAAATAAAAAATGTATTGCCATATAAACATTTCCATTTGACTGAAATAAAATATTTTTTAAATAGAAAGCGAGAAGCTTTATATTTATTTATTTGGTATATAATCCATGAAATAATTAGATATTTTAACAAAACTAGATATTAATTGGTGAAATTAAAATAATTAAGTCCAAAAAAATGTATATTTGACATAATTTATAGGTATTATTTTCTCCCAAAAAAAGGAACAAACAAAAATCATTGAGCAAAATGTTCTTTGGGTAACCCTGCTTTAAATGTCAAAAAGTATAAATAAAATCGAGAAAGCTGCAGCACAAATGGGAGAAAAGATGTTCAAATAAATTGTAAGTAATCTAAATTAAATTATTTAAGTGTCACATTTATTAAAAGGTCAAAAAGAATCTGGAATACATGTGAGACCAAAGCGTTCCTGGATGCTTTGAGTTTGAGAGTGCAATGGTGATTTGCAGAAACATTTTCAAAAGTTTTGGAGCTTTCATTTTTGGTATGTGTTTGTTTTTTTTTGCTTCGTAATGTCACTTTTGAAAGAACGAATTTGACACTGCTACCAAACTTTAAATAACAAAAAATACGATAATCCAATGCTGTTTTATTATCATGATCTGATCCGGATCAGATCATGGTGATAATAAAACGCGGCTATTATCGCTTAGAGGAAAAATAACAGCACTGTTCTATTTTTACAAATGTTCATTTGGCAAATGTCAAAAATGACAGCTTCAAAAGTGACTGTGATTCAAAATGGCAGATAGTTATCATTTGTGAAGTTTACATAATCAATTGTCAAGAGAAATCTCTCGCAAATTTTAAATTTACACGATTAAACAAAACATTGAAAATGAAGCAGAATTCGACACACTTAAAGCAGCTTCAGCTAAAGGGCTTCATGAACCCAAAAATTTCAAAGAAAATCGAAAAATTTGTTTCCATAAAATTTCATTCCGAAATCACTTTTAATGTAGTTTTGAAAGAAAAACTAAACTTTTGTCGACACGTGTTTATCCCTTACTGAAAGAATAGCTATAGAAAATCTTTCTTTTTAGCCCCAGGTAAAGGTATACTCGTAAGTTTAAGCATAAAGTTTCTTACACAAGAAACTTTCCCACAAAAATCCACTTAAATCCATCTACGTAACGTACCTAAATGTCTTTACGTAAGCGTTTAAGTATCTCCTTTTTCTTCCCTTACCACATCAAAAGAACCATACCGGCGGCAAATTGGTATCATGCTGGGTTTCATTTACGTTCCTCTCTGGAACGTCATCGTCGTCACTCCGCTCCGCTCGGCTCGTTGATGGTTATGATTTCTTTGATACGATGCGATGATCCGTTCAGGTTAAATAAATGTTTTGTAATCCAAATCCATCACACATCTTGTCACCCGTGTGCGGAAGCTAAATTATTTACGACTGTAAATCAAGTCAAATTGATTTTACTGATTGCTGCTGTTCCTCTTTATATGTTGACATACTAAATATGGGTCTAGGATAGGCATTGGAATTGGCCGGCCGGCCGGTCAGCCATTCAGCCAACTAGCCATCCAGTCAGCCAAAGCCCAGTCACCCAGTAACCCAGCGCCAGCGGGTGGTTTGTTGACTTCGGATGTTATATACATACGAGTACCATGAGGTAGTTATGTGCTTAGAAGCCCACCCCGCTTTTCCATGGTCAAGGTTGGTTTTGTATTTTTGTTGTGTCTTCTTTAGCTGTGGCGGGTCCGTAGGTATAGATAGATATGCGCATCCATGTTTGGATTTCAAATTAAAAAAAAAAAAACACTAAATGAATGCCAAGCTCATTAAAAATACATGAGCTTAGCTAAACATTGCAAAAGTGAGGTCACTTATAAACAAAGTACTTATCCCGTACACTATAACTAAGTGACTACAATATTGCTTCCAATTCGAAATTCCTATTTGATTTTATTTTATTTCTATATTGAATTGAATAGCATTGCATTTTATGTAACATGTAATTATATTATTGGTTTCACTAAAAGCGATGCTGAATATTGGATTTGGATTTTGGATAGGGCTTGAAAAGAGGGTAAAAGCAAGAGAAGCTAGCTATATGTTGGAGCTCTCTGGATATAAAGCTTTAGAAATGCGATTTAATCGGATTACAAGTCAGTTTGTTCACATGGATGAATGCCAATTACTCGGGTCATTGGTTTTGTGGATTTTCATGTACATTTTCGAGTATGCAACTATGTAACAGTTTATATAGATGATTAATGCTTCATTTGGAAATAATGTATAATTAAGTACCTGTTGAGAAAATACCTCCATAAACATTAAACATACTCATTTTGCACAGGTCGTTAATATGATTTGGAGAAATTAACTGTAATTTAGCGTGAGGAATTTTTTGTTATTTTATTAAATCTTGTTTTGTATAGAATAAGCTTCATCAGATACTAATGGAAGGGAATTATGTACGCATGTTTGTAGTTTTTTACCATAAACAAAATAAAAGCAGAGAAATTGCAATTCAGTTTTGAATAAAGAAAATAGGTGTGAAGGTAGAACCTTCTGGAACTCTTATTTTTGAACATTAAACGTTAGTTTGTTTACAGTGAGATAAGTTTTTAATATAACTTTTAGAGGTCCATAAATTGATGCCTCAAACTATGGACTCCATTAAAACAATTTTGGTATAACTTAAAGATAAATAAGCTGGAATAATTATAGATTGAAAATGACCCACTTTGAACAGAATATGCTTTATCCTGTTTCTTTTAGGTTGAGTTAAATTTTACAAGGGTGTTTATACATTGCTTGGATTTGTGAGTTCTCGAAGGCGTTGTGTCACACTAAAAATTCCAGGGATGACTCAGCTAATACATATCGTATATACACCAAGCCGGTGCATATAATAAACAAGTTAGCATATCTATTAAATAAAACAAATCGCATGTACAAATTTTTGCTTCGCTAAAGGAAGGTTAGATTAGGTTAAAGTGGCTGTCCGTGATGGAGTAAGACACACTTAGGACAGTTAAATGGCCCATTGTGATATCACATCAATCTTGAGACTTTCTTCTGAGCTGAATGAAACCAGTTTGAGTCCCTTACGAAACGTGAAAGAAAGATTATGTTAATATGATTGAGTTGGTTTGGATCGTTATAGAAGAATTCACCATCTTGTGTTTTTGAGCTAGAGCTAGTGCACGTACAGATGAGGTGAGAACTGTTTCCTCCTCTTCCTCACCCATACAGCTTCTACAAAAGTCATCTGAGAATACGCCTAGCCTAGTTCTATTAGACAGTGCTCGGTTATGACACCAATTATTTAGCTTATATGCAATCTGCTTAGAGATAGCAAGCACCTTGAGCTCTTTAAATCTAGTGTAGGCTAGATTTTTTTCGTGTCCTGACATGTGGTGATGTTATTTTACCTGATACCTGTCTTCTTCATAGCGTTTTGCATTACCAAAAGTTTACATGTAGCAATTGCTATGCCATTATTAGCCAAACGTGGTAGAATGGGTTGTACTGTACCATTTCTGGCGAGTTCATTTGCGTTAAAATTTCCTGGAATGACCTGGAATGAGGTGAATATTAAGATGTTGTTCCATCTCCATTTCAGATGATCGACACTTATATGGACTGTTTGTAGAGATAAAGTCCAGAGATTTAAAGTCAGATGTTGTTATCATGTTTTCATTAAGCCAGGACAACAATTCTTTTAACGCCAAAAGTTCCGCCTGGAACACGCTACAATGGTTGGTAAGGTGGAATGAGCGACTTAATTTTATTTGTTTAGAGTACACACCTCCACCAACCCGTTCACTTGTTTTTGATCCATCTGTGTAAAAGTGGATTGACTCGTTTTCCAGGAATGCCCTATCCTCCTGGAAAGATCTGGAAGATATAGAAATCTGGAAGTTTCTGTTGAATTGCAGTTTTGGGATGGTGTAGTCTGTGTGTTTTGGAATTTTTGTTTTTTTTTTTATAATAAGGGCACACTCAAGGGAATAATACTACCCTTATTATGCAGAAGCACAGTGTGAGCCCTAGGAAAGGGAGAGAGGTCTTGAAAGGAGGTGTCGGTGCACATTGGTTTTGAATTCCTGAATATTGCAATGGCTGAGAAAGTCAGAGTGTGACAAGGAATTCCAAATTCTCGTAGTACGGCTAAAGAACGAATCTCTGTACTTGACAGTACGACCGAAGTTGGGCTCGAGGGTATATTGATGAGCATTCCTAGAAGCGCGAGTATTACGGTTGTACTGTATAAGGGGAGGAATGCAACTGCCTATTTCTCTAGACAAGAAACATTTCGACGATGTTCAAGCGACGTTAATGATCTTACGATGGTAATATCACCAATCAATCTAAATGCTCTACGTTCAATACTGTCCAAGAGGCATAAAAAAGTTGCAGGAGCACCAGCCCAGATATGCAAGTTATACTCAAGCTTTGGACGTATATAAGTCTTATAGATAACAGCCAGATCTTGCATCGCCTTAGAAAACCCAAACATCTTGCGGCATTTTTGGCGACACCGCGTATGTGATCGTTCCACAAAAGGTGTTTGGTGACACACATACCGAGAATATCGAGATGTTCAGTCTCATTGATGCAAGTGATATCCATGGATAATAGTAAGGGGGTATATCTCGCTTTAACGATACAAGACAGCATTGGGTTTTCGAAGCATTAAATTCCACGCGGTTTTTTAATCGCCATTAGGTCGGAATTCAATGAGCTTATCATATATTGTCGTTGCAGTTCCACATCCGAAGAAGAGGGATGTGATTCTGAAAACGAATATGAAAAGCTAGGAGTACTATCGTCAGCGAAACAATGTATTGGATTAGAAGTTGCAGACAGGAGATCATTAATAAAAATGAGAAAGAGTGTTGACCAGCATTTATTTTGTGGTTTTGAGACTTGAATCCATCCAATACAACTTGTATTGAACGATTCGAAAGGTAATTACTAATCCAATGAAGGAGGAACTCATGAAAACCGAAAGCACGCATTTTACGTAGATGAAGAAGCCTGATGTCAAACCCTATCAAATGCTTTTGAAATATCAAGTGCAATAATCTTACTTTCTCCAAAGCGTGTAAAGATTTGCTCCACTGTTCGGTGAGATGAACCATGAGATCACCAGTGGACCTATTGCTACGAAAGCCGTCTATCGGTCATTAAGAAGCTTTCAAGATATTTCTTGAGCTGATAATTAATCAGCGTTTCCATGACCTTGGAAAGAAAGGACGTAAGTGCAATCGGTTGATAATTAGAGGGTGAGGAAGATTCGCCTTATTTGAGAATAGGCTGGACAGATGCAGTTTTCCATCCGCTCGGAACGAGACCTGAAGAGTAGGACAGATGAAAAAGCTTACGCAGTGGTTTTGCCAGGCGTTGAGGAACACCTCTTCAGAACAATAGCGGGGATACCATCTGGACCAGCGGATTTAATTCTAAATACTTAAGAACTACGGAGTGGTGTTGTTGTTTAGCCACTGCGATGAAGCTTTGAGGCGAAAAGCAGAGCTTGTAGCTATTTGTTTGCCAAGTACGAGTATATCAAAAGGAGTTAGATAGAGTAGGGTATCCCACTAACTATTAATGAATTTTCTAGCAGAAGAGTTGCCCAGTCTTCATATGTTAGTGCGGATGTGATTGCAGATTTGCTCACGTTGAAAAAAGCACCTTCGATGGCAGGAAAAGTAACCATAGTAAACTCTCTACAATGGAGGGAGTATTCGATGGGGCGTACTAAGGTGTGCAACGCCGCAGCCGCTTTACGGATTTACCTTTACAGTAGGCATGTTGAGACATAGACAGATAGTCTTGTATCAATACTTGCCCTTAATTTCATATTAATCAATCTTTCTAAGGTCGTAAGATACAATGATGATAGACTTATAAGTCATAGATCTTTAGGGTTGACTTGCGAGGATTTCCTTGTTTTGGTTATAAAAACAACTTTCACTTCACTGGACAGTTGTAAAAATTGCCTCAAGGATTGGTGGAATTGTGTCTGAGGCTTTTTCAAGTAGTACATTTAAATGGTTCGAAGCTGTTCAGAGCCCATTCTAGCTTGTCCCTTCTGATCAAACCTTGTGGATATGTTACATTCGGTAAAAGAAAATCGAGCCAAATTCCTTTATATTGAAATTTCGCAAAATTTTAAAAACATTGCATTCTTGTACAAGACTGACCTTCCCGTATGTTAGCTTCTGCTGTCACATTTGTCCTTAAATTCCTAAAAAAAAGCATTACATTCCCCAGAACTTTGTATTCCAAACAAAAACTATTTCCTTCGTGTACACAATTGTAAAAAGTAACCTTGGCCTCAATCAAGTGTCATGCAGTGTGTAGTTAGCAATTGAGCATAATCTGTAGACAAAATAATTGTATGTCGTCCTTATTTTGCAAACGACCGACACAGCAACCATATGTCTGTCTCTGTATACATTTTGTATCCAATAAGCCATAAAAACCAAAACAAATTAATTGCTGTGATTGAAAGTTGGAATATCTCTTTTAATGAATTTAAATCAATATACACAAGCTTTAATTTAAATATGTATCAACTTATATGTACACTTGTTCTTAAATAAATGAGCATCTACTAAATAAACGATGAATTCATCAGTATTAAGGAGTATTTTTTGTGGGAAAATATTTTTTTATCTCAACTCGATTTAATTAATTTACAAAATAAAAGTCAGAAACAGAAGTTTTCGGAAGGGATAAAGTTGCATGCTTGCTCTTTGCTTATGTTTAATTAAAATACCAATAAGACTAGGTACACCAAATTTATTCAATATTTGTATATATTTATTAAAAAAGTAGGTTCTCAACGTTCTTTCGAGATGTCCACTCAATTTTTTGTTTCTATATTTATAAAATAAGAATGAACGTTCTGCAGACAAAATATTAATGATTTATAGGCGTTGCAAGTTCTTGCAACTATTTTTTAACAAATACAATGAAATTGAAGGATATTAAAAAAATGCTCTTAAACTTTCTAAGTATATTGTAAACTGAATAAAAGCACACACAAGCAAACTTCTTACTCACTTTTTTGCTTAAGGTGGCGCTACAATCCAGGACGGACCTCAATCAACATTCGTACCCAGCCAACTCGGTCACTAGCTAGCTGTCTCCAGTTTCGCACGCCAAGTTGGGTGAGATTCTCTTTTGCCTGTGTGTGTCACCCAAATCTCAATTGCCTTCTAAGTTCAAGAATTTCAACAGTTATTCTTCGTTTGATTTCAGCGCTGGTTTCGTTTATAGCGGTGCCAAGGTAGAAAAAGTCCTTAACTACCTCAAAGTTATAGCTGTCCATGGTGATGTTTTGTCCAAGATGTCGTCGTCGTTCAATGACAACCCATCTTCTCCGCTTTCATCACGCTTTGATCTTCCAATTATGCCAATATCATCGGCGTATCCGAGTAATTGGATGGACCCTTGGAAGATTGTGCCTCTAGTGTTGACGGTTGAGTTTTTCACTATTCTTTCCAGAACGATATTGAAGAAGTCGCATGACAATGCCTTGTTTAAAACCTCTTTTGAGCTCAAATGGATCCTTTATGGAGTAGCGCGTATTCTCCATTGTCAATTTGCACAAACGGACAAGTTTGACAGTGATGCCAAAACTAGACTTTGCTCTGAAAAGCTCTTCCCTATAGATGCTGTCATACGCGGCTGATGCCTTTATAGTTAGCGCAATTCAGAGGGTCTCCTTTCTTGTGCATTGGGCAAACTATGCTGAGATTCCACTAATCGGGGATGCTATCTTCCGAGCATATTTTCCAGATAAGATGATGGATACTCCCTACCAGGTCATCGCCTGCTGCTTTTAATAATTCGGCAGGAATGCCGTCAGCTCCAGCAGCTTTGTTGGACTTCATTTCGATACAGTTTTATTCACATCGTCGAGATTGGGTAGGAATCGTTGTTCTGCGTGCGTCGTCGCCTAGGTTGAGTGGTTCTTTCTTCCTTACAGCGAAATTCGATTCGTCATCGCCGTTACATAATTTGGAGAAGTGGTCTTTCCATATTTCAGCATAGACTGCGTTTCTACTACGATGTACTTCTGATCGTCTCGAATCAAATCTTCTCACAGTACTTCCTTGTTTTGGCTTAGATCGGGATATCTTTGGCTACAACAAGGTAGTGGTCCGAGTCAATGTTAGCCCCTCGGAATGTTCGGACGTCCTAGCTACCAGAACGTCTCACCCCGCAGCGAAATCGATCAGCCTGAATCCGTTGTCGGAGGCGGTGTTGTGCAGGCTGTATCTCCCGATTGTGCCACCAAAGATGTCTTCTCTTCCTAGCTTGGCGTTAGAATCTCCTAAGAAAATTGTAATTTCATAGCCAAGGCATTCCCATATGTCTTGTCCAAGAGCTCGAAAAATATATCTTTGGTGTCTTCATCTTTTTTTTCTGTTAGGGGCATGCGCGCATATGATGCTTATGTTGGCAAATTTAGCCTTGATGTGGATTATGGTGATGCGCTCGCGCTTTGTTGATGCAACAAATCCACATCCAAATAGTCGCTGCCTATGTTCTCGATAGCAATCGCCGTAGTATACATCGACGTCTGTTAATTTGCGTTTGACCGGTCCATCCCATCGCACTTCTTAGATGAAGGTGATATCTGCCTTGCGGCAGCTTAGGGCTTCCGCTAACTGTTCGGCTGCACGTGTCTTAAGGGACCTAACGTTCTACGTACAGATCCGAAATTCGTTGTCCTTATTTCCTATACTTGGTTCGTCATCAGTCAATCCGTCCGTACCGGAGGCTTGTTGGTGCTTCGTAACTAGGATATTTGTACGTGGTCAGGAAGTCACCCCGACGACACAACTCCCAACCTGGAGGGCCAGATCCTTAGTATGACTCCAAGAACGGGGAGACGGATAAACCGCTCCTTACAGGCCTGGCCTCCGATTATGTCGTAGAAGCCCCATAAGGTGCTCACTAAGTAGTTCAATCTAACTGGAACTGTAGACGCCACCGTTGAACCCATCTCGGGAATTCCTCCGCTGCCGTCTGGATAAGGATAGGTGCCCCCACTCTCTCGTTTGCTGATCCCACAACTTTCTGCTGAGCTTAGAACCCAATCTCCAGCTCAGATACTAGGCACCCGATGTTCACCGCGGGGAGATGAGAGTAGGAGTTGATACACAGAGGTGGGTTTTGAGAAAAACTTGTGGACGCTTGTGTGCTCTTGAATGCACATGTCTACCATTTGAACATCAAAAATAATCTACAGGGTCATTAATATTTCTGATTCCAAAGTAAAGCTTAATAAAAGATGCACAGCGAAACATTTTTTACTGTATTCCAATATAAAGTTTGTATATTACTTTTCATGATATTTAGTGTGAAGAACAATATTTCGGTAGCTCGGTCATAATTTTAGTTCTCATCTAGAGTTCCGGAATTTTCGCGTCAATGGCAAAAAAGGATCAAGAAGCTGCGAACGGCGCCGCGCCGGAAAATCGATAATTTCGAATCAACAGCAACTCTTGCACTCGCTGAAGCATTATTTTCGGTCGAGCGTACATAACGATGATCCACAGGCCTTACAACATAAGTAAACTTATCAAATTTATTTACATTTTAAATAAATTGGGTGGCACAACAGTCCGTTGAGAACTAGGGCCTAGTGACTTACAACTCTCAACGATTCCTGTGTGCGAGTACTGTTGTCAGGGAAGAAAGGGGACCTACAGTTTATATGCCGAATCCGAACGGCAAATTTGAGAAAGCACTTTTCATGACAAGAATTACTCTTGGAGAATTTGTCAATTCCTCGCAAGAGGCAGTACCCGTGAAAAAAACTTTAGATGACATAGGCAGGGATCGAACCCAAAACCTCTGGCATGACAGTCGAAAGCACTAACCATCATGCTACGGGCAATTTACAATTTACAATTTTACCAGATTTTAATCGTCGCTTTGATTTTGAATCACCACAATTTTTGTAGTAAGTTTTGATCATTTAACGTTTTGTTCGATTATAAATGGTCAACACTTAATTATCATTATGACAACTGAGTTTTAAATTGAGGCTCATTTCTCGCACCTTTTTTGTATGTAAACAAGAAGAATTGTCGTGTCTTTCTATGAAATATGTATTATGTAAGCTAATAAAGCCTAAACTTTGTTTTAGCTCACAACTATAACTTTCTAAAGCAAACAACAAATTTTTGTAACGTGAAACAGGCAACAAATTAATTATCTTTTAATTGATGACGTTCATCATTCTTTGAATAGGGCTGTAAATAAATATAATTTCTTGGTTCTATGCCGATTAAAATCCTTACCTAATTAGTATGCAATCAACTTATCCTATCGTTCAATGCGTAATTATTTGATTTGGGTTGATATTTAGGTACGGAAATAACCAACAAAAATCAATCTTCTCCGAATTCGCAAAACTCGGGAAGGAGCATCATCAAACGAGTCATGCCAATTCTCACAATATGGCTTATAAAAGCACAAGCCGAAGATGTGCGCATATATTATCCTCAATTGTCTTAAGTCTTGGAATAAAATTTCATTCAATTCACACACAACTTAAAGGTTAAAAAAATGGTATTTATCGTTTGCAATTGACAGAAATATGTAAGAAGCCTCCTTAACAGTTGCTGAAAGACGTGCAATTAAAACGAAATAAACACATTAATTTATTTTTCACATTTCGTCCGTGTTATGCATAATAATAGTTTCTAATAGTTAATCAACTCGAGTGTTCCATGGGTGTTTTCAGAGCTAAGAGAAAGCATGTTATAAATACAAAATAGGTACATATCAATCAAAGAAGATTTAATAGGTTTTTAGTGTGTTTGCCAACATTTCAACCATTTCATTTTCATTTATCACAAAGAAACCTCAAAACACAATCCATGCACAACAATCTTAAACCTTGTTTTTGTAGGTTAGGTACTACCTCTATAAGGATTTAAGAAAGAACGCAAAATAAACAGAAAAACATTTCTCTATTGTTTTATCACCTTTTTGTATAGAGACAAAGCACTATAACGTGCCACAGCTCATAAACTAGCTGACGCTCTACTGCGTTGCTGTGCAAATTCATTTATTTATTATTGTTTCCCATCATCATCATCATCGTCATCGTCATGCAAAGTGGTTGGTTATCCTTCAAGTTGTTGACAAAGCAAAAACAATCCTTGACACAATTTTGGAGCATTTGTATGTTATGTGCGATGATGATGATTCCTTTTTCTTTTTTTTCGATATCTGATGATATCAAATTAATCCTTAAGAGTCATAGTCAAAGACAGGTCTCTTGTCTAACCTTCGGGTTTAAGTAGTTTAACTTCTGTCCTTTGACAGGACCTTTTCTAATCAACAACTTGTCTACCACTTTCTTATTGAGTCACTTTAACTACAACTTAAATTCTTTGACTGAGTTTTATCGTATAGAATAGATAGTCAAAGTTGAACCTGACTGCAGATCGAACTTTGACCCTAACTCATTCACATTCCATCCTCTGGTGATGATGTAGTTTAGGCTTTAAGTGTTAAACAAAACAAAAAGAAGAAAAAATTACAAAAACAAATTTATCAATTAATTTTAATGAAATTCTTTCTTCTTCACAGAGACAACTGATGGAAGCATTAATCCGACAGAAACGTGCCTCTCCTGGCATGGTACAAGCTAGTGATTTGCAAATAATGCGCCCCATGTCCGGAATGAGGAACAGCAATAGCCGAGAAATGCATGCCTACGATGGACCAATGCAATTCATGAGTTCACCACAGAATCCCGATCAAATATTGACAGCAAATTCGAATTCGATGCGAACAAATTCATCGTCCAATCGCCATGAAGGTACGTTCATTCATTCATTCACACAAATTATGCACAGTCATACACGAGTGTGGCGCCATCTACAATTCTACATATGTATACATTGTGGTTTTTATTTTGCAGACCTAATAGAGGAAATCTCGTCACACGAAATAGAGGACGAGGAAAGTAGTCCGATTGATGCAATCACAGTTTCCAAATCTAACATTGACACCTCGGACGACTATGTAAATCGAAATGTTGCCGGTGCGGCTCCCATCACGCCATCTACTGGCGGTGATGGTGGCAAGGGTGCCCAAAATATATCCAATGAGCCTGAAGGTGATGTTGTGGGACAGATTGATCATTTTGTTATGCAACCAGCGCCACAGGGTGTTCTATTTAAATGTCGCATAACGAGAGATCGCAAAGGCATGGACAGAGGTTTATTTCCAATTTATTATCTTCATTTGGAGCGAGATTATGGCAAGAAGATATTTTTACTTGGAGGTAAATTGAGTGAATTTAGATTTGGTATTCTTCAAATAATAGTTTTTTTTTGAAATATTTCTAGGACGTAAACGAAAAAAGAGTAAAACATCAAATTATATTATAAGTTGTGATCCGACAGACCTATCAAGACAAGCTGATGGCTTTTGCGGGAAACTACGTTCAAATGTATTTGGAACTTCATTTTCGGTATTTGATAGAGGCAACAAAGATGACCCAGAGAGCCCAAGACTAGATTTAGCAGCCATAATTTATGTAAGTATTAAGTTATTTTATTCATGTTTTTCACAGTCTCCATAGACCAAATCTTGTTTAGAAAAAAAAAAAAGAATAAATTAGGTGGCGCAACAGTCCGTTGAGAACTATTGCCTAGTGACACAAATCTCAACCATTCATGTGTGCGAGAAATATTGTCAGACCTACAGTTTTAGGCCGAACTCGAACGGATACTTTGAAAAAGCATTTTTCATGAAAGAATTACTCTTAGAGGATTTGTCAATTCCTCACAAGAGGCAGTACCGGTGAACAAAAAAAACTTTTTATGGCACAGGACACAGTCCTACTGAACCGAAGGAGCTCTGTTCCGCCTTGTGCCATGACGTTCCGATTGTAGATGAGTCGCCTATCCACTATTCCCGGTTTTTCGTCTGACGTGGTAGATTAGCGAAACTGCCAATCTATCCTGTATTAGACCGAATCTATCTAAAAAGAGGAATGCCTCTGGTAGAATGAAGCCGCTCAAGCATGTACTTTCAAAGTAATCATCGTTCGGATAGAACGACCCAAAAATTAAATTGATGGTTGAAGATATAGCTCTCGTAATGTCACCTCGAACGAGTTTTATCACGAAATTGTCAATTCTGTTGATTGTTGTATAGGATCTTGTTGGAATGGTAATTAACGAAAGAAGATTCGGCTGTTCGATGTACAGGTACAGCGTCGTAAACACTGCCGCTCGAACACTCGAAACTTCTTCATCTGGGAAGGGGCAACGTTGAACCACTCACGACAACCATAAACGATCATCGGCCGTATGAGGGCCATGTAGCATATTACCTTCACTCTAGAGTCAAGCCGACTGCTGTAAAACAGTCGTTTCGTCAGACCGAAGGCTCCTCTGAACCTGGTCAGAGGAGCATTTAAATGCCTATCGAAATATAAATACTGATCTAACCAGATACCGAGGTACTTCACTACACTTTAGCTCGCTAATCGCTGCCCGTGAAGATCAACTATGACCATCTTGCGCCAATTCTTGCACGTATCCCTCATGGCCCTAGACAACGGATTGCATTTTTTTTTTTTGATTTTTTTCCATTGCATATCAGAAACAAGTTTAGACCCAGAATTAATAGTGTCATGACCCGCCTTGAACCCAAACTGTTTATCCGGAATTATTTTTTTGTCCGCAGCCCTCTTAGTCGGAGCCCTATTGATGATCTTCTCGAAAACTTTGCTAATGCTTGGAAGAAGACTTAACGACCAAAGATCTCACTGGTTGTAGTTGTCTTTTTTCGGGAGAGGATGAACCACAGCGGTCTTCCAATTCACTAGATAATATGCATTATTCAATGCAGTGTGGTATAAATGTCAATTGCCTCCATCGGTAAATGTCTGGGTACAACGTTGGATATACCATCGACACCTGTTGCCTTTTTGTTCTTTATTGAGTTGAAGATAAGCTGGAGCTCAATCTTTGTTATTAACAAGGGACTTGGTCCCATTTTTTCATTGATTATGGCAATTTACTAAGGAATCGTCATTGAACCGCATGAAACCGCGGCTCTCAGATCGCCATTGCATCATTTAATTTCGATGGTAAAAGTGATGAAGCAAGGCACTGTTTTTCAGGTAGATGTTGTTGCGAATGCTAACATTCACCTTGTGCACTTGCTGGAAAGCAGCTCCCACTGCCATCAACTTTTCCCTCGGATCTTCAATTATGTACAAATCATCGTTAAAGATTTTTTCTTCTGGATCTATTTGCGCTGTCATAAGTTCTTTGGAGTTTCAGACGCGGAAGGTCATTGATTATCATTCTTTTTCCCAAATATCTAGTTTATTTTCAGAAACATACTCGGGTCATTGGAATTAACTGACCGAATCCTATGGTCCCAGTACTTGTTAATTTATAACCTGTATTTGAGGCATTGAGAGCAGAAGTGGCGTAACCCCAAATTGCAATATTTGAGAAAATCACGGTTAAAGAAAATAAAGAAAAACATTGGTTATTAGTGGTTTCCTATTTAAAATAATGGCTAATAAACTTCAGCTATGCCATATCTGTTGGAATATCTTCTATTTTAGATCTTAATCTAATCTTGTCTGTAAATGTGTGATTTACTGGATTTTATGTGGCTTACACCACTTCTGCTTTCTGGATACAGAAATAATTTTAAAAAAGTAAGTTGGTTACACCAATAATTAAAAATACAAGTTATTAAATTTTTTTCTATTATGACTTTCTAAGTACAAAATAGTTACAAGTTATGAGTTAAGACTGCTATGAAACTCTCACTCTTCATCCTCATCTACGTATTCAACTAAGCCAACGTCTCTGTCTGTAGAAACACTTGTCAAGTTCTTATAAAAGCCCTGGTAACTCGGGGGAATAAAATTTAGTAAGTCGAGTAAATCTTTCTTTTTCGCTTCACTTACGGCATTTCCTTTTGGAAACAGTAATTCGAGATCTGTGATTAATGCAGATGTTCTTTTTTTAATATCACAGTTTCAAAAAGCATGTCTTAGTTATTGCTGTACTTGTAAGAAATATTGAAGGGGGTCTCTTTCAAAAATTGAAGCCATTGAATCTTAAGTCGTGCCACTTTCCCTTTATATTTAACATTAATCTTTGGATTTGTTATATTTTTTTCCAATTTTTTCGTCGAAAACATCACAGATGGATCCTTCTTTCTTGCCGCTGCTATAACCTTATACCTGTCCATAGGGCCAAAAATGTCTTTTAAATACTTCTTTTGTTTTTCGATAAAACCAAAGTCTTGATCACAAGATAAGTAAGAGTGGCCACTCAATAGAAATTTGTGATTCATTTTATTTACAAGATAGTCACTATGCGAAACAATATATTGGCACAAAACGGGCATCTTAATATTCCTATTTTGCCCACCACACTGGTCAGTGTACAGTACATAATTAAATTTGAGGTACTTACAAAATGTTTAATATAATGCAATAAGCAGCTGCCAATTTCTTGCGGACCTCTTGATCCAACGGACTCATCCCAAACATACAAGTAAGCTTTGTTTTTTATCATGTCATGGATACCTAGACAATTTGTACAAAGCTGCCTCTTATAATAGCACACACCCCTTGAAATGACTGGAGTTGGCAAGGATTTCATAAGATCAAATGCAATTACGGAAGTGTCATTAGATTCCTTTGCTTTTGCAGCATCATATCTAATGCCATTTCTAGCCGACTCCGCTTTTCTAAGATTCAGTTCATGTTTGATTTAGCTTACTGTACAATTTTGGTGCAGAAATGGCGTATGTGTTTGGAATTGATTAATTTAAAAAAAAAAAATGCATAATGCAGGAGTGGCGTAAGCGGGTTACGCCATTTCTGTCCTACGAAAAATTGCGTGCAGAAACAATGTTTCAACAATTTTGTGTAGGTTTATGAACAAATATGAACTACGCCAATTTTGCATAGAAAGAAAATTTAATTTTGGTCATGTTAGTGTAATAAACTCAAAATTGAAAAAATGAGGGTTACGCCACTACTGCTCTCAATGCCTCATTTATCCTTAATCAATAGATTGATATTTTTTATAGAAGACTTCAGTGTCCTAATCTCCAAGTCGTGCTGGTCTGTAGTCTTACGCACTAACCATCATGCCACGGGTACTTATAATATTATAATAATTATAATATAATGAAAATGTTCTCTAATAAAAAAACTTTATTTTAAATAGATCGCTATTTAAGGAGCTGTCGGTTTCGATGCTGTAATCTTTTGAAAATTAAAAATTACGCTATTACTGAAAATGGAACGTAACATGCTTCAAAAACAAAAGTATCGACAAAATCTCAATTTGGCAACAAACATTTTCTGATCGTGTTATGTTCAGAAAAAGTGATTACAATTGTGATTTGACAGTTTTAGACTTTTTTTTCTACGCCAATACTTCACAATTGAGTCAATACCTTAAAATACATAATTAAGTTTCAAAGTTGGTGACGACAGGCTTTTTAGTAAATTTTTGACAATTTTCTTTGGAAAAATCAAAAATTCAAAGTTGACACTTTTGATCTCTTTTGTCAATTGAAAGCAATTGCGGAACTTAAATCTTGGTAATGCTTATCAGTCAGAAATTCGGAAAAGCTAATATTTCAAGATTATCATTTTATGTAGCTTTAACAACTATTTATACAAACTTTCCCTCATTGACGAACAAATTGTCTTTGTTGTCAAATAAGTTTATATCATGTTTGTTTATTTGACCTTAAAACCCCTTTTATGTTATTTTACTAGGTACTTTTAGATTCCGTTAAGAAAATAGCTCATACTGACTGTTCTAAGTTCTATAATTTATTATTAATCACAATGTTTTTTTTTTGTTTATAATAATCATAATGTTAAGTGTTTATTATTACTAACAGTTGATAACATCAATTTTATCTGTACTGTTTGATGTTTATAATGAGACTTTTATAAACACTTTTTACATCTCGAGACTTTTGCTTATCTCTTGAGAACTGCTGATTGTTTATTTCTTTTGTTTTCTTTTAATAGAAACTTAAATAGGTATTTGTTTAAGAGGTTTGCTATCAAGTGGTTGATAAAGAAAATGGTCAATTTCAAATTTGTAAATTTTATTTAAGATTGTTATGTTGTGCAAAAGATATCATTGTTTGTTGATTTTGCAAAATTTATAAATTTGCATGTACCGTAGAATATATTTAACCTTTAAAACCAAATACGAAATAGATTTAAATAAAAATAGTATAAATTATAGTTTCGATGTCAAATAATATAACACGTGATGATAATCGCTTATCACTATTAAATACTTTCGAAGAAGGCATGTTCTCGCGTTCCAATGTCCATAATATGCCTTTTTGTTAATATTTATTATAATAAATTTATGCATTCTCATTTCACGTGTTAATCATATTTATGAACATGATGATGGTTTTATTGTTATAAACATTATCATCGTTAGACGCTACTATCACAATCACTTTCACAGAGTCACATGTATACTTTAGTTTTGATTCAATAAAAAGTTATATTTATTTAATAAATAATTTAAATAAAAAGATGCTATGTTAATCTTTGAAAAACAAAAATCAATAAATCAATGATTAGACTTCCGTAGTTATATTAATTTACTAGCTGATAAACTGACCTTATTTAAAGCGTTACCACACGTCTTTAACTTAACTAAAGAAAATTAACAAATTGTCACTTTGACATTTTTGGAAAGTGTGGAAACGGATGTGTTCGTTGATGGAATTTTTATTTTAGAGCTGAAAAATTATAATCTAAAACTACTGGCGGCACAAAACTTTAAACGGTTAAGTAGAATGTCAATTTTAATAAATTAAGTTAAAGATGGCTCTGGCTCTCTTGCTTATAATGATTTTAACATTGTACTTAAGGTTTTCTTGTAACATCTTAAAAAAATTTATAATGTGTTGGTAAATAAACTGTACAAATTTGTATGTAAATTGGTTCAAGCAACTTATGATATATACGAGGGCGGTCTGATGATTTTGAAAAAGTTTCTATTTATTTTTCAATATAGTCGCCACTTGACCTAGTGATGATTCAATTTTATTAACCCGTCCTAAAAATTAGGCTTTCTCAAGGTGTGCAAATTAGGCCTCAATTGACGCAAATTTCTACGGCGAGTGACTTTTTCGAGTCTGGAAATAAATAGAAATAGTACGGGGCCAAATCTGGAGAAAACGGTGAATGGGGCAGCAGTTCGTACCCTAATTCAACCAATTTGGCCGTGGCGAGGGCGGAGGTTTGAGCTTATGCATTCTTGTCGTGGTGAAAGAGCACTTTTGCTTTGTCAAATGCATAGTTCGGCATAATTCGGCATAGTATAGCCCTGTAATCGTTTTATTATTCTCTAGGTAGTCGATGTAGATCACACCTTACGAACCCCAAAGCAGTGGCCATCACCTTTCCGGCAGATATGACAGTCGAAGACTTTGCCTTCTTCGGAGCACATTCGCCGGGTGAAGTCAATTGATTCAACTGTTCCTTGGTTTCTGGAGTGTACTAGTGGATCCATGTTTCGTCGACGGTCACGAAACGACACGCCGAAAACCCCTTCGGATTGCGCTTAAACAGTGTTAAACACTACTCTGAAGTGGTCTCACGGTTGCACTTGTTGTCCGGAGACATTTCCGGGCAAACGCGGAATCCATCTCGCCGACATCTTTTTCGTACCTAAAATTCCATATAGGATAAGATACCTACTTTCTCAGTTATTTTTGGAGCACCTGGGAGTGGCTCATCAAAGACCAATGTGCGACCACGCTGAAACTTTTATACCAATTTTTGACGTTCGTTATCAAAGGAAAAGAGGTCCCGTAGAAAGCATTGTAGTGTTCTTTGATTTCGCTGTGCGATTCACCTTTTAAAAACAGGAATCGAATCACCGATTGATATTGTTCTTTTTTCATTTTACAAAAATTCGCGGTCACGTCCGTTTTTACGCCGCCGCCGCCCGTCGCGTCCGTTTCTAAAACTACGAACCCGATTCGGCTAACATTTCTACAGTAACAGTCTACGAAAATGTTATATACGATGGTAAATTTCTCTTGCGATATTGGCGACCTCAAGCAGTGAGGCTAAGTAAATATCGGACTACTGTCGTATATCAAATCAAAGAATAGAAAAAGTTCTCTGAACGTGTTCTGAAACTTAAGTTTAGTTTATAACAAAAACTAGGGCGCCTACATTTACTTGAGGATTAGGGACGCTACTCTTAGAGCCAATTACCACCGTTAGCTTGAGTCTATTACATTTCTATCTTAAGACACATGACGTTCGGATTTTGCGTTTTGGGAGAGATTTTTATTAAAAAATTTGTTTCGAAATTTGAACAAATAAAAAAATAATTAGATTCACGCATTTGAAAAATTGTTTTAAATGTTGCGGCATTAGTCTGTATAGTTTTGAGGAGCTTGTAAGCTTTTTAGGCAAGGGCGAACGCAGAAAATAATTTGGGGGGGGGGGGTTGTTTTCAAAAAATATATGTATATTATATTTTTTTATTTTAAATGTCAAGTGTTTTTTTTTTACTTTTTTGGCACTATTTTATATACATAGGTACTAAGAAACATGGTATGAATAAAAATTACATACGTACATATGACTTGCTTTCACGATTGACAAATGACAAAACAGTTTGACTTTGACTTCAAAGCTGAAACTTAATTTGTATATGCATTATGCATGTATAAGTTTGTATGCCTTATTTCCTAGTTGTCGTTGTCGATCCCTCCATTCTTAGGCTGAACTCACACATGAATAAATGTGAGGTATAGAAACAAAGAGATGAGGTGAGATTTTTCCATTTTAACAGTTATCCTTTGTTTGTTTTCGCATATTCAAATTTATCGTAGATTGCTAGATTAAATTTTGAAATAGTCAAACACGTTTTTTTTAAACTCACCACGAAAATACTAGAAATAATGATTTTAAATGCGTTCCGAACCTTTAGACCGAAGACATAGATTCATATTCATAGTTCCTTGATAAGTTCTGATTTTGTCTTTTTAAAATTAAACTTCAGTTTATGTTATTCATAGACAATTTAAACCCATTTTAAAACGATAATCTGGAGTCTAAAAATAAACACGACGGAACCTATGTTTAAGCTGTTTATAAATCTATTAAACGTCAAAAATAAACAAACTAATTAAGTAAATTGAGTTACGAGACATTTTATTTGAAAATTCAAAAACAAAAATTAAAATGTCAAAAGACTTAAGCATTATATCAATATTTTGATATTTTGCTGGATGTTGGAATGCTACCAATTAACAAAAAACGAAAGCTCTACTTAACCCGATTGGACCCCTTTGAAATAGATGAAGACGATTTGTATGAAAGATATTGATTCGAGAAAAAAAACTGTCAAGTTTATGATTGACCTTCTAAATATTATAGATCGAAATTCAATGAAATGTTTGCTAATATCTGCGTTCTTCCAAGTCTTAAAACCACCAGCCCGACTTCATAAAATTTCTCAACTAACAGCAAACAAGCTAGTTTAAAGGGTTTCAAAAATGTTGGCTCTCCAGCTAACGCAATTTATTTTGTAAGTGATTTTTTTCAAAATTGTAGTAGAATATGCCTTAAACCTGTTTCTAACTAAACAGAGCTGGCAAATTCTTTATGAATAGCAGCTGTGTCTAACCCACAGTCCCTGGCCATATTATTAGACGCACTGCAGAATTTTTATAACTATAAGGTTACCTATACGCAATATTTTTAAATATTATATAAAAAAAAAATTCTATAAATCTGTTGTTTGATTTTTATGAAAAATTAGGAAATAGTTTATATGCTGCATATAAAATAATTTAAATGCATTATAATATTCGAAAACCTGATTAAAAAAGCTGAAAATTGAGATTTTGCATAAAATCTAAAGTGCGTCTAATAATATGGCCAGGGACTGTATAGTATAGATATGTTAAATTTAGACTCCAGTTCAAATAGACTCGGGTTTAAAATATGACTATGAATATGCCCCATATTGTTTTGTGTCTTACATTAAGGTATGTTTAAATACAGAAATGCATTGAAATGTTTAAAAATATTGAATTTAGGAGACATCACGTAACTTTCATTATTAATTTGATTCTTGTTCTTAAAAAATAGGAACAAAACGCGACAAAGGCAAACAGGGTTGGGTGTTTTTGTTTTAAAATATTCTTGTGTCACAATTCACGAAGTGAAAAAAGTTAAGTTAAAAGATTTTTTTTTTAATTTACAGTTAAAACTAACATAAATGAACCGAACAATTTGTCGGTATTTTGATATATAAATGTGTCATAAGTGGCCGTGAGATCGTTTCAAAAACGAGTACAACAAGGTCATTTTCTGTTTTCAATTTTTCATTTTTAGCCATAAGAAACATGGCGAAAGAAAGCATTATCTGTGTTAATAATAATACTTAGCTTCATACAAAAAGTTAAAAACCCTTCATCTTCTACCTCAGTGTTGGAAAATAAAAATACTGAACATTTTAATTGTTAGTATGAATGAAAACAAGAAAAATATTTTTCTTTCTTTACCAAAAAATACAGCCATCTATTGTTCTGATTTAGCGTGTTTGTGTTTTGTGCACAATTTCTATCACCGTAGCAAATTTATTAGAATTTTTCGTTTAACATAGTTTTAGAATTTGAGTTTGAAATTAATTTTGTACCATTTCTGTTTTTTTTCTTTTGAACAATAATGGATATTTGATTACTGCAAATATTCTGATATTTCGAGGGGGGGCGGTTTAACCCCCAAAACCCCCACCTGCGTTCGCCCTGTTTTTAGGGATTGTCAAACTCAGCATATATCAAAATTTTTTTTCTTCAACCAGCACTACACAAATAAGCAAGGAATTCAATACTCAAAAAGTACATATCTGTGATCATTAAAAGGTGTTTCTTCTTACAATCCTTTTGGAATAAGCGTTAAATTCAATTTTTTTTCGTTTTTGTCATGCTTCTAAAAAGAATACAGAATTGGTCATAGTTTTGAGTGACTAAAGTTTGATTCTTTTATTTGTAATGTTGTTGAGAATATTAAAACTAATGGTAACATTATCTTTTTTTTATTTAAGTTTAAGCACTTTTCAAAGTTAAGGCCTTTAAGGTTCATGTATACCTATGTACATATTTAAAATTGAACTCCTTCATAACTTACGGACTTTAATCTATAAATTCGTGTATAGCAACAAGTTTACAATTTTAATTATTCGATTTGAGTTACGAGTGAGATTAATTAATTATAATTCTTTTGATGGTTCTTAAATCTCAATAAATGGGGCCAGCGGAGTAGGTTTTGGGTGATAAGTTTTGATAAGGATTTTAGTTTATTTATTTATTTTTAAGGGGCACGGCACATGATAGTCAAGTGTGATGACAATTGAGTTGTTATCGTTTGTCAATATATAGTTTATTTTTAATCCCAGATTGTAAGAAATTAGCAGTTCTCTCAATGATATGATTTTTACAGTATCATTCATGGAGTACGTTACTTAATGTAGAGTAGATTTTAAAATTCAAATAGATACAAAATTTTCATCTGAATATGTGAATAAAATTTTGTTGTTTTTTATTTCAGGACACAAACATTTTAGGTTTCAAAGGTCCTCGTAATATGACTGTGCTCCTCCCTGGAATGACAGAAGAGGATTTACGTGTCAAAATTAGTTCGACTGATCCCCGTCAACAAGGCTTATTAGATAGTTGGAAATCAAAGGTAAATTAATATTTTAAATACTTGATGATGATTAGTTTCATTGATTTTTCTTTTCTAGAACATGGACAACATAGTCGAACTGCATAATAAAACACCCGTCTGGAATGACGAAACTCAATCCTATGTCCTGAATTTTCATGGTCGTGTTACTCAAGCATCGGTGAAAAATTTCCAACTTGTACACGATTCTGATCCTGATTATATAGTTATGCAATTTGGACGAACTTCAGAGGATGTATTCACAATGGACTATCGATATCCCTTATGTGCATTGCAAGCCTTTGCAATTGCTCTAAGTAGTTTTGATGGGAAAATTGCCTGTGAATAAGGAAACCTGAATCAGTGTCTGATGGTTTTCTACATATTTTCTTTTTTACAATTCAGCTAGAAATTTGAAAATCAGAAAATATTAATAACATATAAATATAAATAATAAAAAATTATTTTATATCAATCGAATAAAATATTTAAATTAATAATTTGTAATTTGCATAAATGATCAAAATTTTGTATTTTTGTCCGAGAAAAATAAAATTACATATATATTTAAATGTATATTTAATGTTAGTTAATGCTAAAAAAAAATACTATTTTGAAAACAAAACAAAATAACAAAGTAAATGGATGCCTTAGTTTAAAAAATAAATGTGTTTATTAAAAAATAAAGAAAAAAATTTAGTATACTAAGTCACTATTGCAAAACCACACAAAATGTATTTAAATTTAATTTTTAAACTTAAGAATTTTGTAAATATTAACCAGTTTTTTTATTTAATTTGAATTTTATATTAATATTATTTTTCTAGTCATTTTTAAATAAAAAATAATTTTTTTATTATAGAATAAGTTATTTTTTAGACATTGCTAGGATCGATGCCGTGATGAAGCATTAAATTTTGTCTATCATTTGTCTACATTACTATTTTTGTTTACAAAATCTTAAAACTATTTTCTTATGTAAGAAAAAATATTTGTGTTAAAAAGATTTAATTAAATTAATACAAAATATATTTTATTTAGGTAATATCATATTCGTACTGAAGTTGTCATATTAAAAATCATATGTAACTTAACTTTAAATTTTTTGTCAGATGCTGGTTTTTTAAATATTAAATTAAGTTTTGTATTACTTATCTAAAATTTGATGGTCTTATTTTCGAGTCAAAATTTTTCGTAAAATCAAAAAACTGCCTAAGAAAACACCTTTTTCCAATATTTGACTAATAATTTCTTCTTAATATCTGAATACTTAAATTTTCTTGAAAACCATTCACGGCATCTAATTACTCCGCTTAGTTTATCACATATTTAATATTAATTTGTAATTAATTATTATTTATTGTAAAAACAGAGTTCGCTTATTACTTTGTATGTAATTATATTATTTATTGAAACATTTTGTACAACTACTTTCTTAAGAATTCATCGAAAGGTATTCTTATACACGCACAAATTTTTGTTTATAAATTTACGAACAAAAATCATTGCTCAAATTTTGTTTATGATTTATAATTTATGTCACGTGTGATTTTCACTTTTTGTACTTAAATACTTTCAATATTAATTTATGAAATTGATTTTCATAAAAGAAAACCTAATTAAGTAAAACAAAAAATAAAAAAAAGAAAGCAATGTTTTTTGTCTAATTTAAGAAAGAAAGTAAAAAATCATGTATTGCAAAATGCTCAAACATTTTTATTTACTTAAATGTAATTAAAAAAATCGAATGAAAACTCATTATACATTTTACACAATATTTTGGTTAATTTAATGGGGTAAACTTACCTTTTTATTACAATAAAAACAAATCAAAATTCATCGTGAATATTAAAGTGGTAAAATTGAAACTTAATGACTTTATTTATTTAAATTGATATGGCTGAATTTACATAATGTGTATACAATGTAAGTTACAAAACGTCAAATATTAAAGTTGAATTGTTTTGGAATATAATAATAATGATTTATTGGTTTTGGTAAGTTTTTGAATGAAAGTAAGTACAAAGTAGATTGATGCATATACACATAATATGATCGTTAAAAGTTAAATAGTAAAATAAGTTTAAACAAACTTGTACTTTTTTTCACCCACAACTTGATGAAAAGCTTAAAAATAGATAGATAGATAGTTTTTTCTTTATTTAACAAAAAAGTATCACAACGCTTACGGTTAAGAATACGGACATGATAAAATTTGCTGTCTGCCGGATATAACATTTCTTAAAAAAAAGATACTTAGATGCGACCCATACTGATAACTTCCCACCCCGTTTGTCGATTTGTCTATCTCACGGTTGCCATTTGAAAAAGTTTGCATGACCAAAGCTGAAAATAAAAATGACCTATTGTACCAAAAAAGGACCGAAATAATTTTTGTCCGCAACGGTTTTTAACTTCCCATAGGAAGTTATCGGAAGTTAATCGGTCCGATTTGTCGAATTGAAAATTTTGACATTTCTCGACGTTTCTAAAGTCTTAATAAAATATCCGTGCGTGCGTACATTCGTACGTCCGTACGTTAAGGAAGTTTTTTTCGTAGTCTATAGCTCAAGAATCAGTAGAGATATCGACTTCAAATAAATTTTGTTATACCTACAGATAATAATGCAGAAATATACAGAAAGGACTCTCAACAAAATTGCGTGGGTGTTTTCTTAACCGGAGCAATTAAAAAAAAATTGGTTAACCCAAAATAACTCAAGAACCAATAACGCTAGCGACTTGAATTAAATTTTATATTATAAAATATATTGTAACGTGATAATAGACAAGTATTTTTTTGAAAAAAAAATTAATTTAGGTTTTTTTTATAAATCAAAAAAACTGACAAAAAAAATAATTGTCACCTCGAAAATTTAACCAACAAAAAATGGTTATATCTCTGAAATAATTGTATGCAACGAAGAATAACGTTTTTGACATCTGGTAAAATTTTAAGAAAAACCGAATGTATAGTTTTTTTTATTTAATATAAAACCTAAAAAAAAACATTGCTAAAAGTTGGTAAAAATTTACTTTCGACTCAAATATCTTTTCAAAAATAAAAAAAATATTGGCTTCAAACTAATTTCTTTTATGAATACTGTTTCCGACATTCCGTAATTTTTTTTATAAAAATCCAACAGTCAGTTGTTTTCATAAAAAATTAAATCTACAAAAAATGGTACGTAAATGCTACTAAAATTGCTTTGCGACTAAAAATTTCGTTAACAAAAATAGATTTTGAAATCAAACTATTTCATCATATTCAAAATATTATTGGTAATTTTTAATTTTTTTAGAATAATTCAACTGACAAGTTTTTTATACAAATTGACAGACGGGATGGGAAGTTATCAGTGTGGGTCGCATCCCAGCCTCTTTTTTTTTTAGGATCACAATATGTTAACATTGTGTCAGGAGATCGCTTAGTAAAATTAATTTAAAAAAATGTTTTTGCAGACCAAACGCTATGGTTATTTTTCTCATCTTGAAGCTGTTTGACCAGCATAATATTATTAATGGTATCAAAATTAAGTCTGCCTTTCGTTTTAGTCAAAGTTAATTAAAAAAAAATGTCCACTTAGCAGCAGATGAGCTGTGAGGAAGTAACATCAAATTATAAACGAACTTACCTAAATTTTGAAATTAATATTTATTTAAACCGTTTTTATGATAACCGACCTTTTCCCAAAATTCTGACATGTCCATTTTATCCGTAAGATTATGATCTTGAGATGTGATGATTTTGAGATGTTGAGCCATCTGTCAATAAATTGTGAAATGAATGCATTCAGCGTGTGCATTCAATGATCGTGCATTTGTTAGGCTTGCATTTTATTTTTGAGAATAGAGTCGAGTTTTTTATTTTTCAATTGCGACCAAGTAAGAAAATTATGACCAAATTTGGCAACCGTGGTCTATCATAAAACTTTAACAAAACATTCATAACAATATTTTGTGTGAGATAAATAGTTTGAAGTCAACATCAACATGTTTCTTTGTTTGAGTCGAAAACATTTCTTATCAGTTTTTTTTTATTTTTTTGCAGGTTTTCGTTTTTTGTTAAAATAGTTGTCAGTTGAATTTTTCTAAAAGATTAACTAAGAATTAACAACAATATTTTGTATAATGATGGAATAGCAGAAGCAGAAGCATTTCTTGAAAGTTTTTTTTTGTACCTATAACAAAAATATAGATAGGATTTTAAGAAAATTTAGCACAAAATGAAAACATCGGGAGTCAATATCTTCATTTATTCACGAGATATCGAGAATCGAAAATTAATATTTACTTATTTTGTATACTATTTTTTGTAGATTTAATTTTTTATCAAAAACTGTTGAATTTTTTATCAAAATTTTACTGAATGTCGAAAGCAATATTTTCTATAAGACGAAATCAGTTAAAAGCCAATATCTTTAATCTTAAAAATACGTCGAAAATTAATTTTTACCGACTTTAAGTATTGTTTTTTTTTTTTTTTTTGGTTTTTATTTGTTGAAAAAAAAAACTGTCAAGTCGCTAGCATTATTGGTTCGTGAGATATTTTATGTTAACCAAAATGTAATCTTTCTGCATTATTATTTTTATAATAAAATTTATTTGAAGTCCATATCTCCACTGGCTCTTGATTTATGGATGACGAAAAAGTTTCCCCAACGTATTGACATATACCGACTTATCATACATATTAAACTATTCAGTTAAATATTCTATTAGAAAGCGAGGAACCTGAGGCATTTTACAATTTTAATGATTTGCAACATACAATCTTGTAATTTTAGATGATTTAAAACATAAATCCTATCAATTTTGAGTTATCGAATAATCTGATATCTCAAAAGCTATTACGATAGCTCAGGGCATGACTGCAAATACTAAACACAATTGACGAACCCCGGGAGCCATTTAATAAATCGTAGACTATTGAATGCCAGAAAACATTCTTGGAAGTATAACCCTAGGATTTCTTGTAATAAAGGACAATCTGCCATAAAATAGAAGATATTTTCAGGTTCTCTTCTCTTGCATAGATTACAGGTTTGCTGAAGATCTGGTCTATAAGGTATAAACTTCAGATTTAATAACACGACATTGATACTTCTTTCAATAAAATTATTATTATTCAAACACTTTTTTCATTTGATTGATTTTTGTAAAACTTAAACGTCGAAAATATGGGCTTCATAATAATCCTATTTACGCTTATTTTGAGATTCGCTTTCGATCGAAAGTTAGTGGAATTCGAAATAATCTTATTTTGACATTCAAACGATTCGAAAGTTTTCCGTTTTATTTATTTTTGAAAAATAAATAGACTTTGATTTTCGAATAATTTGAATTAAATGTAATTTGTGTGTCGTTCACTTATTTCCCATTGAATAGCTAAAGAGACATGTACATTTTAAAAATTTGTACATGATAATTAAACAAAATAAGTTATATTGACGATTTTTTTTTTTAAATTTTATAAATGGAACAATCACATTCCAATTGGACAAAAAGTGAATAGAAAGACGTTTTCATAAAGTAATTCCAAAATATGAAAAATTGCACTGATTTGAAATATTGAATCATTGGATGTTTACATTTTAATTGAAAAGTGTGATCATATTTAAGGAATAAATATAACATATACATATGTATGTATGTGTTAAACGGTACAAACAAATCATAGAAATATAAACAAAAATGGTTACCTTAGTTAACAAAATGTTAAATGTCATGCATGGAATGTTTTTTTTTTATCACTTTATTAACTTCACTTAATTTTTAAATTAAGAACCTGTTAATTTGTGACAAACTTTGAATTAAGAATAAGATTCTTCGACAAAAAAAAAAAACAGTATGTGGTCACACTAAATCAATTTAAAACGTAAAATCATTTTAAACAGCTGATCTCCAAAATAAGGTTCATTTTCTGCAATGAATTTTTTCATTCGAATGTCAAAATTAACAAAGTTCATTAGAACGAATAGATCTAGTCATTCGAATTAACGTTTCGTTTGAATCTCAAAATAAACATGATTGTTTAAGATTTTAAATTTGAATTTGAAAACGACTCAGCAACATGCATATATGTATATGTACATATGTATGTACGTATGTATGTATGAAGATAAATGCTGAATTTTAAAGGTAATGCATAATCTTGGGCGTACAAATTTGTCTTGAACCTTTTTTTATAGCCTACTTTTTGGCACTAAATGTAATGATCACTTTTACTTTGGATTAAATTAAAAAAAAATTGGTGTTCAAATTGTCCCTAAACCTTAAGGTGTAATGATTCGTTTTTTTTTAGAGGTATACAACTTCCGATATGGATAAGTAGCTGTCAAAACAGCTGTCATACGAATGATGTGTGTTTTACTGGTTTTTTTTTCAATTTGATTTGGCAAAGAACATCAGAACATTATTTGCAAATCATGGAAATTTATTTCCAAAATTTGTGTTCTGTTCCGCAAGCTAAACAAAGCACTTTCATGGTCAAATTATTTTCAGAGTTAATACTCATTTATGGCCTAATGTACTTACTAACATGTACGTACAATGTACATAACCCAAACTAAACTGTCTCATTTTCGGGTAAGCCTTATCCTCATGAAAATACTTGCGAATCCATTTACCTATACAGTTCTAAAAAATTATCATTTTATGCATTGGCTTAGATGACATCGATGATGATTTTATATGATTACGGGTGTATTCATAAACGTCAGCCTAACAAAGAACTGCGTTATCTGCATTCATAAAGTCCGATCTTCGATCGAACTAACCTAGTCGAACTGCAGTACCTACCGTTCATAAACATCAGACTGTCGTCAGCGTCGGGCAGATTGTGCAGCTGAATTTGTTTGGCTGCAGAAAGGGCAAGAATTATTAAAATAATTTTTACAACAACAAGAAGGACGAAGCGGCACTGACTCGTAAAGAATATAAGTAATGGCAAATATTTTGTTAATTTTTTGATAAAAATAATTTAAATTATTGTTTTTAAATGGATGATAAAAGTACTGTAGGTACTGTGTTGACAACTAACAACTTAAACTTTTAATTATTACAAAGCGAATAAGCCATTTTGTTTTGTTTGGCAGCCATTTTTCTCTGACGTTTATGAACTCTGTTTACATCATAGAGGAAATATATTATCTAGAGTCCCGACTGGTACCCGTCTTGCCTGAAACACCCTCAAATTTTGTTTGAGGTAACTCTCTTAAAAGCCCGTAACAACTACATAGAATCTGCATTTTCCCATTAGAAATGCACGGGACAACTAACACATGCTTATGCTAATGGGCAAAATTCGCTCAATTTAGTTTGTAGGCCGAAAGAGAGCAAACCCATTAAGTCGGGACTCTAGATAATATATTTCCTCTATGGTTTACATACAAATCGGACTAAGTAAGACTTTTTTGTTTACTGCAGACATTCTGCAATGGGAGTGCGTTCACAAATGCATCAGAAAAGAAAAGCGATTGTACTAGCGCAGATTTTCTGCGTTTATGAATACACCCTACATAATTTAATTTTAAGGGCCGATGTTGATGTTGAATGAAACACAAATTATTTATTAAGGAATTTATTGTCATTTCTTTTTAACTTTCCATAGAAAGTTATTTCAATCGGTCCGATTTGTGGAATTGAAAATTTTGACATTTCTCGACGTTTCAAGGTCCCTATAGAGTCGAAATAAAAGATTTTTAGAGAGATGTCTGCGCTTGCGTGTGTACGTACGTTCCTATGTTCGTACGTTCGCGACGTTTTTTTTGTCGTCCATAGCTCAAGAACCAGTAGAGATGTCGACTTCAAATAAATTTAGTTATACAGGTAATAATGCAGAAAGATGCAGAAAGAATATTTCAACTGAGAATGTTTTTTAACAAAACACGAAAACCTTCAAACTTTTAAGCAAGACAAATCGACAGACGGGATGGGAATTTATCAGTGTGGGCCGCATCCCAGCCTCTTTTTAGATTTAAATTACAATATTTAAGAGTGATTTTGGCGCAGAAATGTTAGAAATTGTGTTGAAACTTAGCTTTTTTTAAAAATAATATATTTAGTTCTTGTTGGCATTTTTTATAAATGCGAAAAACGCTTCAAAAATTAAGAAGCAAAAACCAGTAAAATGAAAAAGTTTACAAGTAAAATGAATCTGATATGAATTGAATTGTCGGGCTTTTTTGTGACGTATTTTTTTCGGACTCAATTTTCGGGAGTCTATTATTACTTTCGATATCCGTCTGCTTATTCATTAATTCGAGTTGGTGCTAGAAGACAAATTTTAAAATATTTTGAGTGAAACTTTTGAAAATATTTTGATCTTAAAGGAATCAAAAAAAAACTCAAAAATTGTAGAGAGAAAAATGTTTGGTTCTAGAATTTAACGAAAAAGAAATTAAACAAAAACAAAACAAGGTAAACAAAAAAGTTGTGAAGAAATCTTAGTGTGGCACTCACAAATTACACCTTGCAGAATCTTTGTTTACTTCAATTTTTGAGAGATAAAAAGCTTTTTGAAAAACAAAAGCACTTTAAGAAAGCCTTGCATTATTTTTGGACGTTAAACAAAATAAGAAGGAATTTAAACCGAGTTTGAGGAACTTAAAAACAACTTAATATACAATTGGTGATCTTTCATTCAAGGTTTCTTCTGAAGAACCTGAATATTCGCTCTGTTTTTCATTACTAAAGTTTTCCTAACTTCTAAATGAAGAGAAAAGAAATATTTTATTTGTTTTTGACAGCAAACCGCTTTTTGTTGGATATCGTTTACTAACAAATCCTTAGATGAAATGTTTACTCATACAACTTAACTCTATAAGCTTTACACCTAAGATCCAAGGTCGTCCATTGATTAAAAGTTGATAAATATGTGCTGCGCGATTGGAATAAAATTGCGTTTCCAATTCATATTACGAGTATGTTCTTGGTTCACCTCTCAGTTAAAAGTGGTACTTTTAGCAACAAAGTTTAAAGCAATACAATACAAACTTTATTTTCATATATAGGTATACAAAATAAATAATTAAAAACATAAGGGGGTCATATCTATTAACTCAGTACGACAAATTTTAAATTAAAGGGAATTTTTACGGACATACAAAAAAATCCCAGGGGGGAGGTCATGACTCCTAGTACTAAAAACTTTTAAAAAATCAACTCCACAAAGCGCAGTGCCTTGTCAATTAAACTTACTTACGTTTGTCCAAATGTCTTCTTTTTTAGCAGTCTTAACCACCTGAATGTCAATACTAACTGTAAAATACATTTATAAACTTCCCATAGGAATTTATTGTAATGGGTCCGATTTGTCGAATTGAAAATTTTGACATTTCTCGACGTTTCAAGGTCCCTAGAGTCGAAATAAAAGATTTTTAGAAAGATGTCTGTGCGTGCGTGTGTACGTACGTTCGTACGTCCGTACGTTCGCGGAGTTTTTTTGGTCGTCCATAGCTCAAGAACCAGAGGAGATATCGACTTCAAACAAATTTTGTTATACAGATAATAAGGCAGAAAGATGCAGAAAGGGCTCTCAAGAAAATTGATTGGGTGCTTTTTTACCATAGCAGTTTAAAAAAAAGGCGATAATTTTGGTTAACCCTTAATATCTCATGAACCAATGACGCTAGAGACTTGAATTAAATTTTATATTATATATTGTAACGTGATACAAAACAATTACATATATTTTTGGAAAAAAATCCAATTAACAGTTCTTTTTATAAATTAAAAAAACTGAAAAAAATGTATCACCTCGAAAATTTTACGACTAAAATATAACTTCATCTCCAAAACATTTTTGTGCAACGAAGAATAATGTTTTTGACATCTGATAAAATTTTTAGAAAAATCTAAATGACAGTTTTTTTTTATAAAAAAATAAAAACCTAAAAAAAAACATTACTCAAAGTTGGTAAAAATTGAATTTCGACTCAAATATCTCTTCAAAAATTTGAGATTAAGGCTTCAAACTTATTTTATCTTATAAGAAATATTGTTTTCAACATTCTGAAAAATTTTGAGAAAAATAGAATTTAAAGTTTTTTTTTACAAAAAATAAAAACCTAAAAATAAATAAAAGTTGGTAAAAATTGATTTTCGACTCAAATATCTTTTCAAAACTTTGAGATATTGGCTTTAAACTACTTTTATTTTTCAAAAAATATTGTTGTCAATATTCAGTAAAATCTAAAAAAAAATCGAATTGATAGTTTTTTTTACAAAAAATTAAAAACCTAAAAAAATTTAAATTGATTTTCAATTCAAATATCTTTTTAAAAATTTGAGATTATGGCTTCCAACTAATTTTAACTTAAAAAGAAATATTGTTTTCAACATTATGAAAAATTTTGAGAAAATTCGAATTGACAGTTTGTTTACAAGAAATAAAAACCTAAAAAAAAATTTATAAAAGTTGGTAAAAATAGGTTTTCGACTCAAATATCTTTTTAAAACTTTGAGATATTGGCTTTAAACTACATTTATCTTTCAAAAAATATTGTTTTCAACATTATGAAAAATTTTGAAAAAAATCGAATTGACAGTTTTTGTACAAAAAATTAAAAACCTAAAATAAATTTAACAAAAGTTGGTAAAAATTGTTTTTCGACGTAAATATCTTTTCAAAACTTTGAGACATTGGCTTCAAACTAATTTTATCTTATAAGAAATATTGTTCTCAACATTCGATACAATTTTGAGAATAATCGAATTGAGAGCTCTTTTTACAAAAAATAAAAACCTAAAAAAAAAACAATACTTAAACTTGGTACTTGGTAACTTTCGACTAAAATAGCTTTTCAAAAATGAAAAATATTGGCTTCAAATTTATTTTATTTCACAGAAAATTTTGTTTTCGATATTCAGTCGTTTTTTTTTTTATAAAAATCCAACAGTCCGCTTTTTCATAAAAAACTAAAATCTACAAAAAATAGTACGCAAATTTGGTAAAAGTTACATATGGACAAACTTTTAAGCAAGACAAATCGACAGACGGGATGGGAAGTTATCAGTGTGGGTCGCATCCCAGCCTCTTTTTTTTTAACTTTTTACCTACCCTATCATACTCTTATACATCAAAAACATTTACCTTCATTCTCATGATCACCTTTGAAGGATCTTCACAAACTTTAAAGCATAAACAAAAAACCATCAATCCCTCTCTTTAAAATTATAAACGTAGTCCATTCATGGGCATAATATGCTTCATAAATATTTCATCTTTAATTGATTAGCACCATCAGTTTGTTCTCTTAACAAAACTTAAGAGAAGATCTTGATTCTCATGGAATCAGAACTGTTCTAGCTTACCACTCTTGCTGGTTAGTTAGAAAGCATTTCATTTCCATTTAATTCGCAAATCATCACATCAAAAACCTAAAATTCTTATTGCAATTCAAAGTACTCCAATAATGAAATCAAAACGACCAACGAAGCGAGACGCTACTACGCAAACGATACTTTTTATACAGATAGTATAAATATCTGGAGAATATCCCATGATAAAGCAGTTTATGTCTTGAATTCGTTTCGGAAAGTCTGATGGTGAAACGAGCTCGTGTGTTGATAAAACTAAGAACCCCTTTAGTTCAGTGCGAAGTCGCTTAGTTCATAATAATACAAATAGTTATTCGTTGAAAGCAGCCGGTGGCGGCAGTGTATCTATCAAATTAATGTGTGATTTTGATTACATTTATTTTGGATTTTTGTGAACTATCAGAACCCCTAAAAGTTCCTTTTTATTTCCATTCCATTGATAAGAAAAGAATAATATTGTTCAATGTGTGATATATGCTCCATTCAGTATAAATATTTAGTATCGTAATAAATATCGCTCAGTATTTTAGCAAATCTCAGCAAACAAAAGTTGATTGCTTGTTAAATTTCACAATATCTTTAGTATACTTACCAACTACAAGTTAAGATTAATATATGGTACATTGATACCGTTTATTTGAAGTTCTAAATTTATATCCAACTCAACAATCAACGCAACATGACGAAAAACAGGTAAGTGACCCAAGTTCAGTTTAATATTTGAAATAATTTTCCTTTTCGTTTTGGATTTTTGTTTGTTTGTTATAAACTTGAACACCTGATTAGATCAATAAGGTATTGAAGCTTTATACCGAATTTCCGACTGACCCACAGCCCACAATTGGGTTAGCGAAATTTGTTTTTTTTTTTTGTTTGTTTGTATGACTTTGATTTTTGGCAGTGATTTCGTCACTCCAAGGAATTTGCTAAAATTGGCTTTCGGCAATAAAAACGTGTACCGATCCGTACTTGAAAAACTTTTGCAAAAGTAAACATCAGACACATTACACGACCGAACGCCGACGCACGATATCAAGCCACTTTCAATGTTTTGCTTATTGTTTAGTAAAATTTTGTTATCATGTCTGTTAAATAGGGTTGCCAGAAGGAGCTAGGTGCTGATCGACTTTTTAAAGTTTCAATTTGTTTGACAAATGACACGAATAAATGCTTCAATGTTGTCTTCCAATGCGTCAATTGAAGCGGGCTTGTTTGTATGGACATGAGCTTTAATATAACCCCACAAAAAATAGTCTAAAGGCGTTAAATCGCACGGTCTAGGCGGCCAATTCACCGGTGCCGAACGTGAAATAAAATGTTCACCGAACTCGCCTCTCAATTAGTCCATTGTTGCGCGTGCTGTGTGGCATCATCATCTCAATGTAGCGCTCATCATTAACAGTTACGTTACGATTCGCATCATCTTGGAAGAAGTACGGTCCAATGATGCCACCAGCCCATAGACCGCACCAAACTGTCACTTATTGTGGATCCAAAAATAAGCTTCGTCGCTGAACACAATTTAAACGCGATGAACTTTCTTAACAGAGCACGCATTTTGATAATAAAATTCAATAGTTTGCAAACGTTGTTCGTTTGTAAGACGATTCATGGTTAAATTATAGACCAAACTGAAGATGTTTGACAGTGAAACAAAACACGAAACGTGCGTCAGTTGTTTAAACCAGTGTTACCAAAAAGATAATAGCTAAAAAATCACCCTTTAGTTATTTATAAAACTTTTCAGAGCGATTACAAAGTTCAAATGAAATTCTAGTGATATTGAACAAAATTGATGATGATGAACTTTTTTAAGTTCGCTCACATCTTGTGCATCTTTAGAATAAGTCGCCTTAAGGAACAAGTTTTATTTTTGGTTACAAAAGTATACATTTTTGTTTAATTTTTTTATTTACATAAACCATGGTGGCAATCCGGCTGATAATGATTTAAGTTTGATAAATAATTAAGGGAAGGGTATAGATAGTAAATTTATTGCGCTTTATTACCGAATAAAATTGTTTCGTTTTTATCTTAGTGCTTTATGTTTATATATTTTGTTGTCATTAGATAAATAAAAAATAAAACAAAATATCAATTCTGATTCCACCTAAGTTTCATATTTACAGCTATGGCCAAAATAGTAGGAACAAAACATAATTTGTTTAACTTTGTAAGGCAACAACGATAAAATTTAATTTCAATGGTAAATTTTAATTTTTTCTTAAATTTGTGATTTTTGAAAAGTAGTATGACGTTATGAGTTTTATGACGGGTACTGCCTCTTGCGAGGAATTGACAAATCCTCCAAGAGTAATTCTTGTCATGAAAAGTGCATTCTCAAATTAGCCGTTCGGATTCGGCATATAAACTGTAGGTCCCTACCATCTCTGACAACATTACTCGCACACAGGAATGGTTGAGAGTTGTAAGTCACTAGGCCCTGGTACTTCATGGACTGTTGCGCCACCTAATTTATTTATTTATTTATTTATTTATTTATTTATTTATTTTATTTCTAATGTAGACAATATAACTAAACAATTCTCTGTGAAAGATTTGATCGAAAGTATGCTGGTTTAAGAGATATTGAGCCTCAAACCTGGTCCCGCCCTGCGTATTTAGGTACATTGTAACATTTATCTTTAAACGCGTTTTCCCAAAAGTATTGTTTTTCAAAACTGTTGGAACGTTACATGACGAACCTATAGAAGATATCCTAAGCGTTATTTATTCACAAAATACATTTCTTATCAAATCGCTGTTATTTTGTGAAATTTTCAAATATTCAAAAAAGCTTGTGTCTAGACCTAATAAACGGTCTAAAAATTAAAATGTTGTTTAATGTTGTTGTTGTTTCAAGGTTCTGAAGCTGAGATATCCTGCCAGCCGTTCTACTTCGTCGCTCTTAAAGTTCAAGAATTGACTAATCAAATAAATAAAATTTTGTTCAAATATCATGTGTAGTTTTTTTGCAACCCATCCTTGAATCATAGGCCCAACATTTGAGAGCGAAGGTAGACGACCCCCTTAAATCAGTTTATTATCACCAAATAATACATGAAAATAAATCCGGAAAGAAATAAATGACACGTCTTTATTTGGCTATGCCTTTATTTCAACTCAATTTTTCTAAAACTATTTACAACTATTTATACCTACTTAAATTTAAGGAACATGAGATAAGATACTGATAAAACTAGAATACACATGATATCTTTGGGTATTTGTGTGTACACATGTGTTCCTATCCTATCAGTATCCTATCCTATGACGCTACGCACTATTACAAGATTATTTTTTATCTGTCTTGTGGAAATTCGCAGCTGCACCCTTGTAAGGATCATGTTCATTTATGAACAATACATTTCGACGAAAGATTTCAATTAATTATTATATTATATGATATTATTAAATTATTATACTTAATAATAAATTAAAAATCCTTATTTTTCATAAAGCCAACTAGGTGTCGACACTTTTCTTAAGGATTTAAGGACCACATTTCAGAGACAATTCTTAAAATATTCGTTTTGTTTCAAGGCTCAGATACAAACATAAATTTTGTTTATTGTGGGTTACTACCCTACTGAAACCTCTATCTATGGGGTATGTTTCTCAAAACTATTTCTCTTGGGCATCTATTGTTTTTTTTTTTGTTGTCATTTGTATAACATTAAGAAACATATTTGCAGAAATTCGTTTTACATTCACGATATCACTTATGGCAATGGCGGATCCCGGGAGATTATGTTTTTTAAATTTTCGTAGAAATTCCCTTGAATTCAAAACTTATCGTATTGCGTAAATGTATAAGTAAAAATTTCATCTAAAGATTTATTAGTAATTTAACGATATTTACCAATAGGCGGTTTGCTGTCATCAACAACTAAAATCTTTGTTTTCACACAATTTAGAATTTGGAAAAACTTTAGAAATGCTTTAAATTGTTTTCATAAGATCTTTTCTAAGAGAAAGAGCATAATAGGGGATACGGGCATAATGTCCAATTGCAAAATCTCCAAAAACAAAATCCCCACACTTTTAAAAATCCACAAAATCATTATCCCCAACCCCCAAGTACAAAATCTTCAAAAATGAAATCCCCAGGATCTAAATCCCCATGCCCATAATCCACAAACGAAATCCCCAAATCTAATTTTTTCAAACTCCGTCAATGCATGTTGGTTTTCATCATTTGAGTGTACTTTTCGGAGCTAAGCAAAAGCTTAGAAGATTACGATATTTCAAAACTTTACTTCAAAACCAACTTTCTGGATGCGTCAAAAAGAAAACATGAACCCGAGTCAAAGTCAGTTGCCGAATGTCTAAAAAATAATTTTCCTCGCATACACAAAATGTAGTAGAAGCTTGGCATCGCCGCGCCGCCTCAAGTGTTGTAGGGATGAAAAACTCAGGATTATATGCACTAATAAGAAATTTATCAAATGAAATGATCGTAGAGGGTCAAGTAATTTTCAAAATTTTTTTACCAAAAAATTGGTGTCATAATACAATTTTTGGCTCAACTTTCCATTAGCGCAGCACGAATTTCGACATGCGGTTTTTTTTTATTTGATAGATATGTGCAAATAAATAATAATTATAGCAATTTTAGAGCGAGGAAACATTTATTTCTATTTTAAATTAATTTTCAAAGTTCACTTTTTCACATTTGATTTTGATTTTGATTTTGATTTTGGGAATTCTGGATTTAGGGATTTTGGTTTTGAAGATTTTGGTCTCGGAGATTTTAGATTTGGGGATTTTTTTTGGGGAATTTTTGTTTTGGGGCTAGGGTACCCCACCCGCATAATAGCCAGGTTGTTAAAAAGAAACCTTAAATGAGAGATCACCCATTTGATATTAAGTTGCCTTTAAATTCCTGAAACTCGTTTTCAATTATATCTTATCTTTTTTTTATAAAAATGATTTAAAATCATGAAATAAATATAAACCAGCAAATGTTCATATATGCGTTTCGCCCCGGTGTAATGGTTGGGCTCATCATGTTAACAGTCAAATATTTCTTTTTCAAAAAGCCTTAGCACGGAAATAAACATAGCTACAATTTATCTTCTCTGAAGATTTGTAGCAACCATATAATTCGCAGTTGCTTTATGTAGCTCGGATTATATGGTATCTCGATTAATTCGGGAAAATATGCGTCAAGACAAGGTGTAATGGTTATCTTCTGATGAGCCCAACCATTACACCGGGGCGAAACGCATATATGAATATTTGCTGGTTTATATTTATTTCATGATTTTAAATCATTTTTATTAAAAATAAACAATGTTCAGGAAAAAACTATTTGACTGTTAACAGTCAAATATTTCTTTTTCTTATCTTTTTTGACGCACATAAATAGTGTGAGGCTTTCTTTAAGTGTTTTTTGCTCTCAAAATTGACTTTATATTAAATACAAGAACTTTTAAGATCTTAAAAAATTACTACTTTTTGAATTTAATTTGCTTGTGATGCTAGAACCGAAATGAAAAACGAATTTAATAAATAGAATTGTCCCAAAAATAGAAAAAGTGACAATTTCGTTAAAGTAATGGCTAATTGAAAAAAACACAATGAACATTTTTCATATCTATTCATTTAATATAAAAACTTTGAATGTCTCGAGAACTGAAGTGAAAAGAGATTCTGCAAACATGTAATTTGTGAGTGTCACAATAAAGTTTTATGCAAACTAATTTGTTTACGTACTTAAATGCACCTATTTCCTTAAATTTAACAACCAAACTTTTTTCTCTCTACAATTTGTAAGTTTGGTTGACTCCTTCAAGTTCAAAATATTTGCAAAAGATTCACGCAAAACAGTAATTTTTTACAATTTGTCTTCCACCATCTGCCCCAATCTACGAGTAAGCAGACTGATACCGATAGACTTCCAAAAATTGATTCCGAAAAAAATAGCTAAAAATTATATAAATTTTTGTTTTATTTTCTTACAAAAAAAGATCACATTTTTCTGAAAAATTTCCTCATTTTCTGGGTCTTTGCATCTATATTTTTGAAGCGTTCTTCGCATCTATAAAAATTCCTACAAGAACAGAATAAATTATTTTCTTCTAAAATTTTTGCATGAAATGCACCAAAAACCCTCTTAGCTATGGTATTTTAACTCTTAAATACGGCGGATTTAGAAAACTTTTTCAATCTTGTGAAAACAACAGTGTTGACAACAGTGTTCTTAAATAATCTTATAATTAAAGTTGTCACTTTAGCCCTTGAAATATGTAAATGTTAGATAAAGATACACATTTGTTGTTATGTGTTATTCATATATGTATATGTTATGTTATTTAAATTTTGTCAGCCTACTTTACAGAACATTAAATAACATTTTAAGCGATTTTCAAAAACTCGTCTTTATGTTAAATGTGTGACCTTGACTTACTGATATGTCTAAAATAACTTGAAGATGTTTCTCAGCTGCACCAAAAACTTTGTTTCACAGTTTAGGAAAACTAAGACATAATTTCAAAATTCCAGTATAAAAACCCTAAAAGAAATTTGACTTTTTCCTTTAACCAAACAAGATTCTTCTTCATGTGTTCCTTTTTTTTTGACCAATTAGGTTCTTAATCTCTATAAACTAAGTGCACTCATTTTTGTACTAATAAAATATAAAATTCTTATGTAAAAATCTTAACACCATATTAACCTTTAAAATATAGATTTTTGAGTGACAAAACAAGTTAAACTCAAAATTAAGAAATGTTTCAATTATTTTGGCCATAGCTGTATATTAAAGTTTGTTTGTGGGTATTTTAACAGTTATTACCGGTTCCAAATTTTTTTTTTGCTGGCTACTTAAAGCAATTTGTTGAAGATTACACAAAACATCTATAAGCACTTAAAGTAACTACCTTTCGACTTTATTTTTTATTTTTACTATACTAAGGTACTTCGACTTCAAAGCACTGATAACCAAGTTAAATATTTAAATAACAAGAATTGGAAATAAAGCACAAAAATACCTAAGTAAAGTAATGGATAACTAGTTTTTTGCTACTATAAAATAAATGCGAAAAACAACTTTGTTTTCTCTTATAGTTTAACAGAGTTAAAATATCAACCAGCTGTTACTTATTTACAATGAAATAAATAAAAGTGTCATTTAAAATGCAAAGAAGCCACGTGAGTTAATTGATATTTCAATGACAAGAGAAATAAGGAACAAAATTTCAAAAATAATATTTTACATTTTATACAAATTTTCTGCATCTTTTAGGTCAAAAACTATTAAAGACCATCATAAATCCATTGATGAGAATTCAAAATAGAGGCCATGTTAGAAGTAGGCGTTAGGCTCGTTTAAGAAAACACCGCCAACATGCTATATCTTTGCACATTATAATTATTGCTCTGAAACTTGTTCTGCAACTGCGAATGCGATCTCAATCTCAATATTGATTGTTTTATACACAGGGGCGAATTTAAAAAATTCAGTTTTAAGAGACCAAGCGAAAAAATAGAAACAAAATTAAATTCAAACAATTACCTTAAAAAGATCAAATTAAAAGAGAATAGTGAGTTTTTTAAGAGAAAAACAAAATTTAAAGAGTAAACATTTTATTATTCATTCAAAAAGATATAAAAGATATTTTATGCAATACCTTGCAGACATTTATGATGAAACTAAAAATATTTAAGCGAATATAGAAATAAGTGTTTATATTAAGTTCTAGGTATTTTTCTTTTCCATATTACTATGTGCTTTGATTTCCGCGGCAATTTTGTTTTTATTGAAATTTATGGCAAACAATACTAACACACTTTTTGTATATATTTAAAAGAATCTATACCTAACAAAATTAAAAAAAAAAAACAGAATTGTTGACTAAAAATAAGTTTTTTTTTTTTTTTAATATCTACCCATTTGTGTTGTATCTCAATATTAAGTGCGTTTTTTCGTATTCCATATATAGTACAGTGAGAAACTGCCAAAAAAACGATCCACAGTAGTCCGGTTTTTATATTTGAAAGTTGATACAACTGAATATTTGCCACAATAAATAAACCAGGGATGAAATCGTGTAAGCTCATTTTTGATAGTTGACTATCAAAATCAGGAAAATACGTCTGTGTAATGTGAAAGTCGACTTAAAAATTTTAACCAAACAATTTGACATAAAATAAAAACTTTAAGAAGGGGGTTTGTTCGTAGACTACTACATTAACATGTGGTGTTGAAGCGTGCTTGAAGCTCGCCTAAATTCTTTGTATACCTGAATCGAGTTGAAATGAGCTTGATTCGCTTCGATTCCGGTCGGGGATCGGAGTTCCCGGATTCTTTTAAAAAAAATTGCACATGGAGTAGGTAGCATATTTAATTCTTCATTGTTTAACACGAATCAAACTATCTCACTTGCACTTCATAAAAAACATCGAAACACCATTTGCATTTTAGAAAGTGCTGTCAAACTTAATCATTTTTAAATCTTCTTGTGCGATGGAAACACCAAAAAGATTTATCTAATCTAAACTGAGATAAACCTTTGGTGGAAACATAGCAAAACTTAATTCCTTTCTATACTCGCGCATTGGTCTCTCAGACCGACAAATAATTAATTCTTTGTTTACTTGAAAAATAACATGCCTGCATCTTTGAAGTTCTCAGTAGCTTCCTATATAAGTTTTCTCTTTCGATAAGTTGGGCGCAAGCACACTTGCCAGGTAGACTTGTGTTTTTTACGAGTACAAGTGTTACAATTTTTGGGTAAGTAATTTTTTTTATTTTAGAACATTGGTGGGTGAAAAATATTGTTTTACTTTAGGGATGTTTATATTTTACATATATTTGTGTATATGTATATATGGACACAAAAACAAGCCGCAGAAAGTTTTTTGAAATACAGTCATATGATCTAATAATGCCTCATCTAAAAAACGGGCATTAATTTTGAGTCTGCCACGAACATTGAGACTGACGATTTTAGAAGTGTGCAAACTTAATCAAACTAAACCAGGATCATCTGGAAATAATCAAACAGGGCGCTGTTCATTTTGCTCTTCAAAAAAAAAAAACGAAAAACAATATACAACTGCATGAAATGCAAGAAATATTTATGTCTCGAGCATGCATTTATGGTATGTTCGGATTGCTACGCCTTACAAAATTATAAAGACTGAATCTTTTTTTTATACTTTTTTATAATTGATGTTATTTGTTTTAATAAATTATTAAGGTTTTGTTTGTTTTTATTGAAAAAAAATATTTATTTTTATTCTTTAAGCTAAGGTCCTAAAAAAAACTAAATTTTTTGAGAGGCTTGTTTAAAATGAAATTGCTACCAAATATGTTTTTCTATTTGTTTTATTTAATTTTATTACTTTCTTTAAAATAAACCGCAAAACCATTTGGAAAATACATATTCATGAAAGTAGAGACGAGATAAAATCTCGGTCTGAGAGACCATGCGCGAGTATATGTGTCCTGTCAAAATGCGCGAGTACAGGAAGGTATTGTTTTCTCTTGCAAAATAAGCCCAGTTAGTCCATTTTCACTAACAAAACTAAATAATATCAACAGTAACAGATTGATTTTTTCCCCAATGGAAAACACACATGATTCCAAATGCACAACTACTCAACGAACACAGCCATCGAGATACAAGTGCAATATCAATCGTACCAACATTTAAGAACGAAATCACATAAGATCCATTCGAGACTCGTATAAATGTCAAAACCCATCCATAGTAAGATTCTACTATAACTTTTCTCGGAGTATTCATATTATGGATTTTGTTTTAGTTATTCGTGTAAAATCCTACTATACTATGGATAGATTTTCCAACAAAACACGGGTATTGTTTTATTAAAAATATTGTCATCTTTTAATAACACACCAAAATCATAAATGTTAAAAAAAGGCTGGTCTGCGACCCACACTGATAATTTCCCATCGTGTCTGTCGATTTGTCGTGCTTAAAACTTTAACAAAATATTCATAAAAACATTTTGTGCGAGATAAATAATTTGAAGTCAATTTCTTTCTTTATTCTTCTCATACTTCAGTCGAAAACCATTTCTTATCAATATTATTTTGTTTTTATAGGTTTTCGTATTTTGTGAAAAAAGTTGTCATTTGAATGTTTCTAAAAAATTAACTAAAGCAATATTCACATGAGCACGACCAACGACCAACGAATGAACGAATATTCGTCGATTTTGACATTTCTTTCACATGAGAGTTTTTAATTCGTCGCGAATGAAGTTTGACATTCACCACCGAAACCAAAACAAGAACGATTTTTTTAGGTTAAGTACGCGCGATTTTTTTATTCGTTGCGAGTGTGGATAATGTGGAACGCGAATAAAGTTTGACAGTTCGTATCAACTATAATTTTTTTCGCGACGAATAAATTTGTTTTCTTAAATTTATTAATATACATATAATATTGAAAAGTAAAAGTATGCATCATAAATCAAATAGAAACTATATTGCTATCGTTTTGTTAAGAATGTGTGTGGAAATATGTCTTCAAACGTATATAAACTTACATTTTGTAATTCATTCGTCGTTCGTTGGTCGCGCTCATGTGAATGATGCTTAAGAATTACCAACAATATTTTGCATGTGATGGAATAGTTTGATTTCAAAATTTATTTTTGCTAACGAGATTTTTAGTCGAAAACTAATTTTTACCAATTTTGCGTGATTTTAATTTTTATGAGTCGAAAATCAATTTTTACCTAGTTTTAGTCATATTTAGTTTAGGTTTTTATTTTGTGTAAAAAAACGTCGCAGTCGGGCAATTTATTTGAGAGTCCTTTCTGCATCTTTCTGTGTTACTATTTGTATGAAAATATGTACATATATATTTAAACTCGATATCTCTACTGGCTCTTGAGATATGGACCACAAAAAAAAAACTACCTGAACCTACGGACGTACGTACAGACACACACACATACATACGTCTCTCCAAACATTTTTTATTTGGATTCTAGAGACCTTAACTTTGGTCAGTCCATAATTTGTAAGCATTTAGAATCAATTTTAAAGCACACAGACTACACCATCCCCCAACTGTAATTCGTCAGAAACTTCCAGATCTTTCTGGAAGGATAGGACATTCCTGGAAGACGAGTCTATCTACTTGTACACAGATGGATCAAAAACAAAAGAAGGGTTTGATAGAGGTGTGTACTCTGAACGACTGGAGTTAAATCTCATTCCGCCGATAAAAAAGGTCTTGTCCTGGCTTAAAGAAAACGTGATGTCAACATCTGATATCCGTATTTTCTCAAATAGTCTGACCACTATCAAATTTCTGGATTCTGTCTCTACAAACTCTATAACAGTCCATAACTGTCGAAGATCTTTAATGGCGATAGCACAACAGTTTAATATTCACCTTTGCTGGATGCCGGGCCATAGAAACATTCCAAGAAATTGTAAGACAGATGAAATCGCCAGAAATAGTACAGAACAACCCATTCTACCACGTTTGGCTAATGCTGGCATATCAATCGCCAGCTATTGCTAATGCAAGACGCTATGAAGAATGTAACCATCAGGTGGAATAACATCACCTCGTGTCAGGTCACGAGGACCATGTGGCCTACAATAGATTTAAAGTGCTCAAAGTGCTTGCTATCCCCAAACATATCGCATATAGGCTCGATAATCGGTGTCATAACCGGACACTGTCTAATAGGAAAGCATGCCACGTGGCTAGGCGTGCTTTCAATTAACTTTTGCAGAAGCTGGATGGATGAGGAAAAGGAGGAAACAGTTCTCCACCTCCTCTGTACATGCCCTGCTCTCGCCCAAAAACGCAAGAATTACCTAAGAGAATTCTTCTATAACGATCTCATGTTTCTTAAGGGACTCAAAGTGGTTTCATTGAGCTTAGAAGAATGCCTTAGGGGCCGGTTATAGCTATCAGTAAAATGCATCAGTAAAATGTTTGTTTTTAGTTTTTGAACATGTTAGAGATTTATTTCTAGCAAAAAATTGATGCAATAAGATGAATCCTATATTCAAGTATTTTTTTTCAAAATTTTAATTTTTTTAATGATGAAATTTCATTTTACTGAACAGCTGACTGCCTAAAGCCAAAAAAAAATCCATTTCGTTTTACTGTTGGTGTTCCTTTTTTTTTACTGTTCCGATCACACCATTACAAATTTTACTGATGAAAGCAACAGTAAAAAAATTGTCTGAGGCGCGAAGCCTCAAAGTGACATTTAATTTAATGACGTAAATTTATTGATTGCTATAAACGCTCATCAGTAAAACATTTCAAATTCCTCCTGTTTCAAATTTTACTGATGGATTTTACTGATGGCTATAATCGGCCCCTTAAGATTCATGTGGTATCACAATGGGCCATTAAACTGGCCTGAGTGTGTTCAATCCATCACTTTAACCTAACCTAACCTAACCTAGGACGTTGAAACGACGAGAAATGTCAAAATTTTCAATTCGACAAATCAGACCGATTACAATAAATTCCTATGTTGTACGCATGTTAAAATAAATTGGTAATAATAATAAACTATAGTAAATTTCTTACTTTCCATATTTTAAGGTCCCACTACATTTCTAGGTATTACTCAATTTTTTTTTGTATGTAAAAACTTGGATCCTTTTTAACATTTATGTGTTTTTAATATTTGAAGTATGAATACCAACTTATCGCGAATTACATAATTATTTAAATGATAAAAAATATAAGAAAAGTGGGTGGATACCACGCCTCCTGAGTTCACAATTATAGTTCCTAGATTTTTGTTGTTTTGTACATATAATCATGGGCATGAGTGCTGTCGATATCGTTTTCGATATCGTCATCGATACCTTTGCTTCACGTAAGGATAAAATACAACTATCGTCAAAACGATATCGAGTAGACGATTGACTGTCATTTTTAGATATCGCCTACACGATACCGATTCAGCTATCGTTCTTGTTGTGTTTCATAAGTTTTATTTTTCAAAACAAAAAATTAGTTCTAAAGTTATGTATAAATTTACACTTTTAATTCGATCTAATTTTTTCCAACGCTGTTACGCTCTTTGTTGGAAGTCCATCGGCGTTTAGTTTCGCAGCTGAATCTGCACAAGTTTTGTTTGGCTCATGCTTCCCATGCGAGCTATAGTTGGAATATATAATTCTACCAGAATCTGGAAAAATGTGATGGTGTTACAGAACCAAAGTATTTTTGTGTATACATTACATATGTTTGTAGTATTCTTTTTGTTAAAAATATTTTATATTTTACTAACATTTTCGACAGAACCAAATAACGAGCAATAACAAAACACAATTTACAATAAAGTAAATGTCAGAAATAAAAATACACATTACGTGTACAGTGCAGTACAAGGTCTGTTTTGTAACTTGAAATTCCTGACATATATTCACAAATTGCTGCCAAAACTCATAGAAAACCAAAACAATTTCGTAAAACTCGTTGAAAAGTGTAATTTATCAAAAAGGTTCGTTTATTCAGCGTCTGTCAATATAATTCAGCAAGAACGATAGACGATACGAAAGCATTTATGCATTAGGCAATTGTCGTCAGAAAAGTTACGTGATGATAGCTCCGATTTTTCAGGATGTTCATTTCATGTTGATTTTATGATTTTCTCTCATTCATTCAACGAATTTGTGATCTATTACATCTTTTTTTATAGCAAAAATGAAGATTAACATAAAATATTATAAGATAAGGGTAAATTTACACTTTTCTGCACTTTCAATTTATGTCATATTAAATAAAATCAAAATGAACTTGATATCATTTTTTTTTGTTTAGGATTTTTAGTTATCATTTTATTATTAATTGTTAACATATTTTTTTAGAAAGTCATTTTGCACATCTAGATGGTATTATGTGAAAAAAATCAATTTATTTGAAAGCGATATCTCTAATCGTTGTTGAGATATGATTTATGAGAGAAGATATCCCGAAAGTACTTAATCACGCAATAAATGACATCCGTATACAAAATGTATTAGACAAATTGAAAGCCTTTCAATAATTTCCAATATGGAAGTAAAAAAAAGAAACAATATTATAATTTATATCTTAAATTTAATTTAATTATTGAAATTCCCAACCAGAAATTAGACACTATTTAAAGATTTTGAAATATTGGGAATTAATTTACAAAACAGTCAGGGGCGTCTTTAGACTTTTGGGGGCCCTGGAACCAATGGGATTTAGGGGCCAAAAATAATTAGATATAGGTAATATATTTTTTTTTAATTTTTTAGGTTAAAAAAATCATTTTAAAATTAATTTGTGTTTTTTTTTTATATTTTTACTTTTTAAAAAGAACCAAAAAAAAATATGAAACAGATATTTTTTTTATACTTTTATATTTTTTTTTAATTTATCTTCAATAGTTGAACATTTTTCTTTATAGTTGATTTTTGATATTGTTTTTTTGGTTGATTTCTAATGTTTTTATATATTTTTTTTTAATTTTATGTAAGTTTATTTCTTTATATTTGTTTTGATTTGGTTTTTTTTAAGATATATGTATGTACATATATGTATGTAAGTTTAAGTATACAATAAAATATTATTGAAGGCCTGACTTTGTCAGTTGCAAAATCATGAATTAAGTCATCAAATTCAATTTCCTGCATTAATTCATTTTAAATTGAGAAAATTGGCAAGCTGTTTAGTCTATCTTGTAGCATTGTGCTTCGAAGTTCACTTTTTACCCGGTTCAATTTCGAAAATGAACGCTCTCCACTGCAGTTTGAAACCATCAAAGATAGAAAAATTCTACAGGCAGTTTCTACATTTGGAAATGTGTTCCCAATATCATGCACTGTAATTAGACTGTACAATTTTGATATTTTAATAAGATCTTCATTTACATCTTTATTGAATTCTTTTAAATACTGGACGAGGTGCAAGCATTCTACCTCAAGTTCTTCTGCATTAACATCTCTATGGTTTTTTAAAAACTGTTCGCAAGAATTTTGTAACTTCACTGAAGTCAAATATTGCAATCGACAAAAAAGTCAAACAAAGCATTAATTTCTTGATACCAATTGGATCGTATTTTTAATTGCAAAGTAATAGTGTCAATAATTGGCACTGACTTTTCTTTTCCAATTAGCTGGACGGATGGTGGAGGACCATCAAAATGTGTGGCACTCGAACTTCGTACTATTTTTCGTTGCAATAAGTCTTTATAATTAGCATCCGGATTCTGAATTTTAGCACACGCTTCGAATTTATCACAATTCTCCCTTATATCATTTATGAAAGAACAAAGCAAATTGGCAGCAACGTCAATCGTTCTTTTTGAAGGCTTTTGCTGGTTTTATGAATTCTTTCTAATATTGTGCTCCAAATTTCTGTTAAAATGAGGAACTCCAGTTTTGACATTTTCTTAGACAGGCTTAGCGCTTCGCTTTTTATGTCTGGAGCTTGCTCTGGATCTCTAGAGATAGATTTCAAGGCTTCAGTAATTTGCTTATAACCATGATGGAGCGCGTTAACTGCATCAGCTCGTGCAGACCACCTTGTTTCAGAAAGGCTTTTAAGAATTCTATGTGAACCTGAACATACATTCAATTTATTCCAGCGATGGGTGGAAGCAGAAAAAAGTTTTATATTTTTTGAACCAGTTGAAAAAAACTTGTTGCCTCCTGCACACAACCAGCCGCATGAAGGCCTACTAAGTTAAGAGAATGTGTTGCACAAGGTACAAAGGTAGCTAATTTGCACTTCTTCTTTAATCTTGCTTGCAAACCAGAATATTTTCCCGACATATTAGACGCATTATCATAGCTTTGTCCTTTACAATCCTCTATTGAAATATCATGATTTTCAGAAATGTCAAGATTGTGTCAGCCAAATATTCAGATTTATGCTCTTGAATAGGTATAAATTTTAAGAACCTTTCGATAGGAACACAATTTTTAACATACCGAATTACAAAAGTCAACTGGTCGATATGAGAAAGGTCGGGTATACTGTCAACACTTAGGGAAAAATATTTTGCCGATCTAATTTCACCTAAAATTTTCATTAGGACTTGTTTTCCCATTATATCAATGAATTCGTTGCAAATATTTGCTGAGAAATAGGAAGTGTATCCCTTTCCTGAGTTCTCACATTTTTTTAAAATGATCTGCGATGAATGAATCGTCATGGGACAACTGTGTGTTTGTTTATGGAGTGAGTTGAAAAGTCAACATGTGTGCAGAACTGTAGAGTTAAACGAAAGCAGAGTTGTTCAAAATCATATTGAAAGCGTGTGCAGGTGTATGATTAAAGATTCATGTTGCCAGAAGTTTAAGATGTTGAGGAGGAGAATTTCAACGGAACGGAGAGTAAAATGAAACTTGTTTTTTTGTTACTGTCTACTAACCTTATTTCGATTCTTGTATAGATTCATTCATTTTGAGTTGGTGGATTTGGGGGCCAAATAATTGCCCTAACCCACCGGGCACATGCCCAAAGACGCCACTGGATATTACAAAGCATATAAACTTAGTCCAAAAAGTCTCCGTACAGCAGCCTAATTTTAATATTTTAAAAAAAAAAAAAAGTACTAGGAAAAAATGTAAAAACCAGAGTGGTAACATTGAAAAAAGTTAGTTTCCACCTTCACCTTTTTACCAAATTTAAAAAAAATTGTGATTCTGATTTTGAAAACCCTGTTTTTTAAAATATTGTTATAGTAAATATTTTATCTCGAATCAACAAAAAGAAAGCTGCTATACGGAGACTTATTGGACCATGTGTACTTAAGGCACAAAAACCCCGATGTCATGTGTATGAATTCTAACAGAATTGAATGAAAAGGAAAAATAGTCTCAAGGATCCCCCACCCAATTTTACGAAATATCGGAATTTGTCACAAATTTGTGTTCAGTAAAGTGGTATTGCAATCCTTAACAGAAGAATACGGTTCAATGGCATAATTTAAAATGGAGGGAATACATTGTTTTCATAGTTAAACAATCAACCATCAGGCTCTGAATTTCAATATCCACTATCGCTCGAAATGAAATCGAAAATGGTTCAAAAATTCAATTCGTCGCGATATATTAAACATCTTTTAATACTAATGGAAAGTCACAATTGACTTGACTTAAATGATGATTTGATATGGGGATGGGGAACACTGAAAACAAAAATGTAGATAGGTCAAGGGCAGATCCAGACTTTTAATCAAAGTCGTTTAAAAATGTTCCTTAATGTTCTCTAAATGAGGCTGACAAAATTTAAATAACATAATGTTTATCTTAACCTTACATTTGCATATTTCAAAGGCTAAAGTGACAACTTTAAATATTAGATTATTTTAGAACACTGTTGTCCAGCAGCTATTTAATTTGGACGACTCCCGATATATGAAAGCATTCCAAATTTCCAACCGTTTTCTAACTATGCAATATTTAAGAGATAAAATACAATAGAGTAGAGGGTTTTTGGTGAATTTTAGGCATAAATGTTAGAAGTTGTGTTGAAAGGTAGCTTTTTTCCAAAAATTATTTATTCGTTCTTGTTGGAATTTCTATAGATGCGAAGAATGCTACAAGAATATAGATGCAAAAACTCAGGGAAAAAAAAAGTTTGACAGAAATATTATAATCTTTTTTCGTAGGAAAATAAAACAAAATCTGATATGAACAAGACTCAATTTTCGGGAGCCTTTATTAATAGGACCGTTCGCGTACCTTCTTAAAACAGTCCAATTTAACGAAAAATTACGAAATTTAACCAAATCCTGTTCGCGTACTCAAGAATTTCGTAGTTTTTCGTAAAAGAGAGCGCTCACAAGAGAGTAAAATATTTCCCCAACCTACGAATTTTAGCCCAAGAAATTTCTTTAGGCTGATTTGTGAAAAGTGGCAAATTTGATAAAACTTCAAATAAATTGTTTGCTTTTGCTGTCACTTATAAAATTAAAAAAAACAAGATTGTAATTTTTAAGTTTCAATTTAATCAAGTTTTTTTTTTCATTAAAAAAAAAAAACAATGGACCAGCATGATGTTGCTTGAAGTTCATGTTTTCTTAATTTATCCATTTACAAAAAAATAAAGAAATTCTAAACACGAAATGAAACGATGATTTTTTTTTGACAGTCAAATTGTGGGAAAAATTTGTTGTTTTCCCGTTCGCTTACTTTTCTGTAGTTTTGTCTTTTTGTGAGAGAATTTTACCCCCACTCTTTAAAATATCTCCTTTTACGAATTTTAGTGCAGAAAGTACGCGAACGGACCTAATGTCGTTATCAGTCTGCTCACTCGTAGATATAAGCTGATGCTAGAAGACAAATTTCAAGAAAGTACTGTTTTGCGTGAATCTTTTGAAAATATTTTGATCTTGAAGATCTACAAATTGTAGAGAGAAAAATGTTTGGATTTTGAATTTAAGGAAATAGGTGCACATGCACATTTAAGTACGGAATTTCCCTTAAAATTAAATAAACACAAATTAAGGAAAACAAATAAGTTGGGAAGAAACTTTAGTGTGTCACTCACAGATCGGAATCTCTTTTCACTTCAGTTCTCGAGAGATTCAAAGCTTTTATATTAAATAATTGATAGATATGATATAAATGTTCATTATGTTTTCCAATTAGCCATTAGTTTTACGAAAGTGACACTTTTGCTGTTTTTGGGAAATTTATATTCTTGAAATTCGTGTTTAAATTTCAGTTCTAAAGAATCCAAAGCAAAGTATAGATTTCTTTAATTTTTTAAGATCTTAAAAGTTGTTGTATTTTATAGAAAATCAATTTTGAAAGCAAAAAAAACATTTTAAGAAAGCCTTACACTATTTGTTTGCTTCAAAAGAAAAAGATGGAATTAAAAACGAGTTTTAGGAAAGAAAAGATCTTATGGAAATAATTTAAGGCATTACTTAAGTTTTTCTAAATTATAAAATGTGTGAAAAAAAAGATTTTAGTTGTTTTTGACAGCAAACCACATTTTGGTGAATATCGTTAAAGTACTAACAAATATTTAATGAAGTCCCATATGACCCCCTCTGGATCGTCCATTGGTCAAAAGTAGATGAATTTGTGCTGCGCGATTGAAATAGGGGAATAGGGCTGCATTTCCTATTCATATTATGTTCTTGGTCCAGTCCTCAGTTAAAAGTGGTATACTTTTAACGACAAATTTTGAAGCAGTTAAATACAAATTTGATTTTTATACATACAAAATAAATAATTAAAAATATAAGAGGGGTCAGCTATTCAAATAATAATAGAACAATTTTTAAATCTAGCTGGTATGACAACGAATGCAGAAAAAGTAGAGAGAGATCGTTCAAGTTCTTAAAACTCTTTAGAGACTCAAATGATGTTTTTTATAGGACTTTATATCTACATTATAACAACGCTTATAAAGATTTATGTAAGCAAAAAAAGAACTTTAAAAAAAAAACTGCATCAAATTTGGTTGGTAGTCATGACTCTAAAGCTTTCTGGGCCAATGTGCGCATTTTGAGTGACCGTAATAGGTCAGTTATAAATCCCATTGGAGTGGATATACTGGCGTTGCACTTTGAACAACTTTTCATAGCTGATCCATGCCATAAGTCTATAAGCTTTGCACTGCCTTTTATATATATTGAAGAATTAGACGCTCCATTCTCAATGTTAGAACTGGTTGTTGCGCTAAAAAAAAATGAAGAACAAAAAGGCTGCAGGGCTGGACGGCATACCAGCTGAGTTCTACAAAAACGCTACCTTGCAGTTTTTAGAATTTATTTTAGTGCTCTTCAACAAAATGTTTGAGGAGGAGCAGTTTCCAGGAATTTTCCAGTCCTCATCTATCTCTGCAATTTTTAAAAAAGGTGACCCTATTTTACCTGAAAACTATAGAGGCATCTCTGTGCTTAGTTCTGTAAGAAAATTATTCACCCAGATCCTCTATTCCAGGCTTGTAAGATGGGTCTAACAAAACAACAAAATAAGTTGCTTTCAGGCGGGCTTTCGAGCTAATCTTTCGACAATCGACCAAATTTTCACTCTCACGAGTGTTGCTAGGCGTTACTTAGAGAAAAAAATAAATCTTTACTTCTTTTTCGTAGACTTTAAATCAGCATTTGACACCATTAACAGAAGATCTCTACTATTTAAACTTACAGCTATCGGGCTTTCGACAAAATTCCGAATCTATGAGCAGCTGCTCTCAAATATGACAGCTGTAGTTTCAAATGGTAGTAGAAAATCGAAACCGTTTAGTTGTAATACAGGTGTGCCTCAAGGCTGCATTTTAAGCCCGCTTATCTTTTCACTATTTATAAATGATATTGAAGACTATATCCCTGGTGGAGTAACTTTTGGTGATTTATCTATTAAAGTTTTGCTCTACGCCGATGACTTGGTGATCTTAACTGATAATGCAGTCACACTTCTGCTTCAAATTAACAAATTAAAACAATTTTGTGATCTGTGGGATCTCCAAATAAACACCTCAAAGTCGAAGATTATGGTCTTTAGGTCACAACATCGTAGCATTAGAACCGACCGCAACTGGACCCTCAATGGTTCCAACTTAGAAGTGGTGAAAGAATTTAAATATTTAGGCTACACATTAACTCATAACCTGAATTTTGGTGTTCACATAAAAGATAAGGTGAGAGTTGCAAAAACTGCAATAAATTGTATGTGGTCAAACTTTTTTAATAACAAACTTGTTGATCCTACGTCTAAGTTCAGTGTTTGAAGCAACTATCAAAAGCTGTTTGTGTTATGGCAACCAAGTCTATGGGTACAAGCAAATAGAAGATATCGAAGCTGTCCAAAGATATTTTTTCATGCGTATCTTTAGACTCCCAACTAACACGCCCAATTATGCTATACATACATATTGAATCGGGACTTGCTCCAATATTTATTATGAATTTAAAAGCAAACGCTGATTATATATTGAGGGTAATGCAAAGGTCGGCCAACAATTTGCAAAAGAGGGTCCTATCAGTGTGTTTAAGATGCCGGTATACACCATTTAAAGACTGGTATGATTTGGCCTCGGCACACAACTTTCCTCTGTCTCTATCTGTTGATAGTTTAGATACGTGGAGAAGCGCTCTCTACGGCTGTATATCTACCATTGATGATCACTTATTCCAAAGCTATCTAGATAGGGCGAGGGAGTCTGTGTCGAGATCAATTTACAGTAAACTTAACCTCAGACTCGGGTCTTCTAATTACTTTAGAGATAAATTTACTGTAATGGAAATGAGCATCATATTTAAAGCACGCACGGAGATGTTAGAGCTTAATCACAGACCGCACAGAACTGGTAACAACCCAAACTGCACTTTGTGCAACCTTAATCAAGTTGAAAACATTTTCCGCTTTGTTGCATTGTGCCCAATCTTGCAGGAAATTCGTCGGCTTTATTTTAACAAGAGTTTTCTGTCACTTGAAGAATGTCTAGGCTTTCTGAATGGAGATAACGGTTGGCGTCTACTCATTCAGTTTTTGTTAGATGCAGTTTCATATAGAAACATGTACATCAATATATACTAGAGTAATAATTCTATTACAATTTTGTTTTAGCTAAACTAAAAGCCTAAATAGCATTTGAAAAATTGCTAATCATTAAATTCCTTGAGATATTTTTCTTTTTTTTTCGTTTTCGCCAAACTAAAAGCCCAAACCGCATTTGAAACTGCAAATTCTTTAAGATCTATGTATCCCTTTTTTGTTTTAGCCAAACTAAAAGCCCTTAGAACATTTGAATCAATTGTTTAACACATATTGCCATAATTAAATGATTGCTGTTCTTATAAACTTAATAATTTTGTTTTAGCTAAACTAAAAGCCCGAATCAGATTTTGTTTATATTTTTTTTATAAATTTATTTATCTATTAAATTACATACACCATTAAAACGAATATTTTTTTTCCCTCTGGCATTATTCTTTTTCTTTTTTCAATTGCTATTTTCTTTATAATATAACCAAATTTTTGTACTTTCTCTCACAAAATGTTTAGTTTAGAAAAATATACCGGCAGACGGCCCATGAGCCATGCTTGTAATCTTTAGTTTTAAGTTTCTAAACTTTTGAAATGAAAAAATAAAGATGATAATAATAATAATAATATCAATTAACGATAATACGATAAGTTTTGAATTCAACGGAATTTCTGCGAAAATTGAAAAATTAATGTCCCATGTCCATAGTCATGACCCTTACGACACCCCCTCCCCCTGGATCCGCCATTGAGTTAGGTATTATTTTTTGTCAAATTCGAAATTTTCAAAAAATCGGAGTTTTGATTGATTGAATGATCAGAAAAGAGTGCAGGAAATTGAAAAATTTAAATTGAACTATTATTGTTTAAAAAAAATGTATAGTCAGTACAAATAGAACCCTGAGTCCAGGAGATAAAGGAAAATGTAAAAACAAATCTGAAAGCAATTAGAATGGTAAAAAAAGTTGGTTGATCTTTGCAAAAAAGTTTTATTTTTCAATGAATAACTAGTTAAATGTTTGATTTATTTATGAAAAAAAAACTACTTTAAGTAGGTATTAAAATAAATAAAATCGATATGTACACATATTTGTTTTTAAAAATTAAAAATGTCAATTCTTGTAAAATAATTGATACAATTTCATTGTTCCAGAAAACGTTAAGAACTTGGAAAGAAAAAACTTCTTGTAATACGTCAATTATTATAAGAGAACGAAACTTCTATATTACTTATCAGCTGTGAAACGGATTTTTTCAACGAGTTTTTGAAACACGCTTAGTAACATTTATTTAATTTAAATCCGAATTTAATAACATTATAGACATGAACAAGCTCAATTACAGCTTTATTAAAACGTCATCGTGAGATGAGTATCTGTATTTTCTTATTAGGATCGCTAATGATTTTAAATGTCTTGCTTTTTGTGTAGATAAGAGATCTGATCAAGGTCATACAAAGCTAATAAAACTTTAAGTGATTTAAATATGTATGTACATATGTATGTATGTACATATATGAAATATAATTATTATTGACGTTTATTTTCAATTTCAAAGACTAGATCACAAATCGGAGTTATTGATTTTCATTTGTGATTATGATCGGTTTAATTTTGATAAACTTTCTACAATCACTGTCAAAATTATATTATTATATATTACAAAATATAAAATTTCCACAAAATATTTTTAAAATGGAAAAAAAACACCAATTATTTTAAAAAAAATGAAACAAAAAACTACTTAATTGAAACAAATTCATAATACAATATTCATAGTAGGTGTTTAATAAAGCGAGTGAAATATTAATAAGAGTCTGAAAGTGATAATGCATATTTCATAAATAATAAACACGCGATGAGCAATCAAAATGTATTCCACAGCTAAGCTTATGTAATTATACATTCAGAACAAAATAGAGACATAGACAAATAGCGGTCAAAACACAAATAAAACACGTGAATTTGTATTAAATTTAAAATATAACAAATTACAAAAAAGAAAACAAAATTGAATTTTTTTCAAAATTACTAAAATAAAAGATTTTCAACTGAATATTTGAAAAAACCGTTCAATAGTTTGTATTGTTTTCTAGAAAACCCCTCCCTGGTTACATATTAATTGAATTAATAAAAATGAAAAACAAAAAATTACGAGCTTATGACTCAAACTCAAAATATCCCACAACGATAAGAGCTCGTTTATTTTTATTTTTTAGTCTATCAAATTAAAAATAATTAGAATTTGGTTCAAGTGGTAAGTTGATGTTCTTAAAGAAACAAAATATCATAATTATTGTTTTAAGTTTTTGTTGACAGGAAGATGCCATTTTACAATTTACAAATAGCTATTATTATTTGTGTAACTGGAAATTATTTGGATGAATCAATTGGTTCCAAAATAAATCAAACAATTCAATGATGAGTCGCTCTTTTAAACCGTCTCACAAATTTTAAAACTGTTTTCAGTGGCGTCTTTAGGCATGGCCGGTGGGCCAGTGCCCAGGGCCCCGCAATTATTTGGCCCCCAAATCCACCAACTCAAAATGAATTTATACAAGAATTATATAGGAAACGAAATAAGGTTAGTAGACTGTAACAGTAACAGATTCCAATGATGATTCATTCATTTCATCGCAGATCATTTAAAAAAATGTGAGAACTCAGGAAAGGGATACACTTCCTATTTCTCAGCAAATATTTGCAACGAATTCATTGATATAATGGGAAAACAAGTCCTAATGAAAATTTTAGGTGAAATTAGATCGGCAAAATATTTTTCCCTAAGTGTTGACAGTATACCCGACCTTTCTCATATCGACCAGTTGACTTTTGTAATTCGGTATGTTAAAAATTGTGTTCCTATCGAAAGGTTCTTAAAATTTATACCTATTCAAGAGCATAAATCTGAATATTTGGCTGACACAATCTTGACATTTCTGAAAATCATGATATTTCAATAGAGGATTGTAAAGGACAAAGCTATGATAATGCGTCTAATATGTCGGGAAAATATTCTGGTTTGCAAGCAAGATTAAAGAAGAAGTGCAAATTAGCTACCTTTGTACCTTGTGCAACACATTCTCTTAACTTAGTAGGCCTTCATGCGGCTGGTTGTGTGCAGGAGGCAACAAGTTTTTTTCAACTGGTTCAAAAAATATAAAACTTTTTTCTGCTTCCACCCATCGCTGGAATAAATTGAATGTATGTTCAGGTTCACATAGAATTCTTAAAAGCCTTTCTGAAACAAGGTGGTCTGCACGAGCTGATGCAGTTAACGCGCTCCATCATGGTTATAAGCAAATTACTGAAGCCTTGAAATCTATCTCTAGAGATCCAGAGCAAGCTCCAGACATAAAAAGCGAAGCGCTAAGCCTGTCTAAGAAAATGTCAAAACTGGAGTTCCTCATTTTAACAGAAATTTGGAGCACAATATTAGAAAGAATTCATAAAACCAGCAAAAGCCTTCAAAAAGAACGATTGACGTTGCTGCCAATTTGCTTTGTTCTTTCATAAATGATATAAGGGAGAATTGTGATAAATTCGAAGCGTGTGCTAAAATTCAGAATCCGGATGCTAATTATAAAGACTTATTGCAACGAAAAATAGTACGAAGTTCGAGTGCCACACATTTTGATGGTCCTCCACCATCCGTCCAGCTAATTGGAAAAGAAAAGTCAGTGCCAATTATTGACACTATTACTTTGCAATTAAAAATACGATCCAATTGGTATCAAGAAATTAATGCATTGTTTGGCTTTTTTTGTCGATTGCAATATTTGACTTCAGTGGAGTTGCAAAATTCTTGCAAACAGTTTTCTAAAAAATACCATAGAGATGTTAATGCAGAAGAACTTGAGGTAGAATGCTTGCACCTCGAACAGTACTTAAAAGAATTCAATAAAGATGTAAATGAAGATCTTATTAAAATATCAAAATTGTACAGTCTAATTACAGTGGATGAAATTGGGAACACATTTCAACTATTGAAGGTGAATTAAAAAAAATTATAAAAGTATAAAAAAAATATCTGTTTTCTGTTTTTTTTTTTTTATGTTCTTTTTTAAAAGTAGAAATATGTAAAAAAAAAACACAAATTTAATTTTAAAACCATTTTTTTAAACTAAAGAATTAAAAAAAAATATATTTTACCTACTTTTTTTGGCCTCAAATCCTATTGGGCCCAGGGCCCCCAAAAGTCTAAAGACGACCCTGGTAATATCATTTATACAGCAAAAATTGTGACTTGAATATCTAATTTTGGTATATCAGTATCAAAAATCAGTATAAATTTAAAAAGATAAATATCCAAAAATAACTTAATTATTTTTTATTTAATTTTATAGGACCGACGAGGAGCATGAAAAATTCGTTGCTAATAAAAATCTGCAATATGTGATTGTACCTGCTTCGGAAAAAGCACTCCTACCATCGTCACACAGAGAATCTCATCCAAAAATTACAAATGCAACAGACAAACCCCACCAAAAAACATCAAGTAAACGAGGAATATTTCATCAGGTGAGTTTATTAGACTGATTTATTTGTTTTTATTGACACAATAAAAATGACACATTTCTGCATTTGGTCACTCTTGCAAGAGGCACACTTAAACCGAGAAGATAATATAATTTACCATACCTGAATTAATCTTCTCAGGTCAATCGAAAAATATACTTTTTATCGATCAATGTCTTCGAAATCAGATAAAATTAAAATTAATTTACACAACATAATGAAATAATTATACAAAAATATATTTGTTTATTTATCGTCAACAAAAATTAAAAAAAAAAATTCCCATACCGGGAATCGAACCCGGGCCTTCTGGGTGAAAGCCAGATATCCTAGCCACTAGACCATATGGGATATAAAAATCTTGGTGTCATAATACAATTATAACCTCTTAATTCTCACAACAAATTATTTTGAAATACCGTGAATTCGATCTACGAAAATTACACAAAATGTTCTTAAAACACAATTTTATTAACATTTATGAATAATTATTAAAATATAATAACTTCTATAAATAGAATTGTCTATAGCGTAATGATTTGAGCACTTGTTCTGTTTGCATCGTTTTGTTTACCGCTGATGGCATAAGGAAACAAAGGATAACTGTGGCGTATACTTACTTTTTCAAATTTTTTAAGGGCTCATGCGTTTTTTGGAATTGTTATACTACACTAGCGGCCCGTCCCGGCTTCGCACGGGTAGACATAAATAGGTACAGATATTTGAGTTATAAGCATGCTAATTAAAACGACCATGAATGACTAAATTAGAAAAAAAATTGTAAGTGGGAAAAGCACTCTTTCCTTAAGTCGATACCAACTATGGAAAAAGTTTGTCCCTGGGATTTATTTATTGTTAGGGCAAAGGATATTTTTAAAGGGAACTGTAACCTTTTAAAAGATATGGGCAAACCAGTTGGTATCATCGGGATCCGCGGACCATGTGCGAGCTGACCGCCCGCGGGACCCGTAATGATAGTTGCTACAATCACATTATCTCTTAATTCTTTGATCAATTAACATTACACAATACACATATTGGGAGGGCTTAAATTTCTTAAAAGCATAACAGGCGTTCCTATTTTTAATTTTAGTTCATGAGGTGACAAGCCAGCAGGATTGAGGGAATTTAAAAATCCCTGTGGGTAGTGCACTGTGTCTTCGATGTTGCACACGGTGTCAACAGATTTGTAACATTTAAAATCACCTGTTACTTTTTCAATAATTAATTTTTTTTTATCTCATTTACTGAGTCGTTTCTGGGTGACAATATCGCTTTTGAACAGAGCCAATGGAAATTTCTTACTGTAAGATTGTTGATCTCGGGATAGATTGTGTATATAAGAATTTCTTGACTGTGAACACTTTGAGCCAATTCAATATCCAACAGTACTCGGGAGCTGTTTGCAATTGGAGTAGTAAATTTTCCGTCTCCTAATTTAAGTATATTTTCTGAGAAATTTCCACCGCGGTTATTGCATAAATGTGCTCTCATATTCTTGTGCAAATTGAGAGTTTTGATTGATAGCAACAAAGGTGATGATTTGAGGCACGCTTTAATAACGTCGGCACGTGTACCTTATGTTACAACTGCTAGAGTTTGGCGAAAGTCTCCAGCCAAAGCAAAAGTTACGCCACAAATCATATTACATGAGTTTCTTGTATCTTTTAATGTGCGGTCCACTGTTTCTACATGAGCTCTATGGCTCATGGTACACTCATCCCAAATAAACAGCGACGTGTCCTGTAAGAGCTTGCCCAGTGGACCATTTTTACGGATTGAACATACAGACAGGAAACAGCCAAACGGTAATTTAAACGTAGAGTGAGCCGTTTTCCCATTATTTAATAGGGTTGCAGCAATTTCTGACGATGCCACTGCCAGTGCTTTTCTTTCGGATAATCGTACTTTTGATAATACTAAATTGGCAAGATAGGTTTTACCCTTGCCACCGGGCGCGTCCAAAAAAAATAGTTGACCACTATTATTTTCCACACTTTCAATTATAGCATCGTACGCTATTTTTTGATCTGCCACTAATTTAGGTACATTTGAATTGACAAATTCTGACAACTCGTCATTAATACTCTTCGCAGCGTATGCAATGAAAGACATTTTATGGCTAATTTTTTTACACATTCGGTTGGTTTTTTTTTGGTTTTTAGAAATTACTAAAGAATTATTAAAATCGGTCCAGTACTTTTTGAGTTTATTTGTTACATACAAAAAACAAAAATACAAATTTTTGCTCTTTATGCTCGTAATATTATAATTTAGAAAAAGCGATGTTACGTTATAGATCGATCAAAATATCACATTGCACCACGTGTTGTTGAAAAAGAAATTTCGAATTCCAACGTGGCGCCATCTATGAGAAGTTCACGATAGATGGTCCGACAGTTTTCTGTAAAAAAAACTGATTTAAGGCGCCATCTGTTCGAGACTTATGAAACTTACGATTAATAACAAACATCAACATTGACAATCAGTTTATTGTTAATTATAAATTATTAAGACCATTAGTCGAAATATAAACTATCCTATATCTCAAGTTAGACCAAATTACACATAAAATGCCAACTTTCATCGAAATTGGTTCACTTGGTGAAGAGTTCACTGGGAACATACATATGACATTGGATTTTTATATAATATTAAGATTAAGATAATAAATCGAGACTATTATTCTGAATCATAATGAGCAATGTGACGATCGGTTAAAATTGACTGATTGCAACTTATGAGTCCGGCTTTAAGAAATGTGTTTAAAGTTTTGAGTAGCAGAAAATCATGAATAATTTTGAAATACATTTAATATTAAAATTCGAAAACCAAGTAGGTACTAAAAAGTTTTTCACGGCCATAATCTTTTGGGAAATAATGTTTAAGGTCTAGGGGAACATTTAAAATGAAGAAAAGAAACCGTTTTCTAAAATTCTATGGCGGCCTAAGGCCCTAATGAAGAAGGTGCAAAAAAGAGAAATATGCTGGTATGACTAATAATGGCATCCAAAGACATGATTAATTATACTTTGTTATCAAATTGTCCTGCACTCAGAGCCGGACAAAGCATATGTGCAAGATGTGCAAATGCACAGGGCGCAGAATGCTGGGGGCGCATTACCAGGAGCAAGAAAATGTAATCTGATCTTGTACAAACAAATATGTACTACTATTTGCCATTTTTTTAACCACAAACATTCTTAAAATAATCTCAAAAAAACATCCATCACAACTGTCCTAAGTTATCTCTTGGCGCACTAACTAACATCACTTTCATTGTTGCTTTCAACAAAAATTTAACTCAATATATCGCAGTACTAAAAATCCTACCTAACTAATTTCCAAATATTTCACCCTGTTCGTACAAGAGAAAAAAAGAAAAAATCTCAAAACAAAAAATTTCCATGCCACCTTATATGTGCAAGATTTATTTCATGCACACCGAGTCCCAAAATTAACATAGAGAGTATGACAAAGCAAAATACCTATTCATATTGAATCGTATGGGCAAGAACCAGCGTTGCCAAAATGTGCCCGATCGGGCCATTTGGCACTAAGTTTTTTTATTTTGCCCCGTGGCCCGGGGCCAACATGAAATGGCCCGCATATCATATATTTTCTTTTTTCTAAAACAACAAATCCAATCTTTTTATTCCATCAACAAAATTATCAATGTGTTTCCTCCATATAGCTATCGGTTTTTAATAGAAGTGACGTATTTTGTGACAAGACCGTAATGTGACTGACTCAGTTGATTTTAGACAAGCTTGAATTACATGAAATTTTAATAAGTAACTGTCAAAGCCAAAGTTATGATAATGGTTCGAATATGAAAGGAAAAAAAGCGGTTGTTCAGAATCGAATTTGAACAATGGAACCAAGAGCATTTTTCCTTCCATGTTGCTCGCATTCCTTAAATTTAGTGGTTAATGATGCTGCTCGGTGATCATTTTATGCAGTTAAATTTTTCGATACAATTCAATGTTTGTATAACTTTTATTCAAGTTCCACAACGAGGTGGGATATTTATAAGAAAAAAGTTCCAAGTCTTACTCTTAAACCCCTTTCTAAAACTAGATGGGAGAGCAGGTTAGATGCATTGAGGCCTTTAAAAACAAATTTAGACGAAATATATGAAGCTCTTATAGGAACAGGAAATCTAGAGGCAAAAGACATTGCAGAATCGTTTGGAAATAAAATTTTTGATTTTACATTTATTTGCTGCCTGCTTATTTGGTTTGGCATTTTAGAAAATATAAATAAAACTAGTAAATATTTAAAAAGTCCATCCGTTAATCTGTCAACTGGCATAACAGTTTTAGAAAATACAAAAAACAGTTTGATTTTAATGCGTTCTGATGAAAAATTTAATGAGTAGGTATGTTCAATTAACCGAGCGTATTGCTAGTTCCCTAGAAATACCAAATATGTTTCCTGTAGCTTCATCATTGCGATCTCAACGGAGAAAAATACTTTATGCTGATGAATGTCCTGAAACTATATTAGACCCGAAACAAAGATTTAAAGTTGATTTTTTTTTTTAAATGCTTGGTTTAATACGTATAGTATCAATTTTTTTAAAAAATTTTTAAGTAACATAAGCGAATGTTTAAAAAATAAAAATGTACGTGCTTCATGCCTTAATTTGCAGAATGTTTTAACATAAAGTAGTTTTAAAGATTTAGATGGAGAAGAATTATTTCAAGAGTTAACCGTAATATCCCAGCTTGTTACACCACAAAGCTCAAGTTTAGATGTGTTAAATTTTATTTTTAGTTCAAACCTTGAAGATTTTGCTCCGAATTTAGTAATTGTTCTTCAAATCTTTAATACAATCCCGGTCACGGTAGCTTCAAGAGAACGTAGTTTTTCTAAACTTTAAATTATTAAAAAAAATATCTTAGGCAACCATGACTCAAGAGAGATTGGTAGGTTTATCTATAATGTCCATTGAAAAGGAATTATTAAATTCTTTTGACTTTGATGACAGTATTTCTGAATTTGCAAAATGTAAGGCCAGAAAAGTAAGTTTCCAAGTTTAAATGCTTTCCCTCTGCTCATTTATTCACTGCGTTTTAGTTTATGCTTTAGGCCTACTGGGCATACCTCAATAAAAAAACGCATTGAAAGTCTACCTCCTGGGTAATGTGGGAAAGGCTTATGCTTGTGTATCAGTTTATGTGTGAAAATATAAAAAAAGGGGCGCTTTCTACAAATCTTGCACAGGGCGCAAGTTTGGCTGGGGCCGGCCCTGCCTGCACTGACCCCGAAATTTTACTTTAAGGTGATTTTATTTTACCGCACATTGACAGAATTCCATTTGAAGATGAATCCTGTCCTTCATCCTCTCTCTCTTCTTCACTTGCAGATTGCAATGTACCAATTTCATTTTCGATGTCATTTTTTTCTGATATTTCAGGGTCTATTATTAAAGCTTTATCTTCCTCTTCAACTTCATTTTCACCGTCATTAGTTCTCTCTCTCTCTTTATTAACTTCCCATAGCAAGTTATTGTAATCGATCCGATTTTTCGAATTGAAAATTTAACATTTGTCGTCGTTTCAAGGTCCCTAGAGTCAAAATAAAAGATTTTTAGAGAGATGACTGTGCGTACGTGTGTACGTACGTTAGCGAAGTTTTTTTTCGTCGCCCAGAGCTCAAGAACCAGTAAAGATATCGACTTCAAATAAAACTTTAAATTATATACTGTAACGTGATACCAAACAAATAGATTTTTGGAAAAAAATCCGATTAACTATTTTTTTTTATAAATCAAAAAAAATGAAAAAAAATTTTTGTCACCTCGAAAATTGTATGAACAAAAATGATTTTATCTCCAAAACAATTTTGTGCAACGCAGAATAGCGTTTTTAACATCAGGTAAAATGTTGAGAAATCGAATTGACAGTTTTTTTTTATAAAAAATAAAAACCTAAAAAAACATTTCTCAAAGTTGGTAAAAATTTAATTTCGTCTTAAATATCTTTTCAAAAAATTGAGATTATGGTTTCCAACTTATTTTATCTTATAAGAAATATTGTTTTCAACATTCGGTAAAATTTTGAAAAAAATCGAATTGAGTTTTTTGTACAAAAAATTAAAAACCTAAAAAAATTAACAAAAGTTGGTAAAAATTAATTTTCGACTCAAATATCTTTTTAAAAATTCGAGATATTATTGGCTTCAAACTTATTTTATCTTTTAAAAAATATTGTTGTCAATATTCAGTTAAATTTTGAGAAAAATAGAATTGACAGTTTTCTTACAAAAAATGAAAACCAAAACTAAAATTTATAAAAGTTGGCAAAAATTGATTTTCGACTCAAATATCTTTTCAAAATTAAAAATATTGGCTTAAAACTTATTTTATCTCACAGAAAATATTGTTTTCGACATTCATAATTTTTTTATAAAAATCCAACAGTCTGTTTTTTCATAAAAAAAATAAAATCTACAAAAAATAGTACGCAAATTTGGTAAAAAATTGATGTTCGGCTCTCGACATCTCGTGAATAGAAGATATTGACTTCAAATAAATATCATTTATCCAATTTTATTTGTTTATATAAGAAATACAATTTTTTAAGAAATGCTAGTAAAACTGGTGCTGAACCCGTGGCATGATGGTTAGTGCGTTGGACTGTCATGCCAGAGGTCTTGGGTTCGATCCCTGCCTATGCCATCTAAAGTTTTTTTCACAGGTACTGCCTCTTGCGAGGAATTGACAAGTTCTCCAAGAGTAATTCTTGTCATGAAAAGTGCTTTCTCAAATTTGCCGTTCGGATTCGGCTTAAAACTGTAGGTCCTCTCCATCCCTGACAACAGTACTCGCACACAGGAATGGTTGAGAGTTGTAAGTCACTAGGCCCTAGTTCTCAACGGACTGTTGCGCCACCCAATTTTAGTAAAACTGGTAAAAATTGGCTTTCGACTAAAAATCTCATTAAAAAAAATGGATTTTGAAATCAAACTACATATTTCATTATAAGCAAAATATTGTCGGTAATTTTTAAATTTTTAAGAATAATTCAAGTGACAACTTTTTTAACAAAACCCGAAAACCTACAAACTTTTAAGCAAGACAAATCGACAGACGGGATAGGAAGTTATCAGTGTGGGTAGCATCCCAGCTTTATGTATTTTAATGGCTACGATGCCTTCATCGACTTCAACATTGTCCTTCCAATGTACGCCTTCAGCATTATAATGAGCTTCTTTTAGTCGTTACATCTAAGTAAGTTAAGTGAAATCCCACGTCTCAAACTTATATCTAGCCTTTTTGAAACAATTTCAATTTTCAATGGAGAAACGTCCTTAACCCACGCCTTTAAGATTTCGCGCATACAATCGAGAAGTGAAATATTTAATATTACTCTAAAAGGAGCTTATAGTTTACTTTTAATTTTTACCTGATGTTAATTGCCTGAACTGTTTAGGTCATATTGATGGGGAAATTTTCAATTGTTATAAATATTAATTTTGTCTGCAATTGTTTTTGGTGAGTTGGACAATTATCGATGAAGTACCTACAATATCTTGCGCTTTGATCTTCCTAATTTAGAATCAACTTTCATAAGCCAACTTGCGAAAAGGACTGATGTCATTTAAGATCTATGATTTGCTACATAGTCCACCGGCAAAGTTTTAATTTAATTGAAACAACGAGGATTTTTGCTTTTCCCTATAAACAGAACCTTTCTGATCCAGTCAGTCGGATCCCACAAAACAAGTCACCATTTCTTTTACTGAGCTTAGCTCCAAAACATTTTAACCAAAGCGTGTGCCAGAAAACATTTGAAAAAATTCCGGTTCATTAACATTAAAATGTTTGAATTCTCTGACCACCTCTGAGATTTGTTTTTTTCATTGTTCGGCTTTTGTCATATCAACAGAAGCGCTTTCACCAGATTAAAAAAAAAAAAAATTCTGCAAAAGAAAAACATTCGACTTAGAAACAAAGAAAATAGGTCAATAATCAAGAAAATTTCTTCGAGTCAGAGGAAACTTCGACTTAGAGGGATTTTGACTTAAAGGATAGTTTTTGTATGGAAATTTGAAGGGGATGCTAAAATACGGTCAAAAAGTTCGAGTTAGAAGAAATTTCGACTTAGATGGAGTCTAAGAGAGAATCGTTTGTATTTCAAAAGGTATTTCTTAAAGTTTTTCATAAAACTCTCTTATAAAAAATTTCAGCTTATGGTAACGATGAATCGCCTTTTTATTTGATTAAGAAATGGAAGATTCTACTATTATTTAGAACTTAAAAGACTATGTCAATATAGGTCTACATTTTAATTTAGTAATGATCAAAAAACATATGCTTTCATCTTTAAGATCTGTTTACAATACAAAACTTTTCTACTTAATGTAATGATACAGTTACAGATAAATAACAAACATAATAATGGGCAGGTTCAGACAACATAAGGGACTTGAAAGTAAGGCAAGTTTCTAGCATCTGATTGGCCAGCTGCCAAAAAATTTCCTTCCAATTAAGGCAACTTTAATGGAAAGTTGACTGGAAAGTTAGTCAAGAAAAATCTCCCTAACTATTAAGTCAAGTCTACTTCTATCAAATTGACATTTGATCGTGCTTTTTCATTCAACTGAAAAACTAACTAGTTGCCTTGCCTTTGTCAAAATTTACGTTCAAAGAATGAAATTGGGCAGGTTCAGACAACACAAGGGACTTCATTTGCAGTCAACTTCATTCCTTGAACGTGAATTTTGACCAAGGCAACTAGTTAGTTTTTCAAGTGTCATGAACTTAAAATTCAGAACTTTACTTCACAAACCTTTACTTCAAATTCATAGTACAAAAAATACCAGAAACATTATTGTCTACAAAACACTCCTCAGGCAAGCTACAAGCCCATCACCATGTGTATTTTGTATTCTAAGAAAATATTATTTATTTCTTTTCCAAATTGACAAGGAACTCTTTTACAGAAAATATTAAATGAAGTTGTACAGAAAATAAATAAATCATTGAGTAATAAAGTTCAGCTCTCAGCTGAATGAAAAAGACATGATCGACTGCCATTTTGACAGAAGTAGACTTGACTTGATAGTTAGGGAGATTTTTCTTGACTTACTTTCCAGTCAACTTTCCATTAAAGTTGCCTTAATTGGAAGGGAATTTTTTGGCGCTAGCCAATCAGATACTAGAAACTTGCCTTACTTTCAAGTCCCTTATGTCGTCTGAACCTGCCCAATGTAAATACATATATTTTTATGAAACTGAACTCCATCTCATTTCAATTTCAAGTAAAATACTAAGTATGTCACCAAACTCAACCCTAAACACAAATTGATTGACCTCAATTGTTTTAAATAGAATGGAAGAAGTGTAAAAGAGATTGTTTTGAACGTTGCACGTCTTGCCGCTTTACGTCTCGTCTTTTAGACCACACACATCTTATGTTGAATGTGTGTACGAGTACATATATGTATCTACGCAAGTCGCACCAAGCTTAAATTGTGTTTTATTGTTTTGAGTTAAAAACAATAAAAATGTTTTTCATCATCCCGCATTCAAAAATAGAAATATTTACCGGCTATTTACGTAGATACGAGTAGGTTATAATAATTGAATACATAATAATAAAAACAAAAGTTATTAAAATTGAAATCACTTTTCTTACATAAATTATTTTATAATTTTCAGATCATTGCAGCATGTGCTGTGCTCTTATTATCAGCAGCATGCGGTATGCCAATTGGCTATTCAGCAGTTCTTTTACCACAATTGTACAATTCAACAACAACAACAATACCAATCGATGTGGCGAAGGGATCATGGATTGGTAAATAAATTAATTAAAAAGTAATGATTTTAATAATAAACTTTTCATTTTGTAGCAAGTGTACATAGTTTAGCAACACCAGTTGGTGCACTAATGTCTGGAAGTTGTGCTGATATGTTTGGCCGGCGAAAAACACTCTTATTTTCTGTCATACCAATTATAAGCGGTTGGTGTTTGATTGCCCTGTCAAACTCGTATTATATGATTTTAATTGGAAGATTTATAACAGGATCTGCAGTTGGAGTACTTGGCGCTCCTGCTCAGGTAGGAAATGATCCTCTATAATATAAAATATCATTTATTTACTTATCTTGATTCTTTGGAAATAGTAATTTAAAAAATACAAAAAGTAGTTTTTTTTGTTTAAATTCATTCAACTATTTTGTATTTATTGATTGAGTTTAATTTGATCAGTTAGAGCAGTGGTCAGCAACAGGCGGAAAGGTCAAACTGCGCACCGCGGAACAACGAAAGGTCAAACTTAGCCATACTACCGATTCAATTTAATAACATATATATATGTAAATTTAAACAAAATTAAAAAATGCTTCTCTAACACACAAGCAAGTGACTTTGCAACTCCTTTACGCAATTTTAAATATGGCGGCTAAGCAGGTATTCAGACAAATAAATTAAATTGACATACAAAATGTAAACAATCGCTTTTTTTGTGAGTAAAATTCTCTCTGCAGTCGAATCGGTTGTCAGTTTTATTGTGAGATCTAATTACGGAGCTTTCGTTCGATATCGATTTTTTTAATAATTTTTCGTGTTTAAAAACGTTTCCACAAAAAAAATAGTCCGAAAAACTGTACCATGAATTCCGTTCGTAGTTGAAAATCTCATACAATTTTGCATTACGAACGGATTTCATGATACAGTTTTTCGGGATTCGTAAAAATTTCCGATTACGATGGAATTCATGATAGGGCTGAATATGCGACTTAATACAAAGAGTGTCCGCTTTTCGTCGTAAGCTGGATGTTTTCGAAAAAGGTATTGCTTAAAAGAATTCATTCATCCCAACAATTATTGAATATAAGATATTGCAGTGCTTTCAAACTTTCTATCTTATCTTAAAAGTGAATTTGCTGTAAGATTAAGAGATTTTGCAGAAATTGGGAAGCTTTCTCAATTCCTTAAATTGGCTTATGAAGTCACCGCAGTAGCAGAATGGACTGGAGACTGGAGTGGCTGCGAAGTTATTCGATCTTTCAAAAGCTTCATTACAATTGGAATTAATTGAACTTCAAGAAGATATTTTCCTTCAAATATTTAAAACTGCATCCACTGAAGAATTTTGGGGTAAGCATCTTCCAGAAAAATATCAAAATTGCAAAAAAACTAGCTATCAACTTGGACCAAGTTTGGCTCGACATATATTTGCGAATCGTTTTTCTCAAAAATGAATTTTTTGAAGAACAAATATCGTTCGAGATTATCAGACTCCCACCTTGATGATACTCTTCCCATTTACTGCTCCCCGCGTGAACCAAACTATAAAAAACTGGCTTAAGACCATCGTTGTATTTTTTTTTAATATTACAGTTACTTAAATAAAGCAAAATAAAAACTACAAAACTTTTTTAATTTTTTTTCTGGACCTCGATTTAAATGTTTTCAACCGTATCTGGACCCCACTTCAAACTACTTGCCGACCCCTGAGTTATAGGCTTATCTGACAAGAGTGTGTACTGTACACTGACTGAAGTAGGTGATTACTTTTATAAGTAGTTTTATGTGGTCCCATTAAGATCAGTTCGCTGATTGTGTTTATTTCATGACATTTTATATCTGATTATAATTTATAAAAAAAGTAGTATTTTTTTAAAAACAAATACGAGTATTTATGCATAATGTGCTTCCCGCCACTTGAGTTAAATTTTGACAATCTTGTATTAGTATGATTATTGTCATGAAATCAGTGTTTATCTGTATGCCATACAACTTTATTTCCAAGGGCTGATCCAGACTTTTCATCAGGGAGGGTGAGGGCTGGTCACACACTTAACATAATGAAGAATTTTTGAAACCCGCTTTTAAAAGGTCATGACCACTACCTCCATTGTATTTATATGTCACTTTCACTCATTGTGATCAGAATTTAATAAGGTCTACCTTATTTTCATATACTTTATTAAATTGTGAATACCTACTTCAAGATAATTCACTGTTCAATCAATTCAAGCAGGTTCAGACAACTTAAGGGACTTCATTTGTAGTCAACTGCATTCTTTGAACGTAAATTTGACCAAAACAACTAGGTAGTTTTTCAAGTGTCATAAACTTCAAACTTGGAAATTTACTTCACTAACCTCTACCTTCAGTTGATCGTGCAAAAACTTACAAAAACACAATTGTCTAGAAATTACTACTCAGGCAAGCTACAATTTCATCTCGACTTGTATTTTAATATTACTTATTTCTTTTCCAATTTGACAAGGAACCCTTTTACATAAAACATCAAATAGAATTCTGCAGAAAATAAATAAATCACGCAACAGCTTTCAGTTGAATGAAAAATTATGATTAGCTTTTATTTTGACATAAGTGGACTTGACTTGACAGTTAGGGAGATTTTTTTTGACTTAATTGGAAGACAATTTTTTGACAGCTGACCAATCAGATACTAGAAACTTGCCCTACTTTTAAGTGCCTTAAGTCGTCGGGTGCCTATGTTTTTGATTGAAAGTCTGTTAAAAATAAGTAAAAATTTTCTATAATTGTACCGCGCAATTGATGTTTTTTTTTACTGGTGATTTTTCCGAAATTAAGTGGTCGATAAAGTAATAAACGTTTTGGCGATAGTTGTTTCTATCATGTGTATAGAGAAAGATAGAGAGAGCAATAGTCAAAACGACTATCAACAAATTGACAATCAACTATCACCTTAGCCTATATTCTACCCCAGCAGGGCTCGTATCGCAATCGAGCAAATAAAAATAAACTTACGTCACCCGTCAATCATGTGAACATTTGTACATATGTTCGTAAGATTGTGACCTATCTTACTGAACTTAAAAAAATAGAGTAGTAGATCAAAGTTCAAAAACGTTGCAAAACGAGTTCTGAATGGACCTATATTATGTCATTCTTGATTGTTTTGGTTTTAGGGGCAAGTTATAAGTACATATCATTGGTGTTCATAGTTGAGAACAATCACTGGAATTTTTTTTTTTTGACAGGTCGGTTAAAGCGGTCATTAAAAATGGGTATCATCTTTTTTTGTAATTTTTGAGTATATATAATATGGAGTGATTCTTCAAATCCCTAATACTTTGGCTGCGTTCAATCTCGTGTTGGATAGGATATCTTGGATAGGTGAATTTTTTTGGGTTGAACGAGTTGGATAGCTGTATTGAGATAGCTGTCAAAAAATAAAAACAACTTTCAGCTGTTCACAAAAAGCAGAGAAATATTTAAGCTTCGAAGTCAAAATTGTTGTAAGATAAAACATCCTCAAATACAACTTCAACTAACATTTTGTGTCTTTTTGTTTACCAACAAATACAAAAAGCTGAAATCAATTTTCAAGTTCCTTGAAATTCAACCATGTGCTGAATCAGCTGTTCTGTCAGATAGCTACATACCCTAGAAATTCTTGGATACCTTTCGATTCCTTTTTGACATCTCAGCTGTTATGTTAAGGTATCCGGATACCCTATCTGTCTGAGATTAAACGCTTATTGATTGGAGTGCTTACAGTTTTGACAGGGGACGTCATTTCGATTTCTGTATACAAAAAGTTAACTGACAGTTGTCAGTTACGAATTTTTTATAAATTCTCATATTTAAAAATTTAACTTATTGCTAGACATTATTTTGAAATGTTAGTATTTATTTCAATTCATTTTTAATTTTCAGTTTATTTATTAGTAATATTTTCTCAGACAGTGCAAGATTTAGTATTAGTATATGTTTTTGCCAAATTGATTGAAGAATAAAAAAAAGAACATACAAAAGCTTATTATAAATCAACAGAAAAACGAAAAACAATAATATGGACAATTATTTAGTAGTAAAAAGTCAAAAATAGTTTCATTTAACAATAGAATCGCAAGTAGATACAGTTTAATAAAGACAAAATAAATAAATACTTAAAACTAAAGGTTGTTTATTACTAATGAGCCCTTAAAGTACCGCCGAAGTCTCGTCTTGTATCGAGAGCTGGCTGCAAGCCATTATCCGTCGTATTACCAAAAGTAGGAATTTTACAACCTAATCGTGCATATGTACATAAAATTGAAGACTTGAAATAATGTAGGTGGAGCGCAGTGGGATCAGTTGAAATGTTCTATTTGAACGCGGAAACTCAAGATTGTTTTAAAAATATTGGTGCAAAATTTAAAAGAACCTATTGCTATGTACTAAGGGAGTCCAACATTGTAAACCTTTCTTTTCGTTAAGCTACTAGTAAATTGCTAATTGCCTTTATTAACAATCGAGCATCCAAACGTATCTAAAAAGTGACATTTCGTGAAAATAAACAAAGCTTATATGTATGTACGCTTAAACGGACCTATTAATTGGAATTCCCAACTGTTGGCTGGGCCATTCCATCCACTGCTCTTATAATAGTACGTTTCCACCAACAAATAATCCGAGATTTAAGGCAAGTGATTGAAAATAAATCATGAGGTGTTTCCACCAAAGAAAAGGAGATTAATTTGACGTTTGATTAATGTCATAACAACCAAACTTCAAATTATTCTCCTTTCGAAAAGAAAAAAAATACATATGTATTTGTTCACTCATCATCTGTAAGTAATTAGTTTTATTATATTCTTGTATATATTTATTATTTTTGTATACTTACATTTTATTTCGTCTGTGATTTCTTGAAAGTTGTTTATTGTTTTGAATTTGAGTCATATAGAAGTGAGACAGATAGTTTTTGTTGACATTTCCATCTGTCAATAAACGAAACTGGCGTTTAAATGGGTCGGTTCAACAATTATTCTCCGAAAAAAAAGTTTGTTTGATTTGACAAACTAATGTTTCCAAGTAGATTTCAATGAGTTTTATTTGAAATCTTCATTTGAGGAGATTAAAATTTGTATGGTAAATCTTCGAGATTTCAAGGAGATTTGTGACAAATCTAGCTAAATCTCGGTTTAGTGCCCGGTGGAAACGTAGTATAAGAATAATTGTACAGATGTCATATGGATTAGGCAAATTGCTAAAAGTTAAAGTAGCTATTCCGTATATTAACTAAGCAAATTGTTAAGAGATATTAAGTTTTTAAAATCGTTTAATATTAGGTAAATTATTTGTTAAGCTAAGTACATTGTTAAAAATGGATTTAACAATTAACTAAATCGTTTGAAATTTTCGCCATTGTAAATAGAAGAGGTCCTTAAATTGATTATTTTGAAACACCTGTGCTTAGAGCAAGGAAATATGACGTATTTTTATTAGCAACTACTGCTTGATACCTTGACGAAAAGTACGAAAAAATAAGTACTCGCTGCGGTTTTTTGGTATATTTATAATTAAAGCTCATTTCCAATTCGCAGGAAAAACTGCAGTCGTTATGATAGTATTTAAGAGGTGGTTAAATGGTTTCAATGTACAGGGAAGAGTTTACCAAAAGATTTTCAAACTTTTACAGTAAATTAAGGGCTTACATAAGGTTAAAGCTGTATCTGTCGAATTAGCTATAATATGTTTAACGTTAAAAAATAATGCAAAATGTACTGTTCTATCGCGATAATGGAAAGAAGTCAACAGTATGTGATTTTAACAAAACGGCGATTTAACACAGCATGCCACAAAACACATCTTGGACTTTTGATTTGGGTAGGTATATATGTACATAGTAATCTCACTCGCATTAAACAATATGATTTGGTTACTGAGATTTGACTCCTTTAGAAATTTCCATGTGTTTTCTGTTCTTTTTCAAGTGTCCTGAAAGTCAGGATATTCAAAAATTATAAAAATTGTTTTACTTTAAAAAATAACCGACAGAAATGATTTTTGAAACCTCTTAGATCTTTTTCTTGTCTAGGAGCCACTGTCAGAGGTACGGATTTTTATTATAAACCAGCGCTCCATATTGTGTATAGGTACACACTTAATTTATTCAAATATTTATGTATGTATGTTCTTTTTATTCATACTTCTCAAAAATAAATTAAAATTAAACAGCATTCCGTTAAATTGACGTATTTGGCAAGTGACAGATAAATAACAGCTGATCAAAAAGAGCTGAGATGTCAAAAAAGGAATCGAAAGGTATCCAAGAATTTCTAGGGTATGTAGCTATCTGACAGAACAGCTGATTCAGCACATGGTTGAATTTCAAGAAACTTGAAAATTGATTTCAGCTTTTTGTATTTATTAGTAAACAAAAAGATACAAAATGTTAGTTCAAGTTGTATTTGAGGATGTTCTGTACATAATAGAGGTTGAAGAAGAAAACGGAGATTTCGCAAGTAAATTATTAATCGTATAGAATTCCAATTGAGCTAAGAGGAAATTTAACATAGATTACAGATTAAGGTTACCTCTTATTTATTAAATTGTTATGCACCTATCAATTCATCATCGTCCGACGAATCAGTTGAATTATCCTTAAATGTTTTATCTTACAACAATTTTGACTTCGAAGCTTAAATGTTTCTCTGCTTTTTGTGAACAGCTGAAAGTTGTTTTTATTTTTTTGTCAGTTATCTCAATACAGCTATCCAACTCGTTCAACAAGGTATCTAAAAATCCACCTATCCAAGATACCCTATCCGACACGAGATTGAACGCAGCCATTTTGACGTGGCAGACATTTTTATTTTAAGTAAAACACTAGTCGAAGTGTAGTAAGGATTTTAGTCATCAAGTACCAGAACCAACAAAATCTCAAATTGTTCTTAAAAAAATTAAGTTTTAAACTTCCATGGCTCATAGGTTTAACAAGAAAACAAAGCCTTCAAAACTAACTATAAATTATTTGAATAGAAATAGAAAACTTAGGTTTTTTTTTCGGTTGGATTTCCGTTAGCGTTTTTAAATACGTTTATTTGAGAAAGATGAAGATACTTAAGTTTTTTTTTTATGGCACATAAAAGTTCTTATAAAGGGTGTCCCAAAATTAACGCAAGATTTGAATTTGCCGCCATTTGTGCAGTGAAGTGTTGGAAACCCTGAAAAAAAAGCAATTTGACTTCATTATTAAAGAATATTTCAAAAATAGTGAAAGCTTGGCGGCTGCAGTTCGAAAATTTCATACAAAATATGGTCGGAATAGTGTTTTAACTTCGTCAACTGTGAAGAGATTAATTGAAAAATTCATGGAGACTGGATCCGTTGGAGACGCCAAACACACTGGTCGTCCAAAAACAAGCCGTTCAAATGTGAATGTCGAAGCAGTGCGTGAGAGTGTTGCTGACAATCCAGGAACCTCAATTCGACGTCGTGGACAAGAATTGCAAATTTCAAGAACCTCTCTACAGCGTATACTCACCAAAGATCTGTGTTTTCAAGCTTACAAAATTCAATTAACACAACAATTGAAGCCTAATGAAATGACCATGGACAGAGCAGAGAGTTCGTTGAATGGATTATTGAACATCAACAAATGGACCCTGATTTTTCGAGCAAAATCATTCTAAGCGATGAAGCACATTTTCATCTTGATGGCTTTGTCAATCGCCAAAATTGCCGCATTTGGGGTTCGGAGAACCCACATGTGATTGTCGAAAAACAAATGCATCCACAACACGTGACTGTATGGTGTGGATTTTGGGCTGGATTGGGCCATATTTTTTTTGAAAATGATGCTGGTCAAGCAGTGACTGTTACTGGTGCTCGATATCGCGACATGATTACACAGTTCTTTCTGCCAAAATTGGATGATATTGATGTGTCCAATATGTGGTTTCAACAAGACGGTGCCACATGTCATACAGCCCGTGAAACAATTCAATTACTGCATGAGACATTTCCAGGTCGTGTACTCTCTCGTTTCGGTGATCAAAATTGGCCTCCTAGATCGTGTGATTTAACACCATTAGACTTCTTTTTATGGGGTTATTTGAAATCACAAGTCTATGTCAACAAGCCCACAACCACCCGTGCATTAAAGGAGGAGATTCAACGCTGCATCAACGAAATTCAGCCACATTTATGCAGAATGGTCATGGAAAATTTCAACAAAAGAGTGCGCATGTGCATGCAAAGCCGTGGAGGCCATTTGTCCGATGTGTTATTCCATACATAACCCTATCCTATGTACTTTACGAGTCAATAAAAATATAACTATCAAAAGACTAAAAACGGCGTTTTCTATTTAATTCAAATCTTGCGTTAATTTTGGGACACCCTTTATTATATCCAAAACCCAAAAGCCAACTTTAATAATTTATTTAAAAAAAAAAATGCCTAACTTAATATCTCAAAGCTTAAATCCACTAATTCAATTTTCTTCAAATACGTACATATGTATAAGGGATGAACAAATATCATTAATTTATTATCACCTTGATATTTTGCTTTCAACTTTATTTTGCTGTGGAGCGCGCGGTCAACAAACGTCCTCCAAGTGAAGTGAGTAATAAGTTTTGAATACATTTCAAACCTATGGTCGGTCTTACACATAATACTCGTACGTGACGTTCTAGAAAGTTATCCCCTGAATAAAATGTTCTCACAATTCAAGTTAATTGGAGTAAAGGCCACCGTTTCACTGATCACTGACCTATGGTGCTCTGAAATCTTCCATTTTTTCGTTTGCAAAATAAACTAAATCTAAAGCGAGAGAGAGTTAATTGAATTAAAGGCCAATGTTACACTGACCCATGTTCCAAAATTTACTTTTTTAACCCCTCTCTCGGATTTATAATTCTGTCCAAACCAAAACTCATTCTCAAGCCTGTATACGGTCCACGACCATGACGACGTGTGTCACGTAAAACAGACAGAAAACATCGACGACGTAATAATTTGCCTCCGAGCCGTTCGCGTCGTCTCGTTGTTGACGGAGAGTGAAACTGTGTCATGGTCAATTCGCTCGTAAATTATCTTCCGGCAGATTAAATTGGCGGTAAACCGTTTATTCACGCTCAAGATACATATAACGCGCGCGCCTCTAATAAACACAAACGCTTCATGATAAACCGGCATTAGACTACATCAGTCACAACAAGTTGATAAAACCACCCCCGACATCCCTTCACGATTCAAGTCGACGCAAAAATAACACGTCGCCGTGTCGTATCGTCACTTATGTCCATACATACATACATATATCGCACATATTGGCGAGTTCAAGATGTAGGGGCAAGGTCGAAATTTATGTTTTGTGCATACCCAAGCACAACGGCCTTGACAGAGATGATGAACGCGGACACATCCACCAGTTAAACGATTTGTAACGTTTTTGACACAAAGTCATGGATAATCGAGTTTATAATTTGATTATAAGGCGGGTGTGATCTGTATTATTCGAGAGTTCCAGTGATGCACGATAACAACGAGACAGCCAGGCGAGTATAATGGCGATGGCGCACCGTTTGATGCTAAATCAATTTAGGTATTTCCACAAACAGCCTTGAACTAGTCAAAGATGATTCTCTACAGTTCAAGGCACCTTGAGACTTTTATTTAGAAACCGAACTGACTGAAAACTCGTTCATTTAATTGAATCCAGGAACCGCATACGAGTGTAGTACGTGCGATTGTTATTTTCAATTGAGCAGCGAGTATAAGTAAGTTAGTTTGGTGAGGGTGCACGGGAATTTAATGCGTTCACTTAAACGTTACGATATAGATAGATAGATCACGGTCAATGGCGTTGTAATTCAAAGTTGACCAAGAAAGTGATTTAATCTGTAAGATTTACAACGTTTCTTTTTTTTTTTTAGTCTGCGTATTAAGAAATATATTCAACGTATGTACCTATTTTCTAAAGACGTCAATTATATACTCTATGCGGTAGTAAGGCGTGTGTCTAAGGTGCTCTGTGTTGTGTTTAAGTGACAACTATTCAGACGGAAACGGATCTTAGTTGGACTTGAACTTGAAGAAAATAGGATAGGATTGATGGCTTTTTAAGAGGCTTTTATTAAACTTTTATCATATTCAATTATACAATCTGGCATACGAGCGGAAAAGTTGGGATTTTGAGAAATGAATTTCCATGTTATTCGTTATTTGCAGTAGGCTCTATGTGTCAGCTTTATAATTTTTCCAATAAGAAGTTTTAACAACGTATTGAAAATGTAAACATTTATTACCAAAACTCCTATATGACAAAAGCATTCATTTTTCTACAGATGGATCCAAGACTAATGAGGGAGTTGGTAGTGGTGTGTACTCAGAAAAGCTTAAAAGCGGAAAATTTAGCGATCAAAGAGGTTCTCTCCTGGCTAAGGGAAAACGTGATATCAACTTCTGATATCCGCATCTTCTCTGACAGTCAGGCTGCTATTAAATCACTAGACGGTGTCTCAACCAAATCTCTAACGGCCCTCAATTGTCAATCGTCTCTTATGGAGTTGGCGCAGCAATTTAACATTCACCTATGTTGGGTGCCGGGCCACAGAGACATCACAGGAAATTTTAGAGCCGATAAACTCGCTAAAAATGGAACCGTCATACCTTTTTCACCTGAAAGGGAGAAGATAGGTATACCGATAGCTGCATGTAAACTTCTGCTAAAAGAAACAGCTTTTGCGATAGCAAACTCTAGGTGGCACAATTTACCAATATGCGCAGCCACAAAACTCATACGGCCTTCGCTGGACCTAAAGCACTCTAAAGACTTTTTATCTCAAAGCAGACTTCCTAATAGGTGTCCATACGGGACACTGTCTTATAGGCAGACACGCAATACGACTTGGTGTATCCTCAAATGACTTCTGCAGGAGCTGTATGGACGAGAAAGAAGAGGAAACAATCTCTCACCTTCTCTGCACTTGCTCTGCTCTTGCACTACGACACAAACTTCATCTGGGAGACTACTCTTTTTATAATCCCAGTGAACTAGTTAAAAAGGATATCAAATATCTTCTTCGCTTTATAAAAAGCTCAAAATGGTTCGACTAGTAAGAAGTAATTCTTTAGAATCATGTGGTATCACAATGGGCCTTTTCTTTTGGCCTAAGTGCGTGGATTCTGAAACCGCAGCCACTTTAACTAACCTAACCTAACCAAAAGGTGGCGCTACTTGACAGCCCTACTTGACGGCCCTATACTTATAAAGGGTGATTTTTTTAAAAGCTATAGGAAAGTTTTTCACAAAAAAAAAACACATACAATTCAGAAAAAGACATGAAATCTTTATTTGAATCAATAGTACCGTCCATACAATTTAATGTTCAAAGATTAATTCATGCAAATGTTGACCTTGACTGCGCCTCAAATGGTACATCTGCTTAGTCCAATTTTGGCATATTCTTTGCAACATTTCGGCCGGTATCTCACGAATAAATGCTTCAATGTTGTCTTCCAATACGTCAATTGAAGCGGGCTTATTTGTAGAAACATGAGCTTTAACATAGCCCCTCAAAAAATAGTCTAAAGGCGTTAAATCGCACGATCTAGGCGGCCAATTCACCGGTGCCGAACGTGAAATAAAATGTTCACCGAACTCGCCTCTTAATAATTCCATTGTTGCTCGTGCTGTGTGGCATGTGGCAACGTCTTGTTGAAACCAAACCACATGTCATGCAAGTCAAGCTCTTGTATTTTGGGCAAAAAAAAGTTGGATATCATCTCACGGTAGCGCTCACCATTCACAGTTACGTTACGATTCGCATCATCTTTGAAGAAGTACGGTCCAATGATGCCACCAGCCTATAAACCGCACCAAACTGTGACTTTTTCTGTATGCATTGGTAGCTCTTACAATGCTTCTGGCTGATATTCACTCCAAAATCGACAATTCTGCTTATTTACGTACCCTTTCAGCCAAAAATGTGCTTCGTCGCTGAATACACTTTTTCGTGCGATGAACTTTCTTAACAGAGCACGCATTTTGATAATAAAATTCAATAATTTGCAAGCGTTGTTCGTTGGTAAGACGATTCATGGTTAAATTATAGACCAAACTGAGGATTTTTGACAGTGAAACAAAACACGAAACGTACTTCAGCTGTTTAAACCATGGTTGCCAAAAAAAAGATAATAGCTAAAAAATCACCCTTTAATTTCTAGGGCTTCCTAGATATGTGTGTGTCAACCGATTGTGGAACATTGTTACCGGCGCCCCTATAGGCTACACAAGTAGAAGGTGTAAACTGTACTGATATGCCAACACATTTTATATCAGCTCAAAGATCTTTCTAGATAGACCTTAAATAGACATTATTTGACTATAAAGTTTATTAATAAACATATCTTAAACAATGCAAGTCTATAATTTTAATCTTATTTTGTTTTCTCTTTCAGATTTACATTGCTGAAACAGCTGAACCAAACCTCAGATCTCTTCTAATTGGAGCACCAGCATTTTCCTACACCAACGGAATTCTGCTCGTCTATATTCTTGGGTCAAGTCTTGAATGGCGTTTAGTAGCGTGGTTATCGATTGTGCTGCCAGTCCTAGCTGCAGTAGCACTTTTTCTTATCCCAGAAACACCATCATGGTTGGTGCGCAACAATCGTTCGGAGAAAGCCTACAAAGCTTTGAAATTCCTACGGCACAACGAATCTACTGCTCAATCTGAATTAACTACAATCCACGAACGTCTGGACCAGGAGAAAGTCACAACCAAGACGAATGAGAACATTTTCCGTCTCTGTTGTCAACGTGCTGCCTACAAGCCCCTCTTTATTGTAATCGTCTTTTCGATACTTCAAATGTTTTCCGGGACTTTTCTGGTTGTTTTCTATGCCATCGATATCATTTCGGAATTCGGGAACAGTATTGAACCCAAGTCGGCAGCTATTCTCACCAGTATTGTACGTTGCCTATGCACGCTAATGATATGCTTCATTTTACTGGTTGTGCGCCGAAGACTTATAACAATCATCTCAGCATTGGGTTCAGGTTTGAGCTGTTTGGGCCTCAGCTTATTTATGTACTACCGTCAAGGCCAACCAAACTCTCAACTTGACGTCTATGTTGCTATTACCTGTTTGACGTGCTACATTGCATTCAATACTCCTTTGATGGTCATGCCCGGAATCATGGTTGGAGAATTGTTTCCTGCCAAAATTCGAGGTCGTACAGCTGGTACAATGTTTGCGTGTTGCAATGTAGCGCTGTTTTGTTTGGCAAAAGCGTTTCCAGTCATAAAAGAAGCAGTGAAGACACGTGGAGTGTTTCTAATGTTTGCTATTGCTAGTTTCTTGGCAGCAATTTTCACATTCCTTCTGCAACCAGAAACCAAAGGAAGGACTTTGGATGAAATTGAAGATTATTTCAATGAGAAAAATTGGTTTTGGATAAATCGAAGTCATCGATTCAGGAGTAATAAAAAGCTTACAGTCAAAGCATAGGAGAGATTGATTATTGAAGTTTGCTTGTTCATTAGAGTAGAACTCGATGTGTGATAATTTTTGTTTTTAATATTAAATAGAACTATTAATAGGTATCAAATAAATCTGTATGTACATATGTACAGTATAAATTTACTATTATTTTAGGTTTATTTTAAGTATAGGCATAACAATTATTGTATATTTTATAGAATTTAAAATTTGTTGGATTGCAATTTATATCAAATCAAAAATGTATGCATGTTCAAATATCTGTAAATAATTGAAGAATGAAAATGAAATTAAAAGAAATCCCATCTAAAAATTTATTGTTTTCATTTTGATGTATAAAATGCATTTTTTTAAATCAAATAACAAGTGCACATTCGAAGATATAGTACGAGATCTGCAGAATTAATTAATGCTTAATTTTCTTTAAACGTGTTTTTTGTTATTTGCTTCTTGTGATGAGCAGTTTTCAAATATCGGTTGAGAAAGACTCTGTTGTGGAAATATAGTTTCTGAATGTGTCTTGAAAGTTTTTCGAAAAAGTTGCTTTACTCGAAATGTTATAGAAATAAATCATTTTAAATGCTTTGTCTTTTTTCTCAAATACAACGTAGAAGCTGCAATTTCTTACGAATCGAGTTCATTATATACATAACAAAGTTAAAGTTCATTTCCTTTAGTGACTAGAAACTCCAAATGGAATTACTATGTATCGAAATTGAATTCGAAACTTTCCCCTAAAAGGCTTTGGACCAATTGACAACAGTTAGGTAATTCTTCCTCAATGAGTATTACTAAATGTGAAATTGACGCTGATGTGCTACATATATAATTTTTTTTTTAAAACAATGTTGAAGACCATAATTTCGATTTCTCCGAAAGAATTAATCCATACCTACAGTAAAGAGTTTCCAAATCGAATCAGTTGATGAGAATGATGTTATTTATTATGTAGGATTAATTAAGGGTCCATGAAATAACTCCCACTTTTAAAAACGAAATAAGTCCCACCAAAAATTGCTTAAAAAAATGAAATAACTCCCACGAAATAAGTCCCACTTTTGAAAACGAAATAAGTCCCACCAAAATGAAATGATTTAAAAATTTACTTGAAATGAAATAAATTCCACTCAAAATGAAATAACTCCCCCTTGAATAATATATTTCTTAAATGAATTAAGTCCCACTTTCATAAACGAAATAAGTCCCACTAGTAACAACTTTTGGATTCGTAAATGGATGAAGTACAGATCAATTGTTCTTATTATTAAGATGGAAACCGTTTCGGAAGGACCATCAGATTAAAATTATCGACCTTTATAAATGGCTTGAAGATCTAGTGCATGGTAGACGGTATTATAGTTTTAACGTGGCATTGAGATTAGTTGTATTTTGTAATGGTGATATTAGAAAACATGGAACACGAATTCCAATTTCCTACTAAAAATATAATAAAACACTTACATACGTAATTACGTCAACATTTTTTTATATTGTTTTTCCAGTTAAGTTCGGTACCTATTTGTACACATTTCTTTAAAGTTTTTTTTATTATAGTAAGTATAAAGTAATTAATAACAAAAAAAGGAGAGCCATGAGAATTAAGGACAAAAAATTATGGTTGTCCCTTTTACGAAATGTCCAATATATAACTTTTTGCATAAGAAAAAAATGAGAAATAAAGCCATAATGGCCTTTTATTTAAAAAAGCTGTTGATATTGGCGCCTGCCTGGCGACTTTACATACCCTAAGTGGAGCAACGGAGTTGCGTGAGCGGGTGTGACCCCGAAGAAGGGAGTTAAAATCCTGAGAACCCTCGAAGCGGGCCACCCACAGGTGCTTTTATTGAAAGAAGTTGTTGATATAGGCGCCTGCCTGGCGACTTTACACACATTATATATAATTGTTTCTCAAAAAAAATATAAATAAACTTGCTGTTATTCCTCTTCCCTGCAATTATTTCGTATGTCAAACTCATGTTCACTATTGAAATTCACAAACTTAACTAATCAATATAATGATAAGGTCTTGTAAACTAGCACACTTAAAAACAAATTTGAAACAATACCATTCATTTCGTAAAGAGCAAGAAATAACGGAACTTTTCGAAAGCATATTCTACAATACAATAATTTTTTTTTAAAAGCAACAAAAAGAACATTATGAAATTCAATGAGAAACAACGTGAAGAGCAACAAATAACGGCAAAAATTATTAAGCATTCACTTAAAATGTAAAATTATGAAAATGAAATAAGTCCCACTTAAAACGAAATAAATCCCACCAAAATATAAAGTTAGGGGTATGAAATAACTCCCACTTTACAAAAAGAATTTATTCCCACTCAAAACGAAATAAGTCCACTTAACATAAAAACGCGTAACGAAATAAGTCCCACCAATTGACGAAATAAGTCCCACTTTTTAAAACGAAATAACTCCCACTTCCAAAATAGCATTTTTTGGTGGAACTTATTTCGTTTTTAAAAGTGGCGACTTATTTCGTGGGAGTTATTTCATAGACCCTTAATTAAATCAAACGCTGTTGGAGAAGATGGGATACCACATCGATTTATAAAGCTAATTCTGCCTTACATTATACCTTGTCTAGCTCATGTTATTAACCATTGCATTACAACTTCAACCTTCGCTAAATCATGCAAGTGATTTCAGGCCAATAAGTATTTTACTGTGCTTATCGAAAGCTGAGCAGATTCTTGAGCAGAGCACTTATCCTTACATAACCCTTTATTTCCTGGCCAATCTGGTTTTAAGTCTAAACACAGTTGTTTTACTGCCATGGTAAAAATACTGGAAGATATAAGATAGGACTATGATAAAGGATATGTTATGCTTCTTTGTATGCTTGATTTCTATAAGGCTTTCGACAAAGTAAACCATAAAATTCAATGCTGTAAACTTAAAAATCTGTTTGGTTTTGAAAACTCTTCAGTAAAATTACTCGAAAGCTATCTTTCTGACACACTTCAGATGGTTGTCAGTAATGAAACATTTTCCAACTGCTTGTTCCACAGGGATCAACCCTAGGTCCCTTTTTTTCTGTATGCTTATTATTGACTTGCGACCTCTATGCTGTTGTTGTTCAATTAAACTCGATTCGGCCAGTTTACAATATAGAGAAACTTATATTATATTTAAACAAGGACCTCTGTAACATCAGTTAATGGTCTGTTTCAAATGGGTTATAACTTAATCTCTTACTCTGTAAGAAAAAACTAAAAATTGTTTAAACTGTAAAACGTCTGGGCTTTGTTCTAAATAGTAACCTATCAGGATATAATTATACAAACAATGTTATAGATAGGATATAAGGTTGTGTTCGGAAGTTATGGATGACTGCAAACTTTACTTCAGTCGTTGCTAGACGACAGCTTGTTAAAAGTCTAATCTTACCTTTCATAACATACTCTGAAGTAGTCTACCCTAATGTTGATTTCTTATCTCAACGTGAAATTCAAGTGTCCTTCAATGACTCCATTAGGCACATTCATGGACTTCGTAGATACGACCTTATTTCACAGTACCTACGCTACGTCCTTTTTAGGAAATACATTAAATCACCATATTGATTCAAGAAACTGTTTATTTTTACTTAATCATTTATCTACTAAGACTCCATTGTATTTGTAATTTGCTCGTTCACTAAGAACTTTAAGACTTATTCCATCACGTTACCACTATCTTAATTCGTTTCGTTTAATTTGTATTTATGCTGAGAGTCATTCTGTAATTTTCAAAACGGTTATGATTAACGATATCGTCAATAATTTGCTTCAAGTAATTTTGTCCCTATCGTCTCGTCTATCGTTTTAAGTATAAGATAACTGAAATGTCAAAATGAACTCAACCAAAGATAAAGCTTGTTTGATAAGTTGAAAATGTTATTAAACTTGGTTTTTGTCTAATTTGTGGGAAATTCTAAAAATTTGCAACCATTACTGTTTTTATTTTTTGCCGCTGAAGATGTACATAAGTATAATTGAACATGTAAGTTATTTATGTCTGATATTATTGTAATTATATATAATCTAATATAATGGGTGATTTTTTTGAGGTTAGGATTTTCATGCATTAGTATTTGACAGATCACGCGGGATTTCAGACATGGTGTCAAAGAGAAAGATGCTCAGTATGCTTTGACATTTCATCATGAATAGACTTACTAACGAGCAACGCTTGCAAATCATTGAATTTTATTACCAAAATCAGTGTTCGGTTCGAAATGTGTTTCGCGCTTTACGTCCGATTTATGGTCTACATAAATGAGGCTCATTTCTGGTTGAATGGCTACGTAAATAAGCAAAATTGCCGCATTTGGAGTGAAGAGCAACCAGAAGCCGTTCAAGAACTTCCCATGCATCCCGAAAAATGCACTGTTTGGTGTGGTTTGTACGCTGGTGGAATCATTGGACCGTATTTTTTCAGAGATGCTGTTGGACGCAACGTTACGGTGAATGGCGATCGCTATCGTTCAATGCTAACAAACTTTTTGTTGCCAAAAATGGAAGAACTGAACTTGGTTGACATGTGGTTTCAACAAGATGGCGCTACATGCCACACAGCTCGCGATTCTATGGCCATTTTGAGGGAAAACTTCGGAGAACAATTCATCTCAAGGAATGGACCGGTAAGTTGGCCACCAAGATCATGCGATTTGACGCCTTTAGACTATTTCTTGTGGGGCTACATCAAGTCTAAAGTCTACACAAATAAGCCAGCAACTATTCCAGCTTTGGAAGACAACATTTCCGAAGAAATTCGGGCTATTCCGGCTGAAATACTCGAAAAAGTTACCCAAAATTGGACTTTCCGAATGGACCACCTAAGACGCAGCCGCGGTCAACATTTAAATGAAATTATCTTCAAAAAGTAAATGTCATGGACCAATCTAACGTTACAAATAAAGAATCGATGAGATTTTGCAAATTTTATGCGTTTCACCCGATCACCCGATATAAAATTCTCCTGTCACAGTGTTAGTTGCCATACTCCTTCGAAACGACATCAGAGAGAAAAAACTAAATGAGAGAACCAAATTTCCTCGTCTCCGTCTCTTCGAAACCTCTTACTCTCATTTTTTATAGCGTGTTGAATTCGTATCGGTGTATACATGTTTTCACCCCGGAAAAGAGTACACAAAAAAACATCACTTCCGGGAAATGCGACATTTCTCATTTTTGTTTATTGATAGCCAAGAAGGCTATGTTTTTTAAAGTCTCATTATAATATTTGTAATTCTCATGAATTTTTTTTTTAATTTTGCTAACATCTTGTCGTTTTTATATCTACAAAAATACTCCTATAATTCAAATTAATTCTAGCAAAACATTTTTGTTTGTCAATAAATACCGGAAGAAGTTATACCGGTAGTTCGTGGTGAATTTGTTTTTCTCTTCTCTTTCTCTGAGCTACAGATAGATGGCATTAACAACCTTCTCTGAGTTACAGATAGATGGCATTAACAACCAAAACAAGAAAGGATGTGTGCAGAAAGAGTATAACAAGGTTAAGGTTTTTTAGACTAGACTTTATTTGTATATTTGAACGAGTACATGTTTTTTATAAATGAACATATGTTATGTTTATTTCAATAGTAATGCCTTAACTACTAACTTAACTACTGTATTATCTAAAATATACTGCATTGAATTATTTTACATTGAATTATAAAAGACGGAAATAATAAAGTTCTACAGTTTACCAGGAATATTTATATAAAATATCTACATCTTCTGCAATTGCGGTATCAATCGATATTTTCTGGAACTTAGTAACATTTATTTGTCATGAATTACAGCTTTTTTATACACCAAAAAAATCAATTATGAAATTTGGCTGCGATAATAACTACTTGAACACAGCATTTTTATTGTTTATAGTTATTCAGGTTTAGCCCTTAACTTTGATTTGCATTTATTTATGAATAGCCTAAAACGTTTAGCAAACATCTATGAATAAGCCACAATGCACTTTCAGAAAAACTGTAGTTAGAACTTTCCCTCACAGATTTTTCCTTGTCGCTATATAACTGAAAGATAAGATATAAATATTTAGAACTGGAAAATTTATAAAAATGATGCATAAGACTTAAATTTTGGTTGAAGAACAAATTTGTATATTCTTTTCACAAAACCACTGACCCAGCTTATGTAGTTAAGCCTTTAAAAGCAACACACTAGCTTAGTGGAAGGCAGTAAGAATAGCTTATCACCTATTCACAAATCTTATGCAATGAAAATTGGTAACAGAAGTAACAAGTTGACGGTCTTTTTATTTAGTGTCTACTTAAATCACTTATTTTCAGGATTTTGGAAATGTAGTGAGTAATGTAAAGGAAATAAACAACGAGTACACACAAATAAAATAGGAATGGAAAAAAGAGATGAGTATATAAAAATGTTTTCAATGTTCCATGTTTACATTCTGTAACTCTCGTTTTAAATGTTCCTGCAACTCTCGCATCGACAAAATTAAGTCGATAAACTCTGAAAATTGAAACAAATCTGAGTTTTTTGCATCTTTCAACGGTCAGAGCGAAAATTAAACGCATAAACTCAGCTAATAATACAAATAATAGTTGTAGTGCTTTCAGAGTTTTATGTTTCTAGGTCCTAATTCTCATTGGACTGTTGCACCACCTAATTTATTTTACTTACTTAATGATTAAAACTGGCTTCAAATAACTAACTAATACTTATTTAAATGCGTAATTTAGAATTGTTTCTAAATCTTCATTGTTCTGGCACCTAACAAGAGTAATTAATTTCACTTCATATTCGAATGATATTCATATCAAACGAACACAATGAGAGTACCGAAAAGTTGTTCATACACAATTTTGAATTTTCTTTGAACACCTCTGAACAGCTGACTACATCCGCCATTTTTCAAAGGTGGTCGCCATTTTTAAAAGGTGGTGAGCAGAAAGAAAAGAGAGAAAAGTTTTTTCTCTTTCGTGGTATGTGCACAAACTTGCATAAGTATTTGTTCCCCACATTTTTTTTACATATGCAAGTTGGTGGCCAAATCATAGCTTGTAGGCAAAAAGAGAAAAACCGTCGAAGTTGGTTCTCTCTATTAGTTCTTTCTCGATGACGACATTCGGTAGGTCTGAGAATAGGTTTTTATCTATTTTTTATATTCCTAAGTGCTATTATATAAATGCATCAACATCGTACACGGTTCAACGATCTTACGATAGTATTCAGTGACGCTATGTACAATGAAGGATTGATTGCTATTGAGGATCTTTGCGTTATCATTGCCAACTTACCACTCAGTAACTTCGGTGTGCATTCACCAAATCGATATGCATCTGATTTAATAGACACTGAATTGAATCGTGAACTATAATACCATTCTGTAGTGAGAAAGAAAAAACAAAAATGATTACATAATGTAAGACAATGACAGACGATACCTCTTAAGCTATCGTGCAAAAGCTGTCGTTTGACGATAATCGTTAAATGACCCCTCTGTTAAATTATGGAATTCTCTTCCTATAATAAGTATCAGATCTATCTCTAATGCCAATCGCTTCAAAAGTGCAATTTTTCTTTTATGGATTAATTTTAGGATCAATTGTTGAAGTAAAAACATTTTTCGCACAATCGTTGAATTTTGTGTTAAAATGATCAAGATGATCATTCAAAATAAATTATTTTTAAAGTTTTCCGATTCTTTGACACATAATCACCCCTATTACCGATGTCGTAAACGACAGCAAAATATACGACACGACACAATCTGCATTCCATAAGTCGTTTTCAACTTTTGTCACTCGTTTTGTTGTCGTGTGTAAACGTCAAGTGTGTTAAACGCTTTAATTCAGTATTCTGTAAGACGAAAAGAAACGACGACAATGAAAAAAAATGACGGTATCTCTCGTTTGAAAATTTGCTCACGACGAAGAAATGGAAGTTCGCAAAACTGTAAGATTCCTTGTTAAATAATTTATTTTATGGAATTTATTAGTATACTTTATTTGCGATAAATAAAAAATAAATATTTTTGCACATTTTCAGTTAAAATTATCATACCAAAACCAATTCCAGGCGCTTGTCCAGCTGATGGAAACCAACGAGCAGTTGGCTAGGGAGTTTTTGAAATGTATAAACAAAGCTGATTTTAAAAAAGAATGGAATGTTATAGCTGATAAACTCAACAGCAAAGGTCCTCCAATAAGAGATGGTGATGGTTGGCAAAAGGTTTGAATCAATTTATTCTATTTACATTAACACATTTTTAACATTTGCTTTTTCAGGTTTGGGGGCTGACTTTGAAATCAAAGTAAAAAAAAATTGTTCAGAACAACAAAAAAGAAGTGAAAGGAAATGGAGACGGGCCAAACCAATTGCACATTCTATCTGCGCTTGAGGATGCTGTTGCAAATCTACTTAAATATAAAACGATGGTGAGGTCCGAGTGGAAATGCAATTGGTGTATCGCAGATCCCAACCACTTCAACGTCTTCATCATCCGGACATATGTACAATGTACATAAGTCAAAGCAAATTGGCTACAAATGCAGATGCCGACGCTTCACTGTCCTATTTGTACAATTAATTGTGCCTTTGCAATATTTCGCTCTCTACCTTCTTCATCATTGTCACTATCGCTGCTTGTATTGTAACACATTTCAACACTTATCATTTTAATAATTTATTTATTTGGTAATAATTTAATAAAAACACATTTGGTGAATATCGAGTAATGAAATGATTTAGACTTTGATTTCAGTTTGACAGATCTCCGATACATTTTCATCGTTTAAAAATCTGCTACAAAATAGTCCCGTCGAAAAAGTTATGGAATGCCACTTAAAAAACGACACGACAAAGAAAACGAGTCATCGAAAAAACGAGACGACATTGGTAATAGGCATGAATAACAAAGTAAGGGAAGAATGGAAAAAATGATCTATGTATATCTAGATTCTTTGGAGTTTTAAGGTCCAAAAGACAAAGTCTGACAAACAAAAATTTGACAGACCCATATGCAAACTGTTGACTTGGATATTTAATGGATGTTGGAACTAAATTGTATTGATCTTCATCACCGAGTAGTCCTACCATAGGTTCTTTCTCTAACTTGTAAGACGCCAAAAAATTGTATTTATCTATTGTTGTTTTCAAAATATATGACGGACAAATGGATACTTTAAGTAACAATTATTATGAGTCAGTTGCATTAAAAACGCGAAACGATAAACATGGAGTGGGCAACAAAGAGAACCGCGTCGCTGTTATTGAACTACACAAATGCAGTAAAACTCCCACTGAGATTTTCGAATTGCCCTCCGGCAGCCCGGAACTTAATCCGCTGGACTACCGTCTATGAAATGTCTTGGAAGCGAAGACTTACTGTAAGCCTCACCGAAAAATTGAGTCTCTTAAAGGTGATTTAGTGAAGACAGTAGCTTCCCTGGAAGTCGTGCGTGCAGCGATAGATGATCGTTTAAGCGATGGATCGTTTAAGAAAGTGTTTCAAGGCTAAGGGTGGCCGCTTTGAATAATTTTCTACAAATTTATAATGTCAAAAAAATAAACATCTCAAAAAGAATTTTGATAACTGGTTTATTATTTAAATAAGGCGTGATTGTGAGGGACAGAACTTATGGCAGGACTACATACGTATAAACTGCTGCCTTTGTATTAAGGCATACTAGTTTTTCATTGAGTTTGTTATGTTTTATGATCGAGTACTCTCCGACATTTTATCGTAAGCAATATGTTCCATAAAAAAGAAAACCATATTATTGAAATTTGCTAGTCCCTTTCAAGATAGTTGTCTTTATGGTGTTTATAGGATTGTAAACAAGTTGATAATCAAACATCATAGTAGCCGTTGGCTATAATAACCCCAATTACTATTCACTTAATAATTTATTTAAATTACTGGATGTCCAATTCTATCTACACATAAGATTATTTTAGCATAAAGTCACGAATATTGAATTGAATATAACTAATATTTTTCTAAATTTAATTAGTACCTTATTGTTGTTTTTTTTCGAGGACGAAATTTTAACAATGAATATAGATACATACTTACGCATATACAAACAACATTAATGAAAAACCGAGTTGTTTCCAGTTTCAAAAATTACAATTTTTCGAAACCAACTAAAAAAAAATTTTCGAAAGCGTTCCAAATAAAAACAGAATCATATTTTGTTGTACTTGTGAAAATAAAAAAGTATTTATTTAATATTATGAAATTAAATAGAAATTACAAAATCTAACTTCTTTTTTTTTATAAATTAACTAAAAACTATTTTCAATATATTGGAAAGATAAAATTTGATATGTATATATATATATATATATATATGTGAAAATATATATTTAATGTATAATATTTTTAATTGTTTAAATGGACAAACACATTTATTTATATTTATCAAAAATATAAAAGAAAATTTACCTGAGTCTGGATTTTTGCACAATTACTTTTTTTTTCTATTTATTTAAACTTTGAACAGTGTTGTGTGTGTTCTTTAATTTTTAACTAACTCTGGAAGAGGAGGGCTTTTAAATGCGTTTCTGGAAAACGTAAAATCTATTTTTAGAAATTTCTTTATAAAAAAATTAATTATGTTTTTTTTTTGAAAAAAATCATGGATATCAATATAATTTTAAAAGTTTTAGTTAATATTTTGTTGAAGAGAAAATAATAATATTTAGTATAAACATATTTTTATTTTATGTAAGTAATTTGCATATATTATGTATCATTTACATACGAGTATATATCAAAATCCAATGTTTTGGATTTTTATGAAATTGGAATTGGAAGACAGATTAAAAAAGTTAATATATATTTTGTTATCCAAACATTGAACATATTTAAACAGGTTTGGTATATAATTTGTTGTATATAAGAGTATACCATTATGTTATGAAATATTTAAATTTAAGAATATTTTAGGAACATTTCAATGAGAAAATAATGTATGTAGGTATTTTTCTTTCCAAATAGATTGCTATGTCTGTCCATATATGTATATATAGTAAAGTATAATTTTAATTTTATCTTTTAATTGTAAAAAACCATTATATTGAAATTTGTATTTTTGATTTTTGCTTACCATGGTCGCAATAAAATACGATACGACATACATCACATTATGTAGATTCAACTCCAAGAATGTTTTAATTAAATTGAATTTTCAACCAACCATTTTTTCGTGCATCCTCCAAACGGGCTGTATTTTATTGTTGTTCTTTATTCTTACTTACTTTTGTATACAAGCCGTGGTAAACTGAAACTTTTTTTTAAAATATGATACAAGATTGTTTTGAATTCGATTTGAAAGCTCAAAATTCAAGATAGTTTTGTACTCGATTTAAAATCTCATAGAAACCTGGTGTAACAGATTTATTGCTAGTTTGTTCATATTGTTGGTTTATCTTTAATCCATGATTATTTAAACTCTTAATCTTCAAATGAGCTTACATATGTAAAGGGTGTCCCAAAATTAACGCAAGATTTGAATTAAATAGAAAACGCCGTTTTTAGTCTTTTGATAGTTATATTTTTATTGACTCGTAAAGTACATAGGATAGGGTTATGTATGGAATAACACATCGGACAAAGGGCCTCCACGGCTTTGCATGCACATGCGCACTCTTTTGTTGAAATTTTCCATGACCATTCTGCATAAATGTGGCTGAATTTCGTTGATACAGCGTTGAATCTTCTACTTTAATGCACGGGTGGTTGTGGGCTTGTTGACATAGACTTGTGATTTCAAATAACCCCATAAAAAGAAGTCTAATGGTGTTAAATCACACGATCTAGGAGGCCAATTTTGATCACCGAAACGAGAGAGTACACGACCTGGAAATGTTTCATGCAGTAATTGAATTGTTTCACGGGCTGTATGACATGTGTTACCGTCTTGTTGAAACCACATATTGGACACATCAATATCATCCAATTTTGGCAGAAAGAACTGTGTAATCATGTCGCGATATCGAGCACCAGTAACAGACACTGCTTGACCAGCATCATTTTCAAAAAAAATATGGCCCAATTATGCCTCCAGCCCAAAATCCACACCATACAGTCACGCGTTGTGGATGCATTTGTTTTTCGACAATCACATGTGGGTTCTCCGAACCCCAAATGCGGCAATTTTGGCGATTGACAAAGCCATCAAGATGAAAATGTGCTTCATCGCTTAGGATGATTTTGCTCGAAAAATCAGCCGCCAAGCTTTCACTATTTTTGAAATATTCTTTAATAATGAAGACACGTTGTTCTATCGTGTAACGCTCCATTTTTAATAACCCTATACTGTTAGCTGTCAAATTGCTTTTTTTCAGGGTTGCCAACACTTCACTGCACAAATGGCGGCAAATTCAAATCTTGCGTTAATTTTGGGACACCCTTTACTAAAATTTTTATTAAAAAAATAAATCATAGTTACAGACGTTAATAATTATGGATTAAGTTAAGTAAACGATTTTGATTGATTAGAGCCAGAACCAGAACCTCAGAGAATAACAAAGATTGTAAAAGAATCTTTTATCTACAATTTGAAGATTTTTTCCCAATGCATTTGCTTAGATTCTTCATTTGAAATCTCTACAATCAATATATGCAAGTGAATGACAATAATTCAAAAGGCTTTAATTGAATGCAGTCCTGAAGCGAATGCATTAAATCCCAAATGTTACGAACTGATTCAGTGAAATTTTTGGGGAAAAAATTATTGAATAGGATACAAAATGATAACATTCTTTTTAAATTCAAATGATTATTGATTAGAAAATTTGAATTCCCAATTTTAAGATAAATTCAATGAATCCAATCTTTCAAGTAAATGCAATTCCGTCAGGCACCAAAAAACATACGTATAATTTGCATTTTTATTTTATAATTTACACCTAATAACGTATTGTTTTACTTAAGTATCTCTATAGTTTGTAAACAAACGTGTTTTTAATTAATGTTTTCTTATAGTTAATCATACAAACTCTTAAGTCATTTAAGAACCACACACCAATTTAAGGGAAAACAATTTACAGGTACTCTTAGGGGCTTCTTATAGCTATTCTATAGGTTTCCATCATTGAAGGGTTTATTGAATATTTCTATCATTAGGCAGGTCCAGACAACATAAGGGACTTCATTTGCAGTCGTGAACTTCATCTTTGAACGTACATTTTTACCAAGGCAACTAGTTAGTTTTTCAAGTATCATAAATTTCAACTTCAAAACTTTACTCTACAAACCTTTACTTTAAGTTCAAAGTACAAAAACAACCATCAGCATTGTTGTCTACAAAACACTCCTCAGGCAAGTTACAATTCTATCACGATTTGTATTTTGTACTGTAAAGAAATATTACTTATTTCTTTTTCAAATTGACAAGGAAGACTTTTACAGAAAATATTAAATGACGCTGTGCAGAAAATAAATACATATATCATAGAGTAATAAAGTTCAGCTTTCAGTTGAATGAAAATGATCAATTGTCATTTTGACAGATGTAGACTTGATTTGATAGTTAGGGAGATTTTTCTTGACTAACTTTCCAGGCAACTTTAATGGATAGTTATTTGGAAGGTAATTTTTTGGCAGCTGGCCAATCAGGTACTAGAAACTTGCCTTACTTTCAAGTCCTCTATGTCGTCTAAACCTGTCCATTGACAAAAAAAAAAATCTGATTAAAATCAGGTTGTAGGGTTGATCATTGAAAGCTAAATTGTCAGGAACACCTCCAGTGGAAAGGTTTTTAAAAAAGTTAAAAATTCAATTGTTCATTGAAAACTAAATAAGACAAAAGTTCTGGTAAAAATTATAGACAAACAACCTATTCTAAATTTCATTTTGTCAGTCAGAAGTAAAAACTCACTAAACTAAGACCAAACACCCGAAACATAAAAAACCACTGCATCAACAAAGTTTTCAAAAAAGAAATGTTAGATTTTCATGCCAATATTAAAGAATTACTTTTCATGAAACGAAAAACTACTCCTAATTGAGCAAGATCACCTCAAGTGTACCCCCCTTTTCCACTTGATTATTAAATTTAGGTATGAATATTTGTTCATGAAGTATTTACTATGAACAATTAATCCCCAGAACAGGGGAGTTATTCCGTAATTTCCAAAACGATTATCATTAGCGATATCGTCAATAATTTGCTTCACGTAACTTTATCACTATCGTTTCGTGAATCGTTTTCAGTATAAGATCATTTTTTATTTTCGTTTTGTAAGAAAAACTTAACATTTTTACTTCAATTAGCTTAGTTATCAATAGAAATTAATAGCAGACGATACCTAATTAGCTATCGAGCAAACGCTATCGTTTTGACGATATCACTTTGACAATTATCGTCTTACGTGAAGTGAGACTATCGTCGAAACGATATCGTCTGACGAAAATAGTTTTACGGAATGACCCTCCAGTTTTTGAAAATTTTTATTTTAATATTTTTTTTTATGAAAATTTGATTGACTTTTAATTAAAAAAATCAATAAATAAAAAGCTATTAAAAATATTTTAATAAAACTTCCAGGATTTATAGTTTAATAGTTGTAATTTGATAAGATATATAAAAATTTAAATTATTTATTGATTTTCATATTGTTAATTAACTTTTTAGTTAACAAATCAAAATTTCAATGACTTCTCCCTCAAAAAACAAAATTTGTTTTTCTCGATATTATGCATTAATCATTTAAGTAATAGAATCCGCAAAACAAATTGATTGCTCACGGTTAGATTGAACAAAAAAAATGAATTTATGACGGACCGGACGGTGAGCGATGTCGGTACAGCGGCGCGCTGCTGCTCGTTATTCACTTACATATATTTTATTCTACTCAGTAATTGTAAGTAAGTTATTTAATAAAAATAATGGTATTTAATGGATAATTTTACTAAAACACATTACATAAAATTAATTTATAAAATGTTTTTGTATTATTAAATAAACGAAGATATCAAAATTTTAGCAGTATTCTATTATTTTATTTTTTATTATTGTTCTTTACGAACGGTACTGATTATATTTATTTGTGGTCTTAAATAATATTTTCAATTTTCAACGAATGAATGTAAACTTTACTAGTTATCCAGCGTTACTCCATTGTTAGATAAGAAAATTAAGTTCGGTTTTTTTCATATACAAGGATAACAAAAAAATATCACAAGCCATTTTAGTTTATTTGTATGACTTACAAATTTTCATTAAAAAAAAATATTAAATTAAAATTTTCAAAAACTGTTCTGGGGATAACAAATATTCATACCTGAATTTAATAATCAAGCGAAAAAGGAGAGGTCCACTTGACGTGATCTTGCTCATTTGTATTTCGATTCACTGCTAGCCTAGTTTTTCGAGTTACCTAATGGGTTGCCTTTTCTTGTTGCCAAAACAATTGAAATAATTTGTACTTTTTATTGTACAGTATTGTATTGTATTTTATTAAATATGTACAGTGGCTCCCACGACAAATCGGACACATGAACAAGAAAATGTGTGAAGAGTGTAAAACTTTTTAACCATTAAATGTGACATTTAAACACGTTTTTATTTTAAATAGGTCAAAATTACAATTCAAGCCATTTAACAACAAATTAATATTAAAAACATAAGCAACTCTATAATTTAACACCTCACACATAATCGGACACTTAATATGTATTTAGTTGCTTATCCTCTTAATATAATGGCTTTCTCAAGGCTGCGAGATATTCAAGGAATAAGTTTTTAGCATACTCCAGGACTTGTTTTTTTTGCAATTTTTCTTGAAGGACCATCTTGAGGTTCTCAATGTTTCTAAAGTTATTTTGAGCAACTCGACGTCCCAGTTCGATGGCATTTAGGTCTGTGTTTTAAGCACCTTAAGGTAGTTATACAAACCATAACCTTGTTGTACAAGATAGTGTGCTTTGGGTAGTTGTCCTGGCAGGAAATGAAATTGCCTTGTATTCCGAGCTTACTGACAAAATATTGACGTTAGCCATTTGATAAGTTTTACCTTTCAAAAAATGTTAGTTTCGAACACCAGAACTTCAAAGCACATCCTCATACCATGTCCGACCCATCGCCATGCTTTAAGCAATATTCACATGTGCACGACCAACGACCAACGACCGAAACCAAAACAAGAATGATTTTTTTAGGTTAAGTACGCGCGATTATTTTATTCGTTGCGTTGCGAGTGTGGATAATGTGGAACGCGAATAAAGTTTGACAGTTCGTATCAACTTCAATTTTGTTCGTGACGAATAAATTTGTTTTCTTAAATTTATTAATATATGATATTGAAAACTAAAAGTATGCATCATAAATCAAATAGAAACTATATTGCTATCGTTTTGTTAAGAATTTGTGGTCTTCAAACGTATATAAACTCACATTTTATAATTCATTCGTCGTTCGTTGGTCGCACTCATGTGAATACTACTTTACAGTAGCTCTATTATGCTCATGAGTAGATTCTTCATTTGCTTTCCGCGGTATATAGAGTTAAATTTGCTTTCGTTCGTGAACAAAACCTAATTTATAATATCGTAATATGTCTAACGGTTAACTAACAATGCAAAAATATGAAGTTCCACCTTATTCTAAGAAGACGAATCCTCTGTTCATTAGCAATGCTTCTTCTTCGGATGGTTTCGTTGCTAATTTCTTTACTCATGATGTCTTTCAAAAAAATCTTTAGAGATTCCGAAGATAAGAAGTGATTTTAGTTGATTAGCCTAAAAAAGAAGCCTCTCATCGCACGTCTCCAGCTTCTTACCTTTTAGTTTACAGCTCACATTATGAGTCCTATTTTCGTTTTTAAATTGTAATGGGAAATTATGAAATGTATTGTGGAAGGACTCAGTTCCACAATTTTTGCTATTTCTCGTAACTGATTGATCGTCCTGACTATGGAACAGAACCAATTTTCGAATTGCCAAAGACATTCGGAGCAGGAAACTACTTTAAATGTAAGTAAGTCTTCCGTAATGCAAGGTTAATAATAGCATTGTTTTAGAGTTGGTACAGTGCAAAAACAGTTATGGTCCGATTATGTGTGAGAGGTTAAATTAAGAGTTGTTTTTGTTTGAAATGCAGTTTTTTATTTAAACTTAATTTAAGCTTAAATATGTTATAAAATGATTATTAAGTTCAACTTCTTCTATGAATTTTTTTTGGAGAAATTGCATTGTGAAAATTTACATTCTCTCAGCTGCCTGATTAGATTTGGGAGCCACTGTACAGTATTTTTGTATATGAAAAAAGCTTTCCAAACGAAAACATTAACTTGACAGAAGTACCGACCTTTTTTAAAAAACAAAAACCTAACCCAAATGTTGGTATTGAATACAATTATAAAAAAATGTGGGGACTAGCAGAATAAAGAAGAATATTTCCTTCTATTTGAAGGTTCTACACAAAAATACGGGTATTGTAATATAAGCGAATTTTTCAATAAAATAAAAATATTTAAACCTACAAAATAAAAACTGCATTATTTTAAAATTGCATAGTTTACAAAACTTATGTACTCTAAAACTCATTCATATACAAAACAAAAGTTTTATATTTTAAAGGAAATGTATAATATTAATGAATAAATATAATTGGATATTAAAAAAATGTCAAAATAAAATAAACATACATAATTCCCCTCTTGGCGAAAACGTTTTTTTGTTTAAAATTAAGAATTTGTATTCGTTGTTTTATTAAAAAAAAAATATATATTTATAAAAAACACAAATATTTATGCATACATAATGAAATGAAAAATAAAAAATATATTTTACTATATACTTCGACATTGCAATCATTTGGAAGAAATAAACCCCATCTTTAAAATTATTTCAATACAATTCAAATATTATGGTTCTTAATAATTTAAATATATAATACACGATAAATAAATATTATGTATATTCAAAAAAATAACTCAAAATCAAAACCAATGTAAGAAAAAAATAAAAACAAATGATTTGTATGTGTTTTATGAAATGAAATAATATAGTAAAATAAATATGTATGTATGAAAAAATAAATAAAAATATATATTTATTATATTGTGTTATTTATAATTGGTTTATGTAAGTATTTTTATTTTATATTTAATAAACAAAAACAAAAAAAGGAATATCATTTGGTATTATTTTTTTTAAAAAAGAAAAATATAAAAATTACTTTTCGTTTGTTTACGTTTACGTTTTCGTTTTCGTCCAGAGGCGCATCAATACTATTTGAACACACACTCTTCAGAAATTATGTATACTCAAGGAGCATCAAATCGCCCAGGGCTAGAGATAATAATATATGAAGAAACATATAATGAACTTTGAAAATGTGGCATGATTTTTAGACATATATTAAAATTATGTAATATATTAAGGCAAAATATAATATTTTGTAAAATATAAATTTGTTTTTATATCATTTGACAAGAGTTTCAGTACCAACAAAATTGCAATATAATTCATAAATTATTATGAAGAATAACAACAAAATGAAAAACAGCCAATATACTTTTAAATAAAATACATACCCAGCAGATAAAATCTCTAACAAACTTTATTCCCTCATCCTCATTTAAACACACTCATCTCTCTGCTCATATTCATTATTCTTTCTGGAAAATATTGTTAAATATTCTTTGATGTCATAGCAAAGCAATATAATATTTTATATATATATATGTATATGTAAATATAATACGAAAAAATGTATGTTCACAGACACACTACTCGAAGATTATCGAATGAGATTGTGTAAAATTTTGTATGAGTGCAATGAGGTTTGTTTTATATTATTTTTATAAAAAAAAGTCAACAAATATTTTCAAAATGTATGTAATAAAAAATATATTGTAATTTTTTGAACGAGCCTTACCAAACCATCTAGACTTTCAAATTCATATCAATATAACAAATATATAATTAGCTGAATAAAAGAGCTGGTATTTGGAAATTTGACCTTTGAAGGGCATTCAATAAATTCTCGGTATCGGGGTGAAGCTGTGGTTATATGTATATGTAAATAAATTGAATTATTTATGAAATATTACTGTTATTTTAGTGAATTCATGTAAAATTTCAAATAGATGTTATTAATTTGCGTAAACACAATCAAAATGGCAACTGAGATGATAAGGGTAAAAATTGAACATCGCGCTGTAATTAAATTTCTTACTAAGCAAGTCAAAAAACTATTCATAAAAAGATGGTGGCTGTTTACCAGGGTTCTGCACCTTCATTATCAACTGTGCAAAAGTGGTCAAGTGATCAGCAGAGATCACCAAGAATTCAACTACTACCATTCAAACTATTCTTCATGACCGTCTTAACTTTCAAATATCAGTGCGGTGCCACGAATGCCCACAGCGCCTTAAAAAAAAGTGAGAAACGCATGCTGTAGAGAGCTTTTGGAGATGTGTAGTGAGAACGCAGACGGAGTTATGGATAGAATTGTTACCTGTGACGAAACATGGATTCACCACTATGGCAATGAAAGCAAACAAGATTCCCTGGAGTGGCATAAAAAAGGACCCGACCAACCGAAGTAGTTCAAAGTCACTCCGCCTGCCGGGAATTTCATGGCCACAGTTGTTTGGGACTCAAAGGGAATATTGCTTAATGTGTACAAAAAAAAAAATAAAAGGTGAAACCATCAACCCTACATCATACACTTGCATTTCGTGGGAGAAAATTAAGAAAAAAAAGACGGGGTAAACAAATGCATTGATGTTAGATTATATTGAAAAATAAAAACAATTTAAATTAAATTAGCAATTTTCCATCATATGGATACCGAGAATATATTGAACGGCCCTCGTAGAACTTTGTTAATGCAGAACTAAAAATTCTTACCCTCTCTCTTACCTTACAAAAATATGGATAATTGTGCATTTAATAAAAATAACCAAGCACGCCTTAACTCATAAAATTATTTTTTCGGAAAAAATGGTCATAATTTAACATAGAAACAATTTTTTCAAGATGAAAAAAACTTAAAAATCCCCAACATAAATTCCAAATTAAGGGCTGGATTTTATTGATATAGTAACTTGTTGAAAATACGATTTTAATTTCGATACGAGGCGTATTAAAATAGTTAGGATCCTGTTAACTTGAAAATTAAAACAGGAAAAAGATCGAATTTGTTAGGAATAACAAATGTGTCTAATAATAGTTAAGACAAATTGGTTTTTTATACGAATTCTTTTGATATTTTGTGGGAATTTCAAAATGTTCACTAGAGCAGCGTCAGAAATGTTGCGTGGAAAGAATCGCGTAATATTATTTTTTTTTTAAATAATAATTTAAGTTCTTATACTGAATAACTCCATTGTTTCACAGTGATGGCCATAATAAGAAACGACAATTTTGTAACAATATTATATTGTTTAACTTTTTTTTACGGAAACCCTTTTAGGTTGGTTAGTCATTCTTTTAATAACCCATGATATATGTATGGTACACTTTTGAATATGTTATACAAAATATAAGCAAGACACTAACAGTAGAGAATTATTATCATTTATAAAACCTAATTCGCGCCTGGCCATACAATTAGAAACTTAAAGAACAAATTGGTATTTTTTTAAAAACATATTCGATACAAAATTAATATTTTGTAGAAAACCCCTTATTTTTTGCCACTGCGACCAATCTTTCCTGCATACAATCTTTATGGTGTTATAACCTCCCAGATCGTCATTTATGTTTTCAAAAAGTTTGTAAGTTCATGCTTAACGGTGTACTTAGGTTTCAATTCTTTTTTCTTAAGACGTCTAACATAAACTTTACCATCTGACCCGAATAAGTTAAAATTGTATTCATCACTCCAAAGTATGTTTTTCCAGAATCCCATGAGTGAAGCTTAGCAAACGTAAAACGTCTCCTCAAATTCTTTTTGAAAACATGTGGTTTTTTCACAATTCTGTTGATGTTCAAAGATCGATTAAGTTCAAGATATTAGTACCTATCGAGTTATCCGTCCGTTCAGATAATTTTCCGATTGTGAGGATTTCTAAAAAAAAATAATGTATTTACATTGCTCAAAAATTCACTAAAGGGACTCCAGAAGCATTTTTATCTTTTGATGACAAATACCTCGAATGCAACATAAACTTTCGACGAAATAAATGTTGTCGATGATCTTTTGCTCCAAACATACGAGGGTTGCTACTTATATTTCTAGCCTAGGTAACAGTAAGTGTTGCCAGGCGCCATCTGACATTTTTAACGGAAAGTTTGACATTTTTAACCATAACCTTCTATAGAACATGTTTTATTTAAGTGCGATTTGTGTTGTTGACAGTTACTTGAAAAATGCATCTCGGGCAAAAAATGGAATTAACTCGTGAAAAGTTTCGTGTGATTATTTTTCATAACTTTCGACGTGGATTATCAAGACAAGAGTCCAGCGATGAACTTAATTCTTTCTACAGCGATAAAGCACCATCCTATAGCACTGTAAAAAACTGGTAGAACGAATTCAATCATGGTCGTCGTTCGCTCCAGGACGAATTCCGTGAAGGTCGCCCAAAATCGGTTGTTGTGCCACAAAATATCGATGATGTGCATGAACTGATAAAGCAAGATCGATATGTTACATATCGTGAGATAGAGGCATCTTTGGGCTTTAGCATCAATAAGATATTACATGAACATTTGGCCGTGAAAAAGGTTTGTTCGCTTTGGATCCCGCATAATCTGACAAATGCTCAAAAGAAGGCTCGTGTCGATTGGTGCAAGGAAATGGTGAAAAAATACGGTCAAGGTTCATCAAATGGCGTTTTTCTTTTTTAGTTCAGAGCAGACTCTGAGCGAACAGAGTAGAGTAGAGTTCTGAGCAGAGTATGTTCAGAGCTCTCTGATTTAATTATGAAACAACTTGAGCACTAAACTGTCATGATTTGAAATGTCGTCTGTTTGAAGGCGTTTAAAAATTTTCTTTAATCAAATTAATTAAAAAAAAAACAGTCATAGCGTTGGTCCATTTGACGCCTGAAATAAATTTGATTCATAAAAATGCTATATGCAATTAGTTTTTTCTAAATTATTTTTCCTTCTGCACTAGAGCGACCAGCCTCTTGCGCCATTTTTATTGTTTTGACGATGATTTTTTTAATTTCCCGGCTTTCAAACACCAAATTGTTTGTGTTCAGCATTTTACTCCGTTTACTGTGTTATTTTATTCTGAGCTCACAGAGCGCGCTCTGAACATGTTCAGAACTAAAAAAGAAACACGAATTTGAAGCTCTGAGCGATCAGAGCTCAAAAAGAAACACAATTATTTTTTCGACAGTTCGAGCTCTGCTCTGAACTAAAAAAGAAAAACGCCCAAAGGCTGTGTATAATATCTACAGGTCAAAATGAACCTGGACTACAGATAAGACAAAAACGTTCCTGGATGCTTACGGGAAGAGGCGTTTTGAGTTTGAGCAGCTTCCATTTTGGGTATTTGTTTATATTTTTTTGCCTCGAAATGTCACTTTTGAAAGAACGAATTTTACACTGCTACCAAACTTTAAATAATAAAAAATCTGATGATCCAATGCTGTTTTATTATCATGATCTGATCCGGATCAGATTACGGTGATAATAAAACGCGGCTACAGGTGACCAATCATGGATCTATGCGTATGAGCCCGAAACAAAACAGCAATCGACTGTATGGGTCTTCCAAGATGAGCCAAATCCAACAAAAGTTGTTCGCGGAAGAAGCACATCGAATGGTTGCCCGTTTTTTCGGCATTACCGGTCACGTGGCGACAGTAGCGTTAGAGCAACGCAAGTCGGTCAATTCTGAAAGGAATACGACCATTTGTTTGCCAGAAGTCATCGGAGAAATTCGAAAAAAGCTGAAGAAGAGGCGAATCATTCTTCATCATGACAATGCAAGCTCTCACACATCATCGGCTCAAACAAAGGACTTTTTGATTAGCCAAAACATCGAATTAATGGGTCATCCGCCGTACAGTCCTGATTTGGCACCCACAGACTTCTTTTTATTCCCGCGCATTAAAAAAAAAAAATGCGCGGACACCGTTTTTCGACTATGTTTTGGAGGTACCTCAATCGGAGTGGAAAAGTGCTACGAAAATTGGTTTAAACGCATGCAAGTGTATTGTTCTTCATGGAGAATATTTTGAAAAACAATAAAACCAATTTTAATCGTAATTCTTTGTTTTTTCATTAGTAAGCCAGAAATATAAGTAGCAACCCTCGTATACCTCGCTAGGGCCAATTCGATGAAAATTATTGTTTTTCTTTTTAATGAATATTGGCGTTCAGAGTGAACTGTTTTCCAATATTAAATTTTTTTAAACAAATATTTTAACGAGGTTTAAAAAAATATATTTAACTTATAATTCAAGTAAATAATATGGCTGTAAGTAGATTTAAATTAAAAGTTAAAGTTATTTTTGTTGAAAAAGCATTTAAAATAAATTAAATTAGGTGGCGCAACAGTCCGTAGAGAACCAGGGCCTAGTGACTTACAACTCTCAACCATTCCTGTGTGCGAGTAATGTTGCCAGGGATGGAGGGGACCTACAATTTATATGCCGAATCCGAACGGCTAATTTGAGAAAGCACTTTTTCATGACAAGAATTACTCTTGGAGAATTTGTCAATTCCTCACAAGAGGCAGTACCCGTGAAAACTCTTTTTTTTTTTAATTAAGGTGGCACAGGCAGGGATTGAACCCAAGACCTCTCGCATGACAGTCCAACGCACTAACCATCATACCACGGGTACTACAGAAAAAGCATTTAAAAAGTAAAAATAAACTATTGATAAGAACAGCTAAGATTTGTTTAAATACTTTTTTCTAGGAGACATAAATAATTACAAATAAAAAACAACCTGCTTGTATATTTTCATCAGTTAAACGCAATTCAAAGGTACATACATACATTCGAATGGAATGTATGTACTCGGCTTTATCACAGGGTCCATCAGAAAAAATTCGTACTACGAAGGGTCAATAAATAATTTCATTGATTCAGTTGTAAATTAAATTTTACCATAGAATATGATACTAGGGGTGCTACTTTCCACAGTCTAAAATTTCAAGGCAAATATTATTTTTTTAAAGAGTGCTACGCCAATTCGGACGAATATTCTCCAGACAGGTTATGTAATAAGCCTGATTATATTTTATTAGTATCTAATTAAAGTAAGTCAACTGTACCATGTTTTTAGTTCGGATATGAGAATTCATTTCCTCCTCAATTTATTTATAAATCATTTTATTTATAAATCTGTAATATTACTCATTGATTGTATCATTTAATTCGTTTTCATTGCCAGCGCGACTATTTTGTTTGGATATGCCCTTATAAGCAATTTTTTTCCAAATTATAATAACCCAATGTTTTCGAAAAACATTTTTGATAAATAAAATTGTCTGCAATATGTTCTGAGCACTACATTATTATATGTAATACCAAGCATATGGTATGTATGCAAAATAAATAAATCACATGGTTAATAAAAATGATTCCCCTCCTTCGGCGCCCAAATATTTTATACCATTTTTTGTTTAATCAGAAACTAAGCACAAATTAATTTCTTCCCATAATTTCACACAAATTCATCCCATAATTTAATATGGGTGTGTTGTTTAAGATACTTTATTATTTTAAGGAAACAAAATTTATTTTTGAAATTGGTATTCATTTTATAAGAATTATTATTATTGTTTAACAATTTAAATTATATTATGTTATATAGAAAATGCATTATTTTAATGTAAAATCAAAACATTTTTCTTTCAATTCACATCACTTACATATCATTTTCAAGTTGTTTTCTGTTTTGTAGTATCTGGTCTGGTAAATTGCAGTGCTGAATTATTTGATGTCTTCCTTCTTTCTTTTTGGAGGCAATTTGGAAGTATGTGGTGTGCAGTTTGTTGTTGTTGTTGTAGTTGTTGAGAAAGAGAAGAGAGAGAGAGAGCGAGCGAGCAATCGATCGAGAGCAAGAGAGAGTATGGATCAAGCACGGCTGTAGCATGGCTGTGTCTCTTTAATATGACAGTGACAGTTATATAATATTAATTTTATTATAAAATTGAATTTTTAATAAAAACCAACGACTACATAATCATGTTAAATATTTATTATAATTTTTTTTTTGTTTATGTTTTTGAAAGTTGTTGTATGCTCTATATTATTAATAATAATAATTTCAATATAATTTCTATTTTATTTGATTTATATTTTGTTGCATATTTCTTTGAAACAAATAATTGCAGTTGCACTTTCTTTTCTTTTTTAAATGTTTTCTTTTCTTTTTTCTTTTTGTTTTAGTTTTGTTTGTTTGTTGTTTGTTCAAAGATGAAAATACTTAAAATTAAATTAAATGATTTATATAAGCATAATATTAGTATTTTATTTTTGTTGTTGTTTGTTTTATATGAATAAAGGATTGTTGTTTAATTTTTAAGTCTCCTTATATAACTACATTATACTTAGACCAATTGTTGTATTGTTTTGTTTTGCTTTTTGAATTAATTTTTCTAGAACAATGCGTCGAACGAAGGAAGGAAGCTAAGTAAACAATTTTTGTTTGTTTACTTAATTTATTTATCATTATCATTATTATTATTACTATATAAGTATATCTCTTTCTCTCCGTACACATAAAATCATCAAACGTGACACCTCTGTAAGAAATTATTGCATATTGTGGTTGTTGGAAAATTCAAGTAAAATTTTTAACTTAAAACTAACGTGAGAGTGAATTGTGATTTATTATATAATTTATCGAGATTAGGAGAAGGATAGTAATTCAAAGGTAAAAATGTAAAAATGAACGTTGGAGGTATGGTATGTTTATATATATTTTTAGGTTTTGTACAAAGAAAATAGAAAACAAAAATCAAAAGAAATAAGAACACAAATCAATAAAAGAAAAAGTAGAATCGAGCTTTAATTGGATTTATATTAAAACTTACCGGTAGCGGCGGGCGAGGTTGGTGTTCTTATTTCTTATCGTTTGGCTTGCTACTGGGCTTATGCTGTTGCGGCTGCTGTTGTTGCTGCTGCTGGGGGTTGGGGGGACCGCCTGCGCCAGCAGCTTGGGGACCACCAGGCATACCCGGTTGTGGCCCAGCGGGATAACCATAACCTGGATATGCTTGCTGGGGGTAACCGCCTGGTTGACCGGCTGCAGCAGCTGCAGCATAATATTGAGAATACTGTGCATATTGGCTAGGAGTCATACCTTGTGGGTAGCCTCCAGCCGCAGGTTGCTGTGGTGCTGCAGCCGCTGCAGCAGGTTGTGTGGGAGCGCTTACACTTGCACTGGCAGTAGCTTGTCCATTTGATGCGCCACTCTAAACAATTGATTTTAATTTTTGATACATTTTTATTGTTTGCTTTTTTTTTAATTTACCTTCATCTGTTTCTCAATTGCTTCGGCTTCTTCCATTTTTCCTATACTTCGGTAATACTCAGCCCACTGAGCGCTGTAGTCGGGCGCCTGTGCTTGGCCAGCTTGCTGTTGTTGTTGCTGCTGTTGCTGTGCATGCTGCTGTTGTTGCTGTTGCTGCTGCTGCTGCACTTGCTGTTGTTGCTGGGGCTGAACTTGAGGTTGAGGAGTCATTTGAGGCGTCGCTGCAGGCATTGCGGGGTTGGCGGCTCCTGCCATGACTTGTTTCGCCTTCAATTGTTGCTCAATCATTTCCGCTTCTCTGTGCATTCCCATTGACCTTAAACACACAAATTATTCAGTCGTTATGTAACTTCGAGGGGACAAAATTCTATTACTGCTAACTTACTTATAATACTCGATCCATTGCGATGAATAATCAGCCTGTCCTGCCGCACTAGCTTGTGGCATAGCTCCCATCTGTTGCTGCTGCTGTTGTTGCGATTGATCCCAGCCACCTTGTTGGGCATAGCCCGCCCATTGTTGCTGGTAGGCAGCTGCATTTGGATCGCTCTGCATGCCACCGTTGTTGTTGTAATTGTTTTGATGATTGGGGGCGTTGCCAATGGGCTTGCGGGACAGGACAACCAAATCAATGTTTATTTTCTCCGAAATCATTTGTCGGGCGTGTTCAATCTGTTCGGGTGTACCCTTTGCCTTGAACATTTTCTCTGAGGGTGGATTGACGGCACTGCGATCCATTTCACAGTAGGCGCCAGTCTGTTGGTTAATCAACTTGATTGTTTCACCTCCACGACCAATTACAATCTAAAATTAGAAGAAGAAGAAATAGAACTCCTTAAGCAAGGATTCTCTAATATTAAGAAATTCAAGTAAACATACACCACATTTGGAAGCAGGAACAGAGAATGTAACTTCTTCTCGAGCAGCTTGTTGTGTGTGATTCACACCATAGCCGTATCCATAGTTGGAGTTTGTGTTATCGGCTTGCTGACCACCGCCACCGCCTCCACCTCCGCCGGCATTATTGTTACGGTTATTGTTTTGTTGACTTCTCTGCTTTAGAAAAATGCAAATTGGAAGAAGAAAAAGGAGACAAACGAAATCCCCCCCAAGAACGAGAGTTAAAAAAATAAAATTCCTCAAATTCTTGAACATAACAATTTCAAAATAAGCGTTTTTCATTACCATCACACTTTCTATCAGTCCTTCGATCATGCGCTTAGCATCTTCGACTTGTTGACGACTTCCTTGAATTATGCAACGACGATCGCCAGGTTCATCATTCTTGCCCTGAATGAATTGCAGCTTGCAACCTGTTTCGCCTTGGATTTTCTTGATCATATCTCCACCCTTGCCAATGACAACACCCACAGCTACTTTTGGTACAAAGACTTCCGCCGATTCACCTCCAGAGCCATTAGAGTTATTAAATCCACCTCCACCTGGTCGAACAGTGTCTTTGTCTTGGATTAGTTCGAAAACTAACATTTTTGCATGCTCAATCTTTTGAAAATCGCCAGAGATCCGTAGGGGTTTCTAAAGTTAACCAAGGAGCAAAGCAACTCTTAATACAAGCCAAATATAATGAAGACAAAAAAAAACCTTAAGACTTACAATAACTTCTTGATTAGGACCATCTTGTATAATGACCATTTTTGCTCCTGTTTTTTCTTGCAACATTTTAATGGTCTCTCCTCCTTTTCCAATGACCAAACCAACCTTGGCTCCTGGTACCATAATTTCTTGGTATGGAGGATAGCCGGTTGGGCCGGGTGGTGGCATTGTAATAGAAAGAACAATTTCTACTGTGCCAGCACCATGCTGCGTGGCCATTTGTTGAATCATTTCACGCCCCTTGGTTACGGTTTCACGACTTCCACGCACTGTCACGGTACGTTCTGTAAACAAGTTAATAATTTTAGTAAAAAAACTAGATAATCTAACTATGTCTTTCTATAGAATAGAAGAATTTTTTTTTTCAAAGCCTGTTGGGAGCAAGAATTAAAAAAAAAAAAAAACCTTTCACTATTTGCGAACAACTTATTCGTGTTACAAAGCTAATTTTTTGTGTTATTTTTACTACCTATTCAGTTGGTAAATTTTAGTAAACACTCGAGCACCTTCAGTGTTAAAAACTTCTTTTTTGTTTAAATTTTACTTCCCTTTGTTCGAATTCGACAATACTGGTAAAAAAAAAAGGATTGTATTTTAAGAAATTCTAGCTTCATCTATAGTTAAGTTAGGAAAACGAAACTGGTCTTGTTTAAAAAGGGGAAAAAGCCTGAGTGGTCGGTTCAAGAAAGCGCGTATACCGTTGAGCAGTTTTTCGTCCTAAAGTTCATACATTTCTGTAAAACCTTTATGAAATCGAAAATGATAAAGTCTTGGTAAAACACTTCTGGTTTAGTGTTTAAAAAAATTCCTGCCGAAAAGCGTAAAGACTTTGTCGACGATCGAATGTATGCGAGCCATTATTATTGTCATTCTGAACATTTTGTTGCTCAATCTGGTGTTCCCCAGGGAAGCCATCTTGGCCCTTTTCTGTTCATCCTGTCTATTAACGACGTATCGTCATATCTACGCTCAAGTGAAGTTCTCGTTTTTGCTGATGACATGAACATTTTTAAGATAATAAAGTCCACCCATGATCGTATCCTTCTACAAGCCGACATTAATAGTTTCATATTTTGGTGTGTGAAAAATAGCCTCGTCCTCAACCCTTTAAAATGTCAGACGATAACTTTTACTAAAAAAACATCGGTAGTGTATTTGATTATTGTATATCACAGCAAAAACTCTGTCGCGTCTCCACATTTAAAGATTTAGGTGTAAATTTTTCTTCCAACTTAGAATTTACACATCAATTTTATTGTTAATAAAGAAAGTTTAATGCTTGGTTTTATAAAACGCTGGGCAAAGGAGTTCAATGATCTTTATGTTACTCTTTCTTTGTACAATTGTAATGTTCGTCCTCATCTTGGATATGCTTCGCAGGTATGGTCTCCCTATTACGAAATTCATAGAAAACGTATTGAATCAATTCAACATAAGGGCCTATTATGGATCTCAACTTAGTTGAGTTGTAATCAAGACAACTTAGGGGCCTATTATGTAAGACAACTAAATACAAAGTTGAGTTGTAATCCGGTAATCGGTATTACCGATCACAACTAGTTGACTGTCACAAGTCAACCAGTAGTCAACTGAGAAATGGTTGACTTTTTAAGTGTGTTTGGGGGTATTATGTAAGCCAGTTGAGTTGTCTCTCAGTTGTGATTGTTATCAAAATTCAACAACTGCTATTTACCGGTTGTGTAGTGCATTTGTGTATACAAAAAAATATCGGTACGCACCAACACCGAATTGAAAAGCAATTTTATTAAGAAAATGGAGAAATGTAATGTAAATGTAAGTTTTACAAATAATAATATAAACGTTTGTAAGAAAATATTTTCATTCAGACTGTAGTAACCTTTTCTATTTATATAAAGATGTTGAAGATTTTTTTTTGGTGCTATGATTCGAACATAAGTTCCATCGATGCATCCTATTTCTATAGGAAATCTGGTTTTATGATAAAAAAGAATCTTCGATAAATTCAAATTGGTCAGATATGTTCTTCTACTACGTCTAGCACTTCTACTACCGAAACTGTTGGTTGAGCAAGGCCTAAATTAAAATCATTACCACTGCACTCTTGGCAACTTCCTTCTACCATGAAATGTAGGGCAGTGCAGAGTTTGAGTTTGATTTCGTTTAGCACATAAACAAATGTGTCTTTGTCGAGTCTAAAATAACTTATAAATCTGCAACAAAACGGAGTCATTAAATCAACACTTCTCACCAAAGAATTTGTTTACAAAAAATACTTTTTGTTTGGAAGTTCCAATGGATTGGAGCGATCTCTAATATTTTTTCTCATCAGCGCAACATTCAGGGGATTTTCTTTTTCAGAATTTACAAGAAAAAAATCAAAACAAGTTTCCATTTCGTATTATTTTGTCTTTTTAATAAAATTTTGCACTGAATTCAAAACTTTGAAATACCTACGATTTTACTTTACACAGCTGATTTTGACACAAAACAAGCACATAAAAGTAGGCAATGTATTTGGTCTACTCAACTGAAATTTTTTTGCAGTTGTCTTCAAATTGAGTTGTCTTGATTACAACTCAACTAAGTTGAGTTGTGATCCAGAATAGGCCCTTTAATTTGAAGACAACTGCAAACAAAATTCGTATTATGGGAGACAACTTTTTCAGTTGAGTAGACCAAATACGTTGCCTACTTTTATGTGCTTGTTTTGTGTCAAAATCAGCGGTGTAAAGAAAAATACGTAGGTATTTCCAAGTTTTAAATTTAATGCAAAATTTTATTAAAAAGACAAAATAATACGAAATGGAGAGTTGTATTGATTTGTTTTTTTTTGTAAATTCGGAAAAAGAAAATCCCCTCAATGTTGTGCTCATAAGAAAAAATATTAGAGATCGCTCCAATCCATTGGAACTTCAAAACAAACATTTGTAAACAAATTCTTTGCTGAGAAGTGTTGATTTAATGACTCCGCTTTATTGCAGATTTATAAGTTATTTTAGAGTCAACAAAGACGCATTTGTTTATGTGCTAAAACGAATTGAAACAACCACAACGTTCCTCCGCAGTCCCACCAATTCTCAAACTCTGCACTGCTTCACGTTTCATGGCAGAAGGAAGTTACCAAAAGTGCAGTGGCAATGATTTTAATTTAGTAGTATTAAAAGAAGTGCTAGACGTCGTGGAAGAACGTATATGTTAGCAATGGATGGCTCATATGACAAATGATAATACAATGCATCGATGGAAATCATGTTAGAAAAATAGAATCTGCTACAGAACCTCAATCAACCTCGAATTGGGCAGGTTTTGTGATTTTTAGTCTAAGAAAATTATTTTCTTACAAATGTTTATATTTTTATTTGTAAAACTTGCATTTTTTTTTTAATTTCTTAATAAAATTGCTTTTTAATTCGTTGTTGGTGCGTACCAATATTTTTTTGTACACAAAAATGTACTACACAACCGGTAAATAGCAGTTGTTGAATTTTGACAACAATCACAACTGAGAGACAACTCAACTGGCTTACATAATACCCCAAACACACTTAAAAAGTCAACCATTTTTTAGTTGACTACTAGTTGACTTGTGACAGTAAACAAGTTGTGATCGGTAATACCGATTGCCGGATTACAACTAAACTTTGTTCTTAGTTGTATTACATAATAGGCCCAATAATTTCATTCGCTCTGCCCTAAAGGGTCTTCCTTGGGATGATCCTTATGATCTGCCTCCCTATGAACATCGTATTCTGCTTCTTTAAATGCAATCTCTCCATCAAAGGCGTGTTAATAATGACTTAATATTTCCTCAACAACTCATTAATGGTGAAATTGATGCACCTTATTTGCTATCTTGTGTACATTTGAATTATCGAGGCAGAAGAACTCATCACCTACGTACATTTGATTTTATACATATTGACTTCCATAGAACTAACTATGGGAAGAATGAAGCTTTAAGTCGAATGAGTATTTTATATAACTTAAACTGTTCATCGATAGATTAAAATTTAAATAAGGCGGGATTAAAATCATTGTTTAGAACCAGTGCTCCACTATCGTAAACGTCTTTATTTTTTTTTTTTGTTTGTTCTGTAATAATTCATGTTAAATGTTAATTATGTTTTGTATTTTGTGCGTGTGTTAGGCTTTAATTGTATTATTTTCTTACTTTAACAACTAACACATGCACTTATGATGAGCCCCTGATCGTAGTTTGAAGCTTGCTATAAGCTAACTACTTTCTGAAAATTCTGAAGTGTAAAAAAAAAAAACAAAAAAAATTCCTCGCCTAATTTAAGAAAGCACTTTTTCATGACAAGAATTACTCTTGGAATCAATAAACAAAATCTTCGATACTAAAGTGAATAGAGTCCTTGTAGTCTAAGAGCCGGCAGCAAATTTTGGGAGTGGAGTGATAACCAAAATATATATACATGTATGTGTAGATATACGCAACATTATGCCAAAATCAACCGTCTGGCAGGTTTTTTTTTCAGCCGGGGCGGGGGTGGGGGTTCGAAAATGGTCATTTTTCCGATTTTGGGGTCGAAGTGATAACCACTTAAATGCATATATAAACAATAGGGGATAGTGCCCTAATGTCAAAAAAGTGAGTCCAAGACGTTTTGCTTTCAGCCTTCCCCTTGCCAGACGGCCGCCAAAATGCGCGAAAATCAACTTTTTGGGTCGAAATGATAACCACATGAATGATACATCAAAAAATCAGAAAAATTCTCCTGATTGTAAAAAGGTGTGTCCAAGACGTTTTAATTTCAGCCTTCCCCTTGCCAGACGCATTTTAACACTTCTTAAAAGAATTTTTCAACTTAAATCCTTAATAACTTTTTTCCTATTAACCATAACCAAAACAGTCATATACCAAAATATCAGACAAATTACCCTGATTCTAAAAATGCGTGTCCAAGACGTTTTGCTTTCAGCCTTCCCATTGCCAGACGCATTTAAACACTTTTTAACAGAAGAAGAGGACATTCTAACAATACAGGAATTTGTTTGCAAAATTTATAAAACAACCGCCCTCAAAGTGAATGATGCCAGATATGAACTATTTTACAAAACTTGTAAACCGACTTCGAAAAAAATTTTCAAAAATTTCAAAAGTAAGTTAAAAATTTAAAATATTTCTTTAAAACCTTAAGCAATTATATGCTTAACCATTTTATCTGAAGGTTTTGAAGGTAGTTTATTGCCACCAAACAGAAGCGTCTTACTGCAACAAATTAATCGTTGCAACTATATATGCCATATTTGGAAAAGTGCAATATTAAATACAAGGATACTACTTTCCCCATTTCAATGCGGCTGGACCATGGAGGATGACATGGTCAAATTGAAATGGTTCAACGGAGTCGTGGCCCGAGAAACCATTGAAAATTTAATTTTCTGTGATGAAAATGATAGCGAAGAAGACAATATTTCGCAAAATTCTTCATCGGACGAATCTGATGATGAAGAATAGTTTTTTTTTTTATAATTTCTAATTTAAAAATTTCATCCAATTTTATGTCATGTGATCAATAATTTTTTTCTAAATAAAATACAATTGTTATGCTTTAAAGGAAAACGGTGGTTTTTGTGCATTCTTTCTTTAGGGTTTTCTGGCAAGCATAAGACTAAAAAAAAAACGTATTGGAAATCTTCTGATATTTTGGTATATGATTGTTTTGGTTATGGTTAATAGGAAAAAAGTTATTAAGGATTTAAGTTGAAAAATTCTGTTAAAATGTGTTAAAATGCGTCTGGCAAGGGGAAGGCTGAAAGCAAAACTTCTTGGACACGCATTTTTAGAATCAGGGTAATTTGTCTGATATTTTGGTATATGATTGTTTTGGTTATGGTTAATAGGAAAAAAGTTATTAAGGATTTAAGTTGAAAAATTCTTTTAAGAAGTGTTAAAATGCGACTGGCAAGGGGAAGGCTGAAAGTAAAACGTCTTGGACACACATTTTTACAATCAGGAGAATTTTTCTGATTTTTTGATGTATCATTCATGTGGTTATCATTTCGACCCAAAAAGTTGATTTTCGCGCATTTTGGCGGCCGTCTGGCAAGGGGAAGGCTGAAAGCAAAACGTCTTGGGCTCACTTTTTTGACATCAGGGCACTATCCCCTATTGTTTATATATGCATTTAAGTGGGTTATCACTTCGACCCCAAAGTCGGAAAAATGACCATTTTCGAACCCCCACCCCCGCCCCGGCTGAAAAAAAAAACCTGCCAGACGGTTGATTTTGGCATAATGTTGCGTATATCTACACAAACATACATGTATATATATTTTGGTTATCACTCCACTCCCAAAATTTGCTGCCGGCTCTTGGTCTATTGTATTACTCACTCGTCCAAAGCGCATGGATGGAAATTGTGGCGTTAACTTGATTTTTTTAAAATCGATAAATTTTTATAAAGATCTATTGTTCTCTTTTAAATGAGACTAAAATCGTATTTTTAACTTGATTAAAGATGGCGTTAGAATTTTGATTTTTAATTACGATCAGTTTCTGTGCCATTCCAATATATTATTAATAATATTTGAACGTCATTAATATGTTTTAGCTTATCTTTGTATTTAATACATTTAATTATAATATAGGTATCAGTTCTAAACGACTAAAGTCCTAAATAAAATATAGGTATGGAATTAATTAAAACTCGATTAAATGTTGACGACGAATTCACAACAAAACCAAATATAGTTATTAGAATTTAACATAACAAAGATAATTATTAATGCTCTTATTTCTTCAGAATTCTATGTTTTCGCATTCGGGTTAATCACCCCTGTTGCGGTTTTAAGTTTTTATTTTGTATTCAAATCCGGTTTTGTAGCTTAAATTGAAATTCGTTTGTTGTGTGATTAATTTACTTCTTTTTTGTTTGTTCGTTTACATTATTTGAAAGTTCTATACAGATTTTTATAAAATAAAGCCGATAAATAAATAGAAAAGAAATGTCTCCAAAGAACCAAAGACAAAAATAAAACAAATTGGATGTGAAACTCTTTATTGGAACTTTGAGAACCAAATTCCTGTAAATTTTATTTCCACTTCTTTTTTTTCGCAAAATTCAAGTTTACATTTCTGAAATCTTTGAATTTTCTCGGTTGCGGTCGTTAGTTGAAAAACTAGAATACATTGTCCTGCAAAGGAATCAAGAAAGTAACCCTTTTTTTAATTTTATAAATTTAATCAACTGAGATCTAACACAGGTTGAGTGCAATTATTAAATTTCGCCTTTATGATAGAACCTTAAGTAACCCTCCTGATATTTCTAACAGCTTTATTAGATTTTGGAAACATGAACTGTGTTAGGTAAATTACGTATCCTGAGAATTTGTTGTATTTTCGGTAAAAGTGGTGGTTTGAAGATTTTAAATATTTTAGCAATGTAAAAGCAGAAAGAAGAAACTTTTTAAGAATTAAAAACAAAATTATTTTATTTGGAAGATGCTCAAAATAAAGCGAACACAGAAAATTCCGTACACAACGCTTCAGGATTGAGTTCATAGTCCAGTTGCTGAAAAGTCAGTAAGACTGTTTAAAATGAGGAACTTGTCTTCTCAAAATTCCTACATCCTCTTATTTTATGTAGTGTAAAAAAAACAAATTTTTGCGAATTCTAAGTCCAAAAGGGAGAACATAAAATTTAGTAGGTATATGTTAATGTTCAGAACTAGAACTTTTTTTGATGAAACTGCCATTCTTTCCCTTTTGCCAATGCGGTAAATGCAAAAGATGCCATATTATTAAGAGAACAAAAAAAAACAAGAAATTTATAAAGAACAATTATTCCTTTTTCCTTTAATAAAACAAAATATGGACTGACAGAAGCATTGTGCCGTATCTCTTCAAAGAAGATACGAATTCCAACGTTTAAAGGGGATTTGTTTTTGAATTTCTGAATATTTTTTCTGGGAAGACATACTGTTGTAAAGCATTCCACATTCGAGTAGTACGGCTGAAGAACGAATCTCTGTACTTGACAGTACGACCGCAAGTGGGTATACTGATGAGCATTCCTAAAAGTGCGAGCATTACGGTTAAACTGTTTAAGGGGAGGAATGCATCTGGCTATTTTTCTAGAGCATAAACTCTTAAATTAACCATTAAAAAAGTCGAGACAAGAAATTTTTGGACAATGTTCAAGCGACGTAAATGACTCAATGATGGTATTAGCGATCAATCTAAATGCTGTCAAAGAGACTTAAGAAAGTTGCAGGAGCACCAACCCAGAGATAGCTTATAAATAACAGCTAGATTAGAGGGGGAAAAAAACTTCTTGCATCGCCTTAGAAAACCCAAACATCTTGTGTCATTTTTGCCGACATCGTGTATGGGATTGTTCTACTAGAGGTGGATTGTGACACACATACCGAGAATATAGAGATGTTCAGTCTCATTGATGCAAGTGCACTCCATTGATATTAGCAAGGAGGAATATCTCGATACAAGACGGCATTGGGTTTCCGAAGCATTAGTTCTTATTAAACTTATCATCCGAAGAAGGGGATGAGTCTAAAAACGAATATGAAAAGATAAGAGTAATATTGTCAGCTAAACAATATATTGGATTAGAAGCCGCAGACAGAAGAGCATTGATAAAAACGACAAAGAGTGTTGGAGATAGAACAGAGCCCTGAGGTACACCAGCATTTTTTTGTAGTTTTCAGACTTGAACCCATCCAATACTACTTGTATTGAACGATCCGGAAGGTAATTTAATTTACTATGAAGTTGGGATTCATTAAAACCAAGAGCACGCATTGTCGATAAGAGAGCCTGATGATAAACCCTATCAATAGCTTTTGAAATATCAAGTGTAATAGTTTTAATTTCTCCAAAACGATGTAAAGATTTGCTTCACTGTTCGGTGAGATGAATCATGAGATCACCAGTGAACCTATTGCTGCAAAAACCGTGCTGTCGGTCATTAAGAATCTTTGATCTTCGAGATATTTCTAGAGCTGATAATTAATCCGCATTTCCATGACCTAGGAATGAAGGGACATTATGCAATCGGTCGGTAATTAGAGGATGAGGAAGATTCATCTTTTTCGAGTATGGGCTGGACAAATAGTTTTTCCAATCGCTCGGAAAGACCGGAGGAGTAGGACAGATTAAAAAAATTAAACTGTGGTTTTACCAGCGTTGAAGAACACCTCTCCAGAACAATAGCGGGGATACCATCAGGACCAGCGGTTTGTTTGTTAAAATCTCTATATGAACTCTTGTCACAGTACGAGTGCGAAAAAACTTTGCTCTCATAAAATCACTAACTCGCTCAAGTACAGGCGGAGTCGTAACACTTACTGGCAGAGTTGAGATATTAGCTTTCTCTAAAGAGCTAACAAATGGAGTGTCATTCACAACGAGCGTAGGAATCGAGGAAGACGAAGAATTCCTTATGTTTTTTTACAAATGACCAAAAATGTTTACTGCCATTGGGACATTGCAGTATTTTTTGCCGTAATTTTTGTTCGTGTATAAATTTCGTCCGTCGAATATGGGCGTTGCAGGTCTTAGAGGCTTGCTTAAAATTAAATTAAGGAGTACTCATAAACGCATTACTGCAGTAATGATGCCCAAACGTTTAAAAACGCAAAATTACATTACATTATATCACATACTATTCAGCAAACAAATGTAGAGTAGAGACACAGCACCTTGAGCAATTAAAATATATAAGGTGATAACAACACAAAACATTAATACAAGACAGAAGGACATGGGAGAAAGACCAAAAGACAGAAATAACACATGACAACAGCACGCGGTAGGTTTCGAGATGTTCCCCATCTATCTACTAACTGCGCTCACTGATGCTTGATTTCGGTGATCGATGGGAATGGATGCTTTATCAGCGACTAGACCACAAACGCATCAATTTTCACGTCAACTGTTCATTATTAAAACGATGTATGTATGTATAAACTGATGCGCAAAAACTAAACAAAAAAGCATCAAGCCAAGAATGTTGTTAGCAATTTAAAAGCAAATATTTATTAAATTGATATTTATTTGATTGTTTTGTGTTTATAGTGAGTACTTCACAAAACCGATTTTTGTTAAACCGCCTACTAATTGCTTCAGGCATATTGTACACGAAATTAACTCTTTTACGGTCATTGTTATCAATTAATAAAAAATAACAAACAAATAATCGATCAGCATTGCAAAGCAGTGATGCCGAATCACTGCACAAAAATCTGACGTTTGTGAATTTTGTCCAGTTCTTTTAATCGCTTCAAGATCAATTTTTAGAAAAAATGCAATTGCTTAAGAAATCTATAGGAAAAAATTTTTAATACTTCAGTGGCGCTAAAATAAACCTGCTTAACTTTTAAATTCGATTTCAAATAAAACAAAAATTACTATTATCTCTTAGACTATAGAATGTTAAGGAGATATGCAGGTTCTTTAATTTTCAAGGACAAGTTCTATGATATTTGGTACTTAAATGAATGAAACTTGGATCTTCTTTTCAAAAAATGAACAACAGTTTTGGTTTCCATAATAAAAGCAGCAAAACCTGAAGGATATTGATAGATATGTATATGAAATGAATTGCAATACGTGCGCCGTACAATGCAACCTGACGTGTTAAGATTAAATCAACGAAGACAATTTCTTTTGACCAACATATTGCATACCTACTTGTAAACATAAAAGCCATTGTTTTACCTTTGTGCAAACAACAGATAAGAGCTTTTAACAAAATGTGAACCATTTGTGTTCTTCAAAAGGCCCAACTGTGTAACTAACTCAGCGTGTTCCAAAGTGGGGTTGAAACTATATTTAATGGCAAAGTCCTCTTATCATAAAAGTTCCTATGCACGCAGCAAAGTGTTTGTTTTTACCACTGCGTGTCTAGTGCCTATTTTCTAATTTTGCTGAACATTATTGTTTTTGTTTTTAACACTACTTTCATTTCCTGTTTTGTTCGTTTTTGTTTTTGTGTTGAATTTATTCTACATCGTATGTAAATCAGAAGTGAAAAATAAAAATACAATTAAATTCATTCATTCGCAACTATCAAGAGCAGACAACCCCGCGCCCAAGCTCTGTCCATCGATAGAACAAAGACCGGCGCACTTCGAACAATAAACCAACCTAAAGAATTGGGAATGGGAATGGTTACCCTCCTCCAATGTATGCGCAAAGCCCCACTTAAGGGAACTTTGTAGGAAAAAATAGAATAGACACAAATTATAAATTTACCTGATTCCTGCGAGAGCTGGATCTTACAACCGGATTCGGCTTGAATATGTGAAATGTTGTCACTACTATTGCGGCCAATAACTAAATGACTGACGAGCGCCTCGGGGATCCTCAGCTGCTCCTCGGTCGTGTTGCCAGCGGTGGCGGCGAGACGAGCCGCAACGGCTGCGGCCTGTGCCAGTGCCTGAGACATGTTTCCGCCCTGTTGTGAGTTGTACGAGTCTGGGCTGGAGAATTTCTTTGCATCCGGTCCAGCGGAGTCTTCGTCGTTCAAGGAGCGCTTATAGCCGCCGCCGCCTTGCAGTTGCTGTGGCTGGGATTGTTGCTGCTGGCCAGTAGGTTGGATTTTTGCAGCGATCTATCGCAATTCGATAATATATGGAAAATTAATTATTTAGTTTGTTTTCTGAGTAGGGAAAGAAAAAATGTCGAGGCGGCGATGGGGGATTTGGAAAATTTATTTGTTACCTGTTTTGCACGTTGAAGGGCGGCAGCAAATGCCTGGGATTGATTTATATTTGATTGTGGCGGGGCTACAGTTGAATAATCACTCATTTTATTTAAAATAAAACGAAAAAAATTAAGAAAATTTTGCAAATTTCTTCGATTGAGAAAAGCACACGCGATGAATTACAAATGGCGACGCGGTAAAGATGGAGAAAAAATCGAAATTGATTTGCTTTGCTGTACTCTGCTCTGTTCTGTGTGAAAACTTCTTTCGTCCTCGTCGGCTATTTGATATTTTTGTCACTGTCGTACATGTGTTGTTCTTACTCTTACAAAAAATATCCCTTTTCCCAAATAATTGTAATAGATTATAGAGATATTTTTAATTAATGGGGTGTGTTCATTGAATGAGGAATTTTATTGTAAGGTTGGAACTACATCTTAAATAAATGTAGTTTTCCTATTTAAATTGATTTCATTTATTTATTTCAAGATATTTAAAGTCCTAAAAAGGGTTAAACACCTATAAAGGGTTCATTGGCTTAACTTTTCATTACCGCACCACAAATTGTACAAACGTTTTCTTAATCTAATAGATGTGTGCAAATAAATAATAATTAACGCAATTTTAGAGCGAGAACACATTTATTTCTATTTTAAATTAATTTTGAAAGTTTCCTTTTTCACATAAAACACACACACACATGAATGGTTTCTTTTGACATTTCTTTGCTGTTTTTTGTTTCAGTTTTTCCTCACTTGATTATTTTTGGGGATGTCATTGATTTTTTATAGATTTTATTTTCAAATTATTAACTTATTTTAAGAAAATTTGTCAATAATTTCATAGTAGGTGTATGTATTTGAGTATTCAAATGCAAAAGAAGCTTTGCATATACCCAACCTCGCACCCACCCCAATTCCCTTGATGTGCCAAGTAGGTCGGCTATTAGCACGCTATGCTATACATTCAAACAAAAATTTGGGGTTAAATCTGAAAAATAGACAATATTTTTATGATTTAACGGTGCTTAATCACCTTAATACTTTAATGCCCAATTTCATAAACAACTTTTAAACATTTAAAAGGATTTTAAACTATAAAATGGGATATTTTGGTTTCACCAAGCGTTTTTAAAGTAAACAAGCTTTTAAACACCTTTTAAAACTAAATGCCCATTTTTGGCTCACTAAATTTTAAAAGTGTCATTAAAAAATTAATATGACAGATTGACGGCTGATATTTTGTTTTGTAAAATTTTTATTCTCAATATTTCGAGATACAGAATGAATAGGTAAACAAATTCAATTCATTACTATTTATAATATCATTTTTATGATTTTAATTTTTAATTAGAATATTAGATTGGTCATCTTTATTTGACGAAGAAGAACAACATATAGTTATTCGCCATTCAAGAGTATTCCGCGTTCACAAGAATCCATTTTCAGACTATGATGAGGTTCCGACTTTCCAATCATCTGTGGATTAGTTGTTGAGTTTGTTTGGTCATCATTTGGAGCATAAAACTAAGCGAAATAAACCCGTTAGTGCATTAAATCAAGTGCTTATTACTTTAAGATTTTATGCCACAGGATCTTTCCAAATCTGCGTCGGAGATATGTTTAATATCTCAAAATCAACTGTTTGCCGCATCGTACGAAAAGTAACCCACCATATAGCATTAATGAGACCGCAATTTATTACACTTCCTACTGATCGTCATGATATGATGAACGTTCAAAACAAATTCTACGGCTTGGCTAGATTTCCGAAAGTTCTTGGTGCAATCGATTGCACACACATTAGAATTCAGTCACCTGGTGGAGCGGAAGCAGAAGTTTATAGGAACAGAAAAGGATGGTTTTCAATTAACACTCAATGCGTATGCAACAGTAATTTAAAATTCATTGATGTTGTGGCACGATGGCCAGGAAGTGGGCATGATGCTAATATTTTAGACGATTCACTTCTTCATGCTAGATTTGAAAACAATGAATTTTCAAATTGTTATCTACTTGGTGATGGTGGCTATCCATGTAGAAATTATTTATTGACCCCAATACTAAATCCTAACACTACAGCTCAGATTGCCTACAACAAATCTCAAATAAAAGCTAAAAATGTAATTGGGGTTTGGAAAAGGCGTTTTCCTTGCCTTCCTATCGGTATTCGCATAGAAATAAAAACAATAATGGCAGTCATTTTTGTCAGCAGTTTTGCATAATATCTGTATTGAAATTGGAGACGAAGAGCCTCCAAATCATAGAGGAAATATATTATCTAGAGTCCCGACCGGTACCCGTCCTACCTGAAACACCCTCAAATTTTATTCGAGGTGAACTCTCTCAAATTCGAGGTGAACTCTCTCAAATTCGCTATCGGTGAATACATGTGAGTGGGAAAAAAAAAACAAAATGGGGTTTGGGCTAAAATAGAAACTTATGGAATTTTTGTGACCTGTCAAAAATGACAATCAATTTTGCAAAAGAACAATGGATTTCGGATTTGAAGAGTAAGTTTTTGTTAATTGTTTTGATATTTAATATAATTTGATATTTTTCAGACCAAAATTCCTTATAATAAAGAAATTATATATACAAGTTCACTTACTAAAAAGTAAGTCAAATTGCAGTGAAGGAGGTGCAACAATAATCGATTTATTTTATAGTCTGTGTTCTCATTTTAGATGCTGCCAATAACATACCATAGCAGGAAGCAATTTCCCTGAAGAAATCTGGAAGAAAAAGCAAACAAGGCGCTGATTTGCAGGCATGTTTTTATATATTGTATTTCTCTTAACAAAACATTATCAATGTTTTTAACGACAGACGCTGGTCATTGTGTGTTAATTTTTGTTGGAAGCGCAAGAACACTTTTCTAAACAATTTGTGTGGATTGTGGACTTAAAGGTGCATCTCTCTGTCCAGTACTCAATTGCTGCTGTATCATGTTTGGTGATATCTGCTTCCATCTCAGCGGCCATAGTTGCCGCAGGCGTTGACGGTGGAGGTGTCACCATCTCTACCAAAAGTCAAATGCTTTTTATACAACAAACTGCAGCAACACCACCAAGTCAATGATGCAAGTAGGCATTTCAACATTCAGTGTAGCCGACCGCTAACGCCCTTCTAGCGGCTGAGGTTTGGTGCTGGAATGACTCAACAGCAGTAACAGCAACTGCAGAGTAAGCAGGCAATTCAGGTGAGTTAATTAACTTGTGAGTGATCCAAACAGAAATATTTTAAATTATGATTCTTTAGGGCTTCCAACATGTTCGACCTATTCATCAGCTGCCAGGGAATATATTGCAAGCCGCTAAAAAAAAAACGACTTTTGCAGTGACAAAAAACCAACATCTTCTGGTTCCACAAAATACAACAGCGAGCGGAGACCAGTTTTGTAAGTGCGAATCGAAACATTTATATCATGATCAACTCGCTTAACCTTCGTCTTTTAGATCTAAATCCAGGCTTATAGTGCCAAATGTCTCACTATCTCGCTGCCAATAAAGGGCTACAGGGACACTTAGGTGGCTGAAGCAGCGGCTACTGCTGCCGCTGCGGCTGACACATACGACATAGAAGAGGTAGTTGAACCGAATGCCGGTTTAGAAACAACTTTTTGGGACAATAAAGCACCTCCTAAATGACGGGAGTTGGAAATCATTGGTAAGTCTTCCGAATGGAAATTCAAAAAATAATTTCATCATTTTTGTATGTACTATTTTAGAATTCCCTGCAGTTTTGGTAAACTTAAGGACTGGCAATATAGAAGAATTCCCTCAATTCGTTATGCATATTGCAAACGACTTAATAAGCCACAACTTTTTAATCTATGGATCGACTTACGAGCCCTCTTCTGGGAATGGTACAAGTATAATCTAATAATTGTGCGTTCGTTAACCAGAAGGTTCATGATGGCGAGACTACTTCAAAGTAAGTTTTACATAAACCACAAACTTTGAAAGCACTAATTAATGTTTTTTTTAGCAACCAAACAAAACGAAGCGGTATTGCAACAAGTCATACAATTTGATCCGACGACAGCTTAGAATCTCATCCATTGATAAATCTACTTTTGATGTGGCGCAGCTAGTTTTTAAATAAATTATTCTTTTCAAAATTGTATGTAATTCAGCATAATTTTTGTTTTTAAAATTCAATGCTATTATTTATTTTGAATAAAAAAAAAACAAAATTAGACGTTTAAATGTATCTTAGTTTTTGAGTAATTAAAAAAATATTAAATATACATAGGTACCCAAGAAAAACACTTCTTTTTGGTTTTCCTAAATTGTATCATTTTCATTATTATTCCTTTCAATGGATATTCTTTTGTTTTACAAAAAAATCATATACATATATTTTTTTTATTAAAAAAACTTCAGTTTAATAATAACAAGAAATGGAAATTTTTAAAAAGATTTTCAATTATTGTTAAATATATTCTTTTTGTTTTTCTAATATAAGGCTAATATTGTTTGTTTAAAAAAAGTGAACCAATAAGAATTAGAATTAGCAGCCGATTATTTGTATACGTGGATGGAGGAGAGCATACATACATCACAACACGAGCAAACCGTTTCTCATTTCAAACTTAATTCAGTGTTAGGTAATTTAATAATTAATTTTATTTAGTTAATTATTTTTATTTTTTTAACGGTTGACTCTTTTTGTTTTGTTTTCTCTTGGCCTTGCGAGTCGAAGCTGCAGAACTGATGGTGTTGTTATTGTTTGCTGTTGAAGCAAATTGGGAAGCAGCAGGAGGCGTTGAAATGATTGGTGAAGAATTTCGTTTTGGATCTTAAATTAACTTACTTCTGGTGGTGTAGCTGTTCTTGATATAGTATATAATTGTCTTTTTTAAAATCCGACTTGTTAGCATCTTCCTCCTTCTTCTTGGCATCTTCGAGATCGATTTTACCCTGTTACTCTTTACTCACTTCAAGGCGATATCCTCGCTTCGGCTTCAAAATCTCGTCATATTTCTTAGATTATTCCATTTCAGGTCTTCGTGGCTCATGTTAATAGCACCGTATTCGCGGTTATCATCTAGGCTTGATCCAGCACTGGACACACCAGAGTTCCTTTAACTTCGTGATTAACTTTTCTTGAACTTCGCGATTTACGTCTGGCAGGTGGAATGGATTGATTGCGTAATACCGCGCCTGACCTCTTTGCACCACTCTTTGCGCTGCTAGATAAAGCATGTTTGCTGGGCGACTTGTTGTTATAGGTATTTGGTGCTTCAAGCTTCGTCAACTCTATCGCTTGATGATGAGGACGAAGACGATGACGAAATGAGTTCGAATTGGATGATGACTTGATGAACGTGAACTTACGCGCGACGAACGCGATACTGCTCGTATCATACATATGCTCAACTCGACTGGGACTTGCCGATTCCAACTTTTGCGGTCCGGATTTCATTGATGTGGCTTACTTAATAGATGCAGCCGATTGCGAGTTCTTGAAATATTCTGGTTAGAAGCAATCTTTAATGCTTCTCAAAATAAAAATCTGCATAAATTATATTTTAAAAGAAAAATTAATGTTCAATAGATTGTTTTTGTTTTGATTTCATTTTCGCTGTCAAAATACTCACCTCGTTGTTAATCTGTCATAACTGGGAACCAACTCAAATTGGACCACGTTCGCATTGCAGTTCTAGGGTGCGCCTATACTTTCAGCACGATTTTTTCTGTTTTTAGTGAAATTTTTCATAAAAACCATAGAATTTGTGTGCCAAAAGCAGTCAAATATTATTTTTAGCACAGTTTTCACTAAAAAGAAGTTGCAAAATTCATTTTTCTTAAAATATTGCATTCATTTTTCAATTTTTGAATTCAACGGATCTCTTTTTTGAACGGCTGAGTTCACCTCATAGTTTTTTCCCCCGCTGTTGAGCAATATGGGCACAAATTCCATAACAACTACATTCATAATGGCTTTTTCCCATAAGAAATGCACGGGACAACTAACACATGCTTACCCTTATGGACAAAATCCTCTCAATTTAGCTTGTAGGCCGAAAGAGAGCAAACCCATTAAGTCGGGACTCTAGATAATATATTTCCTCTATGCTCCAAATGATGCAGAAGTATTAGTACCAGCTTTTACAAACTTTGAATTACAAATCGCAAATGAAAACAATACTGCAGCACGGAACCAACTAGTAGATACATTTTTTAACGGCTAAACGTATTTGAACACGTTTCGTATTTAATATTGGTTCTTTTCTTTAAAAAAAATAAAACAACTGTTGAGATTAACGCAATATATATGTAAATAGGTATCTTTATTTTTGGATAAATGGATATACATATGTATGTATACAACTATTGGTGAGCTTGTTTGTATAGCTCTTTTTCTTTCAGTAGAAACTCGATCTCTTTGATTTTAAGCTTTACTTCAAGGATCTTCTCCAATTTTTTTTTTTAAAGAGAGCAAATTTCATCACATTTGTGAAGGTTGGTTCCGACCTTTTTGGTCATTCTTCCTTTTGCTTTTTGAACGAAGTTTTTTGAAGTTGATGGAGCAGGTGGCGATATCGCAATAATTTCACTATTGCGTCGTTCGACGGAGTAACTATTTGGAATTCTTCCAAGTACTCCTAAAGTACATCAACGGAATAGCTTCCTACTTGGCTATTAAAGTCCGCATTGGAATCGTACATTCGCACATTTTCGATTCTTGTCATTTATTTCAACATATAATGCTTTCTCTTTTTTTCTCACACAATTCGCTTAATAGAAAGAAAAAAGGGGTTTTATTTTTACAGGGTTGTGCACAAAAACACTCTATTACCAAGACCGGAATCTTTCGTACGTTTCACTCTCCAAAACCCGTTTGTTTACATTGTTGTATTTGTAATTTTGACAATTAGTCCATGAATAGATGTGAGCACAAACAAAAAAAAAAACGATGCCGTGGGCTAGCGGCACTTTGCATAGCAAAAACAAAATGGAGGAGTTAATAAGTTTTTTTCAGGTTTTTCCTTTTACTTTTTTCGATAAAAAAAAGTCAGTTTTAAGCTTTAATTTTGCAGGCATTTTGTGAATAGTGAACCAATGTACCTTTTTGTCTTGAAAAAAGCATGTTCAACATCAGTTTATTATAATTAATTCACTAATTTACAGTAATCACTACGAAATTCTTTAAATTTCATAATAATTCCCGGATTTTTGTATCAAAGATGCGTTCGAAGAACCATCAATTTAAGGGTGCGAGTGCAATTTTTGTATTGAATTCTAATAAATTTTCGTTAACGAACGGCCCAAATATTTTGTTTGCAAGTAATTAAAATAAAAATATCTTATCCATAACATTCTTGATTGATGGAAGCATACATGTATTTGCTATCAAAAAAAAACTATGCATCAAAGGAACACAAATGTTTTAAAAAAGTAATCAGAACGATTATAGCGAACCTGTTGAATAAATGCAGATCAAATAAAATGTAAATTTTGACATATATCACAAAATGAAAACGTCTTAAAATCGTTCTGAATTCATGCACAACTAATTCAATAGAACATGTAATCGTCATGAATGTTTATTGTTGACGTACAGAAGTTTTTTTTAGTGAGTTTCCACAGTTTAACGCAAAATATAATTTTCATTCATTTCTTAAAAATGTTTAGTTACCAAAGTTCAAGTTTACTTATTATTGTTTGAAGGGTATGTTTAGTAAAAGTGCTGCTAAAAATGAAACAAATTAATGAGTTTTACGTACATGTTTTTCTTAATATAGTAAATACTTCCATAGATTACATTTCATAAATGGAAGAAAATATACATAAACAATAGTTTCAGGTATAAAGCAGAGGTTAGTGTAGAAAAATATTTTTGAGAAAGCCAATAATATTTTAAATATGTTCATTAAAGAAATTTCCGCTTCGGCTAACCTTCATCAACTTTTTAGAAAAAAAATTAGCATTAATAGCAGCCAATTATTTCTTAGCATTATTTTTCAGATTGTAAAATGTCTAGAAATTTTCATTTGCTACAAAATTCGTAATTTTATGCGTAAACAAAGAAGATAACATTTTTTAGTCAAGAAGTATGGATTTTGGCGCGAGTACCGGTTTTTTTCTATTGGGTGTTCGGTTTCCCCATACTGGAATAAAAAAAAGTTACTTAAATCTATTTATAGCACTCATTTAGTTGGTATTGTGTGTAAACATATTGCCTTTTTCTATTCCTTAAAGATGCTTTACACAAAGCAACTTATTTTTAAAACATGGTTCCCTCAAATTTTTATTCCAAAATCTAACTACAAATAAAATTCCAACTCTAACATAGTCTCTTAAAAAAACAAACTACACCTGAAAAAATTGTCTGTTTTGTTGTTTTACAAAGTATTGAGTTACACTTTTGTCCATTTGCAATAACTATACTTAACCGGTTGCAGCGCATGTTGCGTTCGCAAATTATTTAAGTAAACAAAATAAATAATAATAAACTAATAAATCATTAAATAATATGTATTTGGTCAATTTTATTTTATTTAATATACATTTACAACATTTATTTGGATGGAAATTAAAAAGCTATACAAATCTTCCAATTTAAGACCATGTCAGCACTTCAGATTCTGTTGGTTAGGATTGTTTAGTTTTTGAACGAGGCCATGAAACATTCAAAATGAAGCATTTAGATGGGGCTGATTACTATAATGAAGCATTTTGATGGGCCAAAGCACTAATTGTGAGAATGTGTTTGGTTTTTTGCATCATTTCACGCACACTTTCTCACATTTAGTGCTTTTTAGCTTGTAGGCAAACCGAAATGTCAGTCTGAGATTCCGGTCTTGGTAATAGAGTGTTTTTGGTTGTGCAGATGACTCTATTTTAACTAAAATATCCCTGAAATTTCCCATTTTAAGCTTGGTGAAACTGACAAAATTTAAAGGCCTGATAAAATTTAAAAAGCTTTTAGATAAAAGTGCTTTTAGTGTTTGTTTATGAAATCGGACATAAATCTGTTCTATTGAGCCCTAACTGTAAAAAAGTCAGAAGGATACTCGGGCTGCGGTAATAAAACGTCACCCCATTCATTTTGTGATTTCAAATTGGTAGCGCTAATATTTGACATCTGTCAAACTCAAATATCATTTGAAGTGTCATAATATTAATTTTTTGAAGTGTAAGATTATGTAATTTGTGACATTATTTACTTTCGATTCATATAATTCATATAATTATGCGCATTTTTAAAACACGTTTCAGTAACCGAATCTCTGACTTCTAAGAGCAAACTTTGCAAAAGTGAAAGGTTCAAGCATTCCCTACAATAAATAAACATTTCGGACTATGCATATTGAATGGATGCACGAAAGGTGATAGAAATGGCGAGCATACGTTTATCGGGAAACAGGGCAGTTCTGTCATTAATTATGGTCTTATTGGTGGAGACTGGTGTTCCATTTTTAAGGACTTTGAGGTTGGAGAAATCATTTACTCTGATCATCTTCCGATTTGTATAACGATAGGAAGAAATGAACATCCAGAAACTCCCGCAAGCGTACAACCTGAAAATGTTGTCCTAAAATGGAAAATTACCTCAAAAAACTCTTTTAATTCGAAACTTAATAATAAAATAATGAAGCTGGAGAGTTAATCTGCCGCAAAATACATTCCAATTTGTGAACTAGAAAAGGCTAAATATGATGCTGCAAACACAGTTAAAAAAGTAAACAATTTGGTGAAAAAAATGAGTGGTATGATTGTGCCTGCGAAAAATTAAGAAAAAAGTCATTTTCAATGTTGATTCTTACGCGAAAATATGATACGCCTAGCATCAAAGAAGATTACCTTAAAATAAACAAACTATTCAAAAATATGTGTAAACAAAAGAAGAGGTTATATGAGGAAAAATTGGCCATTGCCTTAAGTCAAAGTAGAGATTCGGTGGAGTTCTGGAAGCTGACAAGGAAAATTAACTGTTCCCACAATGAAAAAGAAACAGCTTCTATTTCATTGGAATCTTTAAGGTCGCACTTTTACTCGTTGCTGGGTAACTCTAATGAACTGTCTTGGAGTTTCGCTAAACCATCTATTTGGAACGATAAGTTGGATTTGCCGATAACGCAAGATGAAGTAGTGTCTACGTTGAGAAATATTAAAGAAGGCAAAGCCGCAGGAACATCTGGAATTCCGGCAGAGTTTTATAAGCATAGCTCAGATGTATTCAAGCAAAAATTGACAGAAGCGCTAAATATTATATTCAAATTTGGAACATTCCCCGAACACTTTTATGAAGCACTAATTATGCCAATTTATAAGAAGGGAAATCCTGGTGATCCGAGTAACTACCGAGGAATCTCATTACTAAACGCAAGTCTCAAAATATTTACAGGTATACTTTATGAAAGACTCAACAGCTGGGTTCTAGAGGAAAATAAGTTAAGCGAGTTTCAAAGCGGATTTCGTAAAGGATACTCCACGATAGACAACATATTTACTCTGCAATCAATAGTTCAATGGAAGATTAGACAAAATAAAAAACTATATGCGTTTTTTGTAGACTTCAAGGCTGCCTTCGACACTGTTCACAGAAACTCCCTATTTTACAAGCTTTACAATTTAGGACTCTCCACGAATTTTGTCCGTATTCTTGAGAAAATGTACCAACATACTTCAGCATTTATTTACAATGGAACAGAACGATCTGATAAGATAGATATTGAACAAGGAGTTAGACAAGGATGCAATCTCAGTCCACTGCTCTTCTCACTCTTTATAGATGATATAGTGGATTGGCTGCCATGTGGAGTTGAATTCGGTAATATGCAGATCAAAGTAATAATGTATGCAGATGATATTGTTATGCTGGCAGAATCACCTAACGCCCTACAGCTAATGATTAACAGATTAGCGGAGTATTGCAAAGTGTGGAAGCTGGAGGTCAACACCGAAAAATCAAAAGTAATTGTTTTTAAAAATGGTTCTGGTAGAACGGCAAGAGATGAAAGTTGGAAATACGAAGGAAGGATTCTGGAGGTAGTGAAATCATACATATATTTGGGAGTTGAATTTACTTTCAATATGAAGATGGAGAAGCATCTGAAAAACAAACTAAATAAAGCCAAATTAGCAATATGTTCCAACTGGAAAAAAATCTTCAACAACAATCTTATAGCTCTAAATACAAAGCATAGAGTATTTAATGCAACTGCAAAATCAGTTTTATTCTATGCAGCACAAGTGTGGGGATCGCAAAAATTCGAGCTCGTGGAATATCTGCTTCGCTTTTTTTTGAGAAAAATCTTCTTTTTGCCCATCAACACTCCTAAATATATGTATTATTTGGAAACAGGGCTATCAACAATGTTCATCTCAACTCTAAAACTCAAAGCGGATTATATTATAAAAGTGTTGCATATGAATGAAAGTAGACTCCCGAAGAAGATATTGCAATTTGCAGTGAGGCAAAAGACACTCTTCGTTAAGGATTGGAATCTGTTAGCAGCGAATTGTGGAATTGTTTTAAACTTGTCAGATATAAATTCAACTGATTGGAAAAAATCTATGTACGAAGTAATAGCTGTCACTGATGAAAATGAAAGATATGAGTTTATTGAAAAAGCTCGATCATCTACCGAAAGACAATACTATTCAAAGTGTAACCTGAATCTTAACGAGAAAAATTATTTCAGCAGTACCTTCAGTAGAAACATGATCTCAACATTATTTAAAATAAGAGGAGAAATGCTAAAAGTTATTCATACACAATTTTGAATTTTCTTTGAACAACTCTGAACAGCTGACTACATCCGCCATTTTTCAAAGGTGGTCGCAGAGACAAAAAAGAGAAAAGTTTTTTCTCTCTCGTGGTGAGTATGTACACAAACTTGCATAAGTATTTGTTCCCCACATTTTTTTTTATATGGAGTTAATACATATGCAAGTTGGTGGCCAAATCACAGCTTGTAGGCAAAAAGAGAGCAACCGTCGAAGTTGGTTCTCTCTATTAGTTCTTTTCCCTCTGCCTTAAGTTTGTTTCTAGCAAAAATGTTAGAAGAAGGAGCTAGAAGGAAGGAAAGAGACGGTAAGGGAGCAGAGATTGGGGAGAGTCATCAAGCATTTGTTGCTCGTTCAAATTTTAAAAGGTGTTCCAAAACTAAAAACAGTGGTGGTGCCGGCCAGCGTTGCCGCTGGGCTTCACGAAAGTGTAACACATTTTTTTAAAAAACGTAACAAAAGCGAAAAAAATGTAACAAAATGAAAAAAATGATTTAAATCAAAGAATGCTCTTGAACTCAATTTTTTATTTCTAATAGGAACATAAATTTTCTTCATCACAGTTTTTTAATTCAGTACAAAACTATACATTAAATAATAAGTTAATAAATTATTATAAGTAAGACACATTTTAAGTTTTACATAAAACATGTTTAGGCAAATTAAGAGAATTGATCTTTTATTTGTTTTGCAAACATTATTGATTCAATGGTATTCAAGTGATACCTATTGGTTAAATTGGTTCGATCGAGTCGAATGAAGGTGATTTCAACTCAATTTAGGACGTATTTGTACAAATAGGTGGAAGTGTTGTTTAAGCGCACTGATTAAAAAAATCATAAGGTAAATTTTTAAAGAAAAAAACAAGTTTGGAGAAAAAAGTGTAACAAAAAGAAAAAAAAAGTAACATAGTAACAAATACAAAACAATTAAGAAAAGTGTAACACTTTTGTTACACTTGTAACATTGTGGCAACGCTGGTGCCGGCAGTAATCCGGGAAGTAGCATGGATGGTGGCAGCAGGGCAAAAAGACGCATAAATGGTAAATGCTATAGTTGTGGTCGAAGGGATCACTTTGCTTCTCATTGTAAGGATCAGAAAAGAGACACAAATAATAAGCATTCGTTTTCTATTCTCGCTTCTGCTACGAATAACGGTCTGGATAAAGATACCTGGTCTATTGATAGTGGATCTACATCTCACTTATGCTGTGATCGAAGTTTGTTCTCCTCTTGTGTTGAATGCGAAGAACAAATTGTGTTAGGGGGTGAAAATTTTATAGAAGCGAGGGGCAAAGGGGACATTTGTATTAAATGCAATGGTCAAACTATAAAACTTAAAAAAGTTCTGTACGTTCCAACAATAAATAAATAATTTAGATGGCGTAACAGTCCATTGAGAACTAGGGCCTAGTGACTTACAACTCTTAACCATTCCTGTGTGCGAGTAATGTTGTCAGGAATGGAAAGGACCTACAGTTTAAAGCCGAATCCGAACGGCTAGTTTGAGAAAGCACTTTACTCTTGAAGAAATTGTAAATTCCTCGTACCCGTGAAAAAAAAACTTTAGAAAAACGGAACAGGCAGGGATCGAATCCAAGACCTCTGGCATGACAGTCCAACGCACTTTTTTTTTTTTTTTTTCAAATTCATTTTTATTAATTCAATCTTAAATCTATCTTAAAGCTAGACAAAAATTCATAAAACTAGCCTAATTAACCATAACTTACAACTAACTTACTGGTCCCATACGGACACTCTAAGTTAAACAATAATACTTAATGCTAATGCCTTTCGGCCCTAAGATCTATTTAACTTCAATTCATTTTATTTATTTTTGTCTTCATTAGAAAATTTAGAAAAAACTAATGTCAATATCCTTTTTTATTTTACTTAAAAACTACTTAAAATAAGGTCCTTAATATAAAACTTAAAGCTAACTAAAACTACCTATTCTACCTATAAACTACTTAAAACTAGAACAACCACAGCAGCAAATCTAACTATCTAACGTTTTTTGTTTTTCATATTTTGTCTTTTTTTTATTTTTTTTTTTTGATTATTCCATATTTTTTTTTTAATTTTTTTTTTTGTATTTTTTTTGTATTTTTCCTGTTTTGTATTTTTTGTATTTTTTTTTTTTGTGTTTTTTTTTGTGCCACCATGCCTATTCTACTTAAAACTAAACCCTAAAACTATAAAACAAGTATGTAAGCCGGCCAAGGCTTAAAACCCCATCCCGACTACTCACTATCAAGTGCCGATTGAAGCCACCAAAACTGGCTCTCCTGCTTCACCCTATCAGTTCGGTCCCTTTCGGACACAGCCCTACTGAACCGAAGGAGCTCTGCTCCGCCTTGTGCCATGACGTCCCGATTGTACAGGAGTCGCCTATCCACGGTTCGTCGTCTGACGTGGTAGATTAACGGAACTGCCAATCTATCCTGTATCAGACCGCATCTATCTAAAAAGAGGAATGCCTCTGGTGGAATGAAGCCGCTCAAGCGTGCACTTTCAAAATACTCGTCGTTCGGATAGAACGCCCCGAAAATTAAATTGTTGGTCGAAGACATAGCTCTTGCAATGTGACCTCGAACGAGTTTTATCACGAAATTGTCAATTCTGTTGATTCGAGCCCCGTTGTATAGGACCTCGTTGGAATAGTAATGCACGTAAGAAGATTCGGCTGTTCGGTATAAGCCGGTACAGCGTCGTAAACACTGCCGCTCGAACACCCGAAACTTCTCCATCTGGGAAGGGGCAACGTTGAGCCACACAGGACAACCATAAACGATCATGGGCCGTATGAGGGCCATGTAGCAAATTACCTTCACTCTGGAGTCAAGCCGACTGCTGTAAAACAGCCGTTTCGTCAGAGCGAAGGCTCCTCTGGCCCTGGTCAGAGCAGCATTTATATGTCTATCGAAATATAAATACTGATCTAACCAGATACCGAGGTACTTCACTACACTTTTGCTCGCTAATCGCTGCCCGTGAAGATCAACGATAACCATCTTGCGCCAATTCTTGCACGTAACCCTCGTGGCCCCAGCCAACGGAGTCCGGAACAGAATTGTCTCCGACTTCTGGACATTTATTTTCAGTTTCCAGTCATCGCAATATCGCTGAATCTTATCGAAATCACGCTGCAAGAGAATTCTAATAACCTCAACCTTTCGGGCCGTTCTGTACGCAATAAGATCGTCGGCGTACGCAATTGCCTTTGTAAGACTACCTATCAGATCGCTGGTGTAAATGCTGAAGAGAATCGGCGAATTCACCGCTCCCTGTTGAAGACCATTTTTAATTAAGAATGTTGTGGTAGAAGTTACATTGCCACTTTTGACAACAAACTTTCTACCGTTAAGCATATCATAAAGTATATACAACAATGGCTTGCTAATGCCAAGCCTGCTCAGTTTTAGGTAAAGACCCTCTAACCATACGGTGTCAAAGGCCTTTTCCAAATCAACCAGAACAGCACCTGTGCATTGTTGTTTTGTTTTATTCCATTGGATATCAGAAACGAGTTTAGACGCAGCATGAATTGTGTCATGACCCGCCTTGAACCCGAACTGTTTATCCGGAATTATTTTGTTGTCCGCAGCCCACTTAGTCAGAGCCCTATTAATGATCTTTTCGAAAACTTTGCTGATGCTCGGAAGAAGACTTATCGACCGAAGATTTGACGGGTTGGAGTTGTCCTTTCCCTTTTTCGGGAGAGGATGAACCACAGCGGTCTTCCAATGCACTGGATAATATGCATTATTCAGTGCATTATTGAAGAGTGTGGTGTAAATGTCAATTGCCTCCATCGGTAAATGTCTTAGTACAACGTTGGATATACCATCGACACCTGCTGACTTTTTATTTTTTATTGAGTTGAAGATGAGCTGAAGCTCAACCTTCGTCACTAACAGGGGACTTGGACCCGTTTGCTCGGCGATTATGGCATTTGCCAAGGAATCGTCATTGAACCGCATGAAACCGCGGTTCTCAGATCGCCATTGTGTCATATCATTTCGAAGGTAAAAATGATTAAGTAGGGCTCTGTTTTCCAGGTCGTGGTTGGGGCGAGTGCTAGCATTCACCTTGTACACTTGCTGGAAAGCAGCTCCCACCGCCTCCAATTTTTCCTTCGGATCTTCAATTATAAAAAAGTCATCGTCAAAGATGGCTTCTTCTGGATCTATTTGCGCTGTCCTGAGTACGTCTCTGTTCTCTTCAGTTCTTTGGAGTTTCAGACACGGAAGCTCATTGTCGTTCTTTTTCCTGAATATCTTGTTGATTGTTGTGAATTTTTTCCACCGACCGACCGACCGATTGTATATAATACTTTATATAATTTAATCACTATTGGATTTCCGAATCCAATATTGATTACAACCGTACGCGAATTAAATTATTTACTTTAAATTATTTTAAATTAAACAAAATCAAAATAAATTGCACCCCGCCGATGTGCCGCGAAAGTTATTATGACAAAAGAAACGTCAGTCGATATGACAAACAGATGAAAGAATTCACCACAGGTAGCAATAAAAGTATTGCCAGCACGGTAGCTCAGCTTAAGGGGGGGTTTCGATTAGTGATTATTTTATTAATCGAGGTGATTAATAAAATTGAAATAAAAGTGATATCAAAATGATTTCAAAATACGAAGGGGTGAATTTCACCAAGTCGTATTGATTACCATGGGCGCCAGGAAACTTTTTAATGGAAGTTTACCAAAACCAAGAGCTGAAAAATTAGTCTTCAAACAAATTATGAAATAAAAGAGTGTGTTTATTTTCCTGAAGGGAAATTAAAATTATCTTTTATTTGCCTGGAAAACCTTGGCCGAAGCCGGGATTAAAAACCAGGATCTTTTATAAAAGAGAAAGATACAAATGGAATTATTGAGATTGACAGAAGGTCAATTCTCGATAAATGTATTGCATACAAAACGAAAGATTATTAATTGTTATACAAAGTTGGAAAACAAAAAGAAAAACCATGAAAAATCACTTCAAGAAAATTTTCGAAACAAAACCAAACGGTTAAACACTTCGACTCGAAGGTCAAAAGGACGTATTCGAGACAAAAGAAAAAGGACACAAAGAAAAGCAAAATTCTTAGGAAACAAAGAAAACACTATACTTAGCTTTTCAACCTCCACAACAGCTATCGTAGTCCTTCCTCCAACAAAACTTTTCTCCACAGTAGACCAAAAATCTTCAACTCAATTAAAAAAAAAACCAAAAATTACGTCTTTTACAAAAATCTTCACACAATTTTTTTTTTTTAGTCTTCTAATCGCTTTGGGCGCAATTCAAAAAGTGGCCATCATCATGGCGAGCTTAACCCTTCCGGCTACCTGCCCTTAGGCAATCCTCTCGGATCTTTTGCGTGGTGATCGATCTGTCTCGGTCCCGCAACTTCCTCCATCCATAAGATTGGGGTGTGCGACCGAGAAGCCAGATATCTTTCATCGCACGCGATCTCTTTAAAAAGGTGATGCGATCACCCAGTAGCTCAATGAGTGAGTTCAGCTCTTCACTTTCCAACCCATTCCAGCCAAGACTTTCTGGAAAAATCGTGTGGAATTCCTCGCATTACCGAGTATCTACACGCGCTAGTTTCTGGTTGAGGAAAGACTACTTATGTGGTGTTGCAGGAAGTCGGTAGCCAAGCCTATAATTAAAATAAAAGTTATTAAGATATTCTTAGTGATTTTTCCATCGTTACTATATACTTTATGGTGGGCCCTCGGCCATACTACATTAAAGTTGGTGTGAATTTTCTACACACATTGTTGGGCATGGGTATCGTCTTCATGCCTTGACGATATTGTTTATCCAATATGTGGGCCAACCGTCGCACAGTTCGTTGGTGTGGAATCCTTTCGCACACTTTGGTAGGACCTGTTAAATTTGCTTTCCCAAAATGCTAGAAGAGCAGGTCACTGGCTGATGGACCAGGTTTCTACTAAACTCTTCCAGAATTTTGCGGCCGCAGTAAGAATTGTTAAGGGTGGTTAGCAAAAAGGGAGGTGAAACTTGTTGTGGTAAAATTTACCGCAACAAATCCCACCCTTACCTCCTAGGAAATGTGCTTACCGTTGGTTAACACCATAGGTAACACATTTCCAAAGTCGGCCCCAGAGAAATGAAAATAATTTCCATCAGAAAAAAAAGTGAACTAAAAACAATTTAACAAAATCAAAGTGCAAAGTAATCAAAGCAAAAAAAAAAGTAAACTACGTTAATCATTAAAATTTTCGGATGCATTTGTAAACGGTTTTAAATCCTTAACATGCCAAGTTCCACGTTCTTTACCGTTACTATCTTTCAAGACGTATGTCCAAGGTGACAAACGCTTATCAATTAAAAACGGACCGACAAATTTCGGTGCTAATTTGGCTGCATAATAATTCGCGGCATCCGAAAGCGTGAAATTCCTGCGCCATACAAGTTCGCCGGGGTGATATTGAACATCACGCCGTCGAAGATTGTAGGCTTCCGCAGAACGTTTAGAAGCTACTCCCAGCTTCTTTACAATATCGGCCCTAAGCCTTTTAAAGCGTTCCCTGATCCCCTCCGGATCCTGAACGTATTCTGACTCATTCCCTAGAGATGGTACTTCTTTACCCGAAGTTACCATTTCCCTCCCGAAGTTCGCATAGTAAGGAGACACTCCCAAAACTTCATGCTGTGACGTGCGAATGGCGCACGCCACTTTACTCAGTTGAGTGTCCCAAACCCGTTGATTTTCCCCAACATATGCCCTTAAGGTGGTTTTAAGGATCTGATTAATCCTCTCCGCAGGATTCGCCTGCGGGTGATAATGGGCTGTAAATTTTATTTGTGACGCGTACGCCTGGCAAAGCGTTTTCAATTCCTTCGATCGGAATTGGGGACCGTTGTCACAGACGGTCACCTTTGGTATGCCAAAAAGTAGGAAGACATTGTCTTCGAGTTCCCTACAGATAGCTTTTGCAGTAGCCGACCTCAACGCAAACAGTAGTGGAAACTTTGTGAAGTAATCCACCACTGTCAGAATGTATGTAAAACCCCTACTAGATTTAGGAAGCGGCCCTACCAAATCTATACAAATCATCTCCCACGGTGATTTGATTCCTACCCTCTCCGTCATTAACCCAGCTGGTTTTTCATTAATAGGTTTCACCTGTTGGCAAACTTGACAACTCCTAACGTACTTGGTGATATCAGCCCTCATTTTTGGCCAATAAAACTTTGCCGCTATCCTGGCAAAAGTTTTCCTAACTCCCATGTGACCCGCTAATGGGTTATCATGATTATCCTGTAAAATCCCTAACCTATCCTTTTTACCTATCACTCTCTTCCATTCCTGATTATCCTGATGAACTATAATATGACTAGCCTTTACGAGTTTGAACAACTGTCCATGTTCAACTCTCCAGGCCGGAAACCTAAGTGGATTGGCATTCACTTGCGCAATCATTTTTACCACCCAAGGGTCTGAAACCTCTTCTGAGATACCACCCAACTGTGGCACTCCTCGAGACAGCATATCTGGAACCACATGCTCTTTCCCCTTGCGATGAACGATTTCGAAGTCAAACTGTTGTAATCTAATGGCCCAACGAGCCAACCTACCCTGTGGATCTTTCAAATTACTTAGCCATACCAAGGAATAATGATCGGTTACGACAGTAAATCGAACACCTTCGAGATACGGTCGCAACTTCTCAACAGCCCAAAGCACAGCCAAGCATTCCTTCTCTGTCGTACTATAATTCCTTTCGTTTCTATTCAAGGACCTGCTAAGGTAACAGACAACCTTTTCTCCCTCATCAAAGTTCTGTGAAAGAACTGCACCGATACCAAAATCTGACGCGTCTGTTTGAACGACAAAAGGTCGTTTGAAATCTGGGCAAGTGAGTATAGGTGCTGTCACCAAACACTCTTTTGCCTTCCTAAAGCTATCCTCGCATTCTTGAGTCCAAGTGAACTTCCTATTCTTTTTTAATAAATCTGATAACGGTCTAAGTAATTCCGCGAAATTTGGTACAAAACGACGGTACCATGAAACTGTCCCTATAAAACTCCTAACCTCTTTGACATTCCTCGGTGCTGGAATCCTAACCATACTGTCTACTTTTTCAGGATCGACATGCAACCCATTACGATCCACTATATATCCTAAAAATTTAAGCGAAGGCATGCAAAAGTTGCATTTTTCCTTGCTAACCTTTAATCCGGCATCGCTCAACCTTTTCATCACTTCACTGAGAACTTCGAGATGTTTTTCAAAAGTTTCTGCAATGATAATGATGTCGTCTAAATAGACGAAGACGAATGGCTCAAGGTCGGCACCCAATACCGTGTCGATGAATCTTTGCCAAGTCGCCGGTGAGTTATGAAGTCCGAAAGGCATTCTCCTAAACTGAAATAAACCACGCCCAGGTACCGTAAAGGCAGTATAAGGCTTAGATTCCTCCTCCATAGGTATCTGCCAGTACGCTGACTTGATATCTAGTGAAGACAAGAACCTAGCACCACGAAGCCTATCTAAAATTGAACTAATATACGGTAAGGGATACGCATCCCTATCCGTATTCCTATTCAGCTTCCTATAGTCTACGCAGAATCTAAAGGAGCCATCTTTCTTTTTCACTAACAGTATTGGAGATGACCAAGCACTTGTCGATCTCTCAATAACTCCTGCCTCTAACATTTCATTAAGTTCCCTATCTATATGAACCTGCATTGCCGGAGAAACCGGATAGTACCTTTGTTTTATCGGCTCTGCCGACGTCCTAATTTTGTGCTCGACTAATGTTGTGCAACCTAAGCCCTCGGGCATTTTCCTAAACGAATCCTCCACTAATGTTTCTAAAGCTTTTCTTTCCCTATCATCCAACTCTGATCGTTCTATAATAGAACATACCGAAACAGAACTGTTCTGTTCAGAAAAATTCCACTCTCGTGACCTGAGATCCGGGACAATGCCCGACAGCGCCCAAAAATCTGCGCCTAAAATCACGGTGTGCGGCAAAGTTGGTATAATTAAGCAATCAATAAGGATTGCCCTACCCTCAACTACTATCGGAAGAGAGAGTGTCCCTAACACTTCGACACCTGACCCGTCTGCCAAACACACGCAGTGGACAGTGTCTTTCTTCACAGTAAACCCTAAATCACCAAGTATTTTCCAAGAGTCCCTACCTATTATGGTCCTGGAAGCTCCTGAATCTAGTAGTCCTACGAATTCAGAACCATAAATACTAACTTTTAAAAATGGTCTCCTATCATTCCCGTTTGCCTCCAAGGTGAACCCTAAATGAACCCTATTTACCAGCTGGTTTCCAGCAGGCAAAAACCCTAACGTTTCTGAACTCCTCGCCCTGCTGCCGCAGGAGTTCGCTGCCCATTTCCCGAGCATTTTCTACACTCAGATCTTTTGACCCCTAAAGCCCCACAACCGAAACAACGCCTAGGAGCGGAACACCTATCTGCATAATGGCCTGATCCATTACACTTAAAACACCGAATGCTCGAATTGGCTCGAGATTGGTTCGATGATTGGGCCTGACGATGAGTTTCGTTGTTCTCTGTAACAACCGAAACCGAGGGAGTATCGACACCTACATATGCTAGATCCGGTTCTAGCAAAGACCTATTCTGCCTAACACTTGGTGGTGGAACATACGCATCTACGTTGGCCCTAACGGCTTCTAAACTCCTACCTAACGTCACCAAATCTGACACACAAGTTGGTTTCGCCAAACCAAGTTGTGTTTGGTAAAAGGGTGTCAAGTTCCTTTGGATCATTGACAACCTTCTACTTTCAGTTATGGGTTCTGTCAATCTACCAAACAAATTCGACATCGTCGCGACATAGACACCGATGGACTCATCTTTGCCTTGAGTCCGACGCCTAATCTCCTCTAAAAGCTGGTCGTCATAATTCGGTGGTAAGAACTCGAGTTTCAACTCTTTCACGAGTTCCTGCCACGAATTAACCGAAACCCTAACTGCCCTATACCAAATCAATGCTTTTCCGACGAAAAGCTCTACTGCTGACCTAAAAAGTTGGGTTTCCGAAACCCCCCTAGCCTGTCTCATTTCCTCAATCCTCTCTAAGAATGCATTCACTGAGGTACCGCAGCGTTCCCCAGTGAATTTAACCTCCCATTTGGCGATGTTTTGGAATCGGTCCGATTCCACATAAATCCTTCCTGAAACGAAATCTCCATTTTCAGCATTATTCCTCCTATTGCCTGCTTCTCCTAAGCTTGTAGGTGTATCGACAGCAGTACCCATTGACACACTTCTTGTTGTTGCAGCCGGAAGCTGTTTATCCCTTTCCTTTTCCCTTACAACCTGTTCTTCCTCAATATCCTCCTCATCATCCCTCTCTAATACCGACATGGTCATAATCACCTTATTTTTTAAAGCAAGCTTTGTTTTATCCTGACTTTCATTTTCAGGAATGCTCCTATCTAACCTACGCAAGCACCATTCTACTTTAGTTAAAATTTTTAGATATTCACCCGAAGTTTCCGATTTCGGGGGATTCTCTAAAAGTTTCCCTATCTCGACTACTTTCTTTTCAACTGCCATCAAATCCTCCTCGAAAGTGAAAGGATATGATGCAGCTACAAAAGAATTCCTACGTTCTAACTTAAGCGTTGTCCTAAGAGACTTCCTCATTTCTTCAACCGTTCCGACGATTAACCCGCGACACTCTATTTCATAGGTAATCTCGTCCTGAGATAACCTATTAATCTGACTCACGTCCATATTACCAAAAAAGCTATTTTCCAAAATGACACCGAAACAAATTTAACAATACGTAAAATAATCTTCAGCCAAAACAAGAGTTAAAAGAAATGTTCAAAACTCCCTTGATTGGTACCAAAAAAAAAACAAGCAGACGCGAAAGAATCGAAAAGGTAGGTAAAAGTCTCAAAATTACGAAGAAAATTTGTTTTCTTTTTATTTAAAACCAATTTAATTCAACAGTATATAGTACCTAACGATTGAAAAAAACATCCACGTCAACCCGTCATTGACCAAAATTTTTATTTTAACTTTATTAAAAAAAAACGCAAGAGAAGAGAACAAATTTTTTTTTAAATATTTACAAAACAAATTCCGAAAAACTAAAGTGGCAACACCTGTTCAAATTATTTATTGATTATTAAATTTGATCGAATTAAAATATCGAAAGAAATTTTTTTTTTTTAAAAAAACTATTAAAAGAATCAAAATGGTAAAATGGCAACACTTGAAAATTGAACAAAACTTCACAAAAATAAGCAATCTATTTTCACAAAAGGTGCGAGAGAGAGCACTATATTATCACTTTCACAAAATGGATTCCCAAAAGTAAAAAGAAATATCACTTTATATAAAAGTAAAATAATTATCAAAATGAATGAAAATTATATATAGGTATGTACTATGAATATGAAACAATGCAAAAACTAAAAGAATATTCCAAGGACTCACTTATTTTTTTCCAGCCAAAATCAAAAAAAACACTTCCAAATTCCCTCTTTTCCTTCTGTTGGTTATTTTCCAGGCAAAATGAAACACTCCTGAATTCCCTCTTTTCCTTTTGTAAGGTTATATCCTTAGGCCTCCTGTGGCCGTAAATTCCCCGAGACAGCACACCTAAATGAAAAACAACACCACCAAGTAATTAAATCTTTTAAAAAAAAATGTAACTCAAAAAAAACAATTCACTTCCCTAAACACAGGACAAAACCAGACACAAGTAGGTATTCCAACCAAAAAAGAAACAAGAAAGCCCCACGTTGTGGACGCCAAATTGTTGTGAATTTTTTCCACCGACCGACCGACCGATTGTATATAATACTTTATATAATTTAATCACTATTGGATTTCCGAATCCAATATTGATTACAACCGTACGCGAATTAAATTATTTACTTTAAATTATTTTAAATTAAACAAAATCAAAATAAATTGCACCCCGCCGATGTGCCGCGAAAGTTATTATGACAAAAGAAACGTCAGTCGATATGACAAACAGATGAAAGAATTCACCACAGGTAGCAATAAAAGTATTGCCAGCACGGTAGCTCAGCTTAAGGGGGGGTTTCGATTAGTGATTATTTTATTAATCGAGGTGATTAATAAAATTGAAATAAAAGTGATATCAAAATGATATCAAAATACGAAGGGGTGAATTTCACCAAGTCGTATTGATTACCATGGGCGCCAGGAAACTTTTTAATGGAAGTTTACCAAAACCAAGAGCTGAAAAATTAGTCTTCAAACAAATTATAAAATAAAAGAGTGTGTTTATTTTCCTGAAGGGAAATTAAAATTATCTTTTATTTGCCTGGAAAACCTTGGCCGAAGCCGGGATTAAAAACCAGGATCTTTTATAAAAGAGAAAGATACAAATGGAATTATTGAGATTGACAGAAGGTCAATTCTCGATAAATGTATTGCATACAAAACGAAAGATTATTAATTGTTATACAAAGTTGGAAAACAAAAAGAAAAACCATGAAAAATCACTTCAAGAAAATTTTCGAAACAAAACCAAACGGTTAAACACTTCGACTCGAAGGTCAAAAGGACGTATTCGAGACAAAAGAAAAAGGACACAAAGAAAAGCAAAATTCTTAGGAAACAAAGAAAACACTATACTTAGCTTTTCAACCTCCACAACAGCTATCGTAGTCCTTCCTCCAACAAAACTTTTCTCCACAGTAGACCAAAAATCTTCAACTCAATTAAAAAAAAAACCAAAAATTACGTCTTTTACAAAAATCTTCACACAATTTTTTTTTTTTAGTCTTCTAATCGCTTTGGGCGCAATTCAAAAAGTGGCCATCATCATGGCGAGCTTAACCCTTCCGGCTACCTGCCCTTAGGCAATCCTCTCGGATCTTTTGCGTGGTGATCGATCTGTCTCGGTCCCGCAACTTCCTCCATCCATAAGATTGGGGTGTGCGACCGAGAAGCCAGATATCTTTCATCGCACGCGATCTCTTTAAAAAGGTGATGCGATCACCCAGTAGCTCAATGAGTGAGTTCAGCTCTTCACTTTCCAACCCATTCCAGCCAAGACTTTCTGGAAAAATCGTGTGGAATTCCTCGCATTACCGAGTATCTACACGCGCTAGTTTCTGGTTGAGGAAAGACTACTTATGTGGTGTTGCAGGAAGTCGGTAGCCAAGCCTATAATTAAAATAAAAGTTATTAAGATATTCTTAGTGATTTTTCCATCGTTACTATATACTTTATGGTGGGCCCTCGGCCATACTACATTAAAGTTGGTGTGAATTTTCTACACACATTGTTGGGCATGGGTATCGTCTTCATGCCTTGACGATATTGTTTATCCAATATGTGGGCCAACCGTGGCACAGTTCGTTGGTGTGGAATCCTTTCGCACACTTTGGTAGGACCTGTTAAATTTGCTTTCCCAAAATGCTAGAAGAGCAGGTCACTGGCTGATGGACCAGGTTTCTACTAAACTCTTCCAGAATTTTGCGGCCGCAGTAAGAATTGTTAAGGGTGGTTAGCAAAAAGGGAGGTGAAACTTGTTGTGGTAAAATTTACCGCAACATGATTTTAGGGAACATACTAGGGTCACTGGAATTAACTGACCGGATCTTGCGGTCCCAGTACTTGTTAATTGATAACCTGTAGTTCTCCTTAATCAACAGATTGACATTTTTTATTGACGACTTCAGTGTCCTAACCTCCAAGTCGTGTGGGTCTGTAAGTCGTCTGTAAGTCGTCTGTACAAGTTTTTGAGTCTTGTCAGTAAGCCACTCTTGTGCTTACGTAGTGCGTCAATAGTCGAGTTTCTGTAAGCGTCCATTTGGTCCCGTTCTCTGTACTTTGGTATTGTCCGTTCCATTGTTCGTTTTATTGTTTCATTCATCTGTTGTAAATGTTGGTCAATTTCTGTATTTGTCAGGTTTCTGTTGTTTGGTGGGACTATGTCACTCGAACGAAGTTCTCTCGCTAGGGCGTTGGTGAAACGAGGCCAGCGCATCTTACTGTAATTGTAAGAATGCATTGCAACGTATTCCTCCAACTCCACGCGTTCGTTCGGAATCTGCATTACAGCAGCCAGTCCGCAGTGATCACTGTCGTACTCGACTGTCTGTAAGCAGTTTCGAGAGTGATTACCCACTTTGTCTGTAACTGTCAGTCTGGTGTCGTACAGCAAAAGATCCAGAAAGGAGCCGGTACAGTCCAACGCACTAACCATCATGCCACGGGTACGTTCCAACATTGCAGTAAAATTTTATCTCTGTTAGCAAGGCAGTGGATAACGGGCTTGCCGTTGTTTTTGAGAAAGAAATGGCTACAAAACAAAAATGGTTATGTCGTTATACAGGCAGCTATGCATGGTAGCTTATTTACGTTTAAAACTGACGCTAGGAATAAAATTGATGATGCGATTGAGTGGCACAATCGACAATCGAAACTTCAATAGTCTTAAGGAAATGTCAGCCAAAAAATTCAATTGGGTTCTAAAGATGCAGGGTTTGACATAATTACCTTTGATGCTGGTCAGGTGGAACGTTTAGGTTCTGAACAAAATATGGATGGTGGCCAAGATGATGAACGCGCTGATGAGTTGCAATGTTCGAGAGTTGAAAGTAATGAAGTTCGTTGTGAAAAACGTTGATGTGAAGATCGTGAAGAGGTAATAAGAATTTGCAGGTGCAGACCCAGAATTATTCGAACAGGAAGACGTGGGCGACCTCGAAAAGAATATCATAAATGTTGAATCAATTGGAGGTGGATGATGTTTCTATTCCACAGAGTGTTAAAGAGGCCATTAGTGATAAAAAAGCCAAGCAATGGCAGGAATCGATGCAAAAGGAGTATGACTCCTTAGTAAAAAATGAAACATGGTCGTTAGTTGAGCTACCAGCTGGACAGAAAGTTATTGGCTGTAAATGGGTTTATAACATAAAAACGAATTCAGATCGCAGTACTCAAAAGTTTAAGTCGCAAAAGGTTGTAGCCAACAGTTCGGTGTTAATTTTACGGAAACCTTTTCACCGGTTGTAAGGTACGCAACCATACGCATGATTTTTGCTCTGTCTTGTGAAAACGATTTACATATGCACCAAATGGCGTACTTGAACAGTGTACTCCATGACACTGTCTACATGGTGCAGCCTGAAGCGTTTATTGACGAGAAGTTTCCCAATAGGGTGCTGAAACTCAAGAAAGCACTTTATGGGTTGAAACAGAGTGGGCGAGAATTGAACGAAAAGCTAAACTCTGTTCTAAAGAAGATGGGGTTTTCACCCTGCGTCAGTGTGCTTACAAAAAAAAATCATAAAGATAATTATTTGCTGTTAATGTTGATGATCTCATTTTAGCAAGCTCAAAGTTGAATGGACTTACTGAAATCAAAGTTCAAATATCAAATGAGTTCGATGTGGTAGATGAAGGTAAACTTGAATATTTCTTGGGCATTTAAATCAATCGTATGGGCGATACTGGTGATGTTAATGTTTGTCAGCGGCAGTACATAAACAACCTCCTGAATCAGTATAGAATGGAGAATTGCAGGCCCTTATCAACTCCGTTGGACGTTGGGTTCCAAGTTAATTGATCTAATGACGCCTGCAAAAGAGTCAATCAAACTGAATGTCAGTCAGTCATTGGTGCTCTTATGTACCTTGCAATTTCTTCTCGGCCAGATATACTACGTTAAGTTTTGTGAGCTCTCAGAGCGGTATACGAATCCGCATTCCGAACATGAAGCTGGTGTTTGGCATATTTTAAGGTATCTAAAGAAACCCATTGATTTAAAGCTTCATTACAGTACGACTGGACTTCCTATTGAATGCTTCGTTGACGCAGACTGGGGAGGTGATGGTAGTGACAGAAAGTCTTATACTCGCTGTACATTTGTAGCAGCTGGAGATGTTTTCTCTTGGATGTCGAAAAAAACAAAACCTAGTTGCACTCTCCAGCACAGAGGCGGAGTACGTCACCCTCTTAATTGCAGCAAAATAAGCGGTTTATATATAGATATAATGAAATTGATCGCTGAAATGGGTTTTGGTATAACAACTCCTATGGTTCTTAACAGTGATAACCGGAGTGCTCAGCATTTGATAAAAAATCCAGTTTATCATGCTCGTAGCAAACATATTGACATCAAGTATCATCATATTCGTGAATTGTATAAAAACAATGAAATCAAATTGAATTATGTATGTTAGTACTAATGAAATGATGTCCGATATTCTAACTAAAAACTTGTCTAAAAATCAAGCACTGTAAATTTACCAAAGCTATGGGATTGTGTTAATGTAACATTTCTTTATTATTTTTTGTTTTCAATTGAATTATGTTGAGAAGGAGTGTTAAAATTATGCAAAACTTTTGATATGGCAACATAATCTATTTGAAGTTTTTTTTTATGTTTCGATTCCATTATTTTGTTTGATTACCTTCTCAATTTGTTTCTTTGTTAAAATTTCAGCATGCATGTTCTGTATTCTCTATTTTCATTATATGAACTCGCTAAATAAATCTTGCTGTGAATAAACGTGTGGTACCTACTTATTTACCTTTAGCCTTACATTTTTTCTTTTACTGTTCTATGAGATAAAATATGAGATCATCAATGGACATATACATATTGCTACGAAATCAGTACTGCCGGCAGAGAGAAAAAACTAAATGAGAGAACCCAATTTCCTCGTCTCCGTCTCTTCGAAACCTCTTACTCTCATTTTTTATAGCGTGTTGAATTCGTATCGGTGTATACATGTTTTCACCTCGGAGGAGAGTACACAAAAAAACATCATTTCCGGGAAATGCGGCATTTCTCATTTTTGTTTATTGATAGCCAAGAAGGCTATGTTTTTTAAAGTCTCATTATAATATTTGTAATTCTCATGAATTTCTTTTTTTTTAATTTTGCTAACATCTTGTCGTTTTTATATATACAAAAATACTCCTATAATTCAAATTAATTCTAGCAAAACATTTTTGTTTGTCAATAAATAACGGAAGAAGTTATACCGGTAGTTCGTGGTGAATTTGTTTTTCCCTTCTTTTTCTCTAAGTTACAGATAGATGGCAGTAAAAACCAAAACAAGAAAGGATGTGTGCAGAAAGTGTTTAACAAGGTAAAGGCTTTTTAGATTAGACTTTACTTGTATATATGAACGAGTACATGTTTTTTATAAATGAATGTTATGTTTATTTCAATAGTAATGCCTTAACTATTAACTTAACTACTGTATTGTCTAAAATATACTGCGCATTGAATTATTTTACATTGAATTATAAAAGGCGGGAATAATAAAGTTCTATAGTTTACCGGGAATATTTATATAAAATATCCATATCTTCTGCAATTGCGGTATCAATCGATATTTTCTGGAAGTTAGTGTTAACGTAACATTTATTTGTCATGAATTACTTTTTCAACTTTTTTATACACCATAAAAATCAATTATAAAATTTGGCTGTGATAATAATTACTTGAACACAGCATTTTATGTTTATAGTTATTCAGGTTAAGCCCTTAACTTTGATTTGCATTTATTTATGAATAGCCTAAAACGTTTAGCAAACATCTATGAATAAGCCACAATGCACTTTCAGAAAAACTGTAAATAGAACTTTCCCTCACAGATTTTTCCTTGTCGCTATAAAACTGAAAGATAAGATATAAATAGTTAGAACTGGAAAACTTATAAAAATGATGCATGAGACTTAAATTTTGGTTGAAGAACAAATTTGTATATTCTTTTCACAAAACCACTGAACTAGCGAGAATACAAATATTTTTACTTTTGTACAAAAGTACTTTTCGGCTTATGTAGTTAAGCCTTTAAAAGCAACACACTACCTTAGGGGAAAGCAGGAAGAATAGCTTATCACCTATTCTTATGCAATGAAAATTGGCAACAGAAGTAACAAGTTGACGGTCTTTTTATTTAGTGTCTACTTAAATCATGCTGAAAATAGCATTTTGGAAATGTCGTGAATAATGTAAAGAAAATAAACAATGAGTACACACAAATAAAATAGGAATGGAAAAAAGAGATGAGTATATAAAAATGTTTTCAATGTTCCATGTTTACATTCTGTATCTCTCGTTTTCAATGTTCCTGCAACTCTCGCATCGACAAAATTAAGTCGATAAACTCTGAAAATTGAAACAAATCTCAGGTTTTTTTGCATCTTTCAACGGTCGGAGCGAAAATTAAACGCTTAAACGCAGCTAATAATACAAATAATAGTTGTAGGTAGTGCTTTCAGAGTTTTATGTTTCTAGGTCCTAATTCTCATTGGACACATAATTTATTTATTTATATACTTAATGATTAAAAATGGCTTCAAATAACTAACTAATATTTTTCTAAATGCGTAATTTAGAATTGTTTCTAAATCTTCATTGTTCTGGCACCTAACAAGAGTAATTAATTTCACTTCATATTCGAATGATATTACTCTCAAACGAACACAATGAGAGCAGCGTTGCCGAAATGGCCCGATAGGGCCATTTTGGCCCTATTTAATTGATATGGCCCGGTGGCCCTAAAAATTTAAAATTGGCCCTCTAAAAAGTATTTGAACCAAGTACAGAATTCATATACACTAAGATTTCAATCCTTCACTGACGATGACGAGTTCGATTTATTTATTTTTCACTTAGGATGTTACCCAGATTCATAAATCATCACAAAATGTTTGTAGGTTTAATTAATTTAATTGATTTTTACTTTTCATGAACTAAACTGTGTTAAAACTTTACTTTGATTCATTAAATGAATGTGGTTTATTTTTGTTGTTTTTGAATGAATTTTATTATTTATGTTTTGTGACAATTATTTTTATAAACAAAATTGTGCCTAAAAAATGAATTTAAAAGATACAGTAGTGCATCTCCTTCATTTTGGTCTTTGGCCCCGAAACGACGAAAATGGCCCGATTTATTTTTAAAAGTGGCCCGATTTCAAAAAAAAAATCGGCAACGCTGAATGAGAGTACCAAAAATTTGTTCATACACAATTTTGAATTTTCTTTGAACACCTCTGAACAGCTGAGTACATCCGCCATTTTTCAAAGGTGGTCGCCATTTTTAAAAGGTGGTGAGCAGAGAGAAAAGAGAGAAATTTTTTTTCTCTCTCGTGGTGAGTATGTGCACAAACTTGCATAAGTATTTGTTCCCCACATTTTTTTTATATAAAGTTAATACATATGCAAGTTGGTGGCCAAATCACAGCTTGTAGGTTAAAAGAGAGCAACCGTCGAAGTTGGTTCTCTCTATTAGTTCTTTCTCGATGACTTATATGTTCGTATATACAATTCGACAATAGTTACAGAGGGATTCACGGACAGGATAGACAAATGCTGTTTTCAAACCAATTCTTGAATTTTGGCCTTATTTCACGACACGATCAAGAATCTAAGTTAACTTGTCAACAAATTGAATCAGGTCAATATACGGCGGCGGTGCCATGAAATTAAACCAAGTTAAGTAAGGCCGACTTTAAAGAATTGGCATAACACCGATCGCATTTATGCGAAAAATTTTAAACTGTTTCGGCAAAAGTGTCAATAACTCAATTAAACCATATAAGAGTAGCCTAAGAATTAATTTTTGAAATGGAACTTAAAAACCTTAGCCATTTTTTTAACTATTTTATTCCAATTTCTGTAGTATATCGAAAAAGGGTTGTTGCAGGGGGGAAAGCATACCCCCAAACATAAGTTGGGGGGTTAAGTTAAAACTTAAAATATCTCTTAACAATAAATTGTATGCTGATTTTGAAAAGTACAAATCTTTCTTTTTTAGATAAAATTTAAAACATATTAGTATCTTACTTAGTATCTGGAAATTTTCATTAGTTATGATATGAGTCTCTATTGAATCTATATGAAGTTTCGAGAAATACGTTTTGGCTTAATTTTCAGTGCTGATATTGAATCCAAATTCTAATTTTAACTATTTGCTTAAGTTTTAAAAATTCCCGTTTTCAACATTATATTTATATTTTTTAATATATTGTAATGTGTATACACTCTTTACCTCTTTTAATATCGGATTAATAGGAGAACTAGCTTCTTTAAACATCGAGAAACATCTAGCGGCTAAGAGGGGAACTCAATTCATTCAGCGCATACAAGAACCTCAAAAGGGGCAACATCTAGGGATTAGGAGGAGAACTAGCTTCGTTAAGCATCTAGTGATGAAGAGGAGAACTTCGTTAAGCATCGAGAACAACCTCGTAGATTCTCGAACCGATTTGAGGTACCTATATAAATAGGCGCTCGGAAGCGAAGCGGATGATTATTGGTTGTAAACTGCGATAAGTAAAGACTGTGTATAAAAAGTAATAATTGAAAGTAAAGACTGTGTTTGAAACGTAATAATTGAGTGTTCAATAAATAAGTGGAACAATTTAAATAAAGTAAAAATCGTGTTTTATTTACAAGTGCGAATAAGTTTTAATTGTCGGACCAAGCCGAATATTACAATATGTATTTCAAAAACTTGATATAACAGAAGCGTTAAGACAAAAGATTTCATTACATTTTTTGAACGAAAAATTACAACTGTCAATCAGATTCAGGGAACATAAAAGCTCCAAATAATGAAAACCCAAGCCCTGTCAGTCAAATTATTATGACTATTGTTCTTCATTTAAATAAAAATAATACAACCCCATACTAATTTCGTTTCGGCTTACGTCGTAACATGTTGTGTGAGCTATATAAGTAAAAAAAAAAGATTCGAATACATACATACGTGTGATATTGATTCCAATAAGGTGTGAAAGAACTTCTATTAGGGCAAAATCAGTAAAAACAAAAAAATATACCATCTTCAGAAGGCATACCTACCTATTTATTCAAAGAACGCACTAAAACAGATTGCGTTACGCACTTCCCCCTCGACATAAGCAAGGGTTTTTGTTGAGCTAGGGTTTAATGAACCATACTGACATCGAAGATAATGTTTATAATCTTTTTCACACATGCAATGAAGTTTTTGAATGCTCAAACCACTTCCTCTATTGAAAAAGTAGTATCAAAGAATTAGTACTAACAGAAAATAGATTTACATTGCAAATCCAATTTATTATTAGAATAATGATTTTTCGTTCGTTTTTATTTGAGAAATTTAACAATAATGTACCCACTTTCTGAAGTTTCGAATATGATTCAAGCAATTTCGAAAGGCATCATGTGAGCTTTGTTTATATGTACATTAGGTTAGGGGTTAGGTTATAGTGGCTGTCCAAGATGGAAACGGACACACTTAGGCCAGTTTAATGGCCCATTGTGATACCACATGAATCTTGAGGTTACTTCCTAAGCTCAATGGAACCAGTTTGAGTCTCTTACGAAACGTGAGATATGATTTAGATCGTTGAAGAAGAATTCTCCTAGGTAATTCTTGCGCTTTCGAGCCAGAGCAGGGCATGTGCAGAGAAGATGAAGAATTGTTTCTTCCTCTTCCTCGTCCATACAGCTTCTGCAGAAATCATTTGAGAATACGCCTAATCTCGTGGCGTGCTTTCCTATTAGACAGTGTCCGGTTATGACACCTATTATCGAGCTTATATGCGATCTGCTTAGAGAGAGCAAGCACCTTGAACGTTTTAAATCCAGTGTTGGCCAGATGTTTTTTGTGACTTGACACGTGGTGATGTTGTTCCACCTGGTGCCTGCCCTCCTCACAGCGTCTTGCATTAGCAAAAGTTTACAAGTAGCGATTGGTATGCCAGTACGTGCCAAACGTGGTAGGATGGGCTGTACTGTGCCGTTCCTGGCGAGTTCATCTGCCTTACAGTTACCTGGAATGTCTCTATGGCCCGGCACCCAGCAAAGGTGAATATTAAACTGTTGTGCCATCTCCATTAGAGATGATCGACAGTTATGGACTGTTATAGAGTTTGTAGAGACAGAATCCAGAGATTTGATAGCGGCCTGACTATCTGAGAAAATACGGATATCAGATGTTGATATCACGTTTTCTTTAACCCAGGACAAGACTTCTTTTATCGCCAAAAGTTCCGCCTGGAACACGCTACAATGATTGGGAAGGCGGAAAGAGAGACTTAATTTCAGTCGTTCAGAGTACACACCTCCACCAACCCCTTCTTTTGTTTTTGACCCATCTGTATAGAAATGGATCGACTCATCTTCCAGGAATGTCCTATCCTCCCAAAAAGATCTGGGAGGTATAGAAATCTGGAAATTTCTGTCGAATTGCAGTTGGGGGATGGTGTAGTCTGTGTGCTTTGGAATTGATTCTAAATAACTAAGAATTACGGAGTGGCCAATGTTGTTGTTAATCCACTGCGACGAAGCTTTGAGGCGAATAGCAGAGCTTGCAGCTATTTGTTTGCTAAAAATGTCAAGAGGTGTTAGGTAGAGTAAGGTGTCCAGTGCCGCAGATGGGGTCGTGCGAAGCGATCCACTTATACATAGGCAAGCTGAACGTTGGACTTTATTTAATTTATCTCGGTTTATACCTTTTTCTAAAGCAGTCCACCATACTGCCACACCGTATATTAAAATCGGTCTTATTACCGATGTGTATAGCCAATGCGTGATTCTGGGTTGTAAGCCCCATTTATTACCGATGGCTTTTTTGCAAGAAAAGAGAGCTACAGTAGCTTTTTTGACTCTTTCCTCTACGTTGCGTTTCCAATTTAGTTTTTTATCTAAGACAAGACCCAGGTATTTAGCCTCGTCTGAGAATTTTAATTGGATTCCTTTAATATGGGGAGGGTTGACAAATGGAATTTTGTATCTCCTCGAAAATAAGACCAAATCGGTTTTGTGTGGGTTAACACCCAGTCCACACCGATCAGCCCAAAGTATTAGTCTGTCTAAGGCATTTTGTAAGAGTTCTTTTAACGTGTTAAGATGCTTTCCTGAAACTGCTATAGCAACGTCGTCTGCATAGGCTATCACTCTGAAACCCTCCGTATCCAGACTAGTTAGGATTTCATTCACCACTAGGTTCCAGAGGAGAGGGGATAGAACACCACCTTGCGGTGTCCCTCTACTAACGAATCGTCTGCCAGAAGAGTTGCCCAGTTTTGAGTTAATTATCCTGCTAGTAAGCATTAAATGAATTAACTCCCGAAGCGAACTCTCTACATTTAGAGATGTTAGTGCAGATGTGATTGCAGATGTGTCCACGTTGTTAAAGGCACCTTCGATGTCAAGGAAAGCAACCATAGTGAACTCTTTATGATGGAGGGAATATTGGACGGTGCGTACTAAGGTGTGTAACGCTGTTTCCACCGATTTACCTTTACAGTAGGCATGTTGAGACGAAGACAGAAGTCTTGTATCAATACTTGCCCTTAAATGGATACCAATCAATCTTTCCAAGGTCTTAAGAAGGAATGATGATAGACTTCTCGCCATGCCGAGGGAACATGGACCAGGTAAAGACAGCTGGTAAAAATTGCCTCAAGGATTGGTGCAATTATATCAGAAGTCTTTTGTAGCTCGGCTGGTATTATTCCATCTGGTCCTGCAGATTTAAATGGTTTGAAGCTGTTGAGAGCCCATTGTAGCTTGTCCCTTGTGATCAGACCTTGTGGATATGTTGTATTGGGACTTGAACGTATATACCCGTTGCAAGTCTCGGTAAGAGAACTTCCAGGAAAATGAGTATCCAGTAGTAAGTTCAGCGATTCATTACTTGAATTTGTCCAGGAGCCGTCTGCATTTTTCAAGCAGCTTGGCATCGCTGGATTAGTTCAAAGAATTTTCCGTAACCTAGAGGCTTCAGAAGTTTCTTCTATCGTGCCACAGAAGGATCTCCAAGAAGATCGTTTAGATTTCCTTAGTGCCTTCTTGTAAATTCTTAGGGATTCTTTGTAAGAATCCCAGTGAGAGGCTAGTCTTGCGGCTTTGGCTCGGTTGAAAAGTTTCCTGCATTCTTTCCTGAGCGAGTCAAGCTCTGAGGCCCACCATTGTGGTTTCCTCTTTCCTCTTATGTGTATAAGTGGACAAGCAATTTCTAGCGATCTGTTCATAGCTGAGGTAAGTTCATTGACTTTGTTGTCAAGTTCATTAGCGTTAGAGGAAGGACAAGATAGTCCAGGTTTTAGTAAACTCTGTAATGAGTTCCTGTATGAAGCCCAATCAGTTTTCCGATAATTTCGAAAAGTCAATGGACTCGGGTTATCATCCACATTGATATTGAACTGGATATATCTATGATCAGAGAACAAGTGTTCTTTGGATACTTTCCAGTCCAAGATCATATGGTGTATAGTATCTGAGACAAGAGTTATGTCTAAGACTTCTTGTCGAGTTTTAGTTATGAAGGTTGGTTCATTTCCAACATTACTTACTAAGAGGTTAGTACCAAGAATATAATCAAAAAGAGACTCACCTCTGTCGTTGATATTGGTACTTCCCCATACCGTATGATGAGCGTTAGCATCGCTCCCAATAATTAGGCGGATCCTTTGCCTTTCCGCTTCAGCGACGACTTTCTCCAGGGTTTTTCCAGGGAGAGGGCCAAGGTGGTCATGGCCAAGATACGCCGACACTAGCCAGAAACTTCCTTTGGTTGTTTCCAGCCTAGCTACGGTGGTATCTTTGTCACTGAAATGATGGAGTAAAAATACATTAATGCTACGTTTCACTAGTATGCAAGATCTAGGTTCACCTTTATCTGTCACACACAGTGTGTAGTACCCAGGAGTCCTGAGTCCTCGAACAACGGATCTCACAATCCATGGCTCTTGGATCAGGACAATGTCTTCCCCGTTTCTTGCCAGCCGGAGAAGAAGTGAGGCCGAGGCCTTTACGGAGTGCTGGAGATTAATCTGTACTAACTGCAGCATTTTGGCTACAATTAGGCAGATCAACCTCCACCACGGTTTTGTTCTGATCCTCTGAGTCTGAGGATGAACCCAAGAGTTCGTCATCGCTCAAAAGGATCATGTTGAGGTCGTCCTCAGTCTCCATTAAGGATGGACTGTCTACGACTTTTGTAGAGGGTGAATTCGCTATTGGAGAGGGCATGGGTGCATCGACACCCTCTGTTAAGAGAGAAGACGATGTCCCAGGTCCACCAACCACTAGTTCACCTTTGATTGTTTTTGGAGGCCCGCTTTCCGCGTTAACCTATACATTAGGGTGTCGCCGTTATTTCCCAAAGAATTTTTGGGAATGTGCACATCGGAAATCAAAAGTTAATGTTCCAAGACAAAAATATTGTACAAAAATATTTGATCCGAGGTCATTATTTGGTATAGGAATTTCACTCATTGTACATTTTATTTTTTTTTAATAAAAAAATTCAATTAAACTACCTATTCAAAATTTGTTTTTATGCATATTATTTCATACCCGTTTACAAAAAAAATATTATTTAATAAATACCAAAAGAATATAAAAGAGAACAAATATAAAAATTTAATTAAAGTTCAAAACTATAAATATTTAGAATTGAAGTAAATTTATTTTATTTTTTTTTTGGTTATTTTAAATTAAATTACAAAAATTAAAAAGTCAAATTTTTCAAAGGTAAAAATTAAAAAAATGCGTTAGTGTTGTAATTAACTTCCAATTGGAAGTTATTGTAATCGGTCCGATTTGTCAGGTTGAAAATGTTGATATTTCTCCACGTTTCAAGATCCCTGGAATCTAAATCAAAGTTTTTTAGAGAGATTTCTATGAGTGCGTGTGTACGTACGTTCGAACGTCCGTACTTCCGAGAAGCTTTTTTTGTCGTTCATATCACAAGAACCTGTATATCGATTTCAAATGAATTTGGTTATACAGATAAAAATACAGAAAGGACTTTCAAATGAAATGCACGACTGAGTCGTACGAGCTTGCTCATGTATCCGAAGAGTCTGTTTAAAAATATTTTCCGTATTTTAAGATTTAAAAATGTACTTGCAAAAAAATTTGGTTTTCAAAAATTGTAACGTCATTTGATTTCTCAAAAAAAAATTAATTTTTCATTTTTTTTTATTTGAAAATCGATGGATCTGTTTTTTTTTTAAATTAATTTGTATCTATAAAATTTTTCAAATTTGTCTTAAAAATATTTTTGGTATGCAGTTATTTAGAGCTTATTAATATACGTTTTACATTTCATTTTCGTTTAAAAAACGATGACCCATTTTCAAGACATCTAATTTCGAAAAAAAAACACTTTTAATACATTTTTTAATCAAAATAAAAACAATAACATTTTTGATCATCATTTATTATTGAGACAGTATAAGAGCTTAAGCAGAAAAATTCTTGAGAAAACTTAAAAACGAAATAACGGTTCCATTGGGGGTAACCTTCTGGAGCAATACAAACAAATGTTTTTTATATTGAAAGAAGCCAAGTAAAGAAAAAGAATTTTGCGAAAATTAATAAAAAAATCTGTCGGTTCGTTTTTGAGAAAATTATAATTTTCGTTTTTTGACCAACAAATTTGTATGGCGACTACTACTGTTATTTAAAGTCTTAAAAAATGCATACAGCGAATTCTCTCAAAACCTTCATTTACAAATTTGAAGTCAATCTACGGACGGAATCGGGGAACCCACTTTTTTCGGCTTCCCTACCATATTAATGCCATGTTTGATTAAAACATCGAGTTAAAATTTACAAATACAAATGCCATATAGTTCCAAAAAAAAATTAAAATTTTGTTTGACCCACAAATCAATAACGCTAGCTACTTTAATTAAATTTATATTATATAATGTGACATGATACCAAAGTGGTATAATTTTAAAAATAAATATTTTGTGGGATTTTGTTATAAATCAAAAAAAACTAAATTGTCACAAAACAAAAACTCCAAAATAATTATATGCAACGAAGAAAAACGTTTTTATTATTTGGTAACATTTTGAAAAAATCGAATTGACAGTTTTCTCAAAAAAAAAAAAAAATAAAATCCCATTAAAAACATTACTAAAAGTTAGTAAAAATGGATTGTCGACTCAAATATCTTGGCAAAAAGATATACATAGGTTTCAAGCTTATTTCATCTTATAATAAATATTGTTTTCAACATTCAGAAAAATTTTAGGGAAGATCGAATTGACCCTTTCTTGTAAAATAAAAACACGTACAAAACATTATTAAAACTTATAAAAACTTAATTTTCGAAAATAGTAAGCAAAATTGGTAAAAATGGATATTCGATTCTCGATATCTCATGAATAAATAAAAGTATTGATACTAAATTGATTTTTAATTAAAAATGTCAGCAACTAAAATAGATTTTGAAATCATACTATCGTATGCAAAATATTGTTGGTAATTTTTAGTTAATTTTTTATAAAACTTCATCTGATAACTTTTTTCAACAAAACACGAAAACCTACAAAAACAACAAAAACTGATAAGAAATAGTTTTCGACTCAAGTATTAGAAGAACAAAGAAAGATATTGACTTCAAATTATTTATCTCACTCAAAATATTGTTATGAATATTTTGTTAAAGTTTTAAGCAAGACAACGACAGACAGGATGAGAAGTTATTAGTGTGGATCGCATCTCAGCCTTTTTTAGAAATTTTAATCACTCCAAAATCTTGGTAACTAATATAAAGAACATTAATTAACATGTAATTAAATGTTGGAATTTTAGGATTTCCAATAATACAAGTTCTGAAGGCAATATTTCAGATCATTAGTCATTTTTACTATTTTTTATCATAGCTTTTTGTTAACAAAAGCCAATTAACCCAAATACTTTCGGTCGTTTTCTATTTTATTCTCGAATCATACCTATTACAAGAGATGATAATTCCAGAGGCTTTATAGTCTCTTAACCCTTCATCTGTAGGCCGAATATTTTGAGATCGTGCCGAAACATATTTCTAATACGTTCATAGTAATTCAGATCGAAAAAGGAAACTAAATTACAATTTCAATAAATCCTAAAAGATATTCAAAGCTATTAAAAGCTTCAAAACCAATTTTCAATATTCCGACAACGTTCAGTTGAAACAACCATGGTTACGGTGTGTTTTTGTTTTTAGTGCTGACAAATGGCTACGAAGGAATAAGAAAACAAATTGTTTAAAGAAATCAATCACACTCGTACATTAAACATTTCTTATAAAAATGTAAATTTTATTTACTGGACCAAACAAAATAAATTATGCATAAATCCCGCTTAAGCACAAGACTAAAAAATAATAATTAAAAATATAAATTACAAACCAAACATGATTAAAAGGCAAATAAGTTTTCGCAAATGTTTTTGTTATGGTTGTGTTTGTTGGAAAAAACGATACAACGTCGATTCGGAAAGGTAAGAAGTAAAAATGTTATAAATTTTTTTATATTAATTCTTTTTTGCCTGTTTTAAAGTCGAGATTTAAAGATTCTTCTTCTGGGCTTGGAAAATGTTGGAAAAACTGAAATTGGCTACATACTTGCAGGAAAGAAGAGAACACATTACCATACAACTAATGGTGTTCAATGCTTTAAGACCCAATTGGCTAAGTGCACACTGTCCATAACAGAAGTTGGCGGCAATAGACAAATTCAAAAATTATGGCATCATTATTATTGTAGAGTAAGTTAAAAATACTATAAAAAAGAAATCCGATATCTACCAATCTCTCATGAACTTATGTTATTTCGGCAAAATATTCTTGATAATATAGGAATTAAGAATATCAATTTGATAAGTCCTTGAACGAAAACCTTTATATAAATTATGTATGCGTGCGGTTCCTGTCCGCTTATTTTTTAAATTGGAAAAATAAGACTTCACAAAATGTTTCGAAAGATAAAAATAAGTAGGTAATCTAAAGTCAAAAATCGTTTTAGAAACTATGTTTATACTGGGGAGAGTACGATAACTTTGGCGACAAAGTTTAATGACGGATTTGTATAGAACAGTTAAAAACAAGCATTTTTTACTATGGGAGGGGGGTCTATCTCCCCTCGTTTAGGTGGTAGGGGCAATTTAAAAAAAAATGTACGTTAAATGGAAACAAATAATTAAAAAATAACGGTAAAACTTACAATTAAGTATTATACATTTTTTTAAAGCCAACATTCTGTTCTATAAGTCAGTTTTTAAATCAAGTCAAAACTATGCATAGTTTTTGAAAAAAATTGTTTTAAACTAAAAATGTATGCAAAAAAATTAAAAAAAAAAGGTTTAAAGTGTAGTTTTTCAAAACTTTCAAATTATCTACTGTTTTTTTTTTTAGAATTCATTGCTCTTATTTGTTTTTGATCAAAAACTGAAAATTAGATGACTTTATGTCTTCTAGTTCTTGAGAAAATTGAAAATTACCAAAACAAATATTTTAATTAAATTACCTTTTCCTTGCTTAAATATTAACGTAGTCTTATTTTGATAGTAATGATCGAATATGGATTAAGATACACCTAGGGTAAATTAATTTTTCTTAAATCCAGCTTATTTAAATGCAAAAGAAACTTTGCATGCACCCCATCTTGCACCCACCGAACCTTTCCCCCTCCCCACCTTGCACGCACACCAACTTGCACCCACCACAAATCCTATAGTGTTCCCAAGCAGGTGGGTTGCAGGGGGGAAACATGCCCCCCTTACAGATCCCACTGTTGCATACACCCAAACTCGCACACACCTTACTGTTGCATACACCCAAACTTGCACCTACATACCATTGTTACTATCAAAATAGTAGTTGTGGTTATTTTCAATTTTCTCAAAAATTAAAAGACATAAAATCATCTAGTTTTCAGTTTTTGATCAAAAAAAATAAGAGCAATAAATTCTGAAATAAAAACAATGGTAGATAATCTTGAAGTATTGAAAAATTACACTTTAAACCTTTTTTTTTAACCAATTTTACTCAAATTTTGAGTTTAAAATCAAATTTTTCAAAAACTACGCATAGTTTTGACTTGAATTAAAAACTGGCTAATAAAACAGAATGTTGGCCTTAAAAAAATGTATAATACTTAATTGTAAGTATCACCGTTATTTTTTAATTATTTTTTTCCATTTTAAATAATATTTTTTTTAAATTGCCCCTATCGCCTAAACGGGGGGAGATAGACCCCCCTCCCATAGTAAAAAATGATTGTATTTTGGCGCCAAAGTTATCGTACTCGTGCCTTTATACTCACGTAATCTTGATTTTAAAAAAATTGCTAAAATACACTGCACTTTTAGATTTGTTGGAACACTCGACCACCACACCAAACAGTTTTAATTACATTTTCTACTTATTAGTGCATTTGTAAAAGTTATTGTGAATTAAGTTTTTGTTTGGTTTCTAATTATAAAATCAGAACGATGAACTCAATTTTTTTCATTTTTTAAATTTTTACTTGCGACATATAGCAACTATATGGGAAGTTTTGCATTCGTTAAAAAATTTGCACTCCAAATTTTAAGCAACCATGCCATTACGATGGTAGAGAAGTCGAAAAAAGTGGGTCCCCCGATTCCGTCCGTATGTCTATCCTGGCCCCTACAGCCCAAAGCATGGGTCGACCAAAACGTTTGTTCAAATATCGAAAATTCAAATTTTGTCAAAAACAAACCTATACATTTTTTTAATTGTTTCCAATTTTTTTTCCTTATCTAAATTCTTTTAATATAAAAATCATTTTTGTATTGCTCCCATAGAACTGTTATTTTGTTTTTAAGTTTTCTCAAGTACTAATCAACCAATTTCAATAATTTTTCTGCAAAAGCTCTTATACGAGTACTGTCTCAATGAAAGTTGATGATCAAAAATGTCATTGTTTTTATTTTTGACTTTTAAAACAATATTAATTTCTTTTTCCAAATTCGATATCTGGAAAATGGCTCATAATTTTTTTACGAATTTAAAATGTAATACGTAAATTAAAAAGTTCTAAATAACTACATACCAAAAATTTTTTTTAACTAAGATTGAAAAAATTTATATATAAAAGATTAAATTTAAAAAAAAAATCTCTCTAACGATTTTAGTTTCGAAAAATTAAGGTTTTTGAAATAAGAAATGAATATATTTTTAAATGGCATTAGATACATGGATACATCCTCATATTTAAACAATTTATTTACAAAAAAAAAAAACAATACAAATTTAAACAAAACAAAACTTTAAAATAATATCTAAGAAACGTAAAACCAAAATATCGATAAATCTGAAACCTTAAAGAAGTTCTAATTCAAGAGGTAATTTTAACAAATATTTATTTATTTAACAAAAGAAATTGTTTCGTTCAACAAATGTTATGATTGTTTTTCTAATTAAAGCGATCTTCATCTGTTGGCGTTATTTTAAAAGTTCTAGCTCATTTATCGGTCTGATCATAGACCTAATGCCCTTTCAATTTTTATTTTTCTAAAGTTCTTGTAACTAAAATTATGATTTTTTTAATCAAACCGATTTTTTCACAAATTACTGTATGAACATAATTTCCTTAAAATGTAATCCGAGGAGTTTCTGTTTTTAAAGTTTTTCTTACAAAAATTATTATGTTCTCCAAATCTCTAATCCTTTTTTTAAATATTCAAGGTAAATATTTATATTATTTCATATAATATTCGAAAAAAAAACTTCAAAAGTTGTTAGACTTCACCTGTCTTACAAAAATCTAAAAGAAACGCTAAACTATTTTTGCTAAAATGGTTTTCAACAAAAAAGGCAAAACAGTTTGAATTTAAGTTTGTATCATGTGACGAATCTGTTGTCTAAACAATTCTATTACATCAAGTTTTGAAATATATTAAAAAATATAAAAATAATCTTGAAAACGGGTATTTTTTAAACTGAGCAAATAGTTAAATAACAGTTTGGATTAAAATCAGCGCTAAAAATTAAGTCCAAAACGTATTTTTCAAAACTATTAAAGTATAAAATTCAAGTTTTTCCCGTCACTTCATATAGATTGAAATAAAGACTCATAACTTTTGAGAATTTAAATTGTATCTAAAAGAGAAAGATTTGTACTTTTCAAAATAATCATACAATTTATTTTCCAAAGATATTGCTTATGACCCCATTTCTGGTTGTTTTAAGCATTTTAAAGGGGCATATTTTAAAAACTTGATAAGATAGAAAAATTTAAAGGCGATATTCGAATTTAGAACATCTTAATCCTCTTAAATAGTATTCTTTTGTTTGTGCAACAGAAAAAAACGCAATTTTGTCGACCAGTGTTATCTATGACGGGTCTCAATACCACGGAAAAGCTTGAAAGCCTAAAAAAAAAGAAAGAATAAAAGAATCAAGAATGCAAAATGTAGTAAGTTCTACTAACCAATATCAACATTAGGTCGAATTGCTAATTATTAATAAAACTTGAAAAAAAAAAACCCACAAGAGCAAAATTCAGCGCATTATTCATGTAAACAATTTTAAAATTTTGTTTGGGTCCACATAAAATGTTCTACCAATCCCGAATTTATTATTTTTAAACCCGTAAGCGAACTCGATCTTCGGCGCTACATCAAACAAGAGCTCATTTTGAAAAACCCGCTATCTTGGCAGCTGTCACTTTTGAAGGTGTCATCTTTAGACTTTGCAAGTAAAAATTACGCCATTACAAAAAATACCATTTTACATCGTATTTAAATTGTTAACATTTGGTACAAATGCAGAAAATTTTGCATTAACAGTTCGCAGTTTTGTTATCCATTTGGCTTATGTCGCTTTACATTATTAATTAATTGATTCATTGACTTCTCTTAAAATATACTAATTTTTTAATATCAAAACTAAACCACTTATTATTAAACCATATTCGTATATGCGTATCTTTTTGTATTATAATTGTAATTTATTAATTATAGTTTCGAGTAGGAGTTATATAATTTTTTAAGTTAACCTTATGGCAGGGAGTTGTAGCATCTTGGGCTCGTTTTTTCATGTTAGAATTATAATACGTTGTTTTAGTATTCAAACCCTACAAATGTTTTTATAGATGTAAGCGATGATAATTTTATTTATGTACTAATGAATTATAAAAATAATTATTTCATTTCAGACAATGGGATTAATATTTTGCTATGATATGTCAATTGACATTCAAAAACTCCAAACAACGTTTAAGATGTTTAATAAAATTGCTTCACACCAATTTTTGCGTGGAAAAGTCATTCTTTTAATTGGTACCAAATCAGATTTAGCAAATGACACAATCCAATTATATGATGTTGAAAATGCGTTTGCTCTCGAAAAACTAGCAAACCAATACTTAATCAATATAAAATCGATTCATTTCAATCCGGATGAATTAGGAGATCTCTGGAATGGTATCGAATGGTTAGCCAACAATGTAATTATAAATTATAAAGATTTAAAATATCGAATAGAGAATGATAGTAAAACTGAGAAAATATTAAAAAAGCAACAATGCGATCCAATTAAAAAAGCATTCAATGTAAGTAGAGCATTTTTGCTTGTATTCTTTTTCTTTAATCTTAATATATATTCATTTTTATTTGTTGACTTTAAAGCTTGCACGTCGAAGACCAAAAACAGCCCCAGCTTTTAACAATACATCAGATCACAAAAGTGTTCCTTTCATTTTGCCAAGCAACACATCCGAAAATGCAAATGTTTTTCGAGTAGCCGAACAAGTGGCATCTCTTTCCAATAATAATATCAGTTAAACATCTTTTGTTTTTTTTTTTATTATTAAAAAACTAATTGTTTTTCTTTTAAATCTTAAAAATATAATTGTTTGACAGTTTTTGTTTTTAATTACATTTGTCTATTAGCTATTATATTGCGATATATTTCGGCTTCAGCAATCATTTCACTGATATCACGATTCTCACTTTCACATATTTTCTCAAGTTGTGTGTAAATTTGATCGTTGTGTCCAAAGTCTCCGGGACGACGAGGCATTACATGGAAGTGAACATGCTGGTAAAAATAATATTTAGTAAAAGAAATAATCAATAGATTTTTCTATTCATAAATAAATGTATGTACAGAAAAAACTAATGCAAAATACATAAAGTAAAATATAACAAATTTGTGTTGCATTTGCAATTTATATAGGTAAATAAAGAAGAATTAATGATCCAATCACCAAAACACCTTTCAATATAATTGATACTATTTTTAAAATTAGATCAGTGAGAAGAAAGTTAAACACATTCTTGGATAAAATAATAATATTAAGCCAATCAAAATTATTGGACGAAGAGTTAAAGGTATGAAGAATTTTAGCCCAGAATAAAAAAAGTATCAAAACCCAATTAAATATGGTTGGAGAAAAGAATGTAAATAATAGCCATGGAGTGTAATGGCTATAATGGCTAACTATAAGTAAATACAGGAAGCGGAATGTTGGGGCAAACAACTTCGTCTGTGAATGCAAATAATTAGGAATTTCAATATAAGGGGGTATTCTAGTGTAGAATTTTGAAAAAATCAAAAAAAAATTTTGTTCATATTTCCAAAGTTTAGACATTCAAGAATATGCGTTTAAAAGGATTTTTCAATATTCCTATTATTTCACAAGTTAATTGAAGGTCATAGAAACTGGTTTTGAAGGTCATGGAAAATGTTTTGTCCTTTTAGTTTCATTTTAAGTTACTTTTCTGGCAACCTTTATACTGAGTAGAGGAAGGATTTTTATATGGAGCAGGAATCGCTGATTAAAAATATGTACGTTTTCTGTATCATTCTATAAGTAAAATTGTCAAAAACTTGTCTCAAAACTTTGAACGCGTTTTTCTCGAAACTACTTTTTTCGAGCTGGCGGTAAAAATATATCGAGTTCTAATAGACCGATTTACTTCAAATTTGGAGAGGATCTTCTTTATACATCTCTTTATCGTGTGGTCCTTGCCCAAAAATATAACTTCTCATTAAGTATTTTTAAAAAATTCGGAATTGTTGAATAATATGCAACAAGAAATTTTTTTTTCAAACTGCTGCCATTTTGTTAAAAATTTTTTTTTTTAACTTATCCAAGGGTGAAACAATAGCGACATCTATAATAATTAAGAATTGAATCCGTCTGGTTTTTGTTTTTCAGATCACCAGAAGGGTTGGTAGGATGCACGCCAGGACACCCTCTTTTATTTAGACCCCCCACTTTGACTGCTTGTAACTTTGTTAATTTTAATTTTTTTTTTTATTAATTTTTGTATGTATGAACAACAAATCAATAAACAAATGATAAAAAAATTGATGGTAAAAATATTTTTTGTTTCCTTTATACAACGCTTCAAAAACCGGGCGAAATTCATGTCTCTACACTAGAATACCCCCTTAATAAAAACGTGCGATTTTAAAATAAGAACTTCGATTCTTTTACTAAGATTTGTCTCAATTGTTAAATAAAGAGAAGAAATAAGAATATTGGGTTGGATAGTTGGGTGAGTACTTGTTACCACTTACATTAATAAGATTTGTCTCAATTGTTAAATAAAGAGAAGAAACTAGAATATTTGGTTGGGTAGTTGGGTGAGTACTTGTTACCACTTACATTAATAAGATTTGTCTCAATTGTTAAATAAAGAGAAGAAACTAGAATATTTGGTTGGGTAGCTGGGTGAGTACTTGTTACCACTTACATTAATGGTTTGTCCAGCATCGGGTCCATCTTGCACTGTTACTGTTGCAGATGAAGTACAGTAAAGCTCTTCTAGCATTTTTTGTATTTTGCATACTGTAATAAATAAATCACTTATTTCATCAGGGTTAAGATCTTTCAATCGAGGCGCTTGACGCTTTGTTGATACTAAAACATCTAAAAACAAAACAAACAAAGAAATATACATTTTTGCGTTTTAAACACAGAATATCAAATTAATTGTTCATTATTAGATTCTCTGCTAACTGTAATTTTTTTGTAATTATGCGACGTGGAAACTTCAATAAAGCCATAATTATTCTTAATGAAATCTCTTAAGTCGGTCGATTATGAAAACCATAATCATCGCATAATGCGTGAACTTTGAATCACCACTTTTGTATCGAAAGTTTTAATAATTTGAAAGTGTTGTTCGTTTGTTAAGCGGTACACTGTTATAAATGGCAAACATTTAAATAATATTAAAACGCATCAAATGACAGCTCGCACTTAATCTTAATAAGGGTTTTCATAATCCATTGAAAGTGCGCACAATAAAATCAAATAAAACAGGGTTTGGCAGATGTCAAACGCAAGCGCCATTAACTTAAAACCACGAAATGTAGCAACAAAACACAAACCCGCACCAAAAAGTTTTCAATGTATTTATGTATGGGACCAGTAAGTTATGGATAATTAGGCTAGTTTTATGAATTTTTGTCTAGCTTTAAGATAGTTTTAAGAAATAATGAATAAAAATGAATTAAAAAAAATAGCTTCATCAATATCTTGATAACTTACGTATTTCAAATTGAACAAAAAAAAAACATTTGTGGCAATTAACGTTTGAAATTTCGATGAATTTATTGAAGTGCATAGATTGATTTCTCCTTTGAACTGTATAAAGTACATTGTTTAAATCTTTCTATGCCATACTTTTAATATTAAAAGTTAGAGATGCTCATTTATGGGGTTATTCCCTAGTGAAATATTAGGAATCGTATGCATTTAACATATAAAAATATGCAATACTTTGTTTACAAATTGTTTAGTTGCGTATAATAGTTTTTTAAGGATTGTTTATATTTTAACGGGTAACTACATCAGATGCTGTACAGTGAAACAACATGCACACTCATTGAACTACGAGTATCTGTGCTTATTCTTTTACGAGTCCCTTATTATCCAGAAAGGTTATTCATGTGGCTAATCGTGAGCTCACTTTGAGCCCTGCAACCATTTTTTTGTTTGATATTATACTATTTAGCTTGAAAACTTTTAAAAAACCAATGATTTAAATAGCTAAGTTGGCAGAGAATCTTCTACATTTTGTTGAGTATTAAAATTCAAATACGACAGCAATTTCACTTTCATAACAGCTAAAATTAAACAATTATGAATCTTAATTTTGTACTGCTTACGTCCTTTCACAACACAGCGCAAATTCGTAAATGCATAACAGTATGTACTCTCAAAAAAGATGGTCGTTTTTGGAATAATATGCGGACCGAATGGTCGATCGATGTTTTCCAATTCAACACTCTCTATTGCAGTCAAAGTGTAGACATCGTTTCGACGATGTTCATAGCATGGCATATTCTGTCGAATTTTATTTAACTTTTGGATGTCTATTTGGGCGGTAATTACGCTTAATTCTTTTTTCTCACTGCAGGCAACAATCTCCCCCCAAGGATCAACAATCTTTGGAAAAAATAAAAAATTTAATTGGTACATCAATGACAAGGCCGGACCTTACGGAACTGCGTAACATATGACACAAATACAATATTTTTGTTTTTAGTTTTAATTGTTTTATTTTACCTACAGTTTATTGTACACAACGAATTAGATATTGCACATAGCAACACGCATTCAAATTTAAAAAAAAAGTTTTATTATATTTTATTTGTAGGGATGTTCAATATAAAAGTGGGTCGAAATACTGTTTTTCATAATTCTGTATTATCAGAATTTTTTATACTGTTTGGTCACAATTTCTTTTTTTTTTAAACAATGTTAGCTTTAAATATTTTATAACAAAATGCTGTATGAACAAAACAGTGAATTTCATAATATTATCTGAATAGGTCAACATACATAAATGCAGTATTTTATGTTACAAAGTGTGCCTTTTGATAGTTTATTTTCGTCAGCAATTGATTTAAAGTATTTTTTTTAAAAAACCAGCACAAATGTTTTATCAAAATACAATAAAAAGGTGATAAATACTATATAACACTAGCTGACCCGGCCACGCGTTGCTGTTGCTAACGTTTTTTGTCATATTACATTGTTGTAAACTATTTAAGGGGAACGGTAGGAGAAAATCAGACATGGGCACAACCATGCTTTGTTATATGAAGCTCTTAAAAAATCACCCATTATGTATTTATTGTCCTCCATTGAAAAGAGGACATTGTTTAATATAATGGGTGATTTTTTAAGAGCTTGAGAACTTTTTTTTAAAAAAAAAACGCATAAAATTTGCGTAAAGCGCGAAACACATTTCGAACCGAACACTGATTTTGGTAATAAAATTCAATGATTTGCAAGCGTTGCTCGTTAGTAAGTCTATTCATGATGAAATGTCAAAGCATACTGAGCATCTTTCTCTTTGACACCATGTCTGAAATCTCGCGTGATCTGTCAAATACTATTGCATGAAAATCCTAACCTCAAAAAAATCACCCGATATATATAAACTAGCTTTTACCCGCGACTTCGTCCGCATTAGATAGTTTTTTTGGATAGTAGTATGAATTGTATGTTTGAATTGTGCTCGCTCAGCGTCTAAAAGTCTTCGTGCCTGTCTTTCATCTTCAGTTTCAGCGGCTCTTTGAGTTGCGTGACGCTCAGCATCTAAAGATCTACGGGTTTCACTCTGAACTTCAGCTTGAGAAGCTCTTTGAGCCCTATGGTGCTCAGCATCTAAAAGACGTCGTGATTGACCCTGCTCTTCAGTCTCAGAAGCTCTATGAGCCCTATGGCTCTCATCATCTAAAGCCAAACGGGTTTGGGTCTGTTATTCGTACTCTTGGCTTCTAGCTATTTTCGCAGCTCAAGCTCTGCTAGAACTACGCGCTAGATTAGATTTACGTTTTCCAGGCATATTAGCGTAATATCAAGCTTAACGTAAACGAAACCAAGATTAATTAGAAATGTAAAAGAAACGGAGATTATTTAAAAGCTTCTATTTAAATTAAGTCGTAACTATTTACATTTTAGTTTTACTTACAGACTTAAAGGAACCAAAATAAATAGAAATTAAGTAGGTATTGTATACCGTTTATTATTTTAATACTAAAAAATAAACACGTATTAATATTAAAAGAAATACGCAGGTGAACTAAAGAAACTAACTTAAAACTACCTACCTACTTCTGGTAAATTAAATGATCAAAGACGAACCGAGTAAATCATTAAGTATTAAAGAAACAATTAAATTTACACGACAAATAAAATATTTGCAGGATTTCTCTGTAATTTGCATGCATCTGACAACGGCGCGGGGCGTGTGCCCTCACGTGTGTGCCCGTTGGGGCAGACCCACTCAGTGATGTCCTCCCCCTGCGCAGCACTACCGCCGCCGCCAGCTGCCTCGTCTACCACGTGTGACCCTTGCCCGCGCACTCGCCCCCGCCACAGCCGAAACAGAATTATCAGAAGTATAGAAGACAGACCCAGTGAATTATTTGTTGCACCTACATGGCTCGTGTTTGGCGATGAAAGGTTTAGCATAGGAAAGTTTATTTGTGGAACTTGGTGGGAGCCACAGTTTGCGTCTAACGTTGAGGGCTTGAGACACGTCGCGCGTGAAGCCCGCGTTAATATACGTGTTATGATAAGTTTAATATGTTCGAAAACTTATTTCATAAGGGATGGGAATGCGTTGTTTTCCCGTTATACCAATTTTATCCAAATATTATTCAAATCTTTGTTAATTTAGGAGTGAAAGCGATCAGATTTCGCGGAAAGTAATTTTTCCCATGGGAATGGGTTGTTTCCCTAGGTCAAAAGTAACTCATATCCTTTCTTAAGTCTCAAGCTATCTCCTTACCTAATTTCATTTAAATCTGTTCAGTAGTTTAGGCGTAAAAGCGATCGGCCCACCTGATTTGTCAAATGGGAATGCGTCATTTTACCGGGGTAAAAAGTAGCCTATGTCCTTTCTCGGGTATCAAAATATCTACATACCAAATTTCATGCAAATTGGTTCAGTAGTTAAGGCGTGATTGAGTAACAGACAGACAGAGTTACTTTCGCATTTATAATATTAGTATAGATATATGTCATTTGTAAATAAAAATGGCGACCTTCAAGACTGATTTCCTACTACCGTTACCCATTATTACAATTAAATTATCATTTACAAACGAAGACGGAAACGTTAAAGCTGGTATACAATTTAACTGGCTTGGGATTTGAAGGGGAAGGACTTTGAACACAATTGATCAACATTTTCGTACATTGATGTAAAGCAAGAATCAATAAAAAAGAATCAAATTTAAAATGTATTATTATTTCTATGCAAGTTTGTAACCAAAGAGTATATTACAAAGTTTTTATTAAATAACAAGTGATAGTTAAACTTATAAATGAGGTAGGTAGAACGGATAGTTTAAAATCTTCTAACAATATTAGCACTTATCGGTGCACAATATTTTTACAAATAGTTTCGCCGGTTTTCCTACACGTGAACATGCAACACGTAGCTGCACATGAGAAAAACATGGATTTTCCAAGTCTAAACCACAAATGGACATTCTTTGGCCTTAAGAATTGGAAACTGTAACCTTTTGAAGGGTATGGTAGAATCTGAAGGTATCATTGGAATACGTGGCAACAGGACCACTTTTCTATTAAACTTTCCAGTTTAAATGGCTGCTTCAACAAATTTTTGAAAAAACAAAATTCACTCTATTTCGTTTACTACAAAATAAATTGAACCATGCTCAGCAACACGTGGTGGTAATGCTATTAAATTGTAGCTTATATGAAGCGCTTAGAAGTTTGACATAGCGCCATCCATTAAATACTTACTCAATCCAGTCAACATATGTCGTCGTCTGTTAGAATCGTTTGGAGCTAACAGATAATTGTGACTGTCACATAACAGGTGAAAAATTTGCAATAAAATAATATTGCGATCATAAATTGAGATTTAAGCTATCCTATCTTTTAAGTTGGATCAAACTGCACACGGTGCACAAATTTGATTAAAATCGGTTAAGTATTTTAGGAACCCATCACGGACAAACATCGTGACACGTAATTTATTTATACTAAGATTAAATTTATATACAAATTTACAAAAACACTATCTAAAAGAAAAACAAAAAGTTCAAACATTGATATGTTCATGACAAAAGTCACTTAAAACTTCAAAACAAACGGCTTTTTAGGAAAACTAAAGATCGACGGTTAAAAACCGATGCCGAGGGCTATGTGACACTAACGTAAATTGTTTGTAATTTAGTACATAGTAATTCTGAACTTATTACAAGTTAACCCTGATTTACAAAATAACATACGTGACAATAAATTTTCCTGTGCAAAAGCGATTACAGCAACAAGAAACGACGTTGTTTTGAAAATAAATTAAAACATATTGGATGAAGTAGCAGGAGGTATGAGGAAGTATTTTTCAATAGATACAGTCATTAACTCAGAACAGAGTAGAGTTTCTTAACTCACTTGAGCTATATTATAATTATATAGACACATAATTATACATTTAATACTAAATTAAACAGTAATTCATATCATTCGCATACGTCATTTTTTATATTTTTTTTTCTCAGTTGAACAATATCCTTTCCTATAATAATTGTTATTTGAATTCAAATTCTGTCTCTGTTTTACTTTATATCTTCGAATCTTCTTCATAATCTCTGGCTGCAAGATTGTGGTTCGCGCAACGCTCCGTAACGGCTACGGAGAACATAAAAAAAATACTCGATAAAGATAATTTCTAGAAATATTTAGTTCTAAGAATTCTGACATAAAAATGTACAGCATTTTGAAATACAGAATGTTGGCCAACCAAAATCTTTCTTCCTATAGAATTTTGACATAAAGTATTTTAAATACAGTAATATAACCAAAGCAATATTTGGACCCGAACCAACAAAAGATTTTATCCTGTATTGATGATGCAATGCGATGCATAAAAGAATTGTATAAGTTCGCCTAACAGTATGCCATATTTAATTTGAGGTCATGCAGTTCCGTTAAAGTGCATAGTCATAATACTAATTATTATTTTTACACTGACTTACCATTGCATTTCCGTAGCTTTGCCTTTTGGAATTATGGAATCCTATTTGTGCTGGTGCCACAACATAACACTGATTCTCAATAGCTCTAGCTTTCAACAATACTTCCCAGTGAGCTTGTCCAGTTGCAAATGCAAATGCCGAGGGGTATGAAAGAATCTCAGCACCTAACTTTCGTAATTCAATGGATGGTTCAGCAAAACGAATGTCATAGCACTTGGTATAATAAAGAACAAAATAAGTAAATATCGATAAAATGGTAATAAATGTTATTGTTTAGCCTTACAATCTGCATTCCTAATTTACCAATAGGCGTTTCAATTGGCTGAATTATTCTTTGTCCTTTGGTAACAACATCAGATTCGCGGAAACGGAAAGTTGGTGTTTCAACATCAAATAAATGTAACTTATGATATGATTTCACAATTTCACCATTTGAGTTGATTATCACATGCGTATTGTAGATTTTGTCGGTTTTTTTGCCAGCCTGAAATATTTACATACAATTATAAATTAGAAATAGAAAAAGTAATGTATAAGTATATAAGAAATTATTGTACAGGGGACCAAATTTAGATTTTGTGCTGCTATTCGAGAAATGCGTATTTATAAATAGTAAGAAAAGTTAAAATGAACAACAAAATATCCTTAAAGCACCGTGACCAAAAACATTTGAAGAATTTAAATGCTTCTGAGTTCATGAAGAATTTGTTTATATTAATTATTATTGTTTTATAATTTAACGCGGCGAAGCAAAACAACTTTTTTTGCTTTTAATTGTATCTTCCATTTTTTCTTCTTTTTTTCAATAAGTACTAACTTAGTATGATTGATCATTTATTTTGGAATATTTTCAAAATATTTATAAAACAATTGTTATCCATAGGTAAGAAATTCTTACAAGATGGCACTCCGCTGCAAATATTGCAAAAAAGAAAGTGGAAGTAAAGGAAGAAAAGAAGAGAGAATACTTCATGGGTGAGTAACATTTTAAATGATATATTAAGACATGTTTTTAAAGTGGTTTGAGTTAGAGTAATATATTTAGAAATGTGGTTTGAGTTAATTTCTTTTAAATGTTGCCACTTTTTTATATGAAAAATCAGAAAGAAAATGGTATTGAAGCCCGTCCTTACTCTTCTATTGTAGTCACAGCAATAGTTTATACTTCCTTTGATTCCTTGAGCCATCAGTTCCAATCTTCTATTAAAAGTTTTTGATTTTAATTCAAAAATCTGGTAAGGACGAGTCAAAAGGTGTCCCGATTTCTCCATTTTTCAAAACTTTAATATGGAAAAGTCGGAGGGTAATTTATTATGGCACGTCCCAACTCTACTATTGTACACATATCAATAGTTTAAACTTCTTTGGATTCCTTAACGCATCTTTTGTAAACTTTCATTTATAGTTTTTTTATTTTACATACTTCACAATCAAATTATAACTCGAAAAGAAGGTATGATGAAACATCCCCAGAAATCTCGGGTGCGATAAGACCACAAAGCCCACAGAAACTAGTTGGAAGCATGACTGTTGTGGATCTCATGGGCACAATGCAGTACGCCATGGCGAATCTCTTAGATGAAAAGCTAAGCCAAATACCCACTAAAAAGGATTTTGAAGAATTGACGTCACAAATGAGTACCCTATCATCAAGCCTTAGCGAACTAGCAATAGAAAATCAAAATCTAAAAGATCAAATTAAGCACTTGTCTGTGGAGAGAAAGGATAGGCAAACAATTACCTGGCTAGAGGACCAAATAAAAAACAAAAATATATTTAAAGGCCTTGATGCAACAATCCCTATGCCTGTAGCAGTTAAAAACATTTGTGAAGATGTAATCAAAATTTCAACGTCAGTAGATGAAGATGGAAAGATGACGGTAATCGCAGAGTTCGAGTCGGCAGAAATTGTTGAAGACATTTTCATACACACAAAGAACCTAGCAGGTACATCCTACATGTTAGAGAGGGATTTGAATTCTCAGAAACAGGAACGAAAGAAGGCAATGCTGTCCCTAAGAAGGAGAATTCTATCAACAAGCAGGCTCCATAGAGTAAGCGTATTAAATGATAGGATGAGAATCAACGGCAAGTGGTTTGCATGGAACAAAAACTTTGAATTAGTATGTGGTCAACAAAAAGGGGAAGGTATTCTTAAAGCCCTGTACAACGGTGAAGCAGATTCAATTACTTGCGGTTTTTATGAGGTTTTAGAGCAAACTTAAAGTAATAATGAAAAAAACTAAACAAAGTCTGTCGGCGTAAATTAAATAAATGTACTAACTTAGATCTAAGAAAAAAGAATAATATACAAAATTATGAAGAAGATTTTAGGATATTAGCTTATAATATACATGGACTAGAAAATAAAAGTTTATTCACACAATTTTTTCATTGTGTATCTTCACACGAAATATTCATTTTAACAGAAACACATATAATGAAAACAGAAAAGATAGAGCAGTTCAATAAATACTTTCAGAAAGAGTTTCACACATATTGGAAACCTGGTTCGGGAAACAGTAGTTTTGGAAGAGCGTTTGGTGGATGTCTATGGAGTAAAAAGAAATCTGGTGGAGAGAGGAATCCGGCATGAATACAACAACCTTGATGGTGTGGAGAGTATAAAAAATAATCACGAATGAAAAGACAATAACTGTTTTCCCTTTGTATTTGAGAAGCATGGATTGGCGAAGTGAATTTAACGCAGTAAAGACCTTTTTTGTAGACCACAGAATTATAAATCCAATAGTAATCGGTGATGTAAACATTAGATTAGGTGAACTGCAGCAAGACATTGAAGATGTGCATAAATTAGTTTTTCAATCAGGTCTAGAAAAAAGACGGTCTAAAGATAAAATTATTAATTCAAGAGGAAAGGAGTTTCTGGAATTCTGCGAAGATAATGGCTTAATTATTTTAAATGGAAGAACCAAAGGTGACGAAGAAGGAAGCTTTACATTCATGAATGTGGGTAACTCAGTAAATGATATTTGTACTATATCGCAAGAACTACTGATGTGCGTGGAACGATTTAGTGTAGAGGAAGAGGTCTGACCACATGCCCATAAAATTGTCCCTAAAGCATATTTCTATACCCAACACCACAACCAAGTTTAATCTGTTGCCTAAATTGCAGTGGAATGATCGAAAAAAGACTGAGTACCAAAATAATCTTAATTTTAATTTGCAAAATCTAATAATTCAGAAGGATCCAATCGAGCTAAAAGACTTAACCGAAATAATAAAGAACTCAACAAATGATCAGAGCGGTAGCTCAAAATTTAAGCCGAAGAATAAATGGTACAATTATGAGTGCGAAACAGCCAGGAAAAAAAGTTATAAATTACTCAATATTTTTCGGAAAACGGAAAACCACGAAGATAAAGAGAACTATCTACGAGCTCAAAAAGAATATAAGACTATTTGTAAAAGGAGTAAGTCCACATACTACTATAGCTTCAAAGTGACTATACCTCCCAGGTCTTCTTGGGAGAAAACATCATTTTTGAACGATGGTCCTATAAACTTCTATACAGACGGATCAAAAACGGAGGATGGGGTTGGTGGAGGCGTACACTCAGATAGACTAAACTTAAGTCTCTCCTTTCGTCTACCCGATCATTGTAGCGTGTTCCAAGCTGAAATCCTGGCTATAAAAGAAGTCCTATCCTGGCTTAGAGAAAACGTTATATCAACTAATGATATACGCATCTTCTCGGATAGCCAAGCCGCGTTAAAGTCCCTAGACTCAGTCTCCACAAATTCATTAACAGCCCTAAATTGTCGATCATCTCTTACGGAGATGGCTATACAGTTCAACATTCACCTTTTCTGGGTGCCGGGCCATAGACATTCCAGGAAATTGCAAAACTGACGAACTTGCAAAAAGCGGAACAATTTTACCTCTGCTGGCTCACAATGCTAACATAGGTATCCCCTTAGCTACATGTAAGCTCATGCTAAAGCAAGATACCATAGAGAAAACAAACTCCAGGTGAAATAACACCACCACTTGTGTCGCAACTAAACTAATTTGGCCTATTCTTAGCGCCAGGCGCTCAACACAATTAATCTCTCTGAGTAGATTGCACATTAGCTACGTTATAGGTGTCCTGACTGGGCACTGCTTAATAGGAAGGCATGGTATTCGACTCGGAGCCCCTGCAAATGATTTTTGAAGGAGTTGCATGGACGAAGAAGAATAAGAGACAATCTCTCATCTTCTGTGCACATGCCCTGCCTTATCACAAAGACGTAGAATCCACCTTGGAGACTACTACTTTAACGATACCAGTGATCTAAAGAATTCAGACATCACTTGTCTCCTACGCTTCATTCGAAGCTCCAATTGGTTCAACGAGTTAAGCTGATTCACTGATCCATGTGGATTCACAACGGAACATACTTTGGTCTAAGTGTGTTGGACGTCCCAACCAACAGCCACTTTAACCTAACCTAACCTAAGTCCACATACAACAATCAGCTTGACCTCGAAATAAGCAGTGTAAAAGACAGTAAAGAGTGGTGGAAGTTGGCAAAGGAAATACGTAACCAAGATCATCAAATCTTCCCATATATATAGCCATATACTCCAACACACAATCAGCTGTTTGGACGGGAGAAGAGCTCTCCGAATATTTTGAGACACTTTTTGGAGTCAAACAGGGATGCTTGCTATCACCGTTGCTTTTCGCACTGTATATAAACGATTTGCATGAATCTTTAGGAGGAGGACTCTTTATTGACTTGTTCAACATAAGATTGCTGCTTTATGCAGTCGATATGGTTATTCTGGAGAATGATGTTACGGTCTTTAATTTATTTATTTATTTATTTATTTATTCCCATCAAGTAGATATACATTTTAAATAAAAAAATATATAATCTTAGACTATTGATTAAATTATAAGCAACATGCGATACCTTACAAGTTTGTATAAATAAAAATAACTAAATACTTACAAATAATAAAACACCTAACCACCAGAGTTTAAAAAAGTTAATAAATTTTTTATAAATTTTTAAAGGTATAGCGACTAATATTGCTATGGAAGTCAATATGATTAGCAACTGAGTTGTCCTCTCTAAGGCACCTTGTTATTGGCTCATTAAGACCATAATTTACCCTATGAAAAGGTTCAAAAAATATACTATGTACTCGAAGATCTCTTGTTGGAGCATATATTCTTATAAGGGACAAAAGAAAAGGACAATTTATTTGATTTTTAATAATGTCTCTAATATAAATTATTTCAAAATATTTTCTCCGAGTTTCTAAAGACTGGAGACCAATTAAATTACATCTAGTAAGATAAGGAGGCATTCGTATGTTCCAATGAAGTCTATAAATGACCAACCAGGTAAAACGCTTTTGGATTCTTTCAATTCTATTTGAGTGGATAGCATAGTAGGGGTTCCATATTACACAACAGTATTCAAGGACCGGCCTTACATAGGAAAAAAATAATACTCTGAGTGTATAAGGGTCTGAAATTTCTTTAGAGTTACGTGAAACGAAACCGAGTAAGAAATTTCCTTTCGCAACAATAAAATCAATATGAAGGCAAAACGTTAGCTTAGGATCAAAGATGACACCTAGGTCTTTTTTGTCTGTAACCTTTTGCAGTGGAATACCATCAATGTTATAAACATAGTTTATAGGTGAAAAATTTCGGCGAAAAGATAGGAAATCACATTTAGTAACATTTAGAAATAACTGATTTTAGTTACACCAATCGGCTAAATTAATGAGGTCATTCTGAAGGAGATGACAGTCATCGACGGATTTAATGCATCGAAATATTTTATATCATTGGCGAGCATAAGGCAAGGAGAAGATTTGATACAATCGGGAATATCATTAATAAGGAGCAGAAAAAGAAGTGGACCTAAATGACTTCCTTGAGGTACTCCAGAAGTCACATTTATGGGATCAGATATTATGTTATTAATACGCACATATTGGGTGCGCCCCTCTATATAAGATTCAAACCATCTCAATATATTTGAGTGAAAACCAAGGGCGCACCTTGCAGCAGATGATAATGCAACTGGAATGTTACTGCATTAAATGGAGCCTAGAAGTAAATCTATCTAAATCCGAGATAATGGTGTTCAGAAATGGTGGAAGGTTATCTAGTCATGAAAATTGGACACTAAATGGAGAAAGAATTCGAATTGTCTCCAACTATACTTACTTAGGAGTTTTACTTTCACCAAAGATGTCGTTTTCAAAGCAAAAACACTCTATTACCAAGACCGGAATCTCAGACTGACATTTCGGTTTGCCTACAAGCTAAAAAGCACTAAATGTGAGAAAGTGTGCGTGAAATGATGCAAAAAACCAAACACATTCTCACAATTAGTGCTTTGGCCCATCAAAATGCTTCATTATAGTAATCAGCCCCATCTAAAGCTTCATTTTGAATGTTTCATGGCCTCGTTCAAAAACTAAACAATCCTAACCAACAGAATCTGAAGTGCTGACATGGTCTTAAATTGGAAGATTTCTATAGCTTTTTTAATTTCAATCCAAATAAATGTTGTAAATGTATATTAAATAAAACAAAATTGACCAAATACATATTATTTAATGATTTATTAGTTTATTATTATTTATTTTGTTTACTTAAATAATTTGCGAACGCAACATGCGCTGCAACCGGTTAAGTATAGTTATTGCAAATGGACAAAAGTGTAACTCAATACTTTGTAAAACAACAAAACAGACAATTTTTTCAGGTGTAGTTTGTTTAGAGCATTTTCTTGGCGACGTTAGAAGTTCAGGTGGAAACAATAGGCGGGTGCCTCCGCATTTTTTTTGTACAGACAATGCTACGAGAAGCATACTTGTGAAGTTCCATTGCCAACTTTAGCTAGTTCAGATTCCTCAATTAAGCAATATACACATGAGCACGACCAACGACCAACGAATGAACGAATATTCGTCGATTTTGACATTTCTTTCACATGAGAGTTTTTAATTCGTCGCGAATTAAGTTTGACATTCACCACCGAAACCAAAACAAGAACGATTTTTTTAGATTAAGTACGCGCGATTTTTTTATTCGTTGCGAGTGTGGATAATGTGGAACGCGAATAAAGTTTGACAGTTCGTATCAACTATAATTTCTTTCGCGACGAATAAATTTGTTTTCTTAAATTTATTAATATATGATATTGAAAAGTAAAAGTATGCATCATAAATCAAATAGAAACTATATTGCTATCGTTTTGTTAAGAATTTGTGTGGAAATATTATGTCTTCAAACGTATATAAACTCACATTTTGTAATTCATTCGTCGTTCGTTGGTCGCGCTCATGTGAATGATGCTTTAGATTATTATTTTCATCATTTAAGCAGTTCGGTAGTTGCAAGACCAAATTTTAGTTTTGTTTGTTGCAGAAATATTCCTGAAAATTTATTTTTAAGGGACTATGTTAGATTTGGAATTTTGTTTGTAGTTAGATTTTGGAATAAAAATTTGAGGAAACCATGTTTTAAAAATAAGTTGCTTTGTGTAAAGCATCTTTAAGGATTAGAAAAAGGCAATATGTTTACACACAATACCAACTAAATGAGTGCAATAAATAGATTTAAGTAACTTTATTTTATGCCGAAACCGAACACCCAATAGAAAAAAAACGATATACGCGCCAAAATCCATACTTCTTGACTAAATAATGTTATCTTCTATGTTTACGCATAAAATTACGAATTTTGTAGCGTATGAAAATTTCTAGACATTTTACAATCTGAAAAATTAATTATGCTATGAAATAATTGGCTGCTATTAATGCTAATTTTTTTTCTAAAAAGTTGATGAAGGTTAGCCGAGGCGGAAATTTCTTTAATGAACATATTTAAAATATTATTGGCTTTCTCAAAAATATTTTTCAATACTAACCTCTGCTTTATATCTGAAAACTATTGTTTATATATATTTTCTTCTATGTTCTGCATTTATAAAATGTAATATATGGAAGTATTTATAATAAAAACAAAAACATGTACGTAAAACTCATTTATTTTTTTCATTATTAGCAGCACTTTTACTAAACATACCCTTCAAACAATAATACGTAAACTTGAACTTTGGTAACTTAACATTTTTAAGGAATGAATGAAAATTATATTTTGATAAAGTGGGAATTCACTAAAAAAAATTCTGTACTATAACAATCAACATTCATGTCGATTACTTGATCTATTGAATGAGTTGTGCATGAATTCAGAACGATTTTAAGACGTTTTCATTTTGTGATATATGTCAAAATTTGCATTTTATTTCCTCTGCATTTATTCAACAGGTTCGCTATAATCGTTCTGATTATTTTTTTAAAACATTGGTGTTTCTTTGATGCATAGTTTTTTTTTTTGATAGCAAATACAATCATGTATGTTTCCATCAATCAAGAATGTTATGGATAAGGTATTTTTAGATTATAACTATTTTTTTAAATATAATATTTATTAATCAAAATGGAATTGAAAAATAGTTTCAAGCTTTAATCATTAAAAACAAACTATAAATACATTTGGATTAATTAAATTGATACAGATTTTAATTATTTGCAAAAAAAATATTTGGGCCGTTCATTAACGAAAATTTATTAGAATTCAATACAAAAATTGCGCTGGCACCCTTAACTCGATGGTTCTTCGAAGGCATCTTTGATACAAAAATCCTAGGTTAATTTTGAAATTTGAAGAATTTCGTAATGATTTTTGTAAATTAGTGAATTAATTATAATAAATTGATGGTGAACATGCTTTTTTGAAGACAAAAATGTTCATTGGTTCGCTATCAACAAAATGACTGCAAAATTAAAGCTTAAAACTGACTTCTTCATCGAAAAAAAGTAAAAAGAAAAACCTGAAAAAAACTTATTTACCCCTCCATTTTGTTTTTGCTGTGCAAAATGCCGCTAGCCAAGCGGCATCGTTTTTTTTTTGTTTGTGCTCACATCTATTCATGGATTAATTGTCAAAATTACAAATACAACAATGTAAACAAACGGGTTTTGGAGAGTGAAACGTACGAAAGATTCCGGTCTTGGTAATGGAGTGTTTTTGTTTCAAAGCACGTAGAAAAGAGAAACACTGCAGCCAAGAACAGCATAAACTCGACGTGGCAATGCTTTCTAGCAAAAAGAAATGTCAACTTAAAAACCAAATGGAAACTATTTCAGGCGGTTTGTAGAGCTATTCAAACCTACGGTGCTCAGATCTGGGGCTTTGGGATGTTTGAAGAAGTGGATAAACTTCAATGAAATACAAAAATACATATAATGAATTTCCGTGTCAAGTAACCAGGATTTAATATTTTATTATTTTGTCATTTGTCTGCAAGATTTAAATCTAGCATAATGTATTTTTTCACTTCTTCTAATTACAGAAAAATGTACTCAACTTTTTTCAATCGAAAGCAACTTTAATCATGCTTTTAATACATCTTTTAGCTGTCTGACCAAGGAGTTGGCGATTTTTGTACATCATGGTGTCCAATAATTTTATTCTTGGTTTTACTTCAAGCAATATTTAGCGCATTAGACGAGCGCGTGAGGAGCATCAAACCAGTGGGTTTTTATACAGGGTTATTAGTATAAGATGCACCAAAAGAGCGAGTTGGTTGGGTTTATAAAAGAAAAAAATTGGATTGGAGAGGGTCTATTTTGAACCGTTTAGCCGCCAAGGCGACAGCAAAAAATTAAAAAATAACTGTGGCACATAAAAAATCCTGCTATAGCATTTTAAAAAGCTAGAATTTTTTAATAGTTATTTGAGTTAATACTTTTTGAAAAATTAATTTTTGAACTTGAAATTTTAAAAAACAAATAAATAAAATTTAAATTTTCCAATAAAAAACAGAAACTTTGATGCTAGTTAAAAAAAAATATTAAATTTACTTTTTTTAGTCGAATCTCCTTAAACATAATTATTAACGATAAGATTCAACCTTTCTTGTTTTGTAAAATTGCATACCAATTGTTTTTAACAATTAATGAAAGAAAAAAATGAGTTGCATTAACTAAATTCCATCTTTTTTATTGAGGCATATTTTCAATTTCCGAAAGATATTATGGCTCTTTGCAAAAATTTAATAGTGGGGGCTTCAACTAATCAGGGGTAAATAGATCCCCCATTCAGTGCGCTTTATACCAATCATCCTTTATAATCTTTTTTTTTAATAAAGAGTTAAGGCTGGGATGCAGAACTGGGCATTGATTTGAAAGATTAATTATGCGCAAACATTTTTCGGCAATACGAACATTTTTATCTTTTAGCCGCATTTTCATATTTCGTTTATAAATAGAATCATTGATTGTTTTCTTCAGTACAAAAATACATACAAAAGTTAATGGTTTCTTTTTAATAAGCAAATGAAATAAAGCACACGCAATTAATATAAAGAAGTGGTAGATTATAAAATACTTCCACTTACAAAAAGCCAACAAAAAGTTTACGCTGGGATACAAAATCAGGTTGTCTTGCATTCTGTCAATGAATTTAAGCTAGAGGAGTTGTCTAGAGTAGAGACATACAAAAGTTCAAACAAAATAATTTTTACCAAATCCTTACCTCATTAACAGAATGTTAGTGAATAAGGGGATAAAAATGATCGAAGGAAAAGATAAGTGGCTTAAGTTATGTGTATTTGACCAATTATTTTATTTATATATAAGATATTTTGTTAGGCTATTTTGGTCTTTTTGTTTTTGGAATGCAAATAAAAAACTTATTCCATTCTTTCCCAACGTTTCGTAAGTGTTCCTTACTTCTTCAGGGGTGTCTTTATTCAATCTTTTGTATTAAATCACATTAATTTTATTAATTTTACTCCCATTACTGCATCCTTCCAACGACGGCACTGACACAAAATTGAAAATAAATTAACAAAAAGAATATGAAATAAATAATAGACATAAACAAGAAAAACTATCAAATTAAACAGAATTGACACTTAAATCACAGAATGTTCGCAAGTAATTTTTTTAATTATAATGCTAAAGCAAAGCTTTGTTTTATACTGTCGATGTCTTCTTTTGTGTTCATTGTCCTCTTAATTTTTTGCTGAATACGTAAGCTTTCCAAAGTGAGACGTGTGTTTAATTTCCTATCCCTGTCCAGTATTTTTACCCCTTGGAAGTCCATCGAGTGTCTGCTTCGTGTTCCGCTAGTCTTACACCTAAGCTTCTCTTCGTTTGTCTTATTTATACCAGATCACATTTATTATTATTATTATTATAATTTATTAACATCAAATTAAAATTTACATGTTAATGCATAAATGAGCACTAGCTGCTTGGAGCTTCTGACTCTTAAGTGAAAAAAAAGTATGTTAAATTACTATACAATATTATGTACATATGTTATGAAAAAGAAATATTAGAGTTAAAGGTTTATATTTCAATCTTGTGTGATTTGATAAATTTATATAATTTTTTAATATTCTCAGGGTCTAAGTTATTCAAGATTTCTTCTACTGATGACGTTGGGTTATAGATGCTGTTGTTGGATGTCAGTGATTTGCATGCTCCTATCCCAAGGATGTGTTTCAAGTCTATTGTTGTTTGACAGAGAGTGCATGTTGGTGGGTTTGTTTTTTTATAAGATGTTGGTGGTTGAGTGCTGTGTGTCCCATACGGAGTCTGACCATAACAGTGTTCATCTGCTTGGAGGTGGTGATTGGGTAGCATGGTTTGATTTTGTCGATGTTGATTAATTTGTATGGGTGTTGATAGTTGTTGTGCCAGTCACTAAAGTTGTTGTTCCTTGAGTTTGTTTTTGGTTTCGCGCAAGAGATCACGTTTGGTAAGACTAGCAATCGATTTGACTGGAGCAGAGTGAGCCTCATTAGCCGCCTTATGAGCATGTTCATTACCGGGAATCCCGACATGCCCAGGTATCCACATTAATTTTGATTTGTTCTGATGTTTTATCAGAAGATCTCTTATTTTGCTTATTATAACAGTTTTATTGTTTGGATTCAGAATTGCGCTGTTGTTTAGCTTTGTCATTATAGTTGCGGTTTCTAGTATCGCTGATGCCTCTGCGGTAAAAATAGACGCCATATTATCTAATAAACCTATAAATAGCAATGATCCGTCTTCGTAAGTTGATGCGAATGATGTGCTAAATTGGGCCATCAGTGTATACAAATTTCCAACCATTCGACTTCAATAAAGTTGTTACGTCATGATATAATGCCCGGTACATTTTGCTGGATGTATTACACTTTTCGTGGTCTGTCATATCCATTATAAAAGATGAGTTTTGGATGGACCAAGGTGGGAAAGTTGGGAAGTATTTACTGTTTTTAACAACAGGAAGGTCCATTGAAATAGCGGTATTTATTGCAATTGATAAAGCTGATGGAATGCGCTTGGGATATTTTGCTTTTAAAATTGATTTAACATCGTCATTTATTATAGAGCCTTGTATAAATGAGAGTTTTACGTAGAGCTTTACTCTGCTTTCAAGAATGCGTTCATCAACTGAAGGAAGTCCAGCTTCAGCCATAATATTACGTATAGGACTGGTGGAAAAATCGTTTAAGCATCTTCGTACTGCTTGGTGATACGGGGCTTTGATAATGTTGATTGTTGTTTTTGGGGAGTTACCATAGATAAGAATACCATAATCAATCTTACTTAGTATGAGAGATCTTGTTACGTCACATAGAGTGTTTAAATGAGCATTTGATTTATTAGATGATAAATATTTAACGATATTAGCTCTAGCAGCTAGGCTTTTTTTTAGTTCAATGCAATGGTTTTTAAAATTATATCTATCACTAAAAATAATACCTAAGATACTTAACGTATTTACATTTTGTATGTTTACATTATTAAATTTAAAAGTATATTTTTTACAAGATTTTTTGCGGCATATACATATGTAATGTTTTGCATTTGTCTACAGATAATTTTGCACCGGAAGTATCAGACCAAGTTAAAATGTCTGAGAGAACGTTGGAAAATATGTTTTGTTGTTCTAAAAGACTGTTATGCCTGCATAATATGTAGACATCATCTGCGTAGATACAATTATCAAGTTGTGGATAGTTTGATATTATATAACTTATTTCATCAAAAGCAATCAAAAACAGTTCTACTGATAACGGAGACCCTTGGGGAATACCATTCTGTAAAGAGTAATATTTTGAAAAGCAATTGTTTGTTTTGACACAAATTTTTCTATTTGTCAGAAAAGATTTTATATAATGGAATATCTTCGGGCCTATGTCCCAGGCTCTAATTTTGTTTAAGACTTGATGAATACCAATTCTATCGAAAGCTTTTTCGAAGTCAAGTGACAAAATAGTCACATGGTTTCGAGCCGATAGAGCTTTTGTCACATAATAATCGAGGTGTAGGAGGGCGTCGCCACAGCCTTTGTTAGCTTTAAAGGCGACTTGATTGGAGCTTAATAGGTTTTTTGATTCTAGAAACCACAGCAGTCTTTTTGCAACAATTTTTTCCAACACTTTTGAGGTACAGGCAATAAGTGATATTGGACGGTACTCGTTAACGCTCGTATTTAGTTTTTTTGGCTTTGGTAGAGGCAGTATGGTTGCTGACTTCCAGCTTTGTGGAAAAATACCTGTATCAAGGATGTTGTATAAGTCTGGATTTAGCTATTGTTGGGAGGTTTTTCAGCATCGGGTAGGAAATCCGATCTCTGCAGGGAGTTTTGCCTTTTAACTTGGAGAGGCAGCTTTCGAGCTCTATTTTTGAAATGGGTGTTTCAATATATGAAGCTTGAGGTGATAAGTAATCAGTATTAAAAGGTGAATTCAGTGATTGAGTTTTATTACTTTTGAAAGCCGAAGTAAAGTTATCGTCTTGGGAAAGATTTGACCATGTTCTTGCAAAAACGTTACTTATTTCGCTCGGGGCTATAGTTTTTTGACCTTGATCTTCTATACACATTATAGAGTGCGGTGTGTAAGAACCTGTTAGACAGCCGATTTCTTGCCAGATTTTGGAGGGAGAAGATGTGGGATTAATTGAGGATGTAATTTCATCAAATTTCTTTGCCTTTGAAATTTTTAATTCCCTACGGAATTTAGCGTTTGATTTTTTAAATGCGAGAAGGTTTATCTGGTTAGGATATTTTTTGAAAAGTTTCCAAGTTCTGTTTTTTATTTTTGGCAATGCGTTTAGCTCTGAACTCCAATAAGATACATAACGACTTGGAGGTTTTGGTGAATTTTGAGGAATTGAGAGGTTGGCTGCAAATCTAATTGCTTTGGCAAGTCGAATTGTCTCTTGATTAATGTTTGAAGAGGTATTCGCGCACGATGGATTTTGTGTGATGTGATGTTGGAAAACGGTCCAGTTCGCTAGATCAGTTTTGAACTTGGGGGTAGCACGATACTTTTGGAGTGTTTGACTAGATGTTAATGTCGTTATTATAGGGAAATGATCACTGTTGTATAGATTTTCTAGAGCAATCCATGATATTCTTGGATACAAGTCAGGGGAACAGGTGGTTATGTCTATGTGTGGGAAGCTTTGATGTGTAGAAAAATGAGTAGGGGAGCCATCATTGAGAATTATGAGGTTAGAGTTTGATAAAAACCTTTCTAAGATTGCACCTCTACAGTTAGTCACAGGAGAGCCCCAAAGAACGCTCCATGAATTAAAATCGCCAGTTATAATAACTGGCGTGGTTATTTGGTCAGTTATGCTAACAAGATCGTTGATGGAAAACGACTGATAAGGATGTATATAAATCGATATTATTGTAAATTTATATGGGAGTTCAATTTCAACTGCTAGTGTAAGAATGGGAGAGTTTATCACCTTTTGTGTATAGGGTATACCTTTTCTTATTAAAATAGCTATTCCTTGTTTTGCTGTTACGTTTTGTGGCAAGTTATGAAAGTAACCTTCATACATTTTGGGTATATTCGGCTTGAAATTAGCTGTACAGTGAATTTCTTGAAGAAAAATAACCCTTGGCAGTTATTCTTTAATAAGAATACACAATTCATTGTAATTATTAATAAAACCTTTCATATTCCATTGAAGGATTTTGGTTTTTTCTTTAGTTGTGTAGGCGGACTTTGAGTTATTTTGTAGTAAATTGGTGTTGGCGTTGTTGGGGTGATAAGATTCTTGACTCCGCGGTTCGGATGTTGGGGCAACCAAGCTCTCCGAAGAGCTCGGCTGACCCAATTCCCGACCAGCGGAGTCAAGTATTAGTTCGAGGTTAGAGTTGCTATTGCATATCGACATCTTGTGGATGTGAGTTTTCTACATAGTAGTTATTTTTTTCGAGCAAAGCTTGAGTTACTTTTGATAAAGGAGATTGATTTTGTTCATTAGGTGAGTGGGTTTGGGATTTTTCAGATGAATGAGGTAGTGTGGTAATAGAGTTGTTTGAATTTGTTTCTTGAGTTTTGGAATATTTAGGTAAAGAAGTTGGGTCGGGTATTTTTGATTCTTGAGTTGAATTTGGATTTGGTTTCTTGGGATTGATTGATTTGGAAGAAGTTGAATGATATGGTTTTGGGATGTGGGGAGGGAAACTGCAAATATCGCATTTTGCCTCTCCCATACACCGTTTACTCGTGTGACCGAGAAGTTGGCAACTGCGACAGCGCATTGGATTTGGTATGTACTCAGTGACTTGCTTTGTAAAAGCCAATGTCAACAGATTTTGGGGTGTAGTAGAGGTCAAAAGTAAAGAGCATTAGAGCAGTTTCTCTTAGTTTGCCATCCTCAGTTTTGCTAAATTTGTAAATTTCTTTTACTCCTTGGCACTTCATTTCTTTAATTATTTCGGCATTTGGGACATTAATCAATCAAACAAGGGGCATATGCAATGCCCTTTGATTCGTTAAGTTTTTCGTGCAATTTTACAATGACTGGACAAGAATTAGCAAGATTGTTAACTTTAAGGAATATTTCTGCTACTTTTTCTGTTTTCACTAAGACAAGAAGGTTTCCATCACGCAATTGAGAAATTTGCTCATATTCTTTGGATACATTGTCAATTGCTTTTTTTAATAGGAAGGGATTGAGGGACGATATGGGCTTTTCATTTGATTTAGAAGATATCACTATAAATTTGTGATTTTTCGTATTTGTTGTAGTTGGAAGTTCCGGGTAAGCACATAAGGGAGTTGGAGTTAAATTGGATTTATATTTTTTAGTGGATTGGGAAAAGGATGAATCCACATCAATCGGCAAATGCCTGTAACGGGATCCACCTAGCCCGGCGGGCCCAGGCATTTTAAAGACGTTTGATAGCACTCACACGTGTATTTTTCTTTTCAAGCAAAAGACGAAACAGAAGTAATTGTTGTTCGATAAGAGAAAATTGGTATAACGGGAGATACCGGTTTGCGCAAAGCAGCAAAAAATAAAGATCACAAAAGAAACTACGAACGATGCTAACGATTCGATGGCTAGTCGTTGACTGAGATCACATCTTTCTTTACCTTTGCCCTTGCATTCAATTTCATAGACTACGTTGTGTTGTTGTTGTTTTTGTATTTTAGATTTTGTATTAGTAAAAATTGATTTGATCGTTAGTCCGGTATTACACGGCGAGTGAGTTTAACGCGCAACTCTTGGTTATTTTCTTTATAATCCTTGTTTTCGGGAATATATCAACAGGGTCGAAAAGGCAGACGCATTTGAAAGTCTGTTAAATGCACTGAAACCTTATGATCCAAATATAAAAATGGATCTAATAAAAAAAACATTTCATACACTTCGATTGCGGAGTCAATTCTCTAAGGAGTTCCGAGAAACGGAAAATTCGAAGAAGAGTGGAGCTGGTGCAGATGACTTGCATGAGCCTAAGAAGATAAAATGAAAAATAAATGTCAAATAAACGCGCAGTACTGAAAAGCGAAAAAGGCTGTGTATAATAAGTCTGCTATTACACGATGCCTCACGACTCACGACTCACATGAGTGCGAAAAAGAAAGCAGCTGTGAGAAAATGAGATGCAAAAAAAAATTTCCGGTGAGTCTCGGGCAAATTTTTAGTAGACTCACTTTGACGTTTCTTTTTTCTCATATTCGTTTTATGCTGTTCTTTTTCATTCGATTTTCTTGTTGCTCGGATAAACAATATCGAATTTGTTTGAAAACCAGAAAACTGTGTAACTTCAACAGCTTTAATAAATTTTCGGAATCCATTTCCAAAATCCTATTTATTTTGTTTTATAAATTTTACTCAACTTCAAAAACTATCGAAAAATTAAAGCCAACGAGAAGGAGCATTCAAAACAAAACAAACAATAATTGTCAAATTTGAGGCATGGGGCACGAGTCAGCGTGTAATAGCGCTTGCCTCACCGAATACAAATTTATAAGGAAAGTCAAAAGTGAGTCGTGAGTCGTGAGTCGTGAGTCAACGTGTAATAGGGGACTAACGAGCGCGTCACGGAATTAATGTTCAAAAGAAAATAATCAAGAGTTGCGCGTTAAACTCAAGCGCCGTGTAATACCGGACAAAGCCTTTTTCGCATTTCAGTACTGCGCGTTTGTTTGACATTTATTTTTCATTTTATCTTCTTAGGCTCATGCAAGTCATCTGCACCAGCTCCACTCTTCTTCCAATTTTCCGTTTCTCGGAAGTCGGAACCCTTTAGAGAATTGACTCCGCAATCGAAGTGTATGAATTTTTTTTTATTACATCCATTGTTATAGAGAAAAACTTCTTTTCTTTATTATCAGCTGTAGTGCTTGAATTTTTGTTATTGTTTTGATTTAATTTTGTTTTTAAGTGTTCTTTTCTTTTTCTTAGTAGATCGTTGATTATGTAAAATGGATAGTTATTTGTTTTTAGTATGGATTTTATTTTTTTTTATATTTTCTATTTCATATTTTTCGTCACTGAGGTATAAGACTTTGTTTATAAAATTAAATGCGGTGTTTACTTTTTGTTTAATTGGTTGTGTTGATTTTTTTTTTCTTAAAATTCTGGATTTTTGCCTACGTGACAATAATTATTTTCAATTAGGAGATAACTTTTATTCCCAAATATATGGTATGCCAATGGGCAATACCCTCTCCCCAACAATTGCGGACGTAATATTAGACAATCTTCTTGACGACACCATGCAACAACTTAACAAAAAAGGTATACAAATAAAATATAATATATATAAAATATATATATGTATATATACAAACGAAGAGAAGCTTAGGTGTAAGACTAGCGGAACACGAAGCAAACGTAAGAAAGAATAAAGAGTCAACAGGGCTTTCGCAGCACATAGCACAGAGTGTACACTCGATGGACTTCCAAGGGGTAAAAATACTGGACAGGGATAGGAAATTAAACACACGTCTCACTTTGGAAAGCTTACGTATTCAGCAAAAAATTAAGAGGACAATGAACACAAAAGAAGACATCGACAGTATAAAACAAAGCTTTGCTTTAGCATTATAATTAAAAAAATTACTTGCGAACATTCTGTGATTTAAGTGTCAATTCTGTTTAATTTGATAGTTTTTCTTGTTTATGTCTATTATTTATTTCATATTCTTTTTGTTAATTTATTTTCAATTTTGTGTCAGTGCCGTCGTTGGAAGGATGCAGTAATGGGAGTAAAATTAATAAAATTAATGTGATTTAATACAAAAGATTGAATAAAGACACCCCTGAAGAAGTAAGGAACACTTACGAAACGTTGGGAAAGAATGGAATAAGTTTTTTATTTGCATTCCAAAAACAAAAAGACCAAAATAGCCTAACAAAATATCTTATAAGTGGCTTAAGTTGTTAGGAATACCTAGGTTGAAAAATCTTTCACTGAGCAGAAGTTCGTTTCCAAGGGGGAAATATGAAAGCGCAAAACACATTTCATCTTTTCACTTTATTGTGAATTAAGATACAAAGACTTCAAAGATAATAATACCAAGTCTACAGTTTTGAACATATACACAATTAAGTTTGATCTCTCAACTAGTCTACTTTGGACTAAGCGGTAAAGTGATAGGCAATGGCTGTGTTCAATATCTCGTTGGATAGGCTATACTGGATAGGTGGATTTTTTATTTATTTATTTATCTACAAGCTTAAAGCTAACAGATTTGATCTTAAAATTTAAGTATTACAATATTATATTAAAAAGTAAACAATAAGAATAAATTGGCCTTAAACAAATCCCTAGAATTACTTAATTCAATAAATTGACAAACTTCATTGTATTGCCTTATAGATCTACAAATCGGCTCATTATTACCGTAGCTTGTTCTGTGAAAAGATTCAAACAGAAATTGTCTACCACGCAAAGCTCTTGACGGAACATAAATTGGTACAATTAAAAGCAAAGATGGACAACGTACGTGATAACATAAAATATCCCTCACAAGCATTATACCATGAATTTTTCTTCTTGATTCAAGAGACTTAATACCTAGAAAAAGACATCTTGCTTTATAATTATTCTTTTCCACGTAAATCACTAACAAAAAGGTATTTGGATACCCTATCTATCTGAGACTTAATGCACCCAATTATTAACAAAAAATATAATTTAGCACTTAAGTTGTATGATTGCTAAAACTGTCACAAATTGTTGTTGATTCATTTTAAATAATTACATCAAAAATACGCACCAACACAGCACAGAGTTTTTGGATCTCTACACAAAATACATTTTTATTTATCTTCTTCGGATTTAGAAAACATTGTCAATGTAATCCAAACCCCTGTTTTGATAACAGGCGACTTTAATTGCTGGAGCCCTCTTTGGGGTTCTTCTTGTAGCAACACTAGAGGTAAAATATTTGAAAATTTTTTAACAAGCACCAACTTTATACTTCTGAATAACGGAAGTCCGACCCACTTTTCAACCCACAAAACTTTAACTCATATCGACTTAACCTTAATTTCAACACAATTATACCCATCTACAACTTGGTCAGTTCTAGCCGATTTATATGGTAGCAACCATTTCCCAATCGTGACAAATATAACCCTTGATTCAGAGCGTACGAATGTTAAACGCCGCCCAAAATAACAAGTCGACAAAGCAAACAGGAACCTTTTCAAAACAAACGCTACAAACATAACGTCTACATAACAAATATCCCCAAACATAATTCAAGAAGCAGCCAGAACATTGAAAATAACCAAAGTTGCAGCTAATAATTCAATTCCACAGTCGCAAAACAAAAACAGAAGAAAGCATGTCCCTTGGTGGAACAATGAAATAAGTGACTTAAGAAACACAAAACAAAACGCTTGGAAGATTTTTAAAAGACATCCAACTGATGCTAAGCTTGTCTGCTACCGCAAAGCCAACGCGCATTTTCGTAAAGCTGCCAAATTGGCTAAGCAAAACTGTTTCGAAACGTTCACTAACAATATAAACCCCCAATCTTCACCTAAAAAACTATGGTCGGACATTAAGACCCTCACTGGGAATTATAGTCCATATACAATAAATATAATTAAAACAGATTCAGATACACTTTTCGCATCCTCAGATATAGCTAACTGTTTCGCGAGTTGTTGGGCTAAACAGTCAGATGATAGCAGTTTTCCTCCAGAATTCTTGCAAGCCAAATACACCTCTCTACAAATAATTCCATCTTCTACAAATATCTCAAACTCCGCCAAGTTTATTGAACCGCCAATTAAATTAATTGAATTGGAAAACTATCTACATCTAGTCAAGGGCAAAACACCGGGTTTCGATCGCGTATCGTACCCTATTCTTAAAAATTTTCCGCTTCCACTGAAGCTTCGCATTTTATCTCTATATAACAAAATTGTTGATAATGGTACTATCCCACAAGCATGGAAAATAGCAACTATCATACCACTGCCTAAACCGAAAAAGAACCTTTTCGAACTTAGTGGGTATAGACCAATATCCCCGCTTCCTTGTATGGGAAAAATATTGGAAAAGATAATTGCTAAAAGATTACAGTGGTTTATTGATAACAACAATTTAATTAGTAACAATCAAGTGGCTTTTAGACATGATCGTAGCACAACAGATGCCCTCTTATGCATTGACGAGTATATAGCGTCATTATTATCAACAAAAAAACACATTTCAATTTTATCAATTGACTTTGAAAAAGCGTTTGATAAAATTGGAATCCACATTGTTTTAAATAAACTAATGAATTGGAAAATAGGACCGAAGATAGATCGGATACATCCGATCCTTTTTAACTAACAGGAAATTTCGTACTAGAGTAAAAAATGTTTATTCAACTTTTTATGAACTTAAGAATGGTATACCCCAAGGTTCATCACTCTCAGTGGTTATTTTCATTATAGCTTTCAATGAAATTAGTGACATAATGTCCAAATATTAAACGGTCCAACATTCCTTGTATGCAGACGACTTAATTATTCTTCTTAAATGCAAACAAATACCAAAAGTTTTCGAAATTTTTTCAAATATTCTTTATAAAATAGATGATTAATATTCAGGATCAACTATATCAGTGTCAAAAACTAACATTCTACATATGTATATGTCGAAAGACAAGTTGTCAAAAAATTATTAACCTACATTTTAAAAACATTGACATTTGTAACGTTGAATATTTAAATATACTTGGTGTCTTTTTGGCAGTAAATTTAGTTTTAAGTACCATTGTACATATCTAAAAAAAAAAATCTTGGTACCAGGACAATATAATAAAATACATTACAAGTAAAAATAGTTGCTCTGACATCAACACTGTTATAAGAATTATAAAATGTATTATATTATCAAAAATCGATTATGGTCTATCTATTTACGGTAAATGCTCAAAATCTTCTATTCAGCTTATTAAACCAGAATACCATGCAGCAATACGACTGGCACTCAGGGCTTTTAGAAATACACCGATCATGAATATGTTGACCGAATCTGGCCTCCCGTCCATTGAACATAGACAAGCCTATGTTACAGCTCATCTAATAAACAAAATGACAACATCAACCAATTCACCGATAACTCCAATTTTAAAAGAAACTATCAAACGTAAAAAAGTACCTAAATGTCCTACAACAATTCACAACGTCATTTCGTCTTCAAAGCTCCTTGACTTTCAAATCACCTTCAACACAGCAAAAGAACCGTCATATCCACCATGGTTTCTTTCGCAATCATCACCGACCTTAGTAAGCTATAGAAAGGCACCACTAGCAAAGAAATCTATAAGGCTGCATTCAATGAAAACATTTCTAAATACAGGGACGAAAACTGGTACTTTATTTACACCGATGGTACTAAAAACGAGAATGGTACAGCATTCGCAGTAGTTGATGAAATTGAAAACATCCTCTGTAAAAGTGTGCTCCCAGAGTTTGCATCTGTTCTATCTGCCGAATCCAGTGCAATCCTCTCAGCAACTAGACTTAACATGAAACAGAAAACAATTATATGTACAGCCTCTCTACGCTGAACGCCATAAAAAACATAAACAACAACTCACCAATTATACAACAGATAGGGGATAAACTCATTGCAAATAAGGACAGATTGAAACTATTATGGGTACCTGGGCATACAGGTATTAAAGGCAACGAATTTGCTGATGAAATTGCAAAACAAGCAGGTAGAGAACCTCTTTTAATGTCTTATGTACCAAACAAAATTGACATAACAAAAATGGGGAAAACCCATTTTTTTAAGACAAGACAAATCCAATGAAGGAATTACTAACACCACTACACAAATATAAATCCAGAAGGCCAATCGATTTTATATCCAACAAATTGCTCAACAATCATGATTCGGTGTTTTCTACAACTCCGAATGGGCCACTCAAATATCACCCACAATCACCTGCTGGAACGAAAAGACCCACCAAGATGTCACATTTGTAATCGAGAAGTATTTACCATTTCCCATCTATTATATAACTAGCTTTTACCCGCGACTTCGTCCGCATTAGATAGTTTTTTGGATAGTTGTCTGAAAAAACCTGAGCTGTACTTTTTTGTACATATGTTTGAATTGTGCCCATATGCGATGAGGCCATACTAAATAAGTGTGATTGTCATAGGTTAGGTTAGGTTAATACATTTTAAGAAGAAGATAGGTTACTGAAATACATTTTTATATACGACGTTTTTTGTTTTTCCTTCCTTGGCCAGAACGTAAAGATTTTGTTGGTTTGAGACTCGTGATCACGCTACATATGTATGTCCATAGGAAAAACAGTTTTTTCCAAATTTACACCTGCAACTTTCAGCGTTTGCCCCCGAGCTTTATTTATTGTAATTGCAAATGCTGCTTTCAGAAGAAACTGCACTCTTTTAAACTGAAACGGCAAATCGGTTGGAGTTATCGGAATGCGGGGAATTAAAACATTTTTTCGTTTTGCTATCCAGTCATGATTATAGCTTTTATAATATTTCGTCCTAGGTGAGTAATCTGTAGCCGTAGCTGTAGCCATTACATAACTTTGATGCGTCAAGATTTCTCAATAACAGGACTGCAACACCAACCTTCAATCTCAAATTATGAGAAGGGTTGGGAATGCATTGTTTTCCCGTAATACCAATTTTATCCAAATATTCAAATATTTGGTAATTTAGGAGTGAAAGCGATCAGATTCGCCGGAAAGTAATTTTTCCCATGGGAATGCGTTGTTTTCCCGAGTCAACAGTAACGCATATCCTTTCTTAAGTCTCGGGTATCCAAATATCTCCATATCAAATTTCATGCAAATTGGTTCAGTAGTTTAGGCTTGATTGAGTAACAGACAGACAGACAGACAGAGTTACTTTCGCATTTATAATATTAGTATAGATTGTAATTCAACAAAAACGATTATTTATAAATTTATAAAAAATAAATCTTTGCTAGACATATTAAAATTTCCATCAGAGGAAAATATAAAATTAATCTACAAAATCTTAAAAACTTTGATAATAGATTTAATGTAAACCTTTTAAATCCATTTTTCTTTTTAATTTAAGCTGATAGTCCTGGTAGCTACTGCCTTAATTGTATTATTATGTAATTAATTTCATTGTAATAAATAATAACAATAATAATAATATTTATCCAAAAGCTTACACCTTAATGTGAGAATTGCTATAGAAAAATAAGTCCTTTTTGCAAGATGTAGGCAAAATCAGAAGCATACAAATGCATCTACGAATGACTTCAATCCAACTTACCGAATCCAAAATCGATTCATGAATGCCGCCAAGTGACAACCACATATTGTTTTCCTTAGCAATTGCTGCAAACGCCGATACAGATGTGGTAAGAGGCTCTGATAATTCAAGTGTCTCTTGCCGGTTTTCGCCAACAAAATCACAACATTCTGGTAAGAACAGAAACTATATAAATATTCCAATTTGAATATGAACCCAGTTTGCAATGCAACAAAAAATAAAGCCTACCTTAACGTCCAAGCTTTTAGCCTTTTCAACAAGTTGCCTTACTTTCTTAAGATTCGCATTCTTATCGTTTGTTGCACACATTTGCGATACACCAAAAAGGTTTTTGGATGTTTCAGTTGATAGCAATTTAGACGACATAGTTCTTCGAAGAAATACGTCTAAGTGATTTATAACAAAAATATAGTTGTGAAGAATTGAACTTTAAATGTCATAGTTATTTTAAATTATTTTATGAGCTTACCTTGGCGTAATGATAGTCGGGTGATTTTCCTCGTAAATAGGCGAACAAACATTGAAAGTTTGATGATAAAGGAACTAGTTGTGTTTAACTTTTAGCAGTACTCAGTTTGATTCTTGTCGCATAATAAAAATTACAAAGGCAAAACATCAACAAATAAAAATAAAATGAGTATGTGGTGCGTTCTTTTTTGAAGTAATTTATTTGATATGTCAAGTAAATTTTTGTGTTATCGATATGTAATATTTGTTATCGATTGTTTCAAAAACACGTATTTTACTTAGGGCACGCAATCACCAGACCAGACGCTCATCAAAAGAGAATGAATGAACATAATCTGTATCCTTAAACTAAATTTAACGCTTCATTTTCAGAAAAAAATATCAAAAAATTTATCTAGATATAAGGCACATATAGACTATTTTATGTAATGAAAGTCATCAACTGGGTTTTCGGTTGAAAATTTTCCGTGATTGCCTATAATTAGGGGCCGGTTATAGCTATCAGTAAAAAAACATCAGTAAAAATTGAAATGAGAGGAATCTGAATTTCGTACCGATGAGCGTTTATAGCAATCAGTAAATTTACGTCATTAAATTATATATATCAAGTTACCTGGAGCTTTGCACCTCCTGAAACACAGTCAAATATCCGTTCAAAAAATTTCCGAATTGATTTCAATTATAGCTCTAATTGGTCCCCAAGAAGTTAACAATCAAAGGTTTGGCGTTTAGTTAGCAACACATGGTAACAAAATTTATTTTTTTGATACTAATCAAATGGAAATTCATTTTTAAAATTTGGATAACCATTTTTAGAATTTGTAGAAGCCAAGTTTAGTAAATAATTAACAAAATGTAAAAGAACTGACAGTTCCATAATAATATACGCACATACATATGTTTCTTATAAGGTTTACCACGGGCAAAATAAATTGATTTATTTTTTTTTTAAAGATCAAATCTGCAAATTTGGATTGTCGGCAGATTTACCCCTCTTTGCACTAATACAATTATACAAAATATTTTACTGGAAATTTGACAGCTCTACCGCACGCATTAACAAATACTCGAAGTTGTACTGAAATGCACTCACACAGAAAAGGATATGCCAAAAAATAACATAAAAAGGATATCCCAAAAAATAACATAAAATGAAAAATTTGCTAAAATCTTTTTGAGGTTGTGGAAGTTTGGTATCCTGGATTTTCGGGATTTTGACTTTTGGGGATTCCTTCAATATACATTAATAACTAAAAACTTAAATATTTTGTATTTTACATAATTTTGTGAAGGATTCCAATAATCCAAGAAAATCGATATCTCACGCATACCTTACGTAAAATCTTGTATGTGCAATCAATAAATTTCAGTTTCAGAATTTGGAAAAGCACACATAAAAAGTTGTTAACAATTAAAGTTCAAGTTGACGCACTTGGGAATTTCTTTCTTGAAATGCCGATATCTCGAAATCTAGGCTACTCCAAATTCGGAAAAAATTGAATTCATTTCATACTTGTTTCTTGTCTCACCCTCTTTTACCGTTATTTTAATGGTTTATGCTGTAGACAAATAGCCAGTTGCATTCCTCCCCTTAAACAGTTCAACCGTAATACTCGCGCTTCTAGGAATGCTCATTAATATACCCTCGAGTCCAACTTCGGTCGTACTGTCAAGTACAGAGATTCGTTCTTTAGCCGTACTATGCGAATGTGGAATGCCTTGTCACACTCCGTCTTTCCCAGCCATTGCAATATTCAGGAATTCAAAACTAATGTGCACCGACACCTCCTTTCAACCCCTCTCTCCCTTTCCTAGTGCTCACACTGTGTCTACATAATAAGGGTAGTATTATCCCTTTGAGTGTGCGCTTATTATAAAAAAAAAATACTTTATGTGTAAAATATATTAGTCAATTTTTTCTTCTCATAAAAAAAAACTTCATATGTGTACCACTAAACTTATGAAAATATGTTCACTTTTCCGGAAAAAATTGTTAGTTGACCTGTGTTACATGCATACAATTTCGATACAAGATAAATTAATTTTTGAATGTTTTTAAATTTAAACAGAGAACAAAAGCAAAACAAAAAGACCGTTTCATTTTTAGTAAAACATTCTGTTCTTTATTACAAAATATTACAATATGTTCAAAAAAAATAACTACACATAAATACTCATTTTGAATATGATAAAGGACTTGATCCTTATTTTTTATCATGCCCAGAATTCCTATCGTGCGTCATCTAAAAAAGAAAGATGAGGGTCTGTCGATTTTTCTAAAAGTTTAACAAAATATTAATAACAAAATTTTGTGAAAGATAATACAAAATTTAAAGTCAATGTCTTTCTTTGTTTTTAAGATACTTAAGTCGTGAACCATTATTATTTTTTTTCTAAAAACAATATTTTTAATAAGATGATATCAATAAGTGAAAAATCAATTTTGCCAACTTTTATTATTTGCATTTTTGTTTCTTCGATTTTTCTGAAAATATTATCAGATAGCATACGAAAATATAATTTTCATTTTCGGTCACAAATGTAATTTGTGATAAATTTTGTTATTTTTAATTAATTTCTGTATAAAAAACAAGCAACCTACTAGATCTTCCAATGGTAATTCCCCATTGAAAACTTCAGTTGATGGATTAAGTGAGATATAACCGAAAAAGAAATCAGAAACATTAATCTGTCATTTTGAACGAGTAAGTCAGCAAGACAAATGGGTTCAGTTGACTTAACCAAATAACAGCTATTGTTGTGACTACCGCTAGGCCGAGTTGTCCGTAAAGCTAGGCATACACGGTGAACATGTTGGTGTTATTTGTTGGTGTTGGGCTGAAAATTATTCGTGTATGGGCATGTTGGCCAACAAATCCACGGTTAATGAAATATTTATAAAGTATAAAGTGTGGTTGATACTGTAACTAAGCTCCAAAAATTTTGTGAAAATTTATTGTTTCAAAAGTCTTTTTAAAGTTTTACCAGTTCCAAAAAATTCAAATAACGACTTGGAATAATCATATATTAAAAGGTGAGCTAAAATTGTGATTTCTGTCTCAGTGAAAAAAAAACTCCATCAAAAATGAGTAACATACAAAGAACACGGCCAAATAAGAGCTATAGCTATATGCACAACAGTAATAACAATAGAAATACAGACGTCACTCAATCGCAAAAGCGTCCGTGTTCTGTTCTTTCACCAGATTTTAATTCAATTGCTCAAGAACAAAGTCCAAAAAAGCATCTCCAAATTGGTAATATGCAAGTTGTTGATATAAAAACACTTGAATGTTCAGTTGCAGCATTACTTGACGATCGCCTTAAAAACTTGCCGACAAAAACTGATCTGGTTGAAATCAAAATGAAAATGGAGGGTTTAGAACGTAGTAATGAAATGCTTCAATATAAACTTTTTGAAGTTGAGATTAAATGCCAGATTTTAGAACGTCAAATCGATTTTCTTGAAAAGAAAGCCAATGGATTCTGGTTTGTGCTCTCGTCGTGTTAAGACATATCTAGTTTGTGCTCTTAAAGTTTTCGATTTTGAATTGATAAAAAATATAAAAAAAAAAGAAAAAGTTCGAGTAGGTTCTCGAAATGGAGGAAGATAACATTCCTTCCGTGCGGCCATCTGTGCCGCCAGATAAATTTATGAGGACAAATTTAGTGCTCCCATCGCAACTACTAAATAGTGAGGATATTTCCGAAATCCAAAGATCCGTTAGCTGGGCTGACGATGAATTTGATGGCGGCGGCGTCGCCGTTGAAACACCACACACACACCAATCAAGTACCGCTGCAGTAAGTGTGAGCGAGACAGTTCCGGCACCCTATGTCTACGGCAAGGGTATGACCGAGAAAATAGTGTCTAATGTGACAATACCCATGCCGCGCTTGAACTGCGTGCATATTGGTAGGACCAACGGGGCTTCAACGGCTGCGAGTAAAATGGATGCTAAATCAGCAAACGAAAATGTGCTCAATGAGCTCCTTTCTAATGACAAGGATATGTACTCCAACATTATTGCTCGAAAGATGAGACATGTCGCTCCAGTCAAGGGTGCGAAAAAAATGGCTGTTGAGCCAAACACATCTAATCGCTTTACTCCTCTGGACATAGAGGAGGAGAACGACGCTAAAATGAAAAGTTCCCTGGGTAATCCAACGGCCAAGAAGTTCATCCATGCTGCTAATGTCTCGGCTGAAGCAGTGAAGGACGGAAGCAACAAAAAAGATGAAAGCAAGACCTGGTGCCCACCAATCTTCACTAAAGGCGTATCTTCAAAAACTCTAATGGATTTTATAAGTAAGTCTAAGTTTAGTTTAGATAATATTAAGTTTATTTCAACTGGTTTTGGTAAATTAAAAATTTTTGTAAGGGATGTTGAGCTACATTCCTTTTTTATGAAACACTTCACGGAGTGTAAGATTGAAGCTTTCTCCTTCACTCCTAAGCAATTAAAAAAACACAACGTTATTTTGAGAGGGTTATCGGGAAATTTCTCTCCTCTTGAAGTTCAAGATGAGCTCCTAAAGTTGGACCCCTCACTTAACTTAATTGTTAAAAAATTTGAGACCAAATGGTCAAAAGAAAATGAATTTCCACTAGATCTTTTCCAATGTGTCCTGGGGGATAGGGAAAGCTTAGTAAAAATAAAAGGTTTTAAGATGTTGTTTAGACATAGCATCAAATGGGACTCAATCAGAAATTCGGGCACTAGGCAATGCTACAAGTGCCAACGTTACGGCCACGTATCTGTGTACTGCTCGTTCGCGCCTAGATGTGTAAAGTGTCTGAACGACCATGAGCGCGGAAAGTGTGAGTTAAACTCAAAAAAAGAAAATGATTCGGTAGCTTGTGTTAACTGTGGTTTGTCGGGTCATCCGGCCAGCTATAAAGGCTGCCCAAAAAGAATGGAGATGTTGAAAAAGAAAGAAGCCACTGTGTATGTAGCCAAAACCCGTAAAGAGGGTATTAAAAATGCGATTGTGAACATGGTTAACAAAGTGCCCAAACATTCTTTCTCTTATGCTGATGCAATAAGAGGTGGTAAGGTTTCTGCTCCGGTTGTGCAGGTGCAGAATGTTTCAAACACTTTTAATAAAAGTGAGATGTCTGACTTCGTTGATGAATCTCAAAAACTGTTTGGTGTACCCATTCACCAATTAATTTCCAAAATCAGAGAATTCTGGCCTAATTATGTTAAGCTAGAAGAACACAAAAAACCAGGTGCTTACCTGTGTTTTATTGCCTCCCTCACCCCCCCTTCACCATGAATTCAAATTTTATAACAGCCAATATAAACTCTTTTATTTCATACGACAAACAAATAGAAATCGATCTTCTTCTAAAAGATACATTACCATCTGCTATACTAGTGCAGGAAACCTGTTTACAAAAAAACAAACCAAAATTGCGTTTCAATGAGCATTATGACTTCATAAGAAACAACGATGGGAGAGGAACCGGAATCTTTTTGAAAAATTCCTTCCAATCTTCACAAATACACTTTTCATGTCAAATAATCTCCGCTTCAATAGCTGCTATACCCATTTTTTCACATAATACTTGGAAACAACTTGCTCTCGTTTCCATTTACATCCCTTGCAACATCGGTTCTAATCTCATCCCGGCTTTGGACAACCTTCTCTCCTCGCTGCACAATTACGATTATATCATCATAGGTGGTGATTTTAACTCGCGCCACACTCTTTGGGGTGACTCAAAAACTAATCTCAACGGCTCCCACTTTGCACAATGGTATTTAGATGATCACTTCTTGGACTTTGACCTAGTGGCTGCACCAGGTCCCACCCGACCATCGTCGGGTTCGCATATTGACTTCTTTATGATATCTGCTAATCTCAGATCCAACAATAATATCCGATGTTTAACCTTAGACTTGATTTCCGATCACTTCTCGGTACTTTTAAATATACAACTTCTAAATGATGTCACTCTTCCTACAATTCCTCAACCGTATGTCAGCTTTAAAAACACAAACTGGGTAAACTTCAACCGTTCTCTTAACAGTCAATTAGATAACTTAAACATTCCTACTACAAGAAATTTGTCGAATACAGAAATCGATGAATACATCAATTTGGTTTCATCGATAATTGTTAATTGTGCTGACTCATTTAGTCAGTATAATCCAAGGCATCACAATCATCTAAGAATTTCTGCCGAAACTCTGAGATTGTTTAAAATCAGAAAAGCTTGGAAAGTCAAACTCAAACGAATTTTCCACAGATTTGGGGACCGTACTGGATATGTATACGCGGAGTTATCGTCACGGGTAAGCTGTCTCAGCAAAATTATAAGAGATAGGGTGAGATTGGAAGTCAACGAACAGTTTAGACTCAAACTCAGTAGCCTTAAGCCTTCATCTAACGTCTTTAGAGTGATAAATCAGATCACTGGTCGCAAGAACAAATGTTCCTCCCTTCCCAATTTATCTCAGGATGACAGGATCTTCTCTACAACTAGTGAAAAGCTAGAGGGGTTTAAAACCTTTTACACTGAACTCTATTCGCTCAAAGTGCCTGATGCAGATGAGGTGAACCTACTTGAAGTTAACACCTTTTGTAATGCATTTTCCTCTTGGAACAACAACCTCACAATCACAAACTTTTCTCCTGAGTCTAATTCTAACTCGGTTGCCAATGAATTTTTTGCTTCAACTAACCTTATCGTATCTCTAATAGCAGCTTTAAACAATAAAAAGTCAACCGGTCCTGACAAAATCTCCAATTTTATTTTGAGAAAATCTAAGAACATTCTAGCTAAATTCATAACTCCGTTAATAAATAACTGCATTAATAACTGCTACTTCCCTGCATCCTGGAAAAAGGCAAATTTAATCCCCATTAAAAAAAATAATAGTGCCAATACTCTTTCCAATTTTAGACCAATATCTCTCCTTTCAAACCTAGGTAAGATTCTGGAAAAAGTGATTCTTTCTAAAATTCAGTCTTTCTTTAACGAAGAACTCACACAAGCCCAACAATTTGGTTTTAAACGAGGTCACTCCACGGAGCACGCCCTCCTTGCAATTCACAACAGTATTTTCAAAAATTTAAGAGAAAAAAGATGCACTGTTGCATGCTTTCTAGATCTTGCGAAGGCCTTCGATGCAGTTTGGCACAACGGTCTACTATACAAATTAAACTTACTTAATTTTCCTCCCTGTTTTATCAAAATTATACAAAGCTTTCTTTCAAATAGATATCTATCCGTTAACTTTGACAATTTAAATTCATCACCTATTCCAATACGGTCGGGAGTCCCCCAAGGTTCGATCCTTGGACCATTCCTCTTCAATCTCTACCTATACGACTTCCCAATCACTTTCAATAACTCTGAATCTCTACTTTATGCAGATGACACTGTTCTATTCAGCTCCCATGAAAGGCCTCACGAAGCCCTCAACAACCTAAAATGTCATCTCAATGTTGTGACTGAGTTTTACAAAAAATGGGGCATACACCTAAATTATGACAAATGCGAACTAATCTGCTTTAGAAATGCCTCTGGCAGAGGCCACCATCTTGCAGTACGCGAAAGTAAAAACCTCAAACTCAACATTGAAGGAAACCTAATTCCTTTGAAGCAAAACACCAAATACCTTGGAGTACTTATGCACGAAAGACTTAAAATGAACTTCCACCCTAGGAGGGCCTTGGCTAAAAGCAAAACAGCGGCAGCAATGCTCAAACTACTTTTGAATTCTAAACATGTCGAAGCCAAAACCAAAAACTTGATGTATAAAACCTTAATCCGCCCTCTGATGGCCTATGGCTTTCTATTATGGTATCAAATAACACCTAGTGTAGCTGCTGAACTGCAGAAGTTCGAAAGGAAAATAATCAGAAACTGCATTTCCAAACGGCGTAAGCCATCTGGGAAATGGTATAGTAAAAAATCACTTTATGATACCTCTGGTATTCCTCCTCTATTAAGCTATCTAACACAACTTGCGAAAAGAAGAATTTCAGCTATTCAACACCATGACAACCCTATCCTCCGGGACATATTTTCGGAAAACATAGACTTCTCTATTAATGATAGATTTTATTCATCACCAATCTGCATTTTGAATGAGGGTTCCAACCTTGCTCTTCAAATCCAAGAGGATGACAACTTATTCCTAGCTCCTTTCTATAAGAAGCGCTCAATATAGAGGCTAATAAGTACACTCAACATCCCAAGTAAAAAGAAAAAAAAAAAAGAAATATGAAATGTATTAGTACACAAAAAAAGAGAAAAAAAAAAGAAACAAAACAAAAATGTATATTTAAGACCTTCCTAAGGGGTATCTAGTTATCACAAAAACTTCTTAAATACCTACTAAAACAAAACTGAAAAAGGTATTCTTTTAAATACCTACAAAATATGCTGTGAATTTATAGTTACTATTAGACTTAAGTTACCTAAAACCTATGTTATTACAATAAGTAAATTCAATTTGAAACTATGTAATAACTACCTGTTAAAACAAGACTTAAAAAGGCATTCCTTTGAATACCTACTAAACAAGCTGTGAAATTATTGTAACAAATACATCTAAGATATCTTAGTTATATAAATTCTAATGTAATATTAAATATAAGTTTTCTTTGACACAATCAATTCCAATTAAAATACAATTCCTAGTGTAACATTATATAAATAAGACTTAAATAGGCTTTCTTTTGAATACCTAAAATGTGTAATTATTTTACTTTATATAAATAAGTTAAGTTATCTAAAAGCTAGTGTTACTAAGAAATAGTTAAAACTTCCTTATGGAAAAGAAAAATCTAATTAAACTTAAATAGAATTTGTAAACAAAACTGAAATAAACCATAAACACTTGATGAGGAAAACTATCGAACAAACATGTTGGTAAAGGGTTAGATTAATGTCAAATCAATGTATTTTGAATGTATCTATAGCCTCATCTATTCAATCTTTTTCAGTAGTACACGTAAACAGTGTAAGAGACAGACATATAATATCTTATATTTCTGTCTCATGTTTGCATCTTATTTGTTATCTCTTTTTCTTTCTTCTTCTTCCATCTATTTTTAGGTTAAGTTAATTTCTCATTGCATCGTCTTGTTGAGTGGACGATTTTATTATTTAATCCCAGTGGATATAAAGCCTAAAACAATAAAACATTTCAGTTTTGTGTTGTGAAGCAAATAGAATTTTAAAAGTTGTGTAGCCAGACCACTTCTAAGTCGGCAAATAGAATAAATATCTTTAAGTTCATGAATTAGACTTATATATAATATACATATGTAATGAAAATGAAAACTCAATAAAAATTACTACTACTACTACTAAAAGAAAGCCAATGAGAAAAATGTAGTACTGCATATCCAACTCAAGAAGATGACCAGCATGTAATTGCGAAAGCAAAAAATGTCTGTTTGGATCTCCTGCAAGAAAATAACCCAGCAACAATAACAAAAGCAAAAGTGATTCGCTCAAGGAATAACAAAATAGCTAATGTTATTGTCGAAATGCAGCAAAGCGATGACGTGCAGCGTATACTGAAGGTTGCCATCAAATTACGAGACGCTGGAATATCTATTCAGCGAGATTACAGCAGAGCAGCACGGGAAGACACCTTCTTCAAATAAGAACAAATATAATGGCAAAGAATAAAAACACCAAAGTTCTAGTGCGTGGGCAAAATCTTTTTATTGAAAACAAAATATTTTTTTTGGATCACAACAACAATTTAAAGTGTAACGAAGAAGATGGAATGCGTATGTACAATAAACTTATGACAGACGACAAGGGCAGTGGCAACTGTCAAATGCCTGAAAATACACAACGAGCCAACAACGTCGGTAATACAGCGCACCGGACAGGGTACAGTGGGGGCGTTGGGAGTATAAATGGTAGTGTTTAGTACTAAAGCCGTCTGCCAAAATATAAAAAGTAATTTCAAAACAAATAGTTTAAGTACAAAAAATGTATATCAAGGGTATTCATGCAAACACAGAAAACCCACAGAAACCTTAAAAACTGTAGAATTTTCTATCGGTAGAAATCAACTGTCAAAATTTGTATGGGAAAAATATTCTGCAAAATATAGACTTTTATCTCTCAAATTTGAAGCAGAAATCGTAGAAAAAAAACAGATAAATTTTGTGACGTTTATTTTGACATACCTAACACATAACGCGCTCATATTATTTGTCAACACTCAACAGAAAACAAAACAAAAAAATGCCGAAGGTAAGAAAAACAATTATATTTTAGATAATTTATTAAAATTTATTTTTTTAATCCAGAAACAAGATCAACAAATTAAAAAACGCCCACGGCCGTATCAACCATCGCACCGCTGGACACAGTTTAAAACAAACTCGATGCTGGAGTTGATAGTGGAGGCGGTGAAAGATAACCCCGAAAGCTATGAAGTATTTTTGCATTTAATGCCTCTTTTTCAGCTTTGTTTTAATGAAAAATCTTTTCCTTCCAGAAACCAACAGCCCAAAGGTTTTTTCAAAGGCTCGCGGAAATTTCTCCACAGCTGGCCAGCATCGAGTGGATATGCATGAAGAGCAAAATGAGGTACCTAAAAGGAACCTATATGTCAGCGGTAGACTGGAAGGGAAAAACAGGTGCCGGTCTCCTGGAAACTGGAGAAGAAAAAAGTGTTACAGATTATGTACAAAAAATCTGTCCTTTTTTTGACGAGTTGGAGCAAATTTTTTGGGCTAGGAAACATATAATACCAAACATCGGCTATCAATCAAACTACTCCGCTGATGATCTCATCGAGGAAATCCCAGAGGAGGACCCAGATTATTATGAAAAGGAAAACCACAATTACACCAATGAAAACACAGAAAGTTTCCAGGAGGACGAGCAGCCGGAGCTATCGCCAGTAAGCAAAGCCAAAAGTTAGTTCCATTTTTACCATTTTGCCCTGGCATTTGAAAACTACTTCCTTCATTTATATTGAAATGTTAAGAGTTTTGTGAACTGTGAAGTTGCAAAACAAATCATTTACATTTATTTAATTTGACATATTTGTTACTTTATTTTGAGCTCTTTTCTTCTGTTTTCTCAAAAGTAAATAACGTTTTGTATCTCTTATTCTTCTTAGACCAAATGAAGTTTTCGACCAAAAAATGCAATAAAATAAATAGTTCTAATGCTATTGGTCAGTTATTGGATCTCCAGGGGAAAAATTGGAATTGGAAGTCAAGAAATTCGACGAAGAAATAGGTTTAAAAAAAGAAAAACAAATGCAAGATTTCGAAATCAGAAAACTAGAAATTGAAAAGGAGGAGAGGATTCAACGGTACGAGTTGGAATTGAAATATAAAATACAATAACTTGCTATAACCTTTGTATATGAAGTGGAATTATAGTGGATTATATATACAAAGCTATAACTTTTAATTACTTTTAATTTTCTGTATATATTTAATTTAAAAAATGAAATACCAAATATAATTTATTTTTCTTTGTTAATAAAAAAAAAAAACACAAAAAACGTGAGTTTGAAAACTAAGGTATATTACAAACAATTGGAAATGAGAACAAAGGTAAGCAGGTACAGTATTATTATCAGAGATTATCAGAGTTTCTTATAACCGTGTTGTACTGTACATACATATATTTATAAATGTTATTCGTCTATTAATTCCACCAAGGCTTGTCTTTTCACTTGCCCTGCAACAGTGCAAACACTTTCATGGTTGGATTCTTCATCAAAGTCGCCAGTGTTCGCTTCATTTTGAACTTCAAAACTGTCCTCTGTTGCAGTTTGCGTCAGAATTATGTTGTGTAAAATAGCACATACAAGAATCCACCGACATGCTAGTTTATTCCCCGATTGGTTTTTTATCTGTATTTTTAGTTCCTTTCCAGTTCCACTGTCGCCCGCCAGCCATTCTGACCCTGCCAGGATATCCTAAAACCATATGGCGAATCCTCATTTTGTAGTCGCAGACTGCCTGAACTTTTAGGGAATATGCGCAAATTGTATGCGTTTTTTTTTTAAAAAAAAGTTCTCAAGCTCTTAAAAAATCACCCATTATATTAAACAATGTCCTCTTTTCAATGGAGGACAATAAATACATAATGGGTGATTTTTTAAGAGCTTGAGAACTTTTTTAAAAAAAAAAAACGCATAAAATTTGCGTAAAGCGCGAAACACATTTCGAACCGAACACTGATTTTGGTAATAAAATTCAATGATTTGCAAGCGTTGCTCGTTAGTAAGTCTATTCATGATGAAATGTCAAAGCATACTGAGCATCTTTCTCTTTGACACCATGTCTGAAATCCCGTGTGATCTGTCAAATACTAATGCATGAAAATCCTAACCTCAAAAAAATCACCCGATACAACCTAATGAAGAAAACTGTAACACGCTATTACTTCCTAGATTCAAATGGAATATCTCAAGAATACAGGCATATAAACAACAACTTGATTTGAAACTTCAATCACACCAAAATGTAGACTTCCCTATGTTAGAGCAAATTATAAAGTCATCTTACCCTCAACAACAAGGCTGTGGAAAAAGGAGCAAATTTATAAAGGAGCCTTGGTTTGATGAAGAATGCCAAAAAGCCTGTAAGAAATCCTTTGCATGGTTGAGAAATTTCCGGAATTCCGAAGGATTATTTAGAAGAAACTACTTAGAGGCCAACTCTCAATATAAAGAGCTATGTAAAAACAAAAAGAAGAATTATGAAGAACTGCAGGTATCTAAACTGGCAACCTGCAAAACCGCCACCGATTTTTGGAAACTTGCGTGGGAATTGAATGGTAAACAATTCGCAGTGCATAAGAAACTATGTGCAAACATTCTATCCACTCATTTCATAGAATTATTGAATCCAAGCAGCATTCAAACAAATTGGCACTATGCGATACCTGGATTCAACAACGAAATCCTAGATACGGAAATTAACCTTCAAGAAGTGGAATAAACTCTAGGATCTCTTAAAGATGGAAAAGCGGCGGGTGCAAATGGTATTCCTGTGGAGTTCTATAAATACGGAACAGTCATGTTAAAAGAACGTCTGGTAATACTTTTTAATGGAGTATTTGAGGGGCATATTTCCGTAAATGAATTTCGAGACGCTATAATCTTTCCGATACACAAAAAAGGATCCTTGTTGGATGCAGCGAACTATCGTGGAATTTCTTTTCTTAATTCGACTTATAAGATTTTTACAACCTTGTTACAGAAGAGACTCACAACGTGGATTGCAGATCAGAACCTGTGAAAAGAGACTCAAGCGGGCTTTAGATCAGGGTACTCTACAATAGATAACATTTTCATTGTTAGGAGGCTAGCTGAAAGCTTTATTAAACAGGGAAGAAAATTGTATGCATTCTTTATTGACTTCAAAGCAGCACTCGACTCAATCAACCGAGGGGCTTTATTCTACAAGCTATATGGTCTGGGCTTGTCTCTGAAGTTCGGACGCGTCCTAGAAGAGCTGTATAGAGGAACACAGGCTGCAGTGTGGAACGGAACTGAGCTTTCTGATTGGTTCACAACCAACTCGGGAGTAAGACAGGGGTGTACATTGAGTCCCATCTTGTTTTCGCTCTTCATAGATGACCTTGTAGAATACCTTCCAGGTGGTGTTGATTTAGCAGGATTTCGTATTAAGGCATTAATAATTGCTGATGATATAGTAATTTTTGCGTATTCCCCAGAAACACTACAACTTATGATAAATAGAGTATACCAATACTGCTGTCTTTGGAACCTTACAGTAAATACTCAAAAATCTTCGAATGAAAAGTGGAATTTCAACGGAGAAGATATAGAATGTGTTAACGAGTACAAATACCTAGGAGTAATTTTTTCAAGAAACCTGAATTTGGAGAAACATTTTAGCGAGAAACTACAAAAGGCAAAAACTGCTATTAATATTTCATGGAAAAGATGCTTCATGAACGAAAACATAGCTCACAGTAGTAAATATAAGGTATTTGAAGCAGTTGCAGAAAGTATCCTTTTGTATGGCTCACAAGTATGGGGATGCAATAAGTTTCATTCAAGTATTATTATGAGAACAAAGAAAGATATTGATTTCAAATTTTAGTCAAATTTTTGGAAAAAAATTAAAAGGCGAGCATGGATAGGAAGTTATCATCAGTGTGGATTGCATCCCAGGATCTTCTTTATTTATTTTTTTCTCGACTTTTGTCTCTATATCTGGGTTTGTTTTAAATGCAGTGTTATAGTTTTTAAGGCTTATCAACAGCTATTTCCGATCTTTCGTATTTAAAATAATTAGGTTAAGTTAGGTTAGGTTAAAGTGGCTGCGGATACAAAACCACACACTTAGGCCAGAAGAAAAGGCCCATTGTGATACCACATGAATCTAGAGAAATACCTCCCACTAGTCGAACCATTTTGAGCTTTTTATAAAGCGAAGGAGATATCTGATATCCTTTTTTGCTAGTTCACTGGGATCATCAAAAGAGTATTCTCCCAGATGAAGTTTGCGTCTTAGTGAGAGAGCAGGGCAGGTGCAGAGGAGGTGAGAGATTGTTTCTTCTTCTTCCTCGTCCATACAGCTCCTGCAGAAGTCGTTTGAGGCTACACCAAGTCTTATTGCGTGTCTGCCTATAAGACAGTGTCCCGTAAGGACACCTATTAGGGAGCTAATATGAAGTCTGCTTTGGGATAGCAAATCTTTAGAGCGCTTTAGGTCCAATGAAGGCCATATTAGTTTTGTGGCTGCGCATGTTGCTAAATTGTACCACCTAGAGTTTGCTATCTCGAAAGCTTTTTTTTTTATCAGGAGTTTACATGTAGCTATCGGTATACCTATCTTCTCCCTTTCAGGTGAAATAGGTATGACGGTTCCATTTTTGGCGAGTTCATCGGCTCTACAATTTCCTGCGATGTCTCTGTGACCCGGCACCCAGCATAGGTGAATGTTAAATTGTTGCGCCATCTCCATAAGAGATGATCGACAATCGAGGGCCGTTTGAGATTTGGTTGAGACACCATCAAGAGATTTGATAGCAGCCTGACTGTCAGAGAAGATGCGGATATCAGAAGTTGATATCACGTTTTCTCTTAGCCAGGAGAGAACCTCTTTGATCGCTAAAATTTCCGCTTGGAAGACGCTACAATGATTAGGGAGGCGGAATGAGATGCTTAGATTAAGCTTTTCTGAGTACACACCACTACCAACTCCCTCATTTGTCTTGGATCCATCTGTGTAAAAGTGGATGCTTTTGTCATCCAGGAGTTTTTTGTCTTCCCATTCATCTCTGGATGGAATAGATACCTGGAAGTTTTTTCCAAATTCGGGTTTTGGGATAGTGTAGTCTATGTACTTTGGTATAGAACCAAAGAGGTTCAGAATGATGGAGTGCCCAACATTGTTGTTGGCCCATTGAGATGAGGCGTTGAGTCTTATAGCAGTACTCGCTGCCACTTGTTTGCTGAATATGTCGAGGGGTGTCAGATGGAGGAGGGTGTCCAACGCTGCTGAGGGTGTGGTTCTTAAAGCCCCGCTAATGCAGAGACATGCAGTGCGTTGAACTCTGCTGAGTTTGTCGAAGTATGTGACTTTCTCCAGTGCAGTCCACCATACTGCAACCCCGTACATAAGTATTGGTCGGATGACCGATGTGTATAGCCAATAGGTTATGCGAGGTTGAAAACCCCATTTGTTTCCTATGGCTTTCTTGCAAAGGAAGAGAGCTGCTGTAGCCTTTTTAACTCTTTCCTGAATATTAGGTTTCCAACTCAATTTTTTGTCCAATATCAGACCAAGGTATTTGGCCTCATTGGTAAAAATTAGTGGTACACCTTTTATAGAGGGCGGTACAATTTCTGGGATCTTGTATTTCCGTGTAAAAAGGACGAGGTCCGTTTTCTGAGGATTAATACTAAGTCCGCAGCGATCTGCCCATCTAGTGAGCATATTGAGTGCGTTTTGGAGGAGGTCTCTCAGTGTATTAGGATGTTCTCCTATGACGGCGATAGCAACATCATCGGCATACGCAATCACTCTGTAGCCTTCTCTCTCAAGGGATATTAGTAGCTCGTTAACCACTATGTTCCACAGGAGAGGGGACAGAACACCACCTTGCGGAGTGCCTCTACTGACAGACCTTTTCGCACAAAAATCCCCCATCTTAGAGTTGATGATCCTGCTTTTTAGCATTAGATTTATCAATTCACAGAGTGAGTATTCGACGTTTAGGGTCGTCATAGCAGAAGTGATAGCGGATGTGTCAACGTTGTTGAAAGCGCCTTCAATATCTAGGAAGGCCACCATAGCATATTGTTTTTGTTCTAGGGAATATTCGATAGTTCTTACTAAGGTGTGCAAGGCTGTTTCTACCGATTTCCCTTTGCAGTAAGCATGCTGAGACATCGATAGTCTCTTATCAATGCTGTTACGTATGTGGATATCAATCAAACGTTCCAGAGTATTGAGAATGAATGATGATAGGCTAATAGGTCTTAGATCTTTAGGGTTGACATGCGAACATTTGCCCGCCTTGGGAATGAAAACTACCTTTACTTCTCTCCATCGCTGAGGTATATGGACCATATCTAGACAACTCTTAAAAATCATCTCAATGATGGGCAGAGTTATGTCAGTCGTAAATTGTAACTCAGCTGGTATGATGTGATCTGGCCCTGGAGATTTGTAAGGTTTGAAACTATTCAGAGCCCAAGTCAATTTCTCTTTAGTAACAAGACCTTGAGGAAAAGTTAAGTTAATACCCGACCCAAGATGGTTTGTTGTATTAACGTATTTGGAGCTATCAGGGAAGTGGGTGTCCAGTAGCAGGTTTAGCGTTTCTTCGCAAGAGTTAGTCCAAGTACCATCCAAATTTTTAAGACAACTAGGCATGGTTGGATTTGTCGAGAGAATCTTCCTTATTCTTGATGCCTCCGAGGATTCTTCTATTGAGCTACAGAAGGATCTCCAAGAGGATCTTTTGGCTATTCTCAATTCCTATTTATATTTTTTGAGGGATTCCTTATAGGAGTCCCAGTCTTGGGGATGTCTAGTCTTTTTTGCACGATTAAAAAGCCTTCTACAGCCTTTCCGGAGTATTTCCAGTTCAGTAACCCACCAATATGGTTTCTTCTTTCCCCGCACTATTGTGAGGGGGCAGGCAGTTTCCATGGCTTTATTAAGGGCTGTCGTAAGCTCAAGAGCACACAAGGGCGGATCTGACAGTTCTGGTTTAATCAGATTCTTCAGAGTTGCCCTATATTTAGGCCAATCTGTTTTCCTATAGTTACGGAATTGGATCGGTTTTGGGGACTCTTCAATAAGTGTGAATTGGATGTATCTATGATCGGAGCACGAGTGCTCCTTTGATACTCTCCAATTCAATATCTTATTTGAGAGATGTAACGAGACAAGAGTCATATCTAGAACTTCTTGTCGACTTTTAGTAACGAAGGTTGGTTCACTACCTACATTACTTACTACTAGATTAGTTGTTAAAATATAATCAAAAAGAGACTCACCTCTGTCATTTATATCGGTACTACCCCACGTAGTATGGTGCGCATTGGCGTCACAACCGATAATTATGCTGGTTTTACATCTTGTTCATTCAGCGACCGTCCTCTCCAGAGTGGTACCAGGTAGTGGGCCCTGGTGGTCGTGGCCCAAATACGCTGATACCAGCCAGTAGGTATGGTTGTCTATTACCATGCTGGCTGTGGTGACGTCTTTATCACTGAAATTAGGGAGTAAAATTACATTTAGATTACGTTTTACCAGTATGCAGGACCTTGGGTTACCTTTTCCTGTTACATATAGCACGTAGTAGCCAGGAGTTCTCAATCCTCGAACCAGGGATTTCACAATCCAGGGCTCTTGGATGAGAACGACATCTTCTCCAGTTTTTGTCAGGCGAAGAAGAAGGGAGGCCGAAGCCGTTTTAGAGTGTTGGAGGTTAATCTGTAGTATTTGCAGCATTTTGGCTACAAATTGGCAGATCAACCTCCACCACTGTTGAATCCAGCTCATCCAGATCAGACGAAGAAGAACCTAATAGTTCATCTTCTTCCTCACTGGGGAGAACTTTGTCGTTTGAGTCGTCGGTCTCCATTAAGGATAAACCTTCGACGTTTTTAGAAGAAGACTGTGCTGCGACAGAAGAGGGCCCTGCCACATTCTCATCCACACCCAAGGATGGGAAGGTGATGTTAGCACTGGGACCCCCTACGTCTTGCGGCACAGCTTCTGATGCGGGCTCGGAGGAAGACTGTGCTGCGACAGAAGAGGGCCCAGGTACAACATCATCCACATCCAAGGAAGGGAAGGTGATTGTAGCACTGGAACCCCCAACGTCTTGCGACACAGCTTCCGAAAAGGGTTGTGGAGGCTCGCATGAAGCGTCTACCTCATCTTTTTTGTAGATACGTACCGTGATTGTCCCGAAACCGTATCTTATCACTCCCTTATCTCTCGCCAGAGAAGCCACAGAGTCTTTATTGATTACGATTATCGCACTTCGATAAAGACCCTTTGGCTCCTCCAGTTTCGCGATCTTCCAGTCGTGACAAGGAAGGTCCGGGTTGCTAATCTTAATAATCTCGCGTATGTCATCCGGAAATGAGGGTTCTTTAGGGATCCAAGCGCGAGCTCTCGGCCTGCATGGAATGTCTTCCTTTGCAACGACCTCGAGTTTTGCGCCTGGCCAAACTTCGCCCAGCATGCCGACAGCAAGCGTATAGAGATCGCGCGACCTCTGATCGTTACAAGCGATGAGCTTGACATGACCTTGATGCCAACCCTCATCGCTTGTTACAGGCGGTGGACCCGGATGATCTTGCATGACTTTTAAAAAGCCAGCCGAGAGCTTCAGATTCACCATCTGCCAACGGTCAGAAGTAATCGTGCCATCAATATTGCTCCTATCGATGACCGCAATTACGATCTTATTTGAATCCTTAAGCACATCACTAAAAGGCTTAGTGAGAGGTACTCGAGGAATATTGGGAGTGCTGGTGTTTTGCACTTTGGGTTTTTTCGGGGCGGGAGTGGACTCCTCCAAAGACCTTTGTCGCTTTGACGTGGAGTCGTGGCGACTAGTGTTGTCTAGAATGGATTTAGCCCACTCCAGCTTTTTGCTAAGGATGGGGTTACTTCCATCCCCCAGTGTTGAACCAGAGGATTTTATAATCCTCATCGCATTCCGTCGTTGTTTATACGAGCTCCTAGGAGCATACTGGAGAGGTTTACTCTCTTTAGTAGTGGAAAGATCATTTTTCACGAACTTTCCACTACCGACATGAGGAAGCGTTTTCGCCAATTGTACATCCTGCACCGCACTAGAAGAAGGGCAGTGACTTGGCACAGGCCCTTTTCCGGTGCTCGGCGCAGGAGTAACGACAGCCAGCGTTGCCGCCGAATTGCCGCCCGGTGTGGATACATCCTGCACCGCACTAGAAGAAGGGCAGCGACTTGGCACAGACCCTTTTCCGGTGCTCGGCACAGGAGTAACGACAGCCGACGTTGCCGCCGAGCAGCCGCCCGGTGTAGCTGGAATACCGGTGCCGGTTTGACGCTTTTGCTTCCAGTACTGTTTTTGTTTTTGGTTTTGTTTTTGATTTGAATTCATTAGGATTCCCACGAGTAGCGAAGTAAAGGGGGGGTCCATCTGTGCAGAGATTCGCTTACACAGATAAGGCTAGCTAATCCGGAGGTCACCTGGTATCCGGATACTCCGTTAACGACTGAGCTATTTTTAGAAATTGGGCCCTCAGCCTGGCTGATCATCGGCACGGGTCGTATAACACCTTAGATCCAGCCCAATTGGGAAGTTGAAGGGAAGGATATGTTTTGGAGCAGGAGAGACGAACAGCAATTACGCCATAAGCGTCCCAGAAGGGAACTAGGTTGACATATAGTGATACACCATATATTCGGGAGATAAGGAGACATCAGCCAGCATAGTAACACAAAGCCGACGGAGGAGGGGGTAGGGATTGGGAGGGGTAGGGGTGAGCGACCTTTGGTTTCAGGACTCTTCTGGAGAAATAATTCCCGAGAATCATTGACCTTACTCAGCTTCTACAACTCGACAAGTTCGACGCTCAGGTAGAAGTTTAAAATAATTAATATAAATAATAAATAAAGCCAGTGAGCACAAAATTTAAGAAAATAAATTAAATTCTAGAAAAATCAAAGTTTTCGTTGGAAAAAAATTGTTTTTTTTTGACGAAAATTTTGAATTTTCAAAAATAAATGAAAAATGGATATTTTCTTCTGTTTTATTAACAGAAAAATAAGTTCGTCATATGTCTTTAAATTTCTTAACAACTTTAAATTGTTTTGTGTTAAGTTTGTTAAGAATCGACTGAAGAGAATATTTCGTCTGCCAAAAAATACTCCAAATTACGTGATTATGCTGGAAACCGGACTATCGCCTCTATTTATAAAGACCCTAAAGATGCAAGCGGATTATCTCTTGCACGTTTTTAGTATGAACGAATACCGACTTGTTATAAAACTAGTAGTAAAAGCCGTAGAAGACCAAAATCACTGGTTCAGTGAGTGGTTGAGTCTCGCAGAAGGATGAAATTTAAATTTTAATTTAAATGTGGAAGATGCATCGCACAGTAAATCTCTTATGTACAAGGTTATAGCAGCAGTAGATGAAAAGTGTAGAGCAGAATATGCAGCGGAAGCAGCTGGGTCCTTGTTCAGAACAACTTACAGTAGGCTCAACCATAATCTCGCAGAAAGGAACTACTTCCATGATGATAATAATGTAAACGTCATTGCTACAATGGTCAAGTTTAGAAGCGAACTACTCAACCTGAACTTCATAACGCACAGACCCGATTTACCACTGGAGTGTACTATTTGTAATTTATCAGAAAGAGAGAACGTTATACATTTCGTCGGAACGTGTCCAACTTTAAGGGAAACTAGAAGAAATATTCTTGGAAGTGACTTTTTCTCAAAGGAACAAGTTCTTAATATGCTGAATGAGATGGATGTCTCCAAGCTCTATAACTATTGCAAAGTTGCGTTACGATATAGATCCAGAATTATGAACGAAGACTTCTGACCAGCGTTGCCGCCAAAAAAAAAAAGTTCGTGCTACATTTTTTGAAAAAACGTGCCATTTATGAAATTTTCGTGCCATATGAAAAAAAAATTCAAGTTGTTCTTTAAAAATAAATTTTAATTCAATACTATTAGGAAAAAAATCTCTTCCTCTATTCGTGTAGGCATTGTCCAGAAACAGGAGTTTTTGGCAAGTTCATAACTACCTATTTCACATCACATTATGAGTAGGTATTATTATTAAAAATATTATGAAGCCAAAACGTTTTTGAATCTTCAAGAAAAACGCTTTCCAATCTCAAAAATTTGTCTTATTTCACCAAAAAGAACATCTTTCCCGCACTCTAATAGATGAGAAAATTCTGATACCAAAATATTGAATTGAGACAAAATACTTTGTATGTTTGGATTATTTTTTAAAAAGGTTGGATCAATTATCTTAAACGCATTATCCTTTAAATTAAGTTTTCTTTCAAATTCTTGTAAAAGTTCTTTAAAGAATATTTGACAATCTTTTAAAACATTTAATTTTTCGTTAGTCTCTAAATTTTGAAGCTCTTCTGTGCATTCAATTCCCAAAAAAATATCACCTATTGGTTTACCAGTTTTCGATTTCATAGCAAATATAATCTTTGTTTTTTAAAGAATTAACATAATCTTCTTTTAAAAAATTTTAAGGATAATTTTGTGAAAAGTAGATATGTATATCTGAAACTAATAAATTTATTTTTGGGGTAAAAAAAACGTGCCATATTTAAACTTTTCGTGCCACCGTGCCACGAGAAAATTTCCGTGTCAAAATGGCACGATCGTGCCACATCGGCAACGCTGCTTCTGACGCTTGAAATTTGATAGTCATTTGTTTTTTTTTTCTTTTTTTTTCTCTGTTTTTTTTAAATTGGCCTTTTTAAAATGTTTTTTTTTTGCTTTTTATCGTTTTTTTTTGCTGTTAATTACAGTAATTTAATTTATTAAAGTTGTCAATCTGGCAGAGGGCAAATGCCATGCTATTCTGATTTTTGTAATATAATATTTATGTAATAATTGTAAAATAATCTTTAAATCAATAAAAATCAATTATCTATCTATCTATCTATCTATGAAATATTTATGGGCAAGTTTACAACATGTTTTGAAGTTTATCAACACATTCATTTTGTATGGCCATGGTATAAAGAATACATGGTATTCTTTATACCATGGTGTATGGCGTTGTGGGACAACAATTCGTCATTTGTGTTGTTATTTTCATTGAATTAACATGTCGTCGCAATGCATCATCCGCACTTCTATCGCACATATTGACTTCACGACAGTCACACAAAAAAATAAGTTTATAAACATGTTGGGCCGTGTATGGCAAACCGCTGCCCAACAAATCACACCAACATGTTCACCGTGTATGCCTAGCTTAAAGCAATATTCACATGAGCACGACCAACGAATGAACGAATATTCGTCGATTTTGACATTTCTTTCACATGAGAGTTTTTATTTCGTCGCGAATGAAGTTTGACATTCACCACCGAAACCAAAACAAGAACGATTTTTTTAGGTTAAGTACGCGCGATTTTTTTATTCGTTGCGAGTGTGGATAATGTGGAACGCGAATAAAGTTTGACAGTTCGTATCAACTATAATTTTTTTCGCGACGAATAAATTTGTTTTCTTAAATTTATTAATATATGATATTGAAAAGTAAAAGTATGCATCATAAATCAAATAGAACCTATATTGCTATCGTTTTGTTAAGAATTTGTGTGGAAATATGTCTTTAAACGTATATAAACTCACATTTTGTAATTCATTCGTCGTTCGTTGGTCGCGCTCATGTGAATGATGCTTAAGGGAGCGATTATTCCTGCAAACAAAAATGGTTAATATTAGAAAATAACATAAAGAATATTTACCAAAGGCACTCTATATAAAGACCGAAAACCAATCTGTCATTCTGGTTTGCCTACAAGCTGAAACGTCTACCCTATGCTAATATCAATTCCCCTAAAGTCAATTCACCACTGCTAAAGTCAATTCGCCACGAATTGATGAGAAAATACGAAGAATGAATTGTATTATGCTTACCTGACATAAAATGGACAATTTTGTTGCAAAATTGCTTGATAAGGAAAAATGTATTAAATATAATGCAGAATATACGGATAATAAATTAAATCGGGTGGGCTGAGAAGTATGTTGTATTTTGTGATATTGTTTCTTATATGTTTTTTGTAAGTAATAAACATGAAAAGAAAACTGATGTAATGCTAGTAAGAATTCTGTTCAATCTCATTTTACTCATTTACTCTTAATTTGTATACAATTTAAAATACTCTTTATCCAATTGATTCTGATACTATTGTCTAGTACTTTTTTATATACAAAAAAGAAAAAAACTACAGTCCACTGAGTTTTCGACGCTATATAGATCGAACCACGAAGAAAGTAAGACACGAATCTGAACTGTCGTTCGGAGTTAAATAAAGGAAAAGTTGAATAAAATTTCGAGTGTGTTTTATTTAATTTCTTTTTTTTTTGCGACTCAACATTTGGTCCTTAAAGCCGAATTCGTGTTTTATCTAAATACATTTAACAAATTGTGATTGCTTTTAATCGTGAACAATTAAAGTCAAAGATCCAAAGATAAAAATCAATTTTAATACTCGCCGTGAAAATACATATATGTATGTATAGACAAAAAGTGCACACAGAACAGACAGTAGATGCAATCCACAAATCTACTTGCACATGTTCAGTGCTTGTTCTCGTCGGTTCTCTAAAAGAATTAACGAAAAGAGACTATCGTGTTCTCTTCGGTTAAATAACTCGACATATATTTGCAAGAGACTATCGTGTTCTCTATCGGTCAAATAATTCGATATCTATCTAATTTACATATCGCTATCGTCGATGAAAACATTTGCGCAAGAGACTATCGTGTTCTCTATCGGCCAAGTTGTTTTTGTGTTACCAAGTAACTTTTGTGTTCTCTTTCCGAAAGAGCATTATCTGTTTGACCTTTTCTGTGTAACATGTTACTCGTGACATTTGTCCCCTTCTCTTGTTAATCGACCATCAGAAAATCAAAATATAGTTTTATCGTTGTCCCTTACTCGACCTGTCATTTGTTTTATTTATTTTGTGTACTTTCCGTCGTGAACATCGTGAACATTCGAGAAAATAAAAATATATATAATAAAAATGCCTGTAGAAACTCTTAGTGAACTCAAACGTGCGCGCGCTGTAAAGAAAGCCAGCATAACAAGAATCAGTTCCAAAATAAATAAGGAAAACCAGACAGCCAACGAACTAGCATGTCGGGTGAAAATGCTGGAAAAATATTTTGGGGAATATCTAAATATCCAAGATTCGATAGACAGTCTAACAACTGAAGATGATGTGAAGGGCGACGACAACACGGAACAAGACGATTACAGGGAGACTGTTGAGGATTTGTATTGCGAAATCATATCTAAAATACTTACCCTCACAGAAGAAATGATTCCTAAATCATCAAATCCTCTTCTATATGTTCCATCCACACATCAATCTGACGACCTCCCCAAAACAAAGCCTCCAACATTTTCTGGTGAGTACACTCAATATAATACATTTATACAACAGTTTAATGCGACAATTGATTCGAAGCCCATTCCAACAATAAGAAAGTTCCAGCTGTTGGTAGACGAGTGTCTTAAAGGAAATGCCAAACTTTCCCTCCAGTCGTTGGATGTGACAGAGGCAAATTATGTCAAAGCCCTGCAGATTCTCCAAGAGCGCTATGACAACAAGTGTATTGTTTTTCAAACACATATTCGAGAACTCTACAACATTCCGGCTGTGTCAAAGAACTCTGGCGTTCATCTTCGTCGCTTCGTTGACGATGTGGATGGGCATCTGGCTGCCCTGCGATCGCTGGGTTCCGATACCGATATTGTTAATGCCTTGTTGATTCATATCGCCTCGATCAAACTGGACAGTGAGAGTTATACGAAGTGGGAAGAATCGTTTGATTTGAAAACATTGCCATCCTGGACGGCATGTTCTACATTCATCAATAAACGAAGTCAACATCTCGACATAAGGGAACCCCAAAGCAAGACAACAACACCGTCATTGAAAGGCAACGAGGTGAAGTATAAGCATCGATCTGTCACAGCTCTGGCAGTTTCCGAACAACGGTGTGTATTCTGCAATGTCACCACACACAAGATAGTAAATTGTAGCAAGTTCGCTGAACTTCCAGTGTATCATCGGTTTCGAAATGCCAAGCGTATCGGGTTATGCATAAATTGTCTCAACCATGGACATTCAGTTAAGGATTGCACATCATCAAAATGCAAGGTATGTAAAGAACCTCATCATACATTACTTCACCGCTTTCAGAGTGCACCTCTCGGCTCAAAACCTACAACCGACAATGCCTGTAATACTGATCCATATGCACCAATAACATCATCTGCTCTACATTCTGGACGTGTACAACATTCCACAAGCAGCTACGTTTTCTTGGCAACTGCTGTCGTTAACGTAAGGGGAGTTGATGGCGAATTCGTCCCAACTCGTATTCTCTTGGATTCTGGCTCGCAGCTTAATTTGATCTCGGAGCGTCTAGCTCAAAGGCTGTGTTTGAAGCGTACGAATTTCCACGGCGAATTAAGTGCAATCGGCAACATTAATATACCAGCTCGCCAAAAGACCTCCGCATCTATAAGCTCGAAGGTTGGGAAATTTGAATTCAACCTAGACTTTTGGATTTTGTCGTCCATTACATCGCACCAACCCGAAGTATGCATTGAAGTGAGTGACTGGCATATACCATCGGACATTCAACTCGCGGATCCTAACTTTAATTGGCCTCAACGTATCGATATGCTCATCGGAGCTGATATCTTTTTCGATCTGTTAGCAGATGGCCAAATTAAACTCGGAGAAGAACTGCCGCTTTTGAAGAACACTTTGCTGGGCTGGATTGTCGTCGGAAAATATAAAGCGAAGGTTATATCTAACAAAAACTCAAACCCTTATGCACATTTGAGTACGACCAACTTCAATCCAGCCGCAGATGCTTCACTCAATAAGATGTTGGAAAAGTTCCTAGAAATCGAAGACGTCACTTCGAATGCCCCAAATTGGACTGAGGAACAAATTGCTTGTGAGGACGCGTTTGTTAAGAGCATCCAGCAGAGGCCTGATGGTAGATTGGTAGTTCAACTGCCATTCAAAGATGATCCCAACATCTTAGGTGATTCGAGAAGAATAGCTGAGAAACGTTTTTTAAGTCTCGAAAGGCAACTTGAAAAATCTCCTGAGATTAAGAGTCAGTACGCATCGTTCATGAAAGAATATGAATCGATGGGACACATGGAAGTTGTCCCAATGGATGAGGTCTCAGATGTTCGGTATTACATGCCTCATCATTTTGTGTTGCGCCCTGACAGTTCGTCCACAAAATTAAGGGTTGTCTTCGATGCATCATGTCGAACATCGTCAAACGTTTCATTGAACGAAATTTTGATGGTGGGTACGACTGTACAAAAGGATTTGTTTACCATCTCACTTCGATTTCGCTCACACAAAATAGCTTTGACTGCAGACATTCCTAAGATGTATAGGCAAATTTTCGTTCGGCCTTCGGATTCCAATTTCCAAGGCATTTTGTGGCGGGAAAATTCGTCTCAACAAATCCGCACTTATCGACTTTCAACTGTGACATACGGTACCTCTTCCGCACCCTACCATGCCACTCGTTGCTTATTGCATTTAGCCGAAAAACATCAGAACGAGTTTCCACTTGGTGCAGCAGTAGTCAAAAACGATTTCTACATCGACGATCTAATTTCTGGAGCAGACAATCTGGAAGAAGCTGAAAGGATTCGTCTCGAGGTTGAATCAATTTTGAACAGTGCTGGACTACAGTTGAAGAAATGGTACTCGAACGATTCAAGGCTAATGGACAAAATTCCTGTTACTGATCATGAAACGCCGTTAAGAATAAATGACAATGATGTAATCAAGGCTCTTGGTATCGTATGGCAGCCTTCAACCGATGAACTGCAATTTGTCAATCCTTTGGAGAACGTTAAAAGCTGCAACCGCATCACGAAAAGAACTATTTTGGCAGATGTTGCCCGCTTATTTGACCCCTTACGGCTCGCGTACACCTAATCCGTCATCGGCCGAATTTTGCTCGGCCGTTGTCGGCCGAACTCGGCCGATCGAACCAAACACATAGAAAGGAAAGAGATCGCGTACACCACTGAAAGCGGCATCGTCCGATGACGCCCGATGACGGCCGATAATAACCGATCAACCGACATAATCCAAAAATGTTTGGATTTTTCGTCCGTTGTCGGGTCAATTCATACCATAAAGTTCACGAAAAAAAAATAAAAAAAATTAATTAATTGTATTCACAACAGGCCACCTCTCTGGCATAAATTTTCAAAAATTTATAACAACAGAGATGGAACTGACTGTTGCGGATATAAAGAAACAGAATCCCGACCTCATACCCAAGTCACAACAACATAAAAAACTATGAAAAATCGGTGCCTATAACTCAAAATCAACTTTTTACTTTTCAAAGATTTGGAAGGTTTATGAAAAGAAACATTGAAGCATTTGATGGGTTATAATTTCAAATCTTCAGTTTCTTTCTTTGCATAAATATTTGATTAACCCATACACACCGACGACGACGTCTTATACATACGTTGACGCATTAAATGATGGTATGAATTTCGAAAATATACATTTCTTTGAAATCTTCCATTAAAAAAATTATTATTTTTACATCCAAGCTTCACAAATTCAGACTCCAAACCGGTAGGTATCGTCCGATGTCGGAAGCAGTGTATGCAGTCGAACGCCCGATACGCTCGTCCGAATTGTTCCGATCCGATATCGGCCGATAAATCGGTTTTAGTGTACGCGAGCCGTTAGGGTTGGTAAATCCAGTCATCGTTATCGGCAAGATGTTCCTGCAGCGCCTTTGGATCGCAAAGGTTGAATGGGATGAAGAAATCGCTGATGATCTGAAAGAAGAATGGGTTAAGTACCGATCCCAGCTTGGCGAACTTTCAAAGATACGAGTTCCGAGATACGTGTTTTCACAAGATCTTGTCCGTTGTGAGCTGCATGGGTTTTCGGACGCATCTCTCAAGGCCTTTGGATGTTGCATTTACGTTCGTGTCGAAGATTGTCTTGGAAGAACATCAGTTCATTTGTTGAGTGCAAAATCCAAAGTGGCACCTGTTTCCACTCAAAGTTTGCCAAGACTTGAACTGTGTGCTGCTCTACTTTTGTCCAAACTTCTTCAGCGTGTTCTTGAATCCTTTGACATAAGGTTTGACCAAATCTTCCTGTGGACGGATTCGGAAATCGTTTTGGACTGGCTTGCAGATCATCCCTCTTCTTGGAATACATTCGTTGCCAATCGGGTGGCCATGATTCAGAAGCTGACAGTAAAGGGAATTTGGAGACATGTCAACACGAAATTTAATCCAGCCGACATAGTTTCTCGGGGCTCGCTCGTCGCAGATTTGATGGATTCTTTCTGGTTCACCGGTCCTGATTTCTTATACCACCATCCAAGTCACTGGCCTGCAACAACGAAACGCACGACAAAGAATATTTTGGAAAGGCGAAAACCAAGTACAGTTTTGTTTGGAGCACTAAATAATCCAGTTTTTGATGGAAGATTCGAAGACATCATCGAAAACCACAAATATGTCAACAACTACAAAAAATTAGTAAGAATCTTTGCTTACTGCCATCGGTTTATCGAGAACATCAAACGAGACCTTAAAAGGCAGGAACCTGTGTTGGATGAAATAAGATCTGAGGAATATGACTTTGCTTTGTTGAGAATTATATTCGTCGTTCAGCAGAGTACGTTCAAAGATGACATCGTAAAATTGCAATCAGGTAACATGTGCGTCGGTCCAAAGAGTCGTATCAGGAAGTTGAATCCATACATGCAATTCGACTCCTTATTTCCACTTGTTCGTGTGGGTGGACGACTGGAACAATCAGAGCTGCCGTACGATGCTAAACATCCAATTTTGTTGCCGAAATCTCATCCATTTGTCGAATGTTTCATGAACTTCCTTCATTTCAAACATCGCCACGCAGGAGCCCAAGCATTGGTATCGATTGCTCGGCAACAGTTTTGGATCATCGATGCTCGAAGCCTGGCAACGAAAGTGGTACACAATTGCCTGAGATGTTTCCGAATGCGGCCAAAGTTACGAGAGCAAATTATGGGTGATCTTCCCTCGTCACGAGTATGCAGTACCAGGCCATTTCTTGTTTCTGGCGTCGACTTTTGTGGCCCTTTTCCAACGACGGTGAAAACTAGAGGTTGTCAGACCACAAAATCGTACATGGCTGTATTTGTATGCTTTTCTACAAAGGCAGTCCATTTGGAGATTGTTTCTGACTTGACCACAAGTGGATTTATGGCAGCTCTGCGAAGGTTCATCGCGCGTCGTGGTATTTGTCGTTATCTCTACTGCGACAATGCGACAAATTTTGTGGGAGCCCGGAACGAGCTAGCAGATTTGAAGAAACAATTCTACAACCAAGTTACTCAATCGTCGATTCTAAGTGCTTGTGCAGAAGACAACATCGAGTTCCACCATATTCCGCCCCGTTCACCCCATTTCGGTGGATTATGGGAATCGGCTGTCAAGTCAGCGAAGAGCCTTCTAATCAGATCCTGCAACCCATTTTCGCTAACTTTCGAAGAACTGACCACTGTCGCAGCAGAGATTGAAGCCATTTTAAACTCTCGGCCATTGACACCACTTACTTCAGATCCAAGTGACGAGCAAGTTCTGACTCCGGGACACTTTATTATTGGTAGTCCATTGACATCGTTTGAGGAACCCGACATCACCAACATATCTCGTCTTAACAGATGGCAACAATTAACTTCCATTCGTCAACATTTTTGGAAGCGATGGTCCCGCGAGTATGTCTCACAGCTCCAGTACCGTCACAAGTGGAATTCGACATCAGCTGATATTCAACCTGGCACAATGGTTCTTGTTTCCGACGACAACTTGCCTCCGTTAAAATGGTTACTAGGACGCATTGTTGATATCATCCGAGGCAAAGATGGCCATGTTCGAGTAATCTCAATCAAAACTAAATCTGGTATGATAACAAGAGCTGTCCACAAGGTGGCACCACTTCCATTCGAATGCAGTACTTAAAGAATCCGTGATCCTTTCAGAGGGGGCGGGATGTTCAATCTCATTTTACTCATTTACTCTTAATTTGTATACAATTTAAAAACTCTTTATCCAATTGATTCTGATACTATTGTCTAGTACTTTTTTATATACAAAAAAGAAAAAAACTACAGTCCACTGAGTTTTCGACGCTATATAGATCGAACCACGAAGAAAGTAAGACACGAATCTGAACTGTCGTTCGGAGTTAAATAAAGGAAAAGTTGAATAAAATTTCGAGTGTGTTTTATTTAATTTCTTTTTTTTTTGCGACTCAACAAATTCGATAGAAAAACATGAAATCAGTAACACAAACAAATGGGTCACTAAAATATCATGTTTTTAAGTTGTTTCAAAATGTATAATTATATAATGTTAACTTGTAAAAATAAATTGTTTACCTTTTTTATTCTTTATAATTCGTTTAAATTTATATGTTACGAGTAAAAGAAGAATGAAGTAATATTGGCGAAGTATTTCGGACACAGTTATAGCTACCATGTGTTTTCAAAAAAAAAAACCTTTTTAGCGTAAAATAACCTTACAAGTAAACTTCTTTCTGAAACAAAAATGCTTGTTGGGACCATATAGGAAATATATTATCTAGAGTCCCGACTCTGCGACTCATTTGAACTTCATATCTTGAATGGCGTAAGTGATTCTGATAAAAATGGCGAATTTACATTTGTGGGGCAGCAGGGTTCTTCAGTTGTGGACTTCTGTCTGGCAAGAGGCGAATGGATATCAATTATTCATGACCTTGAGGTTTTGAGTGTGCCTTTTTCCGATCACATGCCCATCACAGTAAGTTGCAACCCTTATCTCATACCACGGAATACGTCAAGGAAACTTAATCTACCCCCTAAACTGATTTGGAAGGAAAATAGGGCATCAGAGTACCGACAGAACTTACATCAAAATCTTCATGAGGTAGCGAAGCTTGGTGTAGGGGATATTAAACACTTAATTAAAATTTCATATCCGGTTTGTAGACAATCACATACTGCAAGAGGGAAAACAAAGAAGGAGTGGTATGATACGGAGTGTGAAAAGGCTAGAAAGAAATCATTTTGGTGGCTAAGAGTATTCCGAAAATTTAACTATCCAGTTCTGAAAAAGCATTACATTGAAGCAAACAATTTCTACAAGAAAATCTGCAAGGAAAAAAAATAAGGTACTATGACACTACGGCCCTAAAATTGGTATGCTGCAGAGACGCAAAAGAATTTTGGAAGGAGATAAAAAAAATTAACGGTAAAAGTCTCCAAATCAGCAATAATCTTGCCATACCCTTACTGCGAGAGCACTTCCAGAAGCTTTTAAATCCAGTTTTGGTTACTCCAGCCTTTTTATATGCAAAACCGTTTACATCTGACGCTATTCTGGATGCGCCTTTTACGGATGAAGAGGCACGTCTGACAATGAACAAACTTAAAGATGGAAAAGCACCCGGTTCTGATAGAATCACGGTAGAGTTTTTGAAATTTGGAACGGTAGACCTTTGCAAAAAACTTACAGAGGCCTTGAATGAAATTTTAGAAACCGGAAATATACCACAGCAGTTTAAGGAGTCAATTTTGTTCCCTATTTATAAAAAAGGAGACATGTCAGATCCAAAAAATTACCGCGGAATATCCTTTCTCAATGCTGCATACAAAATCTTTGTGTCAGTTATGAATAATCGACTATGTGATTGGATGAATCTTAACTCGAAACTTAAGGAACTCCAGGCAGGTTTTTGTTATATATTTGAATTATTAATTAGCAAGTACCCCTAAGTCTGTATTCTATTATTTTAGTACTCTTTATAATATATAATAAATCCATATATACATAAGTATTAACTTTAAGCTAGGCTATAAATAGAACATAAGTTATGAATTCGCTCCCTCTTGCTGTGACCGACAATTAATAAAGTTGTTACCCCATTATACGCTATAGGGACTTCACTGGGATCCAGATCAAGACGAGTTCCGATTTGTTATAGATTCATCTAAAATGAGCATTTCAAAAACCAAAAGAGGTGTGTTATCAAATATTGCAAAAATATTCGATCCTATTGGATTGCTTGCTCCAGTCACGATAAGAGCGAAAATATTCATACAAAGATTGTGGCAATCAAACTATGACTGGCATGTTGAACTTGATGAAATCATGAAGACAGAATGGATGACCTTTCAACAAAACTTACTAGACATCAAATCAATTAAAATCCCACGATGGATATTTAATGACGAAGCAGGTCCAATAGGATTTGCGGATGCTTCAAAAAAAGCATATGCAGCTGTCATATACGTTAAAACAAATATGACAATTAAAATACTAACAGCCAAAACTAAGGTGGCACCCATCAAAAATAAAAAAACTCTTCCCAAATTAGAGTTATGTGCAGCTCAACTACTTGCAAGGTTACTCAACAAGATAAAAAAATATTTCTCAAATGATACAAAATACTATGGGTGGAGTGATTCCACTATTACTTTGTGGTGGATAAAAAACAACAAGAGTAAAGAAAAATGTATTCGAAGCAGAGTAGCTGACATCAAGAGTCTAATGGATAATATCGAATGGCTGCATATAAATTCGAAAGACAATCCAGCCGATGTTACATCACGTGGCATATGCCCTTCAAAAATTGCTGGTCACGAACTATGGTGGACAGGTCCGCAGTGGCTGAAACAACCAAAACACCATTAGCCGCAACAGCAACACCTGGCACCATCAACAAATCTAAGAATGATGTCAACATTACAATGCAAGAAACATTTTGTATCGACTTTAATCGAACAATTATCGAACATCAATAAAATTGAGAAAAGTGTTGCATATGTGCTTCGTTTTATTCGGTGGTTTCGATACAAACAAACAACGCCAGTATCAATAACTGTATCCGAACTGTCGCAGGCGAGAATTTTGATCATCAAACAACAGCAAAAAATTCAATTTTGCAATGAATTACAAAAAATTGAAAACAAAAAGGACATTCCTTTAAACAGCAAAATAATTCAAATGAAACCTTACCAAGATGATGAAGGAATATTAAGAGTGGGTGGAAGGCTTAAGTATGCAAAGTTTCCTTTGAACCAGAAACACCCAATAATACTGGATAAATGTAAACTAGCCAGTTTGATCGTTAAAGAAGCACATGCAGCTACACTACATGGTGGAAATTCGGTGATGGAAGCCTATATTAAAAGAAGATACTACATAATTGGTATCAAAACACTAATAAGAAGATGTTGTCGTAGTTGTCCGACTTGTATTCGATACAACAGTAGTAGTGCGAACCAAATAATGGGAGATTTACCAAAGCAAAGAACTACAGTTTCTCCACCATTTCAACATGTTGGGGTCGACTATGCTGGACCAATATTGATGCGAACATCAAGAGGTCGAGGACAGAAAGCATACAAGGGCTACATTGCAGTTTTTGTATGCATGGCTACAAAAGCCATTCACTTGGAACCAGTGAGTGACCTTACAACAGAAGCATTCAGGGCAGCACTAAGAAGATTTTTTGCAAGACGTGGCAAAAGTGCTCATATATATTCAGACAATGGGTCTAATTTCATTGGAGCGAATCGATGTTTAGATCAGGAATTCAAGAACGCCATCAAAAACAACGCGTCACTCGCTTCAAGGTTCTACTTCAACGAGCAGTGCAGTTTAATAACAGCAAACTTAAAGAGAAGATATGAAGTACTGGCTGAAAATAACAAACTATTAATAGTAGCCAACAGGGTAAAAAGAGCTCCACTTGTATTTGTTGGTTCACTCTACCACATATTATTCGGTATCATGGACAGTGATGACAGAGAATCCTTAGAAGAAAACATGAAAAATCTTTTGGATAGCTTAAACAAGAGGCAAACATCACTGGTAAATGCTACAGTTAATGTCTTAAAGAAAACGACAGAAGAAGTAAACGACCAATTTATAAGAATTAATGGTCAAATTAATGAAATACGCAATACGACACTTCAAGCTCATAATGCATACAAAGCAGGAATGATATTTCAGTTAGCAGCAATGCAACTTGATGCAATGTTAAGTGAGTGTAATGATGTGCAAATGGCAGTTATAAGCATCCTCATTGATGTAAATAATCACCATATAAATCCGTTATTATTAAAACCGTCCCAACTACAAGAAGAGATTCACAAGATTCGGAATAAAATCTTAGGGAAGTTTCGTTTACTGGCGATGGTACAAAAAATGAATTAAAAGAAACATTTCGCCAAATGAAAGCGAGGGGATTCATACTTGGCCGGCGTTTAGTAATAGCGCGGAGATTCCACTACTTCACTCAGAAGCATCGGACGTTTTTCGGGTAATTGACGTGCCAATACGTCAGGGAGATATTATTGTGACACCAAAAATATACACCGAAATACTTGTGTTCAACTTCCAATTAGACGCATATAATCTAATGGGTCAGGCACAACTAAATCTCTGTGTAAAAAACGAAGAAACGCACTATATTTGCCATGGTAATTGGCCATGGAAAACTGCAGCAGATGGATCATGTGAGATATCACCAAAAAAAGAAAACAAAAACAACAAGCTGTCATTTTGAACGAGTTAGTCAGAAAGACAAATGGATTCAGTTGACTAAACCAAATACATGGTTGTTTAAGCAATTTACGACCACGGCTATTCATGTAAGCTGTGGAAATTCTGAACACAAATTGGTTAAGCTTCCAGCACAAGGGCTTCTAACATTAAGGCCACAATGCACGGTTAGATACAACGGAGGTTTCCTTACTTCACCGCAACAAGTCAAATCTGAAACCATCAGCCATTTCGAGGAACAGATGATATGGACGAAGGCACTGGACGAAGTTGCAGAGGAAAGAATCAAACCTATACAGGCAACGATAATAAACAACAAGAATGAACTACTCAAAATTCAACGGGACTTGGAAAGGTTCAAGAAGGAAAAAATTCACCTTAAGGGCTTGGACCATTGACATACTATACATGGACTGCTAGTGGTGTGAATTTTCCATACAAAATTTGAATAAGAATGGTTCCACTTAAAATTAGCTACACTAGCCCTTTCAGGCACAGTGGCAAAAAAAGTTATGAAATATTTAGCGACATCTGTTTTTATTTAGTTGAGATAAGCTTTTTCTGACATAGAAAGTATTGACATCTAGCATAATTTGTTGAAGACAAACGATGCCATGTTTTTTTTTAGGTTATTGAAAAATTTTGACAGTTCGTGCAAAATGAAGAAGAAGCTGGCTGTGCGCTGTGAGTATTTCGTTTAATTTATGTATATTTTTCAAAATAAAACATTTTAAATTTCCATTCACAGTGAATACTTCAAATCGCTTTCGTATGTAAAGAGAAACATACAAAACCACACTGCCGGGTATAGTATGTCAATGGCTTGGACTTTCACCACATAAGCGGTCACAGCGGATTAATGTTAAGTTGCATTTTGGTTATTATTTTAGTAATTTATATAATACGAGGCATAATATTCAGAAAAAGAATTGTAGCACTTTCTATTGGCCCGCAGAATGTTCAAATATGAACATGGCCAATCTATAGATAACCCAATGTGTATGTGAAATAAAGATAAGACAGATCACCCTAAGCATACACTGACGGTTATCTACAGATAAATTACATTTACATAAGTAAACAGTAAGTGAACTACAGACCACATCAAATCGAAGTAATAGACATATGTACGCTTTGCAATCTACAACAAAGGGAAGACTTAAAACATTTTATAGGGATATGTCCAATTATGAAGGAAATAAGGCGTGTATACTTTGGAAAAAACACCCTCCAATGGAAAGAACTGGTAACCTATATAAATGGACGAGATTGGAGGCTGTTATATGAATATTGCAGAGAGGCGCTGTCGTATAGGTCAAGAATCATCAACGAAAGTTTTTAGCCAGATGAGAGTGTTTTTAAGTTGTAAATAATAAATAAAGTAAAATTCTCTTGAAGTTCCGATTTAACTAATCTAATGCCCAATTTCATAAACAACTTTTAAACATTTAAAACGATTTTAAACTATAAAATGGGATATTTTGGTTTCACCAAGCGTTTTTAAAGTAAACAAGCTTTTAAACACCTTTTAAAACTAAATGCCCATTTTTGGCTCACTAAATTTTAAAAGTGTCATTAAAAAATGAATATGACAGATTGACGGCTGATGTTTTGTTTTGTAAAATTTTTATTCTCAATATTTGGAGATACAGAATGAATAGGTAAACAAATTTAATTCATTACTATTTATAATATCATTTTTATGATTTTAATTTTTAGATTGGTCATCTTTATCTGACGAAGAAGAACAACAAATAGTTATTCGCCGTTCAAGAGTATTCCGCGTTCACAAGAATCCATTTTCAGACTATGATGAGGTTCCGACTTTCCAAAGCATCTGTGGATCCGTTGTTGAGTTTGTTTGGTCATCATTTGGAGCATAAAAATAACCGAAATAAACCCGTCAGTGCATTAAATCAAGTGCTTATTACTTTAAGATTTTATGCCACAGGATCTTTCCAAATCTTCGTCGTAGATATGTTTAATATCTCAAAATCAACTGTTTGCCGCATCGTACGAAAAGTAACCCACCATGTAGCATTAATGATACCGCAATTTATTACACTTCCTACTGATCGTCATGATATGATGAACGTTCAAAACAAGTTCTTGGTGCAATCGATTGCACACACATTAGAATTCAGTCACCTGGTGGAGCGGAAGCAGAAGTTTAAAAGAACAGAAAAGGATGGTTTTTAATTAACACTCAATGCGTATGCGACAGTAATTTGAAATTCATTGATGTTGTGCGTGCCACAGAAGTGGGCATGATGCTAATATTTTTGACGATTCACTTCTTCATGCTTGATTTGAAAACAATGAATTTTCAAATTGTTATCTACTTGGTGATGGTGGCTATCCGTGTAGAAATTATTTATTGACCCCAATACTAAATCCTAATACTACAGCTCAGATTGCCTACAACAAATCTCAAATAAAAACTAGAAATGTAATTAGGGTTTGGAAAAGGCATTTTCCTTGCCTTTCTATCGGTATGCGCATAGAAATAAAAACAATAATGGCATTGTTGCAACAGCAGTTTTGCATAATATCTGTATTGAAATTGGAGACGAAGAGCCTCCAAATGATGCAGAAGTATTAGTACCAGATTTTACAAACTTTGAATAACAAATCGCAAACGAAAACAATATTGCAGCACGGAACCAACTAGTAGATACATTTTTTAACGGCTATAAACGTATTTGAACACGTTTCGTATGTAATATTGGTTCTTTTCTTTAAAAAAAATAAAACAACTGTTGAGATTAACGCAATATATAAATAGGTACATATCTTTATTTTTGGATAAATGGATACACATATGTATACAACTATTGGTGAGCTCGTTTGTATAGCTCTTTTTCTTTCAGTTGAAGCTCGATCTCTTTGATTTTAAGCTTTACTACAAGGATCTTATCCAATTTTTTTTTATTAAAGAGAGCAAATTTCATCACATTTGTGAAGTTTGGTCATTCTTCCTTTTGCTTTTTGAACGAAGTTTTTTGAAGTTGATGGAGCAGGTGGCGATAACGCAATAATTTCACTATTGTCGTTCGACGGAGTAACTATTTGGAATTCTTCCAAGTACTCCGGAAGTACATCAACGGAATCGCTTCCTACTTTGCCTTCAAAGTCCGCATTGGAATTCGCACATTTGCGATTCTTTTCATTTATTTCAACATATAATGCTTTCTCTTTTTTTCTCACACAATTCGCTTAATAGAAAGAAAAAAGGGGTTTTATTTTTACAGGGTTGTGAAGAGGACTCTATTTTAACTAAAATATCCCTGAAATTTCCCATTTTAAGCTTGGTGAAACTGACAAAATTTAAAGGCCTGATAAAATTTAAAAAGCTTTTAGATAAAAATGCTTTTAGTGTTTGTTTATGAAATCGGACATAAAAGTCCTATTAAATTCTATTAATTAATCTTAGAATCATAATTTTGTTTTAACTAAACTAAAAGTCAATCGATCCCATATTTTGTTTTAACTAAACTAAAAGTTACAACAAAAAAAAACAAAAAAAAAATGTATGTGAAAATTGTTCAAAGTAAATGAAAAGCTTTATAAAACTTTTTAAATAACAAGTATCAAAAGAAATTTTCACTTGGCATAAAAAAATATAATGTAAACTTATATGTATATTTATAAAACATGTTCCTAATTTTATATTAATTAATTTAATTTTTTTAATTTCACTTTTTTTTTTAAATATTAATAAATTTGAGAAATACTTCAATTGCTACTCAGGCAGACGACATAAATATGTCATGCCTTAATAATTATTCAATTCAATCCAATCTAAATATATGTATGTATTCTTAGTAAAATGTTATTGAAATGAATAAAGTTCTAATTCTAATTCTAAATAAACATTGGACAGAAATTAATTTTAAAACAAAGTGTTCACTTTTGTTATCATATTTTGTTTGTATTTATTATTTTATTGACAATTATATAGGTGAGTAATTTTCGGAAACAAAAATTTAATCAGCATGGCTCCATAGATGTCGCCATTTACCTAAATGACAGTTTCTTCCTTATTTCGAATAAAATAAGGTCTGGTAAACTATGAACTTTGCGAACAGATTTATTATTTTTTGACAAAAACCATCGAAACTAATGTATGCCACTTGCAGATAATAACGTTTTTTATAAGCTTTATCTTTAAGAATAGTTTGAAGTTAGTTCAGTTAATCTGCAGATATTAGTTAATATTATTATTAATAGTTCAAGGTTGAAAGTTGGTGATAATAACCGATGTTTCAATCAAAAATACCAAAATTGCAATTATTTTTCAAGAATGTTTTGTCCAGTAAATTTCTTAACCTATAATACCCGTGTTTTGTTGGCAAATCTATCCATAATATAGTAGGATTTTACACGAATAACAAAAACAATATCCATAGTATGAATAACACCGATAAAAGTTAGAGTAGAATCTCACTATGGATAGGTTTTTGACATTTATACGAGCCTCGAATGGATCTTATGTGATTTCGTTCTCAAATGTTGGTACGATTGATATTGCTTTTGTATCTCGATGGCTGTGTTCATCGAGTAGTTGTGCATTTGGAATCATGTGTTTTTCCCATTGGGGAAAAAAATCAATCTATTACTGTTGATATTATTTAGTTTTGTTAGTGAAAATGGACTAACTGGGCTTATTTTGCAAGAGAAAACAATAGAAAAGATAATTAAGTTTTGCTATGTTTCCACCAAAGGTTTATCTCAGTTTAGATTAAATAAAGCATCATTCACATGAGCGCGACGAACGAACGACGAATGAATTACAAAATGTGAGTTTATATACGTTTAAAGACATATTTCCACACAAATTCTTAACAAAACGATAGCAATATAGTTTCTATTTGATTTATGATGCATACTTTTACTTTTCAATATCATATATTAATAAATTTAAGAAAACAAATTTATTCGTCGCGAAAAAAATTATAGTTGATACGAACTGTCAAACTTTATTCGCGTTCCACATTATCCACACTCGCAACGAATAAAAAAATCGCGCGTACTTAACCTAAAAAAATCGTTCTTGTTTTGGTTTCGGTGGTGAATGTCAAACTTCATTCGCGACGAAATAAAAACTCTCATGTGAAAGAAATGTCAAAATCGACGAATATTCGTTCATTCGTTGGTCGTTGGTCGTGCTCATGAGAATATTGCTTGAATCTTTTTTGGTGTTTCCACCGCACAAGAAGATTTAAAAATGATTAAGTTTGACAGCACTTTCTGAAATGCAAATTGTGTTTCGATGTTTCTTATGAAGTGCAAGTGAGATAGTTTGATTAAACAATGTTAAACAATGAAAAACTGAATAGTTCAACACCATATAGGAATATGCTACCTACTCCATGTGCAATTTTTTTTTAATTTGATTAATACAAAACTATATTTTTTGTACACAAACATGCAAATAAACAGACCATAACGCATTATCTGTAAAACCAAGTCCTCCACACAGGTTTTTCTTCACAAATTTCCGATCCCCGACCGGAATCGAGCGAATCAAGCTCATTTCAACTCGATTCAGGTATATAAAGAATTTAGGCGAGCTTCAAGCTCGCTTCAACACCACATGTTAATGTAGTAGTCTACGAACAAACCCCCTTCTTGAAGTTTTTATTTTAAGTCAAATTGTTTGGTTAAAACTTTAAAATCGACTTTCACATTACACAGACATATTTTTATGATTTTGATAGTCAACTATCAAAAATCAGCTTACACGATTTCACCCCTGGTCTGAATTTCGCTATTTTTTTTTTGGAATTTTTTGATAAATTATTGTGGCAAATATTCAGTTGTATCAACTTTCAAATATAAAAACCGGACTACTGCGGATCGTTTTGTTGGCAATTTCTCACTTTACTATATATGGAATACGAAAAAACGCACTTATTAATTAAATTTGCTGCGGCAAATATTTATCATTCAAAGATTTCCTGAAAAATATAAACAAAACTTAAATGTAAACAGGGACTAACAAAATTTCCCAGAAATTTCCAATATTTTGACCATAGAGGAAATATATATAGAGATAATATATTTCCTCTATGATTTTGACTTCCATAAGATTTCAGTTTACTACTTTTTTCTCAGTTGATTCAAAATCAAATCTACTCGATAAAGTTTGTTTGGTTTCTGTGTTTGATTAATTTATTATTATTTAATTGTTTTGCAAACGCTTAAGAATATGTTAAACTAATTCTAAGAAGGTAAGCGAACTAAATAAAATAAGTTATTCTTAATTTTGTATTCTAAATCATTTGCAAGACTGCGTTGGAAAATGTTTGTAAACAAAATTAACCGGTCACATTGTTCCTGCGTTTACACACAACATGAAAAATTTCCTTTTACCAAATGTCATTAGTAAACATTTCCCTTTGTAGATATTTTTCTACTTCGATAAGATCAAATCAGACACCTCAAATTTATTCTTTCCAAAAAACATAAAAGATAGTAAAATAAAAAGAAAAAACATAAAATTAAGTTTATTACATACAATTTATTATTTATATTTTATTTAAAATGGCAAACGGAAATGATGTAATTGGGTATCTCTTTGCGGCCACAGTTGCTGCTGGTGGAATAATGGGTTATGTCAAAGCAGGTACTTTATTTTCATCCCGTCATCGTGATTCTTGAAATTTCACTTTGAAAAACAAATCCTTTAGGGTCTTTGCCTTCACTTGGAGCCGGAATCGCCTTCGGTGCTATCCTTGGTCTCGGCGCTCAGATGAACTCTCAGAACCCACCCAAGCCATTGCTGCAATTGGGAACTTCAATTGTCTTAGCCGGTGTTATGGGTTCCAGATGGAGTCGGTCAGGCAAAATGATGCCAGCCGGAATGATTTGCATACTTTCCTGTGCCACCATTGTTCGTAATCTTGTTGTTTACCATAATCATTTGCCACTGTTGGGAGGACGACAGTCATAAGTTAATAAATTTAATTAGTTGGTGCTTCCGCATAGCAATAGTGCTTAAAGCAGCAGCGAGAATGAAAAGACAAGAAGAAGCAGTTTTTTTTTTTTAAATATTTTTCAATTGGTGATAGGTATCTATGCTCTGTTACATAAGTAAAGTTATAAATAAAAACTTTATCAAAAAAGATATTTTATTTTAAATGATGGATCACCGACCTTTTTCAAATCTGGAGTATTTAGTATATGCTTGCATTTCTAGATAGTTATGCCTCCGCATATTATTGACTTTTGTGAGCAGAGCAAAGTATCGTGTCCATAATTTTATTGTTTTTATACAGGAATGGAGTAGCCTTATTTTTTTACAAGAAAAGAAACTCGTACTCTTGAATTTTGGGCTTTATATGTATTTATATTTTAAACAACGTTCAAAAAAAAACTGCTTGGATTTTAGAAGAGGATGTTAGAAACTAGCTACAGTGGCTCCCAGGACTAATCGGACACATGGAAAAATGTATGGAGAGTGTGAAACATTATAACATATTTATAATGAGATCTAAACACATTTTTATTTTAAATATGCCAAAATTACAATTTAAGCCATTAAACAGTAAATTTACATATATTAAAAACAAAAGCGACTCTAATTTAACATGTCACACATTACTGGACACTTAATATTTAGTACTTAGTTGCGTATACTTTCGATTTAATCGCTTTGTCAAGACGTCGATATATTGAAAAGACAAGTTTTTAACATACTTCAGGACTATTTTTTGCATTCCTGTTGAAGGCCCCTCTGAAGGTCCTCAATGTTTCTAAAGTTCTTTTGAGCTACTCGACGTCCCAGTTCATTAATTACATGCTCGATTGCATTAAGGTCAGAAAACTTTTTCTGTGTTTTAAGCACCTTAGGGCAGTTATACAATAACCACGCCCTTGCTGTACAAGATATTGTGTGCTTTGGGTAGTTGTCTTGGTAGAAGATGAAATTGTCTTGTATTCCGAGTTTACTGACATTGGACCACAAATGTTGTTTCAAAATATGGATATTGATAGCCATTTTAAACATTTTACCCTCCACAATATGTTATTTACGATTACCAGAACCTTGACCAATCAACCACCATGCTTAAGAGTAGCCCGAGTATGCTTGTATGAGAAAATTCTTCATTTGCTTTTCGCCATTCATAAATTTGCTTCCGTCTGTGAACAAAATCTAATTTAAAATATTGTCTTATGTCTAAGTGTTAACTAACAATACAAAAACTTTCTTTGTCCGATTAGTCATGGGAGCCACTGTATGAGTTGTAAATATACTAATTATTTTCTTTCATCGAACAAGAAGCATTCACGCAGAAAAACGTATTATATTTGAAAAATGTTTGTAAACAAAATTAACTGTTCACCTTCTCCTGCGTATAAACAAAACAAGAAAAATCCATACTAATATTATAAATGCAAAAGTAACTCTGTCTGTCTGTTTGTTACTCAATCACGCCTAAACTACTGAACCAATTTGCATGAAATTTGATATGGAGATATTTGGATACCCGAGAAAGGACGCATTCCCATGGGAAAATTCAGGTGGGCCGATCGCTTTCACGCCTAAACTACTGAACAGATTTAAATGAAATTTGGTAAGGATATAGTTTGAGACTTAAGAGAGGACATGAGTTACTTTTGACCTCGGGAAAACAACGCATTCCCATGGGAAAAATTACTTTCCGGGGAATCCGATCGCTTTCACTCCTAAATTACCAAAGATTTGAATAATATTCGGATAAAATTGGTATTACGGAAAAACAACGCATTCCCAACCCTTATTAAATAAGTTGTCGAACATGTTAAACTTATCATACACTTATATTAACGCGAGCATCGCGCGCGAGTCCTGAATTCTGTCAAATTGTCTGTAGCACAGATGACTTAAAAGGTAATGTCTATCCAAACCTGCATATAAATATGGGCAATTGGGAGTGGTTGTGTGAGAGGGCAATTGTAGCTCCAACTAATGAGATAGTTAGCCAGATAAACGAACAAATTATGTAAATTATGTCGGACGTGGAGAGAGATATTGTCGAGTACCTCTCAGTAGACAAAGTTATGTACACGGAGCAAGTAACATCATACCCAAAGAGTTTCTTAATTCTTTGAAATTATCAGGGGTGCCTTCTCATAAGTTGAGATTGAAGGTTGGTGTTCCAGTCGTGTTAATGAGAAATCTTGACGAACCAAAGTTATGTACACGGCTACAGATTACTCACCTAAGGGGCCGGTTATAGCTATCAGTAAAATCCATCAGTAAAATTTTTGTTTTTAGTTTTTGAACATGTTACAGATTTATTTCTAGTAAAAGATTGATGCAATAAGATGAATCCTGTATTCAAGTATTTTTTTTTCAAAAAGAAACAATGCATTTAAAGTTTTATTTAATTTATAAATCCATTTTAATTTTTTTAATGATGAAATTTCATTTTACTGAACAGCTGACTGCCAAAAGCCAAAAAAATTCCATTTCGTTTTACTGTTGGTGTTCCAATTTTTTACTGTTCCGATCACATCATTAAAAAGAGGCTGGGATGCGACCCACACTGATAACTTCCCATCCCGTCTATCGATTTGTCTTGCTTAAAAGTTTGTCTAAATGTATCAATTCTTGCCAAATTTGCGTTCTATTTTTTGTAGATTTTATTTTTTTTTATGAAAAAACGGACTGTTGGATTTTTATAAAAAAATTACTGAATATAAAAAACAATATTTTCTGTGAAATAAAATAAGTTTAAAGCCAATATTTTTAATTTTTGAAAAGCTATTTGAGCCGAAAATCAATTTTTACCAACTTTTATTAATTTTTTTGTTTAGGTTTTTATTTTTTGTAAAAAAACTGTCAGTTCGATTTTTCTCAAAATTTTTCCTAATGTTGAAAACAATATTTCTTATAAGTTAAAATTAGTTAGAAGCCATAATCTCAAATTTTTGAAAAGATATTTAAGTCGAAAATCAATTTTTACCAACGGTTTTTAATTTTTTGTAAAAAAAACTGTCAATTCTATTTTTTTCAAAATTTTACTGAATGTTGAAAACAACATTTTTTGAAAGATAAAAGTAGTTTAAAGCCAATATCTCAAAGTCTTGAAAAGATATTTGAGTCAAAACTCAATTTTTACCAACTTTTTTTTTATTTTTTTTAGGTTATATTTTTTGTAAAAAAACTGTCAATTCGATTTTTCTCAAAATTTTATCAGATGTCAAAAACATTATTCTTCATTGCACAAAATTGTTTTGGAAATGAAATCATATTTTAGTCGTAAAATTTTCGAAGTGACAAATTTTTTTTTTCAGTTTTTTTGATTTATAAAAAAAACCGTTGATTGAATTTCTTTCCAAAAATATAATTGTTTTGTATCACGTTACAATATATAATATAAAATTTAATTCAAGTCTCTAGCGTCATTGGTTCATGAGATATTTAGGGTTAACCAAAATTTTCACCTTTTTTTTAAACTGCTATGGTAAAAAAACCACCCACGCAATTTTCTTGAGAGCCCTTTCTGCATCTTTCTGCCTTATTATCTCTATAACAAAATTTATTTGAAGTCGATATCTCTTCTGGTTCTTGAGCTATGGACGACGAAAAAAACGTCGCGAACGTACGGACGTACGTACACACGCACGCACAGACATCTTTCTAAAAATCTTTTATTTCGACTCTAGGGACCTTGAAACGTCGAGAAATGTCAAAATTTTCAATTTGTCAAATCGGACCCATTACAATAACTTCCTATGGGAAGTTAAAAATTTTACTGATGAAAGTAACAGTAAAAAAATTGTCTGAGGCGCAAAGCCTCAAAGTGACTTAATTTAATGACGTAAATTTACTGATTGCTATAAACGCTCATCAGTAAAACATTTTAGATTCCTCCTGTTTCAAATTTTACTGATGGATTTTACTGATAGCTATAACCGGCCCCTAAGGCGCCAGTCATAGCTATCATTGAAATCGATCCGGAAAAATGTTTGAATCAATATTTGACGGTGTTTCCCTTTGATTAGAAATGAAAATTATATACTGATCGATCGGAAATCACACAAAGAATTTTTTTTGAGAAAAAAAAGTGTAATTACGCATTTATTTTGCTCTAAAAATGTATTTTTCTATTTTCCGAACGGAAATCCATTTTCCTGAACAGCTGATACTTTTATGTTCAAAAGTGAAACGAATCATTCCACTGATTTGTGTTCCAATTTCACACAATTCCAATGACAGATTTCTGTCAGTTAAAATTTTTCGGTGGATTTCAATCAGGAAATTTTTTTCAATGACAGAAATTTCTAATGATAGCTATAAACGACCTGCCAAAAAAATTCCAATGTTTGTTTTCAATGATGAAAACCAATGATAGCTATAACTGGCGCCTAAGACGAAATATTATAAAAGCTATAATCATGACTGGAATAGCAAAAGGACAAAATGTTTTAATTCCCCGTATTCCGATAATTCCAACCGATTTGCCGTTTTAGTTTCCTCTGAAAACAACATTTGCAATGACAATAAATAAAGCTCAGGGGCAAACGCTGAAAGTTGCAGGTGTAAATTTGGAAAAAAAAACTGTTTTTCCCATGGACAATTATATGTAGCGTGCTCACGAGTCTTAAACCCACAAACCTTTACGTTTTGGCCAAGGAAGGAAAAACAAAAACGTCGTATATAAAAATGTATTGCAGTAACCTATCTTCTTCTTAAAATGTATTAACCTAACCTAACCTATGACAATCACACTTAATATGGCCTCATCCCATCTCGGCACAATTCAAACATACGTACAAAAAAGTATAGCTCAGGTTTTTTCATACTACAATCCAAAAAAACTATCTAATGCGGACGAAGTCGTGGGAAAAGCTAGTATATTATAAATACAGGGTGGGCCGTAAATAAGTGCACTTAAAAAAAAATTATATTAATACAACTGTAGCGCTTTTAAATGAAATATTTATTTTAAATTATACAAAACGAAATGAATTTTTATTTTTTAAAAATTAAATCATCGAAATATTGTCCATTTCGCCTACAGCACTCTTCCAATCTGACTCTGAGATTTTGGAACACTTTTGTCAAAAGTTGCGGAGTGATTAGGCGGATTTCTTCTTCAATGTTCGCTTTTAATTCAGCCGTCGTTGAAAGATTATTAGAGTACACCTTACTCTTGAGGTAGCCCCATAAAAAGAAATCCGGTGGCGTTAAGTCAGGGCTCCTGGGTGGCCAAGCAATATCACCCCTCCTCGATATCAACCTTCGAGGAAACATTTCTCTAACGACCTCCAGAGAGTCGTTACTTGTATGGCAGGTAGCGCCATCTTGCTGGAACCAGGTGTGAATAGTGTAACCACTCGATTCTTGCAGTTTTGGAGCTAAAAAATCTCTAAGAATCGAAACATAACGCTCTGAATTAACAGTAACATTACGCCCGTATCGATCTTCATAAAAATACGGCCCTATGATCCCCCACTTGGCTATTCCGGCCCAAACGGTCACTTTCGGAGAGTGTAACGGTCGTCCATGTTTTAAGCGTGGATTTTCTGTTCCCCAGTATCGACAATTTTGTCGATTAACAAATCCGTTGACATGAAAATGAGCTTCGTCTGAGAAGATAATGTTATTGAAGTGAGGGAATCTCCGTAACATTTCTGTTGCGAAATTGAACCGTGAAACAAAATCGGATTCTTTCAAAGGGTATAACTTCAAATCATCCCGTAAAATGCGACGTAAAGTCGTTCTGGGTACTCCCAGGGGCGCAGCGCGTTTCCGTGTAGAGCTTCTTGGATCCTCGCGCACAGAAGCTTGTACGCGTTCAATTGTTTCTGCAGTCCGCCTGGAACGTGGGCGTCCTGTAGGTCGAAGTTTTTGCGTTGATCCCGTTGCCTCGAATGTTACGATCCATTTTTTGATTACATTCGTACTTGGACACTCGGTGATGTTGCGTAATCCAAACTTTACCCGAAAAAGCCGACGAACAGTCACGTATGAGCGATTGTTTTCATAAAAGGCGCGAACGCAGAAAGCGCGCTGCTCTCCCGTGAACGGACTCATTGCGACTAAAAATTTAGATCTCGAGGTGCAAGGAGATACCATCCCCGCGCGTCTCGGTTATTTCGTTCGGGAGTTAGAGCGAGACAAAAAGTGCACTTATTAACGGCCCACCCTGTATTTGAGATTCATTTGATTTAAACTGATCAATATGTAGATACATTTTATGATTCAATTTAAATTAAGTTAACAATGACAAAAGATGTCAGTTATGGAATTTCAATATTGGGATTCGATGAAGAGATGTAAATTCTTAACAAAAACTTCGGATCATTACTTATTTATTCACACCAATTACAAATTATGACCAGAAGGATTGAATCAATATTGGATTGACTACATTTAAAGACATTAATGGAGACTTGGTAGCTAACTTTGCAGCAGTATCTGCCGCTTTGTTACCTTTGATGTTAACATGCCCTGGAATCCAAGCCTGTTTGATTTTAGAACTAAATTGGCAAAGTTTTTTACGTGTTCTGACGATTGGAATGAAATTGCAATGATTTTGAGTTCTGCGTTTAGAGATGAGAGGCTGTCAGAGAAAATGAAGAATTTGTCTTTCCTTTTTTCTGCGTATTCTGTAGCACCTATGATAGCTGCTGACTCGGAACGGAAGTAAAGGTGTTGATGTGATCAAAAAGGCTGTTTGTATGTACAGTATTGAAGCTTAAATCAACTAAAGCATAGGCAATTTTGTAATTATTTACTGAGCTGTCAGTATAAAGGAATTGTTATAGTACGTTTCATTAAACAGTTGCCTAAAATTTATAAGATCAAGATTTGTATTTTTTTTTTTTTTTAAAGCTGCGAGTTGAGTCGTTGTTTGACTTTAATGTCCAAGGAAGAAAAACGCCTGATTTTGTTTTAAAAGGTTTAAGTGGAATATCCAGATCGTTTGAAATTTGGCATACTCTATAGATAACGTGTTCTGTTCACATTGGGCAGGTTCAGAGAACATGTGTAAGGGACTTGAAAGTAAGGCAAGTTTCTAGTACCTGATTGGCCAGCTGCCAAAAAATTACCTTCCAATTAAGGCAACTTTAACAAAAAGTTAACTTTAAAGTTAGTCAAGAAAAACCTCCCTGACTATAAAGTGAAGTCTACTTCTATCAAAATGACAATTGATGATGTTTTTTCATTCAACTGAAAGCTGAACTTTATTACTCTATGATTTATTTATTTTCTGTATAACTTTATTTATTTGTTTCTATAAAAGGGTTCCTTCCATTATAAGGGTTACCATTTAAGGCAATGAGCTCACACCTTGCTTTGAATATCACGGATATTTCATCATAGCTAAGTGAGTCGTGAAAGTAGTTTTTTTTTGTTTATATTAAAATTAAGCTGACTGTATAAAATTCTACTTTCAGAATTCCCTTAACGATGAAGGCATCTCGAATAGTCTTCGTTTTTCTGAATAATGCGGTAGAGATGGTCTTTCAAATTACGTTGGTCGTTCACATCAATATGTAAGGTTTCCCCACAAGCGTTGCCAATGGGCAGGTTCAGACGACATAAGGGACTTGAAAGTAAGGCAAGTTTCTAGTATTTGATTGCCAGCTGCCAAAAAATTATCTTCCAATTAAGGCAACTTTAATGGAAAGTTGATTGGAAAGTTAGTCAAGAAAAATCTCCCTAACTATCAAGGCAAGTCTACTAATGTCAAAATGACAGCTTATGATGCTTTTTCATTCAACTGAAAGCTGATTTTTATTACTATGCAATTTATTTAATTTCTGCACAGTTCTATTTGATGTTTTATATAAAAGGGTTCCTTTTCAAATTGAAAAAGAAATTAGTAATATTTTTTTAAAATACAAAATACAGGTCGAATTGTTATTGTAACTTATTATTGGAGCGTTTTGTAGACAATTATGTTTTTGATAGTTTTTGCAATATGAACTTAAGGTAGAGGCTTGTGAAGTAAAGTTCTCAAATTGAAATTTATGACACTTGAAAAACTAACTAGTTGCCTTGGTCAAAATGTACGTTCAAAGAATGAAGTTGACTGCAAATGAAGTCCCTTATGTTGTCTGAACCTGCCCAATAGATTGCCATCTTTCATACTACCAGTTTTTTTGAAAGCCTTGATTCCTCATAATGACAGCATAACTTTATTATGAAGTCAGCCTGTGACTTGAGTGTATTTGTCAAGAGTTTTGGTAGTCCACTTTCCAAGTATATAGCGTAACAAGGCGTATTTTGGGGTAGATTGAAGACCTTTTTTATGAAATTCCTATGGAATTTCTCAATTTTCTCGTACTCATATGACCCCCAAACTTGAGAAGCATAGCAAAGAGTTGATTTAACTACTGCATTCTTATTTTTTTTAAGTTTTTTTTTTTTTTTGATTATTGAAAATTTAATTAAATTTTAAAATAAACATTTATAAACTTGCCAACCAGGCTGACGGCTTAGCCATAGCTCTTAAATTCATGATTTGTATTCTATATTTGTTACATATATTGAAATGTAAATAAATGTTGGTAATAATTTGTAGTAAGAAGGTCTCTTCGTTCTTCAAGTGAAAAAAAAATCCAGCTCCGGATAAAAGATTGAGGATCGGTGTTTTACGGAAAGTGCCTAGGGCAATTTTGAGTGCTGAATGATATGGGGTTTTAAGTTTACAGAACTAAGTTTTTGGGCAGTTCCCAAAAATTGGGAGGCCGTAATCGTACAACGTTTAAAGTTGAATTGAGATGAACCTTGCTTTTTCTGTTACAGAAGTATTTTTATTATAATTAAACGTGATATTTTTAATTGTTCAATATGCAAAGACCAGCGAGTTGGTGGTTTTTGTACACGAGATTTTAACACTGGATGTCTCAGCCCATTCTGTTATTTTGTCCCAAATTCTTATTAAAGTTTCTTGTATCAAATTAATGTTTGCAACTTTTGTAATGATAATGAGATCATCAGCATATATCCCGTGTTCTATAATTTTGTCGCTTTTAATTAATGTACTGACTGTGTTAAATGCTGTTATGAACAGTATTACCAATAACAAAGATCCTTAAGGGATTCAATTATCAAGTGTTCAAAGTGTGGAATGTTCTTTATTGACCTTGGTACGGAATTTGAGATTTGTTAAATAGTAATTTTAATGATGTTTAGTGTAGTGTGTACCAATTCTTTTGAATGCTCTTTTACAGTCCAGGGAGATAATAGAACTTTGATTTCGAGTTGATAATAAGTATGTTCAGTGACGCTGGCGCTGTGCTGGACTATTCTAGACAGAAAAGTACAGCTTTTTGCTGTTCATTGAGGTTTTTTCTGTGCTGAACTGTTCTACTTTCCTGTTCATTGACAAACCTAGAACAGTTTAGAACAGGATTTTCTGTTCTTGCTTTTGAGTCAGATCAGGTTAGAACAGACTCGTGAGAAATGTCAAAATCGAAGTTGTCATTTTTTTTTTGTTTACGTTTTGATTTGGCTGTACTTTGTGTTTTTTTTCTCGTGATTTAAAAAAAAGTTATTTTGCCAATTTGTTTAATTAAATAATTATAAAATATAATATAATATAAAAAACTTTCAATGCAATTTCTTTTACATTTCATCAAAGAAAAGGTAATAACATTCGTCACACTTTCATTCCAATCATCTGAAGAGGAATCCGACGAAAAATCACTATCGGTGTCTGAACCACTAACATTTTCATTTAGTATTATCTTAGCAATCACTTGATTCTCCATTTCATTTATTTTTAATAATATTTTTCACAGTAAAAACACAAAAAATGAAAAAAAAAAATAAGCGACAAACGAAAAATTCACATAATTTGCAATTTGTTTTTTTTTTTTTTTTTTTTTTTTTGACAACTGACGTTTAACTGACTGTTCTAACTTGATCTGACGTTTCTCACGAAACTGTGCTGGTCTGATCTAGACAAAACCTCAGTGAACACAACTAATATGTTGGGAATGGTATAGTCTATGGGTAATAAGGCATTCTTAATTGCATACAAATATTATTTTTTTTTTCTTCACAAGATTTCATATACTTTCATATACAGTGACAGACAAAACAATAAGTAGGGATGCCTTAACAATTAGCTCTCTCTCTTAAAGATGAAGACGGTTATACTTTTTTCTTTGTGTAAATTATCGTTGATAAACGGTAAAGTTTTGATTCAAGCAAATAAAATAAAGAATAAACAGTTTATTTTTGTGAAAAAGTAAACAAACATAAAAACATGCATTAGAGGTGGAGGAAACAATTAGATCAGGTGACTTCTGTTTGGATTTATTTTGAAAGTATTGTGATTTTAATTAAATATTTTACAGAACACCATTCTTAGAATAAAATATTTGGAATTATCTGTGAAAGAACAGTTAAAAGACGGCTTAAGGAGCAGCATCTCTTTGGAAGAAGTCCTAGGGAAGTACCACTTCTTACCAGGACCATTTTAATTGGGTAGACCCAGATAATAGACAAAAATGGTGAAACATTCTATTGTCCGACGAAACTAAAGTAAATTTGGTTGCATCATATGGGTAACACGTCCAAAAAATGCTGCTCGTCAACCACAGTATACCACGAAAACGGTAAAGCACGGAGGTGGAAACATCATGGTTTGGGGATGGTCCAATTTATCAAATCGAAAACAAAATTTACCAGCATTTTACACAAACACACTACAGTAGTTTGACCGTCCTGCTATACGGTGCAGAAGTATGAACTATGACAAAAGCGGATGAAAGCACCTTGGGTCGTTTCGAGAGAAAAGTTCTTCGTGTGATCTACGGTCCCGTATGCATCGAAGGGGAGTGGAGGAGAATATGGAACGACGAGCTGTACGGGCTGTACAGCGACGTAGTCTTAGCCAGAAGGATAAACGTCCAACGACTAAGATGGCTGGATCACGTAGAGCGCATGGAAACCAATGCTCCAGCCCGGAAAGTCTTTGAATCCACACCCACATGACAGCGCAGTAGAGGAAGACCGCGGATCAGGTGGCGCGCACAAGTGGAAAGTGACCTCACCCAACTTGGAGCGCGAAACTGGAGACATCTAGCTAGGGACCGAGCTAGATGGACAAGTCTGTTGGGTGATGCCGTTGTTCACACAGGACTGTAGCGCCACCTTAAGTAAGTAAGTATACTACAGGAGGTAATGCTTCCGTATGCCGAATATGAAATGCAGTTGAGGTTGAAGTTCATGCAAGTGAACGACCCGAAGCTTACATTTCCTAAACCAAAGATAGATAGAAGAGAAAAGGATCGATGTAGTGCCCTGGCCTTCTCAATCTCCAGATTTAAATCCATTGGAAAACTTAGGGCCCATTGTAAAAAAATCATTGCAAAAAATCAAGGAACAAGGAAGATTTGTGGAACAACTTTAAGAAAGTTTGGTATGCAATACCACTAAGTACCTGCAGCAAACTTGTGGAGTAAATGCCAAAAAAAATCCAAGACGTGGTGCGAAACAAGGGTTAGATCTCAAAATACTAACTGTCAAGTGTGAAAAAAAAAACAAACAAAATAATTTACAAAATTAATGGTCATATTGTTTTCTCCATTCAAACATAACGTTTTTTTCTTTATTTTCTGTTTTAGTAAGAAAATTTAATGAATTGATTAACTCCATACTCTTTTAAAAAGACATCAAATAAAAAAAAAAATTGTTGGCAAAAAACAAAAGATTTAAGTTTCGTACATGTTATTAAGAACAATAAGAATGGTCCTATTGTTTTGTCCATCAATGTATGAATTATCTAAAAAAAATATTGGATTTATGTACTCACTTTTATGATTTGATGAACAATAGTGTAACACTCTTCAAATAAGGTTAAAATAAAACCCAATTTTAAATTAATGTTTATAAAAATAAAGTGTATTTACGATTGAGCACATTATACAAATACAAATACAAATACAAAATATTTTGTTGTTGCTTTTATAATCTTTTTCTCTTTTTTGTTCGCAATTTATTTTAAACTAAAATGGACGGCAGTTTTTAATGAGAGAGAGTTTTTTGAGTGCGCAAAATTTTTCATTATGAAATCTTAATAAAGAATTTACTTTTATTCTTCTGTACATTTTTAAAATATATATGTATGAACATATACATATATACGTATGTATATATTTCTTTATAATCGTCAAATGCAAATGACGTCCTTTTGTTTAAACAAATAGAACAACTTATAACTAATTAAAATTTTCAGTTTTTGTTTTCTTCCTTTTATATACCACTTATAAATAATCTATTTTTTACTTTTTAATTTATATATAAATCTATTTTCTAAGTCTTAATTTATAAACAAAAAAAGAAACTAAATTAAATTAAATTGTGGGTTTTCTATTAACTTAAGTTAGAGAATAATTTTTACAAATAATGTTCAGTTTAAATATTGTGTGATTTTGAATTTTTTTTAAATTTGAATTTAGTGTTTTTAATTCTATTTTCTTGTGAATGTTCCAAACTTAATACTGTGAACATTTAACTTTCGGAATTAAAATATTTTGTGTGTACGAGTATTTTTGAATTTAGTTAAGCCTGAAAGAATATAACTTAGAATTTATTGAAAAAATAAAACAAGAAAATCATTTACAAGTAAAAAACTATTATTTAGGATTAAATAAAATTAATGCTATCACATATACAATTTTTCTTTCTTTCTATACAGCAAAATGTTGTTTGTTTTTCGTTGTTTTTTATTCTATACAAATATTTTTTTTTTAATTTTATTTTATTTTATTTTATTTAGCGATCAAATTTGTATTAGGCAAATATTTGTCGCGTATTTTTGTTTTTCTTCCAGTCAAAATTAACTATTTTAGTGTGATTGAATTGATGTCAATGAAATGAAAAAAAGAAAAGTTCAGTATTCTTGTCATTTTCTTAAAACAAAACCCTACGATGAAAAAGTATAATTACAAAAATTAAAATAAACAAAATAACTAAAAATAAAATAGTTACATTATACATTAAAATAATAAATTCTAGCTATCAATGTTATTTTATCTGTGATAAGTTGTTTTTGTTAAAATGGCAATTGTGTTGCTTTCACTTTGTTGAAGTCCTTTTGCTTTTTCTAAGGGGTCCAGGAACTGCAACAGAGACGGAGAGCAGATAGTCCCGAGCCCAAAGAGTACCAAAACTAATCGAATTCAATTATTTTTCTTAACCACTGAAACGAAATTTTGAAAAAAAAAACAAAAGAAAAAGAGAAAAAACAATAACGATCATTAGAAATGTATTTAATAAAGTTTTTCTATATTTTTATTTATATGAAAATTAATAATGGAGTGGGGGTGTATAAATATTTTTAATATTTTTCAAAAATACAAATTTAAATTATTACATAAATTTTATATGTTTCATGCATATATCTTATTCCAGGGAATGATGCATTTACGTGCGAACTTTTTTGTTTTGTAATTTTCTTGTAAATATATTTTTTGATTTGTTATTAATTTTTGCGAATAATGTTTTCTTATTTTGTTTGATATTGTGTGTTGTTTGTTTGTGATCTGGTATGTTTTGGTTTGTATTTTGTGTGTATTTCTGTGTTTTGGGTTTTTTGTTTTTGGAATGTTTTTCTTAGTTTTTTTTTGGAATTTATATATTCAAAGTGTAAAGTGAAAGAATGTAAGAACACAAGAAAATGGAGACATGTTGTATAAACAAAATTAATTAATTTAGAAAGCAAGCCAAACAAAAATAATAATTATGAATTAGGTATTTATGACGTTTTTTGTATGAAAATAGAAAAGTAGTTAGAAAGAAGGCAAACAAGCATGCTTTGCTTATGGCTTATAGACTAAAGATGAATGAAATTGAAAGCATTCCCTGCCTAAGCACAAATATTTTCAACTTTTCATAGAGTTTCAGAAAGAAGAGAAATGAGGTAAGGAAGATAAGAGTTTTTTGAAATACATAAATCCTTTTCGTATCTTTTATCGTTTTTAAGAAACAACTTAAAAGACTATACTAAAAAGTGAATTCAATTAAATGTACTGAATACGAATACGAAGGACTATAGGTAATTAGTTGCTTTCAATTAATAAGCGAATATGTAGCAATCTACATAAAAAAAAAATTAAAAACTTTAATAGCTTTAATATTGAACATAGCTACGAGTAAATGTAAACTACGGAAGTTCCTTAAAATCCTGACTACTAATATGGAGAAAACTTTTAATTGTAGACTTGCGTGTTGAAGGTTATTATTCATCAAAGAAAATAATATTGAAAATCCACTATTAAATAAGAAATATCATTGTAAAAGGTAATCCTGTCTCGTTGTATTCTTGAAAAATGATATTATTTGAGTCCAAAGTCTGGAAAACTAAGTTTTTTTTTTAAATCTAAATACTATACTTTATCAAAGGATTTCGTTCGTTATTCTGAATTAAAATTTCGCCTCATAAATTCTACCGTACATCAGATTTTGAACATACCAAAAATGGTGTTTTTAAAGCAAAGGTAAGACCAAAATATAGTCGAAACAATAAATTGTAATTGATAAAAGATAATTGTTCTGGCTTAATGAAAACGTGATTTCAACATCTGATATCCGTATTTTCTCAGATAGTTAGGCCGCTATCAAATTTCTGGACTCTCTTTACAAGCTCTATTACAGTCCATTACTGTCGATCATCTCTAATGGAGATGGCATAACAGTTTAATATTCACCTTTGCTGGGTGCGGCGTCATAGAAACATTCCAGGAAATTGTAAGATAGATGAACTCGCCAGAAATAGTACAGTAATGCTGCCATACCAATTACTACATGTTAACTATTGCTAATGCAAGGCGTTATGAAGAAGGCAAACATCAGGTGGAGTAACATCACCATGTGTCACGCCACGAAAACATTTGGCCTACACCAGATTTAAGGCGCTCAAGGTGCTTACTACTTCTAAGCAGATCGCATATAAGCTCGATAATAATAATCGGTGTCATAACCGGGCACTGTGTAATAGGAAAGCACGCCACGCAGCTAGGCGTATCCTCAAATGACTTTAGCAGAAGCTGCATGGTTAAAGAAGAGAGAATTCATGCCCTGATCTAGGAATTCTTCTATAACCATCTCAATTATATTAACATAATCAGTCTTTCACGTTTCGTAAGGGACTCAAACTTGTTTCATTGAGCTTAGAAAAGAGCCTCAAGATTTATGTGGAATCATAATGGGTCATTAAACTGGCCCAAGTGTATCGTTCTCCATTATACAGACAGCTACTTTAACTTAACCTAATCTACAGTTTAAATAATTTGATTATCCCTCTTAGTTTCCGGGAATTTTTGAGAGATGATTTGTAAGTCGTCATTTCACTCTATTTAATGTTTTGAAAAAGTTGTAATGCTTTCATGCTAAATAGACTTGTTTAGATATGCGTCGGATTCGTTATAAGAACAAAATAAGAAAACAACTTATGAAAAATCAGCTTATGCTTAAAACTCAAACAAATATGATTTTCGTGCGATTGGAAATTCAACAAGTTATATGTTAAATACTAGGAGTTTCGTGTTTTATTTTAAAAACTAAACGTTTTCAAATATTAATATTTAAGGACAACTTTTTTAAAAGTGATGAATTAATTTAAAACTAGTATTAAGTTTCAATACTAAACTTATGTTTTTTTTGCCTCTAAGGCTTTTGAAAATCGAAATACACAGTTTTTTTTTAATCTTGGTGTTATCAAGACAATCTGGGTCAACCCTGAACTAAACTGAAACTACGAACATTATAAGATGATTTAATCATTTCAATCGGCTAACAATGGAAAACAATATCACCCAAATGGCTCTTACATACGCTACGGTTGCAGCACCATGTATCCTTTTCATGAAATATTCGTATGTATGCCTTCGATAACTTCACGATTTCCATCTTTAGGTTCTTGAATCGGAGGTGGCGATTTAGCATAGACCATATTTTCACGTGGCCCAAAAAAGCCAAAAGGAGTCAAATGATAAAATCTTGGTGAAGAATTGTGATAATTTCTGGGAGAACTAAATCATCATTCACATGAGCGCGACTAACGAACGACGAATGAATTACAAAATGTGAGTTTATATACGTTTGAAGACATATTTCCACACAAATTCTTAACAAAACGATAGTAATATAGTTTCTATTTGATTTATGATGCATTCTTTTACTTTTCAATATCATATATTAATAAATTTAAGAAAACAAATTTATTCGTCGCGAAAAAAATTATAGTTGATACGAACTGTCAAACTTTATTCGCGTTCCACATTATCCACATTCGCAACGAATAAAAAAATCGCGCGTACTTAACCTAAAAAAATCGTTCTTGTTTTGGTTTCGGTGGTGAATGTCAAACTTCATTCGCGACGAATTAAAAACCCTCATGTGAAAGAAATGTCAAAATCGACGAATATTCGTTCATTCGTTGGTCGTTGGTCGTGCTCATGTGAATATTGCTTAAAGCATCTTGCACATGAGCTACGAACTGCGAACTGCGAACTGTGGATGTTCGCATATTTTGACTTTTCTTTCACATGAGCTTTATTTCTATTTGCAGACAGCGACGAATTGTCAACCCTTTTCTCCATATTTTCCTCAGCCATGATTTTTCACACAAAATAAAAACAAGAGTGGTATAATTTTGAGGTTAAGTTGAGCGCGAACAATTTATTCGTTGAAGTGTGGATGTTATGTGGAACGCGAATAGAGTTTGACAGTTCGCAGCAACCACACTGCGATTCCTTACTACCAAATTGTTTTTACAAAATTCTCTTGTTTTAGAGAACAAAATGCAAATTTTATTATCCTAATATTAGTGTCAATTGGTTTCTTATAATTTAAATGTGTTTTTGTGTGGAATTGACTTTTTGAAATTTGTAAAATCACGTTTGTTCGTCCATTCGCAGTTCGTTGCTCATGTGCAAGGCACTTAACGCTGTCAGAATTTTTTTGTTTGGAAAATTGTGAACCGTGACAATTTTTGAAGTGATTCTTAACAATTTCAATGCATATTTGAAGGGTGTATCGTTAAATTTTTAATTATGGCGCAGTATTCATGTGTCAAAAAATGACATTTTCAAAAGTGACAGCTTTTCAAATGACACATGAAACTTATAGTTCGAAAACCCTCTTAAAGTCATAGAACCAAAACCAAAATGATTTCTGTGTAATTATTTTTTAATTAATCTAACAAAAACCTACACAAATAACAAAGAAACTTTTTAACTTGAAAAGGAACGAATATTGCATACTTGACTTACTAAAAAACGAAAAGCGAGGTGTCTCTGACAGAATACCTAATATTTACGCAATTTCATATCTTAAATTAAAGATTTTATTACTAACCTGAAAGTCACTCTTCTACACAACTTTTTTCTCCAATAAGTGAAGTTTTAAATCAGTTTAGGTTGTAAAAAAAATCTTCAAAATATATATTATGTATTTTCTTTAGACGAAGAGAAATGATAAAAGATAGAAGATAGATTTAAACATTGATAGAATTCTATGAAAATTGGGTCTTTAAATATGGAAAATGATAAGTCCATGTAAAATATTTAAATTTTTGAAGAGTGAAAAATTAAATTTTGAAGAAAAAACCTCAAGAAAAAAAAGAATAGTGTTGGAAAAAAGAACATATATAATTTCGTTAATGGTTTGATGTCTTCATATTTATGTATATTGTTTAATTTCTTATCAAATCACGAACTCTTTTCCTGAGTGCATTGCGCATGTATGGGGATTTCAAAAATGATTCAGTTTCGAATCATTTGCATTTTGTAACCAAAAGAAAAACACATCACACTCTTATTTCCAATTAGTAAATTTGTGTAGATATCCATATCGATTTCTTGCAGTGAATTATAAAAAGTCATATCACTCATAATTTACTCCTTTTCTATAAAAATGCTTAATTTTATGACAAAATGCACATGCAGAGCTCTAATAATTGTTAATATACTAAATGACAGGCAATTTGTTTTTTTGTCTGCTACTCTAACCAAATTAAAATGTTGTTTAAAAATACTTCGATTGTTTCTAAAATTACAGCTACCAACCACAATCCGATTTATGTTTTATGCAATCAAATTATTTTGTTTTGTTTAATGATGTAGATTAAATTCTAATCCAGATACTTTTATGTATTTTGTTATTTCTGTTTAAGATGGTTTTGGTTTTGTATTTGTTTTTTTTTTTGAAGGTATTTATGTAGGTAATCTTACCACATACTCCTGTGTTAATTTCATTTTTCGTTTTTGACATTGATTTGTTTTTGCTTTCGTTTTCATAGATAAAGTTTGTTTTAGAAAGAATTAATAATGACTTATGCATTGTTTTTTAAGTTCCGTGTATCTATGAGATACATGATACGTAATTTTACATGACATTGGCATTGGCAACTCCAATTGTCGATCTACCACTTCTACTACTCCTTTCTCTGGGAATATTTATTGGTAGATTATTTGTATTGTCTCCGAGATAGTTTGTTGTATAAGCTGGAGGCGATGCTTGGGGCTGCAGTTGACTTAGATATTTATTACTATTTCCACTACCATTTGGCCGTTTTCGGAAATACGTATCGAACAGGGAACTTCGAGTTGTTGAACGTCCACCTAGGATGTAACTTCGTTGTGTCGATGTTCGGTGATGCTGTTGTTCGTCAAGTGTTTCATTGCTATCGATCTCCGCTGATGACGTGAAATCTTCGGATCCACCTTGGAGTTGTGTTGGGGATGATGTTTGTGATGATGGTGTTGCCATTGTTGATGTTGTTGTTGTTGTTGTTGAACTATAATTTGGAGGGGGTGGAGGACTGTGGCTAGTACGGTTTGAATTTTTTTGTTTATTTAAAATATTTTCTAGATAAAAATCAAAAGTTTTGCGCAGTGCTGAGATATCATAATCAAGTGTTGATGGAGTGCTGTTGTTACTACTTATACTACTATTATCATCAATATTGCTACTAGTACTAGAACTGATTGAGCTTGTAATGCGAGTTGTTGTTGTTTTTATGTGTTTCAAATATGTTCGTGTTTTATTGTTACTCATGTTTCGGAGTCGTATTTTACGATAGGGTTTTAATGGTCTGTTTGTTTTGAATTTTGTTTGAAACAGTGAATCGGGTGTTGATGTTGTTGTTGTTTCTATTGGTATGATTGTTGTTGTTGTTGTTGTTGTAGAAGGAGTAGTAATTGTTGTTATTTTGCTAGTAGATGATGATGATGTTTCTGATTGTGTTGTTATTGTTGTTGATGTTGATGTATTTAATTCACCGGTGAATTCAAACGACGATGCTTCATCTTCGTTATCATAATACTCATCATTGATATCTTCCTGCTCAGCGCTGCTAATTATTTTAATAAATGTTTAAATTTAAATAATAAAATTTGATTTGTATTTTCTATCTAAGTTAGTTAAAGGGTTTACAATAAATTGCTTAATTTTTCTGTCTATAGATATGTACTCGTATGTGAGGGAATATAATATTAAATAAGTTTTAAACAATCATATTTTTGATTGTGACGTTTTCTTCTATATTAAATTTGAATTAAAAAATTATGAAAATAATCAATTAACTTACTTATAAACCGCACGATATTGATTACTATAGTCCTGTATTACATTTGCTGGCAAAGGCGTACATCTGCCATCCAGACAGTGCTAAAATAAAAGAAAATTGTGAGTAATTCTGTCCAACAAACTCGATGTCTATGGTTTATTATGTAAAATGTATTATTTTTGTTTTCAAAAACATTCTCGAATGAGTATTTTGTATCGTTTTCATGTTTAAACTCACAAAAAAGACCTGTTTTAAGCATTTTCAGGTTTGTACCTCAACTCTTTTGTTTTTATATCGACATTAATTTTTATTGACTGAATTTTATAATAAAATTTAAGTTGAGTATACTCACCACTCCATTACCGCACGATGAACCTTCCGCTGCCGGTCGATACGCCACACAATATCCAGTTTGTGCGTCGAAACAGAAAAGTTGCGCACACACTCGTTCGTCCTTGAAGCAAGCATATGTGCCACGATCTCTTCGGCATTGTGCGTCCAGTGACAGTAAAGTCCCCGGAAGTGATCGACCAAGCGCACTATCTTCATGAGGAGCGTTATGCAAGCAACTTGCTGTATCCCCACTTTAATTAAAGAAGAAATACAAAATCAATTTTTCGGTTTTTCACTACAACTTAATTTTTATGTGAAGAAAACTTACTTCAAGAAATGATGAAAACTTTGTACTGTACACGGAGACCATCTGAATCCCCTTTCAGTGTGTCTTAAATCTGACATGATATAACCATCTTCCCAACGGCATCTTTCTGCTCCCGGACCGCCAAGATAACTTGGTGGTGGTGAACCATCATGTACTGCTCCCAATCTTCAAAGAAAAACAGAATCGAAACACACGGCAAACACACATTTTTGTATTACAATTTATTTCTCATAAAATATGTAAATAATATGAAAATATTTTTGTTTTTTATTCCAACTTACAAATGTCCAACTTCATGTGCAGCAACTATGATTCCACTGAAACCACCGGTATCCTCAATGATAGCGACACTGTTGACTTTTTCCAGACGTTTGTTGACCACGCATGCTCCTCCAACATATGCAAATCCTATGATTTATACAAGATGGTTGATATAAATAATTTAATTCAACAAATAAAAAACATTGCTCGAGTTTTCTTTTATTTCTTGTTATTTAATAAAAATTTACATTAAGCGAGTTGTGTCTTGGAAATTGAAATTGCATGCGTTTATGAGGAAGAAGAAGCATAGGTTAGAGATATAAGCGTATGAGGTGTATAAATAGTAATATCGAGGGAAAACCAGCACAGCTTTAAGTCCAATTTTTGTAAATATGTAGATGATGTTTTTAACTATTTACATATTTAAACTTCATACTTATATGGATGCTTTAAAATCAGTAAAATATTTGTGTTTTGCATTTTTTTTAAAATAAATTTTGTACAACTACCATTATTTAAAAAATAAATTTAATGTTTTGAAAATGTTAAAAGCAGACTTAAAACCATTTACCTCTTTACGATGATTCGTCAGCAAATATTAGACATATCCCTTCCCGATATGAAAGCATTAGTGTTAAAATATTAATTATATGTACAAGATATATTTATGCAATGTTTTAAATAAAATAAAAACATTGTTTTTTTTTAGTCACAAAGTAAGAAAATAAAATTAAAAACATTAGGACACATAAAAATAGTGAAACAAATAAAATTATCACATTTAAGTTTTTGAAGTAGTCAAGTAGTAGAAAATTAGATCTCAGAGATCTTTTTGACGGAGCCTAAAATCCTCTTGAGATCTCATTTTCCTGAAATATCCTATTGTAGATCATATAGAAAAAACAAACGAAGAAAATAGAAACCCTTTGGTGTAGTAATAAATCGAGAATCTAGACATAATTAAGAGAAAAACATTAAACAAAGGTCATCAAGTTTAATAAGAATTAAAAAAATAGATCAAATCCATTTCACAAACATAACGATATTGTAAAATAAAATGTACAATATTGAAAATAAATAATTTTGTACATTACGTATATAGTCAGGAAGGAGGAGGAGGAGAAAAAGTTTTCAGTCATAAGGTAAAGAAAATTTAGAAGATCACATTTTTGACAGTAAAGTTGTCGAAGAAAACAAAGAACAGTATAGATTCGAAAAATTCGAACATAGACAAATTTTGTTCTTATACAAATACATACATATGTACATATGTACGTTTGTACAAAGTACAGTTGTGTAGTTTTTTTTTTTTTTTTTTTAATAATTATTTGAATTACCTGCTGTACCACGTTTACATTCCCCATATGGAGTTGCTCTTCTGCACATATCAAGTCTTAAAAAATAAAAACATTTTCAAAAATTCTATTAATTTGACAAAATTGTTTGTTTGTTTTTTTAATCTTTAAGTTCAATAAGAGATCACTTCCCTTTTATCAAGAAAATCATATTAGACATTTTTGACAGAATAACCTTAATTTGTTTGAAAAGTAGGGTATTCTGAGGGCCATTTCCCGCCATCCAGGAATGCTTTTTGAAAACTGTAACCCACTGGCGACCTGATGTGTTATTTAAAATAAATTTTCATTTTGAACTTTTGAAGATTCAATTCGTTCACTTCAATATGATAATTTAAATATCTATTCCTAATCTCATTCCAAATTTGAGTTCAGCCACTTAAGTTATTTTATGTGGAATGCAAGTTGAAAAACTCAGATATACAAAATATAACAGCTCAAGAATTTCTTTCTTTCTTGTAGGTTAGGGTGGACCCATAATGTTATTCCGATCACAAAGTGCGAACATGAGACAAAATTTAATTATTATTTTAAAGGATATTTCCGTACCTTGTGCAAAAGGCATTATCTCTCTATACGCAAATTAATGGTATAGGGTTTTTCAGTTAATTTTTGTAATTTGTATACACGACAATTTTTAGATTTAACGAATTATCAAACTCATGACCAGGGATAGGATTTTACTAACTTTGCTTTTTTTTTGGTCAAACGGAAGATGAAATCGACTTTCGACAAACATGTTTCAAGCCCTGGTGATTGCAAATATATGTACTTTATTTTGCCTTTTGATACCATAATTGCCTTTTTTTGTCTATCTTCTCCATACCGTTGAGAATCCTTAGTTAAAAACCCATCTTTTTGACGATTCGATGAGATTGTTGTGGGCCGATGAGCTTAAGAGAGAAACGATTTTGTTATTCGTAACAGACGCTGCACCGTATGAATGAAGAAGAGTGGCAAAACTCTGCAAGGGTTGTACTCGGAAATGGTTCACGTAACTTGCGTCGCTCACGGTGTAAACAGAGTTTGTGAAAGCATACGCAGTCACTACTCAAAACTCAAAACGAACTTGAAAAAAAGTATTTCTGAAGACTCCATCTCGTATTGCTATTTTTAACGATATGGAACCTGAATTGCCACTGCCACCTCAACCTGTAAGTTTCTTTGAAACTGAATTTGAAGTCGTATTATTAACTTCCCATAGGAAGTTATTGTAATGGGTCCGATTTGTCAAATTGAAAATTTTGACATTTCTCGACGTTTCAAGGTCCCTAGAGTCGAAATAAAAGATTTTTAGAAAGATGTCTGTGCGTGCGTGTGTACGTACGTCCGTACGTTCGCGACGTTTTTTTCGTCGTCCATAGCTCAAGAACCAGAAGAGATATCGACTTCAAATAAATTTTGTTATACAGATAATAAGGCAGAAAGATGCAGAAAGGGCTCTCAAGAAAATTGCATGGGTGGTTTTTTTACCATAGCAGTTTAAAAAAAGGTGAACATTTTGGTTAACCCTAAATATCTCATGAACCAATGACGCTAGAGACTTGAATTAAATTTTATATTATATATTGTAACGTGATACAAAATAATTATATTTTTGGAAAAAAATTCAATTAACGGTTTTTTTATAAATCAAAAAAACTGAAAAAAAAAATTTGTCACTTCGAAAATTTTACGACTAAAATATGATTTCATTTCCAAAACAATTTTGTGCAATGAAGAATAATGTTTTTGACATCTGATAAAATTTTGAGAAAAATCGAATTGACAGTTTTTTTACAAAAAATAATAACCTAAAAAAATAAAAAAAAAGTTGGTAAAAATTGAGTTTTGACTCAAATATCTTTTTAAGACTTTGAGATATTGGCTTTAAACTACTTTTATCTTTCAAAAAATGTTGTTTTCAACATTCAGTAAAATTTTGAAAAAAATAGAATTGACAGTTTATTTACAAAAAATTAAAAACCGAAAAAAAAATTTAACAAAAGTTGTTAAAAATTGATTTTCGACTTAAATATCTTTTCAAAAATTTGAGATTATGGCTTCTAACTAATTTTAACTTATAAGAAATATTGTTTTCAACATTAGGTAAAATTTTGAGAAAAATCGAATTGACAGTTTTTTTACAAAAAATAAAAACCTAAACAAAAAAATTAATAAAAGTTGGTAAAAATTGATTTTCGGTTCAAATAGCTTTTCAAAAATTAAAAATATTGGCTTCAAACTTATTTTATTTCACAGAAAATATTGTTTTTTATATTCAGTAATTTTTTTATAAAAATCGAACAGTCCGCTTTTTCATAAAAAAAATAAAATCTATAAAAAATAGAGCGCAAATTTGGCAAGAATTGATACATTTAGACAAACTTTTAAGCAAGACAAATCGATAGACGGGATGGGAAGTTATCAGTGTGGGTCGCATCCCAGCCTCTTTTTGAATTTACATTTAAACTAGGCCTTAACTCGATGGGGTACTTGGTTAGAGGCAGCAGCATATTATGCGGACTATTTTGCTCGGATCAAAAAAATCGTCAGCGCTCTCGAAGGCGATGCAAGTTGTGTTGCATTTGCAAAAAAAAATTGAATGAAGATGAAGAACTGCAAGCGCAGCTGGCGTACATTAAAGTCAATTTTGTGTTTTTAGTCGATCCGAAAAAACATATGTTCAATGACCTACAAAAAACAGTTATATTTGAGAGTATGTATCTACTTATAATTCAAGCTAACAATATTCTCATCAAGGAACATCAATTGGCGAAGTGTTGCCTATTTTGAAAGACATTGAAGAAAATTTAAAAAAAGAAAAAGGGCTCATTGCAGAGGAAGTCTTGAAGAAGGGGCAGGGCTAAAAACGATTGAGCAGATAAATTCTGTAATAAACGGCGAAGTGGATTCCAAACTTCCAGGAAACATTGAAGTGAATAATGTTAAAAGTTTTAGATGGGCTCCACTCGTTTCAGCTGAAGTTGAGAGGTCATTTAGCTTCTTCACAACCCTTCTAAGAGACAACCAAAGAAGTTTGCTACCTGAGAACTTAAAAAAACTCTTGGTATTCCATTGCTACTATAATTAAATGTATTTTTGTTTATTTTCCTAGTATTTTTTAATAAATGCCTTTCCTTTGCCTTTTTAAGTGTTTTGTTTTGCCTTCTTTTAATTTTTTAGGTCAATAAAATCCTAACCCTGAATATGACAACAACAAATCTATTCCTTATATCATTCCAAATTTGAGTTCGGCGACTTAGGTTATCTTATGTGGAATGCAAGTTGAAAAACTCAGATATAAAAAATATAACAGCTCAAGAATTTCTTTCTTTTTTGTAGGTTAGGATGGAATTTTTATTTTAAAGGATATTTCTGTACCTTGTGCAAAAGGCATTATCTTTTATAAGCAAATTAATGGTGAAGGGTTTTTCAGTTAATTTTTGAAATTTGTATACATGACAATTTTTAGATTTAACTACTTATCAAGCTCATGACAAGACATTTAGTCAAACCAAAAACGTAAAATTTATAAATGAAGAGCGTTACGAAATAATTTATTACAACTTTCCACGTAGTTGATGACAAGTTGTCATATATTAATTTTTGGTAGAACATTTTTAACTTATTGAATTTCCCAACAACAGAATATGCGTTATTGGTCAAGTTATAACCTTTATGTGCTTCGAGAAATACAACTTCATCTACGTACATATATCCTATTACTGTTGTCAAAATTGTCTGTTCTTTTTCTTCTCATTGTTAAATTTTGTTGTTATGTCAAAGTTGAAATGGCATTTTTTACAAATTTGAATTTTTGAAGATAAATTTTAGCAAATACTATTGTTAAACATTGTTGACCTTCAAAATAACCAATATCAAAAATTATATGTTTTTGTTTGCTAAAAGTATTACTATTTGCATTATTTATACAATTTGTTTTGTTACTAATTATTGTGTATCCTGATTTTTCACTTCACTGGTCGACAATGTTTTCTTATTTTTATTTAAATTGCACTTTTCCAATGGGTTTTGGTCGCATTAATTCAAATCCAACTTCAAAATGAATGTATTACGTCAGGTTTTTGAGATATCACTTTTTTAAATTCGAAAAACAGTATATAAGGCTCATCGAGGCTATCTAAATTTATGAAGTAGCTTTTTTTCCAATAAAATCCGTGATGGTTTTTCAAATCTATAATCATTTTTTTCATTATTCAATATTTATATTATTTCATATAATATTCGAAAAAACTTCAAAAGTTGTTAGATTTCACCTGTCTTATAAAAATCTAAAGGAAAAACTAGACCATTTTTGCTATAATGGTTTTCAATAGAAAAAGGCAAAACGGTTTGAAAATTAGTTTTTTTCTTGTAACGAATCTGTTGAAAACTGGTATTTTTAAAACTTGAGCAAATAGTTAAAATTAGAGTTTGGATTCGAAATCAGCACTAAAAATTAAGTCCAAAACGTATTTTACAAAACTATTTAAGTGTCAAATTCAAGTTGTTCTCGAAACTTCATATAGATCAAATAAAGACTTATAACTAATGAGAGTTTTCAGAAACTAAGTAACATACTAAAATGCTTAAAATTGTATCTTAACACAATATATTGTTAAGAGATATTTTCAGTTTTAACTTAGGCTTAAAAAAAACCGTTTTTGGTTGTTTTTAGCATTTTTAAAGGGGCATGTTTTAAAAACCTTATGTGATTTAAAGGCGAGATTCGAATGGAGGACATCTTAATCCTCTAAATAGGTATTGTTTTGTTTGTTGGGAAGAAAAATGACGTAATTTTGTCGATCAGTGTTGTTCATGCGAAAATAGTTATTGACTTACATAAGTTTTGCTTTTCAGTTATTTTTGACTTTTCGAACAGAGTTCCCGATCTCTACATTTGTTTTTTAAAATTTTGTTTGTGCTAATTTCTAAATCTCTACAATCATTTTAATTTTATTAGCTCAATAACCTAAAATTCAAATATTAGGTAATTTGTTGAAACATTTCTATTAAAACTTAGTATCAGTAACACTACCCTCACTTAAGGGTTGGGTCTTTCGTTGTAGGTAAGAACAAATTTGTATTCAATTTCTTTAGCAAATTTAAAGCAAAAACAAAAAAAATAATTTTGTAAATACTTAGTAAAATAATTAATAAAATTATGCAAATATTTTGTGTATACATAAATATATGTACGTACCTCTCCATATTAACAATAATACTTTTGTGAGCTACTAAATTAAATAATAAATGACTATGTTCATGTTTATGTTGTTTTTGATGTTATGTTATTATTTGCATGTGCGTTATAATGGCAAAATGTTAAATTCTGTGTATTAATTCAATACTCAAAACAAAATAATATTTGTTATACTACTAATTTAAAAACAAAAACAATGAGTCAAAAATAGTAGTTTACCCGCAGTGCCTTTGGTACAACGACCGCCCTTTCGTCTGCGGCACATATCATACCTAAATTGGAATTTTGATGTAGTATAGAAAACAATATTCAAAAACATTTTTCATCTCAATATCACACAAAAAAATAAAATATTTCAAAAGTTTTTTAACTAAAATATTTTGTTTCATCACTGTATATGATTAAATGCGCACATAAGCTTACTCTTTGATATTGGAATTTATATATAAATTTATGTAAGTTAAGTAAGTACTTGTCAGTCTCTTTATGTTTTTGGTTCCTTCGGAAAGTTTCCAATTAAATTTGTATGTTTATTATTTCGAAACTGAAGTTCCACATGTACTGTACTCGTGTATATGTCATTCGCGAATCTGCGCTGCGTGGTGCACTATTTGGAAGCTAGCATACTCACTTTGTTATCGCCACTGCAATGTCGTATACCGGCAATCTACGTTCCCGGAACAGATATTTACCCATATCGGTTAAAGCGGCTGCTGAGTCGATGGCATCTCTGCCGACACGATTCCTTTCCAGATATGGAGTTGCATCTCTTCCCTGATGACGAAAACAAACAAATATACATCACCAATTAATTTTTTTTATCCATTCACAAAATTATTTTATTTACTTTAGTCAAATAGAGTCGTCTAAATAAATTTTAGTTATAAGTTAAATTATACTGATTCGATTGTTAGTATCGCACGAAGAGATAGATAGAAATATTTTATCAGATTGTAATAAATTATTAAAATACAACTGTGACAACTTTGTGTCTACCGATTTTTAGAAACTGTTCTTATGAATTAAAATCGTTTATATTAACTTAATATTATTTTGGTAGATAATAAATTACCATAAATGTATGTAAGTTTCTTTGATTCTGAAGTCGAACATGAAAATAAGTAATAAGCGAACTTGTAAGTGGTTTTTGTTTTCTAGCAACATGCTATATGAAATTTTAGATTTATGTTTAATGCAATTAAATGCGAGTTTGATCGGATAGATAATAATTTTAAGTGTGGTTTTAGTGGTTCGTTATAGCACCAAACGAAATAAAAGACAAACAAAAAATACGTTAAAATGTTGAAATTGACAAAAAAAACTATGTGCGTTTAGCACTCTTGGCTCCTACATAACGTAATTGATATGGGCTGGCTTAAACCACATCACCGCACTATAGGTCAATAAATCTTAGCGCTATAACTTAAAGAAAAAAGGTGTTTAATATATTCGAACACCACTTCTTTTTGGGGTATAACCACACGGTGGTAATTTTTGTGTGTAAAAACAAGGTGCAAAATCATTAGGAGAAAGGGCAAATATTTTGTGTGCCAATATGGGGGTTTACGCTGTGAAATGTTGCCGTAAAGTTTAATGCATGGAACTGTCATGTTTCAGGTCTGGAGTTCAATCTGAGGATAAAATATTTAAGTTTAATGTATCTTGTTTCATTATGAAAGTACTTGTTACTGCAGATTTTTTAATAAGAACTAACATAAACTGTAAATACAAGATTGAAGTTAAATTATAAAATTGACAGTATATGTATGTATGTATGTATAGAATTTCAATCTATATATATAAAAGTCAATGTCACTTTTCGTTGTAATGCCTTTACCGATTTGGCTAATTTTGGTCTTGAATTATTCGTGGAAGTCCAGAGAAGGTTTGTACGTAGAGGAAATTTAAAAAAAAAAATCTTGAAAAAGTGTAAAATCAACATCTTTCTATACTCCCTTATAAAAACAATTTGTACTAATACTTAAAAGCCAATTTGAACCTTTGGCAAACCAATCGAAGACAAAAAAGTGACGTTAGTTCTGTCAAACAAATTTAATGTCATCATATGTCATTTCATTTTATCAGCGATAATAATTGCTTTTTTGTGTTTATATTTTTCAAAATATTGATGAGTTGTTGAGTGAAGGTAAAATGCCACGAGCAAGACGACCAAACATAGGCCGGCGAACGCGTAATGCAAATCAAGTGGCATTATTAAGACGATTTAAGGCTACAGATGAACGCGCACAAGCTAATGCAGCGCAGCGGGAACGTCCTGCACAGAATAGATCTGTTGAACCTGTACCTGTACTTAATCTTGCACGGCGATAACGAATACGTCGTGCTGTTTTGGATGAAATGCCGCGTGCTGCTTTTAATTACAATAGTCAGATTGATTATAGTATGTACGGATACATTGGAATGATGGACGCAATATGTCCTCCACATTGCGGCTAACTTTCCAGGTGAAACGCCCGGCATGTGTTGTGCTAATGGTAATGTGAGATTGTCAACATTAGAAACATGGGACATCTCAAAAGTCGAAGCACTTTTTAAGTAATATTTAACAATACAATTTGGCATTTCAAATTACTTCTTTTGGTGCTAATAAAATTATTAGAGATAATTTTGTACAGACTTTTAAGGTAAATACCTCAACAGGATTGTTCCATGTTTATATCAATCTGAATCATAAAGTCTTAAAAATTCTGATTCAACATCTACCTAAAATTACATGTTACAGATTCAGGGCCAGATTTATCATCAAGCTGGTTCGTTATTGCCATACCCCGACGCTGATTATCAATTTTTGCAAATTTATTTTATTGGTGATTAAATTCGTAAATTGGATCAACGTTGTGCAATTGTTTCAAATACAAGACGAGAAATTATTCTTGAGCTTAAAGGTTTTTCCATCGGCATAACGCATTAGTTCAATTGTTCAAAATTGTTCTTGATCGTATGCCATCTGATAATCACAAAATTGTAATAGCACCAAATTGAATACTGCTGCTACTTTATTAGAAGGTGGTCGGATCGCACACTCTGCATTAAAACTGCCTTTGAATGTACAGGTGATTGAAACAACTTGCAATATTTCGAGAAATTCTGCTAAGACAAAAGTTCTGCGATTAACGTCAATTATTTTATAGGATGAGTGCACAATGGCGAATAAAAAATCAATAGAAGCATTTAATCGAACAATGCAAGATTTACCCGGTAATCAACAGCTTTTTGATGGTGCTCTGATATTGCTGTCACCTACATAATGATGCACTTCAATTGTTAGAAATTGGTGATGGCAAAATACCAATCGACAGTACCAACGGATTGATCACTTTACCGAACAATTTTTGTACAATTGCGCAATCTATAGATTGAATGTGTTTTTCGGAATATTCTTCAGAATTACAGAAATCATGATTGGTTGAGAGAACGCGCCATTTTAGCACCGAATAACATTCATATCAATGCCATTAATTTTCAAATTCAAGCGAAACTGCCAGGTGTAGTCACGACATATAAATCAATTGACAGTGTTATGAATCAAGATGAGGCAATGAATTATCCAAAATTCATTGGAAGCGGCTGGTATACCACCGCATTGCTTGAATCTGAAAATTGGTTCTTTGATTATATTATTGCGAAATATTAATCCACCAAAACTGTGTAATGGCACCAGATTGGCAGTGAAAAAGTTATTGCCAAATTTGATTGAAGCTACAATCTTAACTGGTAAATCAAAAGGAGAAGTGTGTTTGATACCGCGTATCCCTATGATTCCAACTGATATGCCATTTGAATTCAAAAGATTACAATATCCATGGCCAACTTTATGTTGCCTGTTCCATTGTCGGTAACCCCAACTGTTTTAGACTAGCCCATATTTAACCCATATATTTTAGTTTTTACTCTTTGCTGATAAATATAATATAAACAATAATATATCATTAAATGACCCACATTTGGACTTTTAAATAGCTAGCAATTTAAAATATTTTTTGTTTGAATAAATGAACTTAATAATCATTTTTTTGTTACTATGCCTTATACGTAGCGAAGCACGTACCGGCCCGCTAGTTTATTCATAATTTTCATTTCTTTAACGTTTTGACTGACACAACCTATATTTATTTATCAATGTTTCTTCAATTTAAGAATATGTGTCTTATGACACCACCCACTGGCACCACAACCTGCAATTGTACCTACATATACCTACTAGAGGAAAAGCACACTTTGTAAGTTCAGCATGGACCGCCTAATATTTGTCCTTTAAATGTTAAGTAGATATCGGTTGTTTAGAATTAAATATTTCAGAAATTGAAGATTGTCTCTTGAGTAAATGATGGCAATAAACCAATTCCAGACGAAATTCCACCTATTGTTCTTTAAAAGTGTGGCTACTTCTCTTGCTGAACCGGTTTTCCAATTTTTTAGGAGCTCTTTAGTGAACGGCGAATTTATTCCAGCATGGAAGAAATCAGGCTTGAACCCTATTTACAAATCAGGGTCAAGTTAAGGAATACATTTCACCGCCAATATGGTTTCGTTGCAAGAAGATCAACAACGACTAATCTTTCTATTTTTACAAATTTCATTTTAAATAATCTCGAAGATTGACATCAAATTGATGCAATTTATACCGATTTTTCAAAGGCATTTGATAGAGTAAGTCAATCTATTTTAATTAAGAAATTAAAAAAAAACATTGGTTTTCAGTCTAAGTTTTTGAAATGGTTGAATTCCTATCTTAAGGGTCGAGTTCAATTTGTATTCATTGAGGAATTTCTCTCAAAACCAATTTTTGTTTCATCTGGTGTGCCCCAAGGTAGCCATCTTGGACCACTTCTTTTCTTAATTTTTATAAATGATTTACCTAGTATTTTCCTCAATTCTAGTCTACTTCTTTTCGTCGATGACTTTAAGTTTTTAAGATGAATAAAATCTATTAAGGGCTGCCATCTTCTACAAGACGATATTTCAAAATTATCCCAATGCTGCACGAAAAACCAATTATATTTAAATTTCGCTAAATGTCAATGGTTTTCTTTTTGTCGAAACTTTTCTGAAATCATCTACAAAACTACAAAATGGAGAATCAAGTTCTTGAAAGAGTTAGGGAGAGGAAAGATCTTGGTTTAATTTTTGACCCTAAACTTAACTTTGTTAAGCACATTGAACTTAGTGTCTCCAGAGCAAATTCCATTCTCGGTTTCATCAAACGCAATAGCATAGACTTCAAAGACCCTTTTGCTCTCAAATCGCTTTTTACCTCGTGTGTAAGACCAATATTGGAATACTGTTGTGTAATCTGGAACCCTTTTTATAAAATTCATTCTAAGAGAATTGAAATGGTCCAAAAATGTTTACAAGGTTCACTATTCAAAAATTTGAGTGGAACATCGAAACTCCATCATAAAAAAACTACATGCCAACTTTTAGGTATTCAATCACTTGTATGCTCCATCGCGACAACTTCTAGTACGTTGTTTGTTTCGAGAAGATGTACACAGTTAGTTGATGAAATAAATAAATAAATACATAGAAGGCCATCTTAATAGTTTTAATTTAAAAAATTCAACTGTCTTACGAAAACAATCGATATTTAAATTTATCGGTGAGTCTTTATTAACTTCAGAAGCGGTTGATATAGTTGATAATTTAGTATACTAGAATCCATAGATGCCTTGAGTGTACAAACATAAGTCTTTATAACAAATCAAAAACTTCAAGTGTTAAAAGAAGTGAACGTTTCATTGGAATTTTTAAATGCCAACCGGCATTGCGGTAATAAAAACAGAAGAATTATTACACTAAATAATTTATTTGTTTTCAGTTTTTTTCTCCATTTTTATACTTATTTTTTCCTAACTCACGATCTAAATACGTGAGTTAAAATATAATTTTTCAGTTGATAAGCACGAATCTTCTTCAAAATCAACACACAAAAGTCAAACATTATTTGATCGGCTTTATAATCATACCACGAGTATAGTATTAGTTGTAGAATTAAAGACTTAGTTTTATAACCTATTCACAATATCTGTCAAAAAGAATCAGTCCTTAGATCATTTCTCTTAGGATTTGTGCCATTAAAATGGTGATCCCGTCTGGATGCAAATATAATGTTGCAAAAAAGTGAAAGGTTTTGCGGTTTTGGTTTTTTGTTTGCAAGTCTAAGAGATGAATCTTCATTTCAGCGCGATCTTGACTTGTTGATATATTGTATAAGAAACTAGTTATAGTTAATATATTTATTTTCATATACGACCGACCTACGCGACGACGACGACAACGAGACGATACCGGCTCTAAGAAGCTATAAGCTAGATTATTGATTGACGTTTAGTTAGCTTAGGGGGTTTGTTGATGGTAAGCTTAATGATGCGACATGTTGTTCTTATGCAATTTGTTTATTAGATGCAAAAACATATCAAATACATGCAATGATGATAAGCCATGGAATCATGAAAACATATTATCTAATCGCGTCTTATGGAAATATTGACCTATTCATTTTGGAGAGTCATGTTATAGCGAAGCTATATTAAGTCTAACAATGTAATGTAAATCCTTCAATAAAAAGAAGAAGTTGTTTTTGAAATTATTAAACAATTATTTGAAATATTTATTATTCACTATTGTTTAGAATGCATTTAGTTACGCAAGAGAAAGCAAGCTTAAAATATAGCATCAAGTCCTTGTTTTCTAGGCGAAGCTTCGGCTTAAAACATTATTTCACATTGAATTAATGAAACTTTGTTAACAACCTTGCACCTTCCTCAAATTATTTTGTATGTTAAATTTTGTGCAGCTAAGTTTTTGACCTAGCATCAAAATTTTATCAATAATTTATTTTGTCTTGAACTGTTGTTAAAATTCTCTCAACTATTTTATACATTTTGCAATCGATTACCTTCTAATAAATCACAACAAATTGTGTCCCAGACGAACACTATAGTTGAATTCTTGACCGAATAAAGTATAGACATTTCATAAGAGTCTCTCTAACTCTATATTTGCGTGATGAAAATTAGAGTATTTGATTGAGAACCTTTTCATGGCGACAGGAGCATCTGATGAATGTTAATCATTTTATTTCAATAGTTCAATCGTGATTTCATTAATTCAATAGATTTATTATTATTTTGTTTTGTTAAGTTTTGTGTTTTGTTTTTTTTTTCTGTACATAATTGCAAGGCCAAAACGTGTAGAGTACCTACCATGATCCCGCATGATCTACAACAAATAAAATGAAACCTTTTTAAGTTTTTTTATTTAAGACCAGTTTAATTTTTGTCTGCAAAAATATTTTGAAGGCTAATCGATTTAATTTAATTTTATTTTAATCATTTATTATGTGTCTTACTTTTGATATTTTATCGATTGAGATCTTATTTAATTTTGGCAAATGATTAAATGTATATAGTAAAGTCAAGATTTTAAACTTGATAGATCAGATATTTAAAAAAAAATGATTTTTTAATGGTAATCTCTAATAAACGTCTCATTGAAATTAAAAATAAACCTTCAATAATGAAGATTAAGAAAACTAGTTTATATATTTTTGTATCACAGATGGCAAAACCAGATGTTTCAAAAGATGTTCTAAGTCTTCTTCAAGAAGGAAATAAACCATATTCTGTAAATGATATTTTTGAAAAATGCGGAAAACAACATGGAAAGGCTGCTGTTCAAAAGTCTGTATAGAAAATTGTATTTACAATAATTCAAGATATTAAATTTAGAACTTTTTTTTTATATCCATAGATCCTTGGATTCACTACTGTTTCGAGAGAAAATAATTGAAAAAGCTTTTGGAAAGCAGAAAATATATTTTATTCGTCAATCAAACTATGATGCAAAGGAGGTAAGTCTAAAATGATTTTTTGATATTATTTCGCCAACATGAAAACATGTTTACATTTTTTGTTTAGGTTAAATCGGAGATACAAATTCTAACACAAAAGAAACTCCAACTCGATTCAATTTCAAAAACCAAACAAGATAAAATTCGAGAATTGGAAACAAAACTCAAGTCTTTCTCAGCAATTCCCAGTTTGGAAGCTTTAAAAACAGAAAAGAAAAATCTACAAGAGTCTGTTGATGAATTAACTTCGAAACTAGATAATATTCGTGCTAAACAGGGTGTTAAGGTAAGAATAATTTCCTATATTTTAAAAATATACTTTTTTTTATATATATTTTTGTTTTGTTGCTTAGATTTCATCGGATGATATTAAAAAAGTTGAAAAACGTCATGTGAAATATCTTTCAGCTTATCGTAAACGAAAACGTATCTGCACTGATATGATAGATGCAATTCTTGAGGGCTATCCAAAGTCAAAGAAAATTTTAATTCAAGATATTGGATTAGAGACAGATGAATCGGTGGGATTTACACCTCCAAAGTGAAAAGAAAATTTAAATTTATAAAAGAAAATTTAATAATTAGTTTTATGTTTATTTGCATCTAATATTTTCTTGTAATTTGTTTTTGTGTAAATATTAAGACATTTTTTGAATGAGTACCTACCTACATATGTACATATTTCTGGCCTTGAAACAAATTTAAATAGGATAATATTTACGTTTTTGTGATTTGCAAACAAGATGTACATAAATTCACTTTATCTTTAATTGTTAAAAAAAAATGTTTCAAAAAAAAAAGGAATTTTTTGTTTTATCTTCAAAAAAAGGCTTACATATTTTTATTTATTATTTTTTCCACAAATGTTTGACTTACAAATGGCCAAAGCTTAATAATTCTGTTTTATATCGTGAATATTACTCGAAAATCTTTATGTTTTTACTTTATTTGTTAAGGTATACAAAATTTATAAAGATATACTTTTAAATAAATCTCTATGTACACCTAATTTATGTACAATGTATTAAGTTACAGAAAATTCATGTGCTTCAATTGCAAGGGACTTATACGTACAAGTTAAAAATTGAACAAGTTTAGCGGTTATGAAGCATAACAGCAAAGATCTAGATATATCGAATGTAAGTGAATTTGGCAAATTTGCACTTATCATTTTTTTACCATCATATCGAACCAAAACTTTTTTTTTTTAGATTTGCTATAGCATAGCATAACATAACAAAATAAGGCTATATAATCTTGTTATTTGCTAATAAATGATCAGGTTGATTGGTAATCTTCAGATACATATAAACTTCTTATAACAAAAAAAAAAAAACATTATTACCAATGTGCTTTGATGGAACTAGTTTATGTGTTTTAATGTGTTCCACCGTCCAACTACGCGACGACTACAGTGGCTACGACCATCACCATGGTGTTTTTTTTTGGTCGTTGAGATAGAAACGAATGAATTACCCAGATAACTACTTTACTCCTTTGTTGCAGACTTGTTAAGCTAAGCTCTATAGTCAACTAATTGGTGATTTTTAAATGAATCCATTGTTGAAAGTGTGAGTGATCGCTTTGAAAGATGACTAGAATTATGTGTTGATTTTTAATACCATATTTCGAAATTTCATATCCGATCAGATAATTGAGAAAAATTAATGGTCAATCGGCTTTCTTATGTCTGAAATTATGTCAATTGACAGTTGAATTTTTCGAAATATGTAATGGACTTTGGTGCCATGATAGCTGGTTAACACTTTTTATCAATATAGAAATCTTAATCTTCAAAGTGTGAAATTGTTATAAAGTTATAAGAAGTTTATCTAATCGAAATATTTAACTTTGAAAAATAGTATAAAATATGTACGAATACCTTATACAGAAATTGTTTACATAAAAATTGAATTGGTCAAAGTCCAAAATTAAAATCTTTAAACTAAAAGTGTATATCGGGAGGTCATAGAAACCTTTCAAATAGAATATCTATGGTTTTACTATGCTGTATAGCCAAAAGTCCTTGTCTGTTTAAAAATTCAGTACAAATCAGTCAAACTTTTATATCTTTCAAATGAAAAAATAAATTTAAGCCATTGTTAATTTTATATAACCGAAAAGTTGTTTGTAATCTATACCGGATAACCAAATAAAATGAATGCAGTCACGACCAAAAATTTATTTCTACAAAGGAACTCATTTACTTTTGTGTCATCCTAAGTTGAATATATGAATATTACTTGCTTTCTTAATAATTTAATTTTTTTTCCTACATTTATATATGTGGCAAAAAGATTTAAGAAAATAAAATATCTTCAAAATTATTATTTTTACTTAAGATATACTTGAAATTATGCATACACCTCTGTGTATGTCTGTTAAATGTGCATAATATGAGAAACAATCAAAAGAAAACGTGCTGCATTCACTTTGAGTATACGATACGATACAAGTAGTTACTCTAAATAATTTACCACAAAATGATTTGTATCTTTCAAAGTTTTATTTCACAAACAAACCGCGAAATTGTGGTTTTTGTGTGACTTCCTTGATGTGATTTATGCTTGAATAGCGAGTATATATGTATATTTTCATATGAAAAAGTTAAGCTGTAGTGATGTTCCTTTGTTTATTCATTTGCTTTATTTCAAATTGTAACAGTCTCTATATAAGTATACAAATGCAAGTGAATATGATTTTTAAATATCAAACAAAAGTTAAGTCAAAACTCAATGAACCCATCAAAAAAATTATTATTTTTGATGAATAAACAGCATACTGGCCCCTTAGAACTCAATGTATGTAACTAGTATAAGAAAATTACGTTAAACGTGTAGTAGGATTTATAAGTTATATGAGGTTTGTTTCTTAAGACTTCATAATTTTTCTTGAAATCGAGTTCCCTTATCAGCTCTTTTATTTAGTAATTTTGCAATTATTTTGTAACAACCAGGCTAGAGATTTTTTGTTAAGATAATATGAACTTGAATTCGAACTTTACTTTAGTTAACTGGCCAAGATTTTGTTGAAATTTTCAAATTTGAAAGTTAAAATCGCAAATTTTTTTCCAATCTTCTTCTTAGAGTAGCTTTCACGAGTCCGAGTTTCTTATGTGTAGAAAGTCAACTTAATATTTTCAAATAAATTCATGGCTCTTTTATTTATAAATTATGCGGTATGAATCCCATGATTATTTTTTTCATTCAAGGACATTTCCTAGTAACTTCTTTGTTAGAAGAGTGTACGCAAAGTAAACTTTACCTCCTGTTCATTATCAAGAGGTTGTGAAATTGATTACGAAATCAATATCGAACTTTGTATGCATTTGATCACTTCTAATTTAATATCGATGAATATTGCCTTTAGTTATGTATATACAGTTGTTGTTTTTTGTACGTAAAATTCAAATTGATCTTTTTAAAACTCGTTTATTGGCTGTTAACTATCTTAACCATAAGCATATAATTCAGTGCTCATAAAGCAACTCTCGGTTATCTTAAATCATTTTATAATTAAAAATTTGTCAAAAAATTTATGATTGCAATTATTTTGGTAATGAATTCCAACAACATCAGCACCAACAACAACAACACAAAAAAAAAACCATAACTTGGAGCCCCGAAGACAACCAAACCGGCTATAAAGTAATTTTGTACCTATGTCAACATCAAAACGTACACACACTTTCGTGTGTGAAAATGTCAACTTCTTATAGTGCTTGTGCTGAACTGGTCATCTTGTCTTATGAATGTAATAACTCTATATGAAAAAGCCTATTGACATTTAATTTTATTTTGCTGGCCATTTTAATTACATGTTTGGTAGATAGATATTTTGAAATAATTTTTAACTTAAATTAACTTAAGTTGCAGCAGAATTATTACAAAATAGTTGTAGTGGTAGTCTTAGTTGTTGTTGATTGTTCACTTAAAATTTACTAATTTTTCAAACGTTTCGTATCAGCTAAAAACTGTAGAAACAAAGATTAAGTCTGACCTTAGATTAAAACACCAATTATTTTAGCTTTATCAAGTTTAAGTAACATTATTAAAAACCACTGAACTAAGGTTAACTTTTTCCTTGAAGAAACTCCAACAAGACGAATGCTTTTATTGCTGTTTTTATTTTTTAATATAAACTAGAAAAGGTCAGAGCAATTCGTCTAACTGAAGATACTGTCTGCATTGATTAATAATCCCAATTTCAGACAGATGTTAACTGACCGACGCCAATCTTGGTGTTGCAATTTTAAATCTACATGTTAACCAAATCTTTACCAAAATCTGTCAAATTGTATTCAAGGCTTTCGCGATTGCAGTTTCATTTCCGAAAGTTGATTTTCCGTGTAAAAACTTCGTTTACGCATAGGTGATATGGCAAACAACCCCCGCCCCACGTTCCTCTCCCTTCAAAAACCACACCTGTATCCTGTTTTAAAATTTTTTCAAAGAGTAAGTGGCCAGCATATATCAATTTGACAGCTATTTGCATTTTGGTTTCCTTGAATTTGTCAAAATAAAATAATAAGACACAAAAAAAAAATGTGTGTATTAAAGTGGATTTCCTTAAGGGGGCGCCATATACAAGTTGTTAATATAGCCTAACGCTGCCAATCTAGTCCCCAAACTCAACTCATATGAGTGTTTTTTGTTTTTAATTTTATTAGTCAGTTAAAAGCGTACCGGTTTCCTTTCTAACGTTTTTTTTCTCCTTAAGGAAAAAATAAACTATACCTATGCTTCTCAAAAGTAGTGTGTGGTTGCGCCCCAAAAAAGAAAAATTGAGAGGAAATAGTTATGTTTATATATGTATGTACAGAGCGTATTTTTCTATCTACTATATCACCATCAAATAAGGCCAAATGGATTTTCTATTGCGAAATCCATTTGCCTGCCCACTCTAATGGCTTAAAGTTAGTTTTTTTTTCTCTTGGTCTACATTAGAGGCCACTAAACTACTTATTTCGCAGTCCTGTGACACGCGTGCAGTGCTGTCGCCGCTGCCACCGCCTTCAAGCTTTTTCCATTATTGATAAGAAATATGTATATTAACGTGGTATTACATTACGATTGCCCAATTTAAATCGGCATGATACCAAACAATAACAGAAATATAAACTTAACAATATCCTTTTAGATCACAGGCTGGCATGGCATAGCATATGGATCATATATGAATGCTAAGCATGCTACAATGCGGAACCAAGTTAAAGTTATAAATTCAATTGAAATAAACACCCCCGCATCAGCCACTCACATTTTGAATTTCATATATGCTTCAATACCACCTACTCTCGTTTTCTTATTTAATATTTAATAATGCACTAGGCACTTTATGCACCTGGCTTGAGGGCATGATGTATGTAAAGGTACATTGGTTAGGCACAGTAGAGATAATTTGGTTAGACCCAGTTAAAAAGATTTTTGGTGATTTTGTAATTTTTTGTATCTATTCACCTGGAGACAAAATTCAAGGTTTCAATGAAACTAGTTTGTTCTGGAAAATGATTTGGCCGCCAAATAAGGCCTAAAATATGTTTTTTAAGCTGCCTTCCTCAAATGATATTATATTTCAAAAATTTGCAAACCTTATTGTTAAACGCTTGACATTTTACTACAGTAATTAGCAATTTGCTAAGTAAAGCACAAAATCTTTTTTATTAGAAACGCTGCAAAAAACAAACAACCAAAGCCAAATCTAATAAAATAGTCCTTCATTTGAAATATTATGAAAATATAGCCATTTTGTAATATACTATAATAAAGGGTGATTTTTTAGCTATTATCTTTTTGGCAACACTGGTTTAATCAGCTGACGCACGTTTCGTGTTTTGTTTTACCGTCAAACATCTTCAGTTTGGTCTATAATTTAATCATGAACCGTCTTAGAAACCCGTGGCATGATGGTTAGTGCGTTGGACTGTCATGCGAGAGGTCTTGGGTTCAATCCCTGCCTGTGCCACCTTAATTAAAAAAAAAAAAAAAAGAGTTTTCACGGGTACTGCCTCTTGCGAGGAATTGACAAATTCTCCAAGAGTAATTCTTGTCATGAAAAAGTGCTTTCTCAAAATTAGCCGTTCGGATTCGGCATATAAATTGTAGGTCCCCTCCATCCCTGACAACATTACTCGCACACAGGAATGGTTGAGAGTTGTAAGTCACTAGGCCCTGGTTCTCTACGGACTGTTGCGCCACCTAATTTATTTAATTTTAGTCTTAGAAACGAACAACGCTTGCAAATTATTGAGTTTTATTATCAAAATGCGTGCTCTGTTAAGAAAGTTTATCGCGCACTTCTTCCATTTTATGGTCAGTTTAATCGACCCACTGTTCGGCTATTCGGGCTATTGTGACAAAATTTCGCACCAAATTTACATTTTTGGACATTCAACCACCAACACGCTTACGTAGAGTGCGAACTGAAAAACATATCGCAGCTGTATCGACCAGTGTTAATGATGACCATCAATTATCGATTCGTCGCCGTTCGCAGCAATTGGGCCTCTGTTACTCAACAACGTGAAAAATTTTGCGGAAGGATTTAGGTGTGATGCCTTTTAAAATACAGCTGGTGCAAGAATTGAAGCCGAACGCACTACTGCAACGCAAAATTTTTGGTGAATGGGCTCTTGGAAAGTTGGCCGAAGATCTACTTTTTTACCGAAAAATAGTGTTCAAAACGAAGCTCATTTTTGTCTCAATGGGTACGTAAATAAGCAGAATTGTCGATTTTGGAGTGAATATCAGCCAGAAGCTTTGCATCCAGAAAAAGTCACAGTTTGGTGCGGTTTATGGGCTGGTGGCATCATTGGACCGTACTTCTTTAAAGATGATTTGAATCGTAACGTAACTGTGAATGGTGAGCGGTACCGTGAGATGATATCCAACTTTTTTTTTGCCCAAAATGCAAGAGCTTGACTTGCATGACATGTGGTTTTAGCATGACGGTGCCACATGCCACACAGCACGCGCAACAATGGACTTATTGAGAGGCGAGTTCGGTGAACATTTTATTTCACGTTCGGGACCGGTCAATTGGCCGACTAGATTGTGCAATTTAACGCCTTTAGACTATTTTTTGTGGGGCTATGTTAAAGCTCATGTCTATACAGACAAGTCCGCTTCAATTGACGCATTGGAAGACAACATTGAAGCATTTATTCGTGAGATACCGGCCGAAATGTTGGAAAGATAATGCCGAAATTGGACTAAGCGGATGGACCATTTGAGGCGTAGTCAAGGTCAACATTTGCATGAAATAATCTTTAAACATTAAATTATAAGGACCGTACTATCGATTCAAATAAAGATTTCATGCATTTTTCTGATTTTTTTGTTGTTTTTTTTTTTAACTTCCCATAGGAAGTTATTGTAATGGGTCCGATTTTTCAAATTGAAAATTTTGACATTTCTCGAAGTTTCAAGGTCCCTAGAGTCGAAATATAAGATTTTTAGAAAGTTGTCTGTGAGTGCGTGTACGTCCGTACGTCCGTATGTCCGTACGTTCGCGACGTTTTTTCGTTGTCCATAGCTCAAGAACCAGAAGAGGTATCGACTTCAAATAAATTTTGCTATAAAGATAATAAGGCAGAAAGATACAGAAAGGGCTCTCAAGAAAATTGCGTGGGTGGTTTTTTTACCATAGCAGTTTAAAAAAAAGGTGAAAATTTTGGTTAACCCTTAATATCTTACGAACCAAAAATGCTAGGGACTTGAATTAAATTTTATATAATATATTGTAACGTGATACCAAACAAGTATATTTTTTGAAAAAAATCCAGTTAACAGTTTTTTTATAAATCAAAAAAACTGAAAAAAAAATTTGTCACCTCGAAAATTTTACGAATACAAAATGATTTTATCTCCAAAACAATTTTGTGCAACGAAGAATAATGTTTTTGACATCTGGTAAAATTTTGAGAAAAATCGAATTGACAGTTTTTTTTACAAAAAATAAAAACTTAAAAGAAAATTTAACAAAAGTTGGTAAAAATTGATTTTCGACGCAAATATCTTTTCAAAACTTTGAGATATTGGCTTTTATCTTTTAAAAAAATTGTTTTCAACATTCAGTAAAATTTTGATAAAAATCTAATTGACAGTTTTTTTACAAAAAATAAAAACCTAACAAAAAAACAATACTAAAACTTGGTAAAAATTTACTTTCGACTCAAATACCTTTTCAAAAATTAAAAGTATTGTCTTCAAACTTTTTTTATTTCACAGAAAATATTGTTTTCGATAATCAGTGGTTTTTTTTATAAATATCCAACAGTCCATTTTTTCATAAAAAAATAAAATCTACAAGAAATAGTACGCAAATTTTGGTAAAAATTGATGTTCGGTTCTTTATATCTCTCAAATTAATTTAATTCATCTAATTAGTAAAAATTTAAGAAATGCTACTAAAATTGGTAAAAATTTGTTTTTCACTAAAAATCTATTTAACAAAACTAGATTTTCAAACTAAACTAAGAATAATACGAATAATTCAACTGACAACTTTTTTAACCCAACACGAAAACCTACAAACTTTGAAGCAAGACAAATCGACAGACGGGATGGGAAGTTTTCAGTGTGAGTCGCATCCCAGCCTCTTTTTTTTTTAATTTTCCTATAGCTTTTAAAAAATCAGTTTGAAATTCGAAAGATCGCATCTTTTTGGCTTAGAACAATTACTAAATGGTATACTACGGCATTACTAAAAATGAAAAAATACACCTTCAAGAACACATTAAAATTATTTAAATTCACTACTAAAATGGTGAAAACTTTTCCATCACATTTCACAAAACTCAAGCTTTTTTGGGTCACGAAACTGGTGGTGTGGAGCAAGAGTTTTTGAGCTAAAATGTTTCCTTTTAAATAATCAATCTATTAAAGTAGACCTATTCTATGAAATCGGAGTGTAATGCATGAATTTAGGGTGCGAGAGTGACCTCTTAAAATAACAAAAACAAAAATAATATAAGAATAAACAAACTGTCGCTTGTTATTTTGAAAATTTTTGATTATGATTGGATCAATAAATTTAGAAGGTGAATGTTGGGGGCTTGGGTTTTCTGGAGTACGACTCTACGAGTGTTATGTATGTATGTATTTACTGTTTTTTTTTTTTTTTTTTTGTGACCAGTAGCCCCATGCTAAGGCGACGACGCAGTTACTGGACAATATTTTTTGGACTTTATTTGTGATAAGTTTATGTGATATTACAGGTAGGGTCGTTAATCTTATTAGATTTTGCGAAGGCGTTGATAGTAATTGGGCCATATGGCCAGTTAGTCTAACATTGTCTTTTTTATGTTAGATTTGGAGGAATTTAGGTTTATTTTGGAAAATCATAAACTTTATGATTATTGAGTTGTTTCTTTTTCGTCATGGCCATTTAAAGTTGTTGTATTTTTCTTCCTTAGTTGGACCGTTTTAAAAAAAAAAAGAAATATAAAAGAAACGACTTCTGAAAGTAAATTTAACATATGTATGTAGAATTCAAAAAGCTCTAAATTACCTATAATTTCAAAAAGGTTGAAATAAATTAATCATTCGGTTGAGCAGTTAATAAATTAAATGTCTTAAGCCCTGCCTCCAAAAAAAAAAAAAAAAACACCAGTGTAATTTTACCAACCCTGAATATGAGCAAACAACTTTAACTAATTCAAAGTTCATCATCTGCCATTCAGCTTAATACAAAACTGCTTTACACCATGTTTCTTCAATATATCTGATTATGTCGTGACTGGACGTCTTGCACCTGGCATTACAATTCATCCGATTGAACAAAAGACAAAAACAATAAAGAAGCGGAAAAGCACAAAATATCTTTTATTGCCAGATTACATAATGTTATAAGCGCATGAAAAAGCCATTTTGAAGTATGTTAAGGTACCTATAGCTGACTTTAACAGCTGACATATATTAAATAAGATTTGACCAAACTTATAAGCCTACAAGTGTACAACAACACTTTTTAAGTTTATAATGACGTTTACAATAAAACACTACTTCTTGTAATCATCATACCATCATCGAGTGTTAAGTACTCTGTACATAATATACTCAGTGTCAATTATCACTTGTCAAAATGTTTTTTTTAAGTCTGATAGCATCAAAGTAACAAGAAGTAATCTGTGTCTGATTATGTAGTTGCAGAGAACCTAGACGATTTAATGAATGCAAATGTAACGAAATAATATGTGAGCTTGGTGCGAGATTTGCAATTTGCCAATCGCGCATCATTTGTCGATACTTTTATATCTTTAGACACTATCTCGAGTATAATTTGACGCAAGTACATACATACATGTAGAATTGAAATAAATAGAAAACCTAACACTTGTTACATGTCTACGAAGTTTGTAAAATATACACGGGTTAAATAGGTATAGGTATATGTATGTATGTACGTTAAAAAGTCTGAAAAGAAGCATTTAAGTACCTGCCATTTTTATTTGTATGCCTAATCTTTGATACACAAATAAAACACTTTTAAATAAGAGTTGCAAAGAAATTATTGGTCAATATATACAAAAATTTAAATAAAATGGTTGTAGTTGACATCATCAAACAAAGTTCAAATTAATTATATGAAACAACTTATAGTCTTTTCTATACCTTATAATTTTTGTTTTAACCTTTGTGCAAAATTTTTAACAACTATTTTATTAGTTTGCGAATATCTTAATATTTATAGAAATTTAATAGTTGCTCCAAATTTTCCTATGCTTAATAGTAAAAAAAAATAATTCTATGCGAAAGTTTTTGAAAAATGAAACCATAGCAAAGAAAATTATTAAAATTTCAAAGTTGCCATTTTGTGCTTTTAACTTTAGTAAAATGATGTTAGGATATAGTAGGATGCTAAATCTATAAAAAGAAGCAAACTTATTTTTTAGTTTTAGTTTATAGCATCGGAAGAACTCAGCGTGATGTCAATGGGGCTTTCGTGAGTATTGAGGCAGAGGTAGTCAAGGACTTCGTTTACCTAGGCTCCGCTATTAACGGAGAAAACAACACCAGCGCTGAGATCAAACGAAGAATAACTCTTGCTAACCGCTGTTTCTTTGGGTTAAGAAAGCAAATAAGTAGCAAAGTCCTCTCTCGAGGGACCAAAGTGTCGCTGTATAAGACCCTCATCATTTCCGTCCTCCTATAAGGTGCAGAAGCAAGGACTATGACAAAAGCGGATGAAAGCACCTTGGGTCGTTTCGAGAGAAAAGTTCTTCGTCTGATCTACCGTCCCGTATGCATCGAAGGGGAGTGGAGGAGAAGATGGAATGACGAGCTGTACGGGCTGTACAGCGACGTAGACTTAGCCAGAAGGGTAAAAGTCCAACGACTAAGATGGCTGGTCACGTAGAGCGCATGGGAACCAATGATCCGGCCCGGAAAGTCTTCGAATCCACACTCACAGGACAGCGCAGTAGAGGAAGACCGCAAATCAGTTGGCGAGCGAAAATGATGACATCTAGCTAGGGACCGAGCTAGATGGAGAAGTTTGTTGAGTGAGGCCCTAGTTCATACAGGACTGTAGCGCCACATTAAGTAAGTAAGTATTTTTTTTAGTTTAGTAACTTACTAAAATGGCTTTGACTAAAGCGTTTAAACTTTTGAGGACTTATTTTTAAAATTTAAGTAACAAATTATTCTTCTTTAAAATTTGGTCAATATTTGAATGTGTGAGTTTGAAGATTGTACAAAATATTTGATAGTTATTTGAGATTGTTTTAGGGGGCTAATTCGACAGAACATTGTTTTGTAAATAACGAAAGACATGAGACATTGCGATCATTTTTAAAGCCCTTTTTTGGATTGCATCCAAGAGATTTTAACTTGTTTTTGGACCACCATCCCAAATATGCAAGTTATATTCAAGCTTTGTACTAATAAAGGCTTTGTAAATTACAGCCAGATCAGAAAGGGTCACAAATTTTCTTGCACCGTTGGAGGAATCCTAAGCACCTGGCAGCATTTTTAAAAATGTCGAATTTGTAATCATTCCATAAGAGGTGATCTGTGATACGCTGAAAGTTGTTTAGTTTCCTGGATGCAAGTGCCACTTAAGGATAGCGGCATCGGGATTAGGTTTTACTTTAACGACAAGAGACAGCATTAAGTTTTTGAAGCATTAAATTCTACAAGGTTAATTGCCCATTGGACAATGCTGTCGAGATAGGCATTTAATGAGCTTAACATACGCTGCCGTTAAATTTCCGCATCCGAACAACAAAGATGTGAATCTAGAAACGAATATGAAAAGTTGAGGGTATTGTCGTCAGCGAAACAGTTGAATGGATTAAAAGTAGCATACAAGAGATGGTTTATGAATATAAGGAAGAGAGTCGGAGATAAAACGGAGCCCTGAGGAACACCAGCATTTCATGCATTTTATGAGTTTCAAATTGAAACCACCCAATACAACTTGTATAAAACGGTTATAAGGATATCTTCTAATTCAAAGAAGAAGATATTCGTCAGTATCAAAAGCACGCATATTTGATAAGAAAGTTTGGTGCCAAACTCTATCAAATGCTTTTGAAATATCAAGTACAATATTCTTACTTTCTCCAAAACGATGTAAAGATTTGTTCCACTGTTCGGTTAGATAAACCATCAAATCATCGGTGGACATATTGCTACGAAAGCCATACTGCCGGTCATTAAGAAGCTTTCGTTCTTCGAGATATTTCTTAAGCTTGTAATTAATCAGCGTTTCCATTACCTTGGAAAGAAGGAACGTAAGTGCTATTGGACGATAATTGGAAAGGGAGGAGGATTCGCCTTTTTTAGGAACAGGCTTAACAAATATTGTTTTTCATTCGCTCGAAAAGAGACCTGTAGATTAGAAAAGATGGAAAAGCTTACGCAGTGATTTTGCCAGCGTTGAAGAACACCTCTTCAGATTGGATATTATTCTGGCCAACAAGTATCTGCACGTGTGCGAAAGAAGATTTGTCGTATAAAATCATTTACGCTCTAAATAACAGGAGGACTCATGACACTCTCTGGTAGCGTCGAATTAAAAGCAAACTGTGACTTTTACTACCTTTGAGGCACGTCAGTATTTAAAGCCATAATTTCTGTTCATGCTAAAATTTAATTCGTCGAATATGACCGTTACAGGTCTTCCTAGCTTTTTTGAACTTATTTCGGTATTCCTCAGTGGGGTTGGGTTTATAACAACAAAAACTCACATCTCTAATCCTAATAACCTCCTTACAGCTCGGATCCAATCATGAGTTTCCTTTGGGTTTGGTAGATTTTGAGTATATGCCTCACAGAGACTCATATAAGCTCCAAATCTTTAATTAATGTTTTTCCTTACAGTCATAGAACCTTTAATATTCTAAACAAAAACAACCCATTTGTCCCCAAAGGTGCTTAAACTAGGAAATCAACTCATTTCTTCACACAAGTATAAGGTCTAAGTGCTATAAACTCGACTTTACTGAATTTTTGAAACGGGTTAAGATTCTCTACAACATTGATGTTTACATATGTACTATAGTCTTGTGAAATATTAATATTGGCTCAGATACGTAGAATTTTTAGACTATTTATAGAAATAAAACAAAGACTCACCCTAGAAATGATAATACCAGCAATGCTTATGCGAATTCTTGGTCCTTTAAGTAAACGATATCGCAGATCCACACCATTCCAAAATGAGATAAAGTAACGTTTCACCTATAAGTTTACACAAAGAAACAAAACCAAATTAAAAAATAAACTTAGAAGAAGATTCAAATTTAAATTAAAAATTCCAAGCACAACTCTCACATGCCAGAGATTCAGACACTTTTAAGACAATTTATTCAAAACCGACAACAAACAACTCAGAGTCAGACAGACAAAAACAAAAAACAAAATAAAAAGATAAAATTATATGAAGGACACACCTGTAAATTATCACCGCCATGCAGTCTATAGCCATCGTAGTCAACAATAACTAAAATCTCTGGATAGATCATATAAGGTGCTTCACGTTTAACTCGACTTGAATATTGTTGTTGTTGGGTTCTTCTAAATCTACCACCGGCAAATCGCTTTGTTCTTTTACTATTCGAATGGGAAGCGGATGCTGCTGCTGCTGCTGATGATGATTTTTGTTTCTCACTGGTTTCAATGTCATCAGGTTCCATGAATGCTGTAAAAATATATATAAAATTAAGTTGAGTTCTTTTCATAAGTATTTATTGCAAAACTAGATCAAAATGATTAATTTTTGAAGGGTTTATATGAGGATGATCAAAGAAGCGAACTATTAAGTGGGAGATGTCAAGTATACTTCGTGATCTTTGAGATTGAGTAACAGTACATGCTTAATGAAGATCCATATCTATATAAATATATACGAAGGTATGCCAGAGTTGAACGCACTTTTTATGATGCTTTTTATTCAACACAAATTACAGTAATCGGAAGCGCTATTTTTAAAACATTTTTAATTTGAGTAATCTGAATATGTACAATGACAATTTAATCGTTGTTTATGAGCGTTTTCAAGTATTGGATAGTTTAAATCAACAATTTTAGTGTTTTAAGAAATATTTAATTTCTGATCTAAAATTTTAACACAAATGGATAGGTCTACATGCCTAAGCAGAGTTTCAAAAGCTAAAATCAACTTGATTAGACAAGACCAAGACCTAACTGGACGTGAATCAGCTGATAAAATTAGCCGTTATCTTAATGGTTTGTATTCTTACTTAAAAAACAAAGATTCATACAGATAAAACATAAAGGGGGATAAGAAGAACTTCAAAAACAGCAGCTTGAAAACAAGCAATGTAAGGTGTGCATCTGATTTTTGTGATTCTGGGGCATAAATAAAACAAAAAATTGGCGTAAACACAAGTCTCTTAACAGTTTTAAAAGTTATTGAAAATTTGAGCCATCTGAAACGAAAAAACCATTCGTCGCCTGAGAATTGGTTTGTTCCATACGCCACTTTTGTCGGTTTTGAGTTAGGAATGGATTCTATGGTAATTTTGTATGCTCTTTCTAAATCTGTGATCAGATTTGCGCTACGTCTTTTCAATCCCGAGATATCCAACATCAATTTTGTTCCATATCCACCAAAATCAACATTTTCTAGAATTGTTTTGTGCCATAAACCATTTTTTGGCGTTTGGGACATTTTTTCCATATAAATTTTGTCAAGTTTTTTGTCAGAATTGTTTTGTTCCACATGCATATTACGGTGACAAGGGATAGAAAAATACTAAGAATGTTGAGAATTGGTTTGTCCTACGTGCACTTGTGTTAAAGAAATGCTATGTTTATGGGACAATAATCGCAAACAAAATTTTAGTATTGGTTTGTGCCATATCCATTACAATTGTGTAGATATCCCGAGACAATTGTATGAAATCCGCATCCACATTTTACTATCAGAGGAAGCTTAATATGTTCAATCTAACAGCAACAGTAGTAGTTGCTATCTCTGGCATAAAAAGATTTACTTATTGCGTAGTTAGGACAGAAGCTCATAGTGGTCGCTCAGGAAATGACATTGCAAGTGCATTAATAAAAATTTTGAACAGGCTTATCGAAGTATACCCCACCTTAAAATCCATCATACTATGGAGTGATTCATGTGTTCCGCAGAATAGGAACAAAATCAATTCCACCGCAATTCAAATGTTCCTGAACCGAAGTGATGTAGAAATGATTGTCCAGAGATATTCCGTGCCGGGACATTCCTTATAAGTATTTGAAAAACCTTGAGATTCATAGTCCATTTCACCTAGTAAAGCTTTTAAAAAGCATGAACACAGACAAAGTTGAACTTAAAATTATTCAAATGCTTCCTGAAGATTTTAAGGCGTATTCCATTTTGGCTAACAAAATGGACTTCAGCAAAGTACCTTTTTCCAAAGTAAAAATATTACTTTGTGAAAAAAATTTCGATTTTGAAATAAAATTTAAAAACTTGGCGAAAGAAAAAAAATACAAAACTGTAAGTTTATTTAAGACAGCCACCAAGGGTGCACTACCAACACCGACAAATTTGCTTTGTGCAAAATTAACACAAACCTCTAAAACACCGATCTCAAAAGAAAAGAAAAAAGACCTTAAAGACTCGTTACCGTTTTTACCTGAAATTGATAAGCAATATCTTAAAACATTGCTTAATATTTAGAAACTAAAAAAGTGATAGCAGTAGAACTGCTTTTTTATTTTGTTTTTACCAAATTAGTGTATTTACAATGTACTATCTTTTTAAGTAATGAATAAATAAGAATATTGTACTGTAAATGAAAGCTTTGTTATAGCAGTAGAACTGCTTTAATTTTCTTTTGTTTTTTTGTTTATTTTTAAAGAAAAATGTTTATTTTTTATTTTAATAAAGACTTTATTGAAAACAAAGATATAATCGATTTCTTTTAAAATTTTAGCATCCAACTACATGCTCTCTTGCCTTTCACATTATATATTGATGAGAATTGGTTTGTGCCATATTCATTTTTGTGTGGTCCATGTGTATGGAAAAAGAAATCATTTTCAAAATGTATGACGTGGGATACAAGCCAAAAAAGTAGACTTTTGTGCTGATTAACGTATCTTGTTAACGGTAAGGCAAAACACTTTGAAAATTGGTAGGTGAAGTCTTAATAAGACTAACTTCAATTTACAAAAATAAAAATAAAATCCTATCGCACAGTTTCGGAGTACTAAGTACGCGAACCTTTAAATGCGTTTTTCTCGAAAAAGTGCCAATGGCGTATGGAACAAACCAATTCTCGGGCGACGCATTACTGATCTGATGCTAATGGTATCACGTAGTTGTTTCAGACGATAAAACTATTTCATTTTGATGGCTCTGTTGGGTCCACCTTTTATTTTCACGATTTGAGAAAATAAAAAGGTGTTTAAAAAGGTTCATCACAACTGTGAAGGAGGTGTTGTTACATTGAAAGCTGTCAGCTATTATGGAACAGTTAAGGTTGAGGTTGTGACATACAAAATTACTGCAGCTGGGTATAAGGGAATCTTGGAAAGAAATTTTTCTAAATAACCTAACATTTTTTTACCCATAAACTTGGCTTACCAATATGATAACGCGCCTATTAACTCGGTGCGTATAATTAAAGCTTGGATAGAGGAGACAAGTTTGCATTTCCTTTAAAAATGTTCGTACTCATCTGATCTAAAAGTAAAGGTGGAAGTACCAACTCCGGAAACTTGTTTTATTCCAATCCAATACAAATTTTAATTATTTTCTAGAAGAAAGGGCGAAAGAAAAACTCCTTTTGTTAGCTCTTTGGAGAAAGCTAATCTCTTCGCTAGGCAGTTGGCCGCCAATTCTACGCTGCCAGTGAGTGTTATGACTCCACCTGTACTTGAGCGAGTTAGTGATTCTATGCGACCAATCTTTTTTCGCACTCGTACTGTGGCAAGAGAGATCTAAACACACATAAATCCGCTGGTCCGGTTGGTATCCCCGCTATTGTTCTGAAGAGGTGTTCTTCAACGCTGGCAAAAAACCACTGCGTAAGCTTTTTCATCTGTCCTACTCCTCAGGTCTCGTTCCTAGCGGATGGAAAACTGCATTTGTCCAGCCTATTCCCAAAAAAGGCGAATCTTCTTCAACCTCTAATTATCGACCGATTGCACTTACGTCCCTTCTTTCCAAGGTAATGGAAACACTGATAAATTATCAGCTTAAGAAATATCTCGAAGATCGAAAGCTTCTTAATGACCGGCAGTACGGCTTTCGCAGCAATAGGTCCACTGGTGATCTCATGGTTCATCTCACCGAACAGTGGAACAAATCTTTACATCGCTTTGGAGAAAGTAAGATTATTGCACTTGATATTTCAAAAGCATTTGATATGGTTTGGCATCAGGCTCTCTTATCGAAAATGAGTGCTTTCTGTTTTCATAATTCCCTCCTTCATTGAATTAATAATTACCTTTCGGATCGTTCAATACAAGTAGTATTGGATGGGTTCAAGTCTGAAAACCACAAAATAAATGCTGGTATGCCCCAGGGCTCTGTTCTATCTCCAACACTCTTTCTCATTTTTATTAATGATCTCCTGTCTGCAACTTCTAATACAATACATTGTTTCGCTGACGATAGTAATCTCAGCTTTTCATATTCGTTTTTAGACTCACATCCCTCTTCTTCGGATGTGGAACTGCAACGACAAAATATGATAAGCTCATTAAATTCCGACCTAAACAGCATTTTTCAATGAGGATTAAAAAACCGCGTGGAATTTAATGCTTTGAAAACGCAATGCTGTCTTGTATCGTTAAAGCGAGATATACCCCCATTGCCATTATCCATGGATGGCACTTGCATCAATGAGACTGAACATCTTGATATTCTCGGTATGTGTGTCACCAACCACCTCTTGTGGAACGATCACATACGCGATGTCGCCAAAAATGCCGCAAGGTGTTTGGGTTTCCTTAGGCGGTGCAAGAAATATTTCACCCCTTCTGACCTGGCTGTTATCTACAAGACTTATATACGTCCAAAGCTTGAGTATAACTTACATCTCTGGGCTGGTGCCCCTGCAACTTACTTAAGCCTCTTGGATAGTGCCCCTGCAACTTACTTAAGCCTCTTGGATAGTATTGAACGTAGAGCATTTAAATTGATAGATGATAATATCATCATAAGTTCATTTACTTCGCTTGAACATCGTCGTAGGATCTCTTGTCTGACCCTTTTTTACCGTTATTTTAATGGCTTATGCTCAAGTGAAATAGCCAGGTGCATTCCTCCCCTTAAACAGTTCAACCGTAATACTCGCGCTTCTAGGAATGCTCATCAGTATACCTTCGAGCCCAACTTCGGCCGTACTGTCAAATACAGAGATTCGTTATTTAGCCGTACTACGCGAATGTGGAATGCCTTACCACACTCTGTCTTTCCTAGTCATTGCAATATTCAGGAATTCAAAACCAATGTGCACCGACATCTCCTTTTAAACCCTCTATCCTCCTATCCTAATGCTCACACTGTGCCTCTGCATAATAAGGGTAGTAATATCCCCTTAAGTGTGTGCTTAAAAAAGTGTCTGATTTTGGATAATTATTTTCATGTTCTTTTCTTAACATCTTTAGGGAATAGTTGGTAGTAGCATCAGTTGAAGCGGAGTGTATGTCATTCGTACGGTTATATGCATTTCTTATGAAATTTTCTTTAATTTTTGTTCTTAAGAAACATTTGTTTTTGTAATATTTTTGAATTTTCTCAGGAAATAATGAGCCTATTTACAAAAAATGGCATTCTTGATAATATTTGAAAATTACACATTTTTGTTTGGATTTTTGAAATATATTTGACACCTTAACATCGGGTCCACAATTTTTAATGAAATTCAAATAAAATCGTATATTTCTAGTCGTGCATTTTAATTTTTGACGTTACTTAAGACCATAAACATAAATCTATTCTTTTCAAAGCATTTCTTTAATCATCAAAAAAAGAATAAATAAAAAGAAAAATAACAGTTAAATATGCGTACATAATCATGATGACCTTTCCATATCGAAAGGTCGCGATTCAAGTCAACATACAATTTGTTCCTGATCCCTGCGATGTGACTATTTAGTTTTTATAAGCGTTTCGTTTGCTTTTTTTTAGTCAGAAAGGAATTAAGAAAAACAATCAGTTGCAAGCCCCTGATTATTTTAAAATTTGAAATCCCAGTCTCCAGATAAATTTATAATGTATTCAATCTAGAAAATGATGTTTTATCAGATTTCGCTTCATGTATAAATTATGCGTTTTCATACTTTATTTTTGAACTAAAACAATATTGAAAATTATTTTATAGCTGTAATTTTCTCTCAACATCCTGAAAAGAATTACTATTCTTAATTTCGGATCCCAATTTTTAATTTCAATTACAATACATAAATTTTATATTTAACATCTATTTCGTATTTGAATTACAATTTATGTTTATAACACAAAATGATTTTAGTCACATAAATTTGAATGTAAAATTAACACATAAATCCACTTAAGAAACTTTAATCACACCATTAATTTTATAGATATATGCATATTTATTTTTGTTGCAATATATGCTGCGACATCTTCTTAGGTTTTAGGATTTATATGACACATTAATTGATTAATCTTGTTGATTTTTTTGATGATAAAACAAGTTAATTTTATACCTTTATAAGTCTGAGAAAGAACACCAAACCATAATATTTTGTTTTTCTTTAAGTACGAGTATTCTCACAGCATGTTATACCAATTAAATTATTTATTTATAATACCAGAGGTTTGAAATTTATCCCTACTTAATTGTATCTTTCAATAAAAATAATAATAATCCAGGATTTATTTACAGAAAATTGTATGTGTGCATATTATTTCCATCGCATCGTACAATAAGTACTTTCACTATCTTCATTTTGTATCTTCGATTCACAAGTAAATTTAGCGAATTATCTTTCAATCCAACACTTAACTTATGTCTTCAGAAATGAGATAATCCTCCGCGGATTAAAAAAAGGCTGATATTTGTTATTTTTACTTTTAAATTTTGTAATGAAAGTGAGATATATTGAAAGGTAATTGAAAAATGTAAAATGTAGTTCAATTAATTAAAATACCGCGACCGTGTCAGAGTTTTAATGGAAAGTTATGTAATCTGATAGGGAATTGATAAACTATCGTATGTACGGATATCTAGAGCTAAATGGTACATGTTGAGTGTTTTGTTGTTTGTTTGTTTGTTTAAACAAAGAGAAACAAAAAACAAGAAGAATTTTGAACTATCTGCTATTAGATTGCTTTCATTTCGAATTTAGACTTAATGTTAGTTGTTTTAACAATTTTACAAAATTGCTGCTATTTTTGTATAACTTTATAAATATCTAACTTAATTAAACTTAAGTTCAGAGAAATATCATGAGTAACAATTTGTATCAATTGCAATCACTTGTTTCCTCATATTTTTACATGCAAAACATATTCAGTTATATAAAGAGTTTTGAATATGAGATCGATTACTTAAAAATATTTGTTTTGAAAATTGAAACCAAGAAAAAAGAAGGTTTTCATATGAACCAATACTTACGATTTTCCAATTTAGGTAGTTGTCACTAGGTTATGTACCCTAGCCCCAAAGTAAAAATCCCCAAAACAAAATAAATAAAATGCACGACTGGGTCGCACGAACTTGCTCCTGTATGCAAAGAGTCTGTTTAAAAAAGCACCTATATAAGATTTAAAATTATACCTTTAAAACAAGTTTGTCTTCAAAGATTTAAATGATATTCGATTTGTCAAAAAAACCGCGCGATTCATCCCAAGACACAACTCATCCCGGAAATGAATTGGTATTTACAATAGTTATAGTTATAAACAATACATACATATGTACCAAATGCATTATCTAATTTGGATAAAAGATAGTAATCAGCCCTATCATGAATTCCATCGTAGTCGGTATTTTTACGAATCCCGAAAAACTGTATCATGAAATCCGTTCGTAATGCAAAATTGTATGAGATTTTCCACTACGAACGGATTTCATGATACAGTTTTTCGGGATTCGTAAAAATTTCCGATTACGATGGAATTCATGATAGGGCTGAATATAATAAAAGTTTTGTCAATGTAATGCGCTCTTTCGGGCTCACGCACAGGATTTGATCTGGTGAGATGGGAGGGGATTACATTTAATGCAGTTAAAATAATTTAAAAAAAAAACTATTTTAAGATTCAAAACTTTACCTGAAAAATAAGTTTGTCTTCAAAAATTTAGATGCCATTTTATAAATCAAAAAACCCTTGATTTTTCAAAATTTTTTTTTGAAAATCGTTAGAGCGGTTTTTTTTTAAATTAATTTTTTATATATAAAATTTTTAAATTTTGTTCTAAAAATATTTTTGGTATGCAGTTGTTTAGTGATTGTAAATATACGCTCTACATTTGAATTTCGTAAAAAAATGTTGACCCGTTTTTGAGATATAGAATTTTGAAAAAAAAAAATTCAATATTTTTTTAAAAATCCAAACAATAAAAAATTTCACTTTTAATAATCAAATATTGTTAAGGCAATATAAGAGCTTATTCAGAAAAAAAATTATTGAAATCGGTTGATAAGTTGCTGAGAAAATTAAGAAACAAAATAACGGTTCTATGAGCGGTACCTTTCCTGAGCAATATAAAAATATGTTTTTCTTATGAAAAGAAGCCAAGTTTAAAAATAAAATTTTAGAGAAAATTTAAAAAAAATCTATCGGTTTGTTTTTGAGAAAATTCGAATTTTCGTTTTTTGACCAAAAAAATTGTATGGGGGCCACTGTTAGTTTTGGTCTTAAAAAAAAAAATGAAAAAAACGCCTAACGCGAATCTGCTGAAAACCTTAACTTCCAAGTTTGAACTCAATCGACCCAATGGTTTAGGCTGTAGGAGCGTGGACAGACAGACAAAACAGACCGGACGGAATCGCGGGACCCACTTTTTTCGACTTCTCTACCATCGTAATATCATGTTTGATTAAAATCTCGAGTTCGAAATTTTGCACGAATGCAAAACTTGCCATATAGTTCCTATATGTCGCAAGTAAAAAAAATAAATAAAATAAATTAGGTAGCGCAACAGTCCATGAAGAACCAGGGCCTAGTGACTTACAACACTCAACCATTCCTGTGTGCGAGTAATGTTGTCAGAGATGGAAGGGACCTACAGTTTATATGCCGAATCCGAACGGCTAATTTGAGAAAGCACTTTCCATGACAAGAATTACTCTTGGAGGATGTGTCAATTCCTCGCAAGAAGCAGTACCCGTGGAAAAAGTTAGGTGGCGCAGGCAGGTATTTAACCCAAGACCCCTTGCATGACAGTCCAACGCACTAACCATCACGCTACGGGTACTACCCAAAAAAACAAAATCCCCAAAACAAAATCCCCCATTCCTAAATTCTCCTAAACCAAAATCCCCAAAACCAAAATCCTTGAGCACAAATTCACCATATTTCAAGTATATCTAAAAATATGGTGAATGGGTTGGTGATAATTTTCCCCAAGATATAATCCCCAAATCCATAATCCCCAAAACGAAATCCCCACCAGCAAAATTCCCAAAGAGAGAATACCCAGGGTGAAAATCCCCAGGTGAATATCCCCAAAACAATTATGTTCAAGTACTACTTGAACATAATTGTTTTGAATATATTAAATTTCATTTACACATTTACAACACTTAGACAGCACTAAGCAAGCACTATGAATACAATAATTCTCTATGAATACTAAAGTCAGACTGAGAAGTGCATGCCTTCATAGTGATTTTTTGTTTGGAAACTGGTTATCAGTATCATTTATTAATATCACAATAAGAGAATTTCATGAGAGTTTTTCTAAAAACTGCATGCATAAATGAAGATATGCGCGGATACTGGGGACTTGGAGATTTCGTGGGGATTTTGGCAAAATAAATAATTTAGTTGGGGATTTTGTCCATTTGTCTTACGTCTCTGGGGATATTATCAAAATGGATTAAATTTGTTTGGGGATATTATCCCGCGGGGATTCTTTTTTTTGGGGATTCAATACGACACCCATGGTGAATCTGTGCTTACGAATTTGGGTTTTGTGAATAATTTAGAACAAAATTAAGTTGTGTTCTTTCGTTTCTTTTTATTCTCTTTTTAATATTGTATAGAAAAGCAAAGTAGTGAATTCGATTCTATACCGAATTAAATCTATTTCGATCGAAATCGAAGTAAAGTACGAAACCTGATGGTCACTATTCTCATCAGCAAAAGCAGTTTCTGCATTTAACCTTGATGAACAGTTTAACGTTGTTGTTAAAAGAATTAAAAAAAAAAAGCACAACATAGTATTAGTCTTACACACAAATGAGGAAAACCAACAGGCCTTGACAGCGGCGTTTAAAAATTTTAGGTATATAAATATAAATATAATAATAAATATAAATTTAGGAGAGTACGTTTGTGGATTATGTGCATGGGGATTTAGATCCTGGGAATTCTGTTTTTAAAGATTTTGTACTTGGAGATAACGAATTTGTGGATTTTTTAAAGTGTGGGGATTTTGTATTTGGAAATTTTGAACTTGGGCCTTATGTCGGTATCCCGTTGTCCCTTTTTAAACTTTATTCTTTCGAAAGAAACATCTTTCTCATTTCAATGTAATAAACATATATTCATACATTGATTACTCTTAAACATAGAAATTAAACTCTTATTGGAAAACCCTATTTTTCTACTACGTATACTCCGCTTCAGCAGAATACGCACACAAATGTTTGAAAACATTTTTTACATTTTTTCCTAATATTGATGGACTTGCATAGCTTTCTACTAGGAAGAATTGAATATTTTCTTGAATCAACTGAATAGGTACAAAAATTAAAATTGTTATTGGATTGGAATAAAACAAGTTTCTGTTAAGTTTGGTAGTTGGTATTATTATTATTATTATTATTATTAGTTCTTTATTTTCAGCAAAAAGGTTATTACAATATTTCATTCTTAAGAATAAGGACATGGCTTATCTGCCGTCTGCCTGAAATGACAATTCATTATAGAAATCAATAATAAAGATGAAAGTATAAAGGTTAAAGCAATTGCTCATTTCGATTAGTAGTTGATTATAATTTTTGCTTACGATGAATATGAGTATACATTTTAATGTGATTTACAACATAAGATAAAATACATAATATTTCCAATATTTGAATGATTTGAAACATAAAAATTAACAATTTTGAAGTGATTTGAAACACAAAAAGAAAAAACAAATTAAAAGCTTGTATTAAATTGTAGTAACTGATGGAAAACAGAATCAAGCTAAATAGCTTTGGCGGAAGGATATGGCGTGATTGCAGAACTTATAGAGATTGCTCCATCCCTGAGCTCCGTTCAATATCTCATACAGGCGATTTTGAGATAGAGTACTTGCATTGAAATATAAGCGTCGTATTTCCTGAAGAATCGGGCATCTGGCGATAAAATGATAGGTATCCTCAACTTCTCTTGTATTACATAGACTACATATTTGTGCTAGCTCAGTTTGATGTGGCATGGAGTTCAAGATGAAGAGTTCGACACGTGCTCTAAAAATATAGCTTATGAATTCTGTAGAAAAACCATCCCTGAAGTAGCTAGTTTCCGATGACAACTGATGGTTAAGATTCCGATAGGTATTCCTTGCAGTAGAAGAAGATGCTGATGATAGATGCTGACAATAGATCCTTTCATCCACTTTGGCAATAACCTTTGCAAATTTACAGGGCCATTCCTCAATGTTAGATTCTGTTAGTGACAGATTAACTTCATGGGCTTGGGCTAAAATATTCCACTCGTTAAATGGGCTCGCGTTCACTTGCAACTGTCTAAGTAAGATGGTTTTGTGAAGATTTCTATCGTCTCTTTTCATCACTCTAATCAAATAATCGGAGTTGGCTTTGAGGTTTTGTATATATAACGGTGTTAGTCCAGATTCGATGTATATGGCATAGTTTGGGGTTGAATTTGGCAGTTTGAACAAGCGCTTGAAAAAGTATCTTTCAACTTTTTCGAAGTCATCAAAACGAAGATACCCAAACACCTGGGCTCCATAGCACATGCAGGTGTTAACTGTTGAATTGAAGACGCGGTATTTTGACCTATGGTCGATTTGTTGATTCGCAAAGAACTTTGCCCACATTAAATTCAGAGCCAATTTAGCTTCAATACTTTTTTTGTTTGCGTGTTTCGAGAAGTTAAGATTGTGGGTAAATAGAACTCCCAAGTACTTAAAATCTTGCACTATCTCGATTGGTTCATTGTTAATAGACCATTTTTCTTCTGGACGTCTCCTTGATTGTCGTTTCTCAAAAATCATCACTTTGGTTTTGCTAGTGTTGACAATAAGTCCCCATTTTTCACAAAATGAATTGAGTTTGTTGATTTGCAGTTGCAAGGTTGGTATTTCCACATTTACTTTTAATCATTTCGTAAATTAGTTCCGGTATGAATTCTAAAGCTTTTTGAAATATGTAGATCAACGATATTCTGCCAAAAGCTAACTTAATTGCAGAAATTAAGAATTCTTTGGCGCAAAGAATCGATTTAGAAACATTTTAAATCAATTTTTAGCAATTTACTAAGCTTTAAAGATGATTTACCTATTTTTAAACGACTTTAACATCCTACTATCTCTTTAACTACTACTGCTACTTTAACTTTTAGCAATTTGCTAAATCCATTTGACATCTGTACAATTAAGTATTCATATTAACGGTCCAGAATTCCAATTAATAGGTCCGTTAAAGCGTATTTTTTTTTTATTTTCATGAACTTTCAGTATTTATGCAATAGGTTATTTAAAATTGTTCGCCTTTGTCTTTAAATTGACGACCACCATCATTATTTGTGGGTACTAACCATCCCCAAGTATATTTAATAATGTTTAGATCAGATAAGTACAGCTGTTATTGAAGAAGGTGCTAAATTGATCCTCTATCCAAGCTTTTATTAAGCGCACCGAGTGAATAGGCGTATTATCATGTTGGCCTAATTTGTTGGTCAAAAAATGTTAGATTTTTAGAAACATTTCTTCCTTACGTTCTATTATACCCAGCTTTAGTAATTTTTGATGTAACGACCTCAACCTTAACTGTTCCATAATAACTGACAGCTTTCAATGTAACAACACCTCCTTCAATGTTTTGATAAAGTTTTTTACTTTTTATAGAAGGTTAACCCATCAAGGCCACCGAAATTAAATAGTTTTATCGTTTGAAAAAAAAAAAACAATGTTATACCATTCTTTTTCCAGATTATTTGAATTTTGATAAACTCTAAAAGCATAACTTTCCGTTGTTCGTCAAGTAGTGGTTTTTCTTAAGTTTAGTTTGTTTAATATGGCTTTAATTTTAATAACTGTTTAGGACAACTTTTTGTTTTGTTTTTGCCCCAGAATCATAACTATCCGATACACAACTTAAAATTGATCGTCTTCAAGCTGCTGCTTTGCAGTTCTTCTTATCTCCATTATGTTTTATCTGTACAAATTTTTATTTTGATACTTACTACTTACTTACTTACTTACTTATCCGGCTCACAATCCATGAAGGGTCTCAGCCTGAGATACTGCATTCTTCCATCGTGAACGATCCCTCGCATGCACTCTCCAGTCACCGAGACCAAGCGCTCTGGCATCCGCAGTCACTTGGTCCTTGTACCGTAGGTTCGGTCTTCCTTGTCGTCTTGAACCTGGGGGCTGGGATGAGAAGACTTTCTTGGCTGGAGCGTTGTCGTCCATTCGCTCGATGTGGCCGAGCCAATGTAGTCGTCTTTTCTTGGCCTTCTGGACTACATCCACATCTTGGTACAGCTCATACAGTTCTCGGTTGTATCTTCTTCTCCATTCGCCATCGTCGCATACGGGACCAAAAATCCGTCGAAGAATTTTTCTTTCGAAAGTGCCCAGTATCAATTCCCCTTTTTTACTTATCGTCCAGCACTCGGCGCCGTAGAGTAGGACTGGTAAAATCAAAGTTTTGTATAGCAGACACTTTGTCTTTCGAGTGAGGAGTTTTGAACCCAGTTGTTTGGCCAAACCGAAGCAGAAGCGGTTCGCTAGGGTAATTCTTCTTCGGATCTCCACTAAGGTGTCGTTCGTGGGATTGATGCTTGTTCCAAGGTAGGTGAACTCCTTAACTACCTCGAAATTGCTGCTACCAACAGTGACGTTTTGTCCTAGGCGGTGGACAGATGTTGCTTTGTTTGTTGATAACATGTACTTTGTTTTGTCCTCATTCACTTCAAGACCAACTAGTTTCGCCTGTTCTTCAATCGCTGTGAAGGCCTCAAGCACAGCTCTCTTGGATAGACCGATTATGTCTATGTCGTCCGCATAGCCTAGGAGCTGGGTGGATTTGTTGAAGATAGTGCCCTCCGTGCTCACACCTGCCTTACGTACTATCTGCTCCAGGACTATGTTGGAGAAGTCACATGACAACGCATCTCCTTGTCTAAACCCTGCGCAAGTTTGGAATAACTCGGATGAGCTGTTACCCATTTGCACACTGCACTGCGTATTGTTTAGCGTCATGCGGCACAGCTGGATCAGTTTGTTCGGGATCCCGAATTCAGACATCGCCATCATAAGCTCTTGGCGGTGGATGCTATCATAAGCAGCTTTAAAGTCGATGAAAAGATGGTGGGTTTCGACTTGAAATTCGTTGGTCTTTTCCAGGATCTGCCTCAGTGTGAATATTTGGTCTATCGTTGTTCTGCCTGGCCTAAAGCCACACTGGTACGTGCCGATTATTGTGTCGCAGAAAGGTTTAAGACGCTCACACAGTACGTTGGATAGGATTTTGTATGCAACATTAAGCAGGGATATGCCACGGTAGTTTATGCATAACATCGGATCGCCTTTTTTGTAGATGGGGCATATGGAGCTTATCGACCAGTCAGTGGGCATGCATTCTTCCTCCCACACTTTGGTGACGACCTGATGCATGCGGTTTATCAAAACACCTCCTCCATGTTTAAAGAGTTCCGCGGGTATGCCATCCGACCCGGCAGACTTGTTATTTTTTAGCTTTTGGATGGCTCTTTCTACCTCTTCTCTGCTGGGGGCTGGGACTGGGTCCTCATTGACTGGTCTTGCTTCTCTTTCGTCATTATTTTGCTCGACATTTTGCGCATTCAGCAGCTGTTGGAAGTGCTGCTTGAAAACATCTACAATTCCCTGTGCTTCGGTGACTAGGTTTCCTTCACTGTTTCGAAGAGCTTGTGTCCCGGTTCTGAAACCAGAAGCTAATTGCTTCGACCTTTTAAAGAAACGTCGGGTGTTGTTCTTGGTCCGAGACTCCTCTAGATCTTTGAGCTGAGAAACTGCGGATGCTCTTTTCTTCCTTCGCAGGGTCTTTTTCTCATTTCTCCTTTTCGTGCGGTACTCTTCCCTTGCTGCTCTTGTTTTCCGTTGCAGCATCTGCACACGTGCATTTTCCGTCTCTCTTTTCAATATCACGCACTCATCATCATACCACGGGTTCTTTTTCGGGGGTGGCTGGTAACCTATGGTGGTCTCGGCTACATTTTTTATTATTTCGCGATATTGGTTCCACAATGTGTTGACGTCTGTAGTATTTGGGAGGACGGCGGCGGAGAGTCGCTCGCTCAGGCGCTCACTGTAGTCTCTGGCATTCTCCAATGTGCTAAGGCAACCGATGTTGAACTTCTTTCTTTGGGCCGCACGTGTTTTTTTGTCGTTTGATATTCGAGCTCTAAACTTAGCCACTACCAGAAAGTGGTCAGAGTCGACGTTTGCTCCTCGGAAAGTGCGCACGTTCAAGATGTTGGATGCGTGCCTTGCACCGATTAGCACATGGTCGATTTGGTTGTTGGTTCGACCATCCGGAGATCGCCAGGTTGCTATGTAGATCTTCCGTCTTGGAAACCTAGAGCTACTTATCACCGTATTACGAGCTGCAGCAAAGTCGATTAGTCGGAAGCCGTTATCTGTTGTTTCTTCGTGGAGGCTGTGCTTTCCAACTAATCCGCCAAAGATGTCTTCCTTCCCGATTTTTGCATTGAAGTCTCCGAGTACGATTTTGACGTCGTACTCTGGACAGGCTCCGTAGGCTCTATCCAGGAGGTCGTAGAAATCCTCCTTGCTAGACTCCTCAGCATCATCGGTAGGGGCGTGTGCACATATTATGCTGATGTTCTGTAATGTGGCCTTGATGCGGATCACAGCCAGGCGATCACTTATTGGCTTGAAATCCATGACTTTCGATCTAAGCCGATTTCCCACGACGAACCCGCATCCAAATATATGCAGTCTTTGATGACAGCTATAATAAATGTCGCAATTCTTTCTCTTCATTTTCCCTGATCCTATCCATCGTATTTCCTGGATCGCAGTAATATCTGCCTTATACTGCGAGAGGACAGATTCAAGTTTCTGAGTTGCACCTGGAGTGTAGAGGGTTCTTACATTCCAGGTACAAACTCTCAATGCGTAGTCCGTTGTCGTTCCGGGTCTGGTTACCATAAGAGGGGGTTCATTATCCGAGGCTGGTATCTCTCTCATAACTTTCAAAAATTTTTTACTGTGGAGGGGTTGTTAGCCCCTCGCACTAACCTCCAAATTTGTTGGGCCGTTGATAAGGTGCTTTTTTCCCGATTTGCACCCGCGCTTACAAGTTTCGCAAGTTATATCTAGAGATATAACCAGTATCCGGTGGTTACCACGAGGAGGTAAAGTAAGCACTTGGTGTGTAGGAAAAGTTACAGCATAAGCCCCCAGATCCTACAACACCCAAAATTTTTATTTTGATAGTAAGAATAAAATCCATTAAGGCTTCTTTATCAGCGGCTGCAAGTCCGGTTAGGTCTTGGTGTCTAATGAAGTCGATTTTAGCTTTTGAATCACTGCTAAGACATGTAGATTTACCCATTGGTCTTAAAATTTTCGATCAGAAATTGAATTTCACTTAAAACACTAAAATTGTTCATTTAAACTATCCAATACTTGAAAACGCTCATACACAACCATTAAATTGCCGTTGTTCCTATTTAGTTGACTCAAAAAAAAAAAACTTCTTCTTTTCGTATAAAATATTTTACAAATGGCCTAAAACAAGACTCGCAGTTTTATTTTGATTAATTTTGTTGAAATTTTTGTCTTAACATCTTAAGAAGTTTGTTAGCATTGCCAGATGTTACAAAAACCCTCAATAATAGGAAAAAATGTAAAAATCATTTTCGATAATGTCTGTGCGTAATCAGTTGAAGCTAAATGTATGTTTTTCGTTTCCAGTAGAATGTTAACAATTATATTCCTCAAGATTTTTAACTAATCTGACGTTTTAAGGCTAAATTAAGGAAATTAAGATATTATATCAAATTTTGATTATATGATTTAAATTTGTATTATTTTTTTAAGAAGTTAGACAACAGTTGAAAAATATTGTTGATATATTAATTGTAACTAATTTAATTTAAACTTAATATGTCAATCAATATATTTTTTTGGTAAATCAAAAAAAAAAAAAAAATTGTGAAGGATATAAGATATCAAAAAAATGTATACCTACGCAAAGAATTTGTATTGATTTCAAAGACAATTAAAATATTTTAATATGTATAATCTAATCTATTACTTGAATTTTATGTTCATTTAAGATCTTGCTATAATTTAATCGATTTTCGCACTAACTTTAAAGGCATAAAAAAATATCTATTGTTATAAATTCTAATATGTGTTAATCTGTCAGTATGTCTTTTATAATCTCAAGTTTTCATGGCTATAATCTTATTCATCTGTTTTCATAATATCCGAATAATTGGCTTATTTGGTATATACAATTTAACAATTAAATGATCTCAAACAAAAGGAAGTAACATTGATCTTTTGTTTTCTAAGCGATTTGGCAGCAAAGGTTATACGAGTATGAATTATGTATATGAAGAAAAACAAATTTATAAATAGAGTACTTACCAAAATCACTCATATGTTCCAATGGTTGAGCTTCTCTCTTAAATATCACGTGGTGAGGCTTATCTTGGTCAATATTTAATTCATCTGGCAGTGGTTTTATCACCATTTCATGTCCTATGCTTCCCTCCTAAAAATAAAAATTTATATACAAATTATGAATAACACATGTTATAAGTTTGATGTAATATTTTATGTTATGAATATTAAAAAGAAAATATTAATTATAATCAACATAAATGATATAGGAACTGAGAATTAACAAATTCACGCCTGCAGGACATGTTTTATTTATAATTGCCATCATATAATAGATAAACATCAACTCAACGCACAGCATTGGGTGTGACGATATAAGATACAATTTCGCAGCACGTTTACTCTTAGATACGGCAGATATAATAAGACGAAAAAAATATAAGCGATTAATTGCTGAGTTCATATGCATTCCTAGACATGAACCTCCCGCAAAATTATCATCTCTTGCATAACAACATTTAACCACATTTTAGTCGGGTTAACAACCATCACGACACGAAGACGGCGAACGCGACGATGTGAGGTGGAGATGGAGAGCTATGCCATTAACGACAAATCGTTTGAATGCTCCAATTAGGTTTATCTTTCTAGAGCATACAAACCACAGCAGCAACGAAACTAGGAAGTTTTAATTTAAGAGTGTTCACTTTGCAGCGCTACTGTGGTATGGTTGATGGTGCGGTATAGTAACGCCCACTAAATTAACCCAATCGACACAGAAATATTTTTTGCATATACAACGCGCAGACAACCTGTCGATTGACAATGTCGCGTAGACTGATTGTGCGCGCCGAACGACGACTGCGACGCCACCGCCACCCGCCGAGCCACCACACCACCACCGTCAGCCGCCACCTCTGCCCTAAGCTCCAAACGGAGCGGCTTATCGTTGATTGACAGGAATTCAGTGGCAATTGTTGGTTTGTCTGACTTTTCTCTATGAAGTATATGCAAACAGTTCAATTACTATGTTGACAGAGGTTGCATAACCAAAATGAAAAACTGAAAACAAAATAAGAACAGATTTTTCTTTATGGGTGGATACTGGACACACACTGGACACAAGATAACCATGGACTGGACATGAACAGAAAATTACACAACTCCCTTTTTAAAAGACAGCTAGCACACGTTAATGTTTTATTTGGTTGTTTTTTGGGCTATAACAAAAATTTGACACTTTAAGCCAGTCCCACGATAAATCTGGAAATTTATTGAAGTCAAAACTGTTAGACACTGAAACGCAATTAATTAGACAAAAATGTGCGTCCGCCTGTCCTCTGAGTAGACCGTGGCGGCATAGACCCCACTTAGACCAGGGGGTTGTCGTCTTAGACTATTTTTATTCTCTTAAGAGTCTCTTAGAGATGTATGTATATGTGAATATAATATAACTGTGGTTTAAGTTTTGGGACAGGCTATAAGCTATTTATAATCGACCGGTATTGCATAAGGACGTATGTTTATTGGGTTATTAGATTGCGATAAAAATGGTATATGGCTTTGGCTAGACACATCGCTCCTTCTAAACTATAGTAAACACTATAAGTAACTGGTTGGTGTGAGATGTTAAAATAAATATAAATAAAAACAAATCACATAAAAACAAAAACAAAATCAACAAAAAAAAACAACATTAAATTTAGTCAAATTGATTTCAAGTGCTGCAACTTCTTAAATAAGTAGTTTGGTTCTGTTGTGGCATATATTAATGATGTAACACAGCAGGAGGTCTTGTATATGAGATTTGAAAATTGGAGCATGCATTTTATGTATTTTGTTTTTGTAAGTCAAAGGGAATACAGGTAAATTAATCTTAAACTTTATTTATATATTCGTATGCGGAATTAAGAAGAATGACCTGGGATATATCCTATACCTGAAACATAAACACAAAAATATATGCCTGCTAACTACAGAATCTCATTCGAGATTCAATTAATTCATTAACGTTTTTAGTTGAAAAGAGGAACATTAAATTTCCGATATGAACAGCTATACATTTCATAAATTCCTTACATTTCCTAATATAACGGTTCTTTCTTAAAAACAAAATATCGTAGCATTTTATAAAACATGAACAAAAAGTTAAAATAGTTTTTACATTGGTATAAAATTGTCAAGGTTTGCTAATCAGCTCTTTTGTTTTGCATACAAATATTTTTTTTGTGACATCTTAAATAGTAGAGGGTGGGTCAATAAGTCCGTGACTTTTTGAGTTTCTGACCTCTTTACTGAAACAGCAATACTGCTCCTGTCAACAGGCATCTGTCAGTTGACTCCTGTCAAAATTTAAACTTGCTGCGTCAGTTAGTTTGTGTTTGACAGCTATTTTTATTAGACTACTCATTAATTTGAGGAGAAAATGGAAAAAAGTGAATTTCGTGTGCTTATTAAGCATTATTTCTTGCGAAAAAAAACCATTACCGAGACCAAGGCTAAGCTTGATAAATACTATTAGGACTCTGCACCATCGATTTCAATAGTAAAAAAGTGGTTTACTGAATTTCGTTGTGGCCGTACAAGCACTGAAGATGCCGAACGTCCTGGACGCCCAGTTGAGGTCTCTACACCCGAAACAATCGAAAAATTCACGATATGGTGTTGGCCGACCGAAGATTGAAAGTGCGAGAGATTGTGGAAGCCGTCGGGATCTCGCATGGCTCAGTGGTTTAAATTTTTAATGATCACTTGGGCATGAGAAAGCTTTCCGCAAGATGGGTGCCGCGTTTGCTCACAGTCGACTACAAAAGCAATCGTGTAACAACTTCACAGGAAGGTTTGGCGTTGTTTAATCGCAATATGGAGGAGTTTTTGCGCCGTTTTGTAACCGTGGACGAAATATGGATCCATCACAACACACCAGAGACCAAACAACAGTCAAAACAGTGGGTTTCTAAGGGTGAATCGGCGCCAAAGAAGGCCAAGGTGGGTTTGCCAGCCAATAAAGTTATGGCGACTGTTTTTTGGGATGCACGCGGGATAATCCACATTGACTACCTTCAAAAGGGAAGAACAATCAATGGGGAATATTATGCCAAATTATTGGACCGATTCAATGACGATTTGAAAAAAAACCGACCTCATTTGGCCAAGAAAAAAGTTCTTTTCCACCAAGACAATGCAAGGGTGCACACATGTGCAGTTGCCATGGCAAAAATCCATGAATCAGGCTATGAATTGCTCCCTAATCCACCCTATTCTCCAGATTTGGCTCCGAGCGACTACTTCTTGTTCCCAAACCTGAAGAAATGGCTTGGTGGAAAAAGATTTGACTCCAATGATGAAGGCCTATTTTGAGGACCTCGACAAATCATTTTTTTTTGGAAGGGATACAAAAATTGGAGAAGCTTTGGACAAAGTGTATAGAGCTCAAGGGAGACTACGTTGAAAAATAAAAATATTTTTTTATCAAAAAATGTGTGCTTTATTCCAAAAGTCACGGACTTATTGACCCGCCCTTAAAAGTTCACCTCAACCAGACTTTTTTTTTAATTTGACAACTTTAGCAATATTTCACGGTAGAAAAATATATTAAAAATTTGCTCTGTGTTCCTCAAGGCTAAAGAGCACTTTTATTATCAATACATTACAAACTTTTGGGCTCATTCTTGGCTTACCGGGTGTGTAAACATGCATAATGATCGTTTTTGGAGTGATCACAATTCTTATGAGACTATTTAACATCCCAAAAAATCGTTACTTGTACGGTTTGTGATCCAAAAACTTTGTGGGCTTCAGTGCCAAAATTAAAAGAATAACGAACACTACAGGTAAATGTGTTTGATGATCCTCACAAAAAATAAAAAATAATATAACAAATTATCTCACAAAATGGACCTTTCAATTGGTAACCCATTTGTGTGATTTTAAACCTTTTGAACTACTTTTTGTGATGATCCCTCGAATTTCTAGTCTATGCTGATAATCAAAAAACTATAAATCATTTGGAAACCAACATTTGACGAACTTTCGACAACATAAGAGCAGAAGGATGGCGTAGTCGCCGAGGCCATATGTCATGTCATGAGAGTTCCAGAACGAACGAAGTATTTAATATCGTCGTCTTTTGTGAAGAAAATGTTGGTAAACCTTTAAAACAACAATTAGAAATCAGATGACCTGAGAGCTAAGAGTCACCAAAAAAAAAATTAAAGATCAAAAAGAGAATGCTTTTTTCTTTGTTGACCAATATTTCAAAAACAGTTTATTTATTTTGATTTTGTGATTTATTTGTTTATTTTTTATATTCTAAACATAAACAATTCCTGACTTGTTATTTCAAAAACGTTTTGCTATAATTATTCGAAATCGGGTTATATACTTAAAACCAGGAAAACATACATAATTGCAAAAAGTATTTATCAAAATTTTGTATTTTAGTGATAATTTTATTCAATGATTGAAATAAATTTATAAATTAGTTTTGTCTGCCATTCAAGTTTGTTCATATGTCAATTCTAGAAAACGAATTAATGTTTTCATAATTTTACTTGCAACATGTCATCTTTTGTAACAAGCTACACAACAAAATATGATCTCTTTGACAAAGTCCAACTACTGCAATCAGCCAATATTGATTAAAAAACGTCACGCTGATAAATTTTTTTTATATTTCCTATAATCAAACGAATTAACAAACTACGAGCACTTCGAAAATGAATTTCAAATACACAAATAACAAGTTCCTTATACTGCCTTAAATGGTTACATACAAAACCAATATACCATAGAAAAACTAATCTAGAGCATACTAAAAGCACAATGTACTCAAACATTTTGTATAGCGCCGTTGCGGCGCGGCCGGCGGCGGCGGCGTGGCCAAAGTGTCAACACAAATAATCGCTGCCGCCACACAACAAGCTTCCACACCAATCGCCGTTGTAAGGCCGTCTCGCCGTCACTTTTGCCGTTGCCGTTGCCGCTCGTCGTCGTGTCGTCCGTCGGTCTGCTCAGCGCAGTGCAGTGCATTTAGAAGAACTCAATGCGAGCTTATTCCTATCTCCGGGGGTTGACTTAATGATGACTTAAGAGAAACAAAAAAGAAGGAAAATTCGCCACCGCCCAAGACATGACAACACACAAGATATAGCCTTTTCTTATACTGGTCTCCTATCTGCATTGTACGTAGGCACCCCAACATGGACTTTTGTGGCACTATAATGTACGTTGGACAAGAAGTTATAACTTTTTGTGTTTCCTTCTTTTATGCCAATCTTTTCAGCAGCAGCAGCTTTATACTCATGGAGGAAGCAAAGAAATTGATAAATGACCACAAAGAGGGGCTTAGGCAGCTTAAGCCTGCGCACCTCAGTCTCAGTCATCAATGTTCCAAGATCGTGGTGTGCATAGTGGAGCAAAAAAAAAAAAGGTGCAACCTATGTTAAACTAACAATATGGATAAAGCTTGCATTGTGAGATCGAGAGAAGAGAGTGTTATGTAACAGCCTTGGGTAGGTTGGAAAGGTTTTGCTTTTTTTTACCGGTGCCGTTGGCTGTTTCGTTCTTCGATACCATGTGGACTACTTATATCTTTGCCCGGCTTTTGTCCACTCATTGTCTTATCGGAGAGAACACACATTTTGTTAATTCGATCGAAGCCGGCCAAGTTGGGGCGACAGCCCAGAAGGCAGGTGTGGCATATTGTTGTAGGTTATGGCTGCTTCGATTATTAATTATGCACAAGTTATTATTGGCAAAAGAGACTTTTTTTATTGACTGCAAAAATACACCTCATACGAAGTTTTGCTTTTGCCATTCACTTTCCATAAACCCCCATAAGCATATATTCTAAGTATCCCATTCCAACTATCTGCCATAAAGATGTCGTTTCAAAAAAATTACGTAAGTAAAATGTCACTATACTATTTTAATTAAATTCCTCAGAGGAACATTAGCCAATTGTGATTTGCATTGTAATTCATTAGTTTAACTATTAAAATCCCATTAGTGCAGTAGAAATTCAAATGTGTGTTAAACATATAGCTGCAAAACAAGTCTTGCACTTTATTATACTCGTACTATAGCTAACTAACTTAACTAACCAAAACCAATCAACAACTTCATGGTTTCATCTGCTTTAACTTTTCGAGAAGACGATGCAACTTCTCTAAAGGTTTAAATATCAAGGCTATCTAGTATCGTTTTTATTTGTTGTTGTTGTTGTTTCGTTTTATATAAAATTCATTCCTTCTTTTTTTTATTTTGTGAATCTTTATATAGGATGCTAACAGACAGCATTTTTCTAGATTTGTTTTACAAGAAGATTACGAAACTTAAAACAACATCAGACATGGCAGATGGTGTGGTTTTGGTTATGCAGATGAAGAAGTAGCAACAAATAAAAAAGTTGAAAAAAGAATCAAAGAAGAAACAATAAATTAAACGTGGTAAGGAACGAGCACAGGCATCAGGTACTCATTTTTGCAGGGAAGCTACTGTGCTAATATTCGGACGGTCGATTAGTTTACGCTGGTGGGTTTGAAAATGTGGTGTTGAATTGAACACAAAAATGTATAATTATCAATTACCTGGCCCATGGGGGATTTTTTTTTCAGTTTATTAAAAGATCTTTTCTGATTTGATAAATATATTCATTTGGAAGGAGAGATGAGTGTTAACCGTTTGTTTCTTTTTGGTTATTGAAACTAAACATATATATTTTACCTTGAAGGAAGAAACTTCAAATGAAATTAGGGTTATTATAAGAAGAAATGCTTTGAAAGGCTTTAATAAATTAATAATCTAATTAGTTTTAGAATTATGTTCTTATATTCTTTGTTCCTTATTTGCAAATTTCAAGATCTGATCGTATTTATAGGTTATGCATATTTGACAGTATTAATTGTATTCTCTTCGAGCAACTATATCAAGCATTTTCAATCCATGGGATGGTTTTGTTTTAAATATATTTAAAGTGAGAAGCCATGTCATGTAATTTGTATTTCATTAGGATAGTTAATTTTTTAACAAACATGACTTAATTATGTTTCTTGTAATCCAAGCCTTACGACATACTTTCGGGGAGGCTTTTCATCCCCATTAAAGAGATAACACTTAAAATCTGATTTAATAAAGCTCTTAATAAAAAACAAAACATATATTTTCGGTGGTGATTTGAACTGCAGACACAGTGATTAGGGTTCTAGCAGAGCTAATTGTTGGGGCAACATACTAACGGATCTAACACTTATATTTCCCTTTAGCATATTGTGTAAATTCACAAACGCATCACTGCAGAGATGATTTGCGATCATCCCTGTAGAACGTTCATTAACGTAAATAATTGGCATTACTTAAAATGTCAATTGTTCATTATTACAAAGTTCGATAAACTAATGCGCAAATATAAAAAAAAAAGCATCAAGAATTTTCTTGATAAGTTGTTGATGCCGACTCGATTTGGAGCAAAAATGGCGGATAAAGACAATGAAAAGTATTGAATCAAATTCTAAATTGTTTATAAATTATTTAATTTGATGACTTTCGGGGAATATTTTACCAGAGCCCAAATGAAACTATTAATAGAAACCAGATTAAAATATAAAGGTGAATTTATTGTCGCCAGAAAATCAAAGTCAGTATTGTGGAGAAAAGTTCTAAAGGAGATAAAATGTGTGGTTCCAGATTATAATTACAATGAGAGTTTTTATTAGTATCACATTCATCATAAATCAAAAGTTGTTTTTAAATGTAAAACTTGTTGCCAATCAGCATCGCATCGTAATCAGGTGAGCAACGATCAGCATTGCAAAAAAGCAGCAATACCTAATCACTACCAAAGAATTTGTCGTTTGTGAATTAACCCATTGTTTTAATCAAGTCCTACTTATATACTCGCTGGTAAAGAGGAAGCCTTAAAGTGTTAGACCTTTTTGTCAAAAACACTGCTAACCCTGTGTCTCAACTTATAGTTTTTGACAAACTTCCTACTGATCATATTATAAGTTCTTCATCCTTCGCATGTTATAGGAGATAATTATTTTGATTTTAAAAATACCAACTGGTGAATTTTCATATCGGATTTAAAATTGAAACTTAGAAATATGCTTACGGAATTCGATAATGTTGGAACAAAAGAAGATGTTGAATTACTTGTTTTAGGTTTCTCTGATCAAATTCTAGATTCTTCTGTATTGAAACTACTCAAACAGTACAACACAAGTAACATTGCTGATTATATTCGTGTCAGAAATGGTATCAAAAGACAGTGGCAACGATATCGTTTGCCAGCACTTAGCCGTCAGTTGAAGTATTTCAATAAACTTATTTCGATGGAAATTCAAAAAAATCGAAATACCCGATGGAATTAAACACTTAGCCAGTTACTGAAAAATTAAAAAACCTTTCTGGAACATTTCTAAAATTATAGAAAAAAGACCAGATTTATTCCTGCGCTTCAGGAAAAACCATAAAGTATCATAGAAGCTAAGTGATTTAGGTATTATATAGAATTGTATTTTCTATAACAGAAACAACTCAAGATGAATACGTTTCTGTTGATAATGTTTCCGCTATTGTAAGGGAGTTGCGGAGTTGTAAGGAAAACCGATGGACTTGATATGATACAAAAATGATTCCTTAAACATTTACCCAAATTAAGAAGAAAGTATCTGACGTTTACTATCAACGCCTGTCTGAAAAACCAATATTTTTCTGAGATCTGGAAAATAGCGAAGGTTATACCAATATTGACAGCTGGCAAAGACAGGGACAATCCTGGTAGCTAAAAGCAGATCAGTTTTCTAAGTAGTCTAAGCTGTACTAAATAGTATTACAAAAAGAACTTAACTTTTTAATTGAAGAAAAACATATTTTTTCTTACCAACAGTTTGGATTTAGGATTCACCACAGTACTTTACACTAGGACCTTAGGATTTGTAACATAATCAAAAATAGTCGTACTGAAGGAAGGTTTTCATTATTAGATATCGGAAAAGCTTTTGACTCTGTTTGGCTTAATGCTTTAATTTACAAATTGGAAACGTTCGCGATTCCAAATTTTCTCAAAAAAATAATTCAAAATTTTTTATCAGCAAGAATTTTTCAAGTGTACGTTTTTAATTTTTTGTATTGTGTTCCTCAAGGTTCAGTTCTTGATCCTGTTTTAAATAATGTCTACAAGTCTGATTTTCCTCAGCTACCTTTTTGTGAAGCAGGGGTTTATGCAGATGACACCTGCATACTGTTTTCTCATGAGTTTCGTCTCAATATTGAGACCAATTTTCAAAATGCACTTGAAATGTTAATCACTTGTTATCACAAATGAAACGAGCTGTAAGTCAAAGGTACTTCTATAAAATGGAAGTCTAATGTGCAATATCTAGGAATAAACCTTGACAAGCGGCTTATATTTAAAGAACATGTTACTAAATTATTAAAAAAGTTAATATTGCTATTAAAATGTTATAACAGCTTATAGAAAATCGAATTTAAGTGCTGAAAATAAGATCATTGTACAAAAGGTTGTGTTTCAAACAATGTTGTTGTATGGATGTCAAGTGTGAAAATGATGCTTAATCTACTCTACCATCATTGAAAAAATGATCTTCATATTCGAACTTTGATTTTGCAAACTCAAATTAACAGATGAATTAATTTAACAGACTATAAGATATTCCAAAATCCGAGAATAGAAAACTTGTTATATAAAGGGTGATTTTTTAGCTATTATCTTTTTGGCAACACTGGTTTAAACAGCTGACGCACGTTTCTTGTTTTGTTTTGCTATCAAACATCTTCAGTTTGGTCTATAATTTAACCATGAATCGTCTTACAAACGAACAACGCTTGCAACTTATTGAATTTTATTATCAAAATGCGTGCTCTGTTAAGAAAGTTCATCGCGCGCTTCTTCCATTTTATGGTCAGTTTAATCGACCCTCTGAAGCGGCTATTTGGGCTATCGTGACTCAATTTCGCACCAAATTTACATTGTTGGACATTAAACCACCAACACGCTTACGTAATATCGCAGCTGTATCAGCCAGTGTTAATGATGACCATTATTTATCGCTTCGTCGCCGTTAGCAGCAATTGGGCTTCTGTTACTCAACAACGTGGAAAATTTTGCGGTAGGATTTAGGTATGATGCCTTTCAAAATAAAGTTGGTGCAAGAATTCAAGCCGAACGACCTACTGCAACGTAAAATTTTTGGTGAATGGACTCTTGGAAAGTTGGTCGAAGATCCACTTTTTTACCGAAAAATTGTGTTCAGCAACGAAGCTCATTTTTGTCTCAATGGGTACGTAAATAAGCAGAATTGTCGATTTTGGAGTGAATATCAGCCAGAAGCATTGCAATATCTACCAATGCATCCAGAAAAAGTCACAGTTTGGTGCGGTTTATCTTCTTCAAAGATGATGCGAATCGTAATGTAACTTTTTTTGCCCAAAATGCAAGATCTTGACTTCCATGACATGTAGTTTCAACAAGACGGTGCCACATGCCACACAGCACGCGCAACAATGGACTTATTGAGAGGCGAGTTCGGTAAACATTTTATTTCACGTTCGGGACCGGTCAATTGGCCGCCTAGATCGTGCGATTTAACACTTTTAGATTATTTTTTGTGGGGCTATGTTAAAGCTCATGTCTATACAGACAAGTCCGCTTCAATTGACGCATTGGAAGACAACATTGAAGCATTTATTCGTGAGATACCGAAATGCTAGAAAATTGGACTAAGCGGTCAACATTTGCATGAAATAATCTCCAAACGTTAAATTATATGGACCGTACTATCGATTCAAATAGATATTTCATGCATTTTTCTGAATTTTATGTGTGTTTTTTTTTTAACTTTCTTATAGCTTTTAAGAAATCACCCTTTAAAAGCAATTTATTGAGAGGCTTGAGGTATTGTCATATATCCGTCAATTTTATTGAAGAAAAAGATGTATATTTGTGTACTTATTGGGTTTTACAAATTCAATAGAATGCAAAATTATCAAACAAAATATTTATTTAAAAAGATTTATTTCCAAAAGATAAAAAAAAATAATGAATAATACTTGGTAGTATTCATTAAATATTGACAGAAGAAGAACTGCCTTGAAATAACATAAACACCTTCTAATTGCATTCTCTTTTTTAAAGAAAACAAAAGTATATGTCTACTTAATCCACATTTTATCGATTGGTATTAAAATTATTATCAATCAAAGATTGATTACAAAATAGCACATTCGTATATTTCACGTACAAGTTCGAGTATCACGATTTATAATGTTTAGGTTTTCATTTTCATTTTGTTTAGTGAAAGGAACTATTAAATCACACGCACGTGCGGGTATATGTATGTACGAGTACTTAGTATAACTCCTAACATATAGAGCAACTAAAAATCACAAATTATATCTATTAAGACTCTTAATTGAAAGGGAAATATAATTGAATGATAAATAAATCAGTTTTATTGCTTTGATTTTGTGAATAAATGTTGAAAGAAAACTAAATTAAAATAAAGAAAAAGATTACAATAGATTTGAAATTATTTCATTAGGTTAATTTAATAATCAAGAAAGAAAGGTATGTACATATGTACAGTACATTGAGGTAAATTGAGGTACAAATGGAAAGATACTAACACAAATTTCAAATACTTTCAATTTCTTTTTTTTTTTCAAAATCCATAATTATAAATCTAACCTGACATTGAATAAGTTCATTGAAAATTTATGCACTTATTCGTTCATAGCAATCAAACCACGACGCAATAAAAGAAATACTTCCAGGCATAAAATTGCCTCCTTGTTAACGTCTACATTCCTATAATTAAATTATATTCACAAATAGTTCATTGATCTTCTATATTCGTCAAATACTCGTAATATAAAACAAACAAATTAAAGCATCTAGCCAAAATGAAGAGTAAGTACATTTTAGGATGGATAACCACTTAACTTCTAAATTGACTTTCTCAAAACTCAAGTTAATATTATTGTTGGGGATTCTCAAGTGGTTTATTTATATTAACTTGAGTCGCCCTCTCATCTCATCAATTTTAAAATTCCATTAGACTTAATTGAATCATCATCGTCATTTGCTTTATTTTTATTTAAATTCGATGATTGCCTCTTTTTTATTTCAATGCGTGACAATAAAAAAGGTATAAACAAATGTATTTCATTAAATTATGAATATAATTTTTTCTGAAATAAATGTCACACTAATGTTTTGCCTTTTATTTCAAAAACACCACACAAATAAAAACAATAATAATAAAAATTTTTAGTTTTGCATTGATTTTACACTCTAAATACCATTTTGGTCAAGGTTTGCAAAGCGTTTCTTTTATGTTCTTGTTGGGTCATTGATTAGAATCCATACGTTTTATTGACAAACAGCATCAGTATTTTTATTTTCTTGCTGGTGAAAATGTGTTCTTTAAGTTGACCGCGGCATTGAAACGCTATTGAGTGGTTTTCTATTTTATAGATTTTGTATTATGTGGTTCTGGTTAATGAAAGGAAACATTACAAGTGTTTAAACGAGTTAAGTTAAAATTGAATGAGTTCAACTGACACTTTAGACAGATTACTCGAATCTGATTACCTAAACAGGGTGTTATTTTAGATTTGGAGTTATTGTTGCTTTCGTTATTTAAATCACGATCTATCAGCAATTATGTTTGCTGGAAAGATATAATTCATTGTTTCTAATGGATTTTTTTTTTTGCTTTTTCATGAGATTAAGCTTGTATCAATGTTTGATGTGTTAATAAGATACAATTTAACGTTGAAAATACGTAGTTGTATTTCAATGGTAACTTAAAAAGAGTTTCCAGCATTGCACTTTCACTGTGAACGCATCCTTAACTAACCCAATGACTAAACTGTCAAAGTAAAACTTAAAGTGATGGAGTAGAACACACTTAGGCCAGTTTAATGGCCCATTGTCATACCACATGAATTTTGAGGCTTTCTTCTACGCTTAAACCAGTTGAGTCTCTTACGAAGAGTGAAAGACTGATTATACTAATATGATTGAGATCGTTTAGATCGCTATAGAAGAATTCTCCTAGGCAATTCTTGCGTTTTTGAGCTAGAGCAGGGTATTTACAGAGCAGGTAAAGTACTGTTTCCTCCTCTTCCTCATCAATACAGCTTCTGCAAAAGTCATTTGAGAATAAGCCTAGCTGCGTGACGGGCTTTTCTATTGGACAGTGCCCGGTTATAACACCTATTATCGAGCTTAAATGTGATCTGCTTAGAGATAGCAACCACCTTGAGCGCTTGAAATCTAGTGTAGGCCACATGTTTTTCGTGACCTGAAACGTAATGATGTTATTCCAGATCCAACAGTTTACATGTATTGATTGGTATGCCATATTGCCAGCATTAGCCAAACAATTTCAATTTCTTGGAATGTCTCTATGGCCCAGAACCCAGCAAAGATGCCATCTCCATTAAAGATAATGGACACTTATGGAGTTTGTAGAAACAGAGTCCAGAGATTTGATAGCGGCCTGACTATCTGAGAAATATGGATATCAGATGTTTGATATCACGTTTTCTTTAAGACAGGACAAGAGTTCTTTTATCTCCAACATGTTCGCCTGGAACACGCTACAATGATTATGAAGGCGGACTGAGAGACTTAATTTCATTGGTTCAGAGAACACACTTCCTAAACCCCTTAATTTTTTTTTGATTCATCAGTGTAAAAGTCGATTGACTAGTCTTTCAGAAATGCCCTATACTCCCAGAAAGATCTGGAAGGTATAGAATTATGGACGTTTTTGTGGAATTGCAGTTGAGGGATGGTTTAGTCTGTATGCTTTGGAATTGATTCTAAATACTTAAGAATTACTGAGTGGCCAAAGTTGTCGTTAACCCACTGCGATGAAGCTTTGAGGCGAATAGCGGAGCTTGAAGCTATTAGTTTGCTAAGTATAACAAGATCCAGTACCGAAGATGAGGTCGTGCAAAGGGATCCGCTTATACATACATGGGCAAGCTGAACGTAGGACTTTATTTGGTTTGTCGCGGTTTATAGGTTTTTCTAAAGGAATCCACTATACTGCCACACGCACCGTACAGTAAAATTGGTCTGATTACCGAAGTATATAATATAACCAATGCGTAATTCGGGGTTGTAGTCCCCTTTTATTTTCATTAGCTATTTTTGCAAGAAAGAGAGAGAGCTACGGTAGCTTTTTTGACTCTTTCTTGTATATTACGTTTCCAATTTAGTTTTTTGTCTAAAAATAAGACCCAGATACTTAGCCTCGTCTGAGAACATTAAATGGATACCTGTAATAAAGGGAGGGTTAACATTTGGAATTTTGTATTTCTTCGAAAAAAAGACTAAATGGGTTTTGTGCGGGTTGACACCCAGTCCACACCGATCAACCCAAAGTATTATTTTTGTCTGACGCATTTTGTAAGAGTCCTTTTAGGGTGTTAAAATACTGTCCTGAAACCGCTATAGCAACGTCATCCACATAGGCAATCACTCTAAAACCCTCCGCGTTTAGACTAGTTAGGATTTTATATATCACCAAGTTCCAGAGGAGAGGGGATAGGACACCACCTTGTGGTATCCCTCTACTACCGAATCTTCTAGCAGAAGAGTTGCCATGTTTTGAGTTAATTATTCTGCTAGTCAGCATTAAATTAATTAACTATCCAAGCGAACCCTCTATGTCCAGAGATGTTAATGCAAATGTGATTGCAGATGTGTCCACTTTGTTAAAAGCAAAGAGCGAGTATTCGATGGTGCATACTTGCACTAGGCATGTTGAGACATATACAGAAGTCTTGTATCAATATTTGCCCTTAAATGGATATCAATCAATCTTTCTAAGGTCTTAAGAAGAAATGATGGTAGACTTATATGTAGGTTCTACATCTTTAGGGTTGAATTGCGAGCATTTTCCTGCTTTGTGTATGAAAACAACTTTCACTTCTCCAGATCCAGATAGTTGTTAAAAAATTCCTCAAATATTGGTACAATTATGTCTAAAGCTTTTTGTAGTTGGGATTTTATTATGCCATCTGGTCCTGCAGATTTAAAGCGTTCGAAGGTCTTGTGCCCCTTCTAGCTTGTCCCTTGTGATCAGACCTTGTGGATATGTTACATAGGAACTTGAACAAATTTAATTGCTACAAGTTGGGGTTTGAGAGCTACCAGGAAAATTAGTATCCATCAGTAGTAAGTTCAGCGATTCTTTACTTGAAATTGTACAGGAGCCATCTGCTTTTTTCAGACAGAGGCCTGGGAAGTTTGTTCTATCGTGCTACAGAAGGATCGCCATAAAGATCGCTTAGATTTCCTTAGTTCCTTTTTATAATTTCTTTGGGATTCATATAAGAATCTCAGTGAGAAGCTAGTATTTTGGCTTTGAAGATTAAAATATAAACAGAATTCGTTTTTAAATCTCACTTAGCAATGAAAATATCGGGTGATTTTTTAAGAGCTTGAGAACTTTTTTTTAAAAAAAAACGCATAAAATTTGCAAAATCTCATCGATTCTTTATTTGAAACGTTAGATTGGTCCATGACATTTACTTTTTGAAGATAATTTCATTTAAATGTTGACCGTGGCTGCGTCTTAGGTGGTCCATTCGGAAAGTCCAATTTTGGGTAACTTTTTCGAGCATTTCGGCCGGAATAGCCCGAATTTCTTCGGAAATGTTGTCTTCCAAAGCTGGAATAGTTGCTGGCTTATTTGTGTAGACTTAAGACTTGACGTAGCCCCACAAAAAATAGTCTTAAGGCGTCAAATCGCATGATCTTGGTGGCCAACTTACCGGTCCATTCCTTGAGATGAATTGTTCTCCGAAGTTTTCCCTCAAAATGGCCATAGAATCGCGAGCTGTGTGGCATGTAGCGCCATCTTGTTGAAACCACATGTCAACCAAGTTCAGTTCTTCCATTTTTGGCAACAAAAAGTTTGTTAGCATTGAACGATAGCGATCGCCATTTACCGTAACGTTGCGTCCAACAGCATCTTTGAAAAAATACGGTCCAATGATTCCACCAGCGTACAAACCACACCAAACAGTGCATTTTTCGGGATGCATGGGCAGTTCTTGAACGGCTTCTGGTTGCTCTTCACTCCAAATGCGGCAATTTTGCTTATTTACGTAGCCATTCCACCAGAAATGAGCCTCATCGCTGAACAAAATTTGTCGATAAAAAAGCGGATTTTCTGCCAACTTTTCTAGGGCCCATTCACTGAAAATTCGACGTTGTGGCAGATCGTTCGGCTTCAGTTCTTGCACGAGCTGTATTTTATACGGTTTTACACCAAGATCTTTGCGTAAAATCTTCCATGTGGTCGAATAACACAAACCCAATTGCTGCGAACGGCGACGAATCGACATTTCACGGTCTTCAGCAACACTCTCAGAAACAGACGCAATATTCTCTTCTGTACGCACTGTACGCATTCGTGTGGTTGGTTTAATGTCCAATAAAGTAAACTGAGTGCGAAACTTGGTCACAATCGCATTAATTGTTTGCTCACTTGGTCGATTATGTAGACCATAAATCGGACGTAAAGCGCGAAACACATTTCGAACCGAACACTGATTTTGGTAATAAAATTCAATGATTTGCAAGCGTTGCTCGTTAGTAAGTCTATTCATGATGAAATGTCAAAGCATACTGAGCATCTTTCTCTTTGACACCATGTCTGAAATCCCGCGTGATCTGTCAAATACTAATGCATAAAAATCCTAACCTCAAAAAAATCACCCTATAGCTCGCTTTTTTGGAATGTGCGATAGAAAATTCTTGAGAAAATGAATAATTTTGTTTATGTTTCTGAGAAAACAGCAAATCTCTCAAATAATGCATAAGAAATATTTAAACTTAATGAACGTAATCGACCAACTACTTAAGCGATTGATAAAATTGTGATTACATTCGAAGAGATTTGCTTTATTCTAAACGAATTTTATCCATTCAAATGAAATTTTATCCGTTAAAATGAAACATATAGCAAACAAAGCCAAAATCTGGGAAATTGAACTATTAATTTTAAATGTCAAAATTTCAAATGAGGTCGTTTTTTTTTTCAAATCGTCATTGAATCGGTCCAATAAGTTGGCATAATATTCCCCATTGATTGTTCTTTCCTTTTGAAGGTAGTCAATGTGGATTATCCCGCGTGCATCCCAAAAAACAGTCGCCATAACTTTATTGGCTGGCAAACCCACCTTGGCCTTCTTTGGCGCCGATTCACCCTTAGAAACCCACTGTTTTGACTGTTGTTTGGTCTCTGGTGTTTTGTGATGGATCCATATTTTGTCCACGGTTACAAAACGGCGCAAAAACTCCTCCATATTGCGATTAAACAACGCCAAACCTTCCTGTGAAGTTGTTACACGATTGCTTTTGTAGTCGACTGTGAGCAAACGTGGCACCCATCTTGCGGAAAGCTTTCTCATGCCCAAGTGATCATTCAAAATTGAAACCACTGAGCCATGCGAGATCCCTACGGCTTCCACAATCTCTCGCACTTTCAATCTTCGGTCGGCCAATACCATATCGTGAATTTTTCGATTGTTTCGGGTGTAGAGACCTCAACTGGGCGTCCAGGACGTTCGGCATCTTCAGTGCTTGTACGGCCACAACGAAATTCAGTAAACCACTTTTTTACCATTGAAATCGATGGTGCAGAGTCCTAATAGTATTTATCAAGCTTAGCCTTGGCCTCGGTAATGGTTTTTTTTCGCAAGAAATAATGCTTAATAAGCACACGAAATTCACTTTTTTCCATTTTCTCCTCAAATTAATGAGTAGTCTGATAAAAATAGCTGTCAAACACAAACTAACTGACTCAGCAAGTTTAAATTTTGACAGGAGTCAACTGACAGATGCCTGTTGACAGGAGCAGTGTTGCTGTTTCAGTAAATAGGTCAGAAATTTCAAAAGTCACGGACTTATTGACCCGCCTACTAAAAGTTAAAGTAGCCATTTTATGTTTTCAACTTCAGCCAAATTGAGTAAAAATTTAAAATATAAAGGATGATTATCTAAATCATCTTTTTAAGTCAGTAACAGACTAAAACATTTAAAACTTTTACACCACTAAATTTAATACAAAAGATTTATAAGCTCATTGCTCATTTCAAAAATGCTAAAAAAAAATTCATGAGAACATAAAAAAATGGAATGGAAAATGTGAATAAACCAGGACAAGTTATAAAATTTAATTTTCATTTCAAAAAATCAATTGGCATTCTATAGCTTTTCCCTATCAACCCCCATGTTGACTCTGTCTATAATATGCAACACGTACCGAAAAAAAAATACTTTTTCCATAAATGTTGCACTTAAATATTGCTTGATAACAAATCTCTTATTCGATAACTTTTTGAGAACTTTACTGTAAAATGGGATTATGGAAAACTACTCGTAAAATAGTGAGTTTTCATCCATTTAAGATTTTTTATGTATTGCAAAAGTGTAAAGCCTTCAAAAACTAACGCAAATATAAGTCCATTAAAACCGCATGCATTTCATTTAATAAAAAAATTCTTATACTAAACCTTTTATAAAAAAAAAATCCCACAGACATAATTATAATAACTTTTGAGTTAACCTTTTAACCATTAAACTTCTTAACAACGACCTTCTTTCATCCATCAAATAACAATATAATCATTTTTTAAGCACGCTTTTATATAAACATTTCTGAAATTATAATAAAATAAAAACTGAAAATAAAAAGACATAATAATAATTCAAAACAACCTACACTTCTCGGCAAAAGGCAATTAACCTAAAGTCTCGTTCGCTCCCACACACATTATGTACTGTACATACTCTATAAAGAATTCTCCCCGTGTCACCAACCCCTTATACATAGATACAACATTTGTTTGTTTGTTTTCATGGTTTGTTAGTTGTGATGTTGCGGTTGTAACCATAAAATTTGCTCTGAAAACGACGACGTGTTAAGAATGCCAAATGATGTTAAGTCGAACATGTTTCTAAGTATATTTAATGGCGTTTGAAGATATCTACAGATACCAATCCATGCCACCAGAGGGAGGGCATATTGCAATTGTAATTTCTGTGCATGTAAATTGACGTACGTTTTGGGCGGTTAAAAAAACTATTGTGCTTTGGCATACAACAACAGTAGCATTCTTGGCATCACTGTAAGTTAAGAATACTTAATGCACTATACAAGATCGTTTTTCCAAAATCAGAAATTTTTTCAATAAATAAGCTCTCCGATGACAGCTAAGGTTGCTGTCAAAGACGGCTTAAGGTAGAAACAGAATGTTACACTATAGAGTTTTTATGCCCACACTACACTAATGTATTGTTACATTTTTTGTTTCTCATACAAAATTGTATTGCAACGGAAAAATAACTCTACTCGACTCGACTCTATGACGACTTCAATTCCATTTTCAAATCCAACTTCAACTTCAACTTCGAGACATCCAAAAGTTGTAAATATTCAAATGTCGTTCGCTTAGATTGATCGCACGTACGGCCAACGACTCCACTTGGCCGATTGAAAGGAAAGTTTTGTTTTGTTGGTTTGTTTATTCATTGTGAACGTGTTTGCACATCATTATGCCACATTTTGGCGGCTTTGATGGTTCGTCTTCGTGGTGGGACATGAGAGACGAAGTTGAAATGGCTACAATGACTTTTGTTTAGTGGAAGGTCAGTGTTAGGAGGTGTCATCTTTATATAGTTTGAGGTTAGATTCATTAAACACAAAAATATGCATGTTTAATCTTTCTCTTAAAGTCCAAAGACGTACAATTTATCGTGTCGGTCGTCGGTCGGATTGGTTGATTCGACATATTTTTTGTTTGCAACTAATTTGACCATAGAAACTTAAATAATTCTTTTAAATGTCATGTTTGTTGTTAAATAGTGGCAGAGGTAGGTTTAAGAGGTAATAAAAGACGACCGGAATGGAATGGTTGTGTTTACAACATAACCTAAGCTGGCATGAAATTGGATACCGCTTTTGTAAGTTTTTCTTTTCTTGACTTGAGTTTATAAACGCTATCCGAAGACTACGAGTTTAAAAGGTAAAAGTTGTGTGTGAATGCTATGAAGTGAAGATGCAACAGTGCGGCAGAAGCTTTAAAATTCAACATTCAGCCGCAACAACAAAAACCACATGCAGATGTGACTGATGATTATTATCGTTGGTCTTATGGTTCGGTGTTTATTTCCTTTTTTTCTCAGGAGACCTCTAAGCAGAAGTTACAGTGATATTATTCAATTGTTGAAAGGAAAAGTGATCTCTTCGGAGGAGTGGAGATGGAATAAGGTATAAAGATGCCTCTCGGTCTCGAGGAGAAGATAGCATCTATAACGTAATTTGAAATGACAGCATCTTTAAATTGTTGTGCACAGAGGAAGTTAAATTGTTTGCATGCGATGGAAACTGGAAATGTGGTGTGGATTGCGAAAAAATTTAAATTAATACAACAAACTTCCGTTCATATAAAATAGGTATAAGGTATATTAAAACTTATCAGGTGATAGTGAGTTGAGATGAGATGAGATGAAGCTTATGTTATATTAATTTGATCTTGAGACAAACAGCGGAACTTAAGTTATTTATTGCAATATTTGAATGAAATGTTTTTGAATGAATCTACAAATATTTTACTGTGGTAACTTGGAAGAAGTTATTTTTCCACACAGTTATTTTTTACTCAAATATGGGCATTATTAAAATAAAGTCGGGAAAAGGAGAAATAATAAAAAGTGACAAGACATTTAAACATTTTTCATATTCTCATGTTACAACACCTGTCAAAGTAAATCAATGACATCGAAATGTCAAAATATAAGCAGAATTTCAAAGTATAATGGTAACTAAATACAATTTTTTAACACGTGAAATTTTTAAATACTACTGCAATTGATTTGTACTAAAAACATTTAAGTAAAAGCATCAGGACTTGTCAGTTCCTTGTCAGTTCCTTCCTTCTGTACTTTAATTTCTTTCGCCCAACTACCAGAAACGTCGCAGCTTTTATTGGAAAAAGGTTAGAATAAAGTAACGGGTTATCCAATTTGCGGTTTTAAAATTATAGGACTGGAATTTGACATCTTATAGACTAAGTTATGAAACTATTTTTAACTTCCCATAGGAAGTTATTGAAATGGGTAAGTTTTGACGAATTGAAAATTTTGACATTTCTCGACGTTTCAATGTCCCTAGATTCGAAATAAAACATTTTTAGAAAGATGTCTGTGCGTGCGTGTGTCCGTACGTCCGTATGTCAGTACGTCCGCGTCCGTACGTTCGCGTCGTTTTTTTTGTCGTCTATAGCTCAAGAACCAGAAGAGATATCGACTTCAAATAAATTTTGTTATACAGATAATAAGACAGAAAGATGCAGAAAGGGCTCTCAAGAAATTTGCTTAGGTGGTTTTTTACCATAGCAGTTTAAAAAAAAGGTGAAAATTTTGGTTAACTCTAAATATCTCATGAACCAATGACGCTAGAGACTTGAATTAAATTTTATATTACATATTGTAACGTGATACAAAATAAGTATATTTTTGTAAAAAAAATCCAATAAACGGTTTTTTTTATAAATCAAAAAAACTGAAAAAAAATTTGTCACCTCGAAAATTTTACGACTAAAATATGATTTCATCTCCAAAAAAATTTTGTGCAACAAAGAATAATGTTTTTGACATCTGATAAAATTTTGAGAAAAATCTAATTGACAGTTTTTTTATACAAAATAAAACCTAAAAAAAAACATTACTACAAATATCCTTTCAAAAACTTGAGATTAGGGCTTCAAACTTATTTTATCTTATAAGAAATATTTTTTTCAACATTCTGAAAAATGTTGAGAAAAATCGAATTGACAGTTTTTTTTACAAAAAATTAATAACCTAAAAAAAATTTAACAAAAATTGGTAAAAATTGATTTTCGACTCAAATATCTTTTCAAAACTTTGAGTTATTGGCTTTAAACTACTTTAATATTTCAAAAAATAATGTTGTCAACATCAGTAAAATTTTGAAAAAAATTGAATTGACTGTTTTTTTACAAAAAATTAAAAACCGAAAAAAAAATTAACAAAAGTTGGTAAAAATTGATTTTCGACTCAAATATCTTTTCAAAAATTTGAGATAATGGCTTCTATCTAATTTTAGCATAATATGAAATATTATTTTCAATATTCAATAAAATTTTGAGAAAAATCGAATTGACAGTTTTTTTTACAAAAAATAAAAACCTAAAAAAAAATGTATAAAAGGTAGTACAAATTTACTTTCGACTCAAATAGATTTTCAAAAATTAAAAATATTGGCTTCAAACTTATTCTATTTCACAGAAAATATTGTTTTTGATATTCAGTAATTTTTTATAAAAATCCAACAGTCCGTTTTTTCATAAAAATATAAAATCTACAAAAAAAATACACAAATTTTGTAAAAATTGATACATATAGACAAACTTTTAAGCAAGACAAATCGACAGACAGGATGAGAAGTTATCAGTGTGGGGCGCATTCCAACCTCTTTTTTTCAGTTGAAAGTCTGAAATTTCTGAAAATGGATCGCTTAACTCTCGCACAACGCATACAAATTGTTAAAACCTAATACAAAACTGGTGATTCTGCCACAGCCACATATCGTGCTTTAGGAGGAGATTATGGTTATCAGAATCGTCCAACTTCGCAAGCAATTAGCAAAACTGTGATGAAATTTGAAGAGACTGGATTGGTTTTAGATATTGTAAGGCCTGCGCATCGTAGATTCGTCGAATGAGTGCTTGAACAACAAGCGGTGGACGGCGATTTTTCGAAAAAAAATTTCTTCAGCGACGAAGCACATTTTCTCACTCGGTGGGTATGTTAATAAAAAAAAGTTATCGTAATTGGGGTCCTGAGAATCCTCAAGTAATAGAAGGGAGACCATTACATCCACAAAAAGTAACTGTTTGTTGCGCTCGAAGGTGTGATTGGACCTTACTTCTTCGAAAACGACGATGAAACGATTATCACCGTCAATTCGGAGCGTTAGGGTCATATGATAACCGAATTTTTTTGCCTGCTATTGAAGAATACCACTTGGCGGATATGTGATTTCAAGACAAGACGGTGCCACATGCCACACAACTCGAGCTAATATGGCTTTATTGCAAGAGAGATTCCCTGGCCGCATAATTTCTCGTTGTGGCGATATCAACTGCCCACCCAGATCATGCGATTTGACGCCGCTGGCCTTTTTTTGTGGGGCTACGCGAAAGACCGTGTTTATGCAGATAAACCTTCAACTCTTGAGCACTTAAAAGCCAACATTCGTCAGGTTATGGCTAAGATACCACCCAATATGTGTCAAAAAGTTGTTGAAAATTACCTCAGAAGGATCGATGTTTGCAACAATTCGCGTAGTTATCATTAAAATGATGCAGTATTTCACACATAATATCAACGTTCAAAATTTATAATAAAAAAAGAAATATCATGAAAAAAAATAATTGTATATGTGTTCTATTGACGTTTACTTTTGAAACCGCAAAATGGGTAACCCTGTACATATAGAAATAAGGAATTAGTCTGGTTTGAAACTTTGCTTAAATTTCTTAAAGTGTAGTAGCCATGGAGTGATGATTTGTGAGTAGGGCTGTCATGCAAGACGCCTTGTGTTCAATTCAAGACACCTAAACAAAATTTGTTGCACGAGTACTGCCTCTTGCGAGGAATTGACAAATCAATCCTCCAAGAGTAATATTTGTCATGAAAAGAGCTTTCTCCAATTAGCCGTTCGGATTCGGCATACAAACTGTAGGTCATCTCCACTCCTGACATGACTTGCATACAGGAAAGGTTGAGAGTTGTAAGTCCTAGTTCTCTTCGGACTGTTGTACCACATAATGTATTTTTAAAATTCAAAAAATTGTTAAAGAAAATTTTAATTTTTGTGTGAACCTAAAGCCTTCAACCGAAATATATCAATAAATTTTATCAATTTCTCAAAAGAGGAAAAGGGTTTGAACTTAAACATTTGGCATGACAGTTGCTTCTACTAACCAACATTAAAACTATTTTTCTGAATGAATAAATTAAAATTGATTTATTTGATTTAAACATTTTAATTGTCTCACTTCTAGGAATTACAAAGTCTAATAACACGCAATAATCTTCTGTTTTACACTTAGTTACTTTCTCAACTTCTCTCACGGCTTAAAGAATGTTTAATCAAAGCTTAATGAACCAATCAGGAAGAACATCACAATCACAACAATATAACCTTCAATCGAAATTCACTTTCATAGGATTTACTCTGTTTCTTTATATGTAGAAGGTTGTTTATTGCACTAATTAAATAAACTATTGTGCAATTAAATCTTTCAAATAAACTAATTTGATTCATCCAATTCCAATTATACATACCTTGAGTAATTTTAACTTCAATTAACACAACATTTTTGTACATACATATGTGGTGTTTTAACCTCTCGTGATATTCAGACTTTTCAAATCAAACCATATAATAACCTAAATTATTGGATTTAATTAACCTACTCTTGATGTTGAAAATGCCGAATAGATGCGATAGTTATGTATTTATGAAATTCATAAAATTCAAAGAATTCAATACATATAGAATTTAAAATATCGAAAGTTCCCATAGCTTTGAGTTATGATGTCCAGCAAAAGTTGTTTTTTTAAAGTTTGAAAGTTAATTTGCGGTTTCCAAATATACACATATATATTTGTACCATCATTAACAAATAGGTACAGACTGCATGATTCACAATTTGTTGCCATTTATTTTTCATCTTCATCATCTTGTGATGGTGAAGAAGCATTTTTTGTTTTAGTGTGAAGCACGTACCCAATACCCATGTTAACCAATGATTAGAGTATGAATGCGTGATCTTTGCAATTAGCTATCGAAAAATGACTAAGTAAGCTAAAATATTGCTTACAAAATATGAAAAAAAAAGGATAAGAAGTTTCAACCATGTTGAATCAAGTTTAAAAAGATTGAAACTTAATATAAGATATTTTTTTTTGTAACTTGTTAGTGCCTTACACTAGATTGAAAAATTATTTTGTTTTAAAACAAAATGGAATGTCAAAATAAATTGTCTATACATTTTGACTGGTATTTTATAAGCCAAATAATATTCTATAGTATCAGGTGCTTTTCAAGAGTTGATAACCTTCGGATAGGGATAATTGTCAAACTAATTATTCGTTTCTTACTTTTTTTTCAGTATGCTTTTGAAAATCAGCATGCTTTTAAATGTAAACCAGAACAACGTTTAAAAAACGTACATACATAAATATTTTTCGAAATTCGAGCTCTGTTAGCCAAACTTCAAAGGCGTTTTTACCGTCAAATCATCTTCGGCGAAGGAACTTATTTCATGTGTTTTCTCGGATTAATGAAATTTAAAAGAAAATGGTGATACCATTCCAAATTTTCAAATTATGTTTTTACTTTTTTTTTCAAATATTTCTCTAATTTCAAAAAATGTTGAAACTACTCGTTTGAAATTTTACAGAAAAATTACTTGATCGATTGAATTTATTAATTTAAAAAAAGAAGCTGGAAATGCGACCCACACTTATAACGTCCCATCGCGTCTGTCGTTTTGTCTTGCTTAAAAAAACTTTAACAAAATATTCATAACAATATTTTGTGTGAGATAAGTAATTTGAAGTGTTTTTTTTTTTTTTTTGAAGTTGTCAGTTGAATTTTCTTAAAATTAAAAACAAAACTTAAAATCACCAACAATATTTTGCATATAATGAAATTGTTCGATTTCAAAACCTATTTTTGTTGATGAAATTTTTATTCGAAAACTTTTTACCAATTTTAGAAGCATTTCTTGAAAGTTCTTATTTCTTATATTTTGAAGTCAATACTTTCGTTTGTTCACAAGATATCGAGAATCGTATTCAAATTTTTACAAATTTTGCGTACTCTTTTTTGTAGGTTTTAACTTTAATGAAAAAACTGACTGTCGGATTTTTATAAAAATTTGTCTGAATGTCGAAAAGAATATTTTCTATAAGATAATATTAGTTTGAAGCAAATATTTTTAATTTTTGAAAAAAAAATTAAGTTCAAAATCAATTTTTACCAACTTTTAGGAATGCTTTTGTAGGTTTTTATTTTTTGGTAAGAAAAAGTTCAATTCGATTTTTCTCAAATTTCTTACTAAGTTATTTGAAGTCAATACTCTACTGGTTATTGAGATATGGACGGCGAAAAATGCTTTCCGGACATATGGATATCTTTGTAGAAATCTTTTATTTAAATTCTAGGAACCTTAAAACGTCGAGAAATGTCAAAATTTTTCAATTCGTCAAATCCGACCGATTACATTAACTTCCTATGGGAAGTTAAAAATTAAAATTAGTTGATTTGAAAAGTACTAAACATATTTCAAACTATGTTTTGAGATTTTGTAAAAAATTCAAAAGTAAAGCAAACAAGATGGCGTCTATAAATGCAGTCCAATAGGTCATAATATAACCTATATTGTTTTTGACATATTATGTCAAAAACAATGTTTGAACTTCTTTTTTGGTGGACTTTTATTCAAAAAATATGTAAACTTTTTTGCCCCCAAGAACAACTGGAACATTTTACCCATATAATCTTCTAAAATTGTCCAAATTGGTAACCTTAGCCAGGCATCAAAAATAATACGGTCACGGCGATAGTAAATTTTTCAGTTGATTGATTATTTTTAGTGCGTTGCGTTGGAAAGAAAGTTGAAGACAAAGAACAAATCGATTTTCCACCAACTTCTTGAGTTGTGTCAACACAATTGTAATAAGAGCAATCTTCTAAAAACAATTCTGAATTTTCAAAACAACAATTTTACATTACATTATTTCGTGAAACGTATTCAAAATAAAATTGAAGTATTTCAATTGTTGTACAAATATAAACATTTTTCAAACATCGCTGTATTTTCTTCTTCAAATAAATTGGCCATGTGAAGATTTTAATTATGCAATACTACAGAGTGATAATCAATGCGACCGACGCGACGCGAAGACGATGATCGCACTCTGGACTGCTATATAGTCGTATGCAGACGCCACCGTTGGGTTTTTTAAGGCCAACAGCATCAGCGTACTGGTCAAAGACGCGCAGATTTCTCTCGCTATAGGTAAGGTATGAACCTACATACATATATATACGAGAAGATGGCTCACGAAATGAAAAAAGCAAAACTTCCATTGATTATATTCGCAACTATTTGATGATGTTGAAATATTTATAATGCTATGTGGATATGCTTCTAGTTTTTCGGCCCATAGCACTATCGCCAACGTCAAGCATCACTCTTGTTATGGCCCATGAAACTGGAAAATTGAGACTTTAACCTTTTGCTAAAATCGGGGCTAACCCCTGCATCTCGCCACTTCTTCTTCTTCTTCTTCTTCTTTGATATTTCGGTATACAAATAATATACCTACTTACGATCAATCCTCACTTGATTGTAACATATTCTATTAAAAAATACAAAATAATTTTGCGCAATAATCTTGCCAATTGCGGGTACATCTATCTTCTAGACGATAGAAGACTGACGCGACCGCTACGGACGCGACCCTAAGTGTGTTAACTTAGAATTTATAGCTTTCAAGATATCCATCACTCATTTGGATAACATGACAAAATGAAACGTATTGTTGTTGTTTTATATATTTGAAGAACAAGAATCCACTAGGGGATTGGTGTTTTAAGAGAATAAATCACTTGTCATTTTTTATTCTGCTATAGGTACCTAAAACCTAAGTGGACCAAAAGACTCAATCTTTAAGAAGCTGTGATGATGAGCATGATGATGATGATGGGGGGCTTCTAATTATAGTTCTCGCTAGAATGCGTGGTACTGATGGTAATTGTTGAAGTATGTATGTTTAGTAAGTACGGAATAATTTGTTGAGCAATAATGTGGGTTTTAATAAATACTGAAAAGGTATAATTGGTTCTTTATAAGTGGGTAAAATGCCGCTTTGGTTTGGTTTTGTGATGTGAAGTAGCCATTATAATTGATGGAGATGGGAACAATAATGTCATTAATCGATTCGACTGATGATGTTGAGAAGATCATGTGGCGTTATGTAAACATCTTGTCAATTGCTAGTCTTATGGGTAACATATCAATCAGAGAATGGAGTCTTTTGAAACGATGATCTATTGTGTGATGAAGGAACAAACATAAAATATATACATAAAACGAAAATGTATGTACAATGAATTCTTTAAGAAAAATAATGGATTGCAAGATATCGAGAATTAAAAGCTTTGATTGGTTAATTGCTAAGTGAGCCTTTTCAATGATTTTAAGATTCATTTCTTTAAAAAAAATCATCACAGTTTAATGTTTAACTTGGACTTCTGTGAGATAAGAATAATTTTTCAGTCTTGCAAGTAAATGAGAGAAAGCTTAGAAATTTAAAGTTTAGTAGCTTATTAAAATGACCTTAGCATTATATTAAACAGTTCAAAATTTTGCGCCAATATTCCTATGATTGGGGGAAAATTTTGGTAACGATTTATATGTCTATAATACTGAATAAAGCTTAAAGAATTTCGTTTGTATTTGGTTGAATTATCGGGCCATTGAATCTTTATTTGTCAAAAATTTGAGTATATTTCCATATTTGGGTGAGTTTCTCAAGATTAAGTTTTTTGGATCAGAAGCCCAAGCACAAATATTTGAAATGATAGTCGATAGAATTTTCACCGGAAATTTTGACTCGATGGAACAACTTTTTTAATTTTTCGTTCAATTATCGAAATTTGTATTAACAATGTTTTATCGAAAAAGCTTCAGTTACATTCCTCAGCTAAAACACCTGTTATTCAAAGTTTCATAAATGCCCGATCAGTCTAATATTGAACTCAATTTTGGACGTCTTGTACATCATGAATGTGGGCTGGCAACCGAACTCTGTTTTTGATGGTCAAATATTTAACTGTTTTTTGTATCTATTTTTGAAAAATGGATACTTTTCAAATTTATTAATATGCGAAGAGATCATTTCTGGAAAATAAGTTATTTTTGTGCAGTTACCCTTAGGTTATGTTAAGTTGTATGGGGTGATGGATCTGTAAAGTTGGAGAAAATATCTCACTTGGGATCCGTTGTGCTCTCCAGGAAAGTGAAAGGATTGGGAAGGGTATGGAAATGTTGATGAGGATTTAGGTTGGGGTCGCCTAACAGAACCATCTGATTTCTGGGAAAATTTCAGAATGTCGTCGAAAAAGTAATTCCTAATATTGTAATTCTTCTTTTGGCTAGGCTTGGGCATTCGTATAGAAATTGGAAGGTATCTTTCGGTGTCCTCAACATCCTCTGCGTAAATCAGATGAGCCGATGCCCATTGAGTTGTGAGACGTTAGGATACCTATTAGCTAATACAGCTGAGGCCTATCTAGTTGCAAAAGAAATTTTGTTTCAACGTTGGAAATCTTTGGCTATAGGTTCCTAGAAACACTGCAAGTTTAAAGATCTGCCACCTGCTGTTTGTGATTTCAATGAAATGTTGGTGGGTTTTCTTTCTGAATTTTCATTACCGTCAATGTCACAAGTCCTAGGACCCAACTGAGGTTAACTGTGTTGGATTTCGCTGAGTAAACGAAGTTGCCTACGGCATTGCTGTACCAGTCTTGACTTTGTGATAGTGGCAGATATGGCCTTGATTGAATCTTCGCTGTTAATAAATATTTGTATGCATTTGTCTCCCGAATTGTCGAAATAAAAATTCTTAGCGGCTGCAGAAACCGCCAGTACTTCTGCTTGAAAGACACTGCAGTAATTTGGAAGCGTTGTTGATCTTTTTCGAAGGATTATACACGAAGAAATGACATACCCTACCCCGTCCCCCATTTTGGAACCATCCGTAAGGACAGATACATGATTTATTTTACTGACCCAGTTTTCCTAGCGGGAAGAATGGCTCTAGGGCTGCAGTTGGTGTAGTTCTTATGGGACTTGTATTGTAGTACATAGATATAATGCAATTCTTTGAATTTTTGTCATATTTTTGGTAACCCTTTCAAGGCCTGGCCACTATACCAAACTTTCGTATGTTAATATTGGCCTTACAATGGCAGCGTACATAATCGTTTTAGGGCTTGGACCCCATCTTCTAACAAAAAATCTGCTGAAGGTATCCTTAAGTGTTTTAAGAAGGAACGTGACAAATTATGAAAATATGGTTTGTTCTCCATTTTTAACATTATTTAATTGGAAACACGATAAATGCATCAATTTTTCATCATGCACGTTGTTAAATACATTGGCACGAAATTTTAAACGATTTAACAAAAGAAAAAAAGACGAAACTTTAAATACTATTCATGAGACCTAGACCGAAACTAGACGAAACGATACGGAGACTGAGGCTTTTCGATTTTGGCTATAGAAGGGCCGATCAAAAATTTTGTTGTGTCTAGTGTCCAGCCTTAACTTGATATCGGGTACAGAACATTTTTTGTAAATTTTTGGGAGGTGAATTAAGAGTTTATTTTTAGCTTATAGACCACAAGGATTTTTTAACTTCCCATAGGAAGTTATTGTAATGGGTCCGATTTGTCAATTTGAAAATTTTGACATTTCTCGACGTTTCAAGGTCTCTAGAGTCGAAATAAAATATTTTTAGAAAGATGTCTGTGCGTGCGTGTGTACGTACGTTCGTACGTCCGTATGTCCGTACGTCCGTACGTTCGCGACTTTTTTTTCGTCGTCCATAGCTCAAGAATCAGAAGAGATATCGACTTAAAATAAATTTTGTTATACAGATAATAAGGCAGAAAGATGCAGAAAGGACTCTCAAGAAAATTGCGTAGGTGTTTTTTTTACCAAAGCAGTTTAAAAAAAGATGAAAATTTTGGTTAAACCTAAATATCTCATGAACCAATGACGCTAGAGACTTGAATTAAATTTTATATTATATATTGTGACGTGATACAAAACAATTATATTTTTGGAAAAAAATCCAATTAACGTTTTTTTTATAAATCAAAAAAACTGAAAAAAAAAAATTTGTCACCTCGAAAATTTTACGACTAAAATATGATTTTATATCCAAAACAAATTTGTGCAACGATAAATAATGTTTTTGACATCTGATAAAATTTTGAGAAAAATCGAATTGACAGTTTTTTTTACAAAAAATAAAAACCTAAAAAAAAAAATTAATAAAAGTTGGTAAAAATTGATTTTCGACTCAAATATCTTTTCAAAACTTTGAGATATTGGCTTTAATCTACTTTTATCTTTCAAAAGATATTGTTGTCAACATTAAGTAAAATTTTGAAAAAAATCGAATTAACAGTTTTTGTACAAAAAATTAAAAACCTAAAAAAAATTTAACAAAAGTTGGTAAAAATTGATTTTCGACTCAAATATCTTTTCAAAAATTTGAGATAATGGCTTCTAACTAATTTTAGCTTATAAGAAATATTGTTTTCAACATTACGCACAATTTTGAGAAAAATCGAATTGACAGTTTTCTTACAAAAAATAAAAACCTAAAAAAAAACAATGCTAAAACTTGGTAAAAATTTACTTTAGACTCAAATAGCTTTTCAAAAATTACAAATATTGGCTTCAAACTTATTTTATTTCACAGAAAATATTGTTTTCGATATTCAGTAGTTTTTTTTTTATAAAAATCCAACAGTCCGTTTTTTCATAAAAAGAAATAAAATCTACAAAAAATAGTACGCAAATTTGGTTAAAATTGATACCTATAGACAAACTTTTAAGAAAGACAAATCGACAGACGGGATGGGAAGTTATCAGTGTGGGTCGCATCCCAGCCTCTTTTTTTTTATACAAATAGTCCAAAAAGGATCTCTAGAAATTATACAAAAAGTATAGTTTCCAGGGATTTTGTATTTTTATTTTTCCGATTTTTGAAAATAGTTAAATGATTGTTCAACTTTATTAATTTATGAAAATTAAAGCTTTTTGCTAAATAAGTGTCTTAAATATTTAGTCTCTTTTTTGACAAAATTAATTCAAGTTCACATCAAAATAAAGTTAAATTTTTTCTTGGCATATCTCATATTTTCATGACTTTCAAATATATTCATATGCATATTAAAAATAACACGTCAACTTTATAAATAAATACAAATTAAATTGAATTTCCATAGATATGCTAATGATTTTACACTAATAATTTTTATTTTGTAAACGTTTTCTCCTTGAACACTTAAGTACATAGGGGCACACCATTCAAGACACCTAACTGAAACTGGAACAAAATTTGTATTCCGTAAAAAAAACAGAACGAAATTAAATATAATTATATAAATCTTAATGGATTTTATATCAAATAATTTCTTACACTTTTTAACGTGTGTGTGTATAATTTTGTTGTTTTTTTCTTTTTCACATAAAAGACAATTGAAATAAAGTCTCATAATTACAATATACAGTTGGTACCTATTTATTTTAACCACCTAACCGGCAGATAAACATTATTGACTTTCAGTCTTCTAATGAATACTTTTGGCAGAATATGGTCAAGAACAGGTAAAACGTAAAATTTATAATGTAATTGTAATCCAAAAAGAACCTGCTGAGGTAAAGTGGTTTACCTTTCCAAGAGCGCATTTTAAGCCACTATAGCAGCAGCAAACCACCGAATGGTGTGCAGACACTTGTCTCGTGGTCACCTTGAAAATTTATACACTTTGCTCTGGTTTGGTTAATGTGCTTCATAGGTGGTTATAGTAGCCATACATTATATCTGTGACTATATATCGGTCAAGGTGGCCATAACGTATCAACAACCGCATAAAGAACCCGAGTACTTCCCACGTATAATATTCGTCGTCGTTAACGTCATCGCATAGTTTGAGCATAGCCGCACCATCAAGCCAGGCCAAGCCGGGGCAGTTCAAGCCCAATCCAAGTCAAGCCAAAGCCAAATCAAAGCCGGTGGTGGAGCCTTGGTCAAAATCAACCATCGACATTGATTTGTGGTCGACCTACCATGAGACTTTGTTGACCAAAATAAACCATACCCTGCTATACAAGATTCTAACAAAACCGAATTGTAAACAACCGATTCTAATTGGCATTATATTATACCGCACTTCAAAGCCAAGCAAAGTTAAGAAACAGGTGCCAAACTTACCATAACAAGATCACCGCTTTGCAAATGACGCCGCATTAAAATTGCTGCCATATTCTCTTCGTCCTGGAACACTTGTCCGACTTCCTCCGCCGACAATGACTTGTCCTAGAAAAAAACAAAAGAACAAAAAGAAAATATTTTAAAACAAATACGATTAGAACGCAATAAATTAGATACTCTCGTTCACAATGTGCCGAGGTTTATTTTGTGTAAGAAAAAAGAAAAAATTGTATTAAATTGTGTGAGGAGGCATGTTTATTAAATTTATGGTCATTGGACATACCCCCGGGGGGCGATCGATTTAGGGTGATTATAAAAATTCAGAAAAGACACGTCAAGTTAATTAAATGAGGTGAGAACGATATCATATCAATGTAATTTGTTATTTGTTGGTTTTATATTTTTGTTATTTTTGGGTCCAGGTCAGCGTGTGATATATGAGAATCTCAAACTTAAACTAGGTATGCCTGCCTACTTGAGCTACACGATAAAAAGATAAAGTTATTTGGCTAACAACAAATCGAAAGCTGGAGGGCTAAAGCAATTTATTAAAAAGCAGTGGCGGGCGGCTTCGTCGGCATTCTATCAACGTGACCATGTATATGCCGTTTGGGCCAATTAATATTAAGAATTGTCAAACATAAAGTCCTTTTGACAGATAAGCGTGACAATTAAGGTAAACTGTTAAACATAAAAGTTTTAATTTAAATAGTCGAGATTAGAGTATTCAACTTTTCATGACTGATTCGAGATATGTATGTGTGTAGTTTATATAGTCAGCCTTGAAACTAAAGGTGATAAATGAGAAGGATAACTTCTATAATGTTTATAAATGGAGAGTAAACTTCTTGAAGGTTATTATACTCGTACCTACTGTTATTTTATCCAAGTGAGTTTTAGGAATTACTAAAAAAGGGCACGAAAGTAAATGGATTGTTTCATGATTATGACCTTAGAAAGTTAAAATTTTTTTTTATAAATTCTGAATTTAATTTATTATTGGTTCAATTAATTAAATGTTTGTTTTTTTTTTTTATAAAAGTACACTAGGGAATAGATTCTATTTAAAAGAATGAGTCTCTAGTGGTTTACATCTACGAACAGTTTGAGTCTTGTAAAAGTTGTTGATAGTCGTTATTATGGTGATTCTGGTTATGGCTGAATTGCAGTTTATGAAATATAAAAATCTACATTTGGTGTTTAATATCTAACAAATATTTTTATATATAGCAAATGGGTCATAAAATAAGGGTGCAGGGAATTAAATTCACGGGAACTACCTTCACATGGGAACTAACTTCACCACTAGTGGGAATTAATTTCACTTTTTTTTGGTGAAGTTATTTCCCACTGAAGGTGTGAGATAATTTCACTTTTTTGTGGGAATCAATTTCACTTTCATGTGAAGCTAACATAAGTTGAAGTTGAAAAATGACAGATACTTGTTGCTCGATTGAAATTTTTGAAATTGGAGCCTAAAACAAGTTTTTTTGAATTGATAGCACGGCGTACTAACAGCTAGGTATGTAAGGGGGGGCATGCTGCCCCCCTGCAACCCCCCTGCTTGGGATCACTATAGGATTTGGGGTGGGTGCGAGTTTGGGTATATGCAACGAACACGAATGCGTTGTGATTCTTTCATAACTGTGAGCCATACTTGCTTTTTTTTTTGTTGGGAATTTCTTTGATTTTAGTGCTCAAATGCAAAAGTTCTTTGCATATACCCAAACACGCACCCACCCCAAATCCTATAGTGATCCCAAGCAGGGGGGTTGCAGGGGGGTTGCAGGGGGCAGCATGCCCCCCCTTACATACCTAGCTGTTAGTACGCCGCCGTGCTATCAATTCAAAAAAAACTTTTTAGCAAAAGTAGCTATTCTAGACAATAAATCAACCATTTTTGCGTGTTTTGTATGTAAAAAAGTGAACTTTAAAAATTCGGCGTTGTTTGCATTATTTTTTTGGCCTTATTTCTTTTTATAAATCAAAATAAAGCCAAATTGGTTTTATTTCGTTTTGAACAACGAAATAAGGCCAAATTTGAAATTTGGTGTTATTTCATTTGGTACTATTTCACGTCACCAATTCAACGCTTGATATTTTTTCAGATATTTCAATCGTAGGTGGGAAGTTACTTCACACAATTTTCTGATGAAATTATTTCCCGCCTTCAGTGGGAAATAACTTCACCAAATAAAAGTGAAATTAATTCCCACTAGTGGTGAAGTTAGTTCCCATGTGAAGGTAGTTCCCGTGAAGTTAATTCCTGCACCTAAAATAAGTTGGCTATTAATATCGATCTTGAGTCTGATTCTAAAATTTGGTACACATAAAAGTGAGGAATGTATTGGAGATGAATCAAAAAATCAGTCAGACTTTCAGCTTTCTTTTTGTCTAATATTCTGCATAATCTCAGCATTTTAGTCTTCCTATATTATAAGGAAGTTAAGCAAAGCCCACATTCTTGATTTACAAATTTCTATTCTGAACATCAGATCCATAAACTCAACGATTAACTGATGGGAGTTTCTGGAAGTTCAAGTATTTCATGAATTCAACGAAAAAATGACATCGATGTTCAAGCGATGTAAAAGTTTCGGTTCATCAGTTCCTTAGAACTGACTTAAGACTTAAGCCTTTAATCGAATGCAAATCAAATTGATTTTGAGGAAATGTAGACTTTTTAGATCACAACTATACCAAAAATTAAGAATAATTTCTTTCATCGTAAGTGCTTAGTAGTATTTTTGACAACTTCAAATTTGTGATCATTACATAAGAGGTGATCTGTAACACAAGTAATTCATGAATAGTGACATTGGAAGTGGGTTATGCTTTTGTATTAAAATTTTGTTTTTTGAAAATTCTATTCTAAAGGTGGGTGCCAAAAATTCCTGCATAAACTTCTCCATTTTTTTACCCCAATACAAATTTTGGGCAAGTATTCCTTCCTTTGCAAATCCTAATACAAAAAAAAAACAATTTGACAGCTCCAAGAGTTTAGTCTTTATAAAAATAAATCATTATATTCGACAAAAAGAAAGTAATATTAAATACAAACTCTAATTTTGATTTTGATAAATGTACACAATTGGATGGACAATGTTTAAGTTTAGCTTTTCCAATAAAGGTTTTTCAGGAAGTAAAAAGCTCTGAATTTAATTAAGGTAGCCCGAAACGAGAAAAGGCTAGAAGTGGATGAGTCACATAATTTAGAAAGCACATCGTCAAGATCAATTTTATACATGTGGCTTGTGGCATTAAATCAACTACCATACTGTAATTTCTCAAAAACTCAAAGCTTTTTTAACAGACTTGTGTGATTTTCTCAATCACAGTCGTTTTTTACTAGGAAGAATTTAAATAATCAAATAATCTGAAATATGCTTTAATCAAGTCGGTTCAAGGTTACTATGAGCTAAAAAAAAACACTCGCAAGAATACAGAAAATGGCATGCCTAGGCGAAACAGGAGCGATAACGACCACACCCAATGCTGGAATAGAAGAAATACTCAATCTTCTACCCCTGGACCTTTATGTAAAGGAAACTGCTGCAAACAGCTCCTTACAGCTAAACCAGACCAATTGCTGGAAAACCGTCTACATCGGACACGCGCAGATTATACATAGGGAATCACATGTTGACCACATGTCGGAATTTCAATAAACTTTGTAGTGCTATCTTTCCTGATAGGAACAAATGGGTGAACAATGTCCCACACATAAGTTAGTCGACAATATCTAAATACTGGCAGCTCGAAAACGGATCCTGGAGAAGGTGTAGGTTTCTTTTCTGAAACACTCAATCTTGCCAACTCTTTCGGACTTCCCGATCAAAGCCGAGGTATTAGCAGTGACAAACGTTGCAAAACAGGTCTCAATGATAGCGTTATCACGAGCTGATATCACTATTTTCATTGATAGCCAAGCAGCAATAACATCGATTTCTGCTACAATAATCAAATCGAAGCTTGTAAATTGCTGTCACCAAGAACTAATGGTTCTTAGCTCACAGCATATAACGTTCGACTCTGCTGGGTCACAGTGATGTGCCTGGAAAAGAGAGAGCTCTCGACCAATTCCATTCAAACTCACGTACCCCATTATTTGTACTTAAACGGACAACATTGGCAACAAGATATTTCAAAAAACCAATGAAAGTTGGGAAAGCCCCGAAACCTGTGCTACAACCAGGAAACTATGACCCAAATTCGACAAAACTGGATCCCGTTCGATTATGCATCGAGACAAGAAATCTCTATGGTTGCTTGTAAGCATATTAACAGGTTGGTTACCATAAAAATAAAATGCGGGATACCACCGATGATATGTGCAAAGGCTTCAATGACTTCTTATGCTCCTGCCCAGCGCTATGCCACACTAGAACAAAAACTCTTAGACAGACACTTCTTCAAAAATCTTAAGGAACTGGTAGGTATTTCAGAAAACCTACTATTGGGCTTTATAAAAGCCTCTTTATGGCTAGAACAAGAGAATCCATAGACATCATAGGTTTTTATATATTATTTTCAGTAAAGTTAAATACTTCGGATCTAATCAATCGCCAACCCATTTACCTAACCTAACTATGAGATTTAAATGTTTAATAAATTTTTGTCTAGATAGTTTTTTAACGAATATTCTGTTTATTTTGACGAAGTCGTTTAACAAAAAATCCGTTTTATCACTCAAGGTGTGATATTGTCTCGAATTGTCTGTAACAGCTATTGATTATTTTTAAACGATCATATTACATATATTTTTTGACATTATATATAAGTGTTTTCATAAGTTTAAAGGTGCGTTTACTGTAAAATTGTTTAACGTTGTAAACAGGAAAAACTTTTCCTGTTAATATGTAATACACACTATATAATAATATTATAAAGAGGAAAGATTTGTATTTTTGTATGTAACGAATAAACTCAAAAAGTACTGGACCGATTTTAATAATTCTTTTTTCATTAGAAAGCTACATTATCTGTTCCTATTTATGTCTACCCGTGCGAAGCCGGGACGGGCCGCTAGTATACAATATGATCCGACATCCTTTAATTTATCACGTTTGCTTAATCTTATCTAGACATTATTATGAAATCAATATAAAATAATTGTGCTCTAATTCACATATTCAACTCATAACAATAACAAACAATAAAGATAACCATATAGGTCTGGTATACATTAAAGCTTTTAAAGTTCAGACGACAAACAGCCATTTAAAAATAAACTAACCATTCACTTCTTCTAAAAACTGTTTAACTCATGCAATATAATCGTTAACATTATTGGTGGTATGTACATAAATCTATATGTACCTTCCGGAACCAACTTACCCACTTAAAGTCAATTTAAGTTACAAATTTCCTTTCATTTAATGGTGCATAAATCAAAAATATCTCTTTTCAGTAAAATGATTTCTATAATACATAAGTTCAAATTTATTTGGCTAACAGTACTCGTACTCGTATATTTGAAATTCAAGGTAAATAAATCAATATGGCCGGACATTATCTTCCGAATCGAGAATTAAATATTGTCCTTAAAGTTTTCAGTTCAAATTAACAAAAACAAAAATGTACTTCATACGACTTTATATTTAACAAAAAACTATGCTTCCCTTATATCTTGTACCAATATATGTATATTGAGGTTTGACCACGAATCGTGTTGACACGATGTTAAAGCTTTGACTTGTAAATTTCTTTGGTAAATATTCTACAACAACTATGATAGGTAACTAAAAAGAAAAAAAAATCACACATATGTAATCAAGAAGTTCAAAATCAATTTATAGATCTTAAACAACCTTGAAAGACCAATGTTTTATTAATTTAATTCAATTCAAGCCACGACAGAACTGTGTTGTTATAAAAATTGTTTTCACTTCCACTTGCTTTTTTTTTTAATTTTGACCACACCATATTAACATAAATGTGTGGGGATAAATTTAGCATTAAATATAATACTTAGGCTAAGATGTTGTCGAAAGTCGAATTATTATAGCCGTTAGGAGCATTTTGTTTCATTTGACATTTATTATGCATGTGCTTGTGCATAAAGATTAAAGTGCTGCAAAGTGACAGGAGCTTTATTTGATAAACTCAAATTAATAATTAAATTAAAAATTGAATAAACTAGCTGACACAATATGGGGTATAATACAATTTGTTGTAAAACCAGCAATCGGACACATAAGCTTTGTAAAAGGTTCTGAATTGAGTTTGAAAAATAGTTGTCAACTTTTACTAAAACATGGATTTAATTAAAGATTATAAGAAAAATGTCCTTGACGTGAGATATACATGAATTCAATTAGTTCTTTAAGCTGTAATCTTAACTCCATTATCGAAATCAACTCCTATTTTCACTCAAGATTGCGATTTTAAAATGGGTTGAACCCTAAACAACTACTCATCTTCCTGACCTTGATTTTATTCGAAGAGGTGATCACAAATGGCCACCGAGATCTTACATCTTTTAATTTTTGTTTATATTTTACAGACTTTCAATGTACATTCTCGATGTGTGGTTTAAGAAAGAATCTCTATACTTGACAGCATTGAAAGTATTATTTGAGCTCAAGGGTTTGATAAGAAAGGTAGTTTCTAATCAAACAAAGAAGAAAGCAGGGATTTTCGATAAGAGAGCTTGGTGCAAAACTCTATCAAACGCTTTTAAAATATGTGCAATAATCTAACTTTCTCCAAAATGATATAAGGATTTTCTCCACTGTTCGGTTAGATAAACTTTTAAGTCACCTATGGACGAAAGTCATATTGCCGACCATTAATAAGCTTTCGTTCTTCGAGATATTTTTTAAGCTAATTATTAATAAGCGTTTCCATGACCTAGGGACGTGAAAGCTATTGTACAATAATTAGATGGAGACGAGGATTCGCCTGTTTTAGGGTTTTTCCAGTGTTAAAGAACCCCTCTTGAGAACAATATAATTTCGTCCCATAAAATCGTTTGCGCTCTCAAGAACCGGAGGACTCACGACACTCTCTGGTAGGGTCGCATTAACAGCTTAACTGTTTTTTTTTGTGGCCCCATAAAAAATAATTTAAGGACTTACAGATGGCATTCGTGAAGTTTTCGACGACAAACTACCCCAAATGTGCGAATTGGTTATGAAAAAATGAATGAAGTATATATATGTACATATATTGCCATTTGGCTCAAAGAGTTTCCTGTATAAACTAAAAATAAAAATTATAAAAATAACTTACGATTCACTCCCTATTTCTGAACATGCAACATGCCACAAATTATATCCATATGTAAATACTTAACACACATTGCATGGTTTGTTTTGAAGTTGCAACAAATCACGAATTCACTAACAAATTCGCTATATACATAGGTTTATTCTTATGCATATTCAACAGATCAGAGTCCAACAATCAAAACAAGACAGATGGACAAGAAACCCCAGAACAATGGCCTAACAAATTTGCTTGGTTAATACTTTACGACCTAGTTCCGGAGCAGCCAAAGCCATAAGAACGATTCAAAAGATTTTTATTTGCAAATCAAACCCACGCTCTGAATAGTGTTCAATTTGTGAACCTATTCTTAGACATATACATTTATTTATTTTCCTTAAGTCTTCTAGGTTATGTGTGGCTTTGAGTTGTTTTGTTGCAAATAAATAAAATGCAAGAATAAGGTGACTTTGTGAGGACACAAAATTAAACAAAAACAAATGTTGAAAAGGGTATGGAAATAGAATAAAATTTGACTTTGTCTACTTTGACTACGACGACGACGACAGACGACAGCTTAATGTAAATTTAAGTGAACGAAAATTGTCGAATTCTATTTTTCTATTTCACAGACACACAAGACAGATAGACAGACATAAATAGAATCGAGGTTTCTTCGAGTTGAGGTCTTGAGAATTGAGATGAATATTGATATAAATATAGACTAAGTCCGGCGGCGCGGTGCGGTGGCGCGCGTTGAGTTGATCGAGGGACGCTTAGTCATGGTAATGGCATTCTTTCTTGACTTTAATCAAATCGGGTGAATATACATTTTGTTAAGATGGATACAAGAACGCAATTATATGGTCTTTTAATGAAGTAGGTGAGAAATTATGTGTAACGATATTACGTGAGTTCCTAGGAGTTTATGTCTAAATTTGCAAATCAAAAAATCATCAAGTTAATTAATGAGTTGATAAGGCGGGAAATTTAAAAATATGGAATTGTGTCTTAATTGAAAACATTTAAATCTTATAAAATGACAAATTTTTAAAGTTTTCTATTTAAAATGAAGAAAGTTTAACAATCCTTGAACTTACAAAAACTGTTAAATATGTAAATATTCAATTCAATGCCAAAGGATAAAGTCAAAAATGAAAAATTAGGTCTTACGCATCTAATTGCATACTTCTGACTTTTTAATTAGCTTTATTTAACTGCACTAAATTACTTAGATTAAGTCACATTAAAGACTTGTTGAATAATAAAATTTCGTACGAAACAGTAGTTTATAGTAATTAAATTTTGTTTAGAGACAAGAACCGTTTGAAGCCCTGATTATGTCATATTTGGTACACTGTTCAAATCATATTTTAAAGAAGGATTATGTTAAAAACACCTTAACACACTAAATGGTTATTTTTATTAAAGATGGGTAATTCAAGTAGTTTTGCAGTATAAAGTATCAACTCGAAGTTTAGGTTAGAGATACTTAAAGATCCAAGGTAAGAAAAGCTAAAAAGTACTGATTGACACTTTATTTTGTTGTAAGCTATAGCTAGTGACGCAGGAAATCAACCATCTGCATTATGAGAATTCAATGATCAAACGAAATTATTTCAGTATTGGTAAATCTATACATAAATCATACAGTATTTTCACCAAACCAAAAATAAGGCGCATTCTTTACTTTTCTAATATTTGATTAAACCATCAAGCGTTTAAATGGTAATATTAAGTTTAGGGAAGCCGATACAATTTTGAAATGATTGAAACTATAATTAATAAAGCTATGTATGTAAAACACAAGCTTAGCATCCATTAGAATTTAAAATTATAAATTTGCAAAATGATTAGGTTAAGACCTTTTTGAAACTTGTTTAGTTTTAATTTCCATTCATGTTTCTTGGTAATGAGTTCCAGATTCTTAATTGTGTCAACGTATTCTAATAAAGTTCTCAATACAATTGGTGGGAAATAAACCAACAAAAAGGTTTTCAATACATCGAAAACATTTAGATTTGTTACGTTTTAAAATAAGACTATTTGCCTGAAACCAATTTATTATTCTTTTGAAGTGTTCATTGACACAACAAATGTCTATCCTAAACAAGACCAAGAGGTTAACTAATAAGGAACAGTTGAAAGATGTATCGAATAAGAGAAACTGTTGGAAATCAAAAATGGATATTTATTCACATATATATTGAAAATAAAATAGGCCCAAGAATTTAACCCTTAGGGACACCAGTAGAAATGTATGTAGGTTGTCTCTAACTTTTACTGCAATTGAATTTTCTTATTTAGCACAAAGCAATAGTAAGTCGTGTCTAGTGTGATGAATAGAATATACATAGTTTCCCCGTTTTTAACTTCGTGATCTAAAATGTTTTTAAGTAGGTTGGGTCCAAACTTTGTACCATTGTGATACTGTCTAGAGGAAAACCTATTCTAAGAGTGCCATCATAGATCCCGGTGATATATGGGTGTAATTTCAGTGATGTTTATGAATAGAAATCTGCATACCAACATCATTATCCATCTTGGAACCTTTCTTGTATACCGCTACAGTCGGTTAACAGGTTAAAAATTTGTTATTCAGGCCATCCTTTTAACTTTTAGAAGTCTAGTTTAGTCAGCGCCTTCGTATTTTGTTTCCCTGTTCATCTGTAGAATCAGTGTTTGACTAATATTGACTGGATTTCCATGGTGCTCATTGACCTTGGTAATATGGTTCTAAGGTTTATAATTTTGTGCAATGCAATCCAGCAGACCATGCTGCCATATTATGTTAGTACAAGTCTAACTATGGCTGTGAACATTAATTTGATACTTTTTGGGTTGCAGGTACACATATTAACAATCGTCCATAGTCAACTTGAAATTTGGCCAAATTGTCGCATTGACTACCAAAATAGTCAATATAACAACCTTATTCTAAAAAATTGACTACAGGATAGTCAATGGAACAATTTTCGATTGTCAATTTTGGGTAGTCAATATGACAACAAAAGTAGTCAATAGAACAACTTCGATAGTCAATATGACAATTTGGTTGTCAAATTAAATTTCGGTTTTCAACAAAAATTGTCATATTGACTACCGCAGTTGTCCTATTGACTACCGCAGTTGTCATATTGTAATATTGTATATTGACTACCGTGGTTGTCATATTGACTACCAAAATTGACTATCGAGAATTTTTATATTGACTATCCGGTAGTCAAATTAGATTGCGGTTTTAAGAACAAATTGTCATATTGACTACTGCAGTTGTCATATTGACTACCGCAGTTGTCATATTGACTACCGCAGTTGTCATATGGACTACCGCAGTTGTCCTATTCACTACTACAATTCTCATATTGACTACCGCATTTGTCGTATTGACTACAGCAGTTGTCATATTGACTACCGCAGTTGTCGTATTGACTACCACATTAGTCAAAACGACAACCGTAGTTTCAATTTTCTTCAACCAAAGTTGTCATATTGACTACCAAATTGTAAACAAATTTCGGATCCCAAAATAGACAACCGAAATTTGTTCTATTGACTATCGTGGTTATCGGCTGAAAATTGACTACCAAAATAGTCAATAGGATGACTTTTTTCGTTCTGTGTAGAGAATGCAAACATGGCCTTGTTAGTTATATCTTTAATGTTAATATTCCAATTCAATTTCTTGTCCAATATAACACTGTACTGTTTCTACACTTTTTCCTTTTGTAAACTCAAGAACGGTTTAAATATGCAATTAACTCCGATGCTACAGAAATATATATAACATAAAGGGTGTCCCAAAATTAACGCAAGATTTGAATTTGCCGCCATTTGTGCAGTGAAGTGTTGGCAACCCTGAAAAAAAAGCAATTTGACAGCTAACAGTATGGGGTTATTAAAAACAATTGAAGCCTAATGACCATGGACAGAGAAGAGAGTTCGTTGAATGGATTATTGAACATCAACAAATGGACCCTGATTTTTTGAGCAAAATCATCCTAAGCGATGAAGCACATTTTCATCTTGATGGCTTTGTCAATCGCCAAAATTGCCGCATTTGGGGTTCGGAGAACCCACATGTGATTGTCGAAAAACAAATGCATCCACAACGCGTGACTGTATGGTGTGGATTTTTGGCTGGAGGCATAATTGGGCCATATTTTTTTGAAAATGATGCTGGTCAAGCAGTGACTGTTACTGGTGCTCGATATCGCGACATGATTACACAGTTCTTTCTGCCAAAATTGGATTATATTGATGTGTCCAATATGTAGTTACAACAAGACGGTGCCACATGTCATACAGCCCGTGAAACAATTCAATTACTGCATGAGACATTTCCAGGTCGTGTACTCTCTCGTTTTGGTGATCAAAATTGGCCTCCTAGATCGTGTGATTTAACACCATTAGACTTCTTTTTATGGGGTTATTTGAAATCACAAGTCTATGTCAACAAGCCCACAACCACCCGTGCATTAAAGGAGGAGATTCAACGCTGCATCAACGAAATTCAGCCACATTTATGCAGAATGGTAATGGAAAATTTCAACAAAAGAGTGCGCATGTGCATGCTAAGCCGTGGAGGCCATTTGTCCGATGTGTTATTCCATACATAACCCTATCCTATTTACTTTACGAGTCAATAAAAATATAACTATCAAAAGACTAAAAACGGCGTTTTCTATTTAATTCAAATCTTGCGTTAATTTTGGGACACCCTTTACAATCTCACACTTAAAAAACCAAGAAATCTGAAATGAGGATATGTTCCTGAAAAGTGGATCTTATTATGGAAGCTGTAAAACCAAGCCATACAAAAGCAAAAGACTTAAGACCAATAAGCGTCAAATCGTTTCTATTGAAAACTTTTAAAAGACTAATAGACATTTTTATATACGAAACTCACTGAGCCCGGAAGCCATGTCTCCAGCCCAGCATACATATTTTTGTAAGTAACTACGACTTGAATTTTACAACACTTACATATATTTTTTAACATTTTTCTACTCTCAATTAAAAAGATTAGTAAAACAAACATACTCCATACAATTGTCATATTTTTTTTCTTAAAATAATTCAGAATGACTTCAAACATCAACTAAATGAACATTTAACAATTCATTAATACATAATAATAACCTTGATTTTTATTCTTTGCTTATTACAAAGAACACCTCTTTTTAGGGTGTGTCCGGTAAAAACAAAGAAACATATAAATATACTATATTGTAAAATTAACTCATTTATACATCAAGAGATACTTTTTCAGAATAAGATACATAAGCAACATACATATATCCAACAACCATGAACCTATATTAATGTCCCCGATGCATGTAAACAAAAGATGACCTCGACATAAAGATTAATCGGTTAGCTTACACGACATGGAAAGAAATTTCATATCGCGTTTGTTGTGATTTTAACATGATGATAAAGTCTAGAAATAAACATCAGTTAAGAATATTGTCTTACAAAATGTACATTATACCTATAACATACCTCCATCCATGAGGAATCACTATCATAAAATATCTAGGTACTCGAGTTCAGCTTAAAAACTCAAAAACAAATCAAGGGTCTATAGAGCTTAAACTATATTCATCTGATGCTAAAGAAAAATCAAAAAAAAAAACCTTGGTAGACGCCTTAAGTCATATACTTGAAACGTGTGACTTATACCCTATATGTACTATACGCATGCCTTGAGTACAAAATATATAGTGCCTCGATATAAACACTGCTTCATTCATTTCCCTTTCTATATACCAACCAAAAATTCACTTTCATTTTCTAAATTTATAATTCTTCTGAGCCTTCCGGCAAACAGAGTGTATAAAGTTTTCACTCAATTTTAAAGTCTCATAGAACTGTATCATTCAAAGCATGGTCTTCTATTGTACGCTTGGCCAATTAATAACAATGGCTTGAGAAATGCCTATTTTGGTAGGTACATTTATTCATATTCCATTTGCAAACGCGCAACCAATAAAACAAAAACAAAACTACATCAGCAACACAGGTTTGACCGCGGCGGCCAGGCGGCGGCGGCCGGCGCGCGGTGTGAGACTTGCAGTTCACTTTCTTTTGTTTTAAGATGCAATCAACGCCATCCAGCTTGATTAGGCGCACTGGGGTTTGAATTTGTGGTAAAATCGGTATTAATAGAGTACATGTTTCGTATATATCTGCTGCAAGTACAAGAAGTAACTTTTAAACATTTCCGTATAGCACGTTGTGCTTATTGGCATAACGCAGTGGCAGTCGGCGACACACACCTCTACCTTACTTCAATGATACTATGGACACGAATGCAAAATATCTTAGCGAAAAAGAGTATTTCTGATCCAAAAGGAAAAAAAAAACACTAAGCTTTCATTTTAAAAGGCCTTATATTTGGGCTGAAGCTGTCATGTTTCGACATTCGACAGACGAAAACTAATTTATTGATCACAATTGGACTTAAGACTTTTTTGCTTTGAAGCTACTTGAAAAATAAAGTCAATGTCAAAAATTGATGTAAGAACTTAAAAATGGAATTCATGAAGTTTTTTCTTATAATAAACTCACGCTCAAGGCATATTTCTACCCTTATTATGCAGAGGCACATTGTGAGCGTAGGAATACGTTGAGGGTTTGAAAGGATGTATCGGAGCACCTGGGTTTTGAATTCCTGAATATTGCAATGACTGGTAAAGGCAGAGTGTGGTAAGGCATTCCACATTCACGTAGTACGGCTAAAGAACAAATCTCTGTACGTGAAAGTACGACCAAAGTTGGGCTCGACGATACACTGATGAGCATTCCCAGAAGCGCGAGTATTACGGTTAAACTGTATAAGGGGAGGAATGCAACTGGATATTTCTCTTAAGCATAAACCGTTAAAATAGGGGTAAAAAAGGTTGATACAAGAAAAAAAAAATCGTACACCGAATTAGGAAACCCAAACATCTTGTGGCTTTTTAGACAAAATCGCGTATGTCACACACATTCCGAGAATATTTAGATGTTCAACCTCATTGATGCAAGTGCCATCCATGGATAATGGCAAGGGGGGTATATCTAGCTTTAACGATACAAGAAAGCTATTGCACTAACGTCAGCGAAACATTTTATTGGATTAGAAGTTGCATACAGGAAACCATTAATAGAAATGAGAAAGAGTGATGGAGATAGAACAGAGCCCTGGGGCACACTAACATTTATGTTGTAGTTTTAAGACTTGAATCCATCCTTTACTACTTGTAACGATCCAAAAGGTAATTCCTAATCCAGGAGGGATTCATAAAAACCGAAAGCACGCATTTTTGATAAGAAAGCTTGATGTCAAACCCTATCAAATGCTTTTGATAAAATATTTATCGAGCAGATACGGCTCCAAATATGAGAATTGATCTCGGGGAAGAATGTGTTGCTATTTTTGCCATACCTAATCTTTAAAATTAAGTAAATTTAATCTTAGAATATCGTTTAGTTAAGTGGAAATTGATTCTTAAAGTTGACGGGTGGAAATTACCGAATTTGTTCATGTGAAGGACTTTTGGAATAGATAATTCCGATTTACCAATGATTTAATGGGATATTAATGTTACTTTTCACTGCTATTGATTTGATTAAATTTGATGATACACAAAATACATTTTTAACTGCAAAAAGATGTTTCTAATTCCACTGTGTCAACTGGCAAAGCTAGTGTCTTAACTGCTCCAAACAATCACCAAGAGTGTATTTTTGTTTTTGAAATTCCAAAATGATACGGAAATGTTGTTGTGAATTTTTACGGCTGACACTCAATCGTATATATGTATGTATGCTATAACTATAAGTACTGTGAAAATGGAAATTAATTTCGTGTGATTCTACCTATACACGCCTGAAGTCTGAACCAAATGGGCCATAATACAGTTAAAATAACCAGCAACCAAATTTTATGGATTTTTAAATACTTTGAGGTCTTGACTTCTTATGGTGTTTTTTTTTTTGTATAGGGTATCATTTCTGTTTATTTTTGAAAGCCAAAAGGAATAAATGAATGAAAGTTTGACCACAGCACGAGGGTATCTGTGGGTATTTTGGTTCTGGTATTTTGCATTCAAAACGACCAAAATCGACATGACAAACAAAATTCACTTTCTTTTGATGTAATAATTGTTTTGGTGTTTTTTTTCTTGTTATTGTTGTTGTTATATTATTATTAATTGGTTCTGGCTTGTTGGCGTTTATTTTCGTGGGAGGAGAACACAATTTAATGTGACGAAATTTTGTGTGAAAGTGAAATTTAATTTTTGGAGTTTTTGGCACTTAATTGAATGGATGGGTATTTATTATAAGGTGATGTTATTATATGAAGGTACTTATAGAGAGTGAGTTATTTAGACGTGCTATTCTATTAAAAAATTTATTTTTGTTTTGTTTTGACATAAGCATAAGTTTTATTGGAGATTGGGAAAAGTTATAAAATTAGTTGTTATAACACTTTTATGATAACATTGGTAGTTAAATTGAGTTTGTTTTCTGTCAAAGAAATTAAACAATATTTTTTAAAGGTTTTAGTTTCCTTGAATTTGAATCTTATCTTATAATTTTTCATCTACAATGCCCCTTTTAACATTTGTAAACAAAAAAGAAACGGTGTTTACAAAGGCTAATGTAAAACACAATACAGTTCCTTGCTTTGCAATATGATGATTTTGTAAAATAAAAAGAGGCTGGGATGCGACCCACACTGATAACTTCCTATTGATAAAAGTTTGTCTATATGTATCAATTTTTACCAAAATTGCGTACTATTTTTTGTAGATTTAATTTTTAAAAGAAAAAACGGACTGTTGGATTTTTATAAAAAAATTACTGAATATCGAAAACAATATTTTCTGTGAAATAAAATAAGTTTGAAGCCAATATTTGTAATTTTTTAAAAGCTATTTGAGTCGAAAGTAAATTTGTACCAAGTTTTAGTATTGTTTTTTTTAGGTTTTTATTTTTTGTAAAAAAAACTGTCAATTCGATTTTTCACAAAATTTTATCGAATGTTGAAAACATTATCATTAGTTAGAAGCCATTATCTCAAATTTTTGAAAGATATTTGAGTCGAAAATCAATTTTTACCAACTTTTATTAATTTTTTTTAGGTTTTTATTTTTTTTTTTAAACTTTCAATTAGATTTTTCTCAACATTTTTCAGAATGTTGAAAACAATATTTCTTATAAGATAAAAAAAGTTTGAAGCCTTAATCTCAAGTTTTTGAAAAGATATTTGCGTCGAAATTCAATTTTTACCAACTATGAGTAATTTTTTTTTTAGGATTTTATTTTTGAGCTGACAAATTTTTTTTTTCAGTTTTTTTGATTTATAAAAAGAACCGTTAATTGGATTTTTTTCCAAAAATATAATTGTTTTGTATTACGTTACAATATATATTATCAAATTTAATTCAAGTCTCTAGCATCATTGGTTCATGAGATATTTAGGTTTAACCAAAATGTTCACCTTTTTTTTAAACTGCTATGGTAAAAAAACCACCCACGCAATTTTCTTGAGACCCCATTCTGCATCTTTCTGTCTTATTATCTATATAACAAAATTTATTTGAAGTCGATATCTCTTCTGGTTCTTGAGCTATGGAGGACGAAAAAAACGTCGCGAACGTACAGACGTACGGACGTACGAACGTACGTACCCACGCACGCACAGACATCTTTCTAAAAATCTTTTATTTCGACTCTAGGGACCTTGAAACGTCGAGAAATGTCAAAATTTTCAATTTGACAAATCGGACCCATTACAATAACTTCCTATGGGAAGTTAAAAATCTTTTTTCAGTGGATTCAGTTGTTAAAACTATTTTAGTCTCTCACTTAGTTTCCGGCTTATGAGTCTTTATTTTATTTTATTGTGAGTTTTGAGAAAAACCTGGATTCCTATTCTTTCATGGTTTTGAAAAATAGGTTTAAGTGCAATTTTTCTTTTTAATTTCGAATTTGAATTAATTTAAAAAAACAGGTGTTAATATTATTTTTTTTTAATATATTTCAAACACTTGATGTGAAAGCCTTGTATTGCTGACGCATTCATTAAAAAAAAATTTAAAAAGTGATAAATAAACCGATTTCATAAATACCGATTTAACATAAATAGTTCAGTTTATTTTTAGCTTACAAATAATAATGGGTGATTGAGGGAAACTTAAGTCGGATTAAAAATAAGGCCATTGAAAGGGAAAACTATAATTTGATTGCTTGTTTAAGTAAATCCTTTCTAGTCTAGTGCTTGGTTATCGATGGTATTTTTAAGTCTATAATCAAATTGATAAATGGCTTCATAAAAAAGTATATGCGTTATTGGTCAGTAAAACTCAATATTTGCTTTAAGACTTCAAAATCTTACTTCAAAAACAGCAACGTAAATGTTCTAACATTTTTTTTATTAGTTTTCACTTTGCTGGTGCAAATTTGATTTAATAAGAAGTTAGAAATCTAACTAAAAAGATAGTTTTTGACAATGTTTTACCATTTTAACAAGTGCATAGGACTGTCATGGCAGAGGTAGTGGGTTCAATCCTTGCCTGTGCCATCACGGGTACTGCCTCTTGCGATTAATTGACAAGTCCTCCAAGAGTAATTCTTGTCATGAAAAGTGCTTTCTTAAATTAGCCATTCGGATTCAGCTTAAAACCATGTATAGGGTGTCCCAAAATTAACGCAAGATTTGAATTAAATAGAAAACGTCGTTTTTAGTCTTTTGATAGTTATATTTTTATTGACTCGTAAAGTACATAGGATAGGGTTATGTATGGAATAACACATCGGACAAATGGCCTCCACGGCTTTGCATGCACATGCGCACTCTTTTGTTGAAATTTTCCATGACCATTCTGCATAAATGTGGCTGAATTTCGTTGATACAGCGTTGAATCTCCTCCTTTAATGCACGGGTGGTTGTGGGCTTGTTGACATAGACTTGTGATTTCAAATAACCCCATAAAAAGAAGTCTAATGGTGTTAAATCACACGATCTAGGAGGCCAATTTTGATCACCGAAACGAGAGAGTACACGACCTGGAAATGTCTCATGCAGTAATTGAATTGTTTCACGGGCTGTATGACATGTGGCACCGTCTTGTTGAAACCACATATTGGACACATCAATATCATCCAATTTTGGCAGAAAGAACTGTGTAATCATGTCGCGATATCGAGCACCAGTAACAGTCACTGCTTGACCAGCATCATTTTCAAAAAAATATGGCCCAATTATGCCTCCAGCCCAAAATCCACACCATACAGTCACGCGTTGTGGATGCATTTGTTTTTCGACAATCACATGTGGATGTGGGTTCTCCGAACCCCAAATGCGGCAATTTTGGCGATTGACAAAGCCATCAAATCTTGCGTTAATTTTGGGACACCCTTTATTTCCTCCATTCCTGACAACATTACTCGCACACAGGAATGGTCAAGAGTTGTTAGTTTATAGGTCCGCAAATAATTCAAAATTTTAAAAAACAAATTCTTTGCTAAATATTTAGAAAATTGCTGATTAGTATAACACTATGATTTTAACAATAGGTTGTCTTAAACTTGAGCCTTCACTTAAACTTATAGAATATGATTAATTAAGATTTGTATCGTATCCACACTCGAAGTAAATTAAAGTTAAAAAGATTCACTGAATGAATGTTATAAAATTTTTAATATTATTCAATCTACTTATATTAAATAATAACTAAGATGTTGCATTTCCTACAAAGTCATATTCCTATACCAACATAATAAACCACAAATTTAAATTATACAAACAAAATTGAGTTTTAACCTCAGCTCTTTTATTTTGTGTAACACATTTTCTTTCTTTTAATGAGAAATGTTCGGTAACACAATCATTAGTTTGTGACTGACTTTAAAGGGAATTTGTAACAATTCCTTTTACCCTACGCAGTGACCTGAAAGAAATACTATAACAAAAACTAACACAGCTGAAAGCCACAAAACAATTAAGCCATCCATCATGATCAATTTACAGACAAATAAAAAGTAAAAACAAAACAAAAATGCCCACAGTTAATTTATTTCCGTAAATGTTTGGTCAATTTAGACAAAAATTACAAAGTCCATAACCATTTATATTGTTTGAATATAAACATTATTGTAATGTTTATACATACATACATATTTTTCTATGGGAGAACCCTGGTATGCATCTAATATCTAAGTTTTTTATTTGCAATGAAAAATAAGGAAGCATTTTCACAGCTACTACATACCCACAATAAAAAAGTAAAAAAAAAAACTTAAAATCTGCTGGTCATTGTGTTTCTCTGTCTGGAGCCTAAGTTGGGTTAGCACGCCATAAAATATACTAAGGTTGGAATAACCATTGCCTGATGCAAAATAAATATTATCCAATGAATTGGCATAACCCTCGACATCGAAGTTTGCTGATTCTGTGACTGGGGAACCTATACCTATTTTTTCGGACCTCCTCATAAGGTGACTAGGTGACTCAGTGAACCGCGTAGCACGAAGTCACACTGACTCTTACCGTCGTTGGCGCGGCCGACGCGGCGTCTTACGACTCGACTAGGCTAGCTGAAAGAAGGAAGATAGAAATCTGTCTCTTCGATCGTGGTGTATTTTTGCTTTTTATATTTAATTTTGTTTTGTACTTAGAGAGGGGATCGTCATGCGAAAAATATTCAAATAAAAAAAACACAAAACGTCAAATGAAAATGGTTTACCTTAGTTCCGGTATTATTACCTAATGCTAAAGTCCAATGATCCTTATCAATAGAATTTGATTGGTTCAAGTTCTTTTTGGAAATATTTGTTTCGTTTGGTAATTTCGATTCTGAAGTCTTTTTTAGAGGGATATTGGTTTGGTTTTCACTTTTTCTAATTAATGCACAAGATTGTCGTGAAGTTTATGAGAGAAGAGGTGGAACGTAATGCTTAACGCTTAAATGATTTTCACGACGAAACAAGGGCGTGTTTTCCTTTTTTAGCAGCAATTCAGTACATGGTTTAATTGCACTATATGGTAAACGTAAACAAATTTGTTTCCAAAAAATATTAAGCTCACGAATTTATTGCAAATTTATTCTGCCAAAAACATATATATACCGTTACCTGGTACACATCAGATAGTGATGTAAGGAATTTGTTCGAGGATATCAGATAAAATAAGGAGAATATTATTTAGCTTTTTTTTAAAGCTTTAAATTAAAGACATTTTGTTATTTATGAGAAATGATAATCTATTTCCTGACATATTTCACTGTAAAAGAAAGATTGGTCTGACAAAGATTTAGAATTTATGCCACAACTTCTCTGGTTTGTGGCTTTTATCATCGTAATACTCATATTTGGGCTGTTTAAGATTTGGGTCTTTCTGTGTAAGGCGCATTACACTAGATTTATAAATGTTAAAAAAATGATATGATATCAAACTGCTGAAATTATTTAAAATTTAAACTTCGCAAATTTAGAACTTGGGGTCTCTTTGGATCTCATTCGTTTTCATCGCGCACCTACATATTACTCAGGCAGAAAGTGGCTCCTTTTTTAACATTTATATTTTTGGTTTGATTCAACTCTCATTAAAGTGAATGAATAGAAGGACGAGAGCTGCTCACGTGCTCTATGAGCAAAAGAGGAGAGAGGAACACCAACTTCTTAGAAGGAAAAAAAGACCATTAGAAGCGTGCGGTCGAAGATGTTGAGAGGTTCAAAAGCAGGAATCAAGTTCGAAAATTTTATGAGCAGATGAAACGAAATTCACAAGTACATTAACCTCAAACCGAATGATGCAAAGACGAAAGTGGAAACATCATAGTGGAATCGCAGAATCCAAACTCGTCCGTTTTTGCAGGATGATCATGGAGAATTCACGCTACTCCATAAAGGTTGAAAACAACTTAACAGTACCTTTCGATGTCAAAAAAGGCTTTAGACAAGTTGAGGCGCTGTCATGCATTTTCTTTAACATCGTCCTTGAAAGAATAGTGCAAAGTGCCCACGTTAACACTAGAGGCACTATCTTTCAAAAGTCTGTCCAATTACTAGCATATGCTGATGACATTGACATAATCGGAAGAACTTAGCGTGATGTCAATGTGCAATTGTGAGTATAAAGGCAGAGGCGGCAAAAATGTGTTTAGCAGTTAATGAGGCCAAAATAAAGTATATGCCGTCATCAAGAAATTACTTACAACACCGAACGTCTCGGTCAAAACGTCACCATCGACATACGTAACTTTAAGGTAGTTAAGGACTTAGTCTACCTAGGCTCCGCTATGAACGCAGAAGACAATATCAGCGCAGAGATCAAAGAAAGAATTACTCTCGCTAACAGCTGTTTCTTTGGGCTAAGTAGCAGAAAAACCTCTCTCGAGCGACCAAAGTGTCGCTATATATAAGACCTTTATCAACCACGTTATGCTATACGGTGCAGAAGCATAGACTATGACAAAACCGGATGAAAGCACCTTGGGTCGTTTTGAGAGACAAGTTCTTCGCGTGATCTACGGTCCCGTATGCATAGAAGGTGAGTGGAGGAGAAGATGGAACGATGGGCTGTACGGGCTGTACAGCGACGTAGACTTAACTAGAAGGGTAAAAGTCCAACGACTAAGATGTCTGTGTCACGTAGAGCGCATGGAAACCAATGCTTTGGCCCGGAAAGTCTTCGAATCCACACCCATAGGACAGCGCAGTAGAAGAAGATCGGGGATCAGGTGGTGTACACAAGTGGAAAGTGGCCTCACCCAACTTGGAGCGCTAAACTGGAGACATCGACTGTAGCGCCACCTTAAGTAAGTAAGTACCTAAGTGTGATTAGACCGTACTTATTCGATAATGAGGCTGGTATAACTAATATGCTGATACTATGTATATGTTTACCGAGACGGTGGGTTGGTGTATCGTTTCTAGCCAAATGACCAAAGACATAATTTTGCAAGATATTTTCCTGACCGGGTTATTACCTGAGGAAGCGAGCAAAATTTGGCACAAAGATTTTGTGACAAAACACCTTTAAAATCTTAGTGTTCGGGTCATGTGAAAGATTAAGTTTATACCAATGCTCCAGTATTGATTTCTGACCTTTAAGATAAAATACTATGAAGTTGTCGAAGCCACAAATGTACGAATGGAATATTTCAAAGATGGAAACCATTTGGCTGATATCGTTTTCCTCTTTCTACATAAACAACCACATTGATTTCTCTTGAAAACTACTCAAATTTTTAAATATCAAAATGAAACATTTTATTGAAAAGCACAGTGCATGAGAAATGGGAGGATGAAACGCCTATAAAAATCAAAGCTTTCCGTGACTTTGTATGAACTAGCACTAGGTCATTTTTAACAACAGTCTGAATAGTGGTTTTTATTAGGTCAATTAGCTTTAAGCTCAAAAAGGGATTGATGGAACCCGTTCAATAATTCGTTTTTATGTACGTTTAACTATTTTGGAATTGTTATTTAAAATGTATATTTGTTGATATATTTTTTTTTCACAGAAATAGGTACTTTTACTGTATTTGTCAAACTGAATCTAGAAAAAGTGATTTTTACTTGACATTTTCTACATACTACTTTTTTGTATTCTGCCCACCCATTTGTTACCATTTTACACATACGCCTCGCCAAAATAACTTTAAGTGAATGGTAAATTCAAAACAGATACAAATCTAAATATATGTAGCTTTTAAAAATCTTGTTGACTAAAAATAAAGATAAGATCAATTTTACCACCTCCAATTCAAATCAATTCAAACATAAAAACCTAAAATCAGATAAAAAAAGGTGATTTTAAAAATGCTTTTTTTTTCTTAACATGCACATTGAAAATAAATTAAAATTAAAAGTTTTTAAACAGAAACACAAAAACAACTTTATAGTTTTAAAAGTGAATTATACATGTTTTTGCGAACTTCAAAAACCATGTACCGCCTTAAATTTATTGCACTCATTTCCTTCAAGTCCATTCCCTTAAATGTGTCTATCAACCTAAGCTAAAAGCAGGTATGGTTTTAAAGTGTATAGACAGAGGTTAAGTATAAAAATTCGTAGCTAGTTGATTCAGTTCCTGGCAATAAGTCCATAACAATTTTGTATCTCATTGAGTATTCTTAACCATTAATCAGTAAATCACCATTACAAATACCACCTTTCCATCTTTTAACTGGAAAGCACATTGTACATTGCTCTCACTGGTGCTGGCGTTATCGTTGGCGCTGGCAATGCTCTGGCTTCATAGGGAACGGAAAAAGAACGGTTAGCTGCATAATTGCCACCATGTTTGAGTCTTGAATTTGAACGATTTAATTCAATTGGAGTAGTAGAGCGATTGTGGGTGTTTTTTCAGAGCAATTCCTTTCGAATTTTTCGGAATAAAAATAAAATAAGCCGTAATAGTTTGAGAAGTAATGTGTTTATTTTTTTCTCACAACTTTGCATTTGAATGTTCAGGTTTTCAACATTTGTATTTTCTATTTTCTTCGTTAATCATTCCTTAAAATTAAAAGGAACGTCTTAGACTATGAACTTAAATTTGGAATGGAGCCGATCGAAAAATGACTATAACAAAGCTCAAGACTTTTCCACATACAATCAATGCGTTTGTCAGCACCAGCTAAAAGATAAAAGTCGTTAACCAGATTAAAAGTTAATCTTGCAAAACCAGGTTTACTTAAGACTCTTTGTTGAAACAATTAGGCTTTAGAGTTGGGCCCTTACGTTGGCGCAATCTAATTTCCTACACTAAACTCTATTTTATGAACAATCGATCACTATACGGTACTGAAAAATACGTCCTGGTATGTGAGGCATCCAGTAATGGGTGAATGATTTAGTATGAAAATAAATATTTCCGGTCTTTGAAAAATATTCATCTATAAGAGGTGTCCATAAGAAGAAAGTAGTACACCTTCCGGTTTGGTTGTGACAATGGCAAAACGGAAAACTCGACTATTGCCCAATATAATCCATCATCATTTCAAAAAAATAAATCGGTTACCTGAACACACTAATTGAAACCTTGTTGGTGACGGCCGCTTCGCTGCCATCGAACGGCAGTGGCGCAGGGCCACGACGGAAAAGTGTAAGAAATTAAACATATTTTTGCGCGTTGTCTCTTGAGTCTTGAGCTTGTATTTTTAAGTCGTAACAATTACAATTTACGTTTTTTCTATTTCCTCCATAATGTCTTTTTTTTTTAAAAACCCACCATCAGTGTTGTAGGGTATTGGTACAAAGCATTTATTTTAATTGCAACAATTTGAGTACGAGCTACGAGTGAAGTGAGTATTATCGTAATTTAAAAGTCTCCGGATATTATAGACAGGTATATATACATTACATATACATATATGTATATATATAAAAGGTATGTTTGGTGTTTAATGGAATTGAGTTTTGTAATGACATTTGTAATTAAATCTGATTGCTTTTTTAATTAAATGCATTGAGTGGTTTTTTGTTAGATAATGTCTTATTTTTTATCGACATTTGTCAAAATATTAACATACTTAATGTTATAAACTTTAATGTTAACTTTTCTTCAATCTATAGTCAAAAGACTAAATTCTTTATTCAATGCAGGCCAAGAGCACTTAAAATTGTTTTATTCTTAAATCTTTATCAAAGCAAACAAAATAAAATATTAACTGATAACTTACGAAAACTTGTTTGTGGTGAATATTGAGGTAAACATTAAAATTCTAAACGAAAGGGTTATCACAATATTTTAAGAAAATACTTATCACTTAGTGCGTATAGGACTGTCATGCCAGAGGTCGTGGGTTCAATCCTTGTCTGTGCCTTGTAAATTTTTTTTACGGCTACTGCTTCTTGCGAGGAATTGAAAAATCCTCCAAGAGTAATTCTTGTTATAAACAGTGCTTTTTTATATTAGCAGTTCGGCTTCGGCTTTAAATATTTCAAAGGGTTTGTTTTATTATAACGGTTCGAAAACAAAGTACAAGAAAAGAGGCTTAAAAGCTTTCTACTTTGATAACTCATTATGGGTGCGCTTTAAAATTAATTTTGTTTTCATTTAAAGAACTCCGAAAACAAATTAGTAATTAAATTCAAAATTATTTTCAGTCGAAGTATTCGAGACGTTAAACCAAATTGTTCTAGGGAAAAAGCTGTCAAAACAAGCTTTCCAGATATAGACATCTCTCATTAAACTATGCACTCAGTTTCTAGGGACCTAACATGCCAAAATTGGCAAAATGTCCAATACGACAAATTGGACAAATTAAATCAAACTTTATATATGAAGTTGGCAGGTTTGAGATGTTTTTATTATTAAACTAATTTTGTCTTTGATAACTGTGAAAGTTAAAAAAATTAAAAGTTTCATATGTTTCCGATGGCAAATAACACTGATTTATGGTTGCGTAATTCCATTCTCTTCCACCATAGGTGTTAAAGTACAATCAATTTGATCTACAGTTCAAGATTTTTACTCTTCAATTTCGGCGGTATAACAAAGCATCCAACCAGAGTGAAAAGTTCAGGGTTTAATTATGTGAAAATTAACGGATATTTTAGAAGATTGAACTCGCCCAGTACATTTTTTTAAAATTGATGATACGGGTTAAGAATCTTAACCTTATATTTTATATCATGTAAAAAATAAAAATTACAAGTAATTTTTCATTATAAAGAATTGGCACGCCCATTAAACAAGCTATTAAACTTGAAAAATATTTTATACGTGATGTATGTGTGCATGTTTTAATTTATTTACCTATTTGTATACTTTCAACAAATTAAAACCTGCCTTTGTATATTGGATTTTGGTCTTAAGGGAATAATTAAAGATCCCAGCAATTTAAAGTAGATTACTTAAAATTCATATTTTTGCATGCTGCTATATAACAAGTGCTGTTTAAAAATCCCCAACTACCAACTATTTGCTCTTAACTCGCAGATACCACTTACCTTCTCCACGCTGTTTCTCAAGAAATTTTATCAAAAACACGACTCAAGACGACGAACACAATATCTTCCTTAAGTGAGATATATTTCTAGCTAGGGATATTCTCATCTGGAAAAGGCGCACGTCTCTAGTAACTCTACACCTCCTCCTTGGAAAATACATTTACTGCCCATCGACTTCAGTCTTATTAAATACATAAAGAAAAACACACCTAACCAACAATTTATTTTGTTTTACCGAGAACTAGTCGAAACTATCAACCCTTTACGAACGTTATACACGGATGGATCCTATAAGGAAAACAACTCCTCCTTTTCAGTTATAGAACTTTTAGATTCACATGATCATATAACCCTCTGCTAAGGCATATTCCCAAACGCAGCTGGTAGTTTTCTAGCTGAAATGGTAGCAATACTTAAAGCACTTTCTTTGGCTCAATCGAGGACACTTAAGACGTGGATTCTTACAGACATGCTAAATATTTTAACGGGAATCAAAAATGCCAACAACAACTGTCTAATTCTTAACTAAATGAGGAGTATTAACATCGTTCTAGCCTAAGTTCCAAGTCATGTCGGAAGTAGTAGGAAAAACTTTATTCTCAAGTCGCCACTACTACAGTTTTCTCAAAAGACAAACATCTACATAGTGCCCAAATTCTTGATCCCTCAAACACAAGATCCTTAAAGCTCTTAAAAAAAGCCACAACGAAGCACACAAAATTAAAGAAATTTGAAAATTGCTTTAAATTATGTAAATACTCAAAAATAAATTATTCTCATTTTACTTATGTACATTGGTTATGTATAAAAACTAAGATACTTATATATTTTACTTCTAAGTGGTATCTAATAGTCTTGTTACCCTGATGCCTTCTATTTAAATAATTTATACATTTATTTTGTAACTTATTTTTGTTATAAATAAATATCAACTATTTCCACAAAATTAATTTAAAGTGAGGGAACTTGTTAAAAAATATTCTATAGGAAAAGTTTTAGGGCTAACATTTGTGTTCCATTTAAAAAGATTGTTTGATTTTGAGGCCTTTTGCAGCAAGCTAGGTTCGATATTCCCTAATATCATGAATAGTTTTTGAAAATAAACCAAAATAATTCAGCTTTTCTTATTAGCCCCAGTTGGAAACAATATTAAAATGTTTGTATAGACCTTTTTTCTATGTAAGAGTTTAAGTATCAAAATTCAAAGTAACAAAGTTGTGTTCAAAATGACAAAAAAGTACGTATACGCCTAGGTGCACCAATCTGATTTATTTTCGTTTAAAGAGTGAAAATACGTCTCAAAATTTAGTGACATTATTTGTTTTTCTAATTTTGTACTAATTACCAAAAGAAAAACAATCATAAATTAAATAGAAATTAATTCAAATACAAATAGTTGTAATAAATCTAAATTACAATGTTGCAAGAAAATAATTAATTCCATTATATTATGATAACAAGCCAACCGTTTACGCAGGCATAAAACATGAATAAGATTAAATTTATTCTTATGGCTAGTTAGAAATGTGGTTGACAATAATACATCTAGTGATGTATAAGCAAGCACTTCTATTACATAAAAAAAGAAAAAACCTTCATACATATATAAATTTATATAAGTTTTACTAATTAAATATGTTAATTTGTACGCATTCTACTGGTTTTAATTATTCTATAAACAACTTAATCGATCAATATAATAATTTTTATAATGCGTGGTATCTCGATGTTTTCATAAGTAATTGTTTTAAGGGGGGTTCTTATTTCAAGATATCGGTCTAGTTAAGATGGATGTAAGCTTAAGGCATATTTAAACCAAAGAAAAGAAAAAAAGTTTGGAAAACTATACATGTATGGATGTATTAGGATTGTAAATTAAAACAAACTAGATATGTATTTTATTTACACCCCGTCAAAAGTAATTCAAATATATTTGATTAGTTTATTTTTAAAAAAAGAGAGAAAACCACTTTCAACTATCGAGTGTTTTTTTAGAAGTATAAAACTTCGAGTATTATTGATTTTTTTTTTTTGGAATATATAGAAATGTATTTCTAAAATTCGTGCTTTATTGTTTAAAATTAAAGATCACCTTTATTTTTTCGAACTAATTTTTCAGAAGTCTATTATTATTATCGTTATCAGTCTGCTTACTCGTAGATCGGAGCAGATGCTAAAAGACACATTCTAAAAAATTACTGTTTTGTGAGAACCTTTTGAAAAAATATCTTGATCTTAAAGGAGTCAACAAAACTTAAAAAATTTATAAAGAAAAATGTTTAGTTCTTGAATTTAAGGAAATGGGTACATTAAAGTTTTCTCTAAAAAAAATTTAAGGGTGGCACTTACAAATTACACTCTGCAGAATCTGTTTTCACTTAAGTTCTTGAAATATTCAAAATTGTATATTAAATTAATAGATATAAAACGGTCATTATGTTTTTCACTTAGCCATTATTTTAAAGCAAGTTTCAGTTTTGTCGTTTTTGGGACATTTATGTTCTTGAAATTCGTGTAGATTTCTTTAATTTTTAAGAACTTGGAAAGTTTTTATATTTAATAGAAAATCAATTTTGTAAAAAAAAACACTTTAACACTTTAAACTTCTTATGTGCGTAAAAAAACAAGATGGAATTGAAGACGAGTTTCAGGAATTGAAAAGCCACTTAATCTCAGAAAAGATCTTGCGAAAATAATTTTAAGCATTACTAAAGTTATTTCGAATTCTAAATTTTGTGACAACAAAGATTTTTGTTGTTTTTGACGGCAAAGCTCTTTTTGGTGAATATCGTTAAATTATTAACAAATCTTTAGATAAAATCTTTATACTTATACAATTTTAGTGTATAAGCTTTATGGCTCATTTGATCCCCCTCGGATTGGGTATGGCTTATGCAACTAGCCGATTCGATAGAACATCGTTTGTAAAAATATCGATAAAATAACGAAAGGCATGAAACATTGCGACGGTGTGTTTGATTGATGTACTCGTAATTGTTTCAGTTATAGTTCTATCGCCTATCATTTTCAAAGCTCTTTTTTTGGTCCAATCAAAAAGACTTAAACTTCTTTACTGTCAGATCAGAAGGGGTGAAAAATTTCATCAACCGTTTGTCGGAAAAATCCTAAGCACCTGGAAGCATTTTTGGCAATATCGAATATTTTATCATTCTATGAGACTTGATTTGTGATACACATAGTTTCCACTTTGCAAGTGCCACTTTTTTTGAAGCATTAAATTCGAGATCGGAATTTTAACATACGCTGCCGTTAAAGTTCCACATCCGAAGGACAAGGATGTGAATATAGAAACGAATATGAAAAGCTGAAAGTACTGTCGTCAGCGAAACAGTTTAATGGATTAGAAGTTATAGACAAAAGATCGTTTATAGGAAGAGGAAGAGAGTCGAAAACAAAACGGAGCCCTCGGGGACACCAGTATTTATTTTATGAGTTTTAAATTCTAAACCATCCAATACAACTTGTATTGAGCGGTTGGAAAGGTAGTTTCTAATCGAACGAAGAAAAAATCCATCAATACCAAAAGCAAGAATTTTCGGTAAGGAGCTTGGTGCTAAATTCTATCAAATTCCTTTGAAATAGAAGGCAATTCCCTTTTATTGAAAAATTAGACGGTTTATCACAAAATTGGATAGACGGGATGTCGTTAATAAAGTGCAGTCACTGATAATTCATGCCAGAAATTGTTTTTAAATATTAAATGCCATGAGACGTGTGAACTAGTTAGATCAAAATTATGATAACTTCATTAAATTAATTGTGTTTCCCGTATTATTCAAACCATCTTAAAGGTATCTCAACTCTCAAAATCCTCAATACACAAATATTATGACCATTTCGATCATATGCAAAGTGTAGTCAAAGGGACTGAAAATATTTATTTTACGAACCATTTGAAAACAAATATTTCAAATAAACCAATTGTTGCACACAGTGAAAAGGTTCAAGTCAAAGAAAAATATGAGAAATGTAATTTTTAATGTTAAAATTGAAGTTTATAAGATTTTTTTGTTTTTTCATTTGGTATACACAGAGCCAGTTATAAAACCTATAATAAATATTGCTATAAAATTAATTCCACTATTTTTATATTTCTCAACCAATAACACATAAAACCGACCAAGCGTCACTCTACGCTCTCCATAAACATAAATGATTGCAAAAAAAAAGAACACAAAACAAAAAGTTGAAATAACACCAACTTATTAAATCACGATTTTTAAATTGCACCCTGTTTTCAGCACCACCAATACCACAAACGTATCTTAGTTTAAGACTACATATGTACATATTATGTTATAGCAACTAAACTAAAGTCCAATATATACAACAAGTGCTTTAATAACTTATTTATCATCATCCAAACCAATTTAGTGCAATAAATTCATAACAACAACAAAACAAAAAACACACACTAGAAATATTAGGTTCAATACAAATTTTTCACTTTATTACCATCAACACCATCTAGCAGGCCTATCATCGTCAGAGTTGAAACTAAAAAATATGACCGTTTATAACGTGAAATTATTAAATTAAATTGAGCTAGCAGCAGCAGCAGATATGGATCAACTAAATATAACAAAGTTAGGTAACATTTAACTCTCTTGCATATAGTATAGAAAAATACCTATTACAAGCTCAAGTAATATAGCTCTGTTTGTGGACTGTATAGTTGGACCTTTATAACACATTCAAGTCGTATATACTTTTGTGTGTTATAAAGTGCCGGAATTTGTGCTCAATAAACCTTAAAACTATAGCACGTTAAACTAGACTATAGAGCGCAAAAATGACCTTTCCATCTGACGGAACATTTCCCATCCAAGCTTTTATAAAGCCTTTAAACATGATGTTAACAATAAATCTTTCAGGTTTTTCAGTCAGTGTCTGCGGATATTTTTCGTAAAAATAAAAAGTGAAGTAAAGACTGAAATTTCTTCCCAGACGGTAAATGAAATTTATAGCTGAATGAACCAATTTCTTGATTGAATGGTTTCTCTTAATCTTGGAAAACATCATCATCATCATCGTCAGACTCAGGAGTCAAAGTTAAATTAAATGTCTATTCAAAGATACAGTTTTGACCATGTTAACGACTTTTGTTTTGTATTCGTTTATTTTTTGAAGATTTGTGTTTATTTGATAAATTCAGATAGTTGGCTTTTCAATCTCATACAAAGCTACATTTGTATTTATCATTTTAAACAAAAGAGTTTCCTCTAAACCTCTAAACATAGACTCAAGACCTATTTGTACATTCACAAAGTTATGGTGGTTCACCAACTCTTTACCTTTACATGGGATATAAGTTTGAAGAAAATGAGCTAAGAAAGTCTTATTTACGATTATGCAACAGTTGGCTTTGTTGATGATGAGGGTAATAGTCTACAGTTGGTTTGGTATTCTCGTATACGAGTATTTTGTTGATGGTTAGCGGTGTGGAAGTGGTTTAAGCGATGATGCGGTATTAGGTGGCTAGTTTGGCCAACGTTGCCATTGAAGGTACATTTTTAAAGGCTGCAAAAATGGTCTTGATAAACTTAATTGCTAATTAATTAAGTAAACAACATAAAACTGTGTGTTAAACAATTAAATTGGTGTTCATTAAATTAAAAGGTAAAGTTTGTGATGTAAGTTTAAAAGCATTAACAGGGTGACGCAAAGGTTATGATGAAAAATGTATCCACCGACAGCAAACAATTTGTCGTTAACAGTCTTGTTTACTTCACAAGTTTAGTGTCAAAGTAAAAATGACATTTGCCGCCATTATGTCAAAACTATATCATCTTTTAATAGGCCATTACACTGGTCTACACTGGTCTACGTTTTTTTCGTTTCACATACTTTTTAAAAATAATTAAGATATCTCGGGGCCCTACTCTGTAATGCGTTTCAAAAGCCAATCCGATTCGAATCTGATATTCGATTCGTTTATGAATTCGTACTCTGTAAAATATTCGAATCGAACAAAACAATCATCTAGTACTTTTTATATTCATAGAATAGATTTGCCGAGTCTCGAAGTATTTCTCATAAGATGTGTCAAAATGTCAAAGCAAAAATACAAAAACAAAAATCAAAACAAATTACAAACAAGACGAGGGATGAGCACACATGAATTCCACCATAATTTCAAATTGCTTTTGTTTTGTATGCACATTTTTCGCTGATGATTCCCTGTAATGAAATTTATTTACTTAAATTTTGAATAAAATTATTATTTAACACAATTTTCCTTTTGTGTCCTTTAAAAACGACGCACGTTCAAATTGCTCTCGTGGTGTAGAAACAAAATTTCCGTTTTCGAACACTAATGACATTTGGAAACGCATTGCCAGGTACTAAAAATTCGAATGCGAATTTGTCATTCCGTAAGTACTAGATTTCTTATCCGCGTTATAAATAGAGAGTACAAAATATTCGTTTTCAAAAAAATATTTGCTTTCGAAACGCATTACAGAGTAGGGCCCTGAATTCGAATCTCGCCTTTAAATTTTAAAATATGCCGCTTTAAAAAAGGCTAAAAACAATCAAAAACTGTTTTTTAAGGCTAAGATAAAACTCAAAATATCTCTTAACAATAAATTGTATGACGATTTTACAATATTACAATTTCTCTTTTAGGTAAAATTAAAATAAAATAAAATTGATACTCTCATAGTTTTGAAAACTTAGGTTTTTACTTCATATTAAGTTCTGAGCTGTTTAGACAACAGATTCCTTACAAAAACAAAACTCACTTTCAAAGCGTTTTGCCCATTTCTGTTGAAAACCGTTTTAGCATAAATTTAGTTTAGCGTTTTTTTCAGAATTTTGTAAGACAATTGAAATCTAACTACTTATGAAATTTTTTTCGAATATTGTATCAAATAATGTGAATACTTCAACTGAATATTGAAGAAAATGATTATGGATTTGGAAAACTATCACGGATTTTATTGAAAAAACTATACTTCATTAATTTAGATTGCCTCAAAAAGCCTTACATATTTCCGTGTTTTTTTTCGAAATTTAAAAAGTAAAATGTCAAAAACCTGTCGTGATACATTAATTTAAAAGTCGGATTAGAGTTAAGTCCATTAAAACCCATCGTAAAAGTGCAATTATACTGCCAGGAAGAAAAACTGCCGACCAGTGTTATTAATGAGTCTAATGGTGTTTTGGAGTTTTTAAGTTACCAAAAAGGAACGGCAATGAAATTAAATCAAATAAAGAAAAGTTCAAAACGAAATTTTTGTCTTTATTTCACTCTTGAAAGAGCAAAATGAGTCCAAAATGAAGAAAGCCTGGAATGCGTCCTACACCAATAATTTTTGCATTAAGCTTAATTGTCATTTAAAGCTATTCAAAAATTATGTAATCCAAAATTAAGGTTTGTGCTTCTATTTTCCATCAAGATATAAGGAATGTTAAATTAATCTTGTAGTGTTTTTGGCAAGACCTTCATTAAAAAAAAAAAAAAAAAACAATGTCACTTACTCATTTTTTAAGGTTAAAAGGTTTAATGTTTTTTTGGATAAATTTAAATCTAAGTCAATACCTTTACCTTTTTTTTAATTTCTTTCATAAAAAACCGCATAAATAATGTTTTGAAAGTTCTCGATATTATTGTTTTTTAAGGCAAGATTTATTTGCTAGTTCTTGAGATATAAATCGAATCCAGGTAGACCACAAATATACATATCTCTAAAAATGAGGGATTTACATTCCAAGAATTTACTAAAATGTAGAGTTACAAATTCCAAAAACTCAAATAGGGTAATGAAATACGAAACACGAAATTACACACACATTTAGAGCTTGGAAGCTACTAGTAAAATTCATTTTAACACCCCCCTTATTTAGTTCAAAAACAAAATGAATGTGAACTCTTTAATTGTTTAAGATTTTTGTATAATTTTTTTTTGGTCCTTTAGCTCCGAGCATTTAAAAAATTCATACCTCAAAGTCGAAAAAAGTAACGTCAATAGCTCAATGGTAACACTGTGCTGACGAACGGCCGCGGCATACCAACCGCATGACCAGATGATGTTTATTATAGGCATTGCCCCCGGCCTCCTTTGAATGTCTAATCGACCAGACAGAACTTTCACTACTTAAATATGCCAGACAAAGAGCCTGCATAAAAATAGATGTGAATTGTGAATAAAAATTAAATGCACAAAAATAACAAAAAATATAATTCCCTATGGAGTTTTTCGAATATTTTGGCATTGCTACTGCAAAAAGATATAACTTTATAAGCAGACTTAATGGACTTTTAATTTGATTTCGATTTTAAATTTAAATTCAAATTCAGCAACAACTTTGAACTATCGGGTGATTTTTTAAGAGCTTGAGAACTTTTTTTAAAAAAAACGCATAAAATTTGCAAAATCTCATCGATTCTTTATTTGAAACGTTAGATTGGTCCATGACATTCACTTTTTGAAGATAATTTCATTTAAATGTTGACCGCGGCTGCGTCTTAGGTGGTCCATTCGGAAAGTCCAATTTTGGGTAACTTTTTCGAGCATTTCGGCCGGAATAGCCCGAATTTCTTCGGAAATGTTGTCTTCCAAAGCTGGAATAGTTGCTGGCTTATTTGTGTAGACTTTAGACTTGACGTAGCCCCACAAAAAATAGTCTAAAGGCGTCAAATCGCATGATCTTGGTGGCCAACTTACCGGTCCATTCCTTGAGATGAATTGTGCTCCGAAGTTTTCCCTCAAAATGGCCATAGAATCGCGAGCTGTGTGGCATGTAGCGCCATCTTGTTGAAACCACATGTCAACCAAGTTCAGTTCTTCCATTTTTGGCAACAAAAAGTTTGTTAGCATTGAACGATAGCGATCGCCATTCACCGTAACGTTGCGTCCAACAGCATCTTTGAAAAAATACGGTCCAATGATTCCAGCGTACAAACCACACCAAACAGTGCATTTTTCGGGATGCATGGGCAGTTCTTGAACGGCTTCTGGTTGCTCTTCACTCCAAATGCGGCAATTTTGCTTATTTACGTAGCCATTCAACCAGAAATGAGCCTCATCGCTGAACAAAATTTGTCGATAAACACATTTCGAACCGAACACTGATTTTGGTAATAAAATTCAATGATTTGCAAGCGTTGCTCGTTAGTAAGTCTATTCATGATGAAATGTCAAAGCATACTGAGCATCTTTCTCTTTGACAACATGTCTGAAATCCCGCGTGATCTGTCAAATACTAATGCATGAAAATCCTAACCTCAAAAAAATCACCCATTACAAGCGACAAGAGAGTGAGTGCGCTTTATAGTACATACTCGTAGTACAAAAATAACATTATGATTTAAGTTTGATTAACACGTGCAGGTTTAAAGTGACTTAGGTATATAGTGCCATGCCATGCCATGCCATGCCATGCCATACTAATTGATTTGCGGGTGGGAAATTGCATAAAGTCGGCTTCATTGACAAGTTTCAACTTTCAATATACAACATTATAAAAATTTGCAATTATTCGCTTATAACCAGGTGTTTTTTGTTTTTGTAATTTTATTTTTTCTTCTCCCCCCCCCCATCAATATATTGCGTTGATTGACAGATGAATGATGGTTGTTTTAACGTCGCGTCATCATGAGCGCTGGTTTATATATTTTTCTCATTTTTATTTGAAAAATGAATCATTGGTATAAAATGGATTGTAGGAACGAATAGTTTGGTGATGGTAAAATGCAAGTATTACAACAACGATTACAAACAAACGTGAATGAAATACCAAGTATAGTTCAGTTTTTTGAAAAACCTACACTGAATGACAGTGATTGAGTTCAAAATTGAAATATTTGTAGGATTAGTAGATAGATGCTTTAACTTCTATTTAGATTGATGTCCTGTCTGTCTATTAGTGTATGAAATGATTACTCTCAAATAATGGTCTTTGGCAGAGGAAAGAGACAGCGTCACAGGAATTATATGTATGGAGGTATTAAAGAGAACCAGTGGAGTACTTTGAATATGTTGGCCTAATATTAAACCCAAAAATTTACATGAAAGTCCATTTAGAAGAAAAACTTAAGAACGCGAAACCAGCTAAAAACTCAACCTGGAAAATATGTATGCAAAACAAAAACATAAGTTTACCAGAAAAGTATACCAGATCTATGAATTATAAGCCACATCAATTCTGCAGTTTTTCTGAAGAGAATACTCTACCTTCTTATGACGATCGCAAAGTTTATGCTCCACATTGAGACAGCTTACCCACCAATTATCATTACGACTTTAAAGCTACACTTCGATTAAATCCTTATAAAGTTCTTAATACGGACGTTACATGACTACCTATCGGATTATGGCAACAATCGATCTTGAAGAAAATGAATCATGTTTTGAAGAGCTGAAGGAACTAGCTGAGAGAGCTGAATGTTCTAGATAAAGCTGAACTGTATTGTATAACATCCTTAATGTTCTCGACGAAAAGATTCACAAATCATACAAATATAGAAGAAGAAGAAGGGCGGTCATCCATCTATAGAGATTACTAATCAAAATTGATACATGACTCAAGCTGTATAAGCTATTTTGATATAAGTTTCAACAGTTTTTTAAGAATGAGGAGAGCTGTTGCCACACCGAACCGACCAAATCTCCCCATTCAATGCAATCTTTGTAATATGAACACCCGAGAAGATATAATACACTTCACAGAAGTTTTCCCAAAACTTATCTAGCTAATAAAACTATATTTTGGTATAGCCATTTATATAACTTTTTTTTTTTCTTGAAATATTAAATGGAAGAAATTGGAGGGCTTTGTATACATTTGTAAAAGCGGAGCTTAAGTTAAAGAAACCAAATTTTAAGAGAAGAATATGAACTAAATCTTTTATTTGTTTATTGAAAAATTTCAAAACTATAATTTATAAGCATCTAATGAACAATTATTAATAAGGTATGTTTTCATTAAATTGTCAATCTGGCAGACGGCTTTTGACATGTCATAAAACATTTGTAAAAACTTAAAAACTTTAACAATGTATAGAATACTAAATTTTTATAAAATATTCAAATCTTCAAAATCTTCCTTTTTTAAACCAATAGGAATTACCTTAAAGTAAAGGAACTTAGCTCAGAGGTAATTTATTTGACATCACCAGATTAATTTAGTAATTTTGAAATTAAATTAATAAAATAAACCATGAGCTGAATGCTATTCACAACAACATTGGCCACTCCGTAGTTCTTCAGTATATAGAATCATTTTCAAAGCATAAAGACTACACAATCCACCAGCTGCAATTTGGCAGAAACTTCCAGATTTCTATACATTCTAGAACTCTCTGGGAGGATAGGGCATTACAGGAAGACGAGTCAATCCACTTTTACACATATACATAGATCAAAAACAAATGAAGGGGTTGGTGGACGTTTGTACTCTGAACGACTGGAATTAAGTCTCTCATTCTGCCTTCCCAATCATTGTTTCCAGGCGAAACTTTTGGTGATACAGGAAGTCTTGGCTTGGCTTAAAGAAAACGTTATATCAACATTTGATATATGTATTTTCTCAGATAGTCAGACCGTTATCAAATCTCTGGGCTCTGTCTCAACAAACTCTATAAACAAACTCTATAACAGTCCATAACTGTCAATTATCTCTAATGGAGATGGCATAACAGTTAAACATTCTCCTTTGGTGGGTGCCATAGAGCCATTCCAGGAAATTGTGAGGCAGATGAACTCGCCAGAAATGGTACAGTACAATTCATTCTACCACGTTTGGCTAATGCTGGCATATAAATCGCTACATGTAAATTATTGCTAATGGAAGACGCTATGAAGAAGGCAGCATCAGGTGGAATAACATCACCAAGTGTCAGGTCACGAAAAACATCTGGCCTACAACTAGATTTGAAGCTCACAAGGTGCTTGCTATATCTAATTAGATCGCATATAAACTCGATAATCGGATCTATAACAGGCATCACTGTCTAATAAGAAAGCTCGCCAGCGGCTAAGAGTATTCTCAAATGACTTTTGCTGTATGGATGAGAAAAAGGAGAAAACAGTTCTTCATCTCTTCTGTACATGCTATGCTCTAGTTCAAAAACGCAAAAATTACCAAGGAGAACTCTTCTATAACGATCTAAACAATCTTTTCGTAAGGGACTCAAACTGGTTTCATTGAGCTTAGAAGAAAGACTCAAGATTCTTGTGGTATCATAATGGGCCATTAAACTGGTCTAAGTGTGCCCTATTCCATCACAACTTTAACGTACCCTAACCTAATGTGCGCGCAGTCCAAGGTTATAAATGTCCTTTCAATGATATAACACAGTGCGAGAAATTACCAAAATGGGATACGATTTGAAACGAGGTACTGATTCAAATGTGTTTAGAATGTCTGCACATTTGTAAATAAGTCAAAATATTGAGGCTGGCAATGCTTTCCACATTCGTGTTGTTGCACTTAAAAGTGGTGACCATTTTGCAGTCACAGTTCATACTTTTTCCAGAAAAGTTTCTTGATGACCGTGTTATTTGACAAAGGGGTGAACACAGTTATTTAGTTATCGACAGCATAGAACCGCAAACACAAACATTGACTTTCGAATTAAATTCATTGAGAAAAAGATATAATCGACTCAAATGTTTCTATACAAAATTTCTTAAATGAATTAATAATTAAGAAAAAATACAAATTCAATGTGGATTCCAATCCCAGCCAGTTTTGTTCAAAAAGTATTTAAGATGCGAAATTTCCAACAATAAATTATAAAATGTCAATTTAAAACATTATTTTACACTTAAGTTTTTCATGTGCTTTTTTAAAATTTCTACTTAACCGTCAAAGTAAAAAGTATGTAGGAGTTTCTTGTAAGAGACTTACAATTATTGCCATAATCTATAAATCATGCACCAATTTTACGGATTATATAGCTTCTTGACTACTTTTCTAAAGAGCAAGAGCTATACCAACATCAGGACACTCCAAGTGTTTATTTTATGCAAACAACAAAAATCATAACAAATGCATTATTAAACCACACCCAAAATTTTTAACAACATAACACAGAACAAAAACTTAATTCCACTTCATGATTACCAAATTATATTGCGCAATGTCCATCAATTCGAGCAGACATATTCCATTATAATATAACCAACTCATTCAGGTTAAGTAGAATCAAATGGTCTTCTAACTAAAAATTACTATGCATACAACGTATACCTATCTATCAGCACTATAAAACTACAGGTATGTACTGTACAACATATCACCACGCATATATGTATACTTCACTATTTGAAATTCTCAAAAAATCTGTTTTATATCTTTTCTTTAAAATTTATGCACAATAAAATTGCAATAAATTAGGAATTCAATCGCTTTAGCAGTGTTGTGTTAGTAATCACAAAACTTGTCAATAAAACGCCAAATAAGATGCAAACAAAACAACACAAAACACCATCCGCCAGCTCACTCAAACCTAAAAACTAAAAACCCCAGGTGTAGGATGTTAGGTGTAGTATTATATGGGGATCATGTTAACAAAATTATTTATGCAAAATGAAATAATTCAAAACCACACTGTGTAGTCTGAAGCCATTTGAGAAATTCAATCATAAAACAAAAATAACACTCAACACCACTTAGAGCTTTGACTTCACTTACCTCATTCTGAACCTCCTCCAGGGCAAGACCATGTGTGGCATTTGGTTCACTGCGAATTGTAAACATACGCAGCGATTCGGGACCGTTTTTGAAGAGACCATCGGTTGGTCGCAACGTTAGATTTAACACTTCACCGAATGCACTTAGGGACACATTGTGCTCCTTAATTCCACTTAAATCTAGATTTTTTAATTTCTCACTATAACTTTGATCACTAATGCTGTTCGCACTCGCTCCCCCGCCATCCGATTGATGGGCTTGAAGTTTCAATTCACTGTAGTAGGGACTTTTGCTAAGGTCCTTTTTGACGTGGTGAGTTTCTTTTGCGTTTTGGGCACCACCGAACATATTATTGTCAACGCTCCTTCGGCGGCGGAATAATAATTCACCATTGTGTTCTGTACCGAGATGTTCGAGCTGGACGAGTTCATAGTTCGGCACTGAGGCTATGTCCTCCACGTGGAACACGGATTGTAGTTGCTCAGGTGACATTTTTGTGTGAACCTGAAATTAAAACAAGAAATAAAAAGGTCATGAATATCATTAAGAAATGTGGTGTACGTGAGGTGCAAAATATTTTAATTTATTCGTCCTATGTTAATTATTATTATCAAAAAGATGCTAAGCCTAGAATAATGTAACATCATTTCTATCAGATAAGTTGTCTGACATGATAAAGGGTTTTTTTTTTGATCATATTGACGTAGTTTATATGTATATATTTAATGAATTCACGTGTTTTAAGCCCTTCTTTTATTCGAAAGTAAAAGTTGTATAGAATCATATCCCTTCCCTTTCCCTTTGATGGAAATAAAAGTAAAAGATATCATTAATCGAGCTATATATTTATTTCTATTTCTCTATAGTTATAGAAAAACAAAACACGAGGAAGTAATTAATTTTCGAGTTCAAATTACTTAATTAAGAAAAAAGAACAATTCTTATTTATATAAAAAAAAATAAATAAAATAAAATGAAATGAAACGACTTATTTCTTTTGAATATAAATTAAAAAATTATTAAAATAAGTTAATAGATGAACATCATGGTCATAGTAAATAATCAACTCATACATAATAAATTAAATGTGAATTGAAGATCGATTTTAAACTTTTTTTTTGTAAACCCTGATGGATGGTTTTAGCATAATTGAAAGTACAAAAATTAAAGCTTTGTCAATTTAAGTCATCGATGGTAATTGTTTAAAGAGTTTTTTTTTTAAATTAATGAAACGTGCAAAAATTTAAAAGTAATCCTATCAAATCAGGAAATAAATAGAAACTAATAGATTATTTCTTTTTAAGTGCCAATTTCTGAAAATTAACACTTAAGACAAAGAGCAACTTCTAAATGTTTTTTTGAGGTAGAATTTGTTAGCAAATTATGGGAATATCAGAACATACCTACATATGTTTGTTTAAAGACATTTTTATAGGTCTTTCAGAAGTAATCTGATTCCGAGACAATGGCAAACATTTCTTGGAAAAAAGTTAGAAAATAGATATCCAACAAATTTTCCTAAACACTCTACAATACTCTCTTCTTGCTTCGACATTTGAAAGGCTTGTTTTTTCGAATAGTAGTTTCTTGTGCTTGGGTATGTTCTCGAAATATTTCTTATATTTATATAGCTTTCAGATATTATAAAATCGTGGATATAAATTCCTAAATTCTACCAAGTTTAAGCAGTTTTTTGTCACAACCAAATACTAAAAGGACTGGTTCGCCAATTTTGTCAGTACTTTCGGGTTTTATATGCTTTAGACGCATTTATATAGTTTTCTTCCTAAATTTTTAAGTATATACACTTTAATCAATATTATGATTAATAATTTCGGATATTAGGCATCAAATATATATATTAGTTTTATTATTCTATTGTACAGTATCTTGAAGAAGCCAAATTGAAATAAGTGATGATATTGTTGACATAAAATTAAGTCTACTTAAAGACGATTTTTCTACTGGTCTGGATGGTTTCCTGCAATATTATTAAAAAAAATGTGCTACCTCCTAATGTATATAGAAAACTGTCGAAAAAACTCAGCGATGAAAAAATTGAATGGTATAGTTATTCAATTAAAGAAGAAAGACCTCTACGTGTAGTTGCTAGAGGACTTCATCCCTCTTGTTCAAAAGAAGACATCCTTTCGGACTTAAAAACCAAAGGATTTAAGATTCTTGACGCAACAAATCTGTTGAAGCGAGAAAAAGGAATCGAAACCGCTTATATAAAACGCGCTCTTCCGCTTTTTATTCTAAGTTTCGATAAAAATGAAAATGTAGACAATGTTTATAATATTAAAACTATAATGAATATTGTTGTAAAAATCGAACCACTAAGAAAGAACAAACGCCTTATTCCTCAGTGCAAGCGATGTCAAGGTTTTAACCATACAGCAGCTTATTGTCAGAAGGACCCCGTTTGCGTTAAATGCGCGGGAAAGCACATGACTGATGTATGCCGTCTTAAAAAAGAAACTCCGGCTACATGCGCGAATTGCAAAGGTAATCATCCAGCAAATTACCGTGGCTGTGAGGTCGCAAAGGAAATGTTAAAGAGGCGCGAAGAATTTAGTAAGAAAACTAAAAAAAATACCTCAAAGCAAAACAAAGAAATAAAATTAAAAACCAAGACTAATACTCAAGCGTCGAGTAAAACGGACGGGAAAAATAATGAAAACGTTTTACCCTCAGAAAAAATAAAAACAAAAAAGACGAACACGTACGCTCAAGTCACGGCGCCCGAAAAACCTAAAACTATTAAACCTGACTCCGTTCAAAATGTATTTTCCCTTATACTTGAACGATTAGAAGAACAAGGGAGAATTAACACAATTATTCTTGAGAAATTGGACAAATTTGAGTCGGCGGCTCTTAAGACACCAAATTTACCGTAAACATGGATCAGTTGTCCCAACAACTCAAAATAATAACATGGAACGCGAACGGACTTACCGCAAAAATCGAAGAACTAGAAACGGTTCTACTTAACGAAAGAATAGATATTTGTTTGATCTCTGAAACTCATTTGAAAAAAGACTCAAATTTAAGTATTAAAGGTTATTCGGCTTACCACGCATGCCATCCATCCGAAAGAGCAAGGGGTGGTTCTTCCGTATTTATCAGAGAAAATATCAATCATTCGTTTGAGATAAATATCGAGCTCGATACAATGCAAGTTACTTCCGTTAGCATAAAAGTTAGACACGTATTTTTTAATATTGCGTCTATTTACTGTCCTCCTCGGTCCAAGATAGACAAAAACGATTTTAAAGTTCTTTTCAACGCTTTAGGTCCAAAATTTATTATTGGCGGCGACTTCAATTCGAAACATTCATTTTGGGGATCACGTTGCATTTCGACGAAGGGTAGACAACTCTACAAAGCGGGTATTGAATCTAACGTTGAATTTTTCTCATCAGGAAAACCAACGTATTGGCCAACCGACACAGCGAAAACACCCGATCTTGTTGACTTTTTCATCGCAAGAGGAATGAACAGAAAATATATGACAGTAGATGATAACTTCAATTTTTCTACGGATCACTCGGCCGTTATCTTAACAATAAACAGTAACGTAATCGAAAAAGAAAAGCCCCTAATTTTAACAAATAATAACACAAATTGGGATAAATTCAAAGAAGATTGCGAAAATAGAATTATGCTGAACGTCTCTTTGCAAACTCCGTTTGAGTTAGAAGATGAAACAGAAAAATTTATAAATATTGTTCAAGAAGCAGCTTGGAATAATACTCCGATCTGTAGTAAAAAGTCAAGGCAATACGAAGAAAAAATTCCAGAAGATATAAAAGAATTGATACGCGAAAAACGAAAAGCTCGAAAAGTATGGCAGCAATCACGTGCTCCTCAGCATAAAAGTGTCGTCAACTTTTTATCAAACAAGATTAAAAATTTGTTACGAGATTTTAAAAACAGCGAGAATTCTGCCTATCTTGAAAGCCTAACAGCAGACAAAAAAACGAATTATTCTCTTTGGAAGACGATAAAAGGTATTAAAAAGCCTCAAATAATGTCGGCACCTATTCGAAAAAATAATTCTGAATGGGCAAAAACTGATAAGGAAAAGGCGGATTTATTTGCTAAGCACCTTGAGGAAACGTTCAAACCTTTCGATGGTCAAGAGCTTCTGACTAATGACGGAGAGCTCCAACCAGCGCCGGACAATTTTTCTATCAGGAATATTACTTTGACTGAACTTGTCCAGGAAATAAAACGGCAGAAAAATAATAAAGCTCCTGGCTACGACCTGATTAACGGTCGTGTCCTCAAAGAGTTGCCTAAAAAAGCAATGGTTAAGCTCTTACAGCTCACTAACGCTGCTTTAAGACTTGCTTACGTACCCACGCAATGGAAAGTCGCCGAAGTAATAATGATCCCCAAACCGGGTAAGCCACCGAATGAGAAAAAATCGTATAGACCAATTTCTCTCTTACCAATTATATCTAAAATATTTGAAAAATTGCTTCTTAAACGAATGCTACCAATTATTGAAGAAAAACGTTTAATTCCCGACCACCAATTCGGTTTCCGGAATAATCACTCGACAATTGATCAGGTTTACCGAATAACTAACGAAATTGAAAAAGCATTTGAAGAAAAAAAGATTTGCTCAACTGCATTTCTTGACGTTTCTCAAGCTTTTGACAAAGTTTGGCATGACGGGCTAAAATATAAATTAAAAGTCTTTCCAGAGCAAATATATAACATTCTTGAATCGTACCTAGAAAATAGATTCTTTCGAGTTAAGCAAGGAACGGAGTATTCGGAGTTTAAAGAAATAAACGCTGGGGTTCCCCAGGGTAGCGTCCTTGGACCGATTTTGTTTGTTCTTTATACCCGAGATATACCCCAAACAGAAGGCACAACTTTAGGCACTTTTGCCGATGATACAGCTGTACTCGCAATATCGGATTCAATAGAAACGGCAACCTCTAAGCTTCAAAAGGCATTAAATAGCATTTCAGATTGGACAAAGAAATGGCGAATTGCTCTTAATGAAACGAAATCGACGCACACAAATTTTACGTATAAAAAAGTATATAACTTACCTATTTATATAAATTCTGTGCAAATTCCATACGCTAATGAAGCGAAGTATCTAGGCATGACTCTAGACGCGAAACTTAAATGGAAAGTTCATGTAAAAAAGAAACGCGATGAACTCGAAAATAAACTCCGCGAATTGACATGGCTTATTGGAAGATATTCCAATCTAAGCGTTTATAACAAGCTTCTTATTTATAAGCAAGTACTGAAACCAGTTTGGACGTACGGTATACAACTTTGGGGTTGTACCAACGAAAGAAATATACAAATTTTGCAAACATACCAAAACAAAGTACTTAAAATAATAGTAAATGCTCCATGGTATGTAAGAAATAGCGACTTACATAGAGATTTAAATATAAAATATGTAGAAAACGAAATTAAAAAATTTGCTACAGAGCTAAGATCACGACTTAGAAATCATAGTAATAACTTAATCCAACAATCTGTTAGCGAGGCGTTCGTTTTTCGGCGTCTGCACCGAACAAGACCTTCTGATCTAGCGCAAACAAATTAATCTCTCCACTCGAATTTTGTGGAATCTTCAGGTCCTCTCGTTGGGGAGCTTCCTGACAAAACGCGAACAAAATGACGCTAAAACTACTTGTTAAGCTGGACTTAGTTGTAGTAATAATATAGAAGATAAGGGAGGTGAGTTTTAGTCAGTAAAAATCTGACACTACTATAAGCATCGGGCTTATAGTGTCTCTGAAGATTTCTCACCTTCCTGCGAAAAAAAAAAAAAAAAAAAAAAAAAAAAAAACCTCCTAATGTAAACCTCTTTCATTACTGTTTCGTCTTTCCATTTCTTAAGCTTTCTTCGCAGAACTTTGGAAAGATTCCTTTTTTTGTCGCATTTATAAAAAAGAAGCAAGAAATGATGGTAACTACAGGCCTATAGCCAAGCTTTTTTTCAATTCCTAAGCTTTCCTAAAACATTTTCTACAACTCTCTCTATTTTCATTGAAGACCTATTTTTTTCCCCAATAACATGGCTTCTTAAAAAGCAGATCCACACTACAACCAATCATACCGAATTTGTGTTCAAAACGTATAAAAGAAAGGGAAAAAGTAGACGTCACCAAATTATTTATCTTGAACTTAAAGCCCTTGATTTTCCACCCTTTTTTATTTCATGGCTCAGACGCACCTTGGGAACCACCAATTTAGAGTTTTTTTTTTCAAGTTCTCAATCTCCGATCCCATTTATGCAAACTCAGGAGTCCCTCAAGGGAGCCACCTTGGTTCTTTGTTATTTGTCTTAACTATCAACGACGTTATAAATGTCATTGATAATTCAACTGTTTCTATTTACGCTGTTGACATAAAAATAACAAAGGTTTTATGTACTCCATATGATTCTGTCTTACTCCAAAATGATCTTGACTAATTTCAGACTTGGTGCGACAAAAATTTCTTAGAACTGAATGTAGCTAAATGCCAATTCATAACATCCACCACTAAGAGGTCACATCTTCCCTACCGAACTTACAGTCTGCACGATGTTACTATTCATTCTATCTATTCTTTTTTGGAGCCTATTTTGACTATATTATTAACAAGGCCAACTCTCCCTTGGCTTCATCAAACGTTGGTCCAACGAATTCTAAAGAATTGGTCTAAAGAATTCTCGAACCCCTATGTCACTAAATTTCTATACACCACCTTTTTTAGACCTCTACTTGAATACGCTAGTCAAGTCTGTTCGCCCCATCAGAACTCTCACTCTCAAAGAATTAACTCTGTACATCGTAGATTTCTTCGGCTTGCACTCCGCGATCTTCCTTGGGGTGATAATCTATTCTTACCACCTTGTGAAGATGGTTTAAAACATATTAATCTACAAACCGTCTAAAAACGACGCGAATTCGCTGATATTGTCTTTCTACAGCAGCTTTTAGCAGAGGTAACATAGACTCACTATTTTCTCTAGAAAAGATTCCTATTTATACTAATACAAGGAACGTCAGACAGGCCCCTCTTTTTTCTAAATATTTTGCAATTTACTAGCTATTCACAAATATGAATTCTTTGTTGAAGTCGTTGTAAACTCGTTTAAATTGAGTGAAATAATGTTTCTAAAACTTACTAAAATAGCTAACAGAAGACATTTAACATAAATCAGGAATCAGTCCAGCGAACAGCGAACTTCGTAAACTTTTGAATTAAAAATTGTAAATGCAAAATAAGTTAACTTAATTAGCTAAAATGATAGGATAATATTAACTCACGACAGTAAGGAATGACTTAGTTAAGAAAATGAGGATTGAATAATACTCGTAGATTGGTAAAGTTTAATTATCACAGAGTTTTATTTATCACAGAACGATTTGCCTTGAAACTTCATTAAATATGCGGCTGCTTTTGAACTATAAGATATAAAAATGCAATTGTTAATTTTGGTTACGCAAGTAATTAAAACCGCCAAGTCATTATAGGCACTTAAGTATGTCCTTAACAAATTAAACAAAAAATAAACCACTATAAGCTTTTACAATGCCTTAATAATTACAAGTTTCGTTTACGTATATCCGTTCAATTAATTTCCACTAACTTATATTTTTGTTATTGTGTATCTTGAAAACAAACATTGCAATTTAACTACACCTTCCAGCAAAACATTGCTCCATTTTTATCTTTCGTCGACACAACAAAAAACGCTGAACTTATCGATCCGTAGCAATTGATTATTTCATTACGAATTTTGGTTGCTCTAATGACGAAATTAAATTTATCCCTCAAGCGCCTCTATAAGAGTTTTTCTCTGGTTTTTCTTTTCTTAAACTATTACAAAAAGAAAAAACCAAAACAAGATCATAAAAGTAGCTCTGGTACAACAACTTGAGGAGGTTGTTAGTTATATATAGGTTCGACAACAATAATAGCTAGCGGACAATAATAACTAGCGGACGACAATTTTTCCCGCCATTGAATGATTTTCCAGCTTAAAGATTTCGATTTCATTTGATGCCGGTTCAGGGAGCTCAACTAAACAACTAACTACTTCAGGCCAATGAAATTCATGCTAACCAATGGCTCATTGGTGGAGATACCAGATGCCAAGCTCTCTTACGTCGCGTTGCGTCTGTCGCGTCGTTTTTCCGTCGCGTCGTTTTTCCGTCGCGTCGGGTCCGTCGTTGGTCGTCGGTTGTTAAATGAAAGTATAAAGTTTGTTTAGGCCGTAACAAAAAAATAAATATGCAATTACCAGTCATCAGAAATGCAATGATTTCGACTTGTAAACAAAAGTCCTCCCATAGTTTAATAGCTTGGGCTTCAATTCGACGGAACAATGTGACTTGGTCACTTCGTCGTATGTATAGGCCTGAAGCCTTAAAATGAGTGCAAATTTTAATTCATTGGTAGTTTTAAGTCATACAATATCAACTTTAACCCGTCTCATAAGACTGCTGATGGTTTCTGTAAGTTATCTTGTTTACCTTAATATTTCTATCTCATTTACTCTTGTTATAATTTACTTGCGAAAAATATCTTAATTTTGTTCAATTTAATGATAAATATTTATTTAGAAGTACAATTTCCTGAGCAATTTTGTCTTGCAGAATTCTTTACTGATACTGGCAGTGCAAAATAAGATTTATGGTGGGCTTTTGACATTTTTCAAATGTCTTAAGATCGATTCTAATACTTTAGCTGCCAATTTTATATTGAATCAAAAGAATTATTGGGTTAGTAATTGTTTGTGTTTTGCTGTAGATTTGTTTCTAAGATCAAAAATGAGTGTCGTGGCCGAGCGATTTGTTGGCACTTTGTTTTAACTTTACGGTTGCTATCAAGTCAAATCTATAATTAATATGTTCTTGGTAATAAAAAAATTTGTATGACAGCAAGTTGCATGAACCATACGATACGGACAGGAATATTGAATGATTGCGCGATGCATATTATTACCAGTCAATATTATTCTTGAAATATGATGAATTGAATATTTAGTGTTTTTTAAGTGTTTTTATTGTTTTAATTATTAAGACTCTCTTGAATTTAAGACAAAAACAAAATAAACAAGTTTTAATAATATGTATTATATTAACAGCGCGTTCAATGGTGGAGGAGAGGTCGTAAAGGTCATGAGATCCTCTTGGAGAACATTTCTTTAATTTTCGTAGGAATTCCCTTGAATTCAAAACGTATGGTATTGCGTTAAGGGATATGACCCCCCCTTATATTTTTAACTTCCCATAGGAATATTGTAATGGGTCTGATTTGTCGAATTAAAAAGAAATTCGAGAAAGTTTCAAGGTCCCTAGAGTCGAAATAAAAGATTTTTGGAAAGATTTGGGTTTTTTTATAAATCAAAAAAAAACTGAGAAAAAAATTTGTCAAATCGAAAATTTTACGATTAACAATTTTAAGAAAAATCGAATTGACAGTTTTTTTAAAAAAAATAAAAACCTAAAAAAAAAACATTACTCAAAGTTGGTAAAAATTGAATTTCGACTCAAATACCTTTTCAAAAATTTGAGATTATGGCTGTCAACTTATTTTATCTTATTATATATTAAAAATTGTTTTCAACATTCGGTAAAATTTTGAGAAAAATCGAATTAACAGTTTAAAAAAAAAATAAAAACCTAAACAAAAAATTAATAAAAGTTCATAAAAAAAGATTTTCGGCTCAAATATCTTTTCTAAACTTTGAGGTATTGGCTTTAAACTAATTTTATTTTATAAAAAATATTGTTTTCAACATTCAGTAATTTTCTTTATAAAAATCTAACAGTTTTTCATAAAAAATTAAAATCTACAAAAAATAGTACACAAAATTGGTAAAAATTGAAGTTCGGTTCTCGATATCCCTCACATTAATTTCATTCATCTAATTTGTATTTGTTTATATAAGAAATAAAAACTTTTAAGAAATGCTGCTAAAATTGGTAAAAATTGGTTTTCGACTAAAAATCTCGTTAACAAAAATAAATTTCGAAATCAAACTATTTCATTATATGCAAAATATTGTTGGTAATTTTAAAATTTGTAAGAATAATTCTACTGACAACTTTTTTAACAAAACACTAAAACCTACAAACTTTTAAGCAAGACAAATCGACAGACGGGAAGGGAAGTTATCAGTATTTGTAATTTTCTACTTTAAATTTGTTGCTAAAAATACTACTTTTAACTGAGGACTGGACAAAGAACTTAAGATGAATCGGAAATGCAGCCATATTCACAAGTTCATAAACTTTTGATCAATGAACGATGCATCTGTAGGGTCATATGAGCCATAAAGCCTAAGTTGTTTAAGTAAATATTTGTTAGTATCTAATGATATTCACAAAAAAGGCAGTTTTCTGTCAAAAATAACCAAAATCTTTGTTTTCATACAATTTAGAATTTTTAAAATATTCTTTTTCTGAGAGAAAGAGCAAATATTCAGTTTATTAAGAAGAAACCTTGAATGAGAAATCGCCAATTTTATTTAAGCTACCTTTAAGTTGTGTTCAATTCAATCTTGTTTTATTTTTGCTGCACCTTTCTTTAAAAATTGATTTTCTATTAAATACAAAAACTTTTTAGATCTTTTAAAATTTTAAAAAAAATATTTTTTTAGAGTGAATTTGCTTTGGATGCTCTGGAAATAAAATTTAAACACGAATTTCAAGAATATAATTGTCCCAAAAACAGCAAAAGTGACAATTTCGTTAAACTAATGGTTAATCAAATTAAACGTTTCATATCCATTAATGTAATATAAAAGCTTTGAATTTCTCTTGAACTGAAGTAGAAAAAGATTCTGTAACGTCTTCGATTCTAACGATTCTTCTCAACTTATTTGTTTATATTAATTGGTTTTTATTTAATTTTTAACAAAATTATGTACTTAAATGTACCTATTTCCTTAAATTCAAGAACCAAACATTTTTCTCTCCTCAATTTTTTAGTTTTGTTGATTCCTCTAAGATCAAAATATTTTCAAAAGGTTCACGCAAAACAGTAATTTTTTTTAGAATTTCTAGTATCAGCTCCAGTCTACGAGTCCGAAAAAATTGAGTCCGAAAAAAATACATACAAAAAGCCATAAAATTCTTCATATCAGAATCTTATTTATTTTCCTAGGAAAAAACATCACATTTTTCTGGCAAGCTGTCTTATTTTCTGGGTTTTTGCATTTATATTTTTGTAGCGTTCTTTGCATCTATAAAAATGCTAACACAAACTGATTGTATTATTTTTGGAAAAAAGCTACACAATTTCTAACATTTCTGCGTGAAATGCATCAAAACCATCTAAACTATTGTAATTTAGATCTAAAATATGGCATATTTAGGAAACTTTTGGAATCTTGGAATGCTTTCGTATGTAGGGAGTAGTCCAAATTTAATAGTTAGACCATGTCTTGCTTAACAACAGTGTTCCAAAATAATCTAATTGTTAAAGTCGTTACTTTAGCCCTTAAAAATGTAAATATTAGGTTAAGATTCAAATTATGTTATTTAAATTTTGTCAGCCTCCTTTAGAGAACATTAAAGAACATTTTTAAGCGATGATCAAAAACTCATCTTTATTGAAAGTGTGTGACCCCCTGGTAAAAACTGTGGATTCGGCCTTGATTGAGTTGTAATATGTTGAATGGAAATCTTTTTAAACGACACAAGTCTCTAGATTTTAATTTTTCTTTTCTGGAAGGAAAAAGTCGAAGATGGAATCTTGAAGCACACTATGAACTGCTTCAACAACCTATAGAATTTTCAAGCATAATATTAAAGACAAGAACAACATATTCTGTAAAAAAAAAAAAAAAAAAAAAAAAAAAAAAAAAACAAAGTAATCAACAAGTACGCAATTCTTTGTTCGAAGTCTTTTCCTCCAAATTGTTTCAAACGACAAGTCTGAATTTTCCTACCCTGATCTATGGTATATGAATTTTTGTATGCTTAGAATCAGCATTGAATATATTAAATCATCTTAGCGGAAATATTAAAACAAATTATAAGAACTCAAGGCTACAAATATTTTAAATATTTTCGTGTTTTTATTTTTGAAAAATCTTGTTTACGATAAAATGCCAACAAAGTGATATTATAATAAATAGTCATTCGGCTACTAAAAACTGAAAAGGTCTTCATTGATCCTAATGGGGTGGTTGTCAGGAGACATTGTCAACATAGTTTTGAATAGTAAGTGATGGACAATTAGGTCATACCTGTTTACACAGTTCGTCAGTTTTTCATTTTTTGAAAAAGGCACATATTTTTTTACAACTTTAAAAGCCAAAACTTTCTTACAAGCTTTTTAGTTTTCAGGTAGCTTTTCTTTTCAATTCCATAAATCAAAAAACTTTTAAGTTCTGTTGAAAAATAAATAGAAAACTATAAATGTATTACACAACGTATTTTGTGGTACTTTTCTTTCTTAAAGAGACTTACAACCATAATGTTAAGTTTGCCTTGCGGCAAAATTATTTTAAAAGGGTTTTGATTTAGATTTCAATCAAACCAATACAATGTATGGGAATGATAATAATTTTGTTGACATCTTAATAAAATATGTATGTTAAAAAATTCGAAACCCATTTAAGACAAGTAGTGAAGAAAATCAATAATATTGGTGTTAAGAGTTTTTTTTTTCTAAGCCCCGATCAGAATTACGTCCAACTTTTATAATGGATGTGATTTACAATTATATCTTCCCATTGGATCCTTTTAAAAAAAAGTACCTCAAACACGTTAAACTAATTTAGTATTACTTATAGTTTTTATTTTTTAGAAAATGTGTACATGCATAGATAGGTATTTGCACACAACACAATTGCTTCAAACACAAGATATTGGAGTATTTTTTTGAGCATAACAAGCTATGTACTAAATTTGAATTAAGTCTTGAGCCAAATTTACAATGTAACGTTCGGACAATAAATTGCAGACCGAAGATTTGAAAGTAAGACAAATAATGCTCGAATTTGCAAAAGATGAAGAACTTTTTTATTATTTCACTTTTAAGTGTACTTTTTTATGACTTATAAGGTAACTTCAAAGCAAAAACAACTTCACACCATAATTTACTCAAGACTATGTAGTTACAGGGTGTTTTGTTAAAAATTTATCTGTTCAATATAATCTTTGCAAATTCCTCAAAATTAAATGCTAATATTCTAATTCTTATGCAACACATTTCTTTAAAACTAAAAAGTCAGCTATTTCACCCATTGTCACATTGACATTTTCACAAATGTTTGGTGTTTGCATAAATTTTCTACTGTTTCATTATGGTTTGCATATTTCACTGTCATTAACTGTCAAAAATCAATTATAACTTTGATGTTTTTTTTCATTTACTCTCACTCCGTCTCAAAACTGAAGTTCATCAGACTTCTCAATCATATGTATATATTCGAGCTCAGAACTCCAAAATTTTATTTATTCATGCAAATCACTTGTCAAATTAAGTTGTTATGTATTTCACAAAATTTAAGTTTCCAATCAAATAAACTTGAACACCCTTTAAGAATGTTTGAAAATGTCTTTGAAAGATTAAAGCCATCAGTTTAATAGAGCACATGATCTCTTAGTTTTAACATAAACTTTCATGGCCTGTCAATTTACTTACAATGTATAGTCTTGCAATCGCTTTAATACAAAGTCTACTTAAAATGTGACACTTAAATCTTTGGCATACACAAATCGGACATTAATAAAAAAAACAACAAGAACCAACTTTAATTATTGACCTTGTTTGTTGAATTGACTAAATCAAATTGATTTTCATATTATTAAACTCTTAAATACAAAATTAAATGGATACAATCAAATCTAATGCTATAAAAAGTGTCTATATATACAAATTGGTAACAGAAACCAAATACAAATTTTTACACAAACTTGGAACGCGAATTAATCAATAAAAAAAAAAGTTCAAGGCTTCAAAATAATACAACCGTTAACGAGTCTTAATGAGGTGCCACCTCTTACTCAAGTAACACACTTTACGTAGAACTTAAAGTCACAGCAAAAATCTTGCTTGTATATCTTTAAAAGATGTACAAGTATCTACAATAATCTGAATTCGATACCTTGTGATTTCGGAGCAGTAGTTGCAAAATATCATCAGCTTGCACTCGCGCTCGCGTTCGAGTGGTATGCACCGGGAACTCACGCTCACGATCATCAGAGCAGGAAGCAAGGTTTAAAGCCGCAGAGCTGTAACACCCATCCGCGGTCGGCCATATTGAATTTCGAATATCTTAACGACCACAAACGACCTCGACAAACAGTCATCCGGTCCCGATTGGATTTTTTCTTTTCAACTTGAATCGACAATATGACGAGATAAAAGCTTCAGCTAAGACCGAAGTTAAGACTCATAAGAATATGTACCTATAGTTATAGTAATCCGAATGCATAGTTAAATGTTGATCTAAAGATGAGATCAAGTGTTAATTTTCTTTGTATAACGGTTTATTGTTGTATAGTAATTGTTCGCCAAAAAATTATAATATTCCGTAATTAGTATTTTTTTATTTTTCATTCGTTTATTTTATAACAAATCTTGGCTTATTGTCTTGTGGTCCAGATAAGACTTGGTGTGTAACGAGTGCCAGACTGTGAGTAGAATTATTATTGTTATGATTGCAAAATAACATTTGTATGCTTTTGACATAGAAAATTTTTGTGGTAATTTGTGACGGTTTTGAGAGTTTTAAGGTCGTTCAGAAAAATATTTTATTGTTTTATTTCAAGTTTGGACTTTTAACCATTTAATATTTTTTATCCATAGCATATTTGTGGTGCACTTATTTTAACAGTTCATGGCGAAAAATTTTAACTTGTTAAGAAGGTTCAAAGTTTGGCGATTAAACAAAGCAAGACAAAAGTTGTTTTTGTTTGGCCGTTGGTTATGACTATGAGAATGTTCTACTTTATATAGCGAAATTAAGACAACTCTTTTCAAATTATAAAATATAACTTTAAATTCTAGTATAGCTAAATTGGGTTCCTGAAACTTCCACCAGTACATTTATTTTCAAAGACTTTTTTTTACGCCAAGGGGCTATCCAATTAATGTTAAAAATATTGTGAGACATTAGTAAACTAGGATATAAATTGAAATGAAATACATAAATGGTGCACTGGTTTTGAATATAATGCACATTGCAATGAGTGGGAAATATCGGGTGATTTTTTAAGAGCTTGAGAACTTTTTTTTAAAAAAAAACCGCATTAAATTTGCAAAATCTCATCAATTCTTTATTTGAAACGTTAGATTGGTCCATGACATTTACTTTTTGAAGATAATTTCATTTAAATGTTGACCGGGGCTGCGTCTTAGGTGGTCCATTCGGAAAGTCCAATTTTTGGTAACTTTTTCGAGCATTTCGGCCGGAATAGCCCGAATTTCTTCGGAAATGTTGTCTTCCAAAGCTGGAATAGTTGCTGGCTTATTTGTGTAGACTTTAGACTTGACGTAGCCCCACAAAAAATAGTCTAAAGGCGTCAAATCGCATGATCTTGGTGGCCAACTTACCAGTCCATTCCTTGAGATGAATTGTTCTCCGAAGTTTTCTCTCAAAATGGCCATAGAATCGCGAGCTGTGTGGCATGTAGCGCCATCTTGTTGAAACCACATGTCAACCAAGTTCAGTTCTTCCATTTTTGGCAACAAAAAGTTTGAACGATAGCGATCGCCATTCACCGTAACGTTGCGTCCAACAGCATCTTTGAAAAAATACGGTCCAATGATTCCACCAGCGTGCAAACCACACCAAACAGTGCATTTTTCGGGATGCATGGGCAGTTCTTGAACGGCTTCTGGTTGCTCTTCACTCCAAATGCCGCAATTTTGCTCATTTACGTAGCCATTCAACCAGAAATGAGCCTCATCGCTGAACAAAATTTGTCGATAAAAAAGCGCGAAACACATTTCGAACCAAACACTGATTTTGGTAATAAAATTCAATGATTTGCAAGCGTTGCTCGTTAGTAAGTCTATTCATGATGAAATGTCAAAGCATACTGAGCATCTTTCTCTTTGACACCATGTCTGAAATCCCGCGTTATCTGTCAAATACTAATGCATGAAAATCCTAACCTCAAAAAAATCACCCATTATTAAGAGGTACTTGATCAGTACACAAAAGATGGTCTGTACTATCGAGAGTATACATTATTAAGTTTTTCTTATAAGTATTTCTAGTTCTAGACGGTGTATACAACCTAATTGCGGAATTCTGTCTGTATCAGAATTTAATGACCTGATTAAATAACGCTGCCGTTTAAAATCAATAATCCCAAAGACAATATTGCAAAATAGAAGCACTGCACCTTTGTCGAAAAAAAGAAATGCTTAGACTCAACCATCGGACTCGAAATTCGCAACTCTACTGTGAACTTGAAAAAAGAACTCAGAGTCCTTACATTCAGTGGAAATCTGAAATGGGATCTTTACATCAAGAATACCTCAACTCAAGTCAACTTAAGACTAGAAATGATATGTTCTCGTAGACAAGGACCACAACTGGAAACTGTTCTCAAAATAACCAAAGGTCTGGTCAAAGGTACCCTTCAACACGGGCTCACCTTATATATGTGGACTTCGAAGACAAATTTAGAGAAAATCGATACAGAAATAAACGAATGATTCCGAACATCTACAGGAGCGCTAAGGACAACAACAATTCGAAGCGTTTACAATAGAAGCTGGGTTAAAAGACGTCAACAAACTAGGGCAAAAATGAGCAGTAAACTTAATGAGCAAAGCCTTCACTGATATTTCTTATCCTCTTAACACAGCTTCAAAAGAAACTTTATCCAGAAAAAAACAGAACAAAAAAAATTCAACATTATCTCTATAACCAAAATAGTTATCAGTTGACATACCTTGCCCCTTCCTGGAAAACACACTTATTATCTTTAGACATCAGCCTCTCCAGCCACAACAAAGAAAACACTTCAAATCAACAATTCCTTATGATTCACCGTGAACTAATTGAATTTTTCAAGGCCTTGAGAACATTATACAATGATGGATCCTATAGGAATAGTAATTCTACTTACGCAGTCATCGAACTGAAAGCAAATAACTAAGAAACCATTCTCTTTCAAGGCATTCTTCCAGACGCTGCGGGTTGTTAACAAGCCGAGATCACAGCATTGAAAAAAACTCTTTCAACGGCACAGACCTGAACTGAAAGGACAGTCATCCTCACCGACAGTTTAAGTACTCCTACAGGAATCAAAAGTGCAACCAATAACTTTTGCACTCTCAATTACATCCGAAGCATCCTTCATAATAACGCAAACATAACTCTAACATGGATCCCAGGTTATGTTGTTATTAAAGGAATCAAGGCAGTCGATACTGCAGCAAAAGAAGCAACTCGTTAGCCTTATTTAAAAGAACTGCCAAATATTGCTCAAATTATTTGAAATGCTTTCAATGCAAATGAAAATGAAGAGCTCGAAAAATTTTGTCGTAGAAAACAAAACTTTCTTCTAAAACATCACGCAACACATCTTCGAATTCCTGAAAACAAAACTCTAACTAGAGAAGAACGCATTACTTTATACCTTATTAAGGTAGGAAAAACTGTATTTTCAAGTCGTCACTATTTAACTAACGAGCCCCTATAAGAATTCGAATATTGTAGAGAGATACTATCAGTTTGGCAGATACTTTCAGTTTTGTACTATTTATCGCCAAACTAAAGACACCGATTGCATAGAAATTAAGAAGAAACAGAGAGCCGAAATACTTGATCCATCCGATGTTTGATCCTTTCAGAGCATTAAAGTAACTACAAACTTACACAACAAGTTAAAAGACATTTAAAACATTAGCAAAAATACTAAAATTGTCTTCAATTTTCATTTTAAGAACAAATATGTATAAGACCAATCAATAATATTAACACTACATCTATGGTCTTGTTTCCCTGATGTCTTCCATGTAAAAAAATTCATTTTTTGTAAGTTATTTTTGATAAATAAGTAAATAAATAAATAAATAAAAAGCTATTACCAGTGAAACCATTTAAATAATGAGAAGTTTCAGACTCAAAATCATTTGTAAGCAAAAGAAAAAGTGCCGTAGACAAAACGGAACCTTGATGTACACAAGAAATAATTTTGTGGATATAGCAAATTCAAAATATTTCAAAAATATCATAAGCCCCAGCAAAGAAAAGATTCATCGATACTATTTTCGATGAGAAAGCTTGATGTCAAACTCTGTCAAATGGTTTTGAAATATCAAGTGAAATAATGTAACTTAAGCATCATTCACATGAGCGCGACCAACGAACGACGAATGAATTACAAAATGTGAGTTTATATTCGTTTGAAGACATATTTCCACACAAATTCTTAACAAAACGATAGCAATATAGTTTCTATTTGATTTATGATGCATACTTTTACTTTTCAATATCATATATTAATAAATTTAAGAAAACAAATTTATTCGTCGCAAAAAAAATTATAGTTGATACGAACTGTCAAACTTTATTCGCGTTCCACATTATCCACACTCGCAACGAATAAAAAAATCGCGCGTACTTAACCTTAAAAAATCGTTCTTGTTTTGGTTTCGGTGGTGAATGTCAAACTTCATTCGAGACGAATTAATAACTCTCATGTGAAAGAAATGTCAAAATCGACGAATATTCGTTCATTCGTTGGTAGTTGGTCGTGCTCATGTGAATATTGCTTTACTCCCAAACCGTGTAAACTATAATTTTTATAAAGACTTGAAACATAAGTTTGAAAAGTAAAGCTTTTGTTTGTCTTCTTTTTTAATATATATATAAAAGTTTTACTTCTTATTGATGCTCTAAATTTTCCCATTCATATATGGACAATGGAATTTTCAATGCCAACATACTTTTAATAAAATTTATCAAGATTTATAATTTCTGTTTAACCATAAATTATTATAGATCCATCAGTGTCTTTAAATTATCGAAGGTAAATCTAATTCCAAAACTTTATATACATATACCATTGTCATCAGTAGCTGTTGTTTATTGTTTTTTTTTTAAATTTTGTATCTCTTATCAAACAATTTAAATTGAAAATTCATTGTTATGTAATTTGAGCAATTCAACATCAATCTTACGTACTCGTGCATATTTAAATTTTGACCTATACCCAACAATAAATGGCTATAGGTATAATCACCGGTTAACTATCACAATTTTGACCTAATTGGCCTTAATCCAATAAGAAGTAAAATCATTTTGGAAACTCCATTCAGCATGGGTAAGTAGAAATACCTAATGATATAAATATAGTAGGCATACAATTTAAATATATTCACTCAAAACAAACTTTAACAAAAAGTTGTTTATCAAAAAAAATGTTAATAATAATAACAAAAATCATACAAAAACAAACAAGCAAAACAAAACAAAAGGTGGCCAAGCTACTGTAAGTTAAGTGGCAACCTTGACAACGGTTTTCAATGGCCAAACACGTACTTGGACTCTTGATTTTTGAGAATATGTATGTAAGTTATTATTTGATTTGTTTGTAATGATTGACAGTTGTTCTTCAATTGACTTTACATTTATGTACATAAATTATTTTTTAAGATCAGAAGACACTTGGGAGGAACATTTTTTTGGCATATTAAGACTTCATCATGAGAAATACACATATGTATGTAGTTTGAAGATACCACTTCTCAAGTGACAAACAACTGACGTATAACTTACGAGTATTTGGCAATGAGTTTGTCACTAATTGATACTTAAAAGTATATTGAACCTTAGTGGGTTGATGTTAATTGAAGAAGGAAGTTCAAAATGAATTTCAATGATAATATTATTTTACAGGAAAAAATAATCACTTTGACAGATAAATAGTTTTAAAAACTTAAGCCTGCTTCTTCATTTTAGCCAAAAATATCACTCACCAAATTTGACTTTTTTAGACAAACACAAAAGTTCAGTAGGAAGGTCATCTTTTTAACAGCTTAAAGACCTATTCATTTTTTATAGCCCACTATTTGGTCAGCTATCACAAATAAGAATTACACCATTACTAAATATGGAATGATACACACTTCAACAATGCATTGAATTTTTTTTTAAATGGTGAAGTTACTTCGTCGAGAAACTTCTTCCCAACATGCAATAGTAAAATTAGTGGGAAAATTTAAGCTGTTGGGACATGTAAGTGATAACAATGCTGTTTTTGACGAAATCTTAAGTTTGTCGATTGTTTGGAACAAGACATTCCAGAAACAAAATTACATTGTCTCAGGACGTTAGGCTTTTTAGGACAACAGCAGCGTTTTCTTCGCTGATATTTATAGAAATAAAATGCACGGCTTGCACAATCTTTCTCCTGTATCCAAAGAGTGTATTCAAAAATAGTAATTGTAAACGGTAATTTTTAAAAGCTATAAGAAAGTTTTTGTATCTTCGCTGAAATTTATAGAAATAAAATGCACGGCTTGCACAATCTTTCTCCTGTATCCAAAGAGTGTATTCAAAAATAGTAATTATAAACGGTGATTTTTTAAAATCTATAAGAAAGTTTTTCAAAAAAACACATACAATTCAAAAAAAAGCTTGAAATCTTTATTTGAATCGATAGTACGGTCCATATAATTTAATGTTTGAAGATTATTTCATGCAAATGCTGACCTTGACATCGCCTCAAATGGTCCATCCGCTTGGTTCAATTTTGGCATACTCTTTCCAACATTTCGGCCGGTATCTCACGAATAAATGCTTCAATGTTGTCTTCCAATGCGTCAATTGAAGCGGGCTTGTCTGTTTAAACATAAGCTTTAACCTAGCCCCACAAAAAATAGTCTAAAGGCGTTAAATCGCCTGAGCCAAAAATGGGCTTCGTCGCTGAACAAAAAAAAGAACGCAATGAAATTTCTTAACAGAGCACGCATTTTGATAATAAAATTAAATAATTTGTAAGCGTTGTTCGATTCATGGTTAAATTATAGACCAAACTGAAGATGTTTGACAGTGAAACAAAACACGAAACGTGCGTCAGCTCTTTAAACCAGTATTGCCAAAAAGATAATAACTAAAAAATCATCCTTTATTTTAAGATTTAAAAATGTACTTGCAAAATTAAGTTATTTTCGAAAAGATCTTTTGATTAAATACCTTTATATTCTTTTTATTGGGGATGCGTGAAACATAAATTCTATGAAAATGTTCCACAATTGGCCATGATCTAAAGATAGAGCTCTTGAAGTTTTCATGAAGTGCATATGTTTCTGCAACCGTAGGCGTATCAGCCATTTAGATACTGTTGTTCGTTTTTATTGTTAATAGCATTTTTGTTGATTTTATTTCCTCATATTTTAATATCAAAAATAAAATTACTTATAGGAAAACCCTACATTTTAGATTTTTCAATGTTTAATTTAGCAGTTTCATGCATAATGTTGTTTATCTACCGTGCGTGAGAAATTCACACAAAAGTCGTTTAAGAATCTCTTATCAAGGGGAACCTGAGATAAATAAATATCACTGGAATATTAACACTTTTGCTTAATTTTATGAATTTCACATGACAATCCAAATAAATCAAAAGATGTGGAGCTGATACAAAAGTGAGAGTATCCAATGTCTGAAGAAGTCAACAAGTTCTCAGAGCATGAGAAAATCACACAAAAGACATTCATTAAAGAATCTCTTCAAGGAGAACCTGTGATAACTAAAAAACTGCTAAAATTAATACTTTCGTAAATTTTTAAATCTCACACAACAATCCAAATAATCTCAGCCTTAAAAGAACACTTATTTCCTTTAAGCCATCAATAACATAAAATTTGCTTGTATATATCGTGAAAACATTAACTTTTATTTATAACTATAAGTCTTATTTTGTGTCCGTCCTTCCTTTTCAATATGAAACAACCAAAAAATTAGTATGCAAATAACATTTGACATTGATTTACTATATTTAACAATTAACTAAAAACCAATTAAAAAAAAATATTCTCAACATTTGTTTTTTTTTTTCTGAGTTATGACAAGAGTTAATATCCATAAATTGATGATTCAAAAGCTCTCTAAGATTATAAATTATATACTATTCCGAGTTAAACATGGTAATCGATATTCATCATCAGCCCTTTCATATTTGCATAAATTCATTCGTATGTTGCTTTCAAAAAAAAAATCAAAAAAAAAATAATAACCCAAAATTAACGTCAAAAGAAAAAAAACTGCGAGCGCCCTCCAACAAACAATCAAGTTATACACTACTACCATTTTCGCCGGTTAATATCTGCGTTGTAGCACCCAACTTTAACTACCATATTGCATTTGCCTTTGCCTTTACCGTCTCGTGGCTGTCGTCAGTGACGTGCATCGTCATCGTATATAAATAATATAAAAATCCAAATGATATTGAAAATCTACGCGTATCATAATGCAAGAACTCCATCCGACGACCTTGGCCATAATATTCAAAACCCACATCATAAATATATATATGTATATGTGTGTACAGAAAGCCATATTAACTGCAAATCGCTGTTATTTGTATATACGAGTATACAACAAACGAAGACGCACGGGAGGGGCTATGTTCAAAATGATTAAAAAGACAAATCCATACACCTGTATATATTAACTTGTTGCACGTATACTTATCTAAATATGTATATATATATTTTTCTGTTTTATAAATTTTATTATTGTGACTTTTTGAAGTATTTTGTATGGCATCGATTGGTCACAATAATTACAAATGCTAATATATGCAAACGATGTAAAAATGTTGTAATTGGAATTGAATCAGTCTACGGCGGCGGCGGCGGCGGTGGCGTGGCGGTGGTGATGTCGGTGACAACAACAACAACGACTCCTAAGGAGTGTATATGAGGTTAAATATTTCTGACCAATGAAACCAACGAGTCACATTTCAAAGAAAATCTAGTTAAAGAAAAATAAATTCCAAAATTCATGTGATTTTTAGTTTAGTTGTTTAAATTTGTATATACCTTTCATGGTATGTCTACATATTTACTCAAAGTTTCTTTAAGTATCTATTTGATTTATTTATTTAGTTTTTTGGTCATGGTCAATATTAATGGAAAATACTTAATATTTCTAAAACACGTTCTAAATTAAAGAGCAAAAGAATAAAGAACTAACTATTAAAATAACGCCTACTTACATCTGGCATTGCAATGCATGTTGAGTATATTGACCATAATGTCAAAATTAATCCAGTTATTTGTGTCATTTTGAAGAATATTAATGAATCTGAAAATAAAATAAAAAAATAAAATTAAGTAAAATAAATGAATGAATAATTTGAAATGAAATAATTTTGTTTGATATCAAAAAACAAAAGAGCTGAGCTTAGAACTTTTTTTTTCTTGTTTTCTTAATAATGGATATTTTAATTTAGTTTTTTTTTGTTATTTTATTTTAATTCTGATAGTCATTTACATTATTTAACAATTCAAAAAAGCTTAAAATTAAGGTGTCATTAAAAAAAAAACACAAAGCATAAAACAAATCGTTCACTTAATTGTTTATAAAAGTGTGCAAATTTGAATATGCATAAGATATTAAGATTATGAGAGAGATTTTAAAAATGGTTAGCAAGGTCAATAATTTGATGATAAAAAGAGCCAAGTTAAATATAACCAAAGACCTGATTTTATAAGTTCACTCTTAAGTTATCAGACATTTTCTTATTGCCAGAAATTATAAGTAAAACTCGGAAAACTAAAATAGCAAACATGTTTTTTTTTAACCCGCAGTAAAATTTTATAGAATTTGTGGAGTCATTAATAATATACATTAAGGGTACATTTAAGATATATGACAATTTTTAAAATGAACTAAAATTTTGCATTGAAATCGTAAATGTTACATTTCATACTAATCTATTCAATTAACCAAAGAAATAACTTGATGAAAAATCTCTGAATTATCATTCAGAGATTTTTTTCATTTTTATGAATCAAAATAAAAATGGCCCGATGACTCCACCATTAGGATGAAAATCACACCTTAAACCTTTTTGTTGATGGAATGGTGGTTTTTAAACACATTGTGTTTTCAATTTTTCTTTAAAATTTGCCGTCACCCTAAGTCTGTGAATTTTCATAAGAAGTACCTGTTTTTTTTTGTGTCACATGAATAGGGACATGATCTTTATTTACCTAATAGCGTGTTTTTAATCAGATAAAAGGATACTCTAATTGTTTGGAAGCTTAGTACAAGTATTAATTTGATAGAATCTAGAAGTATGGGTAGAGGTAAGGAGGAAATAGGCCAAATTCGAGCTCACAGGGATCTCGGCAAAACCATCCGTTTTTTAGTCAGCAAAATTAGAAGAAATTTAAATTTTGTATACAACTACCTCAAGGACCTAGAGAGGTATGGAAAAAACCACAAAGAAATAGTCAAGAAAGTTACATAATTTCAGAAAAAGCGGGCGATAGTGAGCGCTGCTTCAAATTCAAGGCTTCCCATTAGTAAATTTAATACAGAAGCTGGGGTAAATACCAACGCCTTAGTTTTGCAACAAATCATATCAGGTGGAATCGAGCTTGACATACCGTCGTCTCTTCCGATAAAAAACAAATTAATTTGGACGGGCCTGAGGGATACAGCTGCTATTTTTATGATTTAAGAAAGAAGGAAATCTATCTTGAAAAAAGGCACAGCAAAGGATGCGGTGTAATGGTATGGGGAGCAATCACCTATTTCGGGACCGGGACAGTGGAGTTGAATTTTCAAAGCTCTAAAATGACGGCAATCACTTAAAAATCGATTCTTTAACGAGCTTTTCCGCAATTTTCTGAATTATTTGGTGAACAACGATGGCCTTTCCAACAAGATAATGCACAAATACATACCGCACGGACAAAAAAAAAGCATGGATTTAGGCGCATAATGTGAACCTATTACCATGGCCTCCATATTCTTCTGACTTGAATATCATGGAAAACGTTTGAGGATGGCTTTCAAGAAAAGTCTACGAGGGAGGACGGCAATACCAAAAAACCGAAGAGATTATTGAAGCCATAAAACGGTCCTGGGCCAAATTTGGATCAATTATCTGACAGCACTCTATGAATCCATACACCACAGGTTACTTGAAGTAATTCAGAAATCAGGAGGCAGCACACATTACTCAAAATTATTTTAATCCATACAATAAAACCAGTACTTACCTAAACCGTTTTTTTTTTTGTTAATTTCTTTACTTTAAAGAGTCTTGCAGGTAAATTTAGATCTTGTCCCTATTTATGTGACACAAAAACACAGGTACTTTTTATAACCTTCTTTGGAAAACCCATCATAAAACTTGTATTTTTTTTTTAGATTTTAGATATTTTATTCACAAAAAATTCAACTAAATATACAAATTTGGTTTATAATATATAAAAATCAAATAAGATAAAATAAAAATTATAGGCTGTGGCATAGCCGTCTGCCAGGAAAAAAAACTTGTATGTATATATCAACTTAATCCAAAAATGTTTGCTTGCTTTCAATTCATTTTTCCAAAAAAAAACTATGAGTTTAAAAAATATCGACAAATAAAAATCGAAAAAAGCTTGTCTCTATTCATGTGACACGAAGTGTATGCGTAAACGATCTTCATTAAATTAAATATGATGGAAAAGTTGTTTTTACTAAATGTAATTAAATGTGCGTTCACAGTGAAAATCAGAAGTTGTTAAGTTTCAATTAAAAAATCATTTATAAAAGTAAATATTACAGGTGTTTGTATAAATAAATATACAGCAAGATTCAAATTTTACCCAAAAACTCAGATGATCTCAAACCAAAAACAAAGCCTACGTAATTATATTGGCAATCAAATCAAATAGATTAATTCAAAAATATCGAAATCTTAAAAATGTTATGATCTATGCATATTTGCATAAATGTTTGAAATGCTTGAGATATGTGAAATATCCCCTCATTTTACCTCACTCACATAATGTAGGTGTCTTAAGTTAAAAAAACACTTTTTAAATATGGGCAAAAGTTGCATCAATATAAAATGATGATTAATTTAAATAAACTGCAATAACCATTAACTTACAACACTTAGGTATACAAAAATTATTTATTCAAATATTTATGACAAAAACTCTTATTTCAGTTTTTGTAAAAAAAAGTTACTCCATCCATGTATACATTATGTATGTATATATGTGTGTTGAAACTAATTAGTCAAAAACTAATTCAAAATAAAAAATAACAACATAAAATGACATCATCCAAAAACAACTAATTTTCATTGCAACTTTAAGCTGTGCGCATATTTTATGAAAAAGTAAAAAAAAAAAAAACAAATCAAAACACAAAATAATAATTTAAGTTGACAACGACGTATTGATTCATGTCATCAAATAAATCAAATAGAATTAATAGTATTATATCTCTTAAGCATTATTGTTATTATTAAAGTTTTGTGCAAACAACAGAAATCCATTAACTTATGCCTTTTGTGTCTGCAACATAAAACAAAAAAAGAAAAACAGTGAATTATATGTTTCTTTTTGTGTTGCACGAAAGGTGTTAATTGTAAATTATTTCATAACAAAAATATTTCTTGTCTTGTTCTTATGTAACATATTTCTTTAGTCTTAGCTTAACACTTAAGACTAGATGTTAATAATTCACATTGTTTTACCAAACCAACTTCAAATTCATCGAGTGCAGTGAAAAGATTTTATAGTGTGTAAAATGTATGTTGATCGTGGTGGTTCAAAAAGACCCCTCCCATATATCACAAAACTACAAAGCAAACCCATAAATCTCAACATAGAAATTGAAATTGATTTATCAAAAGAGATCACATTCGCCTTCTAATTGTAAATAGTTTGGCGGCATCACTTTTGTCTGCAAATTAAATTATAAAAATCAGTATCGCGATCTAGTTTCAAATTGAGTTGTTCTTGAAAACAAAAAAGTAATTGAAAAAAGATATAAAAATGTCTGTGTACTCGTTCATAGGTCGACAACAAAAGCGCCTTGTTAACATGTCACGGTCGAGTTTATAATTTTCTTATGAGAAATGAGGTGGAAATTGTTTATGGTTGAATCTGATCAGTGAGAGGGTGAGGTGATATAGATAAAGGGAAGCTAAACTATTACTTCTATCATTAAGATTTTGTCACTTCATATTTGACCATTCTTTTAGTAAAGGGTGATTTTTTAAAAGCTATAAAAAAGTTAAAAAAAAAACACATACACTTCAGAAAAATGCATGAAATCTTTATTTGAATCGATAGTACGATCCATACATTTTAAGGTTTGAAGGTTTGGTCCATCCGCTTTTTCCAATTTTGGCATATGAAATAAAATGTTCACGAACTCGCCTCTCAATACCTCCATTGTTGCGCGTGCTGTGTGGTATGTGGCACCGTCATGCTGAAACCACATGTCATGCAAGTCAAGCTCTTGCATTTTGGGCAAAAAAAAAGTTGGATATCATCTCACGGTACCGCTCACCATTCACAGTTACGTTACGATTCACATCATCTTTAAAGAAGTACGGTCCAATGATACCACCAGCCCATAAACCGCACCAAACTGTGACTTTTTCTGGATGCAAAGCTTCTGGCTGATATTCACTCCAAAATCGACAATTCTGCTTATTTACGTACCCATTGAGACAAAAATGAGCTTCGTTTTGAACACTATTTTTCGGTAAAAAAGTGGATCTTCGGCCAACTTTCCAAGAGCCCATTCACCAAAAATTTTGCGTTCCAGTAGTGCGTTCGGCTTCAATTCTTGCATCAGCTGTAGTTTAAAAGGCATCACACCTAAATCCATCCGCAAAATTTTTCACGTTGTTGAGTAACAGAGGCCCAATTGCTGCGAACGGCGCGGCGGCGGCGCGCGACGAATCGATAATTGATGGTCATCATTAACACAGCTGATACAGCTGCGATATGTTCTTCAGTTCGCACTCTACGTAAGCGTGTTGGTGGTTGAATGTCCAACAATGTAAATTTGGTGCGAAATTAAGTCACAATAGCCCGAATAGCCGCTTCAGTGGGTCGATTAAACTGACCGTAAAATGGAAGAAGCGCGTGATGAACTTTCTTAACAGAGCACGCATTTTGATAATAAAACTCAATAATTTGCAAGCGTGGTTTGTTTGTAAGACAATTCATGGTTAAATTATAGACCAAACTGAAGATGTTTGACAGTGGAACAAAACACGAAGCTGTTTAAACCAGTGTTGCCAAAAAGATAATAGCTAAAAAATCACCCTTTATGTATAGATACAAATGTACGTTTTCTGTAATTTGTCTTAATCTTTATTTTAAATAAATACAAATAAACTGTGGCGAAAATAATAAATCCAATGAATATAAATAGTAAATTAAATTCAAATAAACTTTTGTATAAAATTAGGAATCTTTATTTTATAGCTGTTAAGAAGTTGTGAAAAAATGCTGTATACAATATTTATTTCTGATATAAGTTCAGCGACGAAGACACGGTGCGGCGCGGCGGCGGTGGTGGATCACTGTGATCGTAAGTGGTGCCGATGATGTCGTGTGTATTAGCATTAGCATTTGAATTTTACGATCACAATAGTGTATCACACTGTGAATATTGTTTAAAAATCTATAAAATCAAAACCAAATTAAATTTGTTTGTGTTTCTGAATTTCTGAATAATTTCCATTTTAAATAAAAATCTTACATAAACACAAAATAAAGCACAAGATAAAATTGACAAAAGTGGAAAATTAGGCCATTCAAAATCGATCTTTATGGGAATTTTAGGGGTCATCCATATATTCGTGTATGATGTTAATTTCGAACATCTAAATATACGAATTTTGTATTAAATATTCCATGTAATATGATCATCTGTTTTCATCCTGTCTTTGGTATTAACAAACAGAGTATTTTAAAATTATACAAAAAATATATAAAGCTTTATCAAAGATAATTTATTATAAAATATGCAAAATTCCAAATTAAATTTTAAGCAAAAATAAAAATGTTTTACTAAATGAATAAGAACTAATTTTTCAAAATGTAATTTTTGAAATTTTGTACCATATACAAAAATAAAATATTTACTTTTTTTTTTATTTTTCCAATTCAAAGGTGATCTTTATGAATGAATTCTACTTTGAAATTTAAGTGCCAAAAAACTCTTAAATTTATGTTAAAACATTCAAAAAAAGAGGCTGGGATGCGACCCACACTGATAACTTCCCATCCCGTCTATCGATTTGTCTTGCTTAAAAGTTTGTCTAAATGTATCAATTCTTACCAAATTTGCGTTCTATTTTTTGTAGATTTTATTGTTTTTATGAAAAAACGGACTGTTGGATTTTTATAAAAAAATTATTGAATATAAAAAACAATATTTTCTGTAAAATAAAATAAGTTTGAAGCCAATATTTATAATTTTTGAAAAGCTATTTGAGCCGAAAATCAATTTTTACCAACTTTTATTAATTTTTTTGTTTAGGTTTTAATTTTTTGTAAAAAAACTGTCAATTCTATTTTTTTCAAAATATTACTGAATGTTGAAAACAATTTTTTGAAAGATAAAAGTAGTTTAAAGCCAATATCTCAAAGTCTTGAAAAGATATTTGAGTCAAAACTCAATTTTTACCAACTTTTTTTTTATTTTTTTTTTAGGTTATTATTTTTTGTAAAAAAACTGTCAATTCGATTTTTCTCAAAATTGTTCCTACTGTTCAAAACAATATTTCTTATAAGTTAAAATTAGTAAGAAGCCATAATCTCAAATTTTTGAAAAGATATTTAAGTCGAAAATCAATTTTTACCAACTTTTGTTAATTTTTTTTTTCGGTTTTTAATTTTTTGTAAAAAAACTGTCAATTCTATTTTTTTCAAAATTTTACTGAATGTTGAAACCAATATTTTTTGAAAGATAAAAGTAGTTTAAAGCCAATATCTCAAAGTTTTGAAAAGATATTTGAGTCAAAACTCAATTTTTACCAACTTTTTTTTTATTTTTTTTAGGTTATTATTTTTTGTAAAAAAACTGTCAATTCGATTTTTCTCAAAATTTTATCAGATGTCAAAAACATTATTCTTCGTTGCACAAAATTATTTTGGAGATGAAATCATATTTTAGTCGTAAAATTTTCGAAGTGACAAATTTTTTTTTTCAGTTTTTTTGATTTATAAAAAAAACCGTTAATTGAATTTTTTTCCAAAAATATAATTGTTTTGTATCACGTTACAATATATAATACAAAATTTAATTCAAGTCTCTAGCGTCATTGGTTCATGAGATATTTAGGGTTAACAAAAATTTTCACCTTTTTTTAAACTGCTATGGTAAAAAAACCACCCACGCAATTTTCTTGAGAGCCCTTTCTGCATCTTTCTGCCTTATTATCTGTATAAAAAAATTTATTTGAAGTCGATATCTCTTCTGGTTCTTGAGCTATGGACGACGAAAAAAACGTCGCGAACGTACGGACGTACGGACGTACGTACACACGCACGCACAGACATCTTTCTAAAAATCTTTTATTTCGACTCTAGGGACCTTGAAACGTCGAGAAATGTCAAAATTTTCAATTTGTCAAATCGGACCCATTACAATAACTTCCTATGGGAAGTTAAAAACAGTTGTTGTAATCATATCTCAAGAGAAGATATCAACTTGCAATGTATTTTGTTTAAGAGTTTAAGAAAAATCAACATGTGCAAAAAGGACTTTGAAAAAAAATCATTTCAATGGTTTTTATCATAGAACTTTGGGTGACCCCAAATACCTAACGATCCAAAAATGCTATTCACTTTAATTGAATTAAATTTGTATGTATTAAACTGTATGATGTCATACCTAGTTGTTGTGAATTTATGGAAAACTAACAAACAGTTTTGTAGTACCCGTGGAATGATGGTTAGTGCGTTGGACTGTCATGCCAGAGGTCTTGGGTTCGATCCCTGCCTATGTCATCTAAAGTTTTTTTCAAGAGTAACTCTTGTCATGAAAAGTGCTTTTTCAAATTACCCGTTTGGATTCGGGTTAAAACTGTAGGTCCCCTCCATCCCTGACAACAGTACTCGCACAAAGGAATGGTTGAGAGTTGTAAGTCACTAGGCCCTAGTTCTGAACGGACTGTTGCGCCACCCAATTTATTAAATTTAACCAACGGTTTTCTTATGAACAAAATAAAATGGAAACAAATATTTGTCATCTCGAATATTTTTCAAAAAGACACTAAATCTAAATATACTTGTATACCACAAAGAATAATGTTCTTTTGATAAATGGTATCATTTTTAGAAAAATCCAACACAAGATTGTTTTTCTTAGAAAAACTAAAAGCATACAAAAAGTGGTGAAAATTGATTTTCGACTCAAATACCTTGAGAACAATCAAAGAATGATACTTCAAACTTGTTTTCATCTAATACAAAATATATTGCTGATAATACTGTTTTACATAAAATAAAAGTCGTAACAAAAATTCAACTAAATTGATTTAATGTTTTACTCAGAAAACTTCAATTTTTTATTTGCAATAAGTTTTTATTACCAACATTTTGAAATAACAACTTTAAGCCAAGACAAATTTTGAAACTGACGGGTTATCCATTTTGCGGTTTCAAAAGTGTTGGGCTGGAATTCAAAATCTGTCAAACTAAGTTAAATTGTTCTTTTCAGTTGAAAATCTTACATTTACGAAAATGAATCGCTTAACTATCGCACAACGCTTAACAAATGTTAAAACCTAAAAAAGATTATGGTTTACATAACCGTCCAACTAGGCAAGCAATTGGCGAAATTATGAAGAAATTTGAAGAAACAGGATTTGTTACAGGTATTGTAAGGCATGTGCATCATCGTTTCGCTCATACCACTGAAAATATCGCTGCTGAAGGTGAAAGTCTTGCCGAAGACCCGAATGTGTCGATTCTTCGTCGTTCTAAGAAATTAGGACTGTCTTACGACACATTATGGCATATTTTGTCCAGTCCAGATTACACAACAAATGAAGCCAGCTGACCATTCACAACGTGTCGTAGATACGTCGAATGGGTGCTTGAACAACAGACACCGTGGACGGCGATTTTTCGAACAAAATTTTCTTCAGCGACCGTGACGAAGCACATTTCTCGTATTTGGGGTTTTGAGAATCCTCAAATAATTGAAGAGAGGCCGTTAAATCAACAAAAAGTCACTGTTACGCTCTTTTTTCCGGAGGTGGTATTGGACCTCACCGTCAATTCGGAGCGTTATGGTCATATGATAACCGAATTTTTTGGCCTGAAGAATACGACTTGGAGAATATGTGGTTTCAACAAGGCGGTGCCACATGCCCCACAACTCGAGCGAATATGGCTTAATGGCAAGAGACATTTCCTGGCCGCGTTATTTCTCGTCGCGTCGTGGTGGTGATATCAACTGCAGGCCATCAAGAAAATGCGATTTGACACCGCTGGACTTTTTTGTGGGGCTACGTGAAAGGCCGTGTTTTTGCAGATAAACCTTTAACTCTTGAGCACTTAAAACCAGCATTCGACAAGTACTGGGTGAAATACCGTCCAATATGTTTCAAAAAGTGGTCGAAAATTACCTCAAAAGAATCGATGCTTCAACGATTCGGGTGGTGGTCATTTAAATGATGTAGTGTTTTATTTAAGTTTGCTTTTACTTTTGAAACCGCAAAATGGATAACCCTGTTCTTGTACACCACGAAAAATGATGTTCTTTTGATATGTGATAACATTTTAAGAAAAATCTAGTACCCCACAGTTTTCTTAAAAAAGCATACAAAAAATAGTGATAAGAATTGATTTTCAACTCAAATAGCTTGAGAATAATGAAAGAGTGCTACTTCAAAGTTGTTTTCATCTAATAAAAAATATTTCTGTTAGCTTAAAAAAATCAACTAAATTTCCTTAATGTTTTATATATCTCCTCAGAATAGTTAAATTTTTTATTATATACTTTTTTAAGTTAACACACAAAATTATCAATTGCAAATTCTTATTTGAACTAAATTTGTATTACTAAAATTTTCAAATGACAACTTTAAGACAAGACACATTTTGTAATGACGACTTTAAAACAATATATGGTTAGTTTGTTGGCGCTTCAATTTTAAGATTTAAATCTTCTAAAAAAATTGTATATAATTTGGTAAAATCATAGATCCATGCCAACAGTCCGACGACGTTTGGAGACAATTTTGAAATGTAGATAATAGCCGAGTTCCCTGAGAATAGGCTGCTGAAAATCACTCATGGAGGAAATGTTTGTTTGCGTGTTTTATTTGAAATAAATTTATTAAGTTCTTAAAACTTGATACATAGGATGTGTTAAGGAAAATAAAATCTCAACTATTTTAATTTCTGAACAGAATTATTCCAGAACTAGTGAATCCAAATTCTAAACAATTTTGAGCTTAAGCAATTTACTAGGCGTTATACAAAAAACATAATTCCTAATCAAGTACATGAAAACATGCCTTTTAAGCAGAAAAAAAGCAATCATAAAATTTAAATGACGAAAGATCAAAAATTTCAGAATTGCAACTAAGAACTTTTTCTCAGTGCTTTGAATGCTTTTTTTAGTCAAAAAAATCATTCCCGCAAATCATGAATTTTTTTATTGATGCTATTCTTCAAATTTCCACCAAATGTTAGCGCGTCAAATCACCAGTTTAAAATCACAACGAAATAAAAAATATACATAAAATAAACAAATCCACCTTTAAAACTGTCTACAAATTCGTGCCAAATATTTGCTGAACAATAAAATTCTCCTAATTCGTTGTTTTTCGGTTGAGAGAATTTTGTTTTAAAATAAAAAAAAAAATCAACCAAATGAATATCTGGTAAATGTTTTCTTACTTGTCCTTCAAAAGTCAACTTAAGAGTGACATACATCCATGCATTATGTAAATAAGTTTTTTTTTGTCTTTTAAAACACTCCTTTTACGTGCAGAACTAATTAGCTGTATGTTATAAAAATGCAGAATAATTGTAAGCAAACTGAAGACATTACGTAAATGAATGAGAAAAAAAAACCCAACAACTTTTAGTTGAAATGCAACAAATAAAAATAAAAAATATTGTTTAACAAAACACTGACTTTTCAGGTTTCCCCTCATCACCTCATCAGTAAACATTATGGACAGGATACAAAATTCAAACATGCTAAATTTGGATACAAAATTTCGACATCGACTAGTCTTTATTTCTGCAACTTCATCATCATCAGCATCTAGACGACATATTTTACACGCAAGTCTGAATGATGTCATACATAAATATATGTAGTATAATATTATTTTGCTTAAATTCAATATTTTAATAAATTTATTTTGTTTCACATAATTTCACACTATATGATGTGATGTTAAGCGACCTACCTAAGTTTTAAACTTATAAAGCAAGCAAAACTATAAAAAGCTAAAAACAAGTCTTGTCTGTGTCCATGTTCATCACGCTACTCCAATTACTTCATGGAATGCAAAATGCTTATTACGCAAGTGCTGCTTCCCCCAGATGATGCTTATGCCTATGCGCGATGCCAATGCAGTGAGTGCGCTATTATTGCAATTAAATAATTTACCAACGCGTATTGCATTTATAACAAAACAAACTGCAAACTAAATCATCCTCCAATTGAAAAATAAAAATGAAACACCTTTATTCAATTGCATTATCACGGCTCGTTGAACCTCTGGATGATGATGATGGCTTGACGTTGTTGTTCCAATCTGAGAGAATGCCTATGGCTATGTACAGCAGAGCACAGCACAGTACATATAGATGTCTCTTCTTCAACACCCCACTGTTGGAGCACACGAAACGTCAAGAAATAGATACATTCGCCTCGTGCTCGATGGATGACAAAGCCAGGTCTAAATGGAGCCGGTAATGTACACTCAACAGAGCTGCTGTTACTGCTGAAGCGACTTGTGCATAAGCTTTTTGGTTTCGAAAGGGAAACTAAATACATATAGCTTCTGCAGCACCAGAAACAACAAAGAGCTCAATGCAAATATATGTATATTTAAAAACGAACTCGTCAAAAATAAAAATGCTGTCTGAAAAGGAACGAATTTAAACAGCTTGAACTGCTTGAACAGTGGGAAACTGAAAAAGCTTGTTTTGGAAAGAGTTTCTAAAAGTTTGAAACTATAACTTTCAGATAGTAAATTCTTATCTTGGGCAATACTGTTTTGAAGAAAAGCTCTTAAGTGAGAGTTTTCTGAGGTCAAACAAGTCCTTTAAACTTCCTAATATCACGAAACCATGAATTTTCGACTGATAAACATTTAGAAACATTTAATTGATTAACGAAAAGTTGAATTTCTTTTTAATGAGAAAAACACCTTTTCACTTAAATTTATTTAAATTAAATTCAATTTCGTTTTTTTAAATATTTTGTCCCACTGTGTGTTATCGTTGTTGGCCATTTTAAGAGTCGAAGCCACAAGACCAGGCTTGAACTAGTGATTTTCCACTTTCGATTTCATTAGCCGCTTAACACGGAATCGGAAGAACACGCAAAACATAAATAAATAATAATTTGTTTATACATTGTTGTTTTTGTTATTTTTGAAGTAGTTTTCATTTTCGTTTCATTTTTGTATAATTTTTTGAGAAATTCAAAATAGTAGTCTGTAAATACAAATTTTTAACTTGTAGTAGGATGCAAATGTAGCCTAGTAAGACTAGATACTCTAGTAAAAATCCTTGTCCAGCCAATGAAGCGTTAAGGAAATTTATCGCTATACTTTATTATGATGGTCAGCCATGGCTCTGGACTTTTTCTCTCCCTGTCTGCCCTGCTGCCCCTTTCTATCTCTGGTTATATAGTGTTGATGTTATAATTGCAAAGATATACTTTATGATTTTAATCTCATATGAAAGTGCTTTGGTTATGAATGATAGATAGTTTTTTGCCTGCAAGGCAATAAAAACAAAATATATAGAGTGATCGATATTTTGTTGTTTTGTATTTTAACAACCAACAAATAAACTTCAGGTCAGCATCACGAGTGACGACGACGACGATGACGAAGAGAGATAATTTACTTCCTTGAGGTATATTAAATGGGTTTATGCAACACAACAATGGTATACTCTACTTCTTTTGACCAGGAGATTGAATGTTTAATTATTGTTATTATTATGCATATGTCAGTTTTCTTTAGTTTTTAATTTTGCTTTATAAACCAATTTATGCCTTAAGACAATTTTTTGAGATGAAGAAATTTAAATGAACATTTATGAAGATCGGGATTTGGGGTATATGGTGAATAGATATGATGTAAAATTGACATAATCTAATTTCTTCCGGGGCTCATTGACATAACAATTGAAATTAAAATAAAAGAAATATTTTGTAGCAGGAATTTTTTTAACATCAAGTTTCAATTGACTATTTTTACGTAATATTCCCGTAGTCTGGTCAAAGACGATCGTGAGATCCTTTATTGGACATTTCTAAGAATTAATTTAATCGTAAAAGATTGATATTGTTGTAATTTCTTTGTTTGAGAATAATTTTGTCTGCAAAACATGAATGTATTTATAAAAAAATATTATAATTCGTAAGTAATTTTTGAAACTGTTATAATTATCTTTGTTAGACAGTTTTTTCCCAAGTCATACCAGCATGTGAGGTTAAACATTTTTGTATCATAAGCTTTTCTCTTTGAATAAAACTTTTCAACAAAATATTTTCGAAAAAAGATAAATCTTAAACGAGGACTAAGAGCACTATCTTGTAAAAGAATTTAAAGAAAGCAGTCGAATCGAATTTCTTAAAAATTAGTTTTTGAATAACAAGTATAACAAGTAATGAAAAGAGGCTGGGATGCGACCCACACTGATAACTTCTCATAACGTCTGTCGATTTGTCTTGCTTAAAACTTTAACAAAATATTCATAACAACATTTTGTGTTAGATAAATGAAGTTAAAGTTGAAGTCAATATCTTCCTTTGTTTTCCGAATACTTAAGTCGAAAACCATTTCTTTTGAGTTTTTTGTTGTTTTTTGTTTGGTATTCGTGTTTTGTGAGGTAAAATTAAAAATTACCAACATTATTTTGCATATTATGACAAAATAGTTTGATCTCAAAATTTATTTTTGTTAACGAGAATTTTAGTCGAAAACCAATATTTTATAATTTTAGTAGTATTTCTTGAAAGTTTTTATTTCTTATACTATAAACAAATACAGATTGAATTTTTCTAAGAAAATATAGCACAAAATTAAATCATTTTCAAGCCAATACTCCTTTATTTATTTACAAGATATCGAGAATCGAAAATCAATTTTTACCAATTTTGAGTACTATGTTTTGTAGATTTAAATGTTTATGATAAAACTGACCGTTGGATCTTTATAAAAATTTTATCGAATGTCGAAAACAATATTTTCTATAACATTAAGTTAGTTTGAAGCTAATATTTTTAATTTTTTAAAAGTTTTAGTAATGTTTTTTAGGCTTTTATTTATTGAAAGAAAACTGTCAATTCGATTTTTATTTAAAATTTTAACAGATCTGATGTCATGTGATAATTATTTTGTTTCATTTTTTTTAATATTTATAAAAAAATAATTGTTAAGTGGATTTTTCTTTATTATATTAGTTTAGTATCATGTCATAATTTATAATAAAAAATCTAATTATTATTTTATTATTTATTTTATGTACATTTTTAAGGGCCCTTTTTGCATCTTTCTGAATTATTATCTGCATAACAAAATTTATTTGAAGTCTTGGTTCTTGAGGTGTGGACAACGAAAAAAGATTCCTGAACGTAAAAACTTACGAACGTACTTACACACGCACACACACACAAACACATATCTCTAAAAATCATTGATTAAGAATCAAGGGTCTAGAAATGCCAAAATTTTCAATTCGACAAATTGGACCAATTGCAATAACTTACTATGTGAAGTTAATAATATAAAAATGTGATAAATCATTTTTAAGAATGTTACAATTTTAAATGAAAAAATTAAAAATAAGACTCTAAAAATAATCTTTTTTTTTTTGAGAAATCACAATTTTTTTAAAATAGAAGTGTTTTGTTTCAGAAAATCCATCTTTCGTACCGTAGAAATTTATATGAATAAAAACTACAATATCCTCTAGGACCACTGCGGGTAAAATATAAAGTGCATTGCTGCTGCGTATAGAGAATTCACTTTTATTCAAATATCGAAATCAATTTTCCAGTTTTTCATTTTTAAACGTTATTTTTACGTTTGATACTAACTTAAAATTCGGATTTGTTCGTAGAGTCATTTTAAAACTCAAGATGAATTTTGATTGATATTTCGACGGAATTTGATTTATTTCAACTCATGTTTTTTAAGTTAATTAATTGGGTGTTTTTCTCATTAAACTAACAACTCAACTTTTAATTAATCTATTTTGTAAACGCAAGCTTTCAATTTTTCTATTGTAATATACAATTTTGTAGCAACTCCGTATCAACTGTAGTGTAATAACATTTCAAAATAAAACTTTAAAAGTATCTAGGCAAGTCTTGAATAAATGATAACGATTCGAAAATCCAAATCTCATTTTCTCATTCTGGTTTTTAACTTTGCTTAATATAGAATCGATATTTGGGTTCTCAGCGCATCGTTCTAATCATTTTTTATTATTAACTGTAGAACTTAATAAAAATATAGTTTTGTTTTTAGCAAGCTGACTTGAATAAGTTTTTTTTTATTTTACTTTAATATTTATTTGTAATTTTGCTAAAAGTTAGTGTCAACAAATATAGCTATTTCTGTTGCACTCGAAGATCTACACATAGTTAGAGCTTAATCTACGAACGAACCCATTTCCTTCAGTTCTTATTTCATTCAGCTTTAATGTACAAATTGAAAAACATGAAAACAAATTAAATATAAATAATTCCTAATATTTTCTTAACACATCCTCTTTAAATTTGTCTATTTTATTAAGCAAAAATTGATTGTGGAATGAATTTCGCTTAATTTTTTTCAATTTTGTTTTAAATTATTCTGACAAATTTTCGATTGTATTAATTTTCAAATATAAAAACTGGACTACTTTTTAAGCCATTTTCTCACTGTAGTATATGAATCCAAAAAAAAACACGTCTAATATTAACCCACAAAAAATATATACCCTCAAAATAAAGATTAGTTAACTTCTTCTAAAACATATATCAAGTAACATGAATGCTGGGGGGTCCTTATAAATAATAAGGAATAATGTATGTCTTATTGAATACAACAAGTAACCTTTGATGAACCTTTTCAAATTTCAAATCTTATGAGCACATGCACGTTTTTATTAATCTCATAAAATTAGCATTTTATTTACAAACAATTCAAAGTTATTCCACGATTTTATCTCATTGTTAAAACACATAGGAGAAACATTTCTTCTTTTTACTTATCAAGCTAGAATATTGCTTCTATGTTAAAAAATTAGTTTTATTCTAAAAATTTTACAAATTTTTAATATTTAAACAAATCTAATAAAAAATACCGCCTCCTCACAAAATTCTTGAAAGTCTTCTAATTCATTTTAACTCTGTCATTAAGCATTTACATACTTCTCAAAATTAAAAATGTAATAAGTTAAAATTAATAAAACGTGCTATTTGTATACACCAGAAAATCAAATAACAAATTTTCTAATTTTTGTTTTCACTTTTCTCAGTAATAAATGAATTGTATCTATTTTATAGCTTTAAACCACAAAAGTCGTAAATTTTATTTATAATTTAATTACATTGTATATTATTTGTAAGAATTTATTTTAATATCAATTTTATGTATGCACATTTTTGAAATGATTTAATTTTGAATTATATGTAATTTTAACACGAGCCCTTTCAGCATTTTAAATTTAAAAGTATTCCCTTAACCACACTACATTAACAATCGCTTTTAATTTGAATACAAAAACAATATTATTCACTAAATAATAATTGCTAATTTCTATTCATCTAAAATAAAAAAAAAATAAAAGATAATTTCTAGAATCTTTTATTTGTTTTCTTTTTTTTCTAATTTATAAATACGCAAATCTTAAGTTAATGCCCTCTTCTCTGGGATGACATCATTCCAGGTTAGCAAAAAGTAGATACCTAGTAATAAAATTTTAAAACTAGTTATAGTTATAGGTATTGAAAGTTGAATAATATTATTTATAGTCACTCTCTGACGTTTATAGCTGTTTTCTAAAAAAGTTAATTAGCAAAATTGATTTTGAGATATAAAACGTTCAATAATAATAATAATATAACTAAACTACTCGTGATTTAATTAAAACTAATTATAGATTTAAATTTGTATTTAATGCTTAAATTAAAGAAAAGCATATACAAAACATAGAAGATAGATACTTTGGATACTAGATACTAGGTTGTTTATTTAAATCACTATGCTATGTACTCTACAGTGTTCATTACATATTGACCTTAGATATGGAACAGGATTGTTCTAAGCTCTGAAGGTCAACATTTTTCTATTTTTTCTTTATCTTAAAAAAAGACACTCAAGACTAAAGACTATTAATTCATAATATTTATTCAAGAAGTGGCAAAAGCCTTTTAAAATTATTTGAAATTTTTTGGCTCTTTTTAAACTCGGAAAACGTTATAAAAAATTGTATTTACTCGAAACGTTCATTTTGTTATTTTTACAACATTTGAGACATATTTGAGCCAAAATAAGTATTGTCTTACTTAGAAAACAAATTTCGAAGTTTTAAGCTATGAAACTGAATTTAAGAAAATGGATGTTTTGAAAAGTCGCATTTTCATATTAATAAATAGATTTTTTGTACCTCAATTTTAAACAAATTATCTTAATTGCTCTTATAGAAGGGATTTATACAAAATTAACGAATTAAATTGATTTTTAAACTCTGACACTTTCTAAACATTGAAAAGAGCGAAGAGTTTATGCCAGGAATTCCAAATTTGTGAAACAATTCTTAAGAAGAAATCGCTACACTTATTGGAAAAATAAAATTGTGGAATTACGGTTTTCTTTCCGTCATTCTTAAGTTGCTTTCATTAGTGCACAATTAATTAATGGAAACGGACATTTTTTATTTTAATTATTTTACAAAAAAATTATATTTTATTGCTACGGACGTAATGTCGTATTCCAAGGGCAACATTTTTAAAGAGGTCATCATATATACTTGAAATAGTTATAAAGTCTTTAGACATAAAGTCAAAGGCTAAAATTTTATTAGTTTTTGTTTTTTTTCCAATCATTTTTGTCCAGCCTTTTTTCCAATTTCTATAAACAAAAATAATCCTAGAAAATCTGAAATCCTAGCAGAAAAGTTTGGGCATTTTGCAAGGAATATTTCACAATTTTCCGTATAGCTAGGTTAGGTTAAGTTAAAGTGGCTGTCCGTGATGGATTAAGACAAACTTAGGCCAGTTTAATGGCCCATTGTGATACCACATGTATCTTGAGGCTTTCTTCTAAGCTCAATGAAACCAGTTTGAGTCCCTTACGAAACGTGAAAGGCTGATAAGTTAATATGTTTGAGATCGTTATAGAAGAATTCTTCTAGGTAATTCTTGCGTTTTTGAATATGCCTAGCCACGTGGCTTGCTTTCCTATTAGACAGTGCCCGGTTATGACACCGCAAGCACTTTGGGCGCTTTTAATCTATAGTGTAGGCCAGATGTTTTTCTTGACCTGACACGTGGTGATGTTATTCCACCTGGTGTTTGCCTTCTTCATATCGCCCCAGCAATGGTTTTCATGTAGCGATTGGTACGCCAGCATTAGCCAAACGCGGTAAAATAGGCTGTACTGTACCATTTCTGGCGAGTTCAACTGGCTTACAATTTCTAGGATTGTCTCTATTACTTGGCACCCAACAAAGGTGAATATATGATCGACAGTTATGGACTGGATTTTCCAGAGTCAGAGTCCAGAGTGATAGCGGCCTGACTATCTGAGAAAATACGGATATCAGATATTGATATCACGTTTTCTTTAAGTCAGGAGAAGACTTCTTTTGTTAACAAAAGTTCCGCCTAGAACACGCTATAAGCGGAATGAGAGACTTAATTTCAGTCGTTTAGAGTACACACCCCCACCAACCCCTTTATTTGATTTTGAACTATCGATATAAAAGTGGATTGAATTGTCTTCCCGGAATGCCCTATCATGTGTGCTTTGGAATTGATTCTAAATACCAACTTAAGAATTACGAAATGGTCAATGTTGTTGTTAACCCACTGCGATGGAGCTTTAAGGCGAATAAGGGAGCTTGAAGCTATTTTTTTGCTAAGTATTTTGAGAGGTGTTAAGTAGAGTAGGGTATACAGTGCCGCAGATGGAGCCATGTCAAGCGATCCGCTTATACATAGGCAAATTTAAGCTATAGCTAAGTTATATTACTTATGTAAATTAATCTACACCTCCAAATGATCATTACATATAAGAATTTTCATTTTAAACATTACGCTACTTAAGCAGTTGCACTTTTGGAGCTTTAATCTTTTGAAAAATTGAAAATTTTCCAGTCACCCTTACAGCCCTTAATATACAGAGGCACAGTTTGAGCACTTGGAAAGGGAGAGAGAGTCTGAAAGGAGATGTCGGTGCACATTGGTTTTGAATTCTTGAATATTGCTATGACTGGCAAAGATAGAGTGTGGTAGGCATTCCACATTCACGTAGTTCCTAAAAGTGCGAGTATTACGGTTGAACTGGCTATTTCTCTTGAGCATAAACCGTGAAAATAAGGGTAAAACCAATCAATTTAAATGATCTACGTTAAATACTGTCCTAAGTGCTTGAGTAAGTTGCAGGAGCACCAGCCCAGAGATGGGAGTTATATTCAAGCTTTGGACGTACAGATAAGAGCCAGATCAGAAGGGGAGACAAATTTATTGCATCGCTCGCTTTAAAAAACCCAAACATCTTCCTGCATTTTTGGCGACATCGTGTATGTGATCGTTCCACAAGAGGCGGTTGGTGACACACATACCGAGAATATCAATGTATTGGATTAGAAGTTGCAAACAGGAGATCTTTAATAAAAATGAGAAAGAGTGTTGTAGATAGAACAGAGCCCTGCTGCACACCAGCATTTATTTTGTGTATTTCAGACTTGAACCCATCCAAAACTACTTGCATTGAACGATCCTTAATGCAATTACTAATCCAATGGATAAGGATTTCTCTCAAAAATCACTTGTTTTCAAAAGTAAATCTTTTATTCAAAAACCCTTTACTTTATCCCTCCTTAAGTATAAGGATAATTAAACATCGATAACATCATAAAAATGGCATACATTTCCTTTTCCGCACTAAGCGAATCTCAATCGAAAGACTAAATACAAAATGCAAAACAAATAAAAAATAAATATTTATAATCTTTACGCACCCTTCTTCCCCCCTGTTACCTGTCCCTCTGATAAATATAGGTGCATTACCGTGAAACAAATTACCGTCATGGTTTTTGACGTCGTAATCACTTTAATAACCGTTAAGTAAGCTTAATTCCAAAGAAAACATCAAAACGTATCATACAAAATTAAAAAAAAAAAAATAGGTACGTATAATAACAAAACAAAATACGAAGTGTGTAACTGACACAGTCAGCACGCGTCATATTCAACTACAACTTCCGTGTGAAGTTTAGCATGTTTGTTTTTTTTCTGTTTAAGTCTCATTGGGACGCCAAATGTTCTTAACCTACGATTTATGAACTGAAATTGAAATTCCAATGAAATATGAAATTCGACCTTACAGCTGGACAATCCACACTGAATTCCACCGCCTCGGTCGTCGTTAATTCAGACTGAATGTCAAAGATAGCACCTGTTTAGGTTTGGTTTGTTGGCTTTGAACGATCTTGAAATAAATAAAACTGTCTCTTCAATAAAAATTCAATTCCCACCATTCTTCAACTTGCCTTAACGTCTCACTGCCAAATGCCAAATAGTTGAGTCTTCATTTTTATTTTTTTACTGTGGGTTTGGTTTGGGTTGTTGTTGTTGTTGGTGCAATTCACTTCCTTGTGTAAAAATTTAATTCAAAGCAACTAATGGAAGCGCGACGCGGCGCAATGAAAATTTATAAAGACACAAAATTAAAGAAAAACGTCACAACTCACTTTCACTATCACTATTTTTTCGTATTTTCATTGTGAATAGATCATGATCGTACGAATAGGCTCACGAGCGATGCAATACGATGCGATGATGATGGTGGAGCGGTGTGGTCTTTACTCTTTAGGCCGGCGCGGCAGTCTTGTCGGTTTCCTAACGTCAACGTTTTGATGATGGTTTTCCATGAATTAAGGCAGGAGGCTTTCTTTCTTAGAGTTCGAAAGATTTAACACGCTATTGTTTTTATTTTATGTTTTGTTAAGTTCAGATAGACTCATCTTTGTCTTTGGGAATCATGAGAAATTTTCTATAACAAACGAGATTGCAATCAATTTCCATCGAGGAAATCGATAGATTTTTATTTATATATATTGTGAAGAGGACTTTTGGCATATGGTTGAAGGTTTGAGGCAAATTTAAAAAGTACCTTCCTCTGCCTCTACGTTTCAATTTTTTTTGAAGGTGGTTACAAAGTTAAATTGAAAGTACTAATTTTAGAAAGGAGTTATCTTTATAGGAAACTCGGTATTATATATTGGTTCACTCCTTCTGCCTATTTTGTAATTTCCTAGACTTTCTTAATTCTTGTATTCCTGTGATAAATTTATTATAAGGGTGAGTTCGGTTTTCTTTAGGTTCAATAAAATAAAGTCGCATGTTTTTAGATTTCTTGAGAAATTGCATGTAAGCAAATTTAATGAGAAAATGCATAGCCAGCTATTTGAGCAGGTGTCAATAAAACATTTATTAAAATGGATCAATACACTCTTGAATAACGCATTAAAATGTTTACAATTTACTATACAAAAATGGTAAGAATTTTGCAAACTGGTTTGTAAAACTAAATTACTTTTGGGTCTTCGGTGTGAAATAAATTCTCAGATAATAAAACAGTAGAACTTGTGAAAAAATGTAAACTGTTGGGACAAGTAAGTGATATGAAGAATTAAAACCCAGTGAGTTACTTAAGAACAAAGACCCGGGCTTGTCGATTAGCCCGTCGATCTTTGACATTACATAAAATTTTACAAAGAAACTGAATCACAAAAGGCTTATAAAGTTTAATAAGCACAAGAATTTATGCTGGTAAAGTACCAAACATATCGTGATATCTTCGCTTATTGGGTTCTTGCTACGCATCAAAATCATCTTCAGCAGTGAGGGCCATTTTATGTTTAATGATTTGTTTATTACCGGAATAAGAATATATTGATGTTGATGAGCTTTTTATTGTCACAATCAACAAGCAACGAAACAATATCATTTTTGAAAGCAGTTTTATGCCTATGAAATTTCTCGAAGGCCACAACTCATTACAGAAATTTTGTAATAAATTAGATTATTTTCTTTGAAAGCAAGTGAAAGATGTAGTACCCGTGACGTGATGGCTCCCTGCCTCGGCGACCTTTCCCAGATGTTTCGTTTTTGTGAGGAATTGAATGGTTGAGAATTGTAGGTCATTATAGGATCTAATTCTCTATGGACTGGTGCGTCAAGGGATTTTTGTTTTTACCAAGTAAAAAATGAGGTCTATGGTCGATTCAAGACCTTAAGTTTTTTTTTAAGTGTACTACAAGGTTTCTTATTGGAAAACCTTGTAGTACACAACATGTAAGTTCATTTTTTAAGACTGATAATGTTTTTAAGTGAAAATTTTAAGAAAATGAGCTTCGAAATATCAATACTAATTTCTGAATATCAACTAATTTAAAACAACAAAACAATAACAATAAAGTTAAGATCTGAATTCCTTAGCGCACTTTCGTTGATGTTATGATCTAACAAAAACACCCTGTATTTACAATAAAAAAAGCTCCTATTATATTATATTTTTTAAAATCTCAACAATAAAAATCGTTTATCGATTAGATAAGATGTATAAGCCCCTGGGCTTTCAACAAAAAATCACCAAACTTAAACCCTAACAATTTTATCCCCCTATAGTGCCCTCCTTCAACAAAACAGAAAAAATAAGAAAGATTGTTATCATAGGTGATTTAATGTGGATTATTGTGATGGTTTTCCCGATGGCGCAAGTCAATTTTATTTTATTATTATACGCAGAGATTGAAAAAAGTTAAAAAAAAAAATAATGCGTAAACAACAATTGGAAGTATATTTTATAAAGTAATTATTGTTAGCGCGCCCATTTAAATACTTTCTCTATATATACACTACACGCTTCTCATAAAGTGCTCAGAGTTTATGGTTACTTTGGAATCATTCAACAAGCGATATAACTTGATTTGTATCTCAATTACCATTTCAACAATTAATCAAAATTGAAATAAGAATTACATTAATGTACCTTTATATACATAAGTAGATAAGTCTCCGATTAATGGTTGATTTTTGTTGTACTATGTGCAACATGATGCAATATATTTTTATTGTTGATGGTGAACTTGTGGAAGACCGAAAAAAAATAAAAAATATTTTTTGACCACAAAATGTTATAATGAGCCATCAAACATGTAACCAACCAATTAAGTCATTTAGTTTTCAAATGTTTTTTTGGGAGCTTTTTTGATGAAAAGTGATTTGATTGTGTTGCATGACAACCTATTACGCCCTTTCTTGTAAGAGCCAGGTTGTTACGTAGGCTTGCTTACACATATTTTATATATTTCCATGATTAATAAATTACACACAAGTCTAAAAAAATTTGATTTATTTTCTGGATTAGAAACATAACGAGTATAGTTTCATGAAATTAAGATAAATTTGAATAATATATTGATCATAATTAATTTTCCAAATATGAAAATTCCAAAGGAAAGATTTACTATTTGCCGGTGGTCCTACTCGGATTTCAAAAATTTAATACAAGGTATTCCTAGAGGAAATTCTGTTCTTTAAAACAACATAAATAAAAAAAACAGTTAAAAATTTGTCAAAGGTTTGTGTATTCAACCTAGAACTTAGTTTGTGAAACTTGGCATCAAAAACCGTTATGTGCATTGGGCCTTATATTTAATGGAAGGTTAGGTTAAAGTGGCTGTCCGTGATGGAGTAGGACACACTTAGGCCAGTTTAATGGCCCACTGTGGTACCACATGAATCTTGAGGCTTTTATCTAAGCGCAATGAAACCAGTTTGAGTCCCTAATGAAATGTGAAAGACTAATTATGTTAATATGATTGAGATCGAAACGATATCGTTATAGAAAAATTCTCCTAGGTAATTCTTGCGTTTTTGAGCTAGAGCATGGCATGTTCTTTATCCATACGGCTTCTTCAAAAATCTTTAAGAATACGCCTAGCCACGTGGCCTGCTTTCCTATTAGACAGTGCCCGGTTATGAAACCGATTACCGAGCTCACATGTGATCTGATTAGAGATAGCAAGCACATTGAGCCTTGAGCGCTTCAAATATAGTGTAGGCAAGATGTTTTCTGTGACCTAACACGTGGTGATGTTATTCCATCTGATTTACCTTCTCCATAGCGTCTTGCATTAGCAAAAGTTTAATAGTAGTGTGGTAGAATGCGTTGTACTGAACTATTTCTGGCGAGTTTATCTGCCATTTCTTGGAATGTCTCTATGGCCCAGCACCCAGCAAACGCCATCTCCATTAGAGACGATCGACAGTTATAGACTATAATATGTTTGTGGAGACAGAGTCCAGAGATTTGATAGCGGCTTGACAATATAAGAAAATACGGATATCAGATGTTGATATCACTCTTTCTTTAAGCCAGCAGAAGACTTCTTTGATGAGAGAATTAATTTCAGTCGTTCAGACTACACACCTCCAACAACCCCTTCATCTGTTGAAAAGTGGATTGACTCGTCTTCCAGGAATGCCCTATCTTTCCAGAAAGATCTGGAAGGTATAGAAATCTGGAAGTTTCTGTCGAATTGCAGTTGAGGGATTGTGTAGCCTGTGTGCTTTGGAATTGATTCTAAATACTTAAGAATTACGGAATGGCCAATGTTATTGTTAACCCATTGCAATGAAGCTTTAAGGCAAATAGCGGAGCTTGAAGCTATTTGTGTTAGGTAGAGAAGGGTACCCACTGCCAGTGGAAAGAAATAGTGAAATGATTTTAACCCTCAAAAAAAGAGACTGAGTAGCAGATCAAACTGATAACTTTTCATTTGCGTCCTTTAAAGTTAACAAATGATATTTTCTTGGGGATTAGTGAAATTCCATTTGAAGAACTTCAAACATTAAAATTAAAGCTGTTTTCTGTTGAGATATTTTTGGGGTATTACACCATATTTAGTAGTTTTATTTTTATTTTTTGTAATTGAATTATTTTGATTTAAATAAATAAATTAGGTGGCGCAACAGTCCGTAGAGAACCAGGGTCTAGTGACTTACAACTCTCAACCATTCCTGTGTGCGAGTTATTGCAGTGATGGAGGGGACCTACAGTTTATATGACGAATCCTAACGGCTAATTTGAGAAAGCACTTTTTCATGACAAGAATTACTCTTGGAGAATTTGTCAATTCCTCGCAAGAGGCAGTACCCGTGAAAAAAACTTTTAGGTTACACAGGTTAATATTATTTTGATTTATTAAGCATTTATCAAAGATTATAAAATACTGATGTCTTTGCAAAAACAATAGGTAAAGATCCTGCATAGGAACCTTGAAATATCAAGAAATTTCAATTAATACCGTTTAAAATAACTTCAAATAACAATTTGACGGCTAGCAATTTAGGGTAAATAAAACTGGAGAAGCACATAAAAAAGAGTGTTTAAAAAATATTGAAACAAATTTGGCAACCACAGATTGGAAATTAATTGAAATTAAAAACATTAAATATATATAACAAATTAACACTAAATTTCTATTAAAATTAATATTTTTCTTTTCCGGAACTCTTAACATAAGCTGAGTTTTTTTCTGCAAAATTTTCGATCTGATATGTTATTTAAAGCGGTACACTTATTGTCAATTTTCAAAAATATTAATCAATCATTCCTAGTCCCACACATTAGTCACATCAATTTTTGTTTACAACAAAAGGCAAAATTTCCAAAATTCGTCATTAAAATAATAATATTTACTAATGATATTTGCACCCGGGTTGCCAGAAGCAATAAAGATCTAAATATTAAAAAATAACAATTAATATTTTTTTATTTTGTCAGCTATTGCTATTATGATATATGTATATATTTATATAGAAGCTTTTTATGCATAACAAAGATTTGCAATTTTATTATTTATTACTTTTATTATTTATGCGTAACATATTTTTTTGACTCATTTAAACCACAGAAAAGACAAAAACAAAAATAGATTTATAACAAAATATCTTTTAAAATGACACAACCTTTGCTAACGAGGTTAACAGCACTTTTCGGATTAAAAGTTCACCACCCAAAGTTTGTCCAAAGATGTAATATATTTTTTTCTTTAAGATAATATTTATACTTATATGATTTAAGAGAAAATTGAATAACTTGCAGGTTAGGGCATTGACTGTATATTAATTTTTTGACCCAATGAACTGGTTTAAAAGCCTCAAGACAGTGACTACAAATTGTCATTTATTGTTGACACTTTTTTTTTGTTCAACAAAAGGTAAATAACATGTACCTCTATAGTAACAAATTAAGAGATACGATACTGTTCGAAACGGGTTGAAGGACTTATTGAACCTTAAAAGAGTTGATTCATTAAATTGTTATAAACCTGGAAGTTGAAAGTTAAATACAAAATTCGTCAACCTGATTTGTAAGATTATAAAAAACAAATAAAAGTACCTAATGTCATTGGACATTAATTCGACAAAAATTCGAAGTAATAAAATTTTATTAAGTGTTAAAATAATGACACACGGCATTCTTTGTGGTTAATTTTTAAGGTGTTCTAGTACTTATTTTAGAAAGGCCAAAATATGATTTATTGGTTTGGAATTTTTTCATTTACGGGTGTGATTTTAAACAAAAGTCTGACTGAAAATACAAGCTTAATGGAGTTGACTCTATAGTTGCCCTTTATGGCTTAGTAAGTTAATTAAAAATCGGAACGTTTCTTTTTAAATTTAAGTCTAATAGACTTGTAACATTTGATAAAAAGCTGTTCGGCATAATCTGCGTTGATTTTTCTGAAGTGTTAAAATTAATTTTTCATTAAACAAAAGACTTATTTAAAAATAATTTTTACTATAAAATAGGATAGAACCTAAATACTCATCATTCCCAGATCTTTCTAGTCAAAAGCAAGGTCGGTATTGATAAGTAATCAAAGTTTTACATCAAAGTTTGTATAGTTGTTAAATAACTTGAAAAAAATTTGAAAAATGTTCAAAAAGTTCTCTTACATATATACTGTATTCGATACAAATTTTACCAATGACATGCTATTAAAGTTCTTCATTAATGTATCAATCAAATATAGTCTTAATCTTAATTGCAATACAGATATCCCTTAGTTAAATATTTAATTTTACTACCATAACCTTGATAAATTAGTTAAAAGTTACACAATCCGATTACCATTAAAAAAATACACTCTTAATTCGAATCACTTAAATTTAGATCAAAATTTTGATAAATTTGAACAATCACCTTTTGTAAAAAAGATTAAACTTTAAATCGAGTTTAAATAACTTTTGTCATTAAGCCTATAAAGCTGTTTTAATCTTGTTAAACCTTGGGATCAATCAATTACTTTACAAATATTTTCATGTCATTTTTAATCATGATAATTTAAAAAAAAAAAGTTTTAAAATAGTTTTGGTTAATATCACCAAATTAAAGGTTTTTTGCTTTGTTGAAGTCAGGAGGCAGAAGGCATTCCTACGCATTAACAATCACGCCACGGGTACTAAACCACAGAAGCTCATGTTAAAAGAATACAATTTTGTTTAATAGGAGTTTTATGTACATATTTTAAAAAGTTCATACATATGTACATAATATTTCTTAGATTTTTGAGAAAGTCAAAAGGGATTTGTATCTCTTCGTTTCTATGTCAATTGAGCAATATGGAATATTTTTAAAATGAAGCCTTAAAAATTCTATTCTCACAGTTTTAACAACAAAAACGAAAAATGTTGTCTTTTTTCTGACAATCTTACCAATTATACATATGTGAAATACTTTTTTCTATATTTCTCAAAATTATTTATTTCTACAGTTTTTAATATGAGGTTCTTATTTAAAAAATAAGTTCATCAAAAACAATACTGTTGTAAAAGTAAAGGAAACACATTCATATTTTTGATTTGAGAAAAACTTGATAAGAAAAAAATCTTTAACAATTTAATTTTTTAACAAAAATTAAAATCCTGATACGAATTTATTATAAGAGATTTAACTCAGTGTACAGACAAAAAAACAGACCTGAAATCACACACAAAACTACTCCGCTTTAGTTGGATTGAAACTGAGATCTCAGAGAGATCTTTTTGTAGAACTTAGCTTTTGCCCTGAGAGCAGTATAACAAAATCTTTTAAAAAATTTGTCACACAATGATTTTTGACTGAATCAATCTATCACAAAACCAATGAGTTTTTGATCAAAAGGTGCTGAAGTAGTGATGAAATAAATTAGTTATATTCTGTACAAACATTTAAATGAGAATATTGTTATTTTAACGACTTTTTTTCTAAACTATTATATCAAATAAAACCATAAGTCTTAAGTATTCCCCTATACCTACTTATATCATTCTAACCTTTTTAATATCAAGTTCATCACACTGAATTCTTAAGTTTCAAAAATGTTCACTTTATGATAAGGCTTTTAGAGTTGAAACAATATTTCTACACAAAATATCAGTGCTTCACAGAAGCAGGGATGAAATTAGATAAGTTAAAGTTGATAGTCATGCTCAAAATCTGACGTACGTGATTTAATTTTTGTATGACTGTTTGATTAAAAAGAAAAAAGTAATACTTGAAACTTTCTTATCCAAGTCGTTGTCAAACTTTTGTCTTAAATTTCATTGTTAGCGTGTAATAATTTGTTGTTTTATCAAAAATAGAATTAATTAGATTTGAAGTCATAGTCACAAAAATGACTCAATTGGCGAAATGTCTAAAGATCTGTCATATTAAAACCTTATAAAGAAAATTTTATCTTACTATTCCCCTTATTGGGGTTTTAGCAGAAGGAAGGCTTTTTCATATACCTTTCTTAAGAAGTCATTGTAATCGATCTGATTTGCCAAATTGAACATTCTAACATCTCTTCCAAAAGGGTTCTATAGAGGCTTAATACATACTTTTAAGAGAGATATTTGTTCGAGATAACTTTTTTCTTCGGTAATATCTCGAGAACGTTGAGATACATCGACTATTAATAAATTTTGCTATACTGATAATTACATCAAAATGTGTAGGTAGAAAGGTTTTTAAGAAGACTCGTTAAAAATTTCAACTCAGCTCGAATAGCTTACGTCGAAATAATGGTATTACTTTTAGAATAGTTTTATACTACGAAAAATTACGTTTTTAACGTGCGTCGTGGTAAGCAGGTAAAGAAAAATCGAACTAACAATTTTCTTAAAAAAAAAAAAAAACAACAAAAACCTACAAAATAACTGCCTAAATGTTGGTAAAACCTGATTTTCGACTTAAGTATCATGACGGAAATTGAAGATATTGTACTTCAAAACTTATTTCATCACATACATTTTTAGAGAAATTTCATTGAAAGTTTTTAGAAAGGCTCCTCATGTGTTTTTGTCAATGAGTTAGATGAAATGAAAGACGTGCAAAGTTTAAGGATTTAAAACTTATTAAAAAAAGAGGCTGGGATGCGACCCACACTGGATAACTTCCCATCCCGTCTGTGTTTTGTTAAAAAAGTTGTCAGTTGAATTATTCTTAAAGATTTAAAAATTACCAACAATATTTTGCATAAGATGAAATAGTAAGATTTCAAAATCTATTTTTGAAAACGAGAGTTAGCAAAACAAATACAAAGTGGATGAATGAAACTAATTTGAAGTCAATATCTTCTTTTGTTCACGAGATATCGAGAACCGAACATCAATTTTTACCAAATTTGCGTACTAATTTTTGTAGATTTTAATTTTGTATGAAAAAACTCACTGTTGGACTTTTATAAAAATTTGCTGAATGTCGAAAACAATATTTTCTATGAGATAAAATTAGTTTGAAGCCATAATCTGAAATTTTTGAAAAGATATTTTAGTCGAAAATCAATTTTTAACAACTTTTAGTAATGTTTTTTTTTAGGTTTTTTATTTTTTATAAAAAAAAAAACTGTCTATTCGATTTTTCTCAAAATTTTACCAGATGTCAAAAACGTTATTCTTCGTTGCACAAAATTATTTTGGAGATAAAATCATTTTTTGTTCGCAAAATTTTTGAGGTGACAATTATTTTTTTTTAGTTTTTTTGATTTATAAAAAAAAAAAACGGTTAATTGGAATTTTTTCCAAAAATATATTTGTTTGGTATCACCTCATAATATATAATCTAAAATTTAATTCAACTCGCTAGCGTTATTGGTTCGTGAAATATTTTAGGTAAACCAAAATTTTCACCTTTTTTTTAAATTGCTATGGTAAAAAAACCACCCACTCAATTTTTTTGAGAGTCCTTTTTGCATCTTTCCATATAATTATCTGTATAACAAAATTTATTTGAAGTCGATATGTCTACTGGTTCTTGAGCTATGGACGATGAAAAAAATGTCGCGAACGTACGGACGTACGAACGTACGTACACACTACACACGCACGCTCAGACATCTCTCTAAGAATCTTTTATTTCGACACTAGGGACCTTGAAACGTCGAAAAATGTCAAAATTTTAAATTCGACAAATTGGACCGATTACAATAACTTCCTATGGGAAGTTAAAAAACTATAATTTTGACACCTGTGCGAATATGTGTAGTTTCATGACCTTTGCGTTCATAGAAGAACATTTTAGTCAAGAAAATATATCCAAGGAAATTACAGCACAGGTTTAGTGTACGCACTTTGAAATTTGACATTATCCTAAACTTTGTTAAGACTTAGATCAACAAAATGAATGGAATTAAAATTAAAGGTTCATAGTGTCTTTCTTTAAAAGTTGAAGTTAAAAAAACTTCTTTTTTTTTAAATTGATAACAAAGTTAATACAACAATTTCTCAACTAAGAAAGATATTTATCCTTCATATTCTTAAACATGTTATTTGTTCATCCCTCAGAACATCAAATATCAAACAAAAGGTCTTAATTAAAAATGTAAATTATTAAATACTAAAAAACAAAGTTAACAAATTTTAAATATTCAAAAACAAGAACTAACAAAAAATCTTACTCACCGCTATGTTTTTTAAAATGTTTTCTTCTTCGATTTTATAATCAACAATTCGATCTTGAATATATTTCAGCAATAATCCCATATAAAAGTTGTATCAATAAGATTCGAACTGGTCAATCAACACAGATACTAAATTGTAGATATATAATTCCACAAAAAAGATGACGTGCCGATAATATGATGGTGATGAAGCAAACAACACACACTAAATTTTTTAAACAAAAATATTAAAACAAAAAGATTTAAGATTATGGTATCTACGAGTATATAAACGAGTAGAGATTTATAAAGTATTGTTAAGACACAACAAACTTGAAATCGCGAAATTCACTTTGAATATATAAAAATTTAATTTTATAATAAATTTTTCTTTTCTTTCCGACTGAACAAAAATATACTTTTTTATATCTTTTCTTTTGCTATCCCGTGTATTCTTTGATTATTATTATTTCTTTTATTATTTCAACGAAATTCACATAATACTAGCTGACCACGACACGATTGCGAATTCGATATTTTTATTTTTTATTTTAAATTCACCACACCATAAAAGATACAAAGCAACAACAAAAATATAATCAATGTTGGCCAACAGATGTTTCTTTTTTGAAAAAATGTATCTTCAGGATTTTTGAGATGTTTGAATTGATCTGCTGCTGATGATGATGATGACCTTTTTTCGTCGGTCAACGTTAGTTAGTGACGATGATGAGATTGAGGGGAGTTATTTTCTGAGGTTGCGTTAATATGCGTTAGCAGCGTTAACAAAATGCACAAAATAATTGCGAAGCTATTACGAAACTCTTAGTAGCCGTTGCCGTAGTTGTAATTTTTTCGTATCTATCTTTATGCGAATGCGATGAGAATTTGATGATAGATAGATTGCGAATTGCGAATCGTTGTTTGTTGTTGGTTGGTGATATTGTTGATTGTTGGTTTAAAAAAAAAAAACAAAAGAAACAAAAACAAAAAATTGTTATTTTGAATAATATGTCTTATGATTGAAGTACATGTTGTGTAGAAGTCACAATTATTTATGTATATGAAAATAGAAGTTTGAAACGATTTGATAGATAGCAGATAGTTTTTTTTTTAGTTGTAATTCTTAAAACATTTTACTATAAAAATTCACTTTCTCTTATACGTTGAAACACCTTAAAGGCGCCACGGCGCGCACCGACAAATTATGATTGCTTATGGCCACAAGCGAGCGATGCAAGCGAGCGATGAATGGTAGAAGCGGAAAAATAAAATAATTCAAAACCAATACCCAACCACATCAGAGACAAGAAGAAGGTAAAGATACATTTGTTTTGGTTATTTTTGTATTTATATTCACATAGATACAAACAATCAAATACAACAGATTGTTTTTATTTTTGTTTCATTTTCATGACAAATAGTTTAAAAGTGTTAAAGTGTGTTGAAGAAATAGTCACAAGGTGTTTATAATAAGTATCTAAGTAGATATAAAATAGTAGGTATGTATGGTAGGTATACGAGTAGAAGATTAAGCACAGGTTTTTATGCAAAGACTGCAGATGTTTTCACACCAAAGTTTGTCACGGTCTACGAGTATACAAGATACGAGATGGAATTGAGAAAACAAAAATATTCAAAAACCATACAAAAGCAGCAGTTAAATGAAGACGAAGAAGTTCGGAAGTTCAATTTTTTTTAATTTTAATTATATATTATTTTAAATTCTCAAGGCTTTTTTTTTTCTTTAAACTCGCATCATCATAGCCCAGGTGTATCTTTTTATGTATATCTCAAGTATCTTTTTGCAGAGAGTAATATATCTATTTTATTTATTAACAATAAAATAATACTAAAGCAACATACAAACAAAAACTAAAAGATACATTTTTTTTGTATTTAAAATTTATAACTAACTTTTGCTGCTTTAAAATATATATAGAAGACAAAAATCACTTTTAATTTCAAGCCCGTCCAAGTGTGTATTATTATTATTATAGTAATCGTCGTGGTAACTCGCGTAGAGTAGTCTCACTTTTCTTTTCACGACGAAAGACCACGGCACGAAGGAGAAGCTGATATGGTTATAGAGTATAGTATAAATAAAGAGAGAGAGGTGAGGATGAAGGCCGGGAGCAATATAGTACAGGGAGAGGGGTGGTGGTGATCATGGTGGAGTTGTGTGGAAGGGAAATAAAAGCGAAAACGCGATCAAATTATTACAAAACCTCAAAAAGATACTTGAGATAGTATAGATATACATAGATACATAGATAGATACATTTGTGCATTCGTTAAATGCATTTTATGTAGATATAGCTTTTATTATTTTTGTTAACTACTGCAATTGCACTTTGAATTTAAAAATAAAAATAAGATACAAAAAGTTTAAAGTGTAAAGAGTTTTACATAAAATAGAGATAGTGCTTTTGATTTCACACCTTGTTTTTTATTTTTTAAATATTTTTGTTTGAAAACAATATTTTTTAACCGAAATAAAGAAATTTTGAATTAATTTTTTGGCAAAAACTATTTTAAACAAAACACAATATTTTTTTCAAAATTTTTCGAAAACGACGACAGATATCAAAAAATACGTCAACCGATTTGTGGCCGTCTACCTAAACTGGTCGGCGCACACTAAAAGTTAAGTCTTACAAAATCTAAAGCCGAAGACTTTTATTATTTCTCGACGAAGAAATAAAACTCTGTAGACTATACTAAGTACGACGAGCGACGAGACGACGACAAACGCTGACGACGACGATGACGACGGTTGATGGCTGAGCGACTTATTCAAATGCGCTTTTTTTACTTCTTGTAATAAGATAATATATGGTAAAAAGCTTGGCTTAAAAGTTTACACCAATTTTGCATGCAATTACTAATATACACATAATTGGGAGATTCGATATTTATGTATGCATGTATGTTGAATAAAAAAGAAGAAAGAGAGAATTAAAATTCAAAAGAAAATACCAAGAGAAATAAAAACAAAATAAAGTATAATGGCAGAAAAATGAATATTTTTATTAGCAACTTGTAAAAGCAAGTAAGCTTAAGCTGGACATTGTGATCGTATTCGTACATCAGTATATCGAAAAAGAGAGAGAATGAGGGAAGCTTATAGAGGCTGTAAATTGGCAGCTATATCGCAATCACACAATTTTATAGATCGAAACTTTACTTTTTTGATTAGCTTTTAATGTGGTTGTGGTGGGTATGGTGAATCTGAATTGGGTGGTAGTTGAGTGGTTTTTCTTTCCTTTTAATTCGAGTTTGAGTGGATATTTAATAAAAGATACAAGATACAACCACGATCGATTTGAAATAAGCTTTGAGTGTGTTTTGTGGAAAATAGTGGCTAACTTGAGCTTTTAGCCAATAGATGGGGAGATTACACATTTTTGTTTTGTGTGTGTGTCAATAATGTTCTGATCAATTTGAAGTCTGTTTTGGGCAAGCCTTAATTTGTTGGAAAGGATAACATTTTCGGAAGATAGAGAGCAAATATTTTAATATTTTTACATTAAATACTACACGGTTTTTCAATACGAGGTTCATTTTCATTTAAGTTGTTTTTTTCCAGTTCTTCATATTGAAAAGAAGAGATATTGTTTTGGGGAATATTTCATGACTATAGTTCTCACTTTTACGGCTGTGTGTACTCGATAACTTCAATAATTCCATCTAAATGATCTTAAATCGAGGGTGGAGCATTGACATATACAATTATAATTTACGCGGCCTAAAGAAAGACGTTCAAAGATGTTAAATAAAAAGATCTCGGTATAGCCAATTGTGAGTACCTCTTCAAGATTTGCAATTGATTCGTTGCTTGTGTGGCATGTAGTGAAGTTTTTTTTGAATACACGTATCCCAATATTCTCTAATTCCGGATATAAAAAAAAAGCCAGCCCAAAAACCACACTAAAAAGAGGCTGGGATGCAACCCACACTGATAACTTCCCATCCCGTCTGTCGATTTGTCTAGTAGGTTTTCGAGTTTTGTTAAATAAAGGAGTCAGTTGAATTATTTAAAAAAAGCTTTAAATTAACAGCAATATTTTGCATAATATGATAAAATAGTTCGATTTCAAAATCTATTTTGGTTAACGAGATTTTTAGTAGTAGCATTTCTTAAAAGTTTTTATTTCTTCTATAAACAAAAACATATTCATACAAATTGGATGAATTAAATTAATTTGAAGTCAATGTCTTCTATTATTCACGAGATATCGAAAACCGAACATCAATTTTTACCAATTTCGCGTAGATTTTATTTTTTTTTATGTAAAATCTGATTGTTGGGTTTTTATAAAAAAAATTGTTGAATGTCGAAACCATTATTTTGCGTGAGATAAAAATAGGTTGAAGCCAATATTTTTAAATTTTAAAAAGATATTTGAGTCGAAAGTAAATTTTTACCAAGTTTTAATATTTTTTTTAGGTTATTATTTTTTGTAAGAAAACTGTCAATTCAATTTTTCTCAAAACTTTACCAAATGTTGAAAACAATTTTTCTTGTAAGATAAAATTAGTTGAAAGCCATATTCTCAAATTTTTTAAAAGATATTTGAGTCGAAAATCAATTTTTACCAACTTTGAGTAATATTTTTTGTAGGTTTTTATTTTTTATAAAAAAAAAAACTGTTCATAAAATTTTCGAGGTGACAAATATTTGTTTTAGTTTTTCTGATTTATGAGATATTCGGAAAGATTTTGAGAAAAATCGAATTGACAGATTTTTTTTACAAAAAATAAAAACCTAAAAAAACAATACTAAAACTTCGTAAAAATTTACTTTCGACTCAAGTAGCTTTTCAAAAAATTACAAATATTGGCTTCAAAATTATTTTATTTCACAGAAAATATTGTTTTCGATATTCAGTAATTTTTTTATAAAAATCCAACAGTCCGTTTTTTCATAAAAAAATAAAATCTACAAAAAATAGTACGCAAATTCGGTAAAAATTGATACATATAGACAAACTTTTAAGTAAGAGAAATCGACAGACGGGATGGGAAGTTATCAGTGTGGGTCGCATCCCAGCCCCTTTTTTTAATTGCTATGGTAAGAAAACCACCCACGCAATTCCCTTGAGAGTCCTTTCTGCATCTTTCTACATTATTATCTGTATAACAACATTTATTTGTAGTCGATATCTCTACTGGTTCTTGAGCTATAGACGACTAAAAAACGTCGCGGACATATGGACGTACAGACGTACGAACGTACGTACACCCGCACGCACATACATATGTACATCTCTCTAAAAATAATTTTTTTAGATCCTATTGACCTTGAAACGTCGAGAAATGTCAAATTGACAAATGTTCAATTTGACAAATCGGACCGATTGCAATAACTTCCTCTGGGAAGTTAAAAAGTGACATATTGAGGAAGGAGATGCTTTCAAAGAATTTGTCTTGGATTTTTTTAAGCACAAAATAAGACAATTCTAAATATTAACACAGCCACCTAAAAATGGGCCTTAGCTCCAAATATCTGCTAATACAAATCCGGATCATTTTAATGAATTTCAAGGTTTTAAAGAGTTTCAAGGATTTCATTAAAGCAACGTTGCTGGTGATCGACTGGAATGAATTCATGTGGATTCGGATTTCGACAATACTACAAACAAAGAATAAATTGTTTTAGTTTTGTGGAAAGCGATTTAATGTTGTAAACTGTAACTGTAAAATGTGTATCATATTTTTAATGAATTTTAACAATTTCAATGCGTTTGTTAATAATTGTTACTTGTAAAAAATCAAAAAAATACGCTATATTGGATACCAATTACCATAAATTAATTTTCTTATGTCTTGCTTTAAACTTTAACAAAATATTCATAACAATATTTTGTGTGAAATAAATAATTTTAAGTCTATATCTTTCTTCATTCTCCTAATAATTGAGTCGAAAACCATTGTTTTTGTACGTTTTCGTGTTATATTAAAAAAGTTGTCAGTTGAATTTTTCTAAACAAATTACCAACAACATTTTGCATTGATTTCAAATCCATTTTTGTTAAGGAGATTTTTAGTTATTTTAGTAGCATTTCTTGAAAGTTTTTATTTTTTATATAAACAACTACTAATTGGATTTTTCTAAGAAAATTTAGCACACAATGAAATCAATTTGAAGTCAATACCTTCATTTAATTACTTTATTACTTAATTAATCGACAACCGAACACCAATTTTTACTAATTTTGCGATTGTAATTGTTATACAAAAACTAACTGTTGGATTTTTATAAAAATTTTACAGAATGTCGAAAACAATATTTTCTATAAGGTGAAATGAGTTTGAAGGCAATATTTTTATTTTTTAAAAGGATATTTGAATCGAAAATCTATTTTTACCAAGTTTTAGTAATGTTTTTTTATCTTTTCGTTTTTTGTAAAAAAAACTGTCAAATAGATTTTTTTTAAAACTTTAAAAACCTTAAAACATCAAATTGAAATGTCAAAATGTTCAATTCGATAAATCAATAACAATAACTTCCTATAGGAAGTTAACAAAAAAAAAACGTTCAACTCGAATATTTTAAGAATACAAAAAAAAAAATAAAATGACCTTTTTTACTTTTTCTTTAATTTTCTAAGAAATTCAACTGATACAGCTTAAACTTTAATTATTGATGATAAATTTCCAAAGTTCCTAAAAACGCAAGATTTGACTTATAACCAACAAAAGATAAGTCAAAAGGACATCCTCTGAATTGCGCCAACTACTCTGCTGAACATCGCATATAAGATCCTTTTGCAGTATGATGATAACGTCTGAAGCCGTTCGCCAACAACCTGATAGTGTCCTTAGACCAGAAAAGTCCACCATTGAGCAAATATTCACATTACCGCAGGTATTGGAAAAATCCCAGGAATCCCATCTCTTTATCGATTTCAAATCCAAGTATGACAGCTTCTATATGAAAGAACTTTACAGAGCAAAGTATAGTTTTGGCATCCCTGTCAATCTTATCCGTTTGTGCAGAATGACGATGAAGAATGTGCGCTGCTCTATTAAGGTCGGAAAAGATCTCACCGATGTATTTGATATCAAAAAAGGTTTTAGACAAGGTGTTGCACTGTCATGCGACTTCTTCAACAATGCTTATCAAATTACTCGAAAACGACGATTATATTGACATATTTAATAGATTAAAGCTCGATGTCAGTGAAGCGTTTTTGAGGATTGCAACGGAAACGGAGAAGATGGGTTTAGTGATCAATGAGGGCAAGACCAAGTATATGCTGTCATCAAAAATGGACATTGAACGACGACGCGACGTGACGTCTTGGGCAAAACAGCACCATGGATAGCTATAACTTTGAGGTGGTTAAGGACTTTGTCTATAAATTAAGACAACGACACCAGCGCTGAAATTAAACGAAGAATAACTCTTGCAAATCGCTACTTCTATGAACTTAGAAGGCAATTGAGTAGTAAAGTCCCCTTTTGAGCATCTAAAACCACCATCTATAAGTTGCTCATCATCCTAGTTCTCATTTATGGCGCTGAGGCTTAGACCCTATCAAAGAAAGATGAGAAGGAAGAAGCGGAGGAGAAGATATAACGACGAACTGTACGGGCTGTACAGTGAGGTGCAGGGAATTAACTTCACGGGAACTACCTTCACATGGGAACTAACTTCACCACTAGTGGGAATTAATTTCACTTTTTTTTGGTGAAGTTATTTCCCACTGAAGGCGGGAAATAATTTCATCAGAAAATTGTGTGAAGTAACTTCCCACCTACGATTTAAATATCTGAAAAAATATCAAGCGTTGAATTGGTGACGTGAAATAGTACCAAATGAAATAACACCAAATTTCAAATTTGGCCTTATTTCGTTGTTCAAAACGAAATAAAACCAATTTGGCTTTATTTTGATTTATAAAAAGAAATAAGGCCAACAAAATAATGCAAACAACGCCGATTTTTAAAGTTCACTTTTTTACATACAAAACACGCAAAAATGGTTGATTTATTGTCTAGAATAGCTACTTTTGCTAAAAAGTTTTTTTGAATTGATAGCACGGCGTACTAACAGCTAGGTATGTAAGGGGGGGCATGCTGCCCCCCTGCAACCCCCCTGCTTGGGATCACTATAGGATTTGGGGTGGGTGAGAGTTTGGGTATATGCAAAGAACTTTTGCATTTGAGAACTAAAATCAAAGAAATTCCCAACAAAAAAAAAAGCAAGTATGGCTCACAGTTATGAAAGAATCACTCGCCCCCACCCCAAATCCTATAGTGATCCCAAGCAGGGGGGTTGCAGGGGGGCAGCATGCCCCCCCTTACATACCTAGCTGTTAGTACGCCGTGGTATCAATTCAAAAAAACTTGTTTTAGGCTCCAATTTCAATCGGGCAACAAGTATCTGTCATTTTTCAACTTCAACTTATGTTAACTTCACATGAAAGTGAAATTGATTCCCACAAAAAAGTGAAATTATCTCCCACCTTCAGTGGGAAATAACTTCACAAAAAAAAAGTGAAATTAATTCCCACTAGTGGTGAAGTTAGTTCCCATGTGAAGGTAGTTCCCGTGAAGTTAATTCCCTGCACCGTACAGTGACACTGACCTTGTGTTAAAGAATAAAAGTCCAACGACTTAGATGGCTAGGTCATGTAGAGCAAAGAGACATCAACGCTCGAGTCCGGAATATCTTCGATTCCAATCCAGGTGGGAGAGGACCTCAACCAACATGGCGTACGAAACTGGAGACAGCTAGCTAGTATTCCCGGGCACCAATGGGAAGTTATAAAATTTAATTTATTTCAATTATTATTTAAAAAATTAGTTTGAATAATTTCTTTTCGTTATTTGGGTTAAATGGTATTTCAAGTTGGCAAATGGTAAAATATAAACAATTAAAGAAAATCAGCCAAGTTATTTTTTTTTATTTTTTTTTTACTACACAGTATTTAAGTTATTATATTACCTAGAAATATTTAATTTTATTTCTTAATTTAATCCTTACAACTAACTAATGAATTATTTTATTCACTAATAAGTCATCGTTTTATATCAAATCAATCATTATGTTGCAATAAACCAAAAGATGGTATGTTAATAACAAGACATTGATTACAATGCTTTCGTAAAGCAAGGAACTTCTTTTTCGCAATAGCTACTACAAAAGTCAAACCATCATCATCCAAGCATATACCTAACCTACCTACTTTGTCATATGTCTTTAACTCTGTCACCTCAGGGAGATGTTACACATGATGTGGTGGGTATACAAGAAAAAAAAAACATGGATTAATAAAACGACGAAACGAAACAATTTTAAATAAAAATAAAAACAAAACAAAACAACACATTAGTTGATTTTGTTGCGATATCAAAAATCATATGTACATATGTAATTTAATAATATAAGAGTTAATATAGACTCTAAGAAAATACGTACATGTATGTATATTCCAATCAGTGATTTTGTAGTCCACAAAACCATGCCCATTGCAAAGTGTCGGAACTTTATTATAACAACAATGATTTTGGTCAATATCTTTAACAAGACCCATAATGTATTTGTTATTTTTTCTTTTCCTATTACATATTCATATATACCTAACATAGATTATTATTATTAAACAAGGTGTACAATAACCAGACTTAATATAGGTCTACTCTCTTGGTTGTTTCACGATGTATTATGTCTTCAACCTGTCTGTTGGCTAATTTTTATTTTTCTTATTATTATTATTTTTTTTGTTAACTTTTCCTTAATCGAGAAACTCGTGTTTACTTCAGTTTAAGGTGCTCAATTTAACGGTCAATGCATTGAATATGCAAGCGAAGTTTCCTTTCAAATGAAATGGTGAAATATGAAAAAGGCAAGTTTTTCGCTCAGCTCTTTTGTTTTTGTTTCGTTTATTTTATTTAGTTTTTGTGCTATTTCTTTTTTCAGTGTTATGGTTTTTTCTTCCGTCATATATGAAATAGTTTTATGCTAATTGGGTAGAGTTTTATCATTTTTGTCACAAAATTATCTGCAAATACCAGATTGTATGTGGTATGAGAAGTGCTAAATTTTCAACACAGCATGACAGGTTTTGACTACTTGCAATTTTTTTTTTTTGAATGCGTATATGCAAATGTAGATTGTATAAAGTCGAATATTGATTGCAATAAATTATGTCTTACATACAACTAAATTTTTGTAGATTTTTTGTTACGATATTGCTGAGTGTCTAGATACTAATAACTGATAGAGATGTGAAGTAAATTTGTTGCTATCTCTATATGGATAGTGTTTGGAACATGCATTTTTAGGGATTTATTTTATTACAAGAAAATATTGTCTGTGAATTTTGTGGATATAAATAACTATTGAGCAGAAATATCCGTCACAACTAAAGGCATACGATTTGATTTCTTCTTTTCTTCTTACTGACAATATAATAATCTTAAAAATATTTGCCAAATTTTAATGACTGTTGTTTAAATAAGTTTTTTTCTATATCTTTTTTCCATAATTATCAAGAAATAATAGATGAAAGATGTGAACACAAATAAAAAGCAACAAACAGAGAGAAATTTTACGAATTATGAAAAGGTAATAATTTTCAAATTTTGCGTAACAATTTTTTCACTTGGAATTCTTTTTTTTTTAAATTCAATTGTTATGATTGTTTTGATTTTAATTAGAGACAAATCTCACGAGACGTGATGGAATAGTTAAAGATGGAATATAAAGATTATTATATTCAAATATTTTTAAATAAGATATTGAATTTTTAATACATTAGCTCGTATTTTGTCACACAATATGCGAATACTGGGCCTGTATTGCGTAAAACCCAAACCCATTAATCATTTCTTTTAGCAATCCAGAACTCTGTATTAATACTAAAATAGGAATTAGATTTGAATATTTGTATATGTTCTTCTCTTTACATTAATCATTTCTAGCTTAATATGAGCTTAGATACATTTTTGACTCACTGATTCAACTCTGTCTTATGTTTTTAAAAATATTATTTATGCTATACTTTATTTATTTTACTTTGTTCCCATGCTTATTATAGATCAGATCATCCTTTAAATTAAGAAATTCAGTTAAATAAAACAAAAATCTCCTACAGTTAAATTCATGATATTTATATGTAAATGAAATTCATTCATAACTCAAATCACTATATTTATCTACATATAATTTATGAATAAACATTTTAAAAAAAAATATTAAAATTCAAGGGAAAGGTCAAACTAATTTGCACTAAAAAGAGACTTAGGCAATATCAATACAATTAAAAATATCAATTTCGTGACTAGTGGCGAGTTTTTTTGTTTGTATTAATAATAAAAACATTTGATCTAAGCTCCTTATAGTTGTTGTATAAGATAATTAAAAGTGTTTACTAAAAACAGGCAAAACAAAACACCCCTTATTAAATAAAAGAATAGTGTTATGAATGAATAAAATCTTCTAATTGAGAGAATCAAAACATAAATTATCACGCTATGATCATTCAAAAATTCAATGGGATTCTATCCCTACACACACAAAATATAGCCAAAATAAAAATTTATATTTATCGCCAAAAGCAGATAATTAATCGTGCGTATATCTTTAATCACAATAAACTGTCCAAGATGGGTCTATATTATTTAAATCACCTGAGGCTAGATAACGAAGAAGACAAAAAAGTTGCACGCAATTTTTAAATATACAAATTAAAAACTAAAAAAAAACATGTTGACATAAGCACGCAAAGAACTGGGTTCAAAAGTTTTTTTTTTTTATTTTCAAAAATATCGTATTTCTTAAAATGACTCATTTAGAATATTTCTTAAAAGTCACTTAATATGTAGAAGTAAAAAAATATAGGTTTGGCTGCCAGTTGAGGGAAGGTTTTAAAAACGAAGCTTTTTTGTGGTTAAAATTGAATTAATTGATCTCTTATCAAACATGTTTTATAGACTAAAAACAGTAATAAACTGAAACATTATAATAAATTTATTTATGCATATAAATATATTTTCAAAATAGTCAAGCCTCAAATATTGAAAGAATAACAAACTTAACCCAATAAAATGACTATATGGGAGTTTTTGAAGTTACTCATCTTTTTTATTATAATATGAAGTTAAATTATTTGAAAATTTGGAATATCATAAATAAGTAATTTAAACTACTTTAGATCACCTGCTATATAGATCTAAAACATTGTTCCTCCATAAACCTTTCACAATAATTTTTACTATGTATCTTTATTCGTTGAAATTTAACGAACGTTTAGATACTTTATTATTATTTTTATTTAAAAACTGAGGAAAAATGAGACTAAGATGCGACCCATATATTGATAAATTCCCATTGGTGGTCTTAAAAATGTTGTAAGCTGAGTTACAATTGCAAAACTTGCGAGGTTAAACATATTAAGTAGAATTTTTTGCAAAAGATACGATACTTAAATCTGTTTTGTTTATAAAAACTTATTTATGTCTAAAACACAATTTATAATCAAATAAAATTCGGTTGACAAAAACATCATTGTTTTTCTCAAGATTACTATTAAAAATAAAAGCTCTCAATAGATCCTCTTAATTTAAGCAAATTTTAAAAGCAATGTTTTTAAAAATAAGATCAATCCGAAGTAAATAGTATCATTAATTTTCAAGACATTCGTGGTAACAAAAATTATTAAATTCTAGCATTTTTTGATAAAAAAAATAAACTGTCTATTTTTAATTTTTCAAAATTTTACTAATTGTTACCATTTTAATTATATTAAAGACACAAAAACAACACCCGAAGGAGTATGTGCTGCGACCTTCGTTGAGTTCAACTACCTAACTAAGCTGGTCAACGGAATCTCAGACGTGGACGGTCGAGCAGAAAACACTCTTGACTTGTTTCTTACCTCTGACCCTTGATAATTACACTATTAGTGTTCTATCTATTTTAGGCACATCTGACGATTGTGTTGTATCAGCAAATTTCTCGTGTCAAAACTCTCCAGTTAGAGCTAGAGCTTCTAAGAGAATCGTTTGGCAATACGAGAAAGCCAAGTTTGATTGTGCAGGGAATGAGAACATGAATACAAAACATCAGAACTTAGGAAAAGGCATGGTTCGATGCGCTTTTTTTCTGAGGAGGTGTTCTTTAACGCTGGCAAAACCACTGAGTAAACTTTTTCATATGTACAGCCAGCACCAAAAAAGGCGAATTCTCTTCATCCTCCAATATTCGACCGGTTGTATTTACTTCCCTTCTTTTCATGGTCATGGAAACGCTGATGAAATATCACCTTCTCGAAGATAGAAAGCTTCTTCATTACCGACAGTACGGATTTCAAAGCAATAGCTCCACTGGTGATCCAATGGTTCATCTCACCGAACAGTAGAGTAAATCTTTACACCGTTTTGAAGAAAGTAAGATTATTGCACTTGATATTTTAAAAGCATTTGATAGGGTTTGGCATTAGGATCTCTTATTGAAAATGCGTTTTTTCGGTTTTCATGAATCGCTCCTTCATTGGATTAGTAATTACCTTTCGGATTGTTCAATACAAGTAGTATGGGATGGGTTCTAGGCTTAAAATTACAAAAGAAATGGTGGTATGCCCCAGGGCTCTGTTCTATCTCCAAAACTCTTTCTCATTTTTATTAATGACCTCCTGTCTGCAACTTCGAATCGAATACATTGTTTCGCTGACGATAGTACTCTTAGCTTTTTATATTCGTTTCCAGGTTCACATCCCTCTTCTTCAGACATGTTAGCTCATTTAATTACGATCTAAACAGCATTTTAAAATGGGGAATAAGAAACCTCGTGGAATTTAATACTTTCAAAAACCTAATGCTGTCTTATATCGTTAAAGCGAGGTATACCTTGTCATTATCCATGGATGTCACTTGCATCAATGAGACCGAATACCTCGATATTCTCGGTATGTGTTTTACCAACCACCTCCGATGTCGCCAAAAATACCGCAAGAGTTTTGAGTTTCATAAGGCGATGCAAGAATTTTTCCTTTTTATTTGAGCTTAAGTTACCAATTCAATGGTTAAAGGTAACTAAGATATAACGATTAATTGTTTTTAATTTGTTGACAAAACTCAGTTAAAATGGTTTATCCAGGGGGGTCGTAGGGGTCATGATTACCCCTGGCAAATTATTTCTTTTAATTGCGTAAGTGGATAAGACCCCCCTTATATTTTTAATTATTTATTTTTTTAAATATGAAAATAAATTTTTTATTTTACTGCTTTAAACGTTGTTACTAAAAGTACTACTTTAAAGTCAGGACTGAACCAAGATCATAATATTAAACGAAAATAAAGACATATTCCAATTGCTCAGCACAAATTCATCAACTTTTGACCAATGAACGATCCCTGGGAGAACGTTGTTTGAGCCATAAAGCTTATGAGTTAAGTTTTATAAGTAAAGATTTCATCTAAAGATTTGTTATTAATTTAACGATATTCACCGAAACGCGGTTTGCTGTCAAAAACAACTTAAATCTTGCGTGAAATACACTAAAAACCCTCTAAACTATTGTATTTTAACACTTAAATATAGCATATTTATAAAACTGTTGGAATATTGGAATGCTTTCATATACAGGGAGTCGTACAAATTAAATAGTTAGACCATATCTTTCTAGACAAAAGTATTCTAAGATAATCTAATGACTTAAGTTGTCCCTTTAGCCCTTTAAATATGTAAAAATAAGGTTAATATACACATTATTTTATTTAAATTTTATCAGCCTCCTTTAAAGAGTCGGCGATCAACAACTCCACCCCCCCCCATTTAAAGTTTGGATCCGCCCTTGCTTAGTTCTGTTCTTATTTATATGAATTATACATAAATATTTTTGCCTAAAATTATAATTAATCCTGTATTGGAAAAATGAAAATTGACATTTAATGGACGTGTCTAAAACAATTCATAAACGGACCTTTTATGACATTTATAGACGTTAGATGAACCTAGAATAAAATTAAATTAGCTATTTTGTGATTTTAACTTTGTTCTAATATTATACTAAAAGAAAACATTAACATCTTACGCAAACGAAAACAATTTTGCATCATTACCTATGATTGTTCTCTTCTTTTTGCATTCCATATTGAAGGTCTTGTATTTTATTCTCCAAAAGTCTTTAAACTAATTGCGCTTGCAATAAATTAGTTTTTTTTTAAAATATTACTAATTTTTAACAACTTCTTTTTTTGACAGTGATCTCATCCTACCAAAGTTCATTGCATTTAAAATTTTATTACAAAAGTTTATACGTAAAATTGTAAGCAACAATAATACAAATATAGGTACTAGTATAATATTTTATTTGATTTAACCTTTTATGGTTTTGAGTGTCATCGTTCTGTTATTATTGAGATATAACATATGATAAAAAATAAACGCGTTTCCGTTTTCTTGAAAATGTCATTTAACATACAAACCTCCAAAGTTGATTCACCTAATTTTCAGGTTAATAATTATACTCGTAATAATTATCGATCGTTGATCCAAACAATTTCACAAACCAATCCATTCAATTGAATGAATTATATTTGAAAATAAGCATGAACCCCGAATTTGTATTTTAAATACCGATTGTTAAACAATATTTTTATTAAAGTGACCTCAATAAATTGAACACAGATCGCTAATATACAAACAAAAATATAAGTGATTGGGTTAATCGTACAAGGACCTTTGTGGGTTATTGGTACTCTTTAGTTGATGACCTTTTTTCGACCACAAGGACCAATGACATTTGTAACAATAAGTATAAATTATATACAAATTTTGAACACCTCCAAATAAAGCCTCTCAAATTTCACTTGTAATGAATGACCCAATGAAGATGAGCTGAAGGACTTGTATGTTAATAAGATGAGAGTTTTGAAATAAAATAATTCTTGATTTAATAAAGGTCATAGTTTTAATGGATCATGTGTTTTTTTTATGACACACTAACAATAAATTATGCATAACTAATTTCAGTTGTCATTGTTATTGTTATCTGTTTTTTTTTTTTTTTTTTTGAATATTATTGAAATAAAATTTGTTAAGATTGATTTTGTTAACAAATTTGTGTGGCCATTGAAATCATAAAATTACGATACAACGCAAAAGTTCTTTGACACCAATTCTAAGAAATTTGTGATGTTTTTTTAGTTTTTGTGTTTTCTTCTTTTGTTTTTTTTTTTTTGATTTATTTTCATGTAAATTTATAACTACAACTTTTTGTATGTTTGAATAAATTAAATTAAAAATTAAAAGTAAGTTTTTGTATTATCTAATTTTTTTTCTTTAACTATAAACAATCTCAACTAAAAAATAATGAAGTAGAAAGGTTTTTTTTTTGTGAAGCAAGCAAATTTAATTTAATGTATAATAAGTTAGCAACAGTCAATTTTGAACTCAATTAAAAGTTAATGATGCGGTTTTAGGATTTTAATGGTTTAAATTTGTCACATAATTTATTTAACGTATATTTGATGACAAAGTTTACCAAATTGAATAAAATGTAATTCGGTATGCCTATATTTAGCGCATTATGATTTCATTAAAAACTTGCGATAGTATTTTTGTAATCAGTGAAATGTATGCAAAATAAATAGAATTCTGGTTCACATACAAATTTATATCCCTGGAGGTTTCAAATTTGTTTTTTTTTTTATCATTTAAAGTTCGAGTGAAATTAAAATATTCGTAAATGCCTTCTTTTTTTCATGGCAAAATTCTTATGCTCAAGATAGCATTAAGAAAAGAAGATAGTTCTGGAATATTGCAGTGAAAGCTTACGATTCGGTGTGGTCTGGTAAAATATTCCACATTAGCGTAGTACTGCTAAAGAACAAATTTCTCTAATTGTTGGAGCGTGTTTAGGGTTTAATAGTTTACGGATATATTCCATATAGCTATTCCACAAGACCATATTCTATTAAAAACGGTAGAAAAGAGTGAGATAAAAGATATCACGACAGAGGCGTTTAATGCGACGTAAATAAATCAACGATGTAAGCATGAGTGGAAACTTGAGAAAGACGCAAATGTGTGTTGCGTAATTCAGTACATCGTTTGTTATTGGTGTAGCCAATAACGTCGTCTATTTTTAAGAACACAGTTTGTATGTACTTTTTTTAAACCTTACCTAAAAGCTCAATGTACAGTTCTTATCTTAGACCTCTGTCATACGTGACAGTTTGTCCGTACGGTTCAATTCAGTAGAATAACGTAGACAACCAAGAAGGCAAAGCCACGGTCGCTATATATTCCAGTCGCTAAGACGGCTGTTTAAAATTGACCGTACAGTGTAAATGCAGCAGTTGCTTTTAATGGTTTATTTGCTAGTACGACTTCATCTGACTTGGTTTGCATCTGGGCAAAGCTCAAGGGGAATACAATCCTATGAACTTAACAGTTTTAAACATATTTTATTTTAAATTTTGAAAATTAATTTCGAACATATTTTTGAAGCGCCTCATCTGTCGAACTATCAGTCATTATTCTTTCCCATCATGGATTAGCCGTGCATATAAGAAATGATGTTTTCCAACTTTAGCCACAGTATGGTTTAGCTCTAGCACAAACTTTAACTTTATGTGGTTCAAATTCACAATAATTAAGCACAAATCTGGACAAAAATTCAACTTTTAACAGATTTTATGCTCTGTCTTACTCCATCCAAAGCATTGTTGCCCAATTTCCCCACACTGAAATCTTCAATTGAGGTGATTTCCATGTAGACAATTTTTCTTGGCTTCACTTTTCTGGCCAGAAAACACTCGAAGGAAGGTATGCTGAAGTTGTTGCTGAGTTAAAAATCAATTAACTCTGCTTGTTGAAGAGTCAACTCGAATTCCTGACGTTGTAGGCCAATCCGCCAACACCCCAGACTTGTTTCTTACTTCTGACCCTAATAAATACACAATCAGTGTATTACCGCTTCTAGACACATCAGACCATTGTATCGTATCTGCAAAGTTCTCAAGTCAAAAAAAAACAGTTAAAGAAAAAACTCCTATGAGAACTGTTTGACAATATCACAGAGCCAAATGGGACGGTCTCAACGAATTATTCAGGAACTTTAACTGGTCACAATACTTTCTCGATAGTGACGTTGAATTCAGTGCAGATATGGTTACAAACTTAATTCTTTGTGTAATTAATGAATTGTGAATCAATCAAACTAAAAAAAAAACTCATGGTTTGATTAGAGCTGTAAAAAGGTTATTAGGATCAGAAATGTAATTTTCCGGAATTATAAAGCCAACCTCTCTGAGGAAAACCGGAATAAGTTTAAACAAACTAAAAAGACATGTAACGGACAATGTCCCAAAGATCGAACAAATTTCACCCTTTTGTAAGCTCGGTTGATAAAGCCAATTTGCTTACAGCACGCTACCAGAGATGTCATGAGTCCTCGTGTTTTTAAAAGCGCAAACGATTTTATGGAAAGAATGTTCTTCCGTACTGGTACCGTTGCTAGACATTCACAATCCACTATCCTATTCTACTGGTCTCTTTCTGAGTGGATGGAAAAAAGCATTTTACGTCTCTTATTTAGAAGATCATAGAAACGCTGATTAATTATCAACTTAAGAAATATCTCGAGTAACGAAAACTTCTTAATGACCGGCAGTATGGTTTTCATAGCAATAGCTTTACTAGTGATCTGATGGCTTATCTCACCGAATAGTGGAACAAATGTGTACATCATTTTGGAGAAAGTAAAATTATTAAAGATTATTAAGGATTTGATTGCGTTTGGCATCAAACTCTCTTATCGAAAATGGGTACAATTGGTATTGATGAAGTTCTTCTTTGTTGGGTTAGAAATTACCTTTCGGACCGTTCAATTCAAGTAGTATTGGACGGGTTCGAATCTGATATCCACAAAATAAAAGCTAGTGCGTTTTGTCTCCGACACTCTTCCTTATTTTTATAAATGATCTTTTGTCTGGAACTTCTAACCCATTGAATTGTTTTGCTGATGACAGTACGCTCAGGAGACTGAACAGCTTTCAGTTCTAGGAATGTGCATCACAAATCACTTGTTGTGGAGTGACATATTCGACATCTCCAAAAATGCTGCTAAGTGTTTAAGTTTTTTCCGACAATCTAAGAAGTTTTGTACCTCTTCTGATTTAGCTAAAATTTACAAAGCTTTTATTCGTCCAAAACTCGAGTATAATTCTCATATTGGAGCTAGTGTCCCAATAATGTACTTAAAGCTTTTGGACAGAATTGAAAAAAGAGCTTTGAAAATGACCGCCTAGGTCGTTCAATTTCAGAGACATTTTCTTCTCTCAAACACCGCCGCCACCGCCGCGCCACAAGGTTTCATGCCTATCATTGTTTTATCGATATGTGTAGTGTGCACAAACAATGCTCTAGTAAAATAGCCAGTTGTATTCCTCCCATCAAACAATTCAACCGTAATACCCATACTTCTAGGAATATTCAACAGTTTACCCTTGAGCCCAACTTTGGACGTAATGTCAAGTATAGGGATTCTTTCTTTATCCGCACTAGACGAGTGCAGAATTTAGAATGCTCAATGTTTCCCACTCATTACAATGTGCAGAAGTTCAAAACCAATGTTCATCGTTTTCTTCTTTCTAATCCTATCCACCCTTCCTAATTGCTCACACTGTGTTTAATCATTGTAAGGGTACTCATAACCCCTTTAGTGCGCGCTCAATATACAAAAAAATTTACTGTTGTATGTTTTCTATGTTTTTGTTAGCTGCTTTGTAAAGTTCACATCAAATGGGCGAAGAGCCGAAGAAAGCCCCGGAAAGGGGGGTAAACTGTAGTAACTAATAAAACTTTAGTAATTAATAAATAGTCATTAATTTATTCGTCAATTAATAGCAACAATTTGACACATTTAGAGCATTGTTTTCGGATATCTTTATTCATTTTTGTAAGCCCTTATGACGCACGTACAGAAAAAGACCCTCTCTTGCGTCATTATAGCCTCAAGAAGACAATAAATAAACTATAATACCTATTACAACTTCGTATATTAACATCCATAAACCAGTTTCTAAACGTTTACATTAATTTTCGAAGTGACTTGAAAAATTAATTGTATAAATGTTTAAAATTATGGGAACATTGATTTTATTTTAACCAAAACAAGAGCTTTTCTTTAATTAAAATAAAAGACAACAAAAAATATTTGTTTTTTCCCCCGCAAATATTTTGTGAATTTTAAATATTATTCAATCCAAAACTATTTTGAGTTAATGGTCTTATATCACGAATATTCAAAGTTGATTATTTAACATTTTTTGTTCAATATTAACTGCTTGTCTCCACTAACTAATAATTTCCTAATTGGTGTCTTCGCAGATTTCAACTTGTCAGTCATGATTATGATCATATTTTGTCTTTGGTCTACAGAAGAAGAAGTAAAAGAAGCAAAGACATCAAGCTAAGAAAATAATAAATCATATGAGTTTATGGTTTTTGACATATTTATTTCTACCACCTCATAATTCATTTATTTTTTTTTTTTTTAATTTATTGCAATGGCGAATAGAATCCATCTAGAGAGATGGGTAAAATATTATGACTTAAGGTTAAGACCACATCGAAACAAAACAAATGTGACAAGACTCAGAAAAGCATTTATCAATAAGTAACAGAATCGTGTTCTTTTTTATCTTTTTGGTAGATTTTGAAACTTATAAATGAATCAATTCATCAAACAAGGCTTGGATTGTTTTATTTATTTTTTAGATTTAAATTTTGTTTCTGCACGCGCCTTATTATCAAGATGTTTCTAACAAGAATATATATGTATGTATATTTTTTTTAAATTATTTTTTTTTTTTACAATTAATTTTTAGATAATAAAAAAGTGGGATTGTCGTTCGCGTTTGGCGTGACTTATTCAAGTTTTGAATAATTTAGGATTAATTATTTCCGATTTTTGTTTGCTGTTGCTGTTGTGGTTTTGTTTTGTCTGGTTTGTTTTTTTAATGACCGATCCCATGCAGATGTCCAAAATTTGATAGAGAATAAAATTATAAATAGAGCTCACACGACCAACGAGTTTATTTAATTATGCAAATTTAAAAGAATTTATTATTTTAGAATCTGAAATTAGTTACTATGTGAAAGGATGTTTTGTAAAAGGAAAGATTTTTTTATATTTCAATATCTTACGTGGTGTTTACATCAGATTCTTTCAAGGCGACTTATTTTGACGTTTAAGAAAAAAAATGTCTGCCTTACTTCTTTATTTCTTTTTAAAAAATAATGAAACCTCAAAAGACTCCAATATAAAATTATTATTGTTACTTATAAAATATTGGTGGTTCTCAGACTTCAGTGAAAATTCACAAATAAGTGACAAAAGGCAAACATATCGTAGAGACGACTGAATGTAGACTCTGCCGAAAACACTTTTCTGACACAAAATTTCATCTGCAGCAAAATGTCAAATATATCCGACAAATGTTATACCACTATATTTTGTAGATAAATTTTGTGGTGTAAAAATAAGTTACATTGTGAATACTCCTATTGTTTATAAATTACATAAAACTATAATATAATATAAATTAATAAGGTAATTAATTTTGTACATTCTGTCTATTTAAAAAATCATTTAAATCATTTTGTCTAAAGTAACATACGTTGCACAAGATGGCGGTGTTATAATTTTTACAAATGGCAACAAATGTCAATTCCATTTTGACATTTGTGAAATTAACATATGCAAATTAGATGTCAACATATTATTCAAATTGTAAACAAAAAAAAAACAATTCAAGATCACCAAATAAGACCTAAAATCATATGTTTATATTCTTTTTATAATGATACGAAAAAGCACACACATATTTTATGCAATGACATTCATTGTTATTCCAGAGAACTTTATTTGGCAACAAAATAATTTAATTTCAAAAAAGTCTTTCATTATTTAGAAGTAACAAAAGTTCCATCATTCACAATAGTGTTGTATAGTTGTTGTTGTTGGCTAGACTATGGTTAGGTTATAGGTAGGTAAATATGCGTGATCCATCACACTTTACCTACCTACGCAATTGATGAATACAATGCATTGTTTTAGTAATTTAAGTGTGAGAACTTAGTTTTTCTTAACATCGCATCATGACATGACATTTGTGTAACTGTCCTTGATTTTATTTGTATACTTGCTAAATTATCTATAGCTTTTATGTGCAACCCAATGACTTAATTTACAAAACGAATATCTACTTAGTTTAGTTAGGTTTAAACAAAATAGAGGATAATATAATTCAAGGCTAAGTGGAAAATAAGTTTAGTACAGGGTGGGCCGTTAATAAGTGCACTTTTTGTCTCGCTCTAACTCCCGAACGAAATAACCGAGACGCGAGGGGATGGTATCTCCTTGCAGCTCGAGATCTAAATTTTTAGTCGCAATGAGTCCGTTCACGGGCGAGCAGCGCGCTTTCTGCGTTCGCGCCTTTTATGAAAACAATCGCTCATACGTGACTGTTCGTCGGCTTTTTTGGGTAAAGTTTGGATTACGCAACATCACCGAGTGTCCAAGTACGAATGTAATCAAAAAATGGATCGTAACATTCGAGGCAACGGGATCAACGCAAAAACTTCGACCTACAGGACGCCCACGTTCCAGGCGGACTGCAGAAACAATTGAACGCGTACAAGCTTCTGTGCGCGAGGATCCAAGAAGCTCTACACGGAAACGCGCTGCGGCCCTGGGAGTACCCAGAACGACTTTACGTCGCATTTTACGGGATGATTTGAAGTTATACCCTTACAAAATTCAGATTGTCCAAGATTTGAAAGAATCCGATTTTGTTTCACGGTTCAATTTCGCAACAGAAATGTTACGGAGATTCCCTCACTTCAATAACATTATCTTCTCAGACGAAGCTCATTTTCATGTCAACGGATTTGTTAATCGACAAAATTGTCGATACTGGGGAACAGAAAATCTACGCTTAAAACATGGACGACCGTTACACTCTCCGAAAGTGACCGTTTGGGCCGGAATAGCCAAGTGGGGGATCATAGGGCCGTATTTTTATGAAGATCGATACGGGCGTAATGTTACTGTTAATTCAGAGCGTTATGTTTCGATGCTTAGAGATTTTTTAGCTCCAAAACTGCAAGAATCGAGTGGTTACACTATTCACACCTGGTTCCAGCAAGATGGCGCTACCTGCCATACAAGTAACGACTCTCTGGAGGTCGATAGAGAAATGTTTCCTCGAAGGTTGATATCGAGGAGGGGTGATATTGCTTGGCCACCCAGGAGCCCTGACTTAACGCCACCGGATTTCTTTTTATGGGGCTACCTCAAGAGTAAGGTTTACTCTAATAATTCTTCAACGACGGCTGAATTAAAAGCGAACATTGAAGAAGAAATCCGCTTAATCACTCCGCAACTTTTGACAAAAGTGTTCCAAAATCTCAGAGTCAGATTGGAAGAGTGCTGTAGGCTAAATGGACAATATTTGGATGATTTAATTTTTAAAAAATAAAAATTCATTTCGTTTTGTATAATTTAAAATAAATATTTCATTTAAAAGCGCTACAGTTGTATTAATATAATTTTTTTTTTTAAGTGCACTTATTTACGGCCCACCCTGTATAAAATTTGGGAGCGGTATTGGTCCATATGTTAGGAAAATATACATAGAAAGTTTTCTAAACCATATTTTTCTAATTTAAAATGAGATAAATAATGAATTTCCACCTAGAAAACTTGAGCAAATTAGTTTGTACATGTAACCTCGAAAATGTACATGTTTGTTGTTTTTCATTGGTAAAATAAATCAACTTTCCTTTTATTTTAATCTGTCAAAGTGTCGATTTCCCTTCTTTCGCTTTCCATATATATATAGATTTATTTCTGATTTGATATAGTTTGATAATGTGGTTTATAATTTATTTTATAATTTGTAGGCACTCAAGGGGTTATTGATACCCCTTATATGTTTATATTTAAACACAGTGCGAGCGTGAGAAAAATAGGGAAGGATTTAAGAGGAGGGAAAAACAGAGTTGGCCAAAGCATTCCACATTTTCGATGTGCGGTTTAAGAAAGAATCTCTGTGCGTGACAGTACGTCTGAAATTGAGTTCAAGGGTAAACTGATGGGAATTCCTGGAAGTGCCAGTATTATGGCTGAATTTTTTAAGGGGATAATTCAACATATAATAAAACATTGCGGCGGTGTTCTAGGGATGTAAATTTTCAAATCCCTTTTTTGAATTCTATCCAAGAGATTTAAACTTGTTTTTGGTACACCTGCCCAGATATGTTCTTTGGACGAATGAATGCATTGTAAATTACAACCAGATCAAAAGGGGTGAAAATTTTCATGCAACGTCCGAGAATTTCTAAGCACCTAGCAGCATATTTGGCAATGTCAATTATGTGATCATTCCATAAGAGACGATCAGTGACAAACATACCGAGTACTGAAAGTTGATTAGTTTCCTGGATGCACTTATGGAGTGGCATCTGGGGTTACGCTTTAACGATAGGAAACAGCATTGAGTTTTTGAAGCATTAAATTCTACACGGTTTTTGATTCACCATTGGACAATGCTGTCAAGATCGGAATTTAATATGCTTATCATACGCTGCCGTTGGTAGTGAATATCCAAAGAACAAGGATGTGAATGTATAAACAAATAATAAAAGCTGAGGGTGCAATCAAAGTGATTAGAAATGACATCGTTTATTAATACTAAGAAGAGAGTCGGAGACAAAACGGAGCCCTGGGGGACACCAGCATTTATTTTATGATTTTCATATTTAAAACCATCCTCTACAAGTTGTATTAAACGGTAAGAAATAAAATTTCTAAATTAAAAAAACAAAGAACTTATACAGCTTCATAAGTGCGAAAGAAGATTCGTCCCAGTTTATGTTTTCAAGTACAGGTGTGGAGTCATGTCATTCATTGGCAACATCGACAGCAAACTGTGCTGCAACCGAATTGGCGTTATTAATCGACCTTACAAAAGGGTGTCATAAGAAACGAGCTTAAGAACCGACGATGAATGACATAGTGTTGCGTACGTTCTTTACAAATAACCAAAAATTTGTATTTGCCATAATTTCTTGTCATGCAAAAATTTGGTTCGTCGAATATGACCGTTACAGCTTGTTTGAACTTATTCCGGTTTTCTTCGGTGGGGCTGGCTTTATAAATCCGGAAACTTACATCTTTCATCCTAACCTCTTTGTAGCTCAAATCAAAGCATGAATTTTCTTTGGGTTTGATAGATTTTACCCTATTCGGGATAAAATTTCTCACTCCACAAAGAATTAAGTTTGTAACATATCTGCGCTGGAATCCACGTCACTATCAAGGAATCATAGTGACCAGTTAAAATTCCTGAAGAATTCGTTGAGACCGTCCCATTTGGCTTTCTCATATTGCCAAACAGTTCTCATAGCAATTTTTTATTTTACTGATGTTTTTTGGTATGAGAAATGAGCACATATGACACAATGGTCTGATGTGCCTAGAGACTATAATACACTGATCACATATTTATTAGGAGCAGAGGTAAGAAACAAGTCTAGAGTGTTGGCGAACTGCGGACTGCAACGTCAGAAAGCCGATTGGCTCGTCAACTAATTGAATCAAGTGGTTTAACTAAGCAAAAATCTCGACATACCTTTCATCGGGTGTTGTGTGACCAGAATAGCACAGTCACGAAGAATTGTGTATATTGAAGTCGCCCGTAAACCACATATAATTAAAATTTGTGTTGATACACTGACCATATTGTGGCAGAAGTCTATAGGCAACATAATTCCGTACTTATATGGCTAGACTATGATGAGAAAAGAACAAAGGCAGTAAACAATAACTGCGAAGTGTAAACTCCGAGTGATTGGTGGTTTCTCCAACCTGACTCTCGCTTAGGGCTAAAACAATAGGAACGAAAATTTAGTCGGCTATTGATTGTAGATGATACAGATCCGAGAATCTTTAACTGGGCTCACAGGTCAGTATTGGAAGAGTCATGGTCTTTTAGTCTTAAATTTCTGGATTTAAAAGTGTGATAAGCAATTATAAGTTTTCAGAAAGTTATTAATATTGGAAATATGTTCATCAGTGAATTTTAAGTGGTAACACAAAAATTTACGATGACTTTTTTTTTTCAAAGAAGCGATTGTCAGTGTGATTGTCAAAATTTCATTCATATGCAAAGTAAAAAATGTCGAACATTTCAAGGTCTTTCAATATAGTCAGCTTATGTCAGTTATACTATGAAATTGTTTCATATGTACATACATATGTATGTCTCACAATGGTGTGAGACAGAAGACAGTTTAACTTTTCAGATTTCATTGTTCATCATTGTCATACTAAGATATACATTTATAATATCGAATCCAACATTTTAACAGTGAAATGTTAAATTTTGGGCTAAATTTTGTGAATTTCGTAAACGGACAGTTTTTTTTTAGGAAAAGGTGTTTGGATATTCTTATAGTTTTTTTTTTTTTATAATTAGCGAACACTAAAAGGGTTTTGTATACCTTTAATATGCCAAAGACAAAGTGTGAGCATTAGGAAAAGAGGAAAGGGTTGGATAGGAGGTGTCGGTGTACATTGATTTTAAATTTCTGAACATTGCAATGACAGGGAAAGATAGAGCGTGGCAAGGCGTTCCACATTCGCGTAGTACGGCTAAAAACAGAATCTCTGCACTTCATAGTACGGCCGAAGTTGAGCTCAAGGGTAAACTGATGGCCATTCCTAGAAGCGCGGGTATTACGGTTAAATTGTTTAAGGGGAGGAATGCAACTGGCTATTTCACTAGAGCATAGTCCGTTAAAATAACGGTAAAAAAGGGTGAGGCAAGAAACCTTGCGTCGATGTTCGAGTGACGTAAACGAGTTGATGATGTTAATGTCACCAATCATTTTAAAAGCTCTTTTTTGAATACTGTCCAAGAGGCTTAAATAAGTTACTGGAGCACCAGCCCAGAGATGAGAGTTATATTCAAGTTTCCGACATATATAGGTTTTGTAGATTGTAGCCAGATCAGACGGAGAGAAAAATTTCTTGCAACGTCTCAAAAAACCTAGACATCTTGCGGCATTTTTGGCGTATGTGATCGCTCCACAAAAGGTGGTTGCTGATGCACATTCCGAGGATGTCGAGATTTTCCGTTTCGTTGATGCAAGTCCACTCATAGATAGTGGCAAAGAAGGTTTATCTCGCTTTAACGATGCAAGACAGCATTGCGTTTTCGAAGCATTAAATTCCACACGATTTTTTATTCCCCATTGTACAATGCTGTGTAGGTCGAAATTTAATGAGCTTATCATATTTTGCCGTTGCAGTTCCACATCCGAAGAGGAGGGTTGTGAGTCTGGAAACGAATATGAAAAGCTAAGAGTGCTATCGTCAGCGAAACAATGTATTGGATTAGAAGTGGCAGACAGGAGATCATTTATAAAAATGAGGAAGAGGGTCGGAGACAAAACGGAGCCCTGGCGCACACCAGCATTTATTTTATGAGTTTCAGACTTGAATCCGTCCAAAACAACGGACGGTTCGAAAGAAAATTTCTAATCCAACGAAGAAGAGATTCGTCGATACCGAAAGCACGCATTTTCGATAAGAGAGCAAGATGCCAGACTTTATCAAATGCCTTTGAAATATCAAGTGCAATAATCTTACTTTCTCCAAAACGATGATGTAAAGATTTGTTTCACTGTTCGGTGAGATGAACCATGAGATCACCAGTGGACCTATTGCTACGAAAGCCGTATTGCTGGTCATTAAGAAGCTTCCGTTCCTCAATATATTTCTTAAGCTAATAATTAATCAGCGTTTCCATGACCTTAGAAAGAAGGGACGTTAGTGCTATCGGTCGGTAATTTGTGGGAGAAGAAGATTCGCCTTTTTTGGGATTGGCTGAACAAATGCAGTTTTCCAACTACTCGGAACGAGCCCAGAAGAATAGGATAGATGGAAAAGCTTACGCAGTATGGTTTTGTTAGCTTGGAAGAACACCTCTTCAGAATAATAGCGGGGATACCATTTGGGCCAGAGAATTTATGAATGTTGAGATCTTTAAGAACTCTCGCCACAGTTTGAGTACGAAAAAAGATTGGTTCCATAGAATCATTTACGCGTTCAAGAACTGGGGGAGTCATGACACTATCTGGTAAGGTGGAATTTTCGGCGAACTGCCTAGCAAATAAGTTGGCTTTATCAATAGAGCTAACTAAAGGAGTGTCATTGACAACAAGCGTAGGAACCGGGGAAGAGGAAGAATTCCTCATATTTTTTACAAATTACCAAAAATTCTTACTGTCTTTGGGACATTGCAGTATTTTTCGCCGTAATTTTTGGTCATGTAAAAATTTGGTCATTCGAATAATAGATAATAATAAATAATAATAAAATAGAGAAGAGAAGAGAAAAGCATTATGAAATTTTAAAATAATGCTAAATATTTTAAAGAGTGGGGGTAAAATTCTCTCACCAACAAAAAAACTACACAAAGCGAACGGGAAAACAACAAATTTTTCACACACTATTACTGTCTTGTTGCTGTTCTTTGAACATTTGTTTTTAAATTTTATAACTGACAGCAAAAGCGAGCAATTTATTTAATTTATTTGAATTTCTATCAAATTTGAAGTTTTCACAAATCAGCCCAAAGAAATTTCTTGGGCTTAAATTCGTAGGTTGGGGAAATATTTTACTCTCTCGTGAGCGGTCTCTTTTACGAAAAACTAGAAATTTTTGAGTACGCGAACAGGATTTGGTTAAATTTCGTATTTTTTCGTAAAATTAGACTGTTTTAGGAGGGTACGCGAACGGACCTAATATTTATCTAAAATTATAGAATAGATAAGAAATTTATTTTTAAAAACTATAAATAAGAATGTGATGAGTCTGAATGATTTAAAATTAAATAATTACCTATAAAACATGTTCCTATACTTAAAAACATTGTGCTGTTAATACCTATTTACATATAAAGCTTTAAGTTTTGTTATTTTTGAATTAATTTTGTTTTTGTTTTTTTTTTTTTGTTTTTTTGTTGTATACCTATGTTTGTTAGGTATTTGTATGTGAAAATAAATATTATTTTGCATTTTTTAAGATGTTTGTTTTTTAATCATCGATATGGACGTTTTATATGGATTTTAAAATCTAGCATTTGTTTTTTGAGCTCCCATACGATCTAGCATTATAAAATTCGAAATCTAGCATTATGAAATTTGAGATTATGGCAACACTGGATATGACTCTGTGGTCCGATGTGCCTAGAGGCGTCAATACACTGATTGTGTATTTATCAGGATCAGAGGTGAGAAACAAGTCAAGTGTATTTTCTGCTCGGCCGTTAACGTCTGATATACGAGTAGGCTCATTGACAAGCTGAGTAAGATGGTTAAACTCAGCAAAAATCTCAGCACACATTCCTTCGGGCGTTGTCTGGCCCGAATGGCGAAGCCACGAAGAATTGTGAACATTGAAATCGCCCGTAATAACGATTTCAGTGTGAGGATACAGGGAGACAATTCTTTGTATTGAGTCAGACAGAGCATCAAATTCCTGAGAAGTTGAAACTCTGTCCAGGTTTGGGCTCCGATAAAGAAAACAATAGTGAATGATGTGTTTATTCACGGAAAGTTTTAACCACGTGAATTTAAAAACGGAGTTGGTACAATGACCGTATTGTGGTAAAAGTTGATATGCAACATCATTCCTAATATATATGGCGAGACCATGGTGTGAGAAGAATAATGGCACCAAGCAATACACATGAATAAAAAATCGGAATCTTCACCTACTAGGGTTTTACTCAATGTCAAAACAGCTGGTCTGTTAGAATTAATGTGGATGTATACAGACAGAAAATTCGATCGAAATTAGTTCATATTGTTAGATCAATGACAAATTTGAAAATTATTTGTACTTAGCTTAGCTTATCCATTTGAAACCGCTTCAATACTCAACACTGTCTAAGTAAATCTCTCGTAAAATATAGACCTACAATTAATTGATTTTATCAAAAAAAAATGGGAAATCCTGGCTGTGCAACAAATTTTTATTTTTATTTGTAAGTGGGTGCAGTGTCTTATGGCAGCGTTTTCTATGCATGATTAAAACAAAAACTGCTCCTATTCTTATTTACGATAGCGTGTTGTGTCAATTACCGACCTTTACAAGGCAACTTTCTCCATCTCAAAGAACTTATGCAAAACAACATGTTCTTTGACAATAAAAAATCGAAACAATCTGTGGTTAAAAAAAAAATAAAACATTTGATTCCGGACTGGTAAGTTACCGTATTACCTATATACCTTACCTATTCTAAATCTCCTGTAGACTTTGATCCATGTCGAACTTTAATCGATATATAATCAAGATAAACTAGTCTCATAAAAACAAACGACTTTTATGCAAATCAGGGAGACAAACAAAAAAAAACGAAATAAATAAAAACATTATAAAGACAAGGTAAAACGCGAAAGTTTCAATACAATATTGCGCAACATCAGTAGGTAAAGCTCCACCCTCCATGCATAGCTTGAAATGAAGTACCTATGATTTAAAACACTCGAAGAAAAAACCGTTCAAATCCATCTTACGCAACTGATCAGTGGCAAGAAACCAGACATTACCATCAGAGTGGTTGAGAATAAGAATTTAAAAAGAAAAATCAATCCATAGATTCCATCAATGGAAGTAACAATAATTATATACCTTTGCAGGTGCAAGCTCCACCCCTCCGCGCTATGAATTTTTTGTTTGCTAATCGATATAAACAAACATCGAACAGCCTTGACTTAGCTATTTTCAACTTCTTGTTGTGACCAGGAGGCGATTGAGAACGCGCCCGCACACGCCATATCACATTACTCACCACAGCACCAACGAACGCCGCGACGCCGCGCTGGCCGTCAATATTTGCACCAAGTGCCCAGAATCTCATTAATTAGATACCTCGATACAGATAGATTTTTATCTGGACTCAACTTTTCTCTCCCTGGCTCGATGATCTTCGATGACCTTCACTATAGATCTCAAACTGTGAGTGTTGGCCATAGATTGATTACTTACAGCACCCCATGCCAAGGGTGTATCAATAATTCTCAACTTAAGAATATATCAATCAGTAACAAATAAAAATCCCAAGGCAAATGACACACCACATGCATTGCCATGCCACCACCTCAGCACTGCACAGCCACCTCCAAAAGATCTTTGGCGGGAAATCAAATTTATCTCGAAATCCACATCTTAATAGTTTTAATTAGTTTCAGTGCATTAGATTCATAACATTGCCTTAGGTATTCCGACAGATATACACTTTAAAAAACAATAAATCCGGACTTTTGTTCATTAACCTAAGGGGTTATACAAACTTAGATTTAGATTCAGATGATGCTTGATATGGCTTGAAGCGATTGATGCAGTTTTAAAGCTTGAGAAGTTTTTGGAATCAATTTCGATTGGAATTTGTTGGTCAAGAGAAGAAGAGCAATCAATATGTTTTTTTTTAAATCATGAACTTAATTTCTTGGAATTTTTAGACTTTAACTTAACTTCTTTGAATTTTGAGATAGAATTTTTCGTCTCTATAAAAATGTGGTTACAACCATATATGTAATTTTGAATAAACTTTGCATCTTATTAGAGGTCATTTTCTGAGAATTTCTGCAATTTGCATTTTTGTGATAGATTACCTTCATTTTATATGGAACGAGTATATGTCCGTTCTGTGCGCCAAGTCTATAAGAAAAAGTAACCTTAATGTATCATTAAATAATAGGACAAAGTAATCGAACCGGGTGGTACCGAACCGCCGGACGCAAAGTCGATTGGTGCTTTAAGGTAATGTTAAGTGTAAATTGTAAGACACAGTATGTATTACAACATATTGCAATATTAAAAAGGTTACAATGGCCTTAAATTAAATAACAAGAGCTGGAAATGCAACGGACATTTGTGGTTTATTACGTAAAAGAATATTATAATAATTATGTATCAAGCAAGCGCCTTGTCCCGTATTACAATGTCAAGGGAAAGTCAAATTGTGCTATAAAATCATTTATTTAAAATAAATCTTTGTCTTTTCAAGTAATTATTGTTAAACTATAATTACATAATTTTATAACTATGCTGCACTTTGTATTCAAACTGTATTATTTGTAGAATGAAAGCAAGTCATCAAAAAAAGAATTCTGTGTTAATGCATACGTCTGGCAAGAAGACGGCTGAAACCAAAATGTCTTTTGGACACACTTTTTTGTAATCAGGGGGAGTTTTCTGATAGTTTGGTGTACCGTTCTTATAGGAAAAAAGTAATCAGGGTTTAAGTTGAAAGATCCATTTGAAAAAGCTTAAAAAGTAAAACGTCTTGGACACACATTTTTGTAATAAGGAGATTTTATCATGTGGTTATCATTTCGACCTCAAAATCGAAAAAATGTCAATTTTTGAACGCTCACCCTGAAAAAAAAACTTGCCAGACGGTTGAATTTGATAAAACGGTCCGAATATTTACTCATACAAGTAAATTCATTTTGGTTATCATTCCACTTCCGAAATTTGCTTCCGGCTCTTGGACCATGAATACAACTCTCATATTTGGGCAGGTGCTGCTATAATTATGTATAAGACATAATCAATACCAAAAAGCTTTGAAAACGATAGGCGATGGAAATATAACCAAAACTTTTAAATCACTTAAAACACAATGTTTGATGTCTTGTCTTATAGACACTTGTATTTCCCCCATCACAATCAAAACATTAAGCCATAATACTACCACTTGCAGGAATGCACATCAGTTTACCCTTGAGCTTAGTTTTGGACGCACTTTCTTTTTTGAGCCGAACATCATGAATGTAGAATGCTTCAACCATTTCCCTCCTATTTCTTTATTGAAAACTTCAATACCCAATGTGCACCAGTTTCATTCCTTATTTACCTGTCAAAAAAAAAATTTAGGACTGCCTAATTTAAGAACGAATTGAAGAACAGACATTTGCCGTCAAAAGTTTATGAGATAAAATCATTTATTTCTAAATGGTGGCAAATAACTCTTAGGTCGCTGACAGAACACGCAGAATAAAGGGGCAGGTTCAGACAACATAAGGGACTTCATTTGCGTGACCAAGGCAACTAGTTAGTTTTGCAAATGTCATAAACTTCAAACTCGGAACTTTACTTCACCAACCTCTACATTCAGTTGACCGCGCAAAAACTCAGGCAAGCTACAATTCCATCTTGACCTGAATTTTGTATTTTAAGGAAATATTACTTATTCATTTTCCAATTTGACAAAGAACCCTTTTACATAAAACATCAAATAGAATTGTGCGGGAAATAAATAAATCACAGAATAATAAAGTTCAGCTTTCAGTTGAATTAAGAATTATGATTGGATGTCATTTTGACATACATAAGTGGAATTGACTTGATAGTTAGGGAGATTTTTCTTTACTAACTTTCCAGTCTACTTTCCAATAAAGTTGCTTTAATTGGAAGCCTATATTTTAATTTAGCAACATTGAATTCTTAGAAACTTGTTTGCACCTAGCCTGAAATGAGTTAAGATCATTTTGGAGTAAGACAAAATCAGATGGAGTAGGAATTACCTTTGTTGTTTTCATGTCATCATCATAAATAGAGACACTTGAATTTATTTAGAATATTTTAGATTTATTTCATTTTCAAAATATCAATTAACATTTATTTAGATACAAAAATCTGTTAACCATGGCTTTGCCGTCTGCCCGATTAACATAATTTACTCAAAGTTAATGGTATTTTTAGTTAAAAAGGATAGCTACAATTTTTAATATAAGAAAAGCAAAGGCGAAATATAAAAAAGTGACTATAATTCTATGTATAGGCTGGTATTAAAAGGCTTCATTGATAATTTGGATTCTATAGGACATGGCTTTTTGATAGTATGGGTACAGCTGTGTTACATCGCCATCGCAGTTAAGAAGAGTTACTACCTCTGTTTCGCTTAAAACTTCACTGCCAGGAAGGTTCTTCTCACTTCTTTCAGGATTGGACACTTTCCGATGAAATGCATAATGTCTTTTTTCGCCGACATGTTGCAAAGCGTGCAAATTATTGGAAGATCGTCTCGTTGCGGTACGAAGTTCAATCTTACCAACTCTCCTCTTATCTTAAATATAGCCAATATTTATTTTTGATTAAATAAATTAAATTGAACAATCCTAAAATAGTTTCTTTCACGAAAATTCGCTTGATGGATGCATTCAAGCCTGTATTTTTCCTCTAATTTAGCGATGAGATCATAGAGTGCATTTTTGACATCTCTTCCATTGCAAAGCTGCACGTTGAGGGTAAAATTCATATCACAATATTTAGCCAGTTCCTTCAATTTCTCGAACTAAAGGCTCTACTTTTAAATAGTATACAGAACTATAACTTTTGGCAATCTTTGATTTGTGAAAAACTTTCAAAAGATAGTCAATATGCAGCTTAAGCGTTTTAATAAATACCGGAGACAGTCCGGTTTCAATGATGACCATATAATTTGGCGTTTTTAACTTCCCATAGATAGATAGATTTCTTTATTTCGTTATAATTTTTTTCAAGGATTGCCACCGCACATTTTACATACAGAGATTTGATACATAATATCTTTCTACTGAAACATTATTTTTTCTTACAATATTTATTTACATAATAACAGTGAGTTTGAAGGAAAACACGAAAGAAAAAACCTTCATTTAAATTAAAAAAAATATATATATATATATATATATATACATATACATCTATATACATATATAAATAACAATAATAGTAATATAATTCATTAAGCAAATTATATTTTAACATTTTTTTTATATTTTATATATTTCTATATACATTTTTTTTCTTTTATGATTTGTTTTTGGTTTTTATTTATTTTTTATCTATAAAAAGAGAAAACTTAGAACTAAAATGACTAGATGATTAAACATTTGTATTAAAAATAAATAAATAAATAAATAGAAAATAAATAAATTAATAAATAAATAAATAAATAAATAAATAAATAAATAAATAAATAAATAAATAAATAAATAAATAAATAAATAGATGAATAAATAAATACATAGGTGAATAAATAAATAAACAAACAAATGAACAAAAATATAATTGAATAAATAAATAAACAATTAATAATTACAAAAATATATACATAAATAAATAAACACGTAATAAAATAAACAAATAAATTAATAAATAAATAAATAAACAATAAATTAAATAAATAAATAATTCCATGTAAGTAAAATAAAAAAAAAGATATAATTACAAGTAATATATAACATTAAATGATACAAATATGTACAAATTAAGAAAAGGAAAAAAAATTATTTTATAAACAGTATTCACTAATGAGACTATTTTCAGCAAAACTACATTTTAACATAAATCGCTCATTTAGTCTTTGAATTCTTTCGTAAATCAATTCAACACCTGCTCTATTATGAAGTTCTTGTGTTGAATAATGCCATGGTAGGCTCAACATCATTTTTAAAATCTTGTTTTGCGAAATTTGTAGCTTTTGTATGTGGCATTTCGCACAATCTCCCCAAACGGGACATCCATACAGAAAGATAGATTGAAAAATTACTTTGTGCAGTATTATTTTATTTTTATTTGATAACAGAGACTTTCTATGAATAAATGGGTAAAGCATTTTTATGGCTACACTTATTTTTTTCAGTGTTTTGTTTATATGTTCCTGAAACGTTAACTTAGAATCAAGGTATACACCAAGATATCTAACTGATTTTTCCCAATCAACATTTATACCACTGATTTGCAGCTGATTACTTGGAAGATAGCAAGCTTTTCTTTTTCTTGAAAAAAAGATCGCTTGCATTTTTTCCAAGTTAAGCTTAATTTTCCATTTGTTATAATAACGTTCCAATACTTCAATTGCATTTTTGAGATTCGTCTCAATATTGAGACTGAACTTATGCGATGATAGTATTGCTGTATCATCAGCAAATATTGCTGATTCACAATCTTCAAGATGCGGGAAATCTGAAGTATAAATGTTGTATAAGATTGGCCCAAGTACAGAACCCTGGGGAACACCAAAATTAAATTCAAACAAACTAGAAACACCACAATTTACATGCACTTTAAAACGACGTTTAGACAGAAAACTTTGAACAATTTTACTCAAGTGAGGTGGAAAATTATAACGTAACAATTTGTAAACTAAGCCATGGTGCCAGACCGAATCAAACGCTTTTTCAATGTCTAAGATGATCATTCCACTAGATCTATCTAGAGATCGATTTCTTTTGACAATTTCGCAGATTCTCTTAACTTGATGAGAGGTGCTGTGAAATTGTCTAAATCCAAATTGCTGGTCTGGTAAAATTTCTTTATCACAGATAAACTTTCCTATTTTTTGTTTAAGGACTTTTTCTAGGATTTTACTTACACTACTTAAAAGGCTAATTGGCCTGTAACTTTGGGGACTTTCTAAAGGTTTACCTGCTTTGATGATAGGTATAACTTTAGCTTCTTTCCAAGAATTTGGAAAGTATTGCTGTTTCAGGCAAGCATTAATTATGAATGTAAGATATGCATAACCTATCGGAGGTAAATTTTTAAGATAAATGTTTTTAATATTATCAATACCACCTACTTTCCTTACTTTTAATGTTTTAATAATATTTTTAATGTCATTGTCTTTCACAAAGTAATGAGAAGGATTTTAACAACTCAGAAATTATTTCTGAGTTGTTAAAATTTTCTAAAGCTTCTTCAACTAGTGCGTTTGTTGTGTTTTCTCCTAAGTGTTGAGAGACTCTATGGTTTGTTAAAAAAACTGCGCCAAGTTCTTCAGCTTTTTCAAAGTCAGTATATAATGTTTCAGACTGTGTTTTCAAGAACGGCATATTAACTTCCCATAGGAAGTTATTGTAATCGGTCCGATTTGTCGAATTGAAAATTTTGACATTTCTCGACATTTCAAGGTCCCTAGAAAAAAATCGATTAGACAGTTTTCTTATAAAAAATAAAAACCTCAAAAAAACATTACTAAAAGTTGTTAAAAATTTGAGATATTGGCTTCAAATTGATTTTGTCTTATAAAAAATATTGTTTTCAACATTCAGTAAAATTTTGAGAAAAATCGAATTGACAGTACAAAAAATAAAAACCTAAACAAAAAATTACTAAAAGTTGGTAAACATTTAATTTCGACTCAAATATTTTCAAAAATTAAAAATATTGGCTTCAAACTAATTTTATCTTACAGTGTTTTCGACATTTAGTAAATTTTTTATAAAAATCCAATAGTCAGTTTTTTTATAAAAAATTAAAATCTACAAAAAATATTACGCAACGTTGGTAAAAATTGATGTTCGGTTCTCGATACCTCATGAATAATAGAAGATATTGACTTCAAATTAATTTCATTCATCCAATTTGTATTTGTTTACATAAGAAATACAAATTTTTAAGAAATGCTTCTAAAATTGGTGAAAATTGGTTTTCGACTAAAAATCTCGTTAGCAAAAATAGATTTTGAAATCAAACTATTTTCTCATATGCAAAATATTGTTGGTAATTTTTAATTTCTTTACAATAATTCAACTAATAACTTTTTTAACAAAACTCGATAACCTACAACCCTTTTAAGCAAGACAAATCGACAGACGTAATGGGAAGTGTGGTTCGCAGTTCGCACTCCAACCTCTTTTTTAAATTATGTTTTGAATCCCTATATTCAAGAAAAAAATATTAAATATTTTCATTTAATTAGCTTCCACATTTCTTCTTAACCAATAATTTTCAAAGCATGATCTTAATTTTATGACATATGATTTTGGTGTTGTTTGCACTACTACACAATACCAATACAGGGACTTCAATTAAATTAACTATGACTCCTTGGACCATGACCTTCGTAACATAGATTGGCACAGTATTTCCGACATGACTTCTGCTTTTGAACAAGTCGATTTTTTAATCAAGAATATTTAAAATCTGTTTAATATTTGTGTATGTAAATCTTGTTAGTAATTCGGACACAACCAGCGTTCTTGGTTCGCAAGTGAAATTTGGCAGCTAATAGCGCTACGTAATCAAGCTTAGTCGCTGGAAAAGTTTCAAGCTTGATATTTTTCATGACTGTTTTCGAACATTACGTAAAACAGTAGTTTCTAAGATCAGGAGTGCAAAAAGAAACTTACAGCAAACGTCTTAATTTATGTCTGCATGAGCTTGAGCTTGGAGTGGGAAAGCAAAATAAAGTCGAGATAAAAGTTGATGTACATAAACTCAACCAAACATTCGTCAAACTGCCTTATAGTTTTGATATCTTCAACGCAGTTACCATTTAGTGATTTAAATATACATGACTCTACAATCGTACCTTTGGAGAGATTGTTTTTTTTTTATATATATCCTAAACACTGATGTAGTGGAGAGTATCATTTCAACAAAATAAATTGCTGTTGGAGTCGATGAAATACTATACTTTCTTTTTATAGCACATATATTTTATACAATGTTGATGACCGGTGACTACACTAGCCAGTGGAAATGTCAAACATTTCCTAAACATACTCTCGCCCTTTCAATCCAGTATTCCCTTTTAACATAGCTGCATAACAGCGCTTATCAATGTTGTGGAGGATATAAATATAACACAGATCCTCCACAAAGGAAATGTAACTATTCTCTTACTGCTAGAATTTTGTAAAGCTTTTGACACCATTGGCCATAAAATTATACGCCATCAACTCTTAACTAACCATTCGTTTTCCCCAAGGTGAGCTAATTTGCTTTTCTTATATCTAAGCAACAGAAAACAGACAGTCTTTGCAGTGAAAGAACTCTCTAATTTTCTCCCTACCGTTGGAGGTGTACCGTAAGGCCCCATACTAGGTCCTTTGCTATTCTCCTTGTATATTAATGAGCTTCCAAGGAATGAGGAAGACAATATCTGCTTATCCTCTGTGCACATGTATGCTGATGATGTGCAACTATTTAAAAGATCTCCCCTTGGTCTCATCGAAGACTGTGTAAGTTCAATTCACTCAGATTTGCAACTCATCGCTACTTGATCTAAGAAGAATAGATTATGCCTTAACTCTTCAGAATCAGAATGTAAATGTATATTAATCAGTAGTAAGCTTCTTGATTTGTCTTACTTTCCTCGTGTAATTTTTAACGAATCTGGTTTAGAATATGTCGACACAGTAAAAAAAAAATTTAGGCATAGGACATTAAATTGGAACACACGCATCAATTAAACCATTAAGAAAACTTATGGAATACATTTTACACCTCTTAAAACGCGCCTTATGTTATCCAAATCCTTAGTTTTGCCAACTTTGACTGTGAATTATATTCTAAATGCGACTCTAAAACAGACGTAAAATGAACGTTGCGTACACCAACACAGAAGGATATGTTTATGGTCTGAGGCGATATGATCATGTCTCTCCCTTTTCAAGCAAAAATTATAATTTTTCTTTTGATACAGTATATATTGTCTTGTTTTTTAATTTTTCGAATGGTCTTATCTATAGTAGATCGTCCAATTTATTCATCCTTGTTTTTCATTTCAAACGTGCGTCGTCGGAGCGTCGCGTCGCGTCAAGCCATTCGCTTGTGGAACACTTTACCAGTGCACATAAGGAGTGTGCAAAACACAGTACATTTTTGTACTAAACTTAGCCTTTTACTTTTACGAGTAGCTTCTTACCTGATGAATATTTTCTCTTTGTTGTGTTATGTAAACTATAATTATTGCCTACTAATGCTGGTCTTTATATATGTACCTTTTTTCTGCACTCTAAATAAAATGGCCAATTTTTCAATAAAATTTTCATCACAAAATTGTAGGTCCCTTTTATTAATGACAATAATAAGGACATTGAAATTGGTGACATAAGTTTTGTCCTAAATCTTCGTTCTCTGCGATAGTTGTATTAGGACCAAATTTCAACTAGATTTTTCCTTATGGTCTCCATAATTTCAATACCCGGAAGTTTTGCGTTGATAAATTATAGTTTCAGCAAATACAACGAGTATTACATCCGGATATGTGGAAGTGTAAATATATGCTATCATTTTTAAATTTGCATCTTCATGTTTAATTAGAAAATTAACAACATGCCGCGCTGTTTCATTTGTCAATATGTATTACCTTCAATAAAAACTTAAAATTACATTTTTATATGAGTGCATAGACATACAAACTTTTTTATCAATCATTAATCTTGGTCAATTGAATAAAATTTTTGATCTAATGACCATAGCGAGCCGCCAAGCGCATGATGTTGCTTCTGTTTGTTCTATAGCTTGTGATAAAGTGTCATGTTTAATATCTTAATTTTATATTCACAAAACCTTAAGGCTGGGGTGTGAACGCACATGTACATCTTAAAATTAATTTATTCTAATAAAAACTAGTAATTCAATTGCTAACATCCTGTTAAATGACCAACAAACTTATCGGCTGGACAATTCAAAACGAGAACTATTATGGGAACAATCGCGCGCTGGAGGTGAGTTGGAATTAAGATGCATCATCTCTCTGTGTGTTGTAGACTCGTATATTGCGTGTGCTCATCTCGGAAACGTTTAAAATAACATCGTTTTGCATAATGTTCACTTCCGAATTGTAAAGATAAATGGGCGTTTACACCAATCTCAATGATGTTCTCTCAGCAGTAGGTAGCAGTATCAATAGCAGTGTCATTAAAAAGACAGAGATATGTTTGTTGCTTTACCATATTGAGCGGAATCGATAGCTCTTTTTGATAGTGTGGACGACCTATAGATCTTGACCCCAAACACCTTAGTTAGTTTTTCAAAGTGTCAATTATTGTTACAAGTGTCTAGAGAGTGGTTGGTAATTGTTTTAGTTGACATGGACATACTTTTAAAACAGAATTCATTGTCAATAAATGTGTACCTACATAATGTATTTACATATTTTGATGAGCACGATTTTTTTATAGAACATCATTCAGGAACATTATTTCGAGGAGAAAATGGTCAAGGAGTTTTGTATTTGAGATCAAGTACATCTTATATTTATTTATTAAATGACAATACCATAGTTTATAAAACTATACAAATTATTTGAATTTAAGAGTTCTAACCTCAGTTCTTTTGTTTTACTAATTTTGACATCCGAAGATTTTTCCGGATGAGGCGTTGGTTTCCATGAACTCTACGTGACCCAGGCATCTCAGGTGTAGCCCGTAAATCTCGTCGTTCCATGTTTTTAAACGGCACCTTACAATACGCGCAACACTTTTCACTCTAAACAACCCAAATTGCTTTCATCCACTTTTCTCATGGTCCACACTTATGCATCGTAGATAAAGCAAGACACAGATGATGAGGGTCTTAAATAGCGAAAACGCTAAGTAGACCAATGCATCTAAAGTTATACATCTTTTGATGGCGACGTTTTGGCAGAGAAGATCAAGGTCCTTTCTTGGTCTTTGATTTGCATTTATTTACCACTAAACCCATTTCTGCTACTAGAGAAACTAGAAACTTTAAAGTTTTCGACTTATTGCGAAGATTAACTATCAATTTCTTTTATAATTAACGGGCACTCAGGGGGCTATTAATGCCCTTAACAAGTTTAAATACCTAGCGAGCTTTAGGAAAATAGGGAATATCAATGCACATTGGTCTTAAAGTTTTGTATATCAAATTCATAGGGAAAAACAGAGTTGGGTAACTTGACAGTACGTCCGAAATTGAGCTCAAGGTTAAACTACTAAATTACGGCTGAATTGTTTGTGGGGGGAATATAACTGGCTAATTCGACAGAACACTGTTTGTAAAAATAACGTTAAAACAACGAATGGCATGAAACATTGCGGCGGTGTTCGAGTGATGTAATTGTTTTGGTTATACATAGTTCTATAGCCTTTCATTTGCAAAGCTCTTTTTTGGATCCTATATAAAAGCCAGATCAGAATGGATGGCAAATGTCTTGCACTGTGTCGGAGCAATCCTAATCACCATTTTTAGCAATATTGAATTGATCATTTCATAAGAGGCTATCTGTGATACACATACCGATTACTGAAAGTTAATTAGTTTCCTGAATGCAAGTGCCACTCAAGGATAGTGGCATTGGTGTGGGTTACGCTTTAACGACAGTAGAGAGCATTGAGTTTTTGAAGCATTTAATTTTACAACATTCCCCATTAAACAATGCTGTCAAGATCGGAATTTAATGAGCTTAACAAACGCTGCCGTTGAAGTTCCACATCTGAAGTAGAAGGATGTGAATTTAGATTAGAAGAGTCGGAGAGAAAACGGAGCCCTGGGGGACACCAGCATTTATTTTATGAGTTTCTGATTTGAAACCATCCAATACAACTTGAATTGAACGGATATTCAATAAGAGAGCTTGGTGTTAAACTCTATGAAATGCTTTTGAAATATCAAGTGCTATAATCTTACTTTCTCCAAAACGATGTAAAGATGTGTTCCACTGTTTGGTTATATAAAACATCAAATCACCGGTGGACTTATTACTATTAAAGCTATACTGCCGGTCATTAAGCTTTAAGCTTTCGTTCTTCGAGACATTTCTCAAGCTGATAGTTAATCAGCGTTTCGAGAAATTTCAAAATGTTCAATTCGACAAATCAGACCAAATACAATAACTTCCTATTACAAGTTAATAAAAAGAAAAAAAAACTGAAAACAAAATAGAAATAACATCCAAAGTTAGTGGCTACATCTTGTGAACAACCCTTGAAAGTTTACTAGACATAAAAACATGCGTTAATCCGCCTGGAAGAAATTTTGGATTGGAAAATCTTACTAACATTTTCATGGTCAGATCGCATTCCGTTGTTAAAAAACGAAACAGATGACCGAAAGGAACTATCACGAAAACATGCTTGCCTGCATCTTAATCTACGTTATAGCTTCTCTAAATTATATTTCTTCTCTAAAAATGCCTTTTGTTGAATTCTGCTTGCACCAAACATTCAGAACATTGTTCACAGACCTAACTTTACAAGAATTTGTGTTTGTTTTATTGCCATGAGATTTCACTAACCTTTTTCTAAAAAATGTCCTTTGAATTCCGATAAAAAAATTAAGTAAAAAGTTACAATTAATTATCGAACTAAAAGTGTGTACATTTCAACATACAGCCCATTATCATATAAGATTAGGTCGAATCCTTTGATTTAATGTTTTTGATGAGGAATATCGGCAGGAAAATGCAGTCAAACAACGAGAGCTGTTCAGGGGCACTATGAGCAGAAGAGGAGAGAAAAACACCGACTTCTCATAAGGAAAAAGACAGAGCATGAGAAGCGTGCTGTCGAAGATGCTGAGAGGTCGAAAATCAGAAATGAAGTTAGAAAGTTTTATGAGCAAGTAAAACGAAATTCACAAGTATCGAAACCTCGAGCAAAAGGCTGCAAAGACAAAAGTGGGAACATCATAGTGGAACCGCATTCAGTGCTGAACATATGGAAGAACCACTTCAGCGGACTGTATAACTGCGATGACGAACCGAATTCCGCTCTCGGGCAGGATTACTTCAATGTAGATGACAAAAGCTAACAATCCCGTCACAACGACTTAGACGAAGTAAAGATTGCCATATCTAAGTTGAAGTCTAACAAAGCCGCTAGAGTAGATGACTTGAGTGCCGAGCTCTTCAAAGCAGCTGAAGATAATTTAGTTAGGAGCATGGATCATCTTATCTGTAAGATTTTGTCGTTGGAAACCATCGGAGAAAAACATGCCCGATGAATGGAACCTCAGTATTGTTTGCCCGGCACTGAATAAAGGAGACCCTCTAAGCTGCACATACCATAGAGGCATCAGTCTACTTAACATCGCTTACAAAATCTTCTTTGTCGTAATATGTGAACGTCTGAAGCCCATTGTCAATAACCTGATCCTGGTCCTTATCAGTGTGGTTTTAGAACAGGGAAGTCCACAGTCGATCAAATATTTCACATTACGGCAGATTTTTTTTTTATATATTGTGATGAGTGGGAAGTATTGAGCCTGGTAAGGCATTCCAAATTCGTAAACTTATGGGCATTCCTAGCGGTACGGGTATTACGGTTGATTTGTTTAAGGGGAGGAATGCAACTGGCTATTTCACTAGAGCATTGTTTATAAAAATAACGATAAAACAATGGCAGGCATGATACCTTGCGGCGGTGTTCAAAAGAAGTAAATGTCTCGGTAAGAGAAGGATCTTCTATCATTTTTAGAGCTCTTTTTTCAATTCTATCCAGAAGACTCAAGTACGTTATTGGGGCACCAGACTAAATATGGGAGTTATACTCGAGTTTTGGATAAATCAAAACTTTGTAAATTATAGCCACATCAGAAGGAGTAAAAATCTTTTTAGATAGATAGATAGATAGATAGATAGATAAAAATTTTATTTCCAAGAAATATATACATAGTTAATTTAGTTTTCTTAACTTTAAAATTTAAATTTAATGACAATAACTTATAAAGTTGCCTGTCAGGTAAAGAGTTTTAATAAATTTGTATAATTAGTTTTAGCTTAGCGATTTTTTATGAATACTCATTTATAATTAAACTTCGATAACGTAGTGCATTTCTAAGAAAGTTGTAGAGATTGGTATAATTATGTCCATTGAGGATATTGAGAAAATGATCACGATTAAGATGCTCACTGCCTAGAAACTTCTTTCTATACGTCTTGAATATGGGACAGACTCCTACAAAATGGTATGTATTTTCGGTTGCATCGAGATTACAGATTGTACAACTGCCTACAGGTTCTCTGTTGAATGCTCGTGCATTAAGATTGAGCAGTCCACATCGAGACCTGAAAACCAAACTAATCATCTCCCGTGAGTTCTGATCATTGAAATAATTTGGAACTTCCATGTATTTAAGGTTGCAGTACTCGTCGTGAAATTGTGATTGTGTAGCTCGTTGTGTGTGTTCTATCCAGTGTTTTTCTCTAAGTTTAGAGCAAACTTCTATGTGCATTTTACTCCACTCCGACTTTGCGGACCAATTGAAAACAATTCCAACTTGATTGAAGATTGTGGACCATTCACTTGCCCAAAATATTTGTTTCCTGATGATAATATTTGACAGTTTACGTGTTAATCTGTTCACAGGAAGAGTGTATATTTTTTGAATGTATCGGAAGTGCAATTCTAGTGTAGTAAGAAAGGCCTTGGGAAGTCCGGTTTCTATATTGATTGCATAGTTGGGTGTGTTATTTGGCAGAAAGAAACATCTTTTTACAAAAAACCTTTGTAGTTTTTCTATTTCAGTATGCTCAGTATAGCCCCAGATTTGTGCACAGTAGTTCATAACTGATCTTGAAACAGCTTCGTATATTTTGTATTTTGAAGATTGCATTATGTTTTTGTTTTTGATGAAATTAGACCAGGTTGCGTTTATTGAATTTTTGGAGATCGTGAGCCTTTCCGATAAATGTTCTGACCAAGACATGTTGTACGTGAGTATAGCACCGAGGTATTTGAATTTATTGGTGATTTTGATTTCCTCATTGTTAAAAAACCATTTTTCTCCAGCTGCACGACGGCCACCATTTCTAAAAATCACTATTTCCGACTTATCTTGATTGACAAGTAGATTCCATTCATTACAGTAGTTTGTAAAGCTGTTGATCATTGCTTGTAAGGCGGCGGGGGTATCAGATAGTAGAACAATATCATCTGCATACATTAACACTTTGATTGATACATCTTCAATTGTTATTCCTCCTGGAAGTACGGAGTCTAGGTCATTTAAAAAAAGGATGAACAATAGAGCACTAAGAACGCATCCTTGTTTAACTCCTTGATTGATAGGGAAAAAACTACTGGCTCAAGTTCCATTCCAAACAGTTGCGCTATTGTTGTTATAGAGAGCTTTAATAATAGAGACCATCTTTAAAGACATTCCAAGAAGTGTTAATTTATAAAACAATGCATCTCTATTAATGTTATCAAATGCGGCTTTTAGGTCTATAAAATATGCATAAAGTTTTTTCTTCTGGTTTAATTGCAGCTTTATGAGGCAAGTTAAATTAAAAATTTGGTCTACGGTTGAGTAATTCGGTCTGTATGCTGCTTGGAACTCGTTTAAAATTTGGTTTTCTTCGATCCAGGTATTTATGCGTTTTAAAAGGATTGTTGTAAACAATTTATAGATAGTATCCATAAATGATAGACCACGATAATTGTTTGCATCATTTGGATCACCTTTCTTATAGAGAGGGAATATAATAGATTTTTTGAATGACTCTGGAATATTTCCGGTTCTGAAGATATCGTAAAAAAGGTGATAAATTTCATTGATAAGGGCTGGAGTTGCATATTTATAAAACTCTGATGGAATCCCATCGATGCCAGGAGCTTTATTGTCCTTAGCTGAACATATAACAGATTCTACTTCATCTATTTCTTTATCTAACAAAGGTATGTATCTATCAAGGGTTGACAGCTCGTATGACGTTTGTAGTTGTGAATCTTTTTAGATCGTCGGAGTAAACTTAAACACTTAACAGCATTTTTGGCAATGTCAAATATGTGATCACTCACACGCAGACCAGTGTTCACATTTGGCAGGTTCAGCCGACATAAGGGACTTGAAAGTAAGACAAGTTTCTTGCATCTGCTGCCAAAAAATTGCCTTCCAATAAAGGCAACTTTATTGGAAAGGCCAGAAAAATCTCACTTACTATCAAGTCAAGTCAACTTATGTCAAAATGACAATTGATCATATTTTTTAATTCAACTAAAAGCTGAACTTTATTACTCAATGATTTATTTATTTTCTGTACAGCTTCATTTAATGCTTTCTGTAAAAAGGTTCCTTGTAAATTTGGAAAAGAAATAAGTAATATTTTCTTAAAATACAAAATACAGATCGTGATGGACTTGTAGCTTGCCTGAGGAGTGTTTTGTAGACAATAATGTTGTTGGTAGTTTTTGTACTATGAACTTGAAGTAAAGGTTTGTGAAATAAAGTTCTGAATTTTAAATTCATGACACTTGAAAAACTAACTAGTTGCCTTGGTCAAAATTTACGTTCAAAGAATGAAGTTGACTGCAAATGAAGTCCCTTATCTTGTCTGAACCTGCCCATTGTGGATATCAGATTTGAACCCGTCAAATACTACTTGAATTAAACTGTCCGAAAGGTAATTTCTAACCCAACAAAGAAGAGATTCATCAATACCAAAAGCACACATTTTCAATAAGAGAGCTTGATGCCAAACGCTATCAAATGCCTTAGAAATATCAAGTGCAATAATCATACTCGTACTTTCTCCAAAACGATGTAAAGATTTGTTCCACTGTTCGGTATGATAAACCATGAAATCCCCAGTGGACCTATTGCTATGAAAACCATACTGCCATAATCAGCGTTTCCATGACCTTGGAGGGAAGTGACGATAGTTAGATGGAGGAGGATTCGCCTTTTTAGGGACAGGCTGGACAAATGCAGTTTTCCACTCACTCGGAAAAAGACCAGTAGAATAGGACACGTGGAAAAGCTTACGCAGTGGTTTTGCCAGCGTTAAAGAACACCTCTTCAGAACAATAGCGGGGATACTATCCGGGCCAGCGGAGATTCGTCACATAGAATCGTTTACGCTTTCAAGTACAGCACACTGTGTTGCAAGCAAATTGGCTTTATCAATCAAGCTTACAAAAGGAGTGTCAATGAAAAAGAGCGTAGGAACTGATGATGAGGTAGTGTTGCGCACATTTTTAACAAATGACCAAACATTTTTACTACCCTTGGGACATTGTAGTATTTTTTTGCCGTAAGTTCTGGTCAAGTAAAAATATGTCCGTTGCAAGTCTTTCTAGCTTGTTTAAACTTTTTCGGATTTTCCTCACTAGGATTGGCTTTATAAATCCGAAAGCTTGCATCTTTGATCCTACTCGTAATAACCTCTTTAAAGCTCGAATCAAACCATGAGTTTTTTTAGATTTGATAGATTTTACCCTATTCGGGATACAATTTCTCAGTCCACAAAGAATTAAGTTTGTAACCATATCCACGTGACTATCGAGGAAGCATAGTGACCAGTTAAAGTTCCTGAAGAAGTCATTGAGACCATTCCAGTTGGCTTTCTCATATTGCCATACGGTTTTCGTAGGGGTTTTTTGGAATGAGAAATTAGCAGATATGACACAATGGTCTGATGTGCCTAGAGGCGATAATACACTGATCGCATATTTATTAGGATCAGAGATAAAAAACAAGTCTAGAGTGTTGGCGGACTGCAACGTCAGGAATCCGAGTTGGCTTGGCAACTAACTGAATCAGGTGGTTTAACTAAGCAAAAATCTCGACATACCTTACTTCGGGTGTTGTGTGACCAGAAAAGCGCAGTCACGAAGAATTGTGTACATTGAAATCGCTCGTAACAACGATCTCACTGTGCGAAAAATGGAATACAATTCTTTGGATAGAGTCGGGCAACGCATCAAATACGTTGAAAGTCGAATTGCTATCCAAACTTGGGCTACGATAAATAAAACATGTGTGAATGATACGCCTTTGGACGGCGAATTTAAACAACATATAATTAAAATTTGAATTTAATTGGAAGAACTTGCCGTGATGACAATGGAGCGTTTGTGAGTATTAAGGCAGAGGCGGCAAAAATGGATTTAGCGGTTAATGAGGGAAAAACGAAGATCATGGAAAGGCACACCATCTGAAGACATACACTTAGTCCAAAAAGTCTCCATAGGTTAGGTTAAAGTGGCTGTTGGTTGGGGCATCCAACACACTTAGACCAAAGTATGGTCCATTGTGATACCACATGGATCAGTCAATCAGCTTAACTCGTTGAACCAATTGGACCTTCGAATGAAGCGTAGGAGACAAGTAATGTCTGAATTTTTTAGATCGCTGGTATCGTTAAAGTAGTAGTCTCCAAGGTGGATTCTACGTCTTTGTGATAAGGCAGGGCATGTGCACAGAAGATGAGAGATTGTCTCCTCTTCTTCTTCGTCCAAGCAACTCCTACAAAAATCATTTGCAGGGGCTCCAAGTCGAATAGCATGCCTTCCTATTAAGCAGTGCCCAGTCAGGACACCTATAACGTAGCTAATGTGCAATCTACTCAGAGAGATTAATTGTTTTGAGCGCCTGGCACTAAGAATAGGCCAAATTAGGTTTGTTGCGACACAGGTGGTGGTGTTATTCCACCTGAGGTTTGTTTTCTCTATGGTATCTTGCTTTAGCATAAGTTTACAAAGTCTCCATACAGCAGCCTAATTTTAGTGCTTTTTTTTTTGAAAAAAGTACTAGGAATAAATGTAAAAACCAAAGTGAACATTGAAAAAAGTTGGTTTCCACCTTCACCTTTTTACCAAATTTTAAAAAATTGTGATTGTGATTTACACCCCCTTTTTCTCTACACCAGCGCTGAGATCAAACGAAGAATTACTCTTGCTAACTGCTCTTTCTTTGGGCTAAGAAAGCAATTATTTAAGTACCAAAGCCCTCTCTCGAGCAACCAAAGTGTCGCTATATAAGACCCTAATCATCCCCGTCCTGCTATACGGTGCAGAAGCATGGACTTATGACAAAAGCGGATGAAAGCCTTGGTTCGTTTGGAGAGAAAAGTTCTTCGTGTGATCTACGGTCCCGTATGCATCGAAGGGGAGTGGAGGAGAAGATGGAATGACGAGCTGTACGGGCTGTACAACGACGTAGACTGACCCAGAAGGATCTAAGGGTCTAACGACTTTTGTATGCACTAAAATAATGCAAACAGAAAGACAATAAATCGTAATAGAAATGTATTTTAATACAAAACTGCTCTTCAAAGACATAAACTAACGGTAATGGAATAATAACTAAATAAACACGATTAAATAATATTTTGTTTTTTTTTTTTTAATGGTTTGAATATTTAATCGCTAACTTCGCTTGATTCGTCGTCTTCATCCTCTTCTTCTTCTTCCTCCTCCTCATCATCTGATTCATCTTTTTTGTTGGATTTTGATTTGGATGCTGGGCCTGGTTTATTTTTCTTATCGGGCTTGGCCTAGAAAAATAAAACAAATCAGTTATAAACTTGGATTATTTTTGTTTTTAATTTGAACTTACAGCCTTCTTATTTTTCTTCTTATCCTCTTCTTCAGAGTCCTCAATTTCTTCATCCTCTTCATCATCTCCGGATTCATCCTTTTTCTTGGCTTTTGTCTAAGAAGAAAACTTGTGTTAAAAAAACAACAAATAATCATAAAATCTAAAACAAGCTCACCGGTGCCTTACTCTTTGCCTTTTCAGCATCTGATTCATCATCTTCGTCCTTCTTTTTGCTCTTTGAATCCTTCAAAACAAAAAAAGATTTTATATTCAATTGATCTACCAGTTGAATGCTTGTTTTAACTTACTTTGCTCTTTTTTTTCTCACCCTCAGATTCATCTCCCGAAGAATCCATCTCCTCATCGTCCCCTTCGGATTCCGATTTCTTCTTATCGTCCCCCTTTGACTTTTTCTTTGCACCACCGTCTGAGTCATTCGATGACGAATCATCAGATATGTATTCCTTGCTCTTGAATGACCCACCCGACACATTCACCGTACGCTTGGTTGGGGATTCCTTCTTTCGTTTTACTGCCTTCTTGCCTTCATCGTCACTTCCAGCATTGGCAGCACCACCGGAGGCATTGTAGTCCTTCATTTCGTCCGCATAACGCTGCTTGTCTTTGTTGGCTATTTCCTCCCATTTTGATTTGTCCTTCAGATCGCGCCACATCTCGCCAGCTTTCTTAGCTATCTCGGTCACCTTTATGCCGGGATTATCTTTCTTGATCTCTTCTCGAGTTTCGTTCAACCAACTCATGAAGGCTGTGGTGGCTCGCTTGGGCTTATTCGAATCCTTATCCTTCTTTTTGGTTCTCTTTACGACCTTTTCTTTGCGTTCTTTTCTTTCTTTTTCTTTCTTCTCCTTCTTTTCTTTCTTCTCTTTCTTTTTCTCTTTGCGTTCGGAGCTCTCGGCATCACCACCACCACCTCCACTGGCGTCACTGTCATCCGATGAATCACTTTGTGCGTTACTGTCATACTCCTCGGCAACATCGGATTCATTCTCATTTGGTTTGAAGTCTTCGTCCGTTGATTCCTCCTCCGAACCTTCCTCATCCAAATCTGAATCCTTTTCGCGTGCCTCAGCTTGGACACGAGCCAAGTAGGCATCTGGTTCGTTTTCATTGTCCGAATCACCAAAGTCATCCTTGTACGCTCCCTTGTCGTTCTTGCCGGTGTTTTTGACGTGAAGCTTCTTCTTTTGAATGAAGTCAAACAACTTGGAGTATTCCTCCTTTTCGATGCTGCTGAAAGTGTGGATAGTTCCCGATTTGAGCTCGATTTCGAAATCAAAACTGCGAGTGGATCCACCACTACGGGCAAAGTTAACTGTGGCAATCTCCTCGAAGCGAATGTGCAGTGGTGGTTTGTGGACATAAATGAAGCCTCGCTCCAATGGATAGAGGTATCCTGCGGCAGCTTTGAATGAACATCCTACTGCTGGAGTTCCTGAATGTCTTTACATGAAAATAAAACCAATGATGTATTTTGGCAAATGAAAGAGGTTTTTCTACTTACCCCATGAAATTTCCTGGCCCAGTGATCTTCCTGTTAATCAACACCTTCATAATTTTTCCCATAACCTCATAGACGGGTCCGGAGAGCTCCTTGGTTATCTTGTTGTCATATTTCTCCTTCAATTCCTCCTCAGTGAATGGCAACTCGAGGGAAATATCCTCTTCTGGGCCGAAGAGCAACACCAAGAAGTGGTACCTTGTCTGACCCTGTTTGATTGGGGGATCCAGAGACAGTACAAAGAACATCTGTCGATTGTCCTTGTGTGGCAGCAGGAATAACCTCAAAACCGTTGACATTGGGATCTTATAATCGAAAGTCTTACCGTGAAGTTGGAAGAACGTCGAGAAGATCTTGATGTCGTATCGACCACGAGGAGTGAGACAATGAATCTCGCGGAAGATCGAGATGGCATCACCCGACACCGAAATGACCGATGCTTTGTTCATGACATTCGTCTGGAAACTCTCAACCGGATCGATTTCTGCCGATTCACTCGTGGGAATGTGGAAACGCATCTCCATGAGGCCAACTGGAGCGTCGTCGTTTTGATGGAACTCCAAGGTTACCTCATTCTTTCCCGTATTACATTGCGACACATGATTGAGGGGAATCTCAAAAGAAGTCTTTACATCCAAGTCGAAACTGAGCACAGAGCCATTGAACTTGGCTGTGCCCCAATTCCAGCCTCTGACACAGAGCTCCTTCTCCAACATGTCCAAATCGTATTGTTTCTTGAAGAATTTTCCGATTTTCTCGTGTTCACTATCTTTGAAGCCGCAAAAGCGATGTAGGGTTCCATTCTTTGTGAAGACACGAATGCCCCAAGAACCGACAAATTTTTGAGAATTAACCAACTCTATGTCGGCGGAGTTGATTTGTTCGACTTTTCCAGTCTTGTTGTTTTTGAAGACGATATTTTGGTCACCAAGTTTGAGTCTTCCTGGTGTCTGGAATATCGAAATGTATAAAACAATGTGGTTTTGTTTCTTTGAATCTTTTTAAATTGTGTCCACTTACCATAACTCCTCGGACTTCTGATTGGATATCATTGTACTCTAGGGCTTCCATATTTAGTATTTAATGCGATGTGAGTAATAAATTTAAATTAACAACTTTTGTGAAATAAGCAATATGATCAAATTCAAATAACAAAATTTTTGCGGGACGCAGTTAAACTTAATGTCGGCGTTGTTGAAGTTGAAGTGACATTTGAGGTTAGGTTTGTTGTCTGTTTCTGTTTTGTGCAGAAATGTTTGACATTTTATATATCAAGGAGATACCTACGTTATATGGATGTGTTTAGGGACTGTTTGCATTCATACTTATAAGGGAATCGTTTTGTGATTTTTAGACAGACTTCCATGATTATAAGCATTAAACTCCTGTGGTCATTGAACTATTTTAACTAGGTAGTCTATCCGACAGCTTAGTAGAGAGAAGAAATGTGCCTTGTGGTCGTGCATCCTTCATCTAAATGAATAAATTGTTATAATTTGTTGATTTAATCAAACAATCCCAATGTAGACGCAATCTTACAGTCATAAAACGTTTAATTTAGAAATGTTCGCTATTTGCCTCTTTCGAAGACCACATCTTTTGAAGTTTGACAAGTGAAAACTATGTAATCATTGAAAATAGAACTATACACTCTTCAACATTTAAATAAATTAGCTAAACAATTATGAAAATTTTCTAAACTATAGCACTTTTGGGTTATCTTGAAGCTACTTCTTGGCCTGCAATATAGCAGGGTTATTCCTGATCCGATGCAATAGGTCTAGCATCACTATAAAAAGGTACAATTTTACAACACTAAAACAACTAAATATACGAAGCGCAATTTTATTACGATTTCTTTCTCTATCTATATCTATATCCTAAACCTAAAGCAATAGACAAATACAACAGTGTGTAAGATTTGTTTTTGCATTTTTGACAGCTCACCAAATGTGTCTCTTTGGAAGCCGAAAGAAACAAACCCTATTATACACAAAAAAGTATTAAAAATCAAATTCCTTGAGCGTTTTTTGTTGTCATCATTTTATGTACAAACTTCAATTCTTATAAAATTGAAATTTCGATATAAAAAACAAATTTCAAACTCATTTTTACATTAACTTCAGTGTTGCAAACAGATTAGAAAAAGTGCGTTCGTATTTACTTAAGGTAGCGCTACAGTCCGGGCGGACATAGGCCGCAAACAACCAGCGGCTCCAGCCAGCTCTGTCCATAGCTAGCTTTCTCCAGTTGCGAACGCCAAGTTGGTTGAGGTCCTCTCCCACCTGCATGCACCACTTCGGTCGCAATCTTCCTCTCTCGGGATTGGATTCGAATACCTAGAATACCCGGCTAGAGCGTTGATGTCCATTCGCTCTACATGACCCAGCCATCTAAGTCGTTGCACGTTTATTCCTTTAACCAGGTCAGTGTCGATTTACAGCCCATACAGTTTATCGTTGTATATTCAGACAGGACCAAAAATCAGCCGAAGCATCCTAAGAAGCTCTTATCTTGCTTTAACAGTGTCCAGGCTTCAGCTCGATAAATAAGAAACGCATTAATGAATGGCTTATAGATGGTGATTTTAGGTGTTCGAGAGAGGACTTTACTACTCAAAGTCCAAACGTTTTGTACAAGACTCCGTCGTTTTGTGTTCTTTTATGATAACAGAATATACTTGGTCTTACCCTCATTGACCACTAAACCAATCTTCTCCGATTATGTCGCAATACTCAAAAACACTCCACTGACATTACGCTTTGATCTTCCAATTATTTCAATATCATTCGCGTATCCGAGTGGTTGGATGGACCTTTGGAATATTGTGCCTCTAGTGTTGACGGTTGAGTTTTGCACAATTCTTTCCAGAACGATGTTGAAGAAGTCGCATGATAGTGCATCGCCTTGTCTTTTTTAACATCAAATGCATCATTAAGATCTTTTCCGACCTTTATAGAGTTCATTCGTTCGCGTTCATTCTCCATCATCATTCTGCACAAACAGATAAGTTTGACTAGAATGCCAAAACAATACATTGCTCTTTAAAGCTCTTCTCCATAGATAAAGAGATGGTGGATATCAATTTGAAGTTCCTGGGTTTTCCCAGGAATGCGACTATTTGGTGAATGGTGGACTTTCATGGTCTGAAGCCACACTGATATGGACCTATCAGGTTGTTGAAAACCGACTTTAGAAGCTTAAATAATACGCCAGAAAGGATCGTATATGCCATGCTCAGGAGATTGTTGTCTCTGTACTTTCTGTAGTGCTTTCTTCCGACTATATTTTTCAGGTGAGTTGGTGGATACTCCCTACCAAGTTATCGCCTGCCACTTTGAATAATTTGGCAGCGATGCCGCTCCAACTCCAGCTCCAGCAGCTTTGTTGGACTTCAGTTTCGATATAGAAACAAAATGTGCGTTCATGATCTAATTAAAAAAAAACTTAAATTTCGTATTTTAACTAGGCTCGTTCCACCGAGTCGGGAATACAATTTGAGTTGTTGGGAACAAACGTTATGTGAAAAATCTAAACTATGTGCTTCGCTCAAGACCACCTAAGAGCATTACTGATGTAGCCCTTAGTTTTGAAAAAAGAAACAACTTTAGAATTATGACTAAAACACAAACACGCTTCAACTTTGGCTTCGTCTGCTTTACGATGGGCCTGCTTCGAGGTTTCTTTGAATGGCATTTCTAATATGACATTTCTTAAATGACACTTCTGTCATGGCAGCTGTTATTTTTCTCAAAAGTTTGTTTTGATTTTTCGTGCAGTAAAAAATATGAAATGGGAGCTCAATATATGTTTTGGACCGAGTATTATACAGGAATTCCCATTCTCTCACCAAGTCAATGATGAGTTTTTCGAAACTCATTTTCTGTTCTACAATCTACAAAAATAAAACGTTTTCAAGAAAAAATTGCATAGTTATTCTATGAATATTTCATTAACTTACCTTTTAACCTTTTTTAATAACCAATGGGAATCCCTCGAAAAGCAAATGTATTTTGTTTGCTGACTGCTGTTAAGCTGTCAGACAAAGCAAATGTTCAGCAAATTTGAACTATAACTTCCGTTTGGAGTCACATTACGTAACATTACGTTCTTTTCCTTGCGAAACGTGAGGTCAAGGCCTCATTGTGATAGCATACATTGAATTTCTATGGCTGAACTAGTAAACGTCAGGCGAAGCCGAAGCTGAAGCGTGTTTGTGTTTCAGTTATTAGGCAAGGTAATCCACAAACAGCACTAACCTGCACCTTATCATTATTTGACCATTTTTGAAATCTAAATTATTTATACAATAACCATCCGAACTGAACGAGTTTATGTTGTCTGCAAAAATTTACTGTACTGAATGCAGTCATTTGGAATTTGACATTTCTTTTTGTGCTTACCTTTAGGTTTTTGTTTTAGGCAAAGGTATCGAGTTTCTTGAAAATAAAATATGTTAACTTCGATTTGTGAGAAAACATTCAACAAAATATAAAGATCTTTCTTTAAAAACACAACCTATTGTTATCCATTTCAGTATCTCTTGTTGGCGTGGGATTCCTGTGGGGTGCCACAAACCCATTCATTCGCATTGGCTCCAAAGGCATTCAAAACATCAATACCGGTTCAAGGATTCAAAACTTTATTCAAGAAATCCGATTAATTGGATCACGTCTAGGCTATTGGATACCTTTCCTATTAAATCAATTTGGAAGTGTTCTCTACGTTTACACGCTCCAAAGCGCAAGTATTTCCGTCGCTGTACCAATTGCAAATTCCCTAAGTTTCGCTTTCACAGCTGTTGTTGGTTATTTGCTGGGAGAGAAAATCCCAGGAAAAAGTAAAACTATCAAATATAAAATAACATATTATAATTGTGATGATCTAAACATCTTTTCCTTACAGATGTCATAGCTGGAACTGTTTTAGTAACCTTAGGAACTTCTATGATCATTTATGATAAGTTACAGGAACAAATTATGAAAGTCGATATATATTCCCGTTGAAGAGTAACAAATAATATCTTCCTTTATTCCAATAAATACAAAATAATTAACTTAAAAAGCATTGTGTACTGCATCAACAAATGTCTCCATACTGACAATGGGTGTTTTGGGAGTGATGCCATGTCCAAGATTCGCAATATACCTCGTCTTTCCAAATTTCTTTACCATTTCAGTAGTTAAGGCACGAATTTCCTCCTAGAATTTAAGATTTTTAGCAAATATTTTTATAGAAACAAAGATGCTAGCTAAAAGAAGAGAAAAGAAACTCACAGGAGTCTTGTACATGTCCTCTGGCCATAAATTGCCCTGCAACGTAATATTTGGTCCAACTTCTTTCCTGGCATCGATAGGATCGACAGTCCAATCGATTCCGATCACATCGTAACCAAGTTTCGATTGTTCCTTCAGTGAGTGTCCAGCTCCCTTGGCAAACAGAACCTAAAATCAAGCAACGTAGTTTTTGTTTTTGATATATATAAAAAGGCAAGCCTTTATATTCCATACCATTGGAACTGTGGGGATTCCTTGCTTATCTAGCCTCTCCACTAAGTCATCTCGGATTTGTTTGATATAAGGCACAGCAATGTCGAGGAATGTTTCTTTTGACAGATGCTCAGCACTGGATTCAAAAACTTGAAGCATCTGAGCACCGGCTTTAACTTGCATTTCCAAGTAATCAACGATGCCATTGGTTAGCATCGATAGAAGCTTTTTGGAATCTTCTGGATGATTTTCAAGCCACGATTTAGCCTTGGACATGGTTTTGCTGCCACCACCTTCGATCATGTAACCCATTAGCGTCCACTAGAAGTTCAAATAACAAATAAATTCCAAAAAGGTTGTTTTTTAGTTGTTAAGCAATCTTACCGGTGCTCCTGTGAATCCAATTAGAGGAACTTTACCATCGAGTTTATGCCTCATCATGGTGATGGCATCGCCAACATATGTCAACCTGCCAACGGCTCCATCTGGGGTTAACTTAGCCAAGTCGGCCGGTGTCTCTAGGGGCTGTGGGAAGACCGGTCCAACTCCAGGATGCATTTCTACGGTCATTCCGAAGGCCTGTGGTATTACCAGAATGTCTGAAAAGATAATCGAGGCATCGAGATCAAAGCGACGCAGAGGTTGCATTGTCACTTCACACGCTATCTCCGGAGTTTGACACACTTCGAAGAAGTCATGTTCTTTGCGGACTTCTTGAAATTCTGGCAAATAACGACCGGCTTGTCGCATAACCCACACAGGAACTCGGTCAACTGCTTCCCCACGAGCTGCCCTCAGAACATTATCGTTCTTCAAAGGTGGAAAGTTCTAGAATATGTAAATAATAAGAAGTTCTTTTTATAGATTCAAAAAGTCAATTAGATGATCCCAATTAAGGAAATCTTATCAATGAGTTCATTGATAATAAATAAACAAATATTAAAAGTAATGATGTAAGAATGCGCTTAATTTTTTACCGTTGTGTCTTTCATTACTCGTGAATTTGAATCAATTAGAATGAGGAAATATAAATACAAGAATAAAATGCACAGAGCCAGAATTGAAAAATGGGACACAACCGCACACAGTACAATTCTAATTCAAGTCGATTATTGCTTTCGCTTCTCGTTTGTTGGAAGTTGGAAGAATTTAAAGAAGTACTTATTTGATTTCTTCAAGAAGGCGACCCCAATGACATTTGTTGCCGGATGACTTTTGACTTTCTGTTTTTCTTCTGTCATTTGCGTTTTGTATGCGTTCACGGGTATAAAAATAGTTTTTAGTTGGCTCTGTTTGTATGAAGTTACATTTCATTATTTGTGCAAAGAACACAACAGATTTGTATTGCTAAAGAGGTGTTCTTATTTTGAATGTTTGGAAATATTATATATATAATTTTTATAAGTACGTTGTTTTTACAAAAATTGTTTTTAACTCAAAATTTGGGCAAAAAAGGTAAAAAAGGTTTAAATTGTGATTTTTAAAACTTTAAGATTATTTACTATTGTTTTTAGAATGCATTGCTTATATTTGTTTTTGATCAAAAACTAAAAACCAGATCATTTTATGTCTTGTAGTTGTACTTCTTGAGAAAATTACCAAAAAAATATTTTAATTAAATTATTTTTTCCTTGCTTGAGTATTTACGTAGTCTTATTTTGATAGTAATAATCGAATATGGATTAAGGTATACCCGGTATAAATTATTTTTTCTTAAATCCAGCTTATTTAAATACAAAAGAAACTTTGGCTAGAAAACTTTGTGATTGAAAGTGGCAAAAAATTGTTTATTTTTAACTTCACTATATTCAAAAGTGTGTACTATGTATAATAGACTTTTCAATTCAATAAGAAGCTATAATTGTCTGAACAAGGCATTTGTTGTATTATGTAAAGAAAATTTGAAATATATAAGCAAAAATGTAAAACATTGTTGTTTTTTTTTTTAAATTTAAATGTAATACAAAGACTTCTGATTCAGGTAAAATTATACATTCCAAAAATTATCTTTTTTGAATGTTATAATAATTCTTTTTTTCTCGAATTTAAAAACGATGACTATTTCCTAAAAGTATTTTGATAGTTACAAAACAGTTACCAAGTTTTAACAATTTCACTATAAGTTAAGTTTTTCAAATAAAAAAAAAATGATAAAAGTGCGACATCACCGCAACATCACACATAACATAACTGTTTTTTTCTTCGAGGTGAGTTTGAAAACGTCAACAAAAATTCCAATGTTTGTATTTTTAAACATTTTTAATAGAAAAACAAATTCCATATAAAACAAATCTTCTCACCCAAGAGAATTTGTCACACTACATCGTTGGATACTTTCACTATTTTGGATGCATAACAGTGGTATTGGTCAATACCGAGAGATTCGTAAGGGGTTTGTGTTTCACAACACTTTGTCGCAAGTTCATTTGGGTAAAAGATATTTTATCGTTTCGAGAACAACACCATCGTCATTCTCAATCCAGAAAATCACCTTCATGCAGTACATTTGCTGCTTCAGCTTCCACTTCAGCTGGTCACAGCAATAGAAGTCCAACATGATTTTAGATAATCTGCGTAAGGATGCTTCTGACAAAACAATCACCGACAAACACTTCATACCACAAGGTGAAGGTGGATTCTTTGAGTTTATTTCGTCGCCTCATATGTTCTTTGAAGTTGCTATGTACGTGGCTATCTCTGGGGTAATTCCAGGCAGTAGCACATGGGCTTACATCGTCATTTGGGTAATTGCCATTCAGGTAAAGTTGCAGGGAAATCATCGCTTGAGTTTCTCTTTTTAACTTTGTTTGTATCATTTACAGACTGAAAACGCTTGGCTTACGCACAAATGGTACAGAGAGAATTTAAATATAATTTTTATAGAAAAATACAAACATTGGAATTTACTCGGACGTGTTCTTACAAGTTTTTTTGATTTGTACTGAAAAGTGTGAATGCAACTTTCTTACTCACACTTCAAGGATTCCAGGAAGGTATAAACCATTCCTATAGGTACATTATTGTACCAAGGACACGACCAAATGAGTTCCATTGTTTGCATTTTTAAACATTTTTGATAGGAAAATACAAATATTAATGTGGCCAATGATGAATTAACCATACGAGCTACAGAAGCAATATTATCAGCTGTTCTTAAGTAGACAAACGATTTCAAATTTTCTTCTTCGCTTTACTGAATTTTCCCGAAAACTCAAATTTTGTTCACCTGTTTCACTGTTGATCCAAAGGTACTTTATTTTTGTAAACTGTGACTGTATGAATTCCGTTCCATATTTAAAGATGGCGTAGTATGGGCGTGGTTTTTATTTTTGTGTATAAATTTACAAATGTTTGTTAAAGGCTTTTTCAAAAACATTAAAGACAAAGACGTCTCATCCATTTCCAAACTGGGACTTCATTAAAGCAAGATTGATTTTATTGATTCAAAGGAACGCCCATTAAGTGCTGAGTTCTTAAGCTAATTACAGCCGATTGTGAGATCCAACAATATAGTTCGATCTGTCAGTAAAATTAATAATACCCCAGTCTTTTTCAAATCTTATGAACTTAAAATTTTGTACAAAAGTTTTACCAAAAAAAAATCTTATCTAATCATTGTCAGACGTCTTTTTCACGGACGAAAAATCCAATCGATTAACCACCTGACAGTGTAATTCTAAACTTTTAAGATTTTGGAATAAAATCTACAACTATGTGATTAGACAATTTTAAGTTGAAAGTTGTCAAAGAACTGGGGCCCTACTATGTAACTCGATTCTACTTTTGATTCTATTCGAAACTCATTTCCGATTCTACTTTCAAATCGTACTACGTATGAAAGTAGAATCGAGTGCCGGTTATACCAACTTGTTTTCAAAAAAAATGTCTACTTTCGAACGAGTATCGAGTCGTTTGACAGTTTTAAAAACAAAAATAGAACATCAAATTTTTGGGCAAGTATAATTATAACAAAAATGGACACCGTTGGAATTTGGTTTAATTTGCAAGGAAATGAAGAACGGTACGAGCAAATTGAAAGCGGAAGAATAAGAGATAATTCCAAAAGAATGGAACTGAGTGAAAAAAGGTTTGCACATATAGGGTCCGCCATCGAACTAGTGTTTATTTCGTGAATGGTTACACTTAGCTCATGTCTGATTTCACAGATAATTAGTTTTATCTTTCCGCTGAACGAATATGGTTGTGTAAACGCTTCATCATCTTTAAAGCTCATTTTGATCATGGCAAGTATGTAAACAAGCAAAATTGTCGAAATTGGGGCACAATTTGGGGCTAATTTTGGCAAAAACCACGGATTCCCGGTGTAATTGGGTGGTAAAATAATAAAACACAAAAAGTTGAATGAAAAACTTTCAAATTCAAATTGCATATTAATAATTAATTACATTTTACTTACACTTTTACAAAAAAAAAAACTTCGCTCGCAAACACATTTGATGTAGAGTGATTATTTTCGATTTTGCCTTGTTTTGAATTCTACTTTCGAATAACGTAGTTCCTCGTTTATTCGAAAGTTCATAAGAATAAAGTTGGCACTACTAGAACTATTCGATTCTCGTTTGTTCGAAAGTAGTCAAACACATACATAGTACCAATTTTTCGAATTCGAGCAATTTGATTGTAGAATCGAGTTATATAGTAGGGCCCCTGACTAATCTAACAATATTATTGCTTTAAAGCGTAAGTGCCACAGAACCCCAGCTTAATAATAAATCCACGCATTCCCATAATACTTATCATCTTATTTAAAGTATAAACCTACTTGCTGTAATCATGGTATAAATTATATTTTTCTATTTAACAACAGATGTCACTATAACGAATTCCACCGGCAGAATATTGTTCCGAAAACTTTCCTGAACACACTCATTCAGGGCATGTCATTTTTTCTATTAAAAAGAACTCATTTTCTTGTTTGTGTGCGTGCTTAGGCTTGCCAAGTTTTATTTTTGAAAGGTATTTCTCTTCACATGAATAAATAATACAAACACAACATTTTTTAAAAACTTATTTAACTTGTTCGTCAGCAACGATTTAGTGGAAATACATTATTCTTTCTTGAAATGTTAACCGCCGCATCATTCCTTAAATTATTATGCCCTGCTTATAGGTAATAAGATCTGCTATTTATTCGGCTAAAATTTTGAATTATAAAAACATTTTTAAATTGAACTATAGAGCCAGTTCTGGAGATGTTATATATGGCAACCCTGTTCATGGTGCATAGGTGTGTTTGTATAGCTAGAAAATCTCCACCGAGTGAGTGCGAGATCTTTGTTTTGCCCAACACTTGTTCGCCAGATCCCGGAAAATAATTGCGTGAAAAACCTCGAAAAACCCTCAAAAAGTGACTAAAATTTATTACAAAACATTCTTAAAATGATTCTATTCATAATTTAAACAAAATCGTGGTGTTTTAACCTCGTGAAAGTTGTGAAAAACCCCAACGAAAAATTTTTGTTTCGAAGTCGATTCGATTCGTTAGCCGAAACGAAACCAAAGAACATAATCTCATCTCGCCTGCTCGCCATGTTCCATCAAACCCAAGCTGCACAAGGGCGGCGGTGTTTATTATTTTTCTCAATTTTTCAACTAATAACAATTTTTTGTATTTTACAACAAATACAATTCATAAATGGACAGGGTAAGTATTTTGTTTATGTGAAATTTTGAGTTTGGTTTATTTTTAATTAATGAAAAATGTAATCTGCAAATTGGTTCGGATTCGGGTTCGAGTTAAAATGTCGAATGCGGAAAAGTTTAGAATTTTCCCAGCTCTCTCTCTCGCCCGTCTCTTCCTCCCCCTGTTCATTCGTTGTTATAGTTATACCACCACCCAGCTTGTGAAAGATTCTATAAACCAAAGGCAAAACCATAAAGCACAAATCCTACTCATAGTGTGTTGTGTTGTGTCGGACGACGGTGGCGGCGGCGGTGGCGGTGATAGTCGCCTTTTATCGTCGTCTACCCTTTTTCCAATAGATCTGCTTCTGCTGCTGTTGCTGTTGCAGCTTAAAACTAAAAAATTATGATAGTGGGGAAAGGAAATGAGTAGGAGCTAGAGTTCGGCGGTATACAAAAGGAATTGGTTGCTTTTTATTTTGTTAAAATTTTAATACATCTTTTTTTTTTACATTTTGGAAGCTCACTATTTTTTGTTGTTGTTATATTGTAGAACTAGTGAGCCAGTGCCATTGACTGATTAAGCGCCACCGCAGTTTGTCATATTAGCATATATTCATAATGCGGTCGCAGCAGTTTTTTTTTTTTATTTGTTAATTTTACTCTATGAATTAATAATAATTGTTATCAAATTGAAGAATTATTTTTTTTGTTGTAATTAAATTACTCTTAATTGTTATTATATGTCTTGTTAATTGTTGTTTTTCTTTTCATTGATGTTTTCAGGAGAGATTGAAGTGGAACAAGAAAATAATGTTACTGTCCAATGCAAATCATCTAGCAACCAAGTACGATGGGAATTCAAAGGAAATAATATCACAAATGAAGACAAAAGGTAAAATAGAACTTTATCACTTCGTATAATTAAACAAGAGCTGATGATGATTATAGAACGTTACTTATCCTTAAGCAATTATTTCATGAACATTCAACCACTTTATATGATGAGTATATATGTACATACATTTGAAATAGATCTTAAATCTAATCCAGATAATTTCTGGAAGTTTGTCAACTGTAAGAAAAAACCTTGTGACCCTAACACTATGTCAAATGCAACATCATCTAGTCATGATGCAAAAGTGATTGCAAACATGTTTGAAAGCTATTTCAAAGAAGCGTTTGATGAATCTAACACAGTTAACATTGGGCAGGTTCAGACGAAATAAGGGTTTTGAAAGTAAAGGCAAGTTTATAGTATCTGATTGGCCAGCTGCCAAAAAATTGCCTTCCAATTAAGGCAACTTTATTAGAAAGTTGACTGGAAAGTTAGTCAAGAAAAATCTCCCTAACTTTGAAGTCAAGTCTACTTATGTCAAATTGACAGTTGATCATGTTTTTTTTTTCATTTAACGGAAAGCTGAACTTTATTACTCTATGATTTATTTATTTTCTGCACAATTCCATCTAATGTTTAGTGTAATAGGGTTCCTTGTCAAATTGGAAAACAAATAAGTAATATTCCTTTACAATACAAAATACAAATCGTTATGGGCTTGTAACTTGAATGAGGAGTGTTTTGTAGACAATAATGTTTTTAGTATTTTTTGTACGATGAACTGAAGGTAGAAGTTAGTGAAGTCAAGTTCCAAGTTTGAAATTGTTGACACTTGAAAAACTAACTAGTTGCCTTGGTCAAAATTTCAATCGAAGGATACAGTTGACTGCAAATGAAGTGCCTTGTGTTGTCTAAACCTGACCACTTCTTGCTCTTGTTCTTATGTTTTATACTTTCAACATCTTAACAATATTAATTTTGAAATAAGTGAACATACTGTTACACAAAACATATTGAAATTAGATGATTCTTTTAGTCCTGGTCCTGATGGTGTGCCACCCTCTATTTTGAAAAACAAATGCGTTTCTTATTTGTCGTATGTTCTCTTTAACACGTCTTTAAAAAGTTCGCGTTTCCAATTATCTGGAAAACCTCATTTATAACTCCTCTGCACAAGAAAGGGCCTACAAATGAAATTATAAGCTATCTGGTGATACTTAAATTGTTTGAATCAATCGTATGTAGTGTCCTTTCCTTTCATATCATTTTAGTTCAATTATTTGTGATAAGCAGCATGGTTTTGTTAAAAAACCTTCTACTGTTACTAATTTATTTGATCTTACGTCCTTTTGTTTTGATGTTTTTGAGAAACATGAACAAGTAGATTGTGTATTTACTGATTTTAGGAAAGAGTTTGATAAGATGTGTTATATTATATACTAATTTTTAAATTGTTTCGACAAGGTTTTTACGATAATTTTTAAATTGGATTTCATCATACATGGAAGATAGACAATGGAGGGTAATTTTTTTGGAATGAATATTGGAGTCCGTTTATTGTGAGCTCTAGTGTCCCAATCTTATTTATATTATTTACAAATGACTTGATTTCGATCATAAAACATTCGTCAGTCCTTATATATGCTGATGACAATATACTTTTCAATAGAATTAACACCACATCTGACTGCCTACTTTTACAAGAAGACTTAATGTTATTTAGGGAATAGTGTAGTAAAAATCCTCTCGTTTTAAATGTTCACAAATGTAAAACCATGAGTTTTACACACAAGAAAGTTCCAATTGTTTTTGATAATATGTTTGATTCTTGTTCCTTGTTTAGACTCATAACTTGAATTTACTCAGCATATTAGCTTTGTTTTTAAAAAAGCAAATAGAGGCCTCGCGATTTTCGTGATATTATTTTTTCAAGCTACTTTTTGTTTCATTTGTGAGGCCAATTCTGGAATATGCTTGTGTAGTGTGGGCACATAGAAAATACATACTTACAATTTTGATTTGCTAACATCGGTTCTTATTCCTTTCAACTAGTTTTATTCGATCTAGCATACGACTCCAAAGACCACTAAATCGAACTATGGTGCTAATAAAAAATCTTAATCAATTAATTGAAATGTTCAATACATTTTATTTTATTGTAAGTTGCACATGACAATTTTAAGAATTTTTAATTCAAAACAATGTTTTATAACAATTTTAAATAAAATTAGATATTAATTAGCTTTCAAGCATTTATTCATAAGCATTGTTAACGAATGACCCGTGTGTTGTTGGAAAATCTATCCATAGTATAGTTGGATTTTACACGAATAACAAAAACAATATCCATAGTATGAATACTAGCGATAAAAGTAAGAGTAGAATCTTACTAGGGATGGGGTTTTGACATTTATACGAGTCTCGAATGGATCTTATGTGATTTCGTTCTCAAATGTTGGTACAATTGATATTACCCGTGTTTTGTTGGCAAATGTTTCTTATGAAGTGCAAGTGAGTTAGTTTGATTCGTGTTAAACAATGAAAAAAAAAACTGAATAGTTCAGCACCATATAAGAATATGCTACCTACTCCATGTGCATTTTTTTTCTTTTTAAATTTGATTAAAACAAAACTATGTTTTTTGTTCACAAACATGCAAATAAACAGACCATAACGCATTATCTGTAAAACCAACTCCTCCACACAGGTTTTTCTTCACAAATTTTGACTCGACTCCGATCCCCGACCGGAATCGAGGCGAATCAAGCTCATTTCAACTCGATTCAGGTATATAAAGAATTTAGGCGAGCTTCAAGCTCGCTTCAACGTAGTACGAGTAGTAGTAGTCTACGAACAAACCCCCTTCTTAAAGTTTTTATTTTATGTCAAATTTGGTTAAAACTTTGAATCGACTATCACATTACACAGACGTATTTTCTTGATTTTGATAGTCAACTATCAAAAATCAGCTTACACGATTTCATCCCTGCTCTGAATTTCGCTATCTTTTTTTTTTTTTTTTTTTAGTTTTTTGATAAATTATTCTGGCAAATATTCAGTTATATCAACTTTAAAATATAAAAAACAGACTACTGCGGATCGTTTTTTTGGCAATTTCTCACTGTCCTATATATGGAATACGAAAAAAAAACCACTTATTGAAATTCATAAAAATAAATTGGAATATAGTTAAAATTGTTTTTGAACAATATTTTCTTACAAATGACCCCAAAATGACATTATTTAATTTCAAATCTGTTAAAATCTTATGTTATTTTTTTTTTCTTACAACTTTTCAATTAATTATTAAAAATTAGTAACATACAAATGATTAGCTGTGTTCTAAACCTATATCTTATTTCCGTTTTACTTTGTTTTTTTTTTAACAATGGGGGAATTCACTAAGCTAGTGGCTACGTAGTCAAGGGTTTCCGATTGGTTAAATGGAACTACGAAAGTAGTTGAAATTTCCCATCCGACGTAGTGTAAAAGTTTCGGCTACAAAGTTAGTGCACACTGATTTTGACGTTCCACAATCAGCTGCTCCGTAAGAACACAAGAATTCAAAACAAAATTAATCTTTGGGTTATTAAATACAAATATAAACCAGTCATATTATATCTTCTATTTGGTTTTATTGAATTTAAAAACAAAAAAAAAAACTATTTAAAGTTCTGAAAACACAAATGTTTCTTATTTTATGTATTTGCATTTTTCGTTAATATGACAGTTCCGAATTGACTTGCTTTGTAGTGCAATTTTGCATTCACTAAGCTAGTTGAATTTTGACTACTTAGCCACTAGCCTTATGAATGCGCCCAATATTAGGTAGATATTAAATCAAATAGGATTAAACTTATGAATTCAATATATTAAAAAATGTCCAGTGTATTTCAGAGGGCAATTTACTGGAATTTTAATGGAAAAAAAACTTCTTCATAAAGTTCAATGCCTAAAACTAAAATACAGATGATTGTCAGATCTTGCAATATTTTCAAATAAACCTATCCTCTGAAGACATCTTCCAATGACCTGACAACAATCAATGAAAAATTGCTTTTTCTCACAATGGGCATATTTTGTCCCAAAGTCTTACAATGTTCCTGTCAGAAGCGATGTTACTCCCGCTCAGAAGATCTATTACACAAACTTCAGTGGTTTTTGGGGTGATTTAAATGAATGTTGTTTCTATAAGTACAAACCTACCAAGATTTAAATTGTATACTTATCATTTTGATGGTATGGTACACATTTTTTGTGTTTATAATTTGTAAACGACATTCAAAATATACTTTCCTAAGATTTTTCGTGGCCAGAGCTCAAATCTGTTTTCAAAAACACAAAATCAAGTCACGTTTTTGAGACATCACCTTTTGAAATTCGAAAAAAAATTATCGTATTAGTTTTTTTTTTTGAATTCATGAACTAGTGTTACTTTTTAATAAAATATGTGATTGTATTACATATCTGTAATCCCGTCTTCAATAAATAAATATAAATTAGGTGGCGCAACAGTCCGTAGAGAACCAGGGCCTAGTGACTTACAACTCTCAACCATTCCTGTGTGCGAGCAATTGGGCTGTAGGTCTTAGTTTATATGCCGAATCCGAACGGCTAATTTGAGAAAGCACTTTTTCATGACAAGAATTACTCTTGGAGAATTTGTCAATTCCTCGCAAGAGGCAGTACCCGTTAAAAAAACTTTAGGTGGCACATCGTACCCAAGACCTATGGCATGACAGTCCAATGCACTAACAATCATGCCACGGGTACTACTACTCCCGTCTTCAATATCCTGTTAAAATATTTTCAGTATTTCGAACATAAGGTAAAACGGTTTTTGACAAACGAGTGTATAACATCAAGGGTTTGAACTATTTAAAATATTTCACCGGACGAAGAAATTTTAACGCCAAATTCGAACTCAGGACAATAAAATTCTTTCTTAGTTTGATTTCTGCATCTTAGGTTAGTTTTATTAACCAATAAAGAATTGAACAAGGTTATATTTCTAAGACAAAATGTCTTGTTTTCGCTGTACAAAATCAGATTAAAATGTGTATGATTCCACCTGTTTCTTAATTATTGCACAATATTCAAATAAGAAAAAAGAAATAAAAAGTTAATCTGACATCTGGGTGAAGAATTATGCTGCTCTTTCAAAGCTAACTCAGATGTCTGAAAAAATATAAAATGGCCAAATATTTTCTAACAAAATTGTAAGTCCACAGAATTGTAAGATATTTCTCTGATAGATCTGACAATATTGAACGAATTGGCAATCGTCTGTACTTACTAAATAAAAAAGTTTTAAAATTTCAAAATTCCAATTTTAGGCAAAGTTGGCTTATTGACTAATTTTCGTTTTTTTATGTGTGACAAGAAAATTATTTTAAACAATCAGACAAAAGCTCATTTTTCGTAGTTAAAAAGACATTTAAAATAAAAATATGTACTTACAAAATAAACAATCCAATAATACCCTGTTAAAAATTACAAAACATGATGATGAAAGTATGTACTTCAAATTGACTTTACAATTTTTCAGAAAATTTCTATTTGATTAAAACCTGAATTTGCAGGTCAACACATTTTTCGGGCTGTTCACCCCACTTTTACCAATACACTTTTTATTAGTCAATTTTATTGATTAAGAATGTGATTTATTCAATTGGTAGTCTTGACAGGCAATGAATGAATACATTAGGCTTAGGCTATGTGCTCTGTGACCTAAAAGTCTAATATGCGACTTTTAAAACAGGATGAGTCTCTTACTTTATAGTTCTTCCTCTGAGTTAATCTCTTTAAGATACTTCAGAAAGTAGCTGTATCGGAATCAGTTATAGTTTATGCGGTGCAAGCTTGGGGAGGTCGGAAATGTGAACAAGTGGAAAAACTGCTCAGATTTTACATAAAACGGATTTTCCATCTTCCTTCGAGTACGCCAAACTACATGATCATGTTGGAAACGGGTTTACCGCCTTTATTTATAAAAAACACTCAAGCTGCAGGTCTATTACATCCTCAAAGCTCTGGATATGCAAAGTTATCGTCTCCCTAAGAAAGTAGTTCTTCAAACAATCCAATCTCGAAGTGGATGGTTTAAAGACTGGATAGAACTAGCCGAGCAGGTGGATGTTGACCAAAACTATAGTAACCATGCCTCTGGGAAACCAACTTTATATCGCCTAATAGCTCGTCTGGATGAAGCCTCAAGAGAACAATACACGGAGCAAGCCAAAAGCTCACTGCACCGCATAATTTACAGTAGACTAGACTACGATCTCCGGGAAAGAAACTACTTCCACGACAAATATACCATCGAACAAATTTCGTGCATATTCCGGCTAAGAGGAGAACTCCTTAATCTGAACTACATTCCTAACCGCGATGAGTTACCGATTTTATGCAACCTGTGCAACTTGAAATAGTGCGAAGATATTTTTCATTTTGTTGGACGATGTGCGATTTTGAGAGAAATAAGAAGACTTATCCTTATATGTACATGAAATGGATGTCACAAAGTTATATCATATGCATATTGCAAAACAGCACTTAAATATAGACCTCAAATTTTAAATGAAGCGTTTCAATCTTAAACTGCACTTTCTTTTTTTAATCTATATAAAGCTATACTTTTAGTTGTCAATCATATTGATTGTATTAACCAAATTATTATTAAAAATGTATGTTTAAATAATATCAAAATCTAATCTAATCTAATCTACTTCAGAAAAGAGGAAGGAACAAGTTACTTTGAGTTAGTTTTTTTTAGAACAAAACTAGGTTAAAAATGAAGTCTCCTTGTCTTGATGTTCAGTATGTTGGACTATTATGTTATAATAGGTCTAGAAATAATTCTTGTTTTGTCAACTATGTTTAACCATGGCTTACTTTATGAGGCACAAGTTTTAAATTGAAGGAAACTAAAAAAACTAATCCAAAGACACAGTTTTTATTATATACTTTTGAGTCTCAATGGAAAAGTGTTAAGACAAAATAACAGTCAATAGCACAACAAATTAATAATTAAAAAATCAACTAGCTTTCTCCAAAAAAACTTGTGCTACTAAATTAAAGCTATTTAACTTCTTTTATTTGCTACTTACAACAACCTTCAAAAAAATATTTAACATGATAAACAAAATCCAAAAACTCAACTTGCACTTTTAACCAAATTCATACAAAACGCAAACAAAATGTAAGGAGCAACGCCTTGACCTTCACGGAAAAGTGACACTAAAATCTGTCCCAAGTACATTGAAGCTCTTGTGACACACATTTTTAAGTCAACGCGTTGATAATATTCTGTGACCGTGTATTTTTTTTTTATTAACGGGTAATCAAAGGCTTATTAATACCCTTAACATGTTTAAACACAGTGCGAGCTGTAGGAAAGTTTTGAATATCAAAATAATAGAGAAAAACAGATTTGGACAAAGCATTCCACATTTTCGATGTGCGGTTAATAAAAGAAGAATGTGCGAGTCAATGCTATTGGAACACGATGACTCGTTTTTGGGACACGGTCGGTCATCTCAATGACTGTGTCCCAACATTGAAAGGACATAATTCAATATCGAGTCAGCGCATATTTTTCATGTAATTCTATACCAATGTAGAATATAGAAATTAAGTTGGCAAATTGTTTATAATTTAACTTTGAAATACAGGTGAGTTTTATTTCTTCATTTTCCATGTTTTGATAATAATTTTTATCAGAACCACGAGTATTGAAAGTGCAACTGAAAGTGCAGTGACTAAATCGCACCAGGGACAAAGGAAAGAACAAAAATAAAGCAAACATTACAGATTATTCAGAGCTCATGAATTTTGAATGATAAACATCGAGGCAGCTTTTAATCCTATGTGACAGGATGCAAGTAAAAAGTGATGCAGATGAGATTAAAGCCATGTTTGGCTTAGATGGACAATGACTTTTTTTGGGCCCTTCTATCAACTCAAATTTGATTTAAGGGTAAATTATTTTTTATATTTGATCAGATGCAATCAAAGTTCACACACCCTAAAACTTTGAATCACATACATTTACATTTGTCAAATCATGTGATCGTCAAAGTTTTGTGAATCAACGTGTAACTAAAACTCTTGCTTACTCAAACAGTGTCAACGCATTTTGGGACAGCATTAACTGGAGGGTGTCATTCCTGTGATAGTCAACATCTTATGCATTGACACTGTAACCGTTGACAGAGAAAGTTTTAAATTGTTGGTGACCTCAGCGAGTTAGCGCTTTGACTGTGTAATGTAGCTTAAGAATTTGAATGCTGTTGAACTTAAACTTGTTCTCCAAAAAGATACATTGTAGACTGAGACAATTCACCGAAAGGGTAGGTAGGTTCCCCTACCTTGTAAGTTTTTCCTGCTTTATTGATCTTGTGTTGTGACTCTTGAGATGATCAAGCGTGTGTGATGGCCTATAGAGTTCACAATCCCTTGTATCGACAGTTATATTGTTTATCAACCATAAAAATGTCTTTTTTTCACAAGATCTTATCGACCACAAACATGTGGAAATCTTTAGGTGTGGATAACAACAATGGAAGGAAATCTATAGCCTGTTGTCAATTTTCAATAAAATCCGGTACTGCGAGGTAAATGAATTTTATATACAATTGCAATTAATGCTAATGATTAATTAGTGGCTGAAATAATAATAATTAGTTTAACCTTTCAAGAGTCTTAGGCCAAAAGTGTACAATTATGTCAAATTAAGCATTTGGTAATAATTTTTGAGCAAAATTCTTGCAGAAAATACAATTTTCTTAGAACCATAATATTTAAATTGTTTAGTTTTATTAAGATAAAGACGTAATTAAAAATGAGATCATCTATATTTTCCAGACTATAGTTAATTTTTATTTGAGTACCTTAATCAAAAAAAAAGTATGCTGTCCACTAATTACGCAAATAGTCATTACTCATCATAGTGAAAATTAAACTTATTCTCTTATCAATTTAAAATGACTCAATGATAGATTTTGAAATCATCTTAATCAAGAAATATACAAGGTGTTCTGTTTTTCTCTGGAAGTGTCTAAATAGTCAATCACTATACAAATATATACCCACTTCCTAAACAGTACTGATAAAATAGCTTTGTTTTTTGTACACATATGTATGTGTATTAAGCGTAGCAATGACGATTGTTTATAAACAAAAGAGCTAAAAAAACAAAAACAAACATTATGATGGTGAGTGCTTAAGACTGTCGTGCTCGAGGTTTAGGTTTATGTGTCGCTTAAAACTTGACAAATTATCCAAGAGTTGCTTTCTTAATTAATTTCAAATAATTCATTCATATGCAGCATTTAAGCTGTAGGTCCCCCTATTTCCGACATTGTTGAGCGATGTAAGTCACATACAGAGGTTTTGGTTTAATTTCGATCCAAATAACGACTTTGGATTCCTTTAGACAATTTTTTACTTACGCGCGGTCCGGTATATACAATTGCCTTTCCAAAAAATAGCAATTTCAATCTAAAGAAAGTCGTTAAAAAAGAAAATGAACTACTGTTTCATAGTTCATTCCAGCTTCACTCCAGATTATCCGGCAGTCAAATCCTTCCCCTCCTACTTAGCAAATGGAAGGTCACGAAACTGCAGGAGAAAAAGGGACTTAAAAAGAGTTTCAACTATTGTCATCAATACAAAGTCCCTTGATCCTCTGACACAGACCAAAGGTGTGGTTATGTTTATGATGCAACATGTAAACCTCCTTTTTTCACGGATTCGAAGCCGTTGCCCAAGACCCTGGTACATTTATCACCTTCCCATCACTGGAAAAAGATGATGCATCCAGGCCATCTCCGGTGGCAGTGGAAACTTCTACCAATGTCAGCCATCTATCCTAAAGATCTTCTGAATGAGAACGCTTTTTTAGGATCATCCCTCAATGGGAAAACTCTAAAATCACTTTGTTGGAGGCTGATCGGGAGTTAGCTATAATGCTTATCTCCAACAGGCTTCGGCTTCCCCGCTTCGATAAAAGTGAAACAACTTTTGAAGAAGCTGTATGGATAAAGAGAAAGAAGAGTATACAGTTTCTCACCTTCTATGTTCTTGTCCTGTGCTATCAAAAGACAAAGACTCCGTTTTGGAGATTTCTACTTAAATGATCTAAGTGATCATAGAAATTCCTTCATTTATTGTCTTAAGCGCTTCTGGCCAAATGGTTGAACAAGTAGACAACATTTTTAGATAAATGTGTTATCACAACGGACCAACTATTGGTCTAAGCGTATTAGCTTTTTTCCGGCCTTCAGTCAACTTAACCTAACCTTTAAAGTTTCCTTAAATACTCCCACATTGACTACGGGGAATTTCCAAATTTGTTGCATGTGTCCCTATAAGCCCGTGTCCTTTTCATATTGCAGTGATTCTTGCTATATCTTGCCTGAGTCTGCATAAAAAGGCATAAGAAAAAGCTAATTTCTAGACATAACGTAATCGGTTAAGTTGCTCCATCTGAGCTTTCATAGCCATTCAAAGAGACTAAAATAAGAATAATTTGGACTGTTATTTTCCCTCTCTACGTTGGACCAGTTCAGAAAATTATATATCCGAATAAATAGTCTCAACATTCGCCTGGCTATCTCTGAACATTGTCGTGTTTCGGTTTGAGTCTGGTTTGAATATTTTTCATACTGCCCTAATTGCTAGTAATTCAGCTTGAAAGACACTGGCAAAGCTAGGCAGCCAAAAAGACTTAAGAAAAATATCCATGTCCCTACTCCGCACCCAGTCTTTGTCCCATTAGTGAAGATAGTTGCATCGTAGTCTTTTGTAAGTTTGAAGAATTAACAAGAATCGGTTTTTCCTGTCTAGATACTTTAAAAAATTATTTTATGTTGTGTATTATTGAGAAACTTTAAATTTAAATTACCTTATTTTAGGACTTTTTGCAAGAATGAAAAAGAAAATAACAAACAAAACTCTTTTCACACAGATACCACTTATCAACTGAGTCCGTCAACGATATTGCCGAAAATGCTCTGCTTGTCGATACAACAAATGCTGCAGTCACACCCGCCTATGCACACAATTTAAGTATATATCGTGTTAAAATTTCCGATGAAGGCAACTACACATGTCACACCACCGACAGCAGCACTGATCCAGCATCACCCGATCAACCCAACGAAAATGTATTTTTTATACAACCAATAATACGTCCCAAAGTCACAGCCAGTAGTCCGAAGAAAATCAAACGAAAAATAGGTCAAGCTGTATCGTTATTTTGCTTGATTACAGCCTACCCCCTGGGACCGATACGAAATCACATAAAATGGCTGAAAGATGAAATCTCATTTAGTTTTCTCGATAGCAGTACAAATGTCACTGTAAAAGATGATACTCATGTTAATGTGACGCTTGAGCTGACGGAGGTTTATAAGAAGGAGAATGGAACCTATGGATGTGTAGTTCTTTCGCCATCGGGTGACGAGTTGGTGCGGAAGGAAATTGCTTTGTTGGTGATGGATGTGCCGATTGTGAGCATTGATTATGTGAAGGCCGTCGGGGCAAATAAGATCTTCCTTAATTGGACGCTGAATGACGGGAACGATCCGATACAAAAATATTTTGTGCAATTTAGGAAGGAGGGTGCACCGACTTTTGAGTATTATAATCACGTAATTGGAGGAAAGAATATATCCTATGTGTTGGATAACTTCTTGCCCAATACCAGTTACTTGCTTAGGATATCGGCGAAGAACAGCATTGGTGATGGAATCCATCATCAATACCCACAGCCGATACGCACCTTGGACAAGGACCCGGTGTTTGTACCGAAAGTAGAGGCAACTGGCAACACTGAAGCTACAATAACCATCGGCTGGGCACCACCACCGCCGGAGCTGCTCGACTACATTCACTATTACGAGTTGATTGTCTCCGAGCCGGGTGAGAATCCGCGTATCGTGGAGGCAGCAATCTACCACCAAAACAGTCGAAATCTTCCTTACATGTTTGACAATCTAAAGACGGCCACCAATTACGAATTTAAGGTTCGAGCTTGCAGCGAGTTGACCAAGCAATGCGGGCCATGGTCAGAGGTGGTCAATGGAACGACCATGGATGGGCTGGCTAGTCAGCCAACAGATTTGCATGTTGTGTGTAATATTTCAAGACACAGCTCAGTCAGTTTGGAATGGAATGTGCCGAAGATTCCGAATGGGAAAGTGATAGCTTATTCCATCAAGTTGACGGGAACTGCAACTTACAGGGTAGATGGCCGCTATCTGAACGCGACTTGGGGTCCCAAAGAAAGTCGCATTTACGAGCCTAATCATAAGACAATTTACGAAGGTGTGAATCCCAATACCAATTATTCGGTGAGTATTTCAGCTTTGACGCGTCGTAAGAAAAACGGTGAACCAGCGGTGGCACATTGTACGATGCCTGTGGCCTTGCCCGATACGATTGGGAGGATTATTTGGACGAAAATAAGGACGTCTGACGATAAATGTGTGCTTAAGCTGTTTATGCCGAGAGTTAGTGAACGGAATGGGCCAATTTGCTGCTATAGAATTTACTTAGTTCGCATACAGGACAATCGTGATCTTCCCGGGCCTGAGAGTCTGAATGTCTCCACTTATCATGAAATTCACAATCCCAATAATACTCGTGGTGGAGCCTATATTGCCGAGATGTTCCCCGGTGAAGCATTCCGTTCAGAGATATTCCTTGGCGATGGAAGGCGAATGTATCAAGATATAGCAAGTCAGAAGATTGCCGATGATCATTGTCGGAAGTGTCTAGAGGGGGTGCCCTTCCGAAGAGTTTTCCATGCTCCAGTGGTGAAGAGTACAACAACGACCACTCCACGGCCTGAAGGTATGATCATTTGTAAAAAATCTGTTTCTTGTTTAATTAAAATTGAAATTAGTTATTGTAGAGCATCAAATTCCAATCATACCCGAACTCACCCAACGAGAGCAATTGAACCGAGCCGGGAATCTTACCCAAGCTGCTTCCAAAATTCTCGACAACAAACGTCGTCGTCGCCGAAATCCTAAACACGCTGTCGGTCAGAATATTCAAAATCTCGAAGAACCAATTGAGACAACCACAACAGCAGTGCCAACGGTGACTCTTCAAGAAATCATCGATGAAGTCTTTGATGGGGAAATTGACGTGAACAGCAATTATACTGGATTTTTGGAAGTTATTGGTAAATTCTCAAATAAAATAAGTTTGGTATTTTATTGGACAAAATGTGTTTCTTACTTTTGTTTGCAGTGAGAGAACAAGATGGACACATTCAAGGAGGGGAACCTTTACTAGCGAATAGTAATTATTTTGAAACTATCAATCCGAAAACAATGATTGAATCGTCTGATAATGGAGATGATCTATTGCTTGTGTTAACTATTGTCGTCCAAATATTTATTGTCTTAATTGGATTGGTAATTTTGCTGTTGATTGCATTGTGTGTGATGCACCGTTATTACACAAAGAACACTGGGCAAGGAGATGAAGTAATTAGTTTGCGAGATTCATTGAGGTAAGTTCGAGATTTTTAGTTCTACATTTCTTTAGTCATTTTACCGTACTGCAGTACTCACGAACTGATGAAACTAATGAATTTAAAAGTGACTTTTTTGTGTAAAGGTCAAATAAATCATTAATGTTGCTTTTAATGAGCCCAAGCATCTGATTCGATTTATTAGTAATGTAATTGAATCGCGGGAAGAAGGAAACTACAGTTTTTCAAGAACGATATTTTCAAATAACATAGGGAAAGATGCCTTTTTTTTAATCTATCAGATCTTGGCGTAGAAAAACTTAATACAAACAAATTGATAGAACATTTAAGTGCGTGGTACACTGGTCTTTATTATATTTTTAAGAATGTTCTTATTCTTGCGAGTTAATGGCTAATGCATGCCGTAATTAGAACGGTGTTGAGAACAATGCATTAATTGAAAACTACGGGTATGGTGGTTACATCCATGGTATTTTAAACTTATGCAATTAAATAAATCAGTTGCATTAATTACACAAATTAAAAGTAAATGAATAAAGAAAATATCACTATTAACCCCCCTTTGCGACAGAGGCTACATTTGAATAAGCTTTATCCGATGTTCATAAGGAGGGAGGTTATAAGGATAAAACCATGGTGGCCCTCCTTTTAAGACGAAATGTATGAAGTTGCGTTGAACAGATTCTATTCTATTCTTGTGGATCTCATAAAACGGAGTCTATAAATCATATGCGTACTCAAGATGGGGGTGGATCAAAGTATATATAGAGCGAGAGTAACATAGGGATCCTGAAATTCTTTAGACCAACGTTTAATAAATCCTAACATAGAGTTGGTTTTTCTGACGATCGAATTAATTTGCTCCGTGAAATCGAGATTAGAATTAAAAAGAACTCCTAGATCCTTAAAACTATGAACGCTATTTATAGAGTACTGCGATATTTTATAATCATTCAAACTAGATGTACGTTTTTTAGAGAAAGTCATTGCCTGACTTTCAATTGGGTTAAGGTTGAGTCAATTTTGTTTGCACCAAATAACAAAACTGTTAATATCATTAAAATGTTACTCTATCGTACAAAAAGGGGTACATCATTGATAGCTAACATAAAGAGTAAGAGGTCCTAAATGACTACCCTGGGGAACTCCTGATTTGTCAATGAAAGGGTTAGAGAAAGAATTTTTGAATTCAACTTGATAAGACCTATTTTAAAGGTAAGATGAATTCCATGTGACAAACTGAGAAGGAATCCCCATTGCCTTAATCTTAAATGTGATGATATCATGAGAAAGTTGGTCAAAAGCTTTAGAACAATCAGTGAAAATGCAGTGGAGCTTTTGATCAAGTTCTAAGGTATTTGAGAAATTATGCAAAAATACAAGTAGATTAGTAATAGTCGAACGTTTTTGCATAAAACCATGTTATTGATTACACAAAATATTCTTGCAGTTAAAATTTAAACTATCACAAACAACTTGTTCAAAGAGCTTGGGAATACAGGGCAGTTAAGAGATTGGTCGGTAATTACTAATGTCTGACTTGTTAACCTTTTTAAAGACCTGTTTAATAAATGCCTTCTTCCATATAGTTGGGAATTTACTTGAGCTTAGACAGTGAGAGTGCAAATATGCGAAGAAAGTGACATGCAACTACTGACTTACATTTTGTTCAAGACAATTGGAAAAATTCCATCTGGACCAGAGGAATAGTCATCTTAAAGTAATGCAAGATTTTGTCTAACGTCATTTGAGCATTATTTAAGGCAGTCTGGGGACAGTCTCGCAAGTATAGAAAGGAATTCTCATCTATTTTTACAGGAGTGTCCATTAAAGATTGCTAATAGTTGTTAGCAAACGCGTTACAAATTTCCTGAGTACTAAGTTATCTTTATTATAAGTAACATTTATTGTGTAGCCATCAAATTTCCGTTTTACACTCACGAATTTCCAAAAGCTTTAAGGGCCTTGCAAATGAGAGCGAACAACGAATGAACGAATGGACGAACAAACGTGATTTTACACATTTCAAAAAGTCAATTCCGAACAAAAACACATTTAAATTATAAGAAACCTTTTGACACTAATATTAGGATAATAAAATTTGCATTTTGTTGTCTAAAAAAAGAACATTTTGTAAAAACAATTTGGTAGTAACGAATTGCAGTGTGGTTGCTACGAACTTTCAAACTCTATTCGCGTTCCACATACCATCCACACTGCAACGAATAAATTGTTCGCGCTCAACTTAACCTCAAAGTTGTACCACTCTTGTTTTGTTTTTGTGTGAAAGATCATGGCTGAGGAAAATATGAAGAAAAGGGTAATTATAAATTGACAATTCGTCGCTGTCTGCGAAAGAAAAGTCAAAATATGCGAACATAAACAGTTCGCAGTTCGTAGCTCATGTGCAAGATGCTTTAGAGGTCACGATTAAGTGAACTTTCCATATCTATAAGATATTCAACATATAAATTATTGGATAGAGATTTAAACTCTTCAAAGATTTTTACAAATACTTCATGTTCTTCAGCTGACATGCTTTTTATAAGATTTTGCCCAGCCTTGATGACAAAAGCTTGAATATTTGAATATTTTAAGAGGAACGATATCTCTTATTCAGGATTCCAATAAATTGAAAAAGTATGAAACTGCAACGTCAATGTTGTTTAAAATTGGTATAGGCCTAAAACCACAAGTAGATAGATGTTCAGAAAGTTGCTGAAATTTTAGCTTTCCGAAAGTCAATAGAATATGTAAAGTCATGCGAATTACACGCTTCCAGCATCATGGATGTCCGAACTTTCCGAGGAGCTAACATCGACTCGGACCACTACCTTGTTGTAGCCAAGGTAGCACTTCGGGTTTCCAGGCCCAAGGCAAAACAGGGAGATGTTGGGAGAAGGTACAACGTCGAACGGCTACAATCGCAAGAGATCGCCAAATCCTTCTCCGACCGAGTTACAAGTAACCTCTCTCGAAGTTCTGTGCCGCCAACACAATGTATAGAAAACCAGTGGCAACATTGCCAAGACGCACTCAGAGAAGCCGCCTCTGACGTGCTGGGTTTCAAGCGACCACCAACAAGGAACCCCTGGTTTGATGAGGAATGTCGGCAGGCAAATGCAGCCAAACAACAGGCACGCAAGGCGGCGCTGCATAAAAGGACGAGAGCTGCTCATGAGCTCTATGAGCAGAAGAGGCGAGAGGAACACCGACTTCTCAGAAGGAAAAAGAGAGAGCATGAGAAGCGTGCGGTCGAAGATGTTGAGAGGTTTAAAAGCAGAAACGAAGTTCGAAAGTTTTATGAACAGGTGAAACGAAATTCACAAGTACATAAACCTAGAACCGAAGGCTGCAAAGACGAAAGTGGAAACATCATAGTGGAACCGCAGTCAATGCTGAGGATATGGAAGGACCACTTCTGCAGACTGTATAACGGCGACGACGAACCGAATTCCGCTGTCAGGCAGGATGATCCATTCAACATAGACGACGAAAGCCAACAATCCCGTCCTCCCGACTTAGACGAAGTAAAGATTGCTATATCTAAGCTGAAGTCTAACAAAGCCGCTGGAGCGGATGGCTTGAATGCCGAGCTCTTTAAAGCAGCTGGAGATAAGTTGGTTAGGAGCATGCACCAACTTATCTGTAAGATATGGTCGGAAGAAAGCATGCCCGATGAATGGAACCTCAGTATTGTTTGCCCGATCCTGAAAAAAGGAGACCCTCTAAACTGCACCAATTATAGAGGAATCAGTCTACTTAACATCGCTTATAAAATCTTCTCTGCCGTAATATGTGAACGTCTAAAGCCCATCGTCAACAACCTGATAGGTCCTTATCAGTGTGGTTTTAGACCAGGAAAGTTCACAGTCGATCAAATATTCACATTACGGCAGATCCTGGAAAAAACCCAAGAACACCAAATCGACACCCACCATCTTTTCATCGATTTCAAGGCCGCATATGACAGTATCTACAGGGACGAACTGTATAGAGCCATGTCTAGTTTTGGCATCCCTGCCAAACTCGTCCGTTTGTGCAGGATGACCATGGAGAATTCACGCTGCTCCATAAAGGTTGGAAACAACTTAACTGAACCTTTCGATGTCAAAAAAGGTTTTAGACAAGGTGATGCGCTGTCATGAGATTTTTTTAACATCGTACTTGAAAGAATAGTGCAAAGCTCACACGTCAACACCAGAGGCACTATCTTTCAAAAGTCTGTCCAATTACTAGCATATGCTGATGACATTGACATAATCGGAAGAACTCAGCGTGATGTCAATGGGGCTTTTGTGAGTATCGAGGCAGAGGCGGCAAAAATGGGTTTAACGGTTAATGAGGGCAAAACAAAGTACATGCTGTCATCAAGAAAGGACCTGCAACATCGACGTCTTGGTCAAAACGTCACCATCGACAGACGTAACTTTGAGGTAGTCAAGGACTTCGTCTACCTAGGCTCCGCTGTAAACGCAGAAAACAACACCAGCGCTGAGATCAAACGAAGAATAACTCTTGCTAACCGCTGTTTCTTTGGGTTAAGAAAGCAATTGAGTGGAAAAATTCTCTCTCGAAGGACCAAAGTGTCGCTATATAAGACCCTTATCATCCCCGTCCTGCTATACGGTGCAGAAGCATGGACTTTGACAAAAGCGGATGAAAGCACCTTGGGTCGTTTCGAGAGAAAGATTCTTCGTGTGATCTACGGTCCCGTATGCATCGAAGGGGAGTGGAGGAGAAGATGGAACGACGAGCTGTACGGGCTGTACAGCGACGTAGACTTAGCAAGAAGGGTAAAAGTCCAACGACTAAGATGGCTAGGTCACGTAGAGCGCATGGAAACCAATGCTCCGGCCCGGAAAGTCTTCGAATCCACACCCACAGGACAGCGCAGTAGAGGAAGACCGCGAATCAGGTGGCGCGCACAAGTGGAAGGTGACCTCACCCAACTCGGAGCGCGAAACTGGAGACATCTAGCTAGGGACCGAGCTAGATGGAGAAGTTTGTTGGGTGAGGCCCTAGTTCACACAGGACTGTAGCGCCACCTTAAGTAAGTAAGTATGCGAATTACTATTATTTAGTAAATGACCGTCCAAGTCAAGAAAAACGTCAAGTGGGGGATGGTATTTATCTATATTCGATATAGCAGAGTTAGATTGAAATACTGCCGTCCTAGTAGCGTCAGATAAACAAACTGAATCGAGTTCTTGATTTAAAGAATTTTTAATACAGCTTACATGCTGTAAGTTCATGGAGATAATATGGTCTACTAATAGAAACTCCTGTTGAGACAAACTAAATGATGCTTAAAACTCGTCTTCTAATGTGACCCAGTTAATGTTTGGGACGTTAAAGTCATCTAAAAGGAGAATATTGTTATCCAAACCAGCGATGTCCGTGATATGATCAACAGCAAGAGAGCGTTCAACAAAAGAAGCTGAGGCTGATATTTGAATACCTATAATTTCAATTATCAGGTTAAAAGGGAATAATATGGAAGTCGTACAAAAATTAATTCTTATAGCTATTAAGACTCCACCATCAACCGAATTTGTTTTATTTTCTAGATAAGTCTATAGCTAATAACATCCTGTTTAGATCTTGACTTAAATATTGGAGTTACGTAAGATCATTTCTACCTCTCTAGGAACTAACCCTGAGAAAGTTCAAAATTTTGGCCACAGGCCACTGATAAACTAAACAAGATTTGAAAATTTAACTATCAAAATTTGACGAATAAACCGATTGAAAGTAGGCAGCAAAAAGATTGCAAATCTCTTTCAAATCACTTACTGATGTACTTTATACAACTTGAAAGGTTTTACAATAATTTTTAATGTTATATAAAATTTATAAAGCGTACCACATTCTTTTATGATAAGATGACCAAAGATCATTATTTTCAAGGTTCTTTTTGAATAGTTCTTTTTTCTTCTTCTTGAATTATCTAATTTCTTTTTAAATCAAATTGGATTTGAATAAGATTTTGATGTTTTGAGTGGGAATAACTTGACGTTGTAGCCTCTCATACCGTTTTACGTTTTTCTGTTAAAAACTATATTAGCATAAATGCTTCAGCGTTCTTTTAACGTCGAAGTATAGCAGATTAAGAGTTACAGCTAATGAGGATTTTTTGAAAAAAAATATACATAATTAAGATACATTATTGAAGTAAGGGATTACAGATTCGGAAAAACACAAAAAAATGTTTGTTTTACTTAAGAAGTCGTTTCTGGTCGTTTAGTTTCACGGTTAGCGACGTCAATCGGCCACAAAGATCATGCGAATTGACAGCATTAGATTTTTTGTTGTAGGGCTATCTAAAAAAGTGTGATTAAGCGAATAATCTCCAAACCAACAACATAACTCAAGTTATGTCTAAAACATAGCACCAAATTTGCAAAAAAAAGGTTAAAATTGTCCCCAACAAAATATTTTTCTCACATTAATGTCATAGTTATAAGGAAATAAAATGTTCACCTAAAATGATTTGCTGTGCTTTCGCAACTAGAAATGAAAAACTATGTACTTATTTGAAACAAGTGAAAACAAAAGTAATTTGTAATTTGTATGCTTGTTTCAATTTCATTTAAAACTCCTATTGTCATTTCTGAAATTTTTTTTGAATCTTTCTCCATTTGGTTGTACTTTAACAATAATCATGCAATTTTTGTCAGTTATAATTATTGACAGTTCAATATATTTATTTATTTGATAATCTATAATTTTATCCGTTTAGTCGAGCTTTGTGTGGAGGTCGAACGAGTAATCACCGTCACTTGATCGGCTCGGCTCTAGCCAAACCCGCCGACATTGGACCCATCTCAAAAATGGATCTACCTCAAGCATACCGCAATCGTCACAAAGATACAGATTATGGCTTCCTACGTGAATTTGAAATGCTTCCCAATCGATTCAACGATCGCACAACCAAGAACTCAGATCTTAAAGAAAATGCCCATAAGAATCGTTATCCTGACATAAAGGCCTACGATCAGACCCGCGTTAAACTCTCCCAATTAAATGGAATGCAAGGATCGGACTACATCAATTCGAACTTTGTAATTGGCTACAAAGAACGTAAGAAGTTCATTTGTGCCCAAGGTCCAATGGAAAGCACCATCAGTGATTTCTGGCGCATGATTTGGGAACAACATTTGGAAATAATCGTCATGCTTACCAATTTGGAGGAATACAATAAGGCTAAATGTGCCAAATATTGGCCAGAGAAAGTCTCTGATTCGAAGCAGTTTGGGGATATTACCGTGACTTTTGCATCAGAGCAAAGATTCTCGGATTTCCTAGTACGTAATTTAGACGTTTTCAAACGAAGCTCGAGCAATGAAGATGAGGAAGAACGTCGTCAGATCACACAGTATCATTATTTGGTCTGGAAGGACTTTATGGCTCCTGAACATCCACACGGAATCATTAAATTTATTCGTCAAATTAATTCGGTGTATTCGGTTCAACGTGGTCCGATTTTGGTACATTGCAGTGCCGGGGTGGGTCGAACTGGAACGTTAGTTGCTTTGGATTCTCTTATTCAGCAGCTGGAGGAGGAGGATCAGGTATCAATTTTCAATACCGTGTGCGATTTGCGTCATCAGCGTAACTTCTTGGTGCAGTCTTTGGTGAGTTTTTTTTTTAAAGTGTGTTTTCTTGATTCTTAACATTTTGTTTTCAGAAACAATATATATTTTTGTATCGAGCACTGCTGGACATTGCTCAGTATGGCAATACAGAAATATTAGCTAGAGGCTTGAGTTTAACGATTGAAAACTTAAAAATTAAACCAAATGATAGCAAAGAAAAATGCAAACTTGAATATGAATTTGAAGTAAGTAGTTTTTTTTTAAGTTTCTTTAAAATCAACGCGGATTTTAATTGATTTGTTTTTGTATTTCTTTTCCTATAGAAAATCAAAGCAATTGCTGATGAAACAAATAAAAGCTGTTCCGTTGGCAGTGGAGATGAGAACATGAATAAGAATCGTAGTGAAGCAGTAATACCATACGATCGTAATCGAGTAAGAATACAATTGAGTTTCAAAAACAACAAAACATTTTCTAAGCCCTTCTTTCATATAAAATTTCAGGTCATATTGACTCCGATTCCAACACGAGAACATTCGACTTATATAAATGCGTCCTTTATAGAAGGTTATGATAATTCCGAATCTTTCATCATAACACAAGATCCTATGGAAAATACCATAGGTGATTTCTGGAGAATGATTTCAGAACAAAGTATAACAACACTTGTTATGATATCAGAGGTAAAATAAATATCAATTTTATATCTTCTCTTTTCTCTCCCATATTAACTATTTGTTTTTTTTTTTTTAAAAGATTGGTGATGGTCCAACAAAATGCCCACGATATTGGGCAGATGATGAAATACAATATGATCATACATTGGTCAAATATATGCACAGCGAAAGTTGTCCATATTATACACGACGAGAGTTCAATGTTACTAATTGTAAAATTGATGATACAATTAAAGTAACACAATTCCAATATAATGGCTGGCCAACAGTGGAAGGTGAGGTGCCAGAAGTGTGTAGAGGTATTATTGAATTAGTAGATCAGGCACAAAAACATCATACTGCCGAAAATAATTTTTCAACATCGACGCCAATTGCAGTACATTGCAGGTAAGATTTTTTTTTTCTCTTTTACTCTTTTAATGGATTTTTAAAAAAAAATATGTTTTTATTTTTTTTATTCAGCTTGGGAACAGATAGAAGTTCAATATTTGTAGCTATGTGTATATTAGTACAACAACTAAGAACTGAGAAAAAGATTGATATCTGTACAACTGCGAGGAAATTAAGATCGCAGCGAGCTATGCTATTGGATACATATGTAAGTATAATAAATTACTAAAAACCGATTCATAAGTTTGTGTAACAGAAAACGGTAAGCAGCAGTTCTACCAAACTAAAACTGGATTAAAGTTCATAAGCGATAATTAACTTTTGAGTATAGGCTTAATAATAGCCGCAAAAACGCAAGATCCTAAGCTCTTGACATCTTTTGGGTTTCAGGAATTCTGTGGACGAAATTTTAACGATTCTTGTGCACAACAAACCTACTTTCTTTGGTATTTTCTTTTTTAAAATAGAAGTTAATCTCATAGAGTCATTCATTACATGGTTTCACGTTGATAGCGCTGTCATTTGCCAAGTGTCAAACTTAGCTGTCATTTGAAGTGTCAAATATTAGCTGAATGTTTGCCATTTACGAAATTGCATTGCTTAACTATCGAAAAAGGCGTACAAAATATTAAAACTTGCTTCGAAAGTGTTGATTCAAACTTAGCAACTTTTCGCGCTCTACGCGATGATTATGGTCTTAATAATAGACAGACCACGCAACCCATCGATAAAATTCTGATTAAATTTGAAGGTAGGGGAAGCGGTACTGATGTCGTTAGGCTTATGCATCAACTTAATGGAATATGATATATTTCTGCTGCGAGTGTAAGTGTTGCGTTAACTATTCTCAAGACAAAAAATAGAGTTCAAATGTAATAATTTTAGGCGTAGTTACAGTTCTTGGGCTTTGAAACAACAGACAATAAACACCGATTTTTCGAACAAAAATCCTCGTATAAAACCCTCCTCATGGTCACCGGGCGGTAATGACCACCATAGCTATCTTGAGACTTGTCAATACGGGGATCAGCTAAGGTCAGCACAAATTGTTCGTGAGTTCCTTTACTCTTCAATAGATCAACCTACAGATAGGTGTTCTAACCATAGATACGGAATCCCTAATTTGTTCAGTGGTGGTGTGAGCGTTTTCATAGTTCGTGCCGAAGAATGAAAGGCTGGGGGCTCAGTCGGACGCTTTGGCATGGTCCTTCTTTTTTTTGCCTTGTCCCGGTAATCGTGATGAATAAACCTTTTGTCTCCAGTCAGGTGACCGAAACGGGGAGTATTCATAGTACTGGAACTTCCGATGCTTCTCAAACCCTCAGGGAGCACAGCGAGTACCAGCCATAGAACTCCTGTGCTTCTTAAACCGAACAATACAGCCAAGCCCTCGAGAGAGAGCAGAGATACTCGGTGGAATAAAAAGTCATCAGGATTTGTTCTCAGGAACCAGTTTAATAGAGCCACCTTCAGTCTTGATCACCTTCAGTCTTGATCACTTGACAAAATTGCCAAAAATGAGGCGGCCGGAACAATGATCACTTGACAAAATTGCCAAAAATGAGGCGGCCGGAACAATTCATGAGAAGGACGCTGAAGACAAAATAAAGTATCAAAAAGTTATTGACGAGTACAATAACCTTTGGGATACTCAAGAAAAGACCGTAATACGTAAAAAAGAGTAAGCTTGACGGTCGAGAAAAAAGGTATTGTGCAGCGCAATCGCGTACTCTAAGTGATGATGGCCTCCAAGAATCGATTGTGATGAACGACATCGAGGTCAAGCTCTCTGAAATGGTTTTTACCTATAGCTTGTCAAAAAGTGAGGGGCCGTTACCGTAGTTTTGACCCTGGTTAAATGCTTAGGGGTTACAGGGTAATCAAGTGCGCAGACGAGTTTTCCGGGCAAGTCCTTAAAGAAAGCATTGCTAAGGTTAGCAATGACTGGGAGGGCTCGGAGCGCAAGCTTATCTCATATAAGGACATCCCTAGACAGCCTTGGGCTCGCATTAGGTTGCCCCTCATGGGCAATAGGCCAAGCGGATAAGAGCTGATCCGCGGTTTTCAGAAGTTAAATCCACTGGTTTCCAATGCATGACATTAAGGCAGAAGGGCTCCAGTGCCTCTAACATTATGAGGATTAGCAAGGAAAACAGAGGAGCTCTTGAAAAAGCCAAAGCGTTTTGGCATCAGAAATAATAAAAGTAAGGCCGACAAAGGTGATGAAGACGTTGTAGATGATTGATATGAACCACTCTGTCCAGATTAATCTGAACCACTCTTGATTGAAAAAATAAACTCATGAGACGTATTTCACCGAAAAAAATAGTGTCTGTGTATTTCACATTTAACGATTGGTTAAACACGAGTGGAACATTATTTAACCCAACCAGGTTCGAAAGGCTTAAATGGGAAATAAAATAGAATTTAATGCGTCGAAAACTTATTAAAGTGTAATTTACCATCCTTACCAGTTAGTATCCATGGGTAGCACTTCAATTAAGGAAACTTCCTTTTGTGGATTGATCACATACGCGATGTAGCAAAAAAGGCCCCAAGATGTTTGGGTTTCCTGAGACAATGGAAGTCAATGACTTATTATTTATGGTTTATTTTTGTGCCCTCTAATCTGGCTGTTATCTTTAAGACTTATGTACGTCCAAAGCTTAATTGGGCTGATTCGCCCGCAACTTTAAATTCTCCAAGGCCATCCTGCACAAAAGGACGAGTTGGCCTCGAAATCGGTGAAGAAATGGTGGGTTTGATGTTCTTGGGTTTTTTACAGGATCTACCGCAATGTGAATATTTGATCGACTGTGGACTTTACTGTTCTAAAACCACACTGAGAAGGACCTATCAGGTTCTTGACGATGCACAGTGGACCGATCCATACATGCTAGACGTAAAAAATTCTTTCTCTTGGTTAAATGATTTTATTTGACAATACAAGCATTTTTTACTATGGGAGGTGGGGTCTATCTCCCCCCGTTTAGGCGGGAGGGGCAATTTTCTAAAATATGACAACAAATTTAAAAACAAATTATTAAAAAACAACGGAAACACCTACAGTTATGAATAATACTTTTTTTAAAAGCCAAAATTCGACACATAATTCTAGTTTTTAAATCAAGTTATTTCAATCAATGGTTTTCGAGATAATCGATTTCAAAGTCAAAATTTGTGAAAAAAAAGTTTGAAAAAACACATTGAATACAATTTCTTTCATGACTGTGACATTAAATATGAAATTAATAGATGAAATAAGCTACCTTAATTAATTTCTAATCAAATACTGAAAACCATATGCTTCTATGCCTTCTAGTTTTTGAGAAAATTAAAAATAAAAAAATTACCTGTTCATCATATTTTCATTTTCTTGGCTATTTTCGCCAATATTAACAGCTTTTTAACTTTAAAGTATTATGCCTCAAGATTTAAACACCCTTTTGTATTCTCTGTCCCGCTCAGACAACTTCGTTGCTTTGCTTAGGCCATTAAATTGGTCCTAAGAATCTCTCCCCCAAAAATACAATTTTCAATGCCAAAAAAAATAAAAAAAACCTAAAAATTGTGTATATGTATGGAATTTTTAATGAACTTAAATTTTATTTAAATCATGATAAATACAAATTTTATATAATATTAATTAATCGGATTCGTTATCGGATGTTTCTGAGTACTCAAGACTCAAGTCATTATCATCTTCGTTTGATCTCTGGCTAGTGCTTGCAGTCAAATCAGGTTCTACTAAAAATTTTAAGATTTCTGGTGGAATAGATCGAGCATTTTTTAAGGGTTTTTCTCGAAAAGAATCTATTAAGGGATCTGATGTAATTAAAAGCATGTTTAAAAGGTCTCTATTAGAGTTAATCCTAGAATTTTTTCTAGTATGAGACATTCGGAAACGTCTACAGTCTTTGTTCCGAGCCTCTTGGCTTTCTTCAGAGAGTTGTCCTATCGGAACTATGCACTGCTTTATAACCTCAGCAGAATGACACAACAATTTGTGAATACTGATGGGCATTGGGTACCAATTATAAAGCCCAACGTATGACAGTTTTGTTTCTTGCAGATAGTTTTCGAAAAGTGCTATATTTATTTCGTATCCTGATGAAATACAGCTCATGATAATGTAAAACCGTTGTAAAATGTTTGGATCAATTTAAGTTATTTCGGCACTTTTAACATAATTTTTAAAAAATCTTCTGGCAGTATTGCCATCATTTGTGTTGCCAAAGCCAGGTTTTGGCTTGTCTACAATTAAACCCTTTTCAGATTTGAAAAGAATTTGAATATTTTTTTTTCGCGTTTCCACCAAAACCTTATCGTTTTCACTTCTTATAGCCCACTTCCGTACATCAAGTCTGTAAGCTATATGTAAAAAACACTCAAGTGCTTTAATCCAAGCATGTAGACTTGACAAACCATATTCATAAAACTCAGCTTTTGGTGTTCTATTTATTACAATTTGGTTCATTTCGCTTGGCTTGGCACCACAAATGTAGCAAGATTGAGTTGACCGGTTAGATGTTAAAAAGTTCGCAATTTTTCCGTCTATCATGGTGAACACAAATTGAAATTTTACTTTGATATTTTTACCACCAACTGATATTTCCAAGTCCTCAATACTATTTATTTCATTTCGAACTTTACTGAATTCTCTAAGTGCCATATCTTCTGTTTCCTTGGAAAATAGAAATTTAAATGGGCGGCATAACCGTGTTGAAGATGGATTGGGATTCTGCCATATAATATTTCTTTCATCCGACATTAATCTTAACTGAATCGGAACAAACGAAATGAAAAACAAGTACTCATCTGTAGAAAATTGATTTTCAAATCTTTGCTTAAAAGTACTATGGGCTGAGCTTCCATCCCCACCCCATTTGCATATTAAAAGAAGTGACGAACTGTCCACTACATTTTGCGATATTACAGCTTGTTGAACTATCAGTAATCGATTAGCTGTGTGATAAACTATATCCTTGATATTTATGGAGGCACTTAATTCGTCAATAAATATTGCATCTTCATGCGGAAAACACTCTTTTTTTGCTTTTGCTAAACTATAAATAGACGGATATAATGAATGACCTCTCTCTAAAGATTGTTTTCTTAAAATTTTGTATGCATGACGAGTGAGTTTTGCATCAATGTACACTGCAAGTGCTTCTTCATTGCTGTATTCTCGGATTTGATCGAACTTTTTCTGCACTGTCCTTAATTCTTTAGCAGCCTCAGGATGGTCGGTAACTTCTTTGATCACATCGGCAACTATGCGCATTCCACTAGAACGTGCAGCCATTTGAGCAGCATACAGAATTTCTGGAGGAGTTCTTGACTCAAGCAGATCACGAACTTTTGCGCGTTTAGAATGAGGTGTACAATCATCAAAACTTTTGTTTGGCCTTCCACTCTTAAAGTGCCCCTCATTTTTTTCTAAACTATTATTGTGATTGTCCAATGCTAATATAAAATTGGAACCATCTAGCCAGTCTTTGTATTTCAGGCGAAATCTATCATTTCTCGAACCAGCTGCCTTCCACTTTTTGTCAAAACTTGCAGACAATAATTTTATTTTTAATCTGCTTGCAGATCTCGATATTTTCTTCTGAAAGACTAAATTTATCCAGAACATGTTCGAAAATTTTAACATTCCGGTTCTTCTTTTGATTCGAACGCCAAACGCAATAAAATTCCATACGTGAAATTCCAAATTCTAGTAGGATTCAAACCAAAAAAAAAGGCCTTGCAAATTAGTGCGAAAGAAAAAAAACATATATTCTTTAACTAGACATGACACACTTTTCAAAAACATATAATTTATCACTACACTTTGACATACTCATATTTAGATTGTCTAAAACAAAATAACATTTTTAACAATTTTTACCACAAAATAAGTGTTTCACTGAAAGCTCATTTCCAAGACAAGTAAACGGGACACAAGATATCAAACATGGAAAAATATAAGAGAACAAACCGACTAATACACCTGCCATTTGTTTAAATTTAATTCTTTTTGGATTCAAAATTATAAAAAAAATGTATTTACTTTGAATTGCAATAATTTTATTCAAGAAATATTATAAATTGAAAGTTTAATTTTGAAGTGACAGAACTTTTTATTTAACTAACCAAATGTCAAGTGGATTGAAATTCTGAGATCAGTTGGGTATTGTTATTGTTTACATCCGCATGAACAACAGTGAGTCGCAGTTGACTTTTTTACGTCTGGCATGTATGGATCGGTCCACTGTGCGATGTGCTTTAGAAGTTCACATATTACGACAGAGAAGATTTTGTAAACTATATTAAGTAGACTGCATCCTCTATAGTTGGTGTACCCGGGTATGCTCATCAGTATACCCTTAAGCCCAACTTCGACTTTACTCTCAAGTGTAGAGATTTGTTCTTTTGTGTGTCTTTGGCATACAAAGTCTACTTAAAACCCCTTTAGCGCACAATATAAACAAAGACGTTTCCTCGTCTCGTTATTTCACGTTTTGGCAACGTCCATTGACCAGAAAGGTCATGCAATTCGACAGCGTTAATTTTTTTTCTGTTTTTCTACTTTTGAGGAGTCGTTCCTTTTATGGAAATAATAATAAATTCTATACGCTTCAATACCAAATTGTGTTGAAGATGCCGCAAATGAAAAATGTTTTGCTGCCTGTGTTTTTTATAAACTTTACTTTCGAAACGGAAAAAAAATGGGTGTCGTATTGAATCCCCAAAAAAAAGAATCCCCACGGGATAATATCCCCAAACAAATTTAATCCATTTTGATAATATCCCCAGAGACATAAGACAAATGGACAAAATCCCCACGAAATCTCCAAATCCCCAGTATCCGTTCATATCTTCATTTATGCATGCAGTTTTTAGAAGAACTCTTATGAAATTTTTATTTATAAATGATAATGATAAACAGTTTCTAAACAAAAAAATCACTATGAAGGCATGCACTTCTCAGTCTGACTTTAGTATTGATAGAGAATCATTGTATTCGTAGTGCTAGTTTAGTGCTGTCTAAGTGTTGTTTTGTAGTGTCGAGTATTTCTTTAATTTTGGAATAAAAATTGAAATGGATGATGTTATTGTTTCCAAATCTTTTGCTTGCATTTCATGCAATATAAATGAAATTTAATATATTCAAAACAATTATGTTCAAGTAGTGAATCATGCGATTAAATTGCGCGCGCGATTTAATCGCATGATTCACTACTTGAACATAATTGTTTTGGGGATATTCACTTGGATTTTCGCCATGGGTATTTTCTCTTTGGGAATTTTGCTGCTGGGGATTTCGTTTTGGGGATTATGGATTTGGGGATTTTCCTTTGGGGATTATATCTTGGGGGATATTATCACCAACCCAAAAAAAAAATAAAAGCCTAACAAATTTGCGGTTAAGAAAAATTATATTTTAATTATTTATAATTTTATGATTTTTGTTTTCAGGCGCAGTACGAGTTCCTACATCGTGCGATTGCAAACTACGCCGATTTGCATAAGCTATCAACAGAATCACCATCTGAATGTTAATATATTTTGTTTTTATTTTATTATATAACAAATCAGTGCTTCATTTAGCTTTTACATATATATTTAAATGTGTATTTTATACTGTGTATGTTTTATTATAATTTAATTTTGTTGCACAAATTCTATTATTTGTGATAATTAAACAAAAAATTTAAAAAAAAAAATATTTAAATCAAACTTTTAACCCCCGCCCAAAAAAAAAAAATAAAAAAATAAACGTAAAAGTATAATTAAAAAAGAAAAACAAGAATAATCTCATAATTGTAAAAAGAACTCTATTCATACGCTAAACTTGACGTATTCATTTTTATATACATATATATATAAATTATATTGTACCATTTCTCATCATTTTAGTAATTTAATTTAAAATTTTATATATTTCGTTTTCGTTCTGTTTTTTGTTCGTCTCAAAAACTACAATTAAATGTCATGAAATGTTTTGTTTAAAAAATAAAAAAAAATAAAGTGAAACAAATTAACTAAACAAATAAAAAAATACAATGTAAAAGTAACAGAAAAATCGTCATCGTATTTAGGAAATAAGCTACCAAAGGACTAATACATTATAATTAAAAAATATTATATTTAATTATTATTATCAATGTAAATTTAGAATATATATATATATATATATTAAAAAAAAAAGAATAAAACTAACAAAAAACAATTAAAATTGACCATACACATTACACACACTGAATATTTATTATTATTTTCTTTTACATACTTGATGTATCGTCTTCTTATCTAAGATATTTATAAAATTGTTTTTATTTTTTGTATTCCAGTTCTTTTTGTTTTGTTTTTTTTATTTTTACAAACTATACAACAAATAAAGAAGCCATATTTATATATAGATATATATTAAAAATAAAAAAGAGAATATTATTTAAACAAACAAACAAATGAACGAACTTGAATCTATATTGCTGCATTAATTTATAATTAGTTTTGATTATTTTTTTTTACCTATATAAGTTAAACTAATAAATAATAATTAAATTTAATAAAAGAAAATATCTCGAGTATTGTATTTAAGTTGTATGAAAGTGAGGAACCTGTCTCTATGGGAGAACTACAAAAAAGCGCACAAAATGATTGAGCGTAACGACGACGACGCGACGCGACGACGACGAATCGTCATGTGAGATTTAATCAAATATTTGCAGCAGTTTAGGTTTCTGGTTGTTGAAATATTCTTTCTTTTTTTAATGTACAATTTCTCTTCTATTTATGTTTTTAATTTAGAAAAATTATATTAATAACAATATAAAAGAAAAAGAAATAACAAAAACAACAAATTTATAATAAAATTAATGTTCAATTTAATTAATTATAATTATTATTATTATTCTCACATTTAAGTACAGGAAATAGATTTTTATACACGAAATAGATTTTTATTATAAAAAGAAAAAAAAACAAAAAACAAAAAACTTTTGTACGTTTACATTTTAATAACATTTTTTAAAATGGTTCCATCAAAAAAATAATAATAATATATATTTGTGAAGTGAGACATGAAACAAAATCTATTGTGTATGTATAAAAATAAAACAAAACAAAAACATATACGATATATAATTATGAAGCTTTTATTATGATTTTTTTTTTAAATAGAAATAAATAATCTAGTCTATATACAAAAATAACAATTTTTTTATTTGTATTATCAAAACAAATTGATTTTTTTGTTTCGTTTTCCATTTGTTATATTTTTTGTATTCATGGACAGTACATTTTCCTTCATCTGGATCGCATCGTGTAGTCAAAAAATTCGTTTTATTTATGCTTAGTAAAAAATAACGTTAAAAGTTCTTACAAAAAGAAAATAAAACAATTAAAATTATGTCCTTAATTTGACTTGAAAACATTTTTAATACTGTAACTTCTACTTGTTTTGTATTTGTCTGCAAAATAAAGTTGCTTTTCTGTTTTATACAATAATTTATATAAGGATTAAGTTGTCCTGGGAGTCTACTCAGTATTTCGTTTTGAAAATCAAAATTTTCGAAAACGAATATTTTGCACTCAACGAGTTTATTTCGAAAGCGAAATGGAAGTTTACTTCTTTTCAGAATGACAATTCCTAAAGCGGAATTTTCGTACCTGGCAACTAATTTTCGAATATCAAAAGCTTTTTAAAAGTTAAAATTTGTTTGTACATTTAATGTGAAAACGAAATTGAATGTGTGCAACTAAAAATGCAAGTTTTCATTGGAAAATCTTAATTAAAATAACATTTAAGAAAATAAATTTAATTAGACGGATACAAAAAAGCACACAAAACAAAAGCAATTCGAAATTTTTTTTCGACTGTATGTGGTCGCTTCCCGATTTGTCCAAGGGTCCTTTAAAAAATCCCGAGGCCATACAAACGTCGAACAACTTGTAATTGTAACAGAGTTTTGCATCCCAGTTGAATGCCGATGGCCCACCAAAGGGTATCCAGTCACCTTAAATATGTACTCAATAATGATGACGATTTTAATTTATAACTTAAAATACAAACCGAGAATCCATGATGACTTATCTCCGTTTTCATATTTATGAATTAAATATTCACGTTCATAGGAGAAATTCCATGCATATGAATCATGTGCCGCATCACCATAATTTGAATTTACTGCCCGTATAAACATTTCATGGTCACATACCTTTAATTTACAACAGTACTTTTATTGTTGTTAAAAAGTACAAAGATTATTTTTTACTTACAGACATTGCATTTTAATGTTATGCTTTAATTTCCTATTCAAATGCAAGTGCTCTTTTTTCTTTTTGAATTTATCATTTGAATGTATGTTCCGTCCACCACACCAATAACTCCTTGAATTCCCGACTTGAAAAAGAAATAATGATTTTCTTCTCTCCATTTTATCACAATCATTTTTAAATGATGTATTTTGAACACAATATATTTTCTATTGCACTGCAGACCTCTCCTCTCCAACTTGATATGGTTTGCTGTGAGATGCCAATGGAATAATCTTCCTTGCCCTACAAATTTTAAGGTGGCTACTAGTTTTAAGATTGCTGGAACTGCATTTGACCGTAAAGCAGCAGATAATTCATCTTTATTGCATTTAAGAAGTATAAAAAAAGCGTCCTTCGAAATGCGAAAGTTCTGTACAAAACTAAAATAAAAAATATTATTTTGAATCTTTTCCAACAATAAAATGTTGTCTTTTATAACACATTTCCATAATATTTGATTTGTCCTGTATAATTTTTCTTTCAATTCGTTCTTCATTGCTTTCGATATCCATCTAAAGAGCCACTGAATCCATTTACTTTTGTTATAATAATATTTGTGTAAATTCTTTCTTTAAAAATTACAAATTTTCTCTTGACTGCAAAGTTTGTTTTGTTATGTTTTCTCGATTTGACAGATCTCATAAGAAATAATTCGATACTCGAAAAAAAAAATAATCCAAAAAAGGAAAAGTATTTAGTACTATTTTTTCCGTTTCGAAGATCTTACAGATTACGAAATCAAATTCGGAAAGAAAATCACTTTCGAATAAAATTAACTTTCGAAACAAAATACAGAGTAGGGCCCCTGCTGATTTCGAATATATTCTCCATCACATCAGGTTTTTGAAAACTGTTTCTTTAAACAAATAATAAAAACGGTGACTTTCAACTTTAGTTAGAACTCAACATAGTTCTTAAAAATAAATAATTTTGCAAAGTGCAAGGTCATTAATTTTTCGGTTTCGAAAGTAAATAAAATGTACACATCGATAAATTTTGACGAAAATTTTAACTTTGGCATTGGTAGTGCTGTGTGGCTTGTTGCCCCGTCTTTTTGAAACCGCGTACCGTCGTCGTCCGTCCGAGCCAAAATCTTCAATCACTGGTAAAAAAAAAAAAACAGTTATCATTTCATATAATGTAATGTAATATATCGGGAAATCTTTAAATTCGGTTCATCATCATACTTGCACTAGAAGCATAAATATTTTCTACAGAACGTGTACAATTTTATATTAATGAGATTTTCATTAGCATGTTCAAATATATTTTTAAGAATAAATTTGTATTCTTGATTTCGAATACAAACTTTAACTTTAGCTGTCTGTTTAAATTTAAAAAAATACACGTTTTCCATTTTAAGTATGAATGGTTCATCGAGCCTTGAAGCTTTATGAAGGATAGGTGAAGAATAATAACTAATAAGGATTTTTCAGAAATTTTTGTAAATACTGAATATATTTTAAATGAACATTGAAAAAAGGGATTTTTGAGTTGCTAAATCGACCCGAAAACAAACTGCTTCATAAATATAGTACATAGCTTCCTAAAACAAATTCCTAAAATAAATTTTTCGAATTTCAAAATGTGATGTAATATCTCAAAAACCTGTAATTTTGATGTCATATTAGGACTAAGGCCAGTTACAAAGCTTTGTCGACCAGTTTGGGTCGGAACTTCTTGGGAGGACTACTCAAACATTCTGAGACGTATTTTCTTGTACACTTTATAACTTATTTGAGACGATTAATTAAAAATTAGTATTCTTGTATGAAATGAAAATTTTCGAGAGTATACACATTCTGGAAATCATATTTTACAATATTCATAATCATTGTTTTGATGGTGTTTTATCCAGACAAAGTTACCGTTAAGCTGAAAAGAAGTCAAACAAAAATTAATTTTGTTGGTTGATCGGTAATCATTGAAAATCTTTTAAGCAAAGTAGTTAAATTAATTTTTAATCGAAATTAAATCGAAAATCGAAAAATCATCGTCATGTTTTAAGACTGATGAAAGCTCCTATAATGACTTGACTTAAATTCTTAAATAGTTTTTAAATTCCATGATTAATATAGATCAAATTGCAGAACATTGGAAAATTCAATAATTTTTTAATTTCGCTAGATTTTTTGGAACTTAGTTGTATAGATGCTCTTGTATTTTAAAACTCATCTCCCCGCCGTTTCGAAGTAAACCTTTCAAAACAAGATTCACTTTGAATTTTGTTAAGTTTACTACTATAAGACTGCATAAACAAAGTTAAGTGTGTCTATGAAGTTATTTAAGCTGTTTTCTAAATTTAAAAAGAAAGATTCAATAAGGTTTCCATAGTTTGAAAAAAAAAAAAAAACAGTTTCGATTTTCCGTCCAATATTTTCTTAAGATTAAGCTCCCAGTATGAATATCAAATCGAACATTTGGCTCAAAGAAAACGAAATGTGAATTTCGACTTTTAAATAAAGCATTTCAAGAATTAATTTGATTTAAAAAATGCTATCTCTAAGTTGAACGTTGAACGACAATTTTCTATTTAAAATAAACTCCATATTAATCTTATTGCCAATCTATTTCATTTTTAAAACTGCATTGAATAACGTTTATCTTTTTAAAACACCAATTTGAATATATGCTTTGCTTATTTTTAACTTCTACGAGGATACTTGCTGTTTTGAAAAATTTCTGAATTTGACTACTTCTAAGATACTTATCAGACATATTCTTGATATATTTTGCTTAATTTCAAGAACTTGTTCCAATTAAAAAGCTCTTGATAGACTCGGGCTTATTTGTAGCCAATCTTTTGGTCTAATTGGCAAACAAAAGGAAGAACAAACCAAGCTACTTTGAAATACACAACTAAATCCAGCAACCGTTTTATGTTAGAAATAAACTTGGTCTTATGGTGTTAGCAATCCACTAATACGTTCAAGACCTTCAGAAAGGAAAACCACTGCCAAGATATTCCAATCATCACGAAGACCAACGAGAATTGGACTACCACAATTAAGTTAAATGAGAATAAGTTAAAACTGCTATTATTGAATTTTAATATTAATAAGTTATTTTAAAAATGTATAATTGTAAAATTTTGTGTTTCTTGCAAACAGACAATAATTTGTTAGTTATTTTGTTTTATACACTTTTTGTACTGAAAATAGCCCATAGAAAATTAAACAAATTAAAGAAGAACACTTGAATACAAATATAAAGCCATATATACATAAATAAAAATTCTACTAAAAGGAAATTAAATAATGCACCCAAATAAAAAAATATCCCACCTTAAAAGCAATGAAAACATTTTCGAAAAATACAAAAATCTCAACTCCATTTATTAATAGTAATATTATATTTTTCCTCTATATTTATTTGATTTTTATATATTTTATTAGTAAATTTAAGCGATTCTGTTTTGTTTCTTTTTTTTTTTTTAAATAAAACTATTCGTAAGGATCGAAACTAAAATATTTAAAAAATGAACCAATAAAAAATAAAATTCATGCTGTAACTTAGCTTGAACAATTTAACTAAAAAGAATCAATTCCAATTTACAAATACAAATTTCAGACAATTTATTGTTAGATTTTTGTCTAAACTAACTAACCAAATAAATTAAAAAAATACCTGTTTATATTTGTATATTTTATTTATTTCATTGATTTTAAATTTGTTTGTACTGATATGTAGTTTTTTGTTTTAAACAATAAAAAGAAAATAGAATTTAGATAACTATGTATTTAAAAAATAATTTCAAAAGAAAGAAAGAAATGATAATGAAAAATAAAAATATATTGTAATTTGTAACCATGTATCACTTATCTGATATATTTTGTATTAATAAATAAATGTTTAAATACAAAGTTACTATGTTCTCTTTTATTTATTATTCGGCCAACTTTTGGATTTATTTGTGGAATATAAACGAAGAGCAGCTCCTAATCATGAAAAGTGCTTCGCAAATTATTCTTCCATCCCTGAGTTTGAGCTGAAATAATGAAAGACCTTGACCTACATTGAAGCCACAGCGTAAGCTTTTCCATCTTTCCTGCTCTATAGGTCTCTTTCCGAGCAGATGGATGCCCAGCCTGTCCCTAAAAAAGGCGAATCCTCCTCCAACCATCGTCCAACTGCACTCACGTTTCTTCTTTCCAAAGGTCATGAAAACGCTGATTTATTATGAGCTTAAGAAATATCTCGAAAGTAGTAGTAGTAGAAATGGTGGCCACGAGCATTCTAGCTCGGTGACCTGTAAAGATAAAAAAGGGATTATAGAGAAAAAATACGCCTCAAATCTACTTTGTTGCGTTTAGAAAGGAGATCAAATCTTTGATCTCCAGTTCTGAGAGCTCATTGAGGTCGTTGAAGTAGGACTTTCCCAATGTTTTGGCTCTCGTTTTGGCTAAGGCAGGACACTTGCATAAGAAGTGAAGAACAGTTTCTTTTTCTCGCTGGTCCTTACAACTACGACAGAAAGTGTTGTGGGGGATGCCCAGCTTAGATGCGTGTTCTCCAACAGGCTAGTGTCCGGTGCATGTAGCAACGACCCTGGCTATGTCTTGCCTGGGTCTGCAAATAAGATTATTAGTACGGGATTTGTTGTAGGTATCATATCCTTCTAGATATGATACAGTTAGTTAGGCTGTTCCACCTGAGGTTTGATTCAGCGAGGAAGATTGAGAAGATCTAGCCCTTCATAGCACCAAGAGGAATGTTGACACTTTCCGAGAGTGAGCTATGAAGGGCTGATTCTTGCCAGCTCGTCAGCTCGTTCATTGCCCTCAAAGCCTCTATGACCCGGAATCCAGATGAGAGTGACCCTGAGTCCAATGTTCATGCCCGCTAACTCACTTCGGCATTGTTGAACCAGTTTGGAGGATGAAGTGGTCGAGCCAATCGCTTGAATAGCCGCCTGACTGTCCGAAAAAATAGCTGTATTGCGGTTTTGATTTGGATCTAATTTTAGTAACTTGCATGCTTCCTTGATCGCTAGTAGTTCAGCTTGAAAAACACTAGCAAAGTCAGGATCTCGAAGTACATCGATAAATTTTGACGAAAATTTTAACTTTGGCATTGGTAGCGCTGTGTGCCTCGTTACCCCGTCTTTATGGAACCGCGTACTGTCCGAGCTATACCATACTGGCAGTATGGCTTTTGTAGGTCAATAGGTACACTGGTGATCTCGTGGTTAATCTCACCGAACAGTGGAACAAAATCCTTACATTGTTTTGGAGAAAGTAAGATTATTGCACTTGGTATTTCATCAAAAGCACTTGATAGGAGTTTGGCACCAAGCTCACTTATCCAAAATGCGTGCTTTTGGTATTGAGGAATCTCTTCTTCGTTTGATTAGAAACTACCTTTCTTACCGTTCAATACGAGTTGAATTGGATGGTTTCAAATTTGAAACTCATAAAATAAATGCTGGTGTCCAACAGGGCTCCGTTTTGTCTCCTACTCTTTTTTTTTATATTAATAAACGATCTCTTGTCTGCCACTTCTAATCCATTGAACTGTTTTGCCGACGACAGTACCTTCAGCTTTTCATATTCGTTTCCAGATTCACATACTTGTCCTTCGGATCAGGAACTTCAAGCTCAGCAGCATTGTTCAATCGCGAATTACGAACCGTGTAGAATTTAATGTTTTTTTCGATAGGATCAAAAAAAGAACTTTGAAAATGATAGGTGATAGAACTTTAACCGAAAAATTAACATCATTCGAACACCGCCGCAATGTTTTATGAATTTTGTTGTTTTATCGATATTTTTACAAACAATTTTAGCCAGTTGCATTCCATCCCTTAAACAATTCAGTCGTAATACTGGCACTTCTGGGAATGCTCATTAGATTACCCTTGAGTTCAATTTCGGACGTACTGTCAAGAACAGATATTCTTTCTTAAACTTCATATCGAGAATGTGGAATGCTTTGGCCAACTCTGTTTTTTTCCCTCCCATTTTGATGTTCAGAACTTTAAAACCAATATGCCCAGGGCCCTATTTCATAAAACTATTAGTCTAATACTAATAATTTCAAGAATATTAGTTCTAATAAATATTTGATTTGTAAATTTGAGTTCCATAGAAAAATCTTTTTCTACTAATATATCCCATACCTAAACAAATATTTTATTAGTGTAGAAATTATTAGTAAAGAATTCCCAAACAAAATACTGTATGTCATAATAAATATTTTTTCAGCTATTGACCGTTTTTGTCTACTATATTTTTTTATTAGAGTATTTCTACCTACGTTCGTAGACTAATAAAAAAAAATATTAATTTATTAGTCCGGCAGAAAGATTTACTAATAAAATTGTCGATATGAAATTTCATCTTCCTACAGTAATAATTTCCCACTAATATTATTGGCGCTGGAGAAATAATTTATTAGTGCGGAAAAAGTTTTATGAAACACGTTTTTGCTAATAAACTAATAATTATTAATAAATTCGCTAATAATTATTAGACTAATAGTTTTATGAAATAGGGCCCAGGTATCTCCTTTTAAACATACAAATTGCAAAGAAATACAGTTCACCATATTCAAACATTGTATTTCCATTTATGTAACTGATTTTTTATTATTTTAGAATAATTTACAGTACTTTTTTTTAAATTCACTAAACAAATATATTTTATGGTTATTATTTATTCTAACAGTTTAACAGTTTGTTTTTTCTTTAAGCCTTTAAGACTACTTACTGCTGCCATTAACGTCAATATATTTGACATCATTTTCGTTGGCTTCTTTATCATCATCATCATCATCTTCATCACCGACGCCTTCTTCATTCATCATTCGAACAAATTCCTCAGCAAGTTTTTCAGCATGGTCAAGCACTTGGTCTCTGGACCATGTTGCGGTTTCTGTTCGAAAAGATTGAACTTGTGATAGAAGATTCTCAAATATTTCCAATTGGGCTTCGACTGAATTCTCATCTGAACTTGTATCGGCGGTTGTGGGCGATGCAAGGCCAATTGTTTTCAAGAAGTTTTTGTTTGCTAAAAGAAGTAGGTTAAGTTATTTTAAAACGATTAAGCCATTCGAATTCACTAACCACCCGAACTAACATCGATATTAGACCAAACAAAACTCCTTAACGCTTGTTGCACTTCATCGTAGCCCAACGGATCATTGGGGTCATCCTCCTCGTCTTCTTCTCTAGATCTTTCCAGCTCTATCACATCAAACAGCAGGTTGGATCCTTGTTTGGCTTCTTTGTAGGTTATACCTTCATTTGAATCGTCATAGAGTCGATCACACAGCAGGATACCCAATTCGATTTGGTGGGCTTTAACGAAATCAGCATAGAAACCAATTCTCTTAGAAAATCCCCGCTGCAACAATTTTGTATAAATCCCAAGTTTATTTACTTCTTATTACAATCCTCAGACTTACATTTCCCGAGTCGAAGTAGATCAAAAAGGCTTCAACACTTTCAATGATTTCCGCAGGCACTTGGTCAAGTTCGGTTTCGAGTGGAAGCAGCAATAAATTTGTTTTGTAATATTTTGTAGTCAAATGATATTTGTATGCTTTGAAATTGAGTGGTGTTCCGACATCAATAGAAACATGATCCTCTTTTTCATCAATTTTACGAATTTCTTTAAAATATGATTGAAATGATTGGCAGAATGTTTGGAATTCAGATAAGAGTTTGTTTTCTTACTCACTGTTTATTATTTCCAATGGAGAAACCTTTCCTTCGGATGCAATCAGTACAATTGGTGACTCAATCATGATGGAGGGTTATTTTGGAATGTAATTTTGTAGAAAAACAATCTGCCAACTGGATGCAAAACACTAAAGAAAAATTACACAACAATAAAACAGTTTTAGTTTTTAATTATTTTTTAATTGGGACAAAGAAAATTACGGAGTTGTTAAAAGTTTTTACAGTTTTATTTTGTGTTTTGACATTTAACTTTAGGGATGTTTGTTTTGTGTTTTCATTTTCACAAATGACAGATGTCACATTATGAAAGAGTTCGGAAAAATGTATTTTTCTTGGGTTGAATACGCATGTTGTAAGATGATGAATGTATTCAGTAAAGACAAATTTGAACATAATAAAAAATGCAAATTACAGTCCCTTTTTTCAATGAATTATAATTTTCTTTTTAAGAAAACTCTTACCAAAGCTCTTTGAGTCTGTTTAAAATTTGAAGCAGATAAAAGAAACACGGCAATGTTTTGAAAGGTTCTGTAGTAAGTCGAGAAAATATATGGAGCTTGTTGATTTTTTTGTTCTTGCTTACTAAAGCTGGCCATACACGATATACCCAAATTTACCGGAGGCGATCCAAATTGTGTTGGTAAACTGACTTGGCTCGGTTTGGCTTTGCAATCCAATTGAATTTTCAGCAAGTGAAAAATCAACGAGCCCGTATGTGGGGAATCAACGAGCCAAGTAGTTCTGTCTCTTTATACAATCTTATCTCGCATTCTAAAAATTATCTTACTTTCTCAGTCTATCTCATACAAAAGTTCAAGGAAACAAATCCGTAATATCTCTTTCCCTCTTTTTGCTTTTTTTTCAGGGTCAGTCGCCAACTTTTATTATACGGGATTACCATTATCGTATTGGGCATGCTTTTCTGCTTACAAGTTTCGTAATTTGAAGATATTTTTCTGAACAATGGATGGAAATTTTGAATTTATTTTGTAAGAACTATTCTATGTTGACTAATATTCAGATACACATAATATTTGTCTGTGCTCGAAATGAAAACTATAAAAATAATCAATCTGCTCAGTCGTGTATGCCGGGCAATTCGGACCGGGTCCAAATGGCTTTGAGCCACTTTTCTCTGTCGTGTATGTCTAGCTTAACATTTAAATCTTAAATTGCTTACTTATTACTAAGCTTAAAAACTAATTAACTACTCTCCATACATATATTGTAATTATTATTTTGTATGAATATGGTAGATTTAGCTGCCATTGCTTAGTAGGGAAGTAGAAGGTGCTTGATCATTGTTAGGATGTGACTTAACCATTTGTTTTTTTTTCTTCAAATATGTACGTACAAAAATTAAATTATTATGGGACTTCACGATCTGATGCAGCTGTGGTCTAGTATCTAGTATGAAGGATTTTTTGCACTGCAACTAAACACATAAGAATTAAACTAAAGCATCAGCATCTTACTTTACAGCGAAATAAGACAAAGGGAAACATCGTTACTTTTTCGAAAAGATAAACCTTACTTCTTGTTTTTTTGATCGGCAGGAAAACTGTATTTTATAAAGTCTTGAAAAATCTCCAAATAGTAATTATCCAATTCTTTTTTTTTCTGGATTTTAAAGTGTGCATTGGTATCATTACGTTGTCCAGGAAAATCCTTTCGAAATAGCTAAGTTTAGTTATCGTTTCTCCAATGTTCTATTCGACATTAAAGTCGGCGCCTTGATGCATCAAAAACTTAGCTGCTTCAAAGATGTAAGGGAAGGTTAGTTATACTGTGTGTTTTTATATAATTTACTAGCGGACCGTCCCGGCTTTGCACGGGTAGACATAAATAGGTACAGATATTTAAGTTATAAGCATGCTAATTAAAACGACCATGAATCACTAAATTAGAAAACATTTTTTTGTCCTATCATTAATACTCTTCGCAGCGTATGCGATGAAAGACATTTTATGGCTAATTTTTTACACCTTCGGTTGGTAGGAATTTCGAAGGATTTCTATAGTAATCTAGTTCTAAATGTAGCCTATGTTACTCAGTGATAATGTAGCTTTTTAATGAAAAAAGAATTATTAAAATCGGTCCAGTACTTTTTGAGTTTATTCGTTACATACAAAAATACAAATCTTTCCTCTTTATAATATTAGTGTAGATTAAAAAGCCGCTACAAAGTGTTCTATTCGATTTCTCGTAATCGCAAAATTTATTTTTTCCTTTATGTTGAATTGTCAAAATACTCACCGTATTTTTTAAATCTGTCAAAATTAGTCAAATTCAATTTTTAACACTTCGGTTACAACTCTGGAGTGTGCTTGTGCTTTTATCATGATTTTTTCTGATTTTAATAAATTTTTTCATAAAAATCATATAATTTGTATGTACAAAATACTATATTTAGAACAGTTGTTACTGGTACAGAGTTAAGAAATGCATTTTTCTTAAATTATTGCATTTATTTCTTAATTTTTGAAGGATTTTTTTATGTAATTGCTGAGTTCCCCTCATATTGACTCTTTTAATTGAGCAAGACTAGGCCCGAATTCGAAATAAAAACTACATCCATTCCGGCTCGATTCCATAAAAAATGCTCTTGACAACTTATATCAGCTGATCCTGTTTTTTTCATTTAACTGAAATCTGATCTTTATAATTCTGTGATTCATTTATTTTGTGAACAATTTTATTTAAAGTTTTGTGAAAAAGTGTTTTACTGTTATTTTGGAAAAGGAATTAGGAATTTGCTTTACAATACTTATGATGGACTTGTAACCTGTGTAAGTAGTCTTTTATTAATAATAATAATGTTGTTGATACTTTCTGCAAATAAAAGATAGTCCAGTAAAGTTCCAAGTTTCAAATTATGACTCCTGAGAAATTAACTAGCTTTCTTGGTCTTTTTTTGGGTTCAAAAAATGTAGTTGACTGTCAATGAAGTAACTTTTGGCATCTGAACCTGCCCAATATGTCGAATAATTTCAAACTTTCTAATCTCTATTTAATTGGAGCACAATTTTGAAGTTCTGCTCCGCAAAGCTCAAGAGTTCTTTAAAGAGATTTGACATGATAATGAAGCATGAACATTTTGTATTCACGCTAAATAGATAACATTAAAATTTTCGTTTTATGAGTATGTATTATTTAACCATCCAGATAGATAGATACACTTTTATTTTATCAACAAGTCTATTTATCTTAATCGTCGATATCCCATATCAACTCTATGAAGATGGAGGACCGTTTCAATATAAATGAATGTTCCTCTTCACTTTAAGAACAAAAATCTTTGTTTATCTTTTGGTTCCGTAATAAACACTAAAATACTTTAAACAAATAAATGAATATTTGAAAATTCACTTTTTAAACTGATATTTTTTTTAAAAATTAAAAGAAGATGTAATATACTAGAATTTAAAATTCTTCATGATATGAATCTTTTTTGCTTAATCACTAAACATAGAAAAACAATTTAATTAATTAAATATTTACAAGAGCTTTTGGTTTTTGGAAGAATGTAACAGACTGTTTTAAAGTCGGTACATTTTGGTTTATTTATGTATATAGTTATAAATCAAACTTAAAAAAGTATAAATAACACTGAATAATAAAACTACGAGTATGTTTCTTTCTGGTACACAAACTTAACAGAGCACGGATTTTTTGGTCTTGAATTTGAAGTTCAAATCTTAATTTCTCTATCACGTCCCTTTTTTGAAATCAGGCCACGAGAGCAATAAGGTGACTTAGTTGCAATTTTGTTGAATATATGTTAAGTGAGTTAATTGAATGTGTAGCTAAAAATTCTGCAATAAAAAATTTGAAATTTTTGGAATCCTCCCACAGTAAAAGACATTTTGTACTTAAGCTTAACACAAAAAAAAAAGAGGCTGTGATGCGACCCACACTGAAAACTTCCCAACCCGTCTGTCGATTTTCGTGTTGGGTTAAAAAAGTTGTCAGTTGAATTATTCTTAAAAAAATATTTTTCATATAAAGAAATAGTTTAGTTTGAAAATCTAGTTTTGTTAAATAGATTTTTAGTGAAAAACAAATTTTTACCAATTTTAGTTGCATTTCTTAAATATTTACTAATTAGATGAATTAAATTAATTTGAGAGATATCAAGATCCGAACATCAATTTTTACCAAATTTGCGTACTATTTCTTGTAGATTTTATTTTTTTATGAAAAAATGGACTGTTGGATATTTATAAAAAAAACCACTGAATATCAAAAACAATATTTTCTGTGAAATAAAAAAAGTTTGAAGACAATATTTTTAATTTTTGAAAAGCTATTTGAGTCGAAAGTAAATTTTTACCAAGTTTTAGTATTGTTTTTTTGTTAGGTTTTTATTTTTTGTAAAAAAACTGTCAATTAGATTTTTATCAAAATTTTACTGAATGTTGAAAACAATTTTTTTAAAAGATAAAAGCCAATATCTCAAAGTTTTGAAAAGATATTTACGTCGAAAATCAATTTTTACCAACTTTTGTTAAATTTTCTTTTAAGTTTTTATTTTTTGTAAAAAAAAACTGTCAATTCGATTTTTCTCAAAATTTTACTGCATGTTGACAACATTATTTTTCAAAAGATAAAAGTAGTTAAAACCCAATATTTCAAATTTTTAAAAAGATATTTGAGTCGAAAATCAATTTTTACCAACTTTTATTAATTTTTTTGTTTAGGTTTTTATTTTTTGTAAAAAAACTGTCAATTCGATTTTTCTCAAAATTTTTTCGAATGTTGAAAACAATAATTCTTATAAGTTAAAATTCGTTGGAAGCCATAATCTCAAGATATTTGAGTCGAAAATCAATTTTTACCAACTTTTGTTAAATTTTCTTTTAAGATTTTATTTTTTGTAAAAAAACTATCAATTCGATTTTTTTCAAAATTTTACTGAATGTTGACCATTTTTTTTTTTTTGAAAGATAAAAGTAGTTTTAAGCCAATATCTCAAAGTTTTAAAAAGATATTTGAGTCGAAATTCAATTTTTACCAACTTTGAGTAATGTTTTTTTAGGTTTTTATTTTTTATAAAAAAACTATCAATTCGATTTTTCTCAAAATTTTACCAGATGTCAAAAACATTATTCTTCATTGCACAAAATTGTTTTGGAGATAAAATCATTTTGTATTCGTAAAATTTTCGAGGTGACACATTTTTTTTTTCAGTTTTTTTGATTTATAAAAAAAACTGTTAACTGGATTTTTTTCAAAAAATATACTTGTTTGGTATAACGTTACAATATATTATATAAAATTTAATTCAAGTCTCTAGCATTTTTGGTTCGTAAGATATTAAGGGTTAACCAAAATTTTCACCTTTTTTTTAAACTGCTATGGTAAAAAAACCACCCACGCAATTTTCTTGAGAGCCCTTTCTGCATCTTTCTGCCTTATTATCTGTATAACAAAATTTATTTGAAGTCGATACCTCTTCTGGTTCTTGAGCTATGGACAACGAAAAAAACGTCGCGAACGTACGGACATACGGACGTACGGACGTACGTACACACGCACGCACAGACATCTTTCTAAAAATCTTTTATTTCGACTCTAGGGACCTTGAAACGTCGAGAAATGTCAAAATTTTCAATTTGACAAATCGGACCCATTACAATAACTTCCTATGGGAAGTTAAAAATAAAACTTGAGTGCTCACATATTTTTATTTTATTGTTGGAAACTCCAATTGTTTTATTATTTGCTCTCAGCTGACATCCATCCATTGAAATAATATAGGATTGCATTATTTCTGAAAGTGAAAAAATGTATTAAATTTTATTTTAATTAATAACAAAATGAAAACAAAAATTGTTTAATACACGGAGCAGAATCCTGAATAAAAAGTTGTTTCTGAGCTCATTTGAAGTCGAAAACCGTATTTTCTTGTTGGCGATTTCTTTCTATTTTCTTGGATTTTTGCTTTTCGAAACTGTAACCCCATTATTTTAATTTTAACCTTTTACCTATAATAATACAAAAATCAATATTCTGTTGCAGTTGGAGCTAATTAAATTCATAAAACCGTAAGAAGAAAGCAAAACCGCGAAAATGTAATCACGAGTTGTCCATTCAAATGATCTCTCCTTCTGGATCACAAGGATTTCTTTTGTGGCGTTGACTGTAAGGTACCCTGTATTCAAGTGTCTTAACCTAATCAGAAACATTTTTTTTTTTAAATATTTTTCTCTGTGCAATAATGGTCTATGTGCCTTAAAAATAACATAATTATAACGGTATTTTAAAGAATCATGAATACAAAATCACAACCCTATCATTTTTCATACATATCGCAAGGGCGGACCCAGACTTTTATTCAGTGAGAGGGCATACACTCAGTATAAAATAAAAGTTTTGTACATTAGACCCTAAAAATTGTATTTAACGTTTTGTGAAGGCAGCTGAAGGAGATTTGACTTTTATGCAAGATATGCATACGTTTGAAAAGCTACAGTAACAGTTTTAGATTTTTCTTAGATAATTCTCTTGTCCAGAAAGGCATGGTCAAAATACTTTAACAACTCTTAAGTTTTGAATGTTTTCAAAAAGTGTTTTTAATATGCTACATTTAAGTGTTAACATACAACAACTAAGATACATATGAGGGGTATAATTTCAAAACTCTTCTTTTCCACTTTTTAGAATTTTAAGTAAAACGAAAAAAACTATTAAAAGCTGCTAAAATGACATTGGCGATTGGTCGAAAGGCTAAATTTGAAGTTTGGAATGATCTTTATTTATTTCTTTTGGTTTTGAACCTATAAGATGAATCTTAAAATTATAAAAAATTCAATTTAATTTGGAAAAGAAGAGTTTTGAAAATTACGATTGGAGAAGTTGAGTTTTGATTCAACCTATTTAGGAATAGATGAGTTTTGAAAAGAAAGTAAAATTTTTGATTCAACCTATTTAGGAATAGAGGAGTTTTGAAAAGAAAGTAAACTTTTTTTCATGATCTATAAATACAATATATTTAATTATTAAATATAAATCTACTTATAAAACATTATTTTATCTGCGAACTTACCAAAGATGTTTTCTTAACAAGAATTATTGCAACAATAAATAAGTAGTTTAACCCATGAATGCTCTCAAAACAACATAGATTCCCGCCTTTTTAATGTCATTGGAATACACGAGTTTTGAAAGCGGCTACTTTAATTTGCATATGAAAAGAAGAGTTTTGGTGCGGATTTTGGTTTGTATGGGAATAAATGAGTTTTGAATTAAACGACTGAGTGGAATAGTGTAGTTTTGAGAAAAACTTCACTTTTTCAGTACTCAAAAGTATAGGAGGTAACAAGTTTTGATAAATTTTAGCTAAATACATAGACGAGGGCTCTTCTAAAGAACACTTTCTCATACTTAACTCATTTTTGAAAAAAAGTGGAATAGAAGAGTTTTGAAATTATACCCCTCTTGTGACCATTTTGCACATTATACGCATACACTGCCAACCACTAGAAAGAGGTTACAATTTTTGAAATCGATTCTTGCTTTTAATAGCTGGTAGAAGTGTTGTACCTACCCGGAAACGTTTACTACTTTTGAATAGGTACGTATCTATAATGAGGCCTTAGGCAAAATTTCAGAAAAAATGAGTGAAATATTTACATTTTATGGTTAAACAATATTTATTTATAATGTTTTTATACATTAGTAATGACTATATTATGTCCGCCATTTTCGGATATAACCTCTATAACACGGTCTGGAATTTAAATTTTGTTTTATATTCACACAAAATTTGGACCCAAGTATTACGAAAAGCTTCGATTAAGGTGTCCTTGTCTCCAAATTGTCTGCCAACTTCATAAACTTTTTCAATTATGTTAAGGTGCCGTGAATATAGGGGCCATGGCAAAAGTTCCACACTTCCACCAGCTATAAAAAGCGAAAATCTATTCCAAAATGTGTGGCCTTATTCAAGTGATTGGCAGTGTATATGGCCTAGAAAAAGTCTTGAGTTTGGACAACCAATGTAAGTGTCCTAGGTTTAAAAGTTTGTTTTAAAAAATCAGTAAAAATGTGTCTACTTGACAACTATCCTAAAAATGTAAGTTCTTGTGTAAAACTTTTACCACGTTTTGATCAAAAAAGGAGTCAACAAAATTAGAAATATGAGGAACAAATAGAATTATGTATGTTTTAAAATTTAAAGAAGACTTTGAAATACAAATTTAGATGTAAAATTGATCCGACCGACGGATCCAAAGAAAATTAAAAAATAGTCACTTTTATTTACTTCCAAAAGAGAAAGTTATTGTAATTAGTTCGATTTGTCGAATTGAAACTCTTGGCATTTCTCGAAGTTTCAAGATCCCTAGAATTACGTTCAGGATAACTTTATAAAATGTTTGCAGAAATCCAATTAACAGTTTTTTGTAAATAATAAAAACCTACACCTTAATTCATTTGACCAAAAAGAACTCAACCTTCAATTTTTGATCGCATAATTTTTGATGTGCTTAGAATTACAATTTTGGATTTGAAGACATTAGCCGTGTATTTTTGGGATTAAATATATAGTTCAGTTAGAAATTCCAAAAAACGATCCGCAGTAGTCCGGGTTTTACATATATTTGAAGGTTGATAAGTTGATACAAAATTTAGCGAAATTCATACGAGAACATGTTTAAACTTAAAAAATGGACAATTTTAAAAAGGGTGCATTAAAAAAACATCATGAATAATGTTTATTTAATTAGTTCTTATGTTTTTCATTTTGTAAATTGCAGCTGAATAAAATAAGAATTATAATGAAAGGGGTTCGTTCGTAGATTATGTTATTAATAAAATGTTTAGTTCTTCACTTTAGATCCACAGATGGCGCTATGTTTGGGGACACTAACTTTTTGCAAAATAACAAACAAATATTACAGTTTATGTCTATTTCCATATAATTTAACAACTTATTCGAGTCAGCTTATAAAAACAAAACTAGTATATTTTTATTTCGTTTTACAATTAATTATAAAAAAAGATTAGAACGACGCGCAGAGAAATCAAAGAAGGAAAGTAAGATTTGAATGTTCTTATCTTTATCTTTTTTTTTAAGACTAACCAAAGATTTGAGTAAGGAACGAAGTTCACTTCTATTAAAATTCACAGTGTCTAAAAGCTACTTTAAAACCAAAGAGACACAAAAAGAAATAAACGGTACCTTAATTCTACATACGTGAGAAACCGCTTTTACATTTATGAAAATGCGGAGTTCTCTGAGAACTAAAAATTGACCAAGTAAGATCAAAAAGATCGATTTGTTTGTCCAATGGAAAATTACAACTTTATAACTACTCCATGAACACATCCATCGAGATACAGTTCAGTTATCAATCGAACCAACATTTAGGAACAAAAGTAACGGTAGAATTCTATTTAACCTTGTATCGTAATGACGTATTATTGTCATAATCCTACGGTCGATGTTGTGTATTTGAATTGGAATTAAAATCGTACTATACAACGAATAGCTTTTCCAAAAAAACACGTCTTTTATTTGCATAATGGCATCAACGGAATATTATAAGTTATTATATCTAAGGAAATTACACATTTTTCATTTGTTTTTCATATGCTCAGGAAAACAAACCGACTTTTGAAGATTGAAATAAATACATTCGTCAGCGAGGTAATCTTACTTGCATTAAAATTGCACTTTACCAATGCGTTTTGGTGGCTTTAATTCAAATCCGATTTTAAAATTAATGTATCACGTCAGGGTTTTGAGATATCACTTTTTAAAATTTGAAAAAAACACGTATATAAGGTTTTTTGAGGTTATCTAAATTTATGAAGTAGCTTTTTTTTTTAAAAAAATCCGAGATGGTTTTCGTAATCTATAATTCTTTTCTTCAATATCCAGTTGAAATATGTATTTGTATTATTTTATATAATATTCGAAAAAAAACTCTTAAAGTTGTTAGATTTCACCAGTCTTACAAAAATATCATTTTTTTGAAATATATTTGAAAGAATATAAAAATAATGTTGAAAACGGGTATTTTCAAAACTTGAGCAAATAGTTAAAATTAGAGTTTGGATTCGAAATCAACACTAAAAATTAAGTCCAAAACGTTTTTTCCAAAACTATTAAAGTATCAAATTCAAGTTTTTCTCAAAACTTCATATAGATTTAAATAAAGACTCTTTACTAAATACTAAATAAATACTAAAATCCTCTAAATTGTACCTAAAAGAGAAAGATTTGTACTTTTCAAAATCATCACACAATTAATTGTTAAGAGATATTTGGAGTCTTAACTTAGACTTAAAAACACCATTTTTGGTTATTTTTAGCGTTTTTAAATGGGCATATTTTAAAAACCTGATGTGATAGAAAAATTTAAAGGCGAGATTCGAATTAAGGATATCTTAACCCTTTAAAAAAGAATTCTTTTGTTTGTGCAAAAGAAACTCAATTTTGTCGACCAGTGACCAAATCTATGCATAAAGTAATTGTTTATAAAACTAAGCTCTATGAACTTTTTAAATCAGGGGGAGAATCTGAACAGTATATCGCTTAGCAGTTTCTTAAACTAGCCGTTAAAGGCTAGAAACTACAATTTTTTTCTGAAAGTAAACGTAACACTGAAAATATTGTATGAATAATGAAGTATAAGTACAGAATTGCCAAGTTATCCAACATTTTATAAAAAAATATAAACTACTTCGTGAATTTACATAACCTTAAAATTCCTTGTTAGGTTTTATTTTGAAAGAATGAATAAGGGTGAGATACTTTTTTAAAATTAATAGTTTGGTCACTGCGAAAGAGAAATAAAAATTTATGTCGAAAACGGGTGTAGAGCCTTTAAAAAAAAATCCAAAGAAAGCCAATTAGAAGATGCCATTTCTAGGTATGTGGCATGGATGGTCTGGCAAAATATCGTGTACTTTTAAATTATATATAATATTACACATAATTTCAATTTAAATATGAACCTAAAAACAGTTTTAATATAAAATATTAAAAAAAAAATAAAATAAAAGATAAAACATTGGATGTAAAATATAATAGTTTTAACGAGTTTTGTACAAATTACTGATTTATTGACGTGTTTTATACAAAACCTTTAAAAGCCATTTGTTGATACGAAACCTAAATTATGAAGTATACAAGAACTAATGTTCAAATTTTATAGTTCTAATTTTGAAGTATTTAAATTTTGTATCAGCAAATATGCCCTAAAGATGTTTTTATTAAAAAAAACTAAATATAAAAAATTACGAATGAATATTGATGTGCAGGCATCATATTTGGTTTCAATTATTGCTCGAAAGCCACTCCAATATAAAGGCTTTCTGAGCAACAATCAAAATTATATAAGTGCCAGAAAATATGAAATAATCACTTGATTCCTATTATAAAAATAAATTTTTTAAGAATTTAATATATGTATATTAATGTTTATATTTACCAATAATCTGCTTTTATTCTTTCCACGAAGCTCACAATCCTCTTGGCAAAATAGCAATTTCAATGTGAAAATATATTTCTGGAAAGTTTAATTCCAGGAATACTAAAGTAATATCAACTGCTTCCTGGGTTTAAATCAGAAAACAATTCTTTTCTTCTTTTGATGATTGTGGTGGACTTATTTTTATTTTCAATTGATTTTATTATATTTCGAAATATTCAAACAGAGTTAAAAAAACTTATAGTTTTTAACTAAAAGTTATAAAAATTTAAAAATAATTTTCTATTAAATAATGCGGTTAAAAATGAGACAACGAAGTCTTAACGGTATGAGAACTCACATTGCACTGCACCGGAAGTCTTTCTGAAAAGATAATATCCTGTGATCATCACACTTTGCAAATGAATTTTCAGAACAGGTAGCTTAAAAATAAAGCTTTTTAGCAAAATCCACTAAAATGTACATACAAAAAGTTTCAATATAAGGATAATGACAACAATGTAACTAAATTTTATATAATACAAAAGTACACAATAAGTGCTTTTGTATGTAAGTTTACACCAGTTTTCAACCCTATTTCGTGGGGGACTTCTTTTTGTATCGAAATTTGCATCACCTGCGCTCATCATTTTACAAGGATTGGTTTTGTTTTCAATAATAAAGCTTTGATGAACACCTGTAAAGGAAGGAAGGAAGAATTGATGAATGAGCTTTTGATGCAATAATTGTTGTAGGTAAATAAAGGTATTTATTTATTGTCTTTTGACCAATAATTGAGAGATGTTTCGACAAAAATGCAATACAAAATAGCTTTGGTTAATCGTTTTGAAATGCAGTACAAACTATAAGGATATTTTGGATATACAACTATAAAAATAAAAAAAATAAAGACACTTAACTAGCCAATAAAATAACTGCGAGTTGCGCATAACTTTTATCTGGTTGGCCAAAATAGTACATATTTATAGTTTTTTTTTAGTTTTGTAGGTTTGCTTAAATAACTTCTTATGGGCTGTCTTATTCGTTTAAACAAATTTCTACCAACATTTCAAAATAATTCTGCGAAAAGCTAATTACCTATAAGATTTCAATATAAATCATTATAAACTTATTTATTTTTAAATGATTTAATGATTTCTGAAAAATTTTTAAATATAGTAAGTATCATGCACGTTTAAAACTTTGTTGACAATCCTTCCAGTAAAAAATGACACTAGCAATTGTTAGCATTATTTTACAAGATTATCCAAAATAGTCAAGAAATTCAACAAAAAAGGGTAAAATGATGGACATTCTTACAAGCGCGGGTATTACGGTTAAATTGTTAAAGGGGAGGAATGCAATTGGCTATTTCCGTTAAAATAACGGTAAAAAATGGTAAGACAAGAAACTTTACGACGATGTTCGAGCGACGTAATCGTGTTGATGATGTTAATGTCACCAATTTTTTTAAAAGCTCTTCTTTCAATACTGTCGAAGAGGCTTAAAAAAGTTACTGGAGCACCAGCCCAGAGATGAGAGTTATATTCAACTTTCGGCCGTATATAGGTTTTATAGATTGTAGCCAGATCAGACGGAGAGAAAAATTTCTTGCATCTTCTCAAAGAACCTGACATCTTGCGGAATTTTTGGCGACATCGCCAAGATTTTCAGTTTCGTTGATGCATGTACCACTGATAGATAGTGGCAAAGAGGGTATATATCGCTTTAACGATACAAGACAGCATTGCGTTTTCGAAGCATTAAATTCCACACGGTTTTTTATTCCCCATTGTACAATGGTGTCTAGATCGGAATTAAATGAGCTTATCATATTTTTCCGTTGCAGTTCCACATCCAAAGGGGACGGTTGTGAGTCTGGAAACGAAACTTTGGCTTGACAACCTAAAAGAAAAATCTCTTTGTCAATAAAATATGATTGTTCATCCTGTTACGTATTTCATCAAATGTTTCTGAAACGTTCTATGCTATCAAACAGGGTTTTTGTATACCACTTCTTTTTTCATTACTTGCTTACTTACTTAAGGTGGCGCTACAGTCCGGGCGGAACTAGCTCTACATGAGCTAGCCATCTAAGTCGTTAGGCTTTTATTATTTGACTCTCCATCTATGCAGACGGGGCCAAAAATTACCCGAAGAAGGCTTCAGGGTCATAAATGAGAACTGGGATGATGAGCGTCTTATAGATGGTGACTTTAGATGCTCAAATGAGGACAATTCAATTGGATTCTAAGTCCAAAGAAGCAGTGATTTGCAAGAGTTATTCTACGTTTGATTTCAGCGCTGGTGTTGTTGCCTGAATTTATCCTTAACAACCTCAAGTAATAGCTGTCCATGGTTACGTTTTGTCCAAGACGTCGTCATTCAATGTCCTCTTTTGATGACAGCATATTATGTACTTGGTCTTGCTGTTATTGACCACTAAACCCATCTTCTCCGCTTCCGTAGCAATGCTCAAAAACGCTCCACTGACATCACGCTTTGATCTTCCAATAATGTCAATATCATCGGCCTATCGAAATAATTTGATGGATCTTTGGAAGATTGTGCCTCTAGTGTTGACGGTTCAGTTTTGCACTTTTATTTCCAGAACGCTTTTGAAGAAGTCGCATAACAATGTATTCTTGTCTAAAACCTTTTTTGACATCAAATGCAGATCTTTTCGGACCTTGATACGGATAAGTCTGACAGGGATGCCAAAACTAGACATTTCCCTGTAAAGGTCTTCCCTATAGATGCTGTCATAAGCGGCTTTAAAATCGATAAAGAGATGGTGGGTATCAAATTAAAGTTCCTGGGTTTTTTCCAAGATCTGTCAGTGAACTGATGTCTCTGTAGTTGGCGCAATTTAGTCACCTTAAAAGTGTGAACCCGGTCATTTAGTTCAAAAACGTGTGATCTGTAAAAAATATCGGATAGACAGAACAGAAAATGAAAATTTTAATTCCAAAATGTTAAAATTTGCCAAAATATGTTGTTTCCCAAGAGTAGAGCCCAACTGAGGCAGTACTGTTTTATTATAAAATTTTAGACAACTTTCCTTTTATTTGGATTTACGATTTAAATTGTACATTATGTATTTAAAACTGTTATATGTAAGAATATGATTCCAGGCTGTTTTGTTTTCATTACGTAAAAAAACTATAACCTCTGGATTTGACACAACAATAATTAAAATTAAAATGGATCAAGCTTTAACTTTAAAAGAACTCAAGCCTTAACTATAAAAGATTTAGCTGTCAAAATATTTGTTAAACTGGCTTTGACCCTTTTAGTATTACAACAGGACAAAGCAAAGTTTACGAATCGTGGAAATTTTGTCGAAAATTCACGTTTTTGTACATCAAACTTGAGGAGCACTTTTATCGTCAAATCATCTTCTTCGACCGACTTACATATGTTATATAAGCACGCAGATTTGTAGTTCTTAAAGTAAACACAATCCTCATGTGACTCCATCAAATCTCGATAAATCACTGTTTGGTGCTGTTAACATACCGAATGCGTCATCAGCCTCTTTGTTCTTTGAATCGGTGGTAAATAATTCTTTATTTTCTGTCATATACACCGCGTGCAACCATCATTTTAATAAGCTTTGTAAAGAAATCATCTCAAGAAATGGGCCTTTGAATTGGTCACCTCTGGCATACATTTGGCCTGTATTTTGTGGGGTAAGGAAAATTCTGGTCTATGCTGTAAACCCAGCAACTATGAATCGTTTAGAAGCCACCACTCAGTGTGCTATTGACAAAATAAGACCAGATAAGCTTCAAAAACTGATGCAAAATTGTACCCATAAAGATGGTGTTTATAACGAGCAATCGGAAGGAAGAGGAAATTCCAGAAATTATTTTTAAACATTAAATACCATGAAATTTGTTATTTGCGTCTTTAAATGTCTAAGATTTTGTTTTTAGCCAAAAATAACCGAATTGAAATCAATTAATAGAATCTTTACTTTTGAATGTTATGTCTGAAAACCTTAATTTTGTTTTACTGTAAAAACATATTAATCATAATAAACTATACGATTCCAAACAAAAATTTATTTTTAATAATCAAAACAATAAACTTAGTGAGTTTCCTTCCACAGCCATTGTTGTCCACTTCAATTAATTGTGTTCAATAAAAGACAAAAAACAACCGATGACAATTAAATTCCAGACATTTAGGAAGAGTCAAAGTGTTACAATTCGAGTTGAGAGTGTTTGTCATCAGTTCCTACAATCTTTACGGTATCTGTACGTACATATTTATGTATGTATACTCAACCTCCACCAAAGAAAAAATGTCAAGACTTTTATACCATGTCCAAAATTCAATACTTAACAAAACTTGTTTACTAATTTACAGAAAATAGAGAGTTCCTTGCCTTTTTGGGGGGAATCCTATACATATCTAGAGGAAGAGTTTTAAAGGCCATTAATAATAAATAACATCAATTGTCAAATTGTTGGAACAAAACGAAAAGGCTGTTTGCTACTTCTCTTCTTCTCCATCAGTTAAGGAAGGTTTATATTAGCTGATTTTCAAAAAGGTAAATCTTTAGCGTGTTGTATTTGGTTTGGTTTGGTTTTAGAGAATTTTGTTGGTTGTGTCGCTCACGATTGATATCTACATTAGTTAAACTCACAGCATCAGACCTCCTTCGGGGAATAAAATCCATTTTCTTCAGAATATTCTTGACTTCGCATATTGTATACAATACAAGTCAAGTATATTGTGCAAGATTTTGCAAATAAAAATATTTTGAGAAATGGATTTTAGTTTTCCTCCTTATCCTTATGAACCTATCTACCTACCTACAGTCAGACCGTGTTAGGGCTATGAAATTTTTAAGCAACACTTTGACAGTTCAAACTTGGAAATAACATCACAAATGCATGGCATATGTATACTCGCATAGCAAAACAATTAAGAAATTGCAGTTGGAGGAAAATATATTTTCTTGAATATTGTTTCTATTGTGACGTTTTGGCTTAATGAATATTGAGATAGAATAAAATATAACTATGAATGGTGAGAAAATCACGTTTAATTCAAAATGTCTTTACAATCCTCATAAATCTTCCATTCCTATAAAATTAGAGGAAGCTTTAAAAAAATATTAAGTTGAAAAAAAAAATTATTTAGTTGAAAATCCATTAAACAAGAAATCTATTATTGACTAGATGGGAAAACGTTTGTGAACTTTGAAATAGAGATGTCACTCTTCTCCCTGTCAACCTATTGCTGACAGTTTATTCAAGTTGACAACGGTGTTAAATTTAAAAAGCCGATATATTTACAAATACATATACAATAAAATCTAGTTCTTTAATAAATAATGTGAATTCACTTAAAGTTTTTGGTGCGGGTTTATTTTGTTGACATATACATTTTATCCCATAGATTTGTGAATTTCGAAATTATCAGAGAAAACACGTGTTTTCAGTTTTAGAAACAATGCGGAAGGGTATGGATATGGACTTCTGAAAAGTGATGACATAAAGTTACTTAAACCTACACACAAACATATACATATATACGTATTGTGTTAAATATTGGAGCTTCCCATATTATGTGACATTGGATTTCGCAAGGAAATAGGAAGGACTTTAATTTATAGAAACTTGATGCTTCCGTAATTTTCAAACAACTATTAAAACTTGTATCATTTGATTTTGGAAATATTTGAAAAAAATGCGATTTCTCTTATAATTTTAAATTTATCTATATTGGAGTAAGTCAATGGGTTAATTTGAAAGATTTTTATCATGTAGACTTCAAGGTTTGTGAAGATTGTTGGATTACAATTTTAGACGTAGAAAAAAATGTCTTCCAACATCCTTGACAACAAGCAAAAGGATATTGATGTAGGTCAGTTTGCGGGAACGTTAGGAGATATTCTACTTTTTAGTTCGAAATTGACCAAAGTATAGTTAACTCTAGAAAATAAAACAATTAAAAATTCATTAACAGTACAACACGTAGAATAATATACAGAGTCATTCATTTTTGTTTAATAATTAACAGGCACTCAAGGGGTTATTAGTACCCTTTATATGTTTATATTTAAACACAGTGAGAGCGTTAGGAAAATAGGGAAGTGTTTAAGAGGGGATACCGGTGCACATTAATATTATATTAATATATATATATATATATTAATATAATATTGGCCAAAGCATTAAACATTCTCGATGTGCGGTTTAGGAAATAATCTCCATACTTGACAGTACGCCCGTAATTGAGCCCAAGGGTAAACTGATGAGTATTCTTGGAAGTGCGAGTGTTACGGCTGAATTGTTTAAGGGGTGGAATGTAACTGGCTAATTCGACAGAACATTTGTAAAAATATCGATAAAACAATGAAACATTGCGACCTTCGAGGGATGTAAATGTTTCGGTTATAGTTCTATCGCCTTTAATCTTCAAGGGTCTATTTTGGATCATATATAAAAGACTTAAACTGGTTTTAGGGGCACCTGCCCAAATGTGCGAGTTATATTCAAGTTTTGGACGAAAGAAGACTTTGTAAATTACAGCCAGATCAGAACTGGTGGAAAATTTCTTGCACCGTTGTTGGAGATATCCTAAGCACCTAGCAGCATTTTTGGCAATATCGAATCTGATCTGTGATACACATATACCGAGTACTGAAAGTTGATTAGTTTTCTGGATGCAAGTGTCACTCGTTAAAGGTGGCATCGGGGGCGGGTTATGCTTTAACGACAGGAAACAGCATTGAGTTTTTGAAGCATTAAATTTTACACGGTTAATAATTCTTCATTGGGCAATGCTGTTGAGATCAAAATTTTATGAACTTAACATACTATGCAGTTGAAGTTCCATATCCGAAACGAATATGAAAACTGTCGTCAGTGAAACAGTTTAATGGATTAGAAGTGGCATAAGAGAGAGTGGGAGACAAAACGGAGCCCTTGGGGACACCAGCCACCCAATTTATTTATTTTGAATGGCCTTTTGCTGAGCTTCACATGACTTTATCTTTATTACTTGACCATAAAGCTTCTCAAGCCAACCATAATTGGTTGTGTTGTTGGAATTACGTATAGTCCAATCCATGATCTTCATTGTCGCTAGGCAAAGAAACGTTCTATTTCTGCGAACGCCAAGAAATCGATACATTTTTGAATTTTAATCATCGTAATTACCGTAAATTGAATATGTTGGAATCCCACTTTTAATAATTTTCACGCTAAGTGTTCCATAATCAAAAATAACAAACGACGTTCAACTAATATTATGGCACTTTAGCTAAATGTGACAGATGTCAAATACCAGCGCTACCAACTTAAAACCACGAAAAGAATTGCTCTATATAATCTACTTGACATATCTGTACAATGCACCATAAGATAATCCATCAAAAGACAGACTATGAAAGAAGATTGAAGGCAACATTGACGTGAGCGAATTGTATAGCAGTTTGATATCTAAAGCGGTTGGGGCTTAAACCAAATTTCAGCTTTTTGCCAGGCAGATCTATATTTCCACGTGTATGTTTTCATTTTCTTCGTATGTCAATTTCAAGCAATAAGCGATGCTAACTTCTCTTAATGCCTACAACCCTATATAACCTCCTACTGCAACCAATAAATCCAATACAGATAGTATTGCATATCAAAATGCAAATGACCACAATAAGTGATTTTGTTTTTTTTTTTTTATTTTGTATATGGAAATGTTAACTGTGGCAGTATGCACTTTCCGTGTAACTGTTTCTCAATTAAATTAAAATGAAACATTGCACTTGCGGAAAATGATAATATGTATTCGAAAAACCACTCACCACTTAGTAGTTGAATCTATATGAATGATACTCTATCATGGATATTGGTATCACGGTTGCCACATGATAATAAAGTTTTTTTTTTCCAATATCGAAAGTAAAAGTTTTTCACTTTATATATTTACAGTATTTTAATTTTTTTTTAAAAACCTTACATACATTTTGAAAAAACGGTATACCATTTATGCTAAAACAGTTTTTAAACAGAAAAAGCAAAACATTATAAAATTAATATTTTCTTTTTAACGAATAAGTCATTCAAACAAGGCTATCACGTTATGTTAATGAAATATATTACAAACATTTAAAACCTCAAAATTTAATATATAGGGTAAATTGAAGGTTTATGACGTCATAACTTGTGAGAATTTTTAGAAACTTAGAAAGATAAATAAATGATTTAAACCGTATATTTGTACTCTGCTAAGTCACCATAAAGTTTATTGTTAAGAACTATGTAGAAGTAGTGTTTTCGGTTTTCCTTAAAAATTTAATAGAGGTTTATTATCCAAATCGTATGTGATAGACAAATTTTAATTCAGGACTGTTTTGTGAAAATATATGTACATACGTTCATAAATCTATTCATTTGGTATAGGTATGTACATATATCTTTTTTCGTCGTCCATATCTCAAAACCACTCCGAGATATCTATTTGACATACATTTCTTTTGACATATAAAAACATCAAAATATGCAAAAAAGTGAGATTTTGATATACAGTCGACTCCCTCTAAGTCGAATTTCTCTCCAACTCGAACTTTTTCGCAACATTTTTGCATTCTCCTCAATTTTCCATACAAAAACTATCCTCTAAAGCGAACTCTCTCTAAACTCTTTAAATTCTTGGAGTATTTTTGATCCCTCTAAGACGATTTTTTTATATTTGCCAACATATTGCCAACAGAAAATTATAAAATTTTAATTTTAATATTAGTGGTATGAAAGTGTTGACAAAGCTGTTTTCAAATGGTTCAAAAGTATGCCGGACGACATTTTTAATGTAGATGAAGGCCGACACGTACCTTTGTTTTTAGAAGGGGACAAATTTTTTGGAGGGAAGCACAGTAAAGAAAGAGTAACATGCCTTGTGGGGTCCAACATGACAGGCCCAGAAAACCTTAAGCTCTTATTCATCGGGCAGAGCAAAAATCCTGGTTGTTTTAAGTAAATAAAATCTTTTCCAGTTGATTATGTAGTCAACCAACTTTCTTCGATGACAGCACATCTTTGCTCGATGTAAGTTTTGGACGATTAAGATATTATTCTTCATTGATAACTGTCTTGCCCACCCAAAACAAGTGAAGGATAAATTAAAGTTTATAAAACTTGAGTATTTCCCCTCCAACATGACCTCAATAGTTCATACGATGGACATGTGCATTACTAAAAATTTTAAAATTCATTATAAACGCCGCCGTAAAAGAGGGCTAAAAGATAAAAAAGGCGTGTTTATGTGATGTGACTCCTTTGAAAATTGAAAATTGTTTTAAAAGAGCCGGTTTCAAGGACGAGACTTGGGACAAATAAGCTAACTGAAACTGATTACAATATTGCGGGTGTTAATTGGATGGATTATGTTAAAGTCGATGACGGTATTGTAGCTACAGAAATACTGTATAGCGAAACAATTTTGGAAGAAATAGTTCATGCTGATGATGCTAACGATGGCTACAGTGAAGCTGATGAAGATGCTGAAATGAGAAACATCAAAATGTCAAATGAAAATATGTATAATCGAAAATGCAATTGAAATATTGCAAACAGCGATTGACAGAAAATGTACGAGACGACGTTCAAAACAGTATTTTTAAAATAGAGTGATTTTTTAAAGGAGTAAATACTTCAGCCAATACGATATCAATCAAAAATTACTAATTATTTAAATAATTTTGTTCAGCCAATAATGAATTAGAGTAATGAATTAAACTTTTGTTTATTTATATATTTATTGATTGTTATCTGAATTTTTTAAAAATTCCCTCTAACTGATGACATCCCGTGAAAGTTCGACTTAGAGAGATTCGACTATGTATCACAAACGAATAGAAACCTAAGAAAACGCTAATTAAAATTGGTAAACATTGATTTTATACTAAAATATCACGAGGAAAAAAGAATGTTGAAATCAAAGTTATTTAATCTAATACAAAATATTGTTTTTAAATTTATTTAATTTAAACAAAAATAATTTTGTAAAATTTGGATGAATTTGCAACCAACAGTTTATCTTTACAAACAAACAAAAAACTACTAAAAAATGGGTCGAAATCTTGAGAACAAAAAATAATTACCAAATTTGTGTCACAAAGAACCAAAGTGGCAACCTTTACTGATACTATTCTCTCAGAACAATTATTGTGGAGGTGTGAATGTCGACTAAATATAATTGGGGTTGATTGTTTAAACGTGTGAGCGGCCGGCGACAGGTACACTTTATATACGAAAAATCTAAAGGACATTCAACCCCATTCCATTTCACATTTAAATTTGAATATACTCGTATATAGACCTACTCGAATAAGATAAAAGCCTTACCTAGTAAAGCTAAAAATAAAGTTTGTTTTCACATTGCTTAAAATCATTACGTGTATAGATCCACTTTCTATACCTACGTTACATATCTAAACACTATTTGACGTTTAGTATACCGAGAGAGAATTAGTATGAGGTATAACTCTATACTTTATAAAGGACTATGTCGCTACTCGAAGGCTATATTTATGGAGTTGAGGAAAAGGACTCGATTTCGTTTTCAGATGCTGCTATGTAGCAATTTGCAGTGTGTTTTTTAAAATCTGTTAATTAAATTAGTGTTGATGGAGTTGACATTTGACGTCAGAATGATTTTAATTGTCGGACGTGTGACTTTTATCTGTTGGAATTATTAATGTTAAAATTGGTACCTCTATACCTTTTTCATACCTTACTTGTTTATTTTTTGTTTTGTTTGTTATATAAAGGAGTATTGTTGTTTTTATTTCCAGTAAATTGACACAGTTACCCTTTTAAGTGTGCATTTAGTTACAAATTAAATATTATTTTCCATATAATTAAATTTTAATATTAAGTGAAAAATAAAAATGATTTTCATGTTAATAAATGATAAATATAGCAATGATTGAAAAATATTTGCTGATCAATTAATTAGATGCTAAGTGGGTGCTAGCAGCATTTTTTTCAATGTTGAAAAGGATTACGGGGAAGGATTTTTTGTATATAAATACATACATTTTTAACTTCAAAATGAAAATTTTGATATTTCTCGACGTTTCGTCCCTAGAGTCGAAATAAAAGATTTTTAGAGAGATGTCTGTGCGTGCGTGTGTACGTACGTCTGTACGTCCGTACGTTCGCGACGTTTTTTCGTCGTCCATAGCTCAAGAACCAGTAGAGATATCGACTTCAAATAAATTTTGTTATACAGATAATAATGCAGAAAGGACTCTCAATAAAATTGCGTGGGTGTTTTTTTTACCATAGCACTTTAAAAAAAAGGTCAACATTTTGGTTAACACTAAATATCTCACGAATCAATAACGCTAGAGACTTGAATTAATTTTTTATTATATATTGCAATGTGATACCAAACTATCGGGTGATTTTTTTGAGGTTAGGATTTTCATGCATTAGTATTTGACAGATCACGCGGGATTTCAGACATGGTGTCAAAGAGAAAGATGCTCAGTATGCTTTGACATTTCATCATGAATAGACTTACTAACGAGCAACGCTTGGAAATCATTGAATTTTATTACCAAAATCAGTGTTCGGTTCGAAATGTGTTTCGCGCTTTACGTCCGATTTATGGTCTACATAATCGACCAAGTGAGCAAACAATTAATGCGATTGTGACCAAGTTTCGCACTCAGTTTACTTTATTGGACATTAAACCAACCACACGAATGCGTACAGTGCGTACAGAAGAGAATATTGCGTCTGTTTCTGAGAGTGTTGCTGAAGACCGTGAAATGTCGATTCGTCGCCGTTCGCAGCAATTGGGTTTGTGTTATTCGACCACATGGGAGATTTTACGCAAAGATCTTGGTGTAAAACCGTATAAAATACAGCTCGTGCAAGAACTGAAGCCGAACGATCTGCCACAACGTCGAATTTTCAGTGAATGGGCCCTAAAAAAGTTGGCAGAAAATCCGCTTTTTTATCGACAAATTTTGTTCAGCGATAAGGCTCATTTCTGGTTGAATGGCTACGTAAATAAGCAAAATTGCCGCATTTGGAGTGAAGAGCAACCAGAAGCCGTTCAAGAACTGCCCATGCATCCCGAAAAATGCACTGTTTGGTGTGGTTTGTACGCTGGTGGAATCATTGGACCGTATTTTTTCAAAGATGCTGTTGGACGCAACGTTACGGTGAATGGTGATCGCTATCGTTCAATGCTAACAAACTTTTTGTTGCCAAAAATGGAAGAACTGAACTTGGTTGACATGTGGTTTCAACAAGATGGCGCTACATGCCACACAGCTCGTGAATCTATGGCCATTTTGAGGGAAAACTTCGGAGAACAATTCATCTCAAGGAATGGACCGGTAAGTTGGCCACCAAGATCATGCGATTTGACGCCTTTGGACTATTTTTTGTGGGGCTACGTCAAGTCTAAAGTCTACACAAATAAGCCAGCAACTATTCCAGCTTTGGAAGACAACATTTCCGAAGAAATTCGGGCTATTCCGGCCAAAATGCTCGAAAAGTTACCCAAAATTGGACTTTCCGAATGGACCACCTAAGACGCAGCCGCGGTCAACATTTAAATGAAATTATCTTCAAAAAGTAAATGTCATGGACCAACTTAACGTTTCAAATAAAGAATCGATGAGATTTTGCAAATTTTATGCGGTTTTTTTTTTAAAAAAGTTCTCAAGCTCTTAAAAAATCACCCGTTAGTTTATTTTTGGAAAAAATTCCAACTAACGGTTTTTTTATAAATCAAAAAAACTGAAAAAAAAATATTTGTCACCTCGAATATTTTACGAAAAAAAAAAGATTTTATTTCTAAAATAATTTTATGCAACGAGAAATAAAGTTTTTGACATCTGGTAAAATTTTGATAAAAATCGCATTGACAGTTTTTTTACGAAAAATAAAAAAGATACAAAAAAATTTATAAATGTTGGTTAACAATTAATTTTTGAATCAAAAATCTTTTGAGAAATTTGAGATTATGGCTCCAAATATCGGTAAAATTTTGAGAAAAATCCACTTGACAGTTTTCTTCCACAAAATAAAAACCATAAAACTTACAATACTAAAACAGACAACATTGAAATTGTACTAATTCTATCTTCATATATCTAAAGGGTGTATTGTAGACCTCGTAAAGCTATTGCAGTTTAAAAATCAAAAATATCCACCACAATTTAACTTTTCGTTTAAGAAGATGTTTTATTTTTATATTTTGCAAATACTTAGTTTTCAATAAGCTATCAAATATTTAAAAAATGCTTGCCAAGTTTGTATATTCTAAAGTCAACATATCGACAAAATTACTTTTTTTCTGTTGCACAAACAAAAGAATACTTTTTTAAAGTATTAAGATGTCCTATTATTGTCCTACATTTGAAAAATGTTTCTATCACATCAGGTTTTTAAAATAACAAAAAACGGTGTTTTTAAGCCTAAATTAAAACTCAAAATATCTCTTAGCAACAAATTGTATTGTGATTTTAAAAAGTACAAATCTTTCTCTTTTAGATACACTTAATTTAATTTAAGTATCTTACTTAGATTCTGGAAATTCCCATTAGTCTTTAGACACGAGTCTTTATTTGAATCTATATGAAGTTTTGAGAAAAACTTGAATAGTTTTGGAAAATAGGTCTTGGACTCAATATTTAGTGTTTATTTCGAATCCAAACTCTAATTTTAATCATTTGCTCAAGTTTAAAAAAAAAAACATTTTCAACATTATTTTTAACTTCCCATATGAAGTTATTGTAATCGGTCCGATTTTTCGAATTGAAAATTTTGACATTTCTCGACGTTTCAAGGGCCCGAGAGTCGAAATAAAAGATTTTTAGAGAGATGTCTGTGCGTGCGTGTGTACGTACGTTCGCGACGTTTTTTTCGTCGTCCATAGCTCAAGAACCAGTAGAGATATCGACTTCAAATAAATTGTGTTATACAGATAATTATGCAGAAAGATACAGAAAAGACAAATTGTGTGGGTGGTTTTTTTACCATAGAAATTTTAAAAGAAGGTGAAAGGTGAACTGAAAAAAAATATTTGTCACCTTTTATATTTTACGAACAAAAAATGATTTTATCTCCAAAATAATTTTATGCAAAGAGAAATAACGTTTATCTGGTAAAATTTTGAGAAAAATCGAATCAACATTTTTTTTTACAAAAAATAAAAAAGCTGAACAAAAATTAACACAAGTTGGTAAAAATTGATTTTCGACTCAAATAACTTTTTAAAAATTTGATATTATGGTTTTAAACTAATTTTGTCTTATAAGAAATACTATTTTCAATATTCGGTAAAATTTTGAGAAAAATCGAATTGACGTTTTTTTTTTATAAAAAATAAAAACCTAAGAAAAACATTACTAAAAGTTGTTAAAAATTGATTTTCGACTCAAACATCTTTTCAAAAATTTGAGATATTGGTTTTAAACTAATTTTATCTTATTAAAAATATTGTTTTCGACATTCAGTAAAATTTTGAGAAAAATTGAATTGACAGTTTTTCAACAAAAAAAAAATAAAAAAGCTAACAAAAAAATTAATAAAAGTTGGTAAAAATTGATTTTGGGCTCAAATATCTTTTCAAAACTTTGAGATTATGGGTTCAAACTAATTTTTTCTTATTAAAAATATTGTTTTCGACATTCATGTTTAAGAATAATTCAACTGACAGCTTTTTTTAACAAAACACGAAAACCTACAAACTTTTAAGCAAGACAAATCGACAGACGGCATGGGAAGTTATCAGTGTGGGTCGCATCCCAGCCTCTTTTTATATTTTTTAATATATTGTTTAGACAACAGATTCGTTAAAAGAACCAAACTTAATTTCAAAGCGTTTTGCCTTTGAAAAAAGTTGAAAACCATTTAAGAAAAATGGTTTATCGTTTCTTTTAGATTTTTGTAAGGCTGGTAAAATCTAACAACTTTAGAAGTTTTTTCTAATATTATATGAAATAATATAAATATTTTAATTGAATATTGAAGAAAAAGATTATAAATTTAGAAAACCATAACGAATTTCATTTAAAAAAAACTACTGCATAAATTTAGATAGCCCCAAAAAGCCTTAAATACGTATTTTTTTCGAATTTTAAGAAGTAATATATCAAAAACCTGATGTGATACATACAAAAACAATATGAATCGCAAGCAAGACACACAGAGTATATCATCTGTATACTGCTCACTTGTTTCCTCATAAAAGTTTTCTCTTTGTTTTTTGTAGTTATAGACTGAACTTCTTAATTAGAAATGTTTTTTTTTTTTACACTGTTTAAAATTTAATTGTTAAATTGTAAGTTTTTTCTTATTCTTGTTGTCCACAATATTGTACTATATGTTTTATATTTCATGTGTAATAAAGTTCCCCTGAGGAAGGCAGCAACCCCTGCCGAAACGTCGGGAAAAGCTAATGTAACAACCTTGTTTCATTGCAACGATCAAAGTGACCAAAAAAGCCGAAGGAAAACACAATTTTTCCAATACACATAAGCATACATTTTGAAGTCGCATTTGAATAAAAGCCACCAAAACCCATTGGAAAAGTACAATTTTGATGCCAGTAAGAACACCTTGTGGACCAGTGTTACTTAATTCATTATAATGGTTTTGTTTATAGAACTATTAGTACTTCTTAGAATTTCATTTTTATAAGTCAATGTATCATATTTCTACTACATCTGTACAAATAAATTGAATTGCTAACACAAAACAGAAATTTAAAAAATAAAAAATAGGATTGTAAGAAAAGTGTCCAATATTACAATATTAATATCGATGGCGAAGAAGTACAAACGATTTACTTAGCTCAGTTTATTAAACCAAATGTCACTTGGGTCTACTCTGTTCTTAACTACCCAAATATAAAAAATATAAAATTTTATAACATTCGAAGTTATGATTTTAAGTTAAATACAAAATGATAAATCATATAAGAATGATTATATTATTGGAAGATTATTTTTTTTAATTTTCGTAGCAATTTCCTTTAATTTAATTAATTGATATGAGCCACCTTTTATTTTTATATATGAAAATAAAATTAGTATTTTACTGCTTTAAACTTTGTTGCTAAAACTACTATTTTTACCTGAAAGCTGGACCAAGAAAATTTTATGAATCGGAAAACCAGCCCTATTCCAATCCCACCGTACAAATTCATCAACTTTTGAGCAATAACCGATGCGGGGGGGGGGGGTGGTTTCTGATCATATGAGCCATAAAGCTTATAGTTACATGGTATAAGTAAAAATTTCATCTAAAGATTTGTTAGTAATTAAACGTCATTCACCAAAAAGCAGTTTGCTGTAGAATTTGGAAAAACTTAAGTAATGCTTTAAATCTTTCATAAGATCTTTTCTGAGAGAAAGATCAAATATTCAGGTTCTTAAGAAGAAACCTTGAATAAAAGATCATTAATTTGATATTAAGAATTAATTCGTGAAACTCGTCTTCAATTGCATCTTGTTTATTTTTTTTCACGTAAATAAATAGTGCAACGCTTTTTTAAAGGTTTTTTTTTGATTAATTATTAATCAATTGATTTTCTATTAAATACAAACACTTTTAAGATCTTGAAAAAAATAGAGAAATCTATACTTTTCAAAGTGAATTGCTTTATATTCTCCAGAAGTGAGATTTAAACACGAATCTCAAGAATATAAATGTCCCAAAAACCAAGGGATCCAGACTTTTAATCAGGGGGGGTCACACACTTAGATGAGTTTTTACTCACCGCTTAAAAATGTTCTTTAATGTTTTGTAAAGGAGGCTAATAAAATTTAAATAACATAATGTGTACCTTAACTTTACATTTACAGATTTCAATTGTGGCAACTTTAGTTATCTAACTATTTAATTTGGATGACTCCCTACATATTAAAGCATTCCAAGATTCCAACAGTTTCTAAATTTAAGTTTTCATATTTAAGAGCTAAAAAACAATAGTTTAGAGGGTTTTTGGTGCATTTCACGCAGAAATGTAAGAAATTGTTTTGAAACGTAGCTTTTTTCGAAAAATAAAATATACTTTTCTTGTTTCCATTTCTATTAATGCGAAGAACGCTTCAAAAATTCAAGAGAGACGATCTGATATGAAGAACTGTCGGGCTTTTTTCGACGCAGTTTTTTCGGACTCAAATTTCGGGAGTCTATTATTACTATCGCTATCAGTCTACTTACTCGTATTTTGACCTTAAGGGAGTCAACAAAACTTAAAAATTGTAGAGAGAAAAATGCTTGGTTCTTGAATTTGAGGATAGAGGTGCAATTAAAAAAATTAAATTAAAACAAATTAAGGTAAACAAATAAGTTGGGAAGAAGCGTTTGTGTGGCACTCACAAATTACACGTTTCAGAATCTCTTTTTACTTCTAATCTCAAGAGATTCAAAGCTTTTATCTCAATAAATACGAAACGTTTATTATGTTTTTCAATTACCCATTAGTTAAACAAAAGTGTCACTTTTGCTGTTTTTGGGACATTTATATTATTGAAATTCGTATTTAAATCTCAGTTCTAGAGCATCCAAAGCAAATTCACTTCAAAAGTAGACAACAGAAAATCAATTTTGTAGAGTTCTTCGAATTTATAGATGCCAACAAGATCAAAATATATTATTTTTGGAAAAGCTATGTTTCAACACAATTTCTAACATTTCTGCGTGAAACGCACCAAAAACCCTCTTAACTATTTTACCTATTTTAGCTCTTTAATAGGGCATATTTAAAAAACTGTTGGAATCTTGGAATGCTTTCATTTGCAGGGAATCGTTCAAATTGAATAATTAGACCATATCTTGCTAGACAACTGTGTTCTAAAATAATCAAAAAACTAAAAACTAAAAACTTTAGCCCTTGAAATATGTAATTGTAAGGTTAATATACACATTATGTTATTTGAATTTTTTTCAGCCTCCTTTAGAGATAAGTACATTTTTAAGTAATGCTCAACTTATCTTTATGTTAAGTGTGTTTCCCCTACCTGATTAAAAGTCTATTTCTGCCTTTAATTTGTTGAACATACATGCTTTCGAAAATCTTAAGGGCACTCCTAAAATATTTATTTTATTTAAAATTAACTTCGAAATTTTTTTAAATTTTGAAAATATATACAATGTAAAGCAAAATACAATTTTTAAAAAAGTAATGTGCTTGAAATTTCAGAATATCATTGGGTCGCTTGCCAGTATAAAATCTTGGTCTTGATTTAAATGCAGTTTTGTGAAGTTCCTAGTCTTGTGAAATCACATTTTTTTACATACGACAATATATTTAATCCAGACTAAGGCTTGGTTCTTTTAGAAATCTGCAGCTCTTTAAGAAACAAATACACAGCGATCTTCAGCAACATTTTTATGCAGTGCACTGCACAGTGCACATATGTACGTCCATCCATTTTATTTTTCCTTCAAATATAAATTTAAAGGTAGGTAAACGTAATACAATAAATTGACCCTCATTTAAAAAAACACCACTTTTTGTAATTATTTTAATATACTGACCAATAGAATCTAAGGGATGAATACGGACTATTTTTTTATTGGTCATTTTCAATTTTTGACCCTCACTGTATACATTCGAAAATAAAAAGAACAACGCAGACGGACCCCTTTTTTGAATAACGACGTAATTGTCTCATTTTCAATAAACCAACCGTGGAAGTGCAGTATTTTGTAAATGCAAATAATTGGATGCATTTTTGCTTGTGGGTATTTTTCTTGAGGTGCCATCAATTTTGTATTGCACCTTTACTTATTTGTTTTCAAATAGTTTTTCGAAAATTAAAATGAAGTTTAATTGAGAAATTAAGTAAACTAAAATAAAATAAAATTTAATGAAATAAAAATGATAAATTGAAATATGAGCTAATCACAAGGAACCCATTTTTGTTTAAACAATTATGTTATTTTTCTTTTATTTTTTTGAAAAGATTAAAAGGATAGTTACTAAAATTATATTCAAATGTTATGAAATAAATTTTATAACAAATATTAACACATCACACTGGTCAAAAAAATACTTGTCCAGAGAAGTTGTTCCTGAATTCGAATTTGATCTTATAATTTCTCTATCACGTTAATTTTTGAAATAAAACACTTTAAAACGTTAAAAACCCATAATGCGGTGTTTTTATGGCTTAGGGAAAACAAACACAGTTCTCAAAAATGTGTACCTTTGATTTTGTAATAATTAATGTTTATTTACTAAATAGAAATAAATTTGTTGAGTTACCTTCATTTGACTCGTTATGAAGTTTTGAAAAACCTTCAATCTATAGAACACTTTTTACTTCCGACACATAGGAACTATATGGCAGGTTTTGCATTCGTAAAAAATTTCGAACTCGAGATTTTAATCAAACATGACATTATGATGGTAGAGAAGTCGAAAAAAGTGGGTCCCGCGATTTCGTCTGTATGTCCTGTCTGTCTGTCAACGCTGCTACAGTCTAAACCATTGGGTCGATTGAGTTCAAACTTGAAAGTTAGCGTTAGGCGTTTTTTAGAGTTAATTATTGGTGTAATCATCCGAATCCTCCGAACTCTGATTTTAGTTATGTATATACTCAATACATAAATAACTGTTTTCAAAATATTTCAAAAACTTAATTTCATTACTTTTTTCATTCAATGAATGCGTCACAACAACAAAAAATTAGTTTCATACCGTTTCGTGTTAAAAACAACATAAATGCTTCAGAGTTAGTAGGAAATATGAAGACTAACACCTTATGAGAATTCTTTAAATAATAAATAAGATACTGAAAATATTTAATCGCAATATTAAAGATAGAGATTAAAGATTTGAAAACCACTAAAACTTTTAGTGAAAAGAAAAGAAATTCATGAATTTACATAATAAGACGTTTTTACACACTTTAAAGTTGATATTTCAAAAACCTGACCTGAAAGAGTGTTTTTGAAAAGTATTAATATATTGTTGCCCAGTGTTATGAAGCGGAAGTACACCTTACATTAAAAAACGTAAGTTTTCATTTATACAGCGAAATTCTATAAATAAAAATATATTAAAAAAAAATTGTTTATAAATATAGTAAAATAGTTTTAGTACTTAAATATTGCTAAGCAAAACAACTAACAAACATAAAACTTAAGCTAAATTGGTTTTCTACTTTTAAGTAATATTTCTGACTGTATTTGGTACATCCTAAAACTTAATCAAATTATTATAATCTGTTTAACTCTTAAAAATAAGGAAATATACTGAAGAACTATAATTATTTCAAATTATTTTGTTCTGTATTATTTGATATGTTTTCTACTAACTTACCTTTGATGCAAGAATATGATAATTTTCAAGAAAAAAAAATAAAATTTAAAGAAATAAAGACAAGAAAATGAAAATTAATAGTGATTAAAAACAAAATTAATATTTCTATATACAAAAACAATAATTTAAGAAGAAGTCCAAAGCCAAACTACTTTTTCTTTTTGTTGAAATATTTACTACATTTTATTTCCGCCGAAAATCCATCAAGCTTTCTACTTGTGATGATATCTTTTAAACAATTTAGGTTGGTAAACCTAATAATTAAAATATATCTAGATAAATACTAAAATGTTTCAAAATATTAATTTATAACAAAATTATCTTTAACTTCATTCAATACTTAAATAATTATATTATTTTTTTTAACTTCTAAGTTAATTTATTTTTTACGAAAACAAAAATCTTCGTTTTTTTTTTAATCTTTGGTGTCTGTTTGTATATTTTTAAACTGTAAAAAGTAATCGCAAAATTCAATAGGTCTACATTATTTATTATTTGAGTTATTTTATACTTAATTTATTTCTTTTTTTTTAGTTAAACACGAAATGCATTAGTTACTTCAATACTAGGAAATATAGAAAAATCACTTTCAGCGGCTCGATGTGGATTACGTTTAAAATATTCATCTAAAATATCTTGGGCCATCAATTCGGATTTAGTCTTAATATTTGTCTTAATTTGTCTATTATCTATGATATATGATAAAATCCAGTCGTTTTTAAGCGTTTTAATGTCCCTTTCGAGGGTTTCTAGTTTTTTGTCTCTGGGTTTTGGCACAGTTATCGGTGTAAGTCTTCGCAGGGCACGTTTTAATTCCTTTGCTTGGGTTTGTATTCTTTCGTGGCGTTCTTCTTTTAGGACAGTCTTTAGGAGGGTTAATTCTTGCATTGAGTTTAAATCATCTATAGTTGCTGTGGAGGCTTTTGACTTGAGATGTTCTTTAAGTTCCAAAGTTGTTTTTTCCATATTGATTATTTTCTCTTCCAGTGCACTTATAGATTCTGCACACTGACGTTCCCGGTTGTCAATATGCTCTTGTGTCTCTTCGATGCAAAGTTTTAGACTTTCAATTGTCAGGTCAAAGTCATGTTGAAGTTTCGTCAAATTTCGTTCGGCCATATCTTTGCGAACTTGCATTTCCGAAAGCTCGTTCAGTTTCTTTTTCGAGGTAAGTTTCAATTGCTTGATTTCAGCCTCCCGGTAGTCTAGCGCCGCAGTGAGTTTTTTTATCTCTTCGAGTTGTTGTTTTACCTGATTGGCTCGGATCAACACCGGATTCGATCGAATACACTTCGTATGGGCATTGCTGAGATTGGCTTTCTCTGCTTCTTGGATGTTTTGAAGGATATGACTCATCTCTTCGTTGATGACATCGATGACAAATTGGAAATTGGTTACTGGGCTTTTGTCCGTCTCCTGGTAGATTTTCGAGCAATTCGAACATAACATCTTCCAGAGTGTATCGTGAGGAATGGACACCTCTGAGGAATCTCCACACTTTAACAACGAAATCTCTTGGATAGCTTGCTTTGAAGTGCAGTGTAAAATCTGCAGCAATTTCCCGAAAGTCTCGTTGACAACTCTCATTCCGTTGAATTGGTCCCTAGAAATAGCATAGAATTCATACTTATGCTCCCGTGGAAGTTTCCTCCTGAGAGCTCTCAGATTTGCCTTAAATTTCGCCAAGTTCTCCATGAGGAATTGCAACAGACAGTATGATTCCGTTGTCTCTTGACCAATTTGTATCAGAGTCTGAATAATTCCCGCGCTAGTCATAACCGAATCGCAACATCTTTCAAAAGTCTCCACAATATCGGTGTAGAGTTGATGCTCATTGATCAAATCATTTGCATCCAAGTGAATTATGGTCGTATACATGACACTGAAGAAATTCGAACACCGTTCGATCTCTTCCGTTGACGAATTCTCATCGAGTTGTCCGGCTTTGAGAAGATCTATGATTCCATCGATATATTTCTCATTGTTGAGCATTTCTGTCTTGTAAATCGCCGCTCGCATTAGTGTCTCATGCTCACAATTATTTAATCCATAGATCATCTGATGTAGAATCAATTGAAGACTGCTGACATGATAAAGACATCGCGATCTAAATGCAAATCTGTGTATAGAGAAGCCATCAAAAATGGAGTCCTTATCGAAGTCTACTGTCGATGGGAATTTCTCACGAATTTCATTCTGAATTATGTCCGATTTGGAAACAAAACGAGCAAGCAGCAGTTGAACTTGAATGGCATCATAGTCTCCACCGCGTATCTTAAAATCATCTGGCATGAAGCTAAGAAGCAATTCGCTTAAATCTTTGCTCTCCTGAAGCTGCATTTGGCTAAGCTGAACGTCTATGGCGCGACTATATGCCTTCGACTCGGTGAAAAGCTTATTAAAATCAATTTTCGGTTCGTTCTCCAATGGAATCATAACAAAATCATCTGCGGCAGCTTCTAGATCCTTCTCGCGGGCTGCCAATTGGTCATTGAGAATTTTCACTAGTTCACGGAATTTTATGATTGTAATGTCCCGATCATAGATTGTCTCCAAAGCAGCATCTTTATCACGAAGAAGTGCCTTATTTGTAGCACTCAGCATGTCTATTTCCTCTCGCAAATCCATCTCTATGTCGTGATTGCTCTCAATAATTTGCTCGTGAATCTCTTCGAGAGCCTCTAACTCGGCCACCTCTTCTTCCATTAGCTTCACACGTTCCTCCAGTTCAAGTTTGCTCTCTGTCAACGTCTCCACCATGGTTTCTGCTCCCAATGCTGCATCGACTTGTTCGTGTAGATCCATAATCTGGAATTCCATAGCATCAATTCGCATAGACAGTTTCACCTTGGTTTTCTGAAGCTCACTTATTTCGGAAGACTTCGTTTCAAGCTCCTTATTGACCTTCTGAAGCTCCTGTTTGTCTTGGGCAATGACATCTCTCAAGCGAATCACTGTCTCCTTCAAACGATGATTGTGTTGTTGGAGTTTCTTTAGCTCGCCAGTTGATGGAATTAAATTCTCTGATGCAGGTAAATTACTATCTGATGTATTTTCATTTTTAAGGATCTCCACATCAAGAACAAGCTCTTCGATGCGTTCCAAGGCAATGTCCAGTTCCATCTGAAGTGTATCAGCTTTTTCCTCGGCCATCTCCTTGTCTAGTGTTAGAAGTTCCACGTTCTCCGAGAGCTCGTTAAACTCCTGCATACATCTGCTTTTCGCTTCATGCGTCTCCCTTGCTTCCTGCCGAACTTTTTGCAACTCACGCTGCAGATTTGCATGGGACTCCATTATTTTAATCTTGAATTCAAGCAACTGCTCGCATTGAATCTTAAGCTTGTCACATTCTTGCAATTTTCGCTTCTCATCCTGCCTCTGGCGCTTTATAAGCTCGAGCTCCTGTGAAAGATCCCTAACCTCAACTTTCAAATCATCGACAATTTTCTGTTCTTCATTGTTTATCATAGAAAACGATGGCGATCTCATCGGCTGTCCCGGTGTAAACTGTGGACGAAGAATCTCCAAGAACCCCGTCTCTACAAAACCAAACGACTCCGATGGACTGACGGTAGTTTTGCTGCGAAGATGCTCGGAATGTGTTGGGGAGCTCATCAAACTGTGACTGCTAGAAGAAAGGAAACTTTTAGTACGATTTAGTTTGGTGGTCTTTGGTGCAACTGGAACATGTCCATAATCACTACTTGCAGCAACAGGAGTAACATTTTCCGCAGTCGGAATCAATTGGCTCGGACGCACGAAAACCCCGTAATTATCGGAGCACTTGAAATAGCAATACCCCTTTATGGTGCCATTGTTTTTTCCCTTCGGTTCGTCCAGTATAACGCCCACCCATTTGCCTGCTGCAAAATTTGTTACCCCAACATAAGCAACTCGTCCTTTGGTATTCCTTCCTAGAATCTGGACAGTTTGGCCCACTTTAAGGGTTCTATCGGTGGAAACTGATGAAGACATTTTTGCCAGGACTTCTTCTTTTGTTGTCTTATTTCTATGATGATGATGTGATGGATATGCAAATTGCTTCGTGTAATCTCGCAAAACAAAAACACTCAATGCACAAACATAATTTGCTGTCTTAAATTTATGTTGTTTGTTTGTTCCTAACTACAGCGCGAAAAGTTTAAATTAATTTTAGTTTAATTATATAGGAAAACAAATTACAGCTATATAGCAGCAAAAAGCCACGACATGCTAAAATCACACGCAAATAAAAAATGGCCGCTGTTGTGCAACCACGATTCGAATGCAAACGTAACTTTGATATATACTGCGCTACATTTATATGTATATATATACACTCAATTTTAAAATGGCTTTACGTATAGCATATATATGTATGTATATATAAATTTGATAAATTAATTTTTATAGTACGCGCCTTAGCAAAACTATATATTAAATCGATTAAATAAACAGAACTAACCACTAGAATGATATTACACCGCAACAATGCGCTTTCTTTGTTGCATTTGACATTTAAAAACATATTTTTGACATTTAAATTATATACTCATTCACATTTTTTACCTACCCATATAGCATCCACCTTCTCCATCTTCAGCCTCCCACAATTTTTGAACTTTCACATTTTTTAATTGTTATTTTGTTGTTGAATTATCCAATATTCTCAATGCACTCACTTCCGGTTCGTTGAGATAATAGTATTTAAATAACAGTAATTAATTTGACAGTTCAAACAAATGTCACTTAAGTATTCTTATGAAATTTAAACAATTTAAACTTTTGAGAGAGATTTTAAACAAAATGAAAAATGAAGATTCGAGTGTATTTTACAAAAATTTTAAAATTTAAAAATGCGCAAAATCCGTATTTCGTTTTGCAGCGAAACTTTCAAGTTTTAACACCATCAGCACACGTTTATCTTGATGGGGCTTTTACCACGAGTCGAGTATCCAAGGGGGTGGTATAGTATGGTATGGTATGGTATGGTATGGTATGGTATGGTATGGTATGGTATCAGCAGCTTCAGCTTCAGCATCACTATCTCAACCCGAACCAAGCCACCTACCTTGGGTTTTAAAATAATTTTTGACAACATTTTAAAATTGAATCCGCCACACCGACCGGCATCGTGCGCACGCTTTGAAAATTTGAACAAAATAGCTTTTGGACTGTGTTTTCGGTTCTTACTCGTATAGTTTCTTTTTTAGATCCGATTTTTAAGGGGTACACTAGTCAACTGAAATCCTTAAAAAGCATCCCTTTCGTGTTTCATAGGAACAGGATACAATACACAGTTTTAGCTTAGGTACAAAAATATAGAAAGTGGTAGAAACGGGTTGCTGTCAAAATGGACCGGTGTACAATGTTCAAATACATTTTATTTTCTTCTTTTACTTTTGAATTCTTTTTTTTTTTAACAATTAGGTACTGACTTGTCTCTGCAACCCTATTTTTTAAAATAAGCATCCTTTCGAAATCCACATCAAATTAAAACACATAAGGTACGAGTATATGGGAAAAACTATACTTCGTCATGATGTGATGTGAGATGGATAGTGTTATGTGTACCCTTTAGAGGGAATAGAGGTATTATCAAAAGGACCTTTTCCCCGATTTATTTTTTTGTTTCGTGCTATGAATTAAGGTCCTTTCTTAATCCAAAGGTTCACGCGCACGATGCACCCCTTCGTTATAGTTAAAAAAAATGGGTAGACTTCCTTTTTTGTTGTGTGCAAACGTAAAATTTTTGCGTCGTCATCGTCATCACAGTAATCATCGCGTCATCTTCAATTTTATGTAATCTAAAATTTCGGCTGGATAATTTCGGGATGTAGGATGGATTTTTGTGTATTCTTATTTACTTCTAAGTCCTACAGTATTTTATACGTACACCCATAGGCGTTCTTTTTCAACTTTTTGTTGTTGTTTTTCAAATCTTTTTTTTTTAAGGATACTCGCTGATGGATCCTGCTAGCGGATAACGCACCTTTAGCGCTCGTACATACATGTGAATGTATCTACGTACATCCCTTTATGTTGCTTAGAACTATCAAAAATGAAGGGTTTTGAATTTCGCGCTCGTTCGTTTCCCCTTTTTTTTTATTTAGAGGAAACTGTTGTAAGGACTCTATTGTTATTCGTGTGAAGGGTTTAGGAGGGAGATCTTGTATACTAAAGAAGTTTTATCAGCTGGCTTTAGGAAATGTTGTTTTCTAGTTTTTTTTTATTTTTAAATGTATGTTATTTCCTTAGCAGACATTAATTTGAATAAGAATAGATTTTAAAAGTATATAAACTACATTCCTTTATATGTATGTATAAAAGTGTTACGAGGTTCCCCCGACTATGTGTCTGTACTTTAATAAATAAAAGGACTTTGTCATTTTTTAGCATTTAAAGTTTAACCTTCAAAATTATTTGTATTCTATTGCGACAGATTTTATATATGTAGGTACATATTGTGAAAAAATAAATAAAGTGGCGCGTAAAATAATCTGAAGCTTGATGGGATATCCTTGAAAATATCCTTATTGTTAAGATAAAACAGTAATAAGTGTTCGTGTTTTTTTTTGTTTTTGCTATATTGTAGGTAGTATAATGTTTTATTAAAACAAAGGTCATGATTCATAAATTAAGTTTGCTTTAGGGTCATTAGCACTTATAGCTGTTGATCATTTTATGGGATAAGGGAAGCACACACTAAAGTATGCATAAATTAAGAGGGATGCTGATGATACTCGTACTTGTTTGAAGGCGAGATTTTGTTATTGATATATTATACATGTATACAATATACCACACTTGAGAGATTGTTACAATAAACTCTTAAATGGGGTAGGTATGCAGGCTTTATTTCATTCATTTGTATATATACAAGCAATTTGTTTGATTCTTTTATATACATAAATGTATTATGAATTTTTTCTCTACTTTTATTGTTTCGTATTAAATAGTTTGCTGACATTTTAAAGAGTTGTCTGTTCCGAAAAAAAAAGAAAAAACTTAAGATATAACAAATTAGACACTTATGTATTCCAAAATATTTTTCTAAATTATTCCCATAAAAAAACAACTTTTTTGAAAAATTGTTATATCATCATATTCATTTTATCTCTATAAAACAAAACAAAAAAAGAGGCTGGGATGCGACCCACACTGATAAAATCCCATCCCGTCTATCGATTTGTCTTGCTTAAAAGTTTGTCTAAATGTATCAATTCTTACCAAATTTGCGTTCTATTTTTTGTAGATTTTATATTTTTTATGAAAAAACGGACTGTTGGATTTTTATAAAAAAATTACTGAATATAAAAAACAATATTTTCTGTGAAATAAAATAAGTTTGAAGCCAATATTTTTAATTTTTGAAAAGCTATTTTAGCCGAAAATCATTTTTTACCAACTTTTATTAATTTTTTTGTTTAGGTTTTTATTTTTTGTAAAAAAACTGTCAATTCGATTTTTCTCAAAATTTTTCCTTATGTTGAAAACAATATTTCTTATAAGTTAAAATGAGTTAGAAGCCATAATCTCAAATTTTTGAAAAGATATTTAAGTTGAAAATCAATTTTTACCAACTTTTGTTAAATTTTTTTTTCGGTTTTTATTTTTTTGTAAAAAAACTGTCAATTCTATTTTTTTCAAAATTTTACTGAATGTTGAAAACAATATTTTTTGAAAGATAAAAGTAGTTTAAAGCCAATATCTCAAAGTCTTGAAAAGATATTTGAGTCGAAACTCAATTTTTACCAACTTTTTTTTTTATTTTTTTTTAGGTTATTATTTTTTGTAAAAAAACTGTCAATTTGATTTTTCTCAAAATTTTATCAGATGTAAAAAACATTATTCTTCGTTGCACAAAATTGTTTTGGAGATGAAATCATATTTTAGTCGTAAAATTTTCGAAGTGACAATTTTTTTTTTCAGTTTTTTTGATTTATAAAAAAAACCGTTAATTGAATTTTTTTCCAAAAATATAATTGTTTTGTATCACGTTACAATATATAACATAAAATTGAATTCAAGTCTCTAGCGTCATTGGTTCATGAGATATTTAGGGTTAACCAAAATTTTCACCTTTTTTTTAAACTGCTATGGTAAAAAAACCACCCACGCAATTTTCTTGAGAGCCCTTTCTGCATCTTTCTGCCTTATTATCTGTATAACAAAATTTATTTGAAGTCGATATCTCTTCTGGTTCTTGAGCTATGGACGACGAAAAAAACGTCGCGAACGTACGGACGTACGGACGTACAGACGTACGGACGTACGGACGTACGTACACACGCACGCACAGACATCTTTCTAAAAATCTTTTATTTCGACTCTAGGGACCTTGAAACGTCGAGAAATGTCAAAATTTTCAATTTGACAAATCGGACCCATTACAATAACTTCCTATGGGAAGTAAAAAACTGGTGTAAATTCAAATAGTCTCTCCACAGTTTTAAGAGTTATTAAAATTCGAGCCATCTTAAACCAATTAAACTCAAGAGAAAACCACTACTTGACGAACAACGGAAAGTTTTGCTGAGTTTTTCAAAACTTAAATAACCTGGAATAAGAATATTATCACGTGGTTTTTTCAGACGATAAAACAATTCCATTTCGATGGCCCTGATGAGTCAATCTTCTATTTTCACGATTTGAGAAAATAAAAAGGTGTGAAAAGCTTCATAACAACTGTGAAGGATGTGTTGTTATATTGAAAGCTGTCAGTTATTATGGAACAGTTAAAGTTGAGTTCGTTACATCAAAAATGACTGCAGCTTGGTTTAAGGGAATCTTGAAAAGATATAAATAATCTAACATTTTTTGACCCATAAACTTGACTTTCCAACATGATAACGCGGCTATTCACACGCTGTGTATAATACAGGCTTGGACAAAGGAACAAAATTTGCACTTCCTGCAATAACTGCCGTACTCATCTAAACATTATTAAATATACTTAAAGATGGTTAGTAGTACCCACAGTTAATGATGGTGGTCGTCGTTTTTTCAAAAAAATATTTATTTATTCGTTTAAATCAAAGTAGTTCCCCCCAGATATAATACACTTATGCCAGTGTTTTTTCCAATCTTTGAAGCTATCTTGATATTAACTTTTTGATATGTCCTTGAGCATTCTCAGTGATTCGGCCTTTTTTTCTTCAACGTCGTCCTTTCATGGGTCTCTTCAACTTTGGAAAGAGGAAAAGGTCACACGGAGCAATATCTAGTGAACATGGAGGTTGGGGCATGATTACGGTATTGTTTTTGGCCAACAAATTACGAACAAGCACCGACGAGTGAGCAGGTGCGTTATCGTGGTGCAAAAGCCATGAATTGTTTTCCCATAAATCTGAGCGTTTTTTTCGGATTGTTTCAAGAAAACGTCGCATAACTTCAAGGTAATACTCCTTACTAACCGTACGACCTTGTGGTAAGAACTCTTGATGCACTATGCCATTATAATCGAAGAAAACAGTAAGCAAAACCTTCACATTTGACGGAACTTGACGTGCTTTTTTCGTTGGTGACGTTGGATGCTTCCAGGTGGACGATTGTGCTTTGGTTTCGATATCATAACCCTAAACCCATGTTTCATCGCCAGTTATGACCCTTTCAAGCAAACTTGGATCGTCGTTGACATCATTTAACAGCTCCTGAGCGATGTTCATGCGATTGTTTTTTGGTCAAACATTGTTTAAACAAGCAAAAATCGCCGAGCTCATAAAAACACGTCGAACCTTAGCAACTACCACAGACAAAGTAAACAGTGAATATAGCTGAAAATTGCATTATACTTTAGGGACATGTATACCAACACAATACGAAACAAATTTTGACCTTCGGACCCTCCAGACCCGCGAAATTTAAAAATTCCGGGTACTTTTTGAACACACCTCGTATTCTTGATTTCTGTAATCAAGTTAGCGTTTCGGGAAATATCGTTAAACTATATCAAAAGGCTGAAGGAATCATACCGGAACTAATTTACGAAATGATTAAAAGTAAAGGTAAAGGTATCAACTACCAAACCTAACAGAAACTTGTTTTATTCCAATCCAATAACGATTTTAATATTTGTACCAATTCAGTTGACTCAAAAAATATTCAATTTTTCCTTGTAGAATGTCTTGCAAGTGGGCAAAAGAAAAACTAGTGGTTGATCTTTTCTTAACATTTTAGGGGAGTAGTTATCAGCAAAAGATGGAACAATACCCACCAATATTTGGAAAAAATGTAAAAAGTATCTTTAAACTATTTTGTGCGTATTCAATTGAAGCGGAGTGTACCACTAAATTGGTTAAATACCCTGAATATTTCGATCCAAAATAGCTTAAACTTTATTTATTGATTGAATTTCATATATTTTTAGATCACAATTTGGGTATTTACAACAAAACATCCTTTGAAAATTTTTTAACGAAACCAACGGAAAGTTTACTGCGTGTTAAAACCTTTTTCGAATTTTAGATGCCTCACTTGCAAAGTAAATATAAATAAAATAATTGCATAAGTGTCAGTTTCATAATTCAAAACCGTAACAGCTATTTCCTCTAAATGAGGTTAAGTATTATATATGTATCTTTGAGTCTGTAAAATAATAGCTTATCGTCATAACATCAAAAATGTAAACTTATAAAACTTAAACTGCTTCTATAGCACAAAATTTAAAACAAAATTTAAAAATTTTAAACCCTAACCTATCCTTCTCTTTAAGTATAATAAGAACCCTCAAAAACATGCAATAAACATTAGGTTACAAAAGAATTTAAAAAAAGATGCCTACGTACACCTAACTATTTATTGTATATAGGTAAGGTACCTTCCAATAGTGAGAGACAAAAGATACCAACAAAAATCAATTTCAATAATATAAGGGTCACTAAACCATCGATTCGTATTCAACTAAATCACATAACCGTAAGTAATTGAAGGAGAGAGTTGCAAACATTACAGTTGTGCCCTTTTTTTATATTTTTGCTAAAAAAACAACATTTTTTCCCTCAAAAAAGAAATTATAAATGATTCTTAGTTACAAAGAGGGGTTGATCGGCAATGAGCTGATGAGCCAGCACCGCACCCTATTTCAATATATATAAAATATTTGATGGGCTGCAAAATATTTTGCCTTCGATTTTGTGACTCAGTAGTTTTATTAGATAGAAGAAGGTACATAAGTGAATTAGAACATTTTGAAATATGACAATTTGATTGAAAATTGATAAAAAAATTTTTTTTAAAAGATCGAAAAAAGTCAGTATTAATAAGATACGGTTATTTTTTTTACTTTTTTCCCTTAAACTCCAGATGCAGGTTCTAGGTATACGAATTTGTATGTTGTCTTAGGCCGGGAACGCACCCTTATGTGAATATGATCGTAAGATGCCGTTACAAGATCAAACATATTACGAAATATATTTAAGAAAAAAAGTACCTACATATATACCTAGTTACGTTCGTGGAAGATCTTTCTTAAAAAATTCTCATGAATGTTATGATTAGGGGATGGCATAAAAGAATCTACCATGATCGTTTGTTCACTTAACATATTTCAACTATGAATATCACATAAATCATTCCCTTTGATGAATACTTAAAATATAGGGCAAGTCATTTTTTTTAAAGCTAGAAGGCATATATGTAGTAAGTTTACATATATCAACCTTTGTAGCTTCCTGGAAGCAGATAGAAAGTTATGTTTCTACCTTATAAACACCTTTGCAAATAGAATCTTTTTGTAATACACCAAATTGTCATTAAAAGATCTTTGATCAATAAAAAGTTTAAGCTTAATTGTTTTCTGTTTACACAAATTTAAAAAGTCAAACGAATAAAGTCCTATATAATATATTTGGTAGATTTTTATTTTTTTTTAAAGAAATTACCAAATGTTATGAAAATATTTTTTATAAAATTAATAAACTTTTAGGTTAATGATAAACCGACTTTAATTTTTTTAAAAGCCTTTTCTGTATATTTCGATTTTACTATCTAAAAACAAAATTTATTTGAAGTCGATACTTTTACCTGTTTTCCAGATAAAGCTGACGAAAAAACAATTTTGAAGTACGCCCGCACACACAAAAATTGTGCACAAACTAGAGTTCTTCAAAGGTCAAAAAATTGGAGCTGGCTCATCGATAAAGATACATATTAAAATTAAATTAAAATTAAAACTTTTAACTTTGCTGATAATATTAAGACTAAGTAAAAATTTCATTCGATTACCAAATGTGTTGCGAATTACATAAAACTATGTAAGAGACTAACAAGCCTTTTTCATTTGAGAAGGGGTAACTTTTCATGATCCGGTGCAGCTGGTTTAGTAAAACTTGTGTCTGACATTTTTGTGTACGACAATAAAAAATTATGCTGCACAACATTTTATACGAATAGTAGACTGAGTTGACAATTTTAAAGATACAGTAACACTAGCAATGTATAAAGCTAGTAATATTTTTGTAGAAGTTTAGTTATACTGGAATACTACAATAAAAGTATCACAAACTTGTATATATCAATTTTCTGTTGCAGAAACAAAAGAATGCTTTTTTATAGGATTAAAATGTCCTAAATTCGAATCTCGCCCCTTTAAAAATGCTAATACGTAACAACCAAAAACGGGGTTTTTAAACCTAAGTTTAAACTTCAAATATATCTTAACAATAAATTGTTTGATGATTTTTAGAAACAATTTAAATAATTTTAGTATCTTACTTAGTTTCTGGAAATTCTTATTAGTTATGAGTCCTTATTTGAATCTATATGTAGTTTCGAGAAAAACTTGAAATTGATACTTAAATAGTTTTGGAAAATACGTTTTGGACTGATTTCGAATCCGAACTCGCGTTTTCAACATTATTTTCATATTTTTCAATATATTTCAAAAACTTTATTAATAGAATTGTTAAGACAACAGATTTGTTACAAGAACAAAACTTAATTTCAAACCGTTTTGCCATTTTCTTTTGAAAACTAATTAAGCAAAAATGGCTTAGCGTTTCTTTTAGATTTATATAAGACAGGTGAAATCTAAGGGCTTTTGAAGTTTTTTCGAATATTATATGAAATAATATAAATATTTCAACTGAATATTGAAGAAAAGGATTTTAGATTTGGAAAACCATCACGGATTTTATTGAAAAAAGCTACTTCATAAATTTAGATAGCCTCAAAAAGCCTTATGTGCGTGTTTTTTTTAGAATTTTTAAAATTTATATCTCAATCTCAAAAACCTGACGAGATACATTCATTTTTAAGTCAGATTTGAATTAAGGCCTCCAAAACCCATTGGAAAAGTGCAATTTTAATGCCAGTAAGAAAATTTTATCGACCAGTGTATACAATCTAGCTTTTGACTAATGTTTATGTTTTTGTTTTTACATATTTTATAATATTTTATTGTTGAAAACAACTTCTTATCTCCAAATGAACAATTGTTTACAAATTTCGAAATGATTATGTAAAGGGCAACTTTCAATTGATTATGTAAAGGGCAACCTTCAATTTTTTGCGAGGAATTGAATTTTAAATCTCTATCCAAGTGGAATCGCCTGCAATGTAGACTTCCAAAAACGTCTACGAGATATTCTTGTATTGATTTTAGAACATTTGTTTTCTTCGGGATCTAACCTTGAAATTACCTTGAAATCAAAACTTATAGTATTGCGTCAATGGATATGACCCCCCCCCCTAAATTTTTAATTATTTATTTTTATATATGAAAATAAAACTAGTATTTTACTGCTTTAAACTTTATTGCTAAAAGGTCTACTTTTAACTGAGAACTGAAGCAAGAACATAATATGAATTTTGCGTCGGGTTGTTACTTAAGCCTGTACCCGTACATGATCCAACTGAACCAGGAGCTCAAAGTTCATGACAACGCCACCGCGCCGCCGTTTGTTCGCTGACGGAGCTTCGAATCGTTTGGAGGACCCAAATTCTGGCCGAAAAATCATCTTTAGTGACGAGGTGCATTTTTGAATGAATGGCTGTGTTAAGAAGCAAAATTGCCGTATATGGGACGGCACCAACCCACGCGAGGTTCACCAGTTGATAATGCATCCTCAAAAAGTTACCGTTTGGTGTGGATTTTGGGCCGGCGTGTGTTTTGTGGTGTGGATTTTTGAAACCGACGTAAGTGAGGCGGTCAACGTCAACAGCGAGCTCTACATAACGATGATAACTAATTTCTTATGTCCCAAATTGAACCATATGGACCTAGACGACATGTGGTTCCAGCAGGACGGCGGCGGCGCGCTACGTGCCACACAGCAAACACCACGATTGACATTTTGCATGAACGATTTGAGAGTAAGCTTATCTCTCGCAGGGGTGATGTGAATTGGCCACCAAGGTCATGCAATTTGACCCCGCTAGACGTTTTCCTGTGGGGTTTCTTGAAGTCGCAGGTCTATGCAATTAAACCACAATCGACCGATGCCCTAAAGGTGAACATAACATAGGCCATCGCTCAAATTCAGCTGGATCAATGCGGAAGAGTCATTGAAAATTGGACCACTCGGATCCGTGCCACCCTACGAAGCCGAGGAGGGCATTTGAATGATGTCATATTCCACACTTAATGGCATACATGCGCCTTTCAAATAAAAAATAATTTTGTAAATACCTCACACACAGCTTGTTTTATTCCATTTCAACACCTATCCGCTCTTATTGAAAAACCCTTTAGTTAAAGTAATATAGCCGTTTTTTTAGTAATTTTTTAAATTTTAATTGAAAAAAAAAATTTCTTAGGTGTAAGAAATCAAATCGAACATAAAAAACATAGCTGAACGCTTTCATTTCTTTGTTGAAAACTGCAAAACATTAATACAATTTTGACTAATTTTAATTCTCCGACTAATGGAATTTTTAAACCCGCTCAAGTAACATTTTTTCACTAAGCTGGGATTGAGTAAGAATTGCACTTAATTTCAAAGACCGTGACAATTGCCATTCCTTTCAGTGAACAACCCGGATACCTTACAAATATTTTCAGTAAAATTTTAAATTTCGTTGTAAAAAAATGTTTTTTAAGGGGAAAAAATAAAACAAACTAGATTATGGGACGGTTTCATTTTTTTTCTTTTTTTTAAACCTTTGGAATTCTCAATACGTTCAAACAACTTCAAAATAATCAATACAGTTGTATCTAGCCTTAAATCTCAAACTAATTGAAATTTTAAATTCGCTTAAATAACATTTTTTCACTAAGCTGTGTTTAAGTGAAAATTCCACTTCATTGGAAGAAAGACTGATAATTTGCAATTATTTTAAGTGAAAAAATACATTAAAATTTTATATTTAAAAAAAAACATTATCTATGGGAAATTGAATCGAACAGAACAAACTAAATTGTGAAACGCTTCCATTTCTTCTTTTTTTAACCTTCGAAAATGACATTGGTTATTTCTCAATATGTTCAAGTCAGTGTTATCGCTGAAAAAAAAACAAAAAGGGTACAAAAAAGGGGCCCGACACAAAAAAGGGGCCAACATACGAAAATTGGACACCATAGAAAAAAAGTACCAATAAACAAAACTGTATTCAGGAGCAAAACAAAAATGTATACAAAAACTAAAAAAAAACAATTTTATTTCAATAACATTAAAATAAAAACTTAAATTCATTTAAAAAACAAAACAGTAACAACAAGCCAGTTGTTAATAACAACAAATACATAAATAAATTAATGGAAGTTAACTCTTTCATTTTTTTAATATTGTCTTTCTGTATAAATAAACAAGATTTTTTTTTGGAACCTAATTTTCCAACTTATTTTTGTTTTCAATTAAATTTAGAGCTGACATCATCGAATTGCACGTTTTCACATTCAGTCTATTCGTCAACTTATTTTTAATAAGGGTCAGCTTTGAAAAAACTCTTTCGGCAGAGGCACTGCTATGGGGCAAAGTAAAAATGTTTGTAACAAAGTTGTATACATTTGGAAACATAAATTCATCTAAATTGTTTTTACATTTCCCTATTTCATACAAAGTGCAATATCGAAAGTTTTTCATCATTAATATCTATTCTTTTTAGTATTTCATCAACAACCGATTGATATAATAAATAAGAGCGTTAGTTTTAATTATAGAAACATCTTCATCAGATATGTTTTTTGATTTGATAAATAATTCAGCTTCATGGCCAATATTATTTTAAAATTATTTTATTACTAGTAAAATCGTAAAAAGGGGCCAATTAGGCAATTTCTAAAAAAGTCGGGGCCATACGGGGATCGAACGCAAAAAAGGGGCCAAATGGCCCCTTTAGGGGACAAACGGCAACGCTGGTTCAAGTAAACTGAAACATTAAATACAGTTGTCTAGCTTTAAACCTCCCTCATATTAAATTTTTAAATCCACTTTTTCTTCACTTATTCTATTTTCTTTTAAGTGAAAACCCCCCGTTAAGTGAAAGAAAAACAGTGACATTTTGCTATTCCTCTTAAGCGAGCCTTACTGTCTACTCAACTTTGAACACATTTTGAATTCGCTAGTTTCTGAATTGCAAATAAGATTTACTGTTCGATTATTTTAAGAATTTTGTGAATTTAATTAAAAATTCAGCTTGACTAAACTTAAAATAAAATTACTAAGAAAATTGAGAGTTATCCTGAAAAGAATCATGTTTACCAATTCGACTATTATTTTACGAGCGCTAGTGTTTTCTTCTATCTGATCGGAGCGACATCTATTCACTGTTACTTAGTGTATAATAACGGTTTTTCTAAGACAACCACCTAAATTTTTCTAAATTTCAATTTTCATACCACTATTTTTAAATTTAAATTTCCCAAACAAAAAAAATACTCTTTTCCAAAGGACAAACAAATACAACTAAACAGAGGGTTGACTATTGGTGTATTCTAGAAGGACTTCATTTGCAATAATATCGTGTAAGCATATACTAGTAAAAAATTGAAATCCTGAGTATAGCAAAAACGCATATTTCACTTGAATTTCATCATAACAACGTCATCATCAGAGTTTTTATGCTCATGTAAGAATTAAATTGTGTTCTAAGCAAGTTTGAATATAATAATGGTGAATAAATATTTTAAATCTGACCTTCAAACGAGTGACATTGAAATAAAAATACAGAGTAGAAACTCTAGGCATAACAGTTTAATCATCATCATCATTCAATAATCACAAATGAATAAACATTGTTTAAAAAAATTGCTTTATTGATAAATTAAATGTTTACCTTTATGGTGTTAAAATTGTTCAACAGAATAATTTAATTTCAACTATAAGAACAAAGCAAACAATTTTTTGAATTTATGCTTAATTAAATTAAGCCATTAAGACAAATAAGAGGTATGTACCTATTTTCGAATTATACAAACTTTTACTATTATAAGCACTTCGTCTTTAAATTTAAACATTAAATATACCTTTTTTTAAAGAATTTATGTTTTTAAGGATTGTTGTAGGTATTTATGTTGATTTTTAAAAAATAAAAACAAAGAGAAAATTTAATTGTTTCACAGTTATGAGTTTGTGCTATGAGTTGAAAAAGTCTGACCTTAAGTATCATCCTTAAAGAGTTTTAAGTTTAGTATAAAAAAAATGAAAACTGTAATTAGGCAAATAGTTGTCTTTGTTGATAAACATTTATATACGAGTACATAGCTATTAAAACAATCATCCTATGGTTTTTGTTACTGATACAAAATCTCACTTTGATAATAGAAATTCATCAAGCAGTCGTGGCCGAGCGGTTAAGGCGTCTGACTAGAAATCAGATTCCCTCTGGGAGCGTAGGTTCGAATCCTACCGACTGCGAAGTGATTCTTTTTGCATTTATTTTCTTATTTTATTGAGTGTAAAATTATGTTAAATTCGTGGTACTCTACGGAAAGACAAAATATATTTTACGCTAGATAATATTTTTTTAACGATTCGTATGAATTTAAAGGGTGACTTTTCCATTCGTCTTGTGTTTATACATATTTATGTATGTAGGTATGTACTTTAATACCAATTTCAGACTTTAGCCCTATATTGAAATAATGAAATTTTTGGGATATACGAGTATGTATACGTCGTTTACGTAACGACTTCTTAAAAAAATTGGTCAAATTAAAAAAGTGCGTATACGCCCAATGTACCATTATCTTGTCGTATCGTTAAAAAAGAATAAAAACTTATGCTTATATATACATATACATATACATAAGTATATACGGGTATGGTACGTTTCGTCTTTTATCTCTCGTTTTTTAATTGTTTCGTTTTAATCGTTTCGCATTTTGTTGTTTCGCATTTCACTGTTTCTCTTTTGAATTATTTGGTTTTTTTTTGTTTCGACAATTTTTGTTTTATTTTTTAAGTATTTTGTTTTAATTTCATTTAGGTTTTTATTGTTTTCTTTTTCGATCATTTCGCTTTCACTTGTTTCGTTTTCGTTTATTTCGATTTCAATCATTTCGCCACTGTTTGTTTATTAACTTCCCATAGGAAGTTATTGTAATGGGTCCGATTTGTCAAATTGAAAATTTTGACATTTCTCGACGTTTCAAGGTCCCTAGAGTCGAAATAAAAGATTTTTAGAAAGATGTCTGTGCGTGCGTGTGTACGTACGTCTGTACGTCCGTACGTTCGCGACGTTTTTTTCGTCGTCCATAGCTCAAGAACCAGAAGAGATATCGACTTCAAATAAATTTTGTTATAAAGATAATAAGGCAGAAAGATGCAGAAAGGGCTCTCAAGAAAATTGCGTAGGTGGTTTTTTAACCATAGCGGTTTAAAAAAAAGGTGAAAATTTTGGTTAACCCTAAATATCTCATGAACCAATGACGCTAGAGACTTGAATTAAATTTTATGTTATATATTGTAACGTGGTACAAAACAATTATATTTTTGGAAAAAAATTCAATTAAAGGTTTTTTTTATAAATCAAAAAAAAAACTGAAAAAAAAAATTTGTCACTTCGAAAATTTTACGACTAAAATATGATTTCATCTCCAAAACAATTTTGTGCAACGAAGAATAATGTTTTTGACATCTGACAAAATTTTGAGAAAAATCGAATTGACAGTTTTTTTACAAAAAATAATAACCTAAAAAAAATAAAAAAAAAGTTGGTAAAAATTGAGTTTTTACTCAAATATCTTTTCAAGACTTTGAGATATTGGGTTTAAACTACTTTTATCTTTCAAAAAATATTGTTTTCAACATTCAGTAAAATTTTGAAAAAAATAGAATTGACAGTTTTTTAACAAAAAAATTAAAAACCGAAAAAAAAATTTAACAAAAGTTGTTAAAAATTGATTTTCGACTTAAATATCTTTTCAAAAATTTGAGATTATGGCTTCTAACTAATTTTAACTTATAAGAAATATTGTTTTCAACATTAGGAAAAATTTTGAGAAAAATCGAATTGACAGTTTTTTTTCAAAAAATAAAAACCTAAACAAAAAAATTAATAAAAGTTGGTAAAAATTGATTTTCGGCTCAAATAGCTTTTCAAAAATTAAAAATATTAGCTTCAAACTTATTTTATTTCACAGAAAATATTGTTTTTTATATTCAATAATTTTTTTATAAAAATCCAACAGTCCGTTTTTTCATAAAAAAAATAAAATCTACAAAAAATAGAACGCAAATTGGGTAAGAATTGATACATTTAGACAAACTTTTAAGCAAGACAAATCGATAGACGGGATGGGAAGTTATCAGTGTGGGTCGCATCCCAGCCTCTTTTTTTTTTGTTTTCATTTTTGTGCATGAAAAGAACCTAAAGGCGTTAAAATTCGCGCGAATTTTAACTGTGTCGCATCTTCTCCCTCACTCTCCAAAAATCGCCCGAAGAATTTTTCTCTCTTAGCATCCCAAGACGCTCTCATCTTTCTTTGACAGGTTCCAAGCCTCAGCGCCATAAAAGAGAACCCTAACGATGACGGTCTTATAGATAGTAGTAGATAAACAAAGTCCTTAACAATTCTCAAAGTTATAGCTGTCGATATAGGCACGTTTTGCCCTAGACGTCGTCGGTTAATGTCCTTTTTTGGTGACAGCATACATTTGATCTTGTCCTCATTGAAACCACCAAACCCATCTTCTCCGCTTCCGTCGCAATGTTAAAAAACGCTCCGCTTTGATTTTACAATTATGTCAATATCATCGTCGTATGCGAGTAATTGAATGGACCTTTGGAAGATTGTGTCTCTAGTATTGACGGTTGAGTTTTGCACAATTTTTTCCAGAACGATGTTGAAGAAGTGGCATGACTTTTTTGACATCAAATGCATCGCTAAGATCTTCTCTGAACCTGATAGAGCATTCTATCATCGTCATTCTGCACAAACGTATATGTTTGACAGGACTTCAAAAACCTTTGTAGTTTGTGCTTTTCAGAGGGTCTCCGTTTTTAAGTATTGGACAAACTATGCTAACATTTAACTCATTGAGCATGCTTTTTTCCTAACATATTTTGCAGATGAGTTGGTGCATACTACCTACCAATTCATCGCCTGTTGATTTGAGTAATTCGGCAGCGATGCCATCAGTTCCAGCAGATTTGTTGTACTTCAGTTTCGATATAGCTATCTTCATTTCATCAAGGTCGGGAAACCGGAATTGTTCTTCTGCATCATTTTTGTCAGATTTGTTGGCTAATACGTTTTAACATATTTTATTAGACGTTACATACATTTCACACTTTCTATGGTTTTTGGTCAACCATATCGTTTATATTTGTATCAACTAACTTTATATAGTTTGTCCTAATCGTAATTCACATATTTCCTAGTTGATTAAAATTGTTTATGAGTTCAATAAACAAAAATAAAAGTCCTTAATATTATTTTTACAAAAGGAAGTATTAGAATAAAAATTTACAATTTATAAGCACGTGAATTTCACCAGAATATCAAAATATTTATAATATTTGTGAAATTCTTTTCCATCAAATTTCGTTTTTCCAATCGCCATACCACCCACAATTTCATCGTCTAAAGACACTATTTCATTCATAAAAAGAAATGTAAAATTTAATATGAAAATCACGAATTCCGGGAGTCTGAAAAACACTAATTACATTAAAAGAATTAATGATATTCGTTATATGAGTTCATAAAAAGCTGAAATGACATACGATGCCATCAAAAAACCCTCTCGATTTGCTGATTCTCAGGAATTTTTATTTTCTAAGAAATTCCTGTTCATATTAAAATGAAAAAAATGTATTCTTATATGTAGGTAGTATTTTAATTTAACTCAAAATATATTTAAAAAACGAAATTTGTTTATTGATTTCTGTTTTCTTCTGCTATTTTTAGCTAAAATTCTTATCATAAAAGTTATCTAAACAGTTGCAATTTTATATCTTTCATAATTCAAGATCAAGAACATATGACGCATAATCTTTCTATATACGAGTATACCCACATGTTTTATTAATTTAATCATAATAAAATCTATTTTAAATTCTTGTAAGCAAATTAAAAATTATATGTATGTTTATATCAAAAGTAAAATATTAATTGAAAAATAAAAGAATATATCATGAGATTACACGTGTCAGAAGAAGGAGGTTTATTTATTTGAATTTAAAAAAAAGCACCAATTCTTTACTCAAAACAAGAGGAAGTATTTATCTGGAACGTTGAAAGTTCATCGTTTATCTAGATACGTTTTATCTTTTGTATTATATGTTGTATGGGAAGTTTGAGATAGAAATATATACTAAAAGTTGTGTATTTTTTTGTTTATATTTTGCGGAAATATTTAAATATAAAAGGAGATTTATTCACCTACCTATACTTATCTACTCATTACTTGATTGCTGGTATACAAAATCACTTCAACCCTCAAATTAAGTTTTTTTTCCTACACGTGAGACGTGACATCTACATACATATTTGAAAATAACGAAGAAAGTAAATAGAAATTTTTTGTTTTGATTTTGTTTTTACTTTTCTTACAGAAAATAAATTCTTTACACAAGGTCAAATAATTATATCACTAGCTTTGTTTATTGACCTTTAGAAAGGGCAATGAATTTTGTTGAAAATGTTATAAAATTTAGGCATTAATTAAGAAATTTAAAATGCCAATGCTGTTTTTTTGGAGGCGGGGATGATCTAAATACTTTCAGATTTTAAACTCCTTTACTGTTATTGATGCTGCTGCATCTAAGAATTTCTAAAAAAATAAGTATGTTCGGTATGCCTTTTTTGTTTTGCATATCTTAAGAACCAGCAAAAATAACAACTTCATTAAAAGAGTGATTTTTTAAAAGCTAGGTATACGAAAGATTAAAAAAAAACATAAAATTCAGAAAAATGCATGGAATCTTTATTTGAATCGATAGTACGGTCCATATAATTTAATGTTTGAAGATTATTTTATGCAAATGTTGATCTTGACTGCGCCTCAAATGGTCCATCCACTTGGTTCAATTTTGGCATACTCTTTCCAACATTTCGGCCGATATCTCAAGAATAAATGCTTCAACGTTGTCTTCCAATGCGTCAATTGAAGCGGGCTTGTCTATATAGACATGAGCTTTAACATAACCCCACAAAAATAGTCTAAAGGCGTTAAATCGCACGATCTAGGCGGCTAATTGACCGGTCCCGAACGTGAAATAAAATGTTCACGAACTCGCCTCTCAATAGCTCCATTGTTGCGCGTGCTGTGTGGTATGTGCCACCGTCATGCTGAAACCACATGTCATGCAAGTCAAGCTCTTGCATTTTGGGCAAAAAAAAAGTTGAATATCATCTCACGGTAGCACTCACCATTCACAGTTACCTTACGATTCGCATCATCTTTGAAGAAGTACGATGCAATGATGCCACCAACCCATAAACCGCACCAAACTGTGACTTTTTCTGGATGCATTGGTAGCTCTTGCAATGCTTCTGGCTGATATTCACTCTAAAATCGACAATTCTGCTTATTTACGTACCCATTGACACAAAAATGAGCTGAGCGCAATTTTTCGGTAAATAAGTGGAGCTTCGGCCAACTTTCCCATTCACCAAAAATTGTACGTTGCAGTAGGTCGTTCGGCTTCAATTCTTGCGCCAGCTGTATTTTGAAAGGCATCACACCTAAATCCTTTCGCAAAATTTTCCACGTTGTTGAGTAACAGAGGCCCAATTGCTGCGAACGGCGACGAATCGATAAATTGATGATCATCATTAACACTGGCCGATACAGCTGCGATATTTTCTTCAGTTCCCACTCTACGTAAGCGTGTTGGTGGTTTAATGTCCAATGTAAATTTGGTGCGAAATTTAGTCACAAGAGCCCGAACAGCCGCTTCAGGGGGTCGATTAAACTAACCATAAAATGGAAGAAGCGCGCGATGAACTTTCTTAACAGAGCACGCATTTTGATAATACAATTCAATAATATGCAAGCGTTGTTCGTTTGTAAGACGATTCATGGTTAAATTATAGACCAAACTGAAGATGTTTGACAGTAAAACAAAACACGAAATGTGCGTCAGCTGTTTAAACCAGTGTTGCCAAAAAGATAATAGCTAAAAAATCACCCTTTATATTTTGAAAAGACTTTAAAAAATTTTCAGTAGGTTTTGACGAATCGATTTCCGCTGTAAGGGAGATAAAACCACTCAACCTAGGTGAAGCAGAACAACAATTCCCCCTACCCAACCTTGACGAAGTGAAGATAGCTACATCGAAACTCAAGTCCAACAAAGCTGCTGGAGAATGCACGCTTGCTTTATCAAGGTCGTACAAAATATCACCGATGCATTTGATGTCAAAAAAGGTTTTAGACAAGGCGATACATTTTCATGTGACTTCTTCAACATCGTTCTAGAAAGAATTGTACAAAACTCAACCGTCAACACTAGAGGCATAATCTTCCAAAGGTATCCATCTAACCGAATGCATCGAAGATGTTGACATAATTGGAAGATCAAGCCGTGATATCAGTGGAGCGTTTTTGACCATTTGGACGGAAGCGGAAAAGATGGGTTTAGTTGTCAAGGAGGGCAAGACGCATTTTGGTTGCGGCCCAGGTCCGTCCCAGACTGTAGCGACACCTTAAGTAAGTAGGTGGTTTTAGTACAAACATTTCCTTTATAAATAAAAAACTGAAAAAAGAGGCTGCGATGCGGCCCACACTGATAACTTCCCATCCCGTCTATCGATTTGTCTTGCTTAAAAGTTTGTCTAAATGTATCAATTCTTACCAAATTTGCGTTCTATTTTTTTTAGATTTTAAAAACGGACTGTTGGATTTTTATAAAAAAATTATTGAATATAAAAAACAATATTTTCTGTGAAATAAAATAAGTTTGAAGCTAATATTTTTAATTTTTGAAAAGCTATTTGAGCCGAAAATCAATTTTTACCAACTTTTATTAATTTTTTTGTTTAGGTTTTTATTTTTTGAAAAAAAACTGTCAATTCGATTTTTCTCAAAATTTTTCCTAATGTTGAAAACAATATTTCTTATAAGTTAAAATTAGTTAGAAGCCATAATCTCAAATTTTTGAAAACATATTTAAGTCGAAAATCAATTTTTACCAACTTTTGTTAAATTTTTTTTTCGGTTTTTAATTTTTTGTAAAAAAACTGTCAATTCTATTTTTTTCAAAATTTTACCAAATGTTGAAAACAATATTTTTTGAAAGATAAAAGTAGCTTAAAGCCAATATCTCAAAGTCTTGAAAAGATGTTTGAGTCAAAACTCAATTTTTACCAATTTTTTTTTATTTTTTTTTAGGTTATTATTTTTTGTAAGAAAACTGTCAACTCGATTTTTCTCAAAATTTTATCAGATGTCAAAAACATTATTCTTCGTTGCACAAAATTGTTTTGGAGATGAAATCATATTTTAGTCGTAAAATTTTCGAGGCGACAAATTTTTTTTTCAGTTTTTGTGATTTATAAAAAAAACCGTTAATTGAATTTTTTTCCAAAAATATAATTGTTTTGTATCACGTTACAATATATAACATAAAATTTAATTCAAGTCTCCACCCACGCAATTTTCTTGAGAGCCCTTTCTGCATCTTTCTGCCTTATTATCTGTATAACAAAATTTATTTGAAGTCGATATCTCTTCTGGTTCTTGAGCTATGGACGACGAAAAAAACGTCGCGAACGTACGGACGTACGGACGTACGGACGTACGTACACACGCACGCACAGACATCTTTCTAAAAATCTTTTATTTCGACTCTAGGGACCTTGAAACGTCGAGAAATGTCAAAATTTTCAATTTGACAAATCGGGCCCATTACAATAACTTCCTATGGGAAGTTAAAAAACAATATTTGTCATCGTTTATAACGGGTAATCCATTTTGCGGTTTCAAAAGTATAGGGCTGGAATTCGACATCTGTCAAACTAAACTGTAAAACCCATTTTTTTTCAGTTGAAAGTCTGACATCTACGAACATGGATCGCTTAACTATCGCACAACGCATACAAATTGTTAAAACCTACTACAAAAATGGTTATTCTGCCTGAATAAAATTTTCTTCAGCGACAAAACACATTTCTCACTCGGTGGCTATGTTAATAAACAAAATTGACGTACTTGGGGTTCTGAGAATCCTCAAGTAATTGAAGAGAGGCCATTAAATCCACAAAACGTCACTGTTTAGTGTGCTTTTTGGTCCGGAGGTGTGATTAGACCTACTTCTTCGAAAACGACGATGGAATGACTGTCACCATCAATTCGGATCGTTATGGTCATATGATAACCGACTTTTTTACCTACTATTAAAGAATATGACTTAGAGAATGTGTGGTTTAAGCAAGGCGGTGCCACATGCCATATAACTCTAGCGAATATGGCTTTATTGCAAGAGACATTTTCTTGACGCATAATTTCTCGTCGTGGCGATATCAACTGGCCACCAAGGTCATGTGATTTGACACCGCTGGACTTTTTTTTTGTGGGGCTACGCAAAAGATAAACCTTTAACTCTTGAGTACTTAAAAACCAATATTCGTCGAGTTATGGCTGAGATGCCGCCCAATATGTGTCAAAAAGTGGTCGAAAGTTACCTCAAAAGAATCGATGTTTGCAACAATTCGCGTGGTGGTCATTTAAATGATGTAGTATTTTACACATAATGTCAACGTTCAAACTTTCTAATAAAAAATAAATATCATGAAAAGAAATATTTTATATGTCTTTTGTTTCCATTTACTTTTGAAACCGCAAAATGAATAACCCTGTACTTATTTTTGAATGATTACAAAATGTCTATATTAGAATTTCTGGGATGTTGTTCAACTTTATCCATTCTTGTTCTGCAATTTCAATTTCTTGATAAAATTTCAACTTGATAAAATTCTCCTTAAAACAAATTATGACTTGATGATGATGTTGTTTTGAAAAACACCTTTTCAATAGAGTTCGATTGTTATAGTTTTTGAAAAACACAAAATGCCGCCTTTTTTTGCAAAAAATTATAACAATTTATCATTCAAGTCAACTTTAAATTGTTTCTCTTGAATCATTTGAGTCATATTCAAATTTGATTTGTTTAGCCTAGGGTAAGTAAGCAAAGAGGAGTTCTTTATTCCGATTTTACATATTTTCAAATTATTTTTATTGTTAAAATGAATCTTCATCAAAGTCCAAGTTATAACGTGTTTGTTGAAATCAAAATTTTTAAAAAAGCTGAAAAAATAACCAGTTTTCTATAAATAAAGAACATACAATTATATATTGTTCTTATATACTATATGCAAACAGAATTTCAGGCCAGACGAAACCCAATACAAAAATCACCATATCAAGTCTTGATGAAGTGTTGTGGTTCCTAAACTAAATATTTATTTGGTATAATATATTTGATGCGGTTATAAAAATTGTTTACCTTAAACATTATTTATTTACCAACTTTTATCATTAACTTGACATTTAAGTGAAAGCTCATAAAAATGAAATGCGTTTTATTGAATTCGAGAATATACAAAAGTAGAGCAGCATGAATATGGAAAAGAGGTGACCATTGTTTACAAAAATCGCTTGTTCCAATTATACGAGTAGAATCCGATAAATGAGTTGCGGATGAAATTGGAGTGATTTATTGACAATTTTACTATGGTAAAAATGATAAAATTGACATTTCATTGAATCCGCAGCACTATCGACGGATTCTGTAATCGGTGTGAATAGCATTCTTACTTTCATAACCAAATGAATTTTGGAAATTTTGTTTGAAAACAATCACTTAAAGTTGAGTTAAGTTTTTATCAGTAAAAATGAAATGATGGTCACCATAAATCAAGCTGCATTTCATCGACCGGTTATTGTTGAAGTTTGATGATGATGATGATGATGATCACCCTTTTTGTACATTCAAGTGCAACGACCAACTTTTAAACCAGTTTTTCTTTATTCTTTGAAAACGTTTTCAGATTTAGTCAAAGAAACTTATACAAATAACACTGATACCTTTCATGAATATGACTTAGCTTTAATTATACTAAGTATTTCAATATCTAATGGGTCATGGGGATATTAATTTCAATAACATTGACATTGTGAACAAATTGCAGTGATGAAAAAAAAATGCAACACATTTGGGTATAACTTTTTGTAAGATCGACGGTTTCCAACACGTTTATGTTCTTGAATTTATGCAAAAAAAAACACATCGTCTGTTCTACTTTTTGTTTGTGTTTAATGTTAAATTAATTTTTATAAAATAATAATAATGGGTCTTATTTTGAATAAGCCGCTATTGGAAACAAAGAGGCTGGGATGCCACCCACACTGATAACTTCCCATCCCGTCTATCGATTTGTCTTACTTAAAACTTTAACAAAATATTTATAACAATATTTTGTGTAAGATAAATAATTTGAAGTCAATATTTCTCTTTATTCTCCTAATACTTGGGCCGAAAACAATTTCTTATCAGTTTTTTGTTGTTTTTGTAGGTTTTCGTGTTTTGTTAAAAAAGTTTTAAGTTGAATTTGATAGTTTGATTTTTAAAATCTATTTATGTATGTTAACGAGTTTTTTTAGTCGAAAACCAATATTAGTAGCATTTCTTGAAAGTTTGTATCTTAATATACATATATAAGTTACGTTTCGCGATGTTTGTCCGCGATGAACTCCTAAACTACTAAACCGATTTTAATCAAATTTCTAAACCATGTGCTGTTTGATCTAACTTGAAAGACAGGATAGCTTACATCTCAATTTATGATCGCAATATTATTTTATTGCAAATTATTTGTCTATTATTTGACAGCCACAATTATCTGGTCCAAACGATTCTAACAGATGCCGACATCTTTTGACTGGATTTTGTAAGTTTTTTTTAGATGGCGCTAAGTCAAACTTCCAAAGGTTTCATATAAGCTACATGTTGCTCAGGCTTAAGTATATGTTAAATTTATTTTGTAGTAAACGAAATACAGTGAATTTTACTTTTTCGCTATGTAACATGTTAGGGAAGAGTTCAATTATAATTTGGGATGAGTTCACAATGGCTCACAAATATTCACTCGAAGCATTGTATAGAACTATGCAAGATTTAAACAGCAATGATAAACTTTTCGGTAGTGCTCTCTTAATTTTGTCTGGTTATTTCCACCAAACCTTAAAAGTTATATGTATCTCGCACTACTTTTGCGGATGAGATTAATGCATTTTTAAAACAATTATTCTTATGACAAAGTGTTGAAAAACAATTTCTGCAATTGTTCTTCAGGAGAAAAATTAATTGATTCAGACTATTTTTCCGGATATACAGAGTAATTACTTGAGGCTCAGTCATCGGGCTATTTTGGCAGCCAAAAATGAGGAATTTGATCTGATGTCTTTTAAATTAATGAATACTGTTGTTAATGAAAATGATAGTGTACATTTTTCAATTAAATTTCTAAATTCACTAGACATACCTAGAATGCCACCACATAATCTTCGATTAAAGATTGGTTCACCTATTATTCTCCTGTGTAATTTGAATGCAACTCAATTATGCTACGGTACACGTTTGGTCATCAAAAAGATCACTGAAAATATTCTTGAAGAAACCATTTTAACTGGAAAGTTTAAAGGAAAAAGACTCTTCAACGTTTGGTGGCCAAATTTGAGACGACCGGTTCAGTAAACAATCAGCCAACACCCGTACGTTCAAGGAATGCAAGATCGGCCGAGAATATCGCCGCAGCCCGTGAAAGTGTACAGCAGAACCCGAGGCAGTCTATTCCTCGCCGTGCACAAGAACTCGGCATTTCACAAACTTCAACTTGACGAATGTTGCATCGGGTCGGGACTTGGGCCTACACCCGTACAAGATCCAACTGACCCAGGAGATCAAAGTTCATGACCATAGACAACGCCGTTTGTTCGCTGACGGGGCTTTGAACCACGTTGGAACCACGTTACAATATAAAATGTGATTTTTTAGCTATTATATTTTTGGCAACACTGGTTTAAACAGCTGACGCCCGTTTTGTATTTTGTTTCACTGTCAAAAATCTTCAGTGTGGTCTATAATTTAACCATGAATCGTCTTACAAAAAAACAACGCTTGCAAATTATTGAATTTTATTATTAAAATGCGTGCTCTTTTAAGAAAGTTCATCGCGCCCTTCTACCAGCGAGCGACGAAGCTCATTTTTGGTTCAATGAGTACAATGAGTAAATAGCAGAATTGTCGATTTTAGAGTAAATATTAGCCAGAAGCATTGCAAGAGCTACCAAAGCATCCAGAAAAAATCACAGTTTGGTGCGGTTTATGGGCTGGTATGACATATGGTTTCAACAAGACGGTGCCACATGACACACAGCACGCGCAACAATGGACTAATTGAGAGGCGAGTTCGGTGAACATTTTATTTCACGTTCGGGACCGGTGAATTGTCCGGCTAGATCGTGTGATTTAACGCCTTTAGACTATTTTTTGTGGGGCTATGTTAAAGCTCATGTCTATATAGACAAGCCCGCTTCAATCGACGCATTGGAAAACAACGTTGAAGCATTTATTTTTGAGATACCGTCCGAAATGTTGAAAAGGGTATGCCAAAATTGGACTAAGCGGATGGACCATTTGAGGCGCAGTCAAGGTCAACATTTGCATGAAATAATCTTCAAACATTAAATTATATGGACCGTACTATCGATTCAAATAAAGATTTCACGCATTTTTTTGAATTTTATGTATTTTTTTTTTTGAAAAACTTTCCTATAGCTTTTAAAAAATCACCCTTTATATTCCTTAATTTAATTTAATTTAATTCGTTACCGTTATTGGTTCGTGAGATATTTTGGGCTAATGTTTTGGTAAAAAAAACACCCACTCAATTTCTTGAGAGTCCTTTCTGCACCTTTTTGCATTATGATCTGTATAACAAAATTTATTTGAAGTTGATATTTCAACTGGTTCTTTAGATATGGACGGCAAAAAAAAGCTTCCCGAACGTACGAACACGTGAACGTGTGAACACGCACACACAGACATCTCTCCAAGAATCTTTTATTTAGATTCTAGGGTCCTTGAAACGTCGAGAAATGTCAAAATTTTCAATTCGACAAATCTGACCGATTACAATAATGTCATATGGGAAGTTAAAAATCCTGATCTACCTACCCAATGCTATCCTTGGTTACCCTAATCACGAATGGCATCTTTTAAAAATGAACGCCACAAATGTTTTTGTTCGTTACTCATTGCATTTTCTCTCGCCTTAAGTTCATTAAAAATAAAAAAGTAGTGACATACTAGCACACTTTATCATTTAAGTTCAAGCAACTCAATAAATAAATTGAATGCAATATTGATAAAAAACAAAACGATAGAAGTGTGTTTTTATTACTACACCGGATGAGGTGATTATTACATTGGAACCGTTATCTTCGCGTGAATTTAATTACTATTTGTTGATGTATTTTGCTGGTGCCTCAATATAGGTAGTATTCTTGCGGCTCGATGCAGCATGCCACTATTATATACCTACTTGTATGGGAATTCCGACCTTTCTTTGTGGACAATAGATAGTACATTATCAACAAGGTAAGTATAGTTACTTAGATAGATTTTCTACAGGTCTATAATTATTCCGAACGCAATTTTAGTGTTTTCATTGTGTTTTCTTAAAGTTGAAAAGCAAATACAAAGCTCAAATGTTAAGGTTGCCACTGTACTACATGCATTTTCCGTACCGGTATTTCGATCAAAAAAACATTACTCCAAAGATCATGGCAATATTTCTTTTTTTCAGGTTCAAATCTTATGGTTTAGTATTGTATATATGTAGGTATATGTATGCTTGTGGGTTTGAAGTATAATACGATACGTGCCAAACTGCACATAATTTGCTATCATGTATCATGATTTCCATGACGTGCGTTTTGATATTTTTTTTCTCTCGTAGTTCTTTGACCGTGCGTGCGTCGCGTCGCAGTGCTACACCGGCATGCATGCTGGCTAAAATTAATCGACTTAAAGACCGATTCATTTGGAAAGTAGTCTGTACCCATGTTTAAAGAATCTGAACTTGGTTTAATTATTGTTTTCACTATTGCACCTATTGAATACTATTTTTCTTATTTATTATGTGGTAATTGACTTTTATTGTTTCTATAACATTTTTCGAAGCAATCTAATTTGCTTAGGAAAAATACATACATAATTAATAAACTCTTTTAAAGGCGTTGCCAGCATTCTGAGAAAAAACCTGTATATATTTAGATAAGGAAATCGTTTTCCAAAAGGGGTTTCCAATGTCATATTAAGAAAAAACGAGTAAAGGGAAGATATGTCATTAATAACATTCGGCAAAATGACGTTTTTTCCCTGTCCTAAAAACATAAGAATACTTTTTTAAGGGTTTGAGTTTTCCTGAATTCGAATCTCGTTTTAAAATGTTTCTATCACATCAGTTTTTAAAACATACCCTTTTAAAGTGCTAAGTCAACACATTAAATATCCCATTGCAGTTTTATTTGTTTGACGAATTTACAAAGTAAAAATCTTTGTCTTTCGGATACAGTTTAAATCTTTTCACTTACAAAATTTCTGGAAATTCGCATTACTAATGATAATGAGTCTTCATTTGACTCTATATGAATTATTTAGAAATCTTGAATTTAACGCTTTTGTGGTTTGGGAAAATAAATTTTGGAGTTAATTTTGAGTGTTGATTTCGAATCTGAACTTCGATTTTAAATATCTACTCAAATTTTTAAAATAACTGTTTTGAACATTATTTTTATATTTTTGTTGGAATCTTGTTAGGGTTGCAGCACCATACCATTTTCATGAAATTTTTCTGGAGTATTCTCAATAACTTCATGAATAAAACGATTATGGAACATTCGCATAGGTCTTATATTATTTCAGATAGCTAAAAAAATGATGTCTAAAGTTTTCTAATAACAAGATTTCGGTGGCCAATTAAGATTACCTCTTTGAAATTATCACGATCAGGCACGTAGCACATGGACCGTCTCGCCGCCAGTCTTGTTGAAAATAAAAATCATCATCAAGATCGGATCCCAGTCATAAGAAATCATTAATCATAGCCTGGTAGCACAATCCATTCTCCTAACATTTTCACCAGCCTCATTTTTGAATAATTAAGGTCCAATCACTATAGCCAGCCCAAAAACCGAATCAAACAGTGACAAGTTTAAGAGGCTCCCAATTAACGTAGCCTCCAAGTTGAAAATGGAATATTTGTATGAATTTTTCAATTTCAGAATCAGAGAAGATATGACCTTGCTGATGATCGACCGGATTAATATCTAGTGTCAACTGAACTTAAAAAAAACACGGTGTAATATCCTTTGTGGAATGCTAAATTCCAAAGATCGAAGCTCTACAAAATTGAGTTTTCCTCAATACTACAAACTGCATCAGAGATATTCTTTTTCTCAGTTGTTCTTGAGCGGCGCTCACCGTAAAGATTTTTCAAATCCCTAACTTATTCTAACAGCTCATATTCCAGCTACAGTATTGGTGGCAGAAAAATTACTTCACGATGACCCAAAAGTGCTTTAATTTAACAAACGAATTTTGCACTCACACAAAATGTTCATAATTTGTATAGTGAATTTTAACAATTTCAATGCTTTGTTGAAGTGTGTTCATTCCATTTTAAGTAATGAAAATTAAAAACAAATTCCAGCTTAAAATGTAATGTATGTACGTATTATGTAATGAGCGCTCTGTTAAGAAAGTTAATAGTGCGCTTCTTCCTTTAAATGGTTAGTTTAATCGACCATTGTGACTAAATTTCGAATGGATCTCGGTTCGGCGCCGGCCGCCGCCGCCGCTGTTACTCCACTACGTGGAAAATTTTGTAGATGGACTTAGAAGTAAAGCCTTTCAAAATACAGCTGGTGCAATATTTGTAGCCGATCAAACTACAACTCCGATCTTATGGTGAATGGGCTCTTGAAAAGTTTGCCGCACGTTTTTGTTGAAAAAATTGGAACTAAGAACTTTGATAGTGTAGAAGCTTGTTTAAAAAAATGACATGAAACCACATCATAAAGTTTGCGAAACGCGGTGGTACAAAAAGCCGGTATAAAACCTAGTTTTAAGAAATTCCCCCGTATATTACAATTTAAAAAAAGATTCTGAAATTGAGATTTCCAGATCTTTTAAGGAATAGGTACGTTAAGTACTTTGTAGTAGAACAAAATAATGTCGTATTGGAAAAACCTTAAATTAATTAAAAAGTGTAAAACTAGGGTACACGTGGGACTTCCGACGGTATCGTTTCTTAGATAATACAAATTCTTAAAGTCCCACGAAAGTACTGTCTTAGATTATATATGTTCTTAGAGAAATACATTCTTGAATCAATGATTAGTTCCAAATAATCCCTAAACGAAAACAACTATCACTGTAGCTGGATGAACTAAGAAGGGTGTTAGAGGGTTTAAATTTTAAGCATTTTGTATCATAAAAAAAGAGATCGGTATCAATATTTATTTATTTTCTGATAAACTAAAAGACATACCCTTGGATTTTGAGCTGGTTATTAGATTATGCTCAGCAAACCAAATCCTTAACTAAATTAAGTCCCAATTCATATCAGCTATAAGATTGAGGTTGCTATTTAAGCTAAAGCTATAACCCACATCGTCAGCAAAAGCATTCAATATACCTTTAAAAGGCAACCTAAACAATGAATTTATGTACAAAATCAAAAATACAATTGGCCCTAGAACAGATCCCTGATGGAACTCCTAAATCGATTGACTGTAAATCACTTATTATCTCTTCGAATTTCATAATTTTCTTGGTGTTTTTAAACCAGTCACAATAAAACCTCGAAACACTGCATTCTTAATCTTACTTAGCAATATTTTGTAATCTACCATATCAAAAGCTTTTTTTACGAGAACCTACCAATCTGGCAGTGCTTAAAATGAACCTAATACATTTTTCTTTCTATATTAATTAATGTTATAAACTCTGCTAGCTCTGCACTATGACTTTTTTTTTTTTTTGATATTGTTAATGTTGACGTTGACGTCATAAAAAAAATGTACAAAAACAATAAAAAGTCCATACAAAATATATATGACGAAGGTGGCCTGGTCTAATATATTATTATGGTATATGCGTATATAGTTAGATACCAATATTGCACCAGACATCAAGTGCATTTCTTGCATACTTTGTTTGAATATTGAGTGCAGTGTTGCCGCAGACCGTAACAAAACCTTAAGCATTTTGGGAAACAAAAAAAGAAGTGTTTTCTTTAAAAAAATTATTATGACATAAAATGATATTTAATACTTAAAATTTTATATATAATATAAAAAAAAACATTACAATTAGAAAAGATTTCTTAATAATGTAAGATCAGAGTTGCAATTACTTTCTCAAAACACTCTATAAAAGTAAATTTGAATAACATTCTTGAAGTGTAACAAACTGTAAGATAACTTAATACGCACAAAAAATTTTAAAAATACTTTTTACTTTTCTTCTAATTTTGATGTTACGTTACGTTACTAGGAGACTAGGAGTCGTTTGAGTCGACTGAATAGGTACAAAAATTAAAATTGTTATTGGATTGGAGTAAAATAAGTTTGTGTTAATTTTGGTAGTTGGTAATTTCCACCTTTTTTTGAAGCTTTTGTTATGAAGCGTTATTATGTTTTAAGGCCAATTTTATAAGTCAAAAAATGTTAGATTATTTATTTCTTCCCAAGATTCTCTAAACCAAGCTGCAGTCATTTTTGATGTAACGAGCTCAACTTTAACTGTTTCATAATAACTGACAGCTTTCAATGTAACAACAAATCCTTCACAGTTGTGATGAAGATTTTGACATCTTTTTATTTTCTCGACTTGTGAAAATGAAACGTTGACCCATAAGGGCCACAGGAATTAAAAAGGTTCTCGTCTGAAAAAAAAAATGATGCCATTCTTTTTCCAGGGGAGAGTGCGATAACTTAGGCGACAAAGTTTAATGACGGATTTGTATAGAACAGTTAAAAACAAGCATTTTTTACTATGGGAGGGGGGGCCTATCTCCCCCCGTTTAGGTGGTAGGGACAATTTAAAAAAATATGTCCATTAAATGAAAAAAAAATAATTCAAAAATAACGGTAATGCTTACAATTATGTATTATACCTTTTTTTAAAGCCAACATTTTTGTCTATTAGCTTGTTTTTAAATCAAGTCAAAACTATGCATAGTTTTTGAAAAAAATTGTTTTAAACTAAAAATGTTTGCAAAAACAATATAAAAAAAAGGTTTAAAGTGTAGTTTTTCAAAACTTTCAAATTATCTACTGTTTTTGTTTTTAGAATTCATTGCTCTTATTTGTTTTTGATCAAAAACTGAAAACTAGATGACTTTATGTATTCAAGTTCTTGAGAAAATTGAAAATTAGCAAAAAAAATATTTTAATTAAATTACTTTTTCCTTGCTTATGTATTAACGTAGTCCTATTTTGATAGTAATAATCGAATATGGATTAAGATACACCTAGGGTACAATAATAATTCTTAAATCCAGCTTATTTAAATACAAAAGAAACTTTGCATGCACCCCATCTTGCACCCACCGAACCTTTCCCCCTCCCCACCTTGCACGCACTCCACCTTGCACCCACCCCAAATCCTATAGTGTTCCCAAGCAGGGGGTTGCGGGGGGCAGCATGCCCCCCTTACAGATCCCACTGTTGCATACACCCAAACTCGCACACACCTTACTGTTGCATACACCCAAACTCGCACCTACCAACTATCAAAATAAGACCACTCAAGCAAAAAAAAAAAATTAAATTAAAATAATAGTTGTGGTTATTTTCAATTTTCTCAAAAACTAAAAGACATAAAATCATCTAGTTTTCAGTTTTTGATCAAAAACAAATAAGAGCAATGAATTCTGAAATAAAAACAATGGTAGATAATGTTAAAGTATTGAAAAATTACACTTTAAACCTTTTTTTTTTTAACTTTTTTTACTCAAATTTTGAGTTTAAAATTAAATTAAAAACTGGCTAATAAAACAGAATGTTGGCTTTAAAAAATGTATAAAACTTAATAGTAAGTATCACCGTTATTTTTTAATTATTTTTTTCCATTTTAAATAATAATTTTTTTAAATTGCCCCTACCGCCTAAACGGGGGGAGATAGACCCCCCCTCCCATAGTAAAAAATGCTTATTTTTAACTGTTCTAACAAATTCCGTTATAATATCTTGTCGCCTAAGTTATCGTACTCTTGCCTTTTTCCACATTTGAAAAACTCTAATAGCATAACTTTCCGTTGTTCGTCGAGTAGCCTCCTTTTATTAAGTTTAATTTGTTTAAGATGGCTTGAATTTTAATAACTTCTAAAACTAATTATGCCAATCGGTCCGATTTGTCGGATTGAAATTTTTTTTACATTTCTCGACGTCCCTAGAATCTAAATAAAACAAAAAAAGAGAGATGTCAGTGCGTGCGTGTGAACGTACGTTCGGAAAGCTTTTGTGTTTTGTCGTAGTATCAAATAAATTTTATTATACAGATTATAATATAGAAAGATGCAGAAAGGACTCTGAAGAAAATTGAGTGAGTGTTTTTTTTACCATAGCAATTAAAACAAAAAAAAAATTGGTTTACCCAAAATATCTCACGAATTAATAACGCTAGCGACTTGAATTAATTTTATATAATTTATTGTGACGTGTTACCAAACTGATATAATTACAATTTTCGGTTTTTTTTTGTATAGATCAAAAACATATTAATATATTATGAACAAAAAATGAACACGGAAGAATAACGTTTTTTACATCTGGGTCAAATTTTGAGAACATTCAAATTGACAGTTTTTTTTACAAAAAATAAAAACCTGAAAAAACTACCACAACTTAATAAAAATTAATTTTCGACTCAAACATCTTTTTAAAAATTTAAGATATTGGTTTCAAACTAATTTCATCAAAAAATATGGTTTGCGATGTTCAGTAATTTTTTTTATAAAAATACAACAGTCAGTTTTTCTTAAAAAAATAAATCTACGAAAAATAATACTCTCAATTAATAAAAATTGGTATTCGATTCTCGATTTCTCGAGAATTAATGAAGATATTGTAAAAAATGTAAAAAGTATTTTTAAAAATGTTTGTGCGTATTCAGTTGAAACGGAGTGTACATTAAGTTATATCAAAACTGAAAATAAAGAAAAGTGTAACATATTTGTTACACTTTTAAAACATTGTGGCAACGCTGATTGTGGGTATAATGTTGTTTGCTGTTGCTGTGGTGTTACGCTACCACTTATGGACTTGTACGTTGGACCATAAAGTGTTCTTGTTGTTGTTTTTTAACGTTGTAACAGAGAGTATTGGCGGGAATAGTGTGATCTTCAAAACAAATAAGAACACAAAAAAACAGCCGATCATTCGTTCATCGTCATCGTTCATCGGTTTAAATTTCTTTTCCGCGCTACTCTGCGGCAGCATTAGCTTTAGCAGTGGCCAGCGCCAGCCGTTTCAAACCGTGTGAGAGCTAATTTAGTCTCATTCTTCGTCGCACACACGAAAGTAGTTGTTCGAAAAGCGGTCGTTTCGTCGGCGGTTCGCACACCGCACTTAAAAAACGAGTCATTCCATTGACCAGAGATCAGTCTCTATAGCCTAGATTTCCGTTTAGTTCTAGACTGTCTAGTTTCTATTTTTCATTTGGGTTTCTTTTTAACCTAAAAGTACGAAGTACCTTTTATTTTTATATGAGCAATGCGTAAATAACCATCATTACAAAGTGCAATAAATTCAAAACCAAAAAAGTGTTGTTTTCAATACTGTCCATAATAAATGGTCTAATTTCTCCCCCCGAGTGTTTTTGAAATTAAAAATCATTATCTTTGAGTGTTGCAGGTGCAAGTTTCTTGAGTTGTGATCCAGTTTTTCTTTTCTTTTTTGTTTCGTCAAGAAAACAAAGTGAGTTCAAATTTTTCTACACACACGTGTTTATTTAAAAAATAGCTATGTTTGATATTTTAGAATTTCACAATTTTTGAGAATCATGTTTTCGAAAATTAAAAAAAAAAACACCATTTCATTCATGTGCTGCTGGGGAGATAATTTTTGTATTCTTCAACTGTAGACGACTTGACTTCATTTTTTCTTATGCAAAAATTCTATTTTTAAACTGAATGGCGGAACATCGTTTTGTGTTGTTTTTTTGTTTTCAAAGAATATTAACCCAAAAGAGTGCATTATCCGGCCTCCACCTTCGTTTGTTTTTATTTATTGTTTTATGATAATTCTCCCTGCTTGGAGTTTTTGTCGTTTAAAATATTGAAATAAATTCGTTTTCCTTGTTTCCAGTTCCAGTTCCAGTACAGTTTAATAAATAAATAATTATTCTTGATTCGTTTTCGTTTCTTGGAAAAAAACTGCAGAAATTCTCTTATAAAAATTCCTATAGATAGTCAGAAACGATACGAAGCAAAAGGTTCTTATATACTCGACTCGTATCTACGTACCTACCTACCTACATTTTTCAAAGATGGACTCTTGTACCTTTATTGTTTGTTTGCTGTTGACTTGCCTTGACTTGTCTTTTTTATTAAGTGCAGTTGTTGGTTTAACTGTTGAAGATAGAAAAAGAAATACCTACTACTTAAGTATACCGAAGTGACTACACCTAATCTAGTGTTTAAATCATAAAAGAAAAACATTTAAAATTTATTTTAAACAAAATATCTGTTGATATTTATTAATTTATAGGAAATTTTACTTCAGAAATTTCTGGACCTACGTGACCGTGTGTAGAATTATATTTGTACATACATGTAATATTTTTGTTGTTGTGTTTCAAAATAGAATTTCATAAAATTTACTATCGGAATAATATCTTTCTTTTATCATCTGAGTAGAATTAATATCAAAAATGTGTGTTAACTAACCTTGGGGTTTTTCGAAGGAGAAACTATGAATTTCACAATTTCTTATCGAAATTCTCTTACTTTTGTTTTGTGTATGAAATAATCAAGGAAATGTTAAGTCAATGTGTGGGGATGATGGTTTTGTTTGAGATTTCGAATAAATTGTACTTAAATTTTAATTTGAGTATTAAATGAATGTAGTTTGTAATTGAAATATGAAAATCGCGTTGGATAAACGGTGATAGTTTTATTTTTTGCATCCTTATATTTTATGTTAGTCAAAATGGCTTACGTCTTTAAATCTACAACTTTTTCACAAAACAATCCAAAATTTAATCATTTTTATCTCAAGGAAATAAGAAGCACCAAATTTAGTTTAAGTTTTCAAAACTTAAGTGAAATAAAATCCAAAAAAGAAAAAAATATAGAGAAAAGAAGATAATGAAAAAACTACAACAGTTGTACCGTTTTCACTTGCTCTTAAAAACCTGCTTCCAAAACTCAGTGTTACATTTTATGAACTTCCTATTGGAAGTTATTGTAATCGGGCCGATTTGTGGAATTGAAAATTTTGACACAGATTTTTAGAGAGATGTCTGTGCGTGCGTGTTTACGTACTTTTGAACTTTCGGGGAGCTTTTTTCGCCGTCCATATCTCAGAAACCAGTAGAGTTATCGCCTTCAAATATATTTTGTTATACAGATAATAATGCAGAAAGGACTCTCGAAAAAATTGAGTTGGTGAATTTTTACCATAGCAATTTTTTTTTCACGGCTACTGCCTCTTGCGAGGAATTGACAAATTCTCCAAGATTCTTCTCATGAAAAGTGCTTTCTTAAATAAGCCGTTCGGATTCGGCTTTAAATTATAGGTCCCCTCCATTCCTCACAACATTACTCGCACACAGGAATGGTTGAGAGTTGTGAGTCACTAGGCCCTAGTTCTCAACTGTTGTAACTATTGCGCCACCGAATTTATTTTTTTTTTTATTTAAAAAAAGTGAACATTTTGGTTAACCCAAAATATTTCACGAACAAATTACGAAACCAAACTTATATATAATTGTGAAAAAAATTAACGGTTTTTTCATAAATTAAAAAAAATGAAAAAAAAAAATAATTGTCACCTCGAATATTTTACTAAAAAAAGGATTTTATCTCCATTATAATTGTATGCAACGAAATATAACGTTTTTGACATCTGGTAAAATTTTGAGAAAAATCGAATTGACAGTTTTTGTTCAAGAAATTAAGATAAAAACATTACTAAACATTATTTTTCGACTTAAATGTCGTTTTAAAAATTAAGGACATTGACTTCAAACTAATTTCATATTATATCTACTATTGTTTTCAATAAAATTTATGGAAAGATTTAATCAAGAGTTTTTTAAAAGACGTACAAACATACAGGAAACATTACTTACATTTCGAAAAAATTGATTTCCGACTCAAATATCTTTTCAAAAATTAAAAATATCGACTTCAAACTAATTACATCTTATAGAAAATATTGTTTCCGACATTCACTAAAATTTGTATAAAAATTCAATAGTCATAGTCGATTCTATATTGACTTCAATTCTGTATTAAGTTTAAAATAATTCTATTCTGTGCTAAATTTTATAGAACAATCCAACCTGTATTTGTTTATATGGGTGATTATACAAAAGTTGGGTAACTCGATGTCATCAACCAATATATACAAAGTCTTATTATATTTTATTGAGATTGCAATTTATTTTAAAACAATGGAAATACCTTTATTTAGTCACCCAATTTCAGTTCTTCATTTTGAATACAAGTTATTAAAAAAACACAATTAGTTCTTAAAACGTCAGTCCTCTGGCATGTCAATTATTATTAAGTGACTGTCTATTAAACATTATCATTTACTACAATCTGTGATGTATATAGTTAAATATATACTACAACTTTCATAATGCAGTGTTCTCCACTTTATTTAAAAAAATAAGAAATTTTGTGTTTAGTTTTATTCGTCAGTTTCTTGTGTGTTATTTAAATTTAAAATTCGTGCGAAATATCGCCGACTCAACGTCAAATCCCACTTTGAATTTTAATGTTGGTAATAAAGTTAGTTGCGGGTCGCACAATTTGACGGCCACCATAACTGTACCAGAGTTTGGGTTATGTTTGTTGTCTATACACGTGCTTAGCCAGTCAACACGTCAGTTTTATGGTGAGTCGTTATTTTTTTGTTAATCTAAAGTTTATTTTTATTTATTCGTATTAGACTTTGATTTGTTAAAATGTAGTTTGTTGATATTTGAAATTACAAAAAAAAACATTAGTCCAGATTATAATCTCAAATTTCGTCTTTTTCATCAGTAGTGTGGCGTCAGTTCTGTGTCAAGTAAATTGTTATTGTTCTTCATTTCTTGATCATTAGTACTTTTAAGATGAATATTGTAAGATTTTGTTTGTTGATTACTTTGAAATATTTAGTAAAACTATGTGAAAGTAGTAAAAGATATAAGTGAATAACGTTACGTTAAATGTCAAAAGTCTGTTTTGAAATATGATGTAGTATTTTCTCCTAGTATTACATATTAATAATTATTTTTAATTGTGATTTTAAGTGATCATTATTAAATTTTTACTAATTTGATTTAATTTCATTATAATACTTTCAAAACTGTGTATACTCGTCAGTCCTCTGGCAGTCAAATTCTGAAATTTTTAAATATCTTACAATGTACTCAAAAAAGTGACTGGCCCGATTGGGAACAATATATTAATTAGATTAGCTATCATATACACCCGAATTTATAGAAGTTTGATTTAAGAACTATCGTAAACAAAATATCCTCAAAAGTTACCCAACTTTTGTATAATCACCCATATAACAAATAAAAACTTTCAAGAAATATTACTTAAATTAGTTAAAATTGGTTTTCGACTTAAAATCTCGTTAGAAAAAATACATTTTGAAAGCCAACTATTTCATCATGTACAAAATATTGTTGGTAATTTTAAGTTATTTTTTCTTAGAACAATTCAACTGACAATCCTTTTAACAAAACACAAAAACTTACAAAAACAACAAAAAACTGATAAGAAATGGTTTTCGACTCAAGTATTAGGAGAAGAAAGAAAGATATTGATTTCAAATTATTTATCTCACACAAAATATTGTTATGAATATTTTTTTAAAGTTTTGAGCAAGACAAATCGACAGACGCGATGGTAAGTTATCAGTGTGGTTTTTTAATATGAAATTATTTTAAAGAAAATATCTCAAATTTTTGAGAAGATATTTGAGGCGAAAATCAATTTTTACCAAGTTTTAGTAATGTTTTTTGTGTTTTAATTTTTTTTTGTAAAAAAACTGTCAATTCAATTTTTCTCAAAAACGTTATTCTTCCTTGCATACTATTATTTTCGAGATACAATTTTTTGCTCGTAAAAATATGAAGTTGACAATTATATTATTTCAGTTTTTTTGATTTATTGAAATAAACACTGATTGATTTTTTTTTCACAATAAATAGTATACAATTTAATTTAAATTCCTAGCTGTTTTGGTTCGTGAGATATTTTGAGGTAACCAAATTGTTTTAATTGCTATTGTACAAAAACCACTCATTAATTTTTTTGAGAGTTCTTCCTACACCCTTCTGCATTATTATCGGTATATCAAAATTTATTTAAAGTCGATATCTCTACTGGTTCTTGAGATATGGACAACGAAAAAAGCTTCCCCGAATTTACGGACGTACACATTAAATTTATTTAACTAAAAATTTGTATAAACAATTTAGATTTTCAATTCCTGTTAGGTATGCGAACTGTTTTTCCTATTTTATGACTGCATGCATAATTAACTTCTAAGATTTATACATTTTGTATGCAAGTTAATATAATGAACTGTTTAACAAATTTTAATTAATTTCTATGAATGAGGAAAAAGTGAAATTCTAAATTCTATGTCGTGGCATTGTTTTTTTGTTTATTATTTAATTTTTGGCGCACGTGGAATTTTTATGAAAAAATATTTCTTTAGTAATTTTATCTGAGTTAAACTTCATGCTAGATTAAAAAAAAAAATGGTATTAAATAACAAAAATAAAATAGACCTTAATCACTTATAAATTATAATATTGCGTCACATTCATAATTCAAGTGCAAGGACGCTTCTTAGATAAATCTTTATAAACGTTATATTCGTCATACTACCTTCCGTTTATTTCTTATTTTTATATAAATTAGGTCAGTTTACTAAGATTCATATATCGTATAGTAGCAACCTAAAAACAAAAAAATATTGTTGTATCTATAAATAATGATGAAAGCTAAGAAGTATTTTATCTTAAAGATAAGATATGATTTTAAACTATTACAAAAAGTTCAACAAATATTTTTCAAAAGAAATAAATAGAGTACAATTATTATTAGGTTGAATTTTTATCTACTATTACGTTACGAAGTAGTAATAGTTTTCAAAATATACATACGTACCTAAATAGTAAAGCAATCGAGGTATACTGTTTGGACACGTATTTAAAAATATAAACTAATTTTAAGGTTTCACTAAAGACACTTACGTCATTTGTAAACACCCACTGGTGTTTGTGTTAAACTTTTTAATATAATTTTATTTAGCAACAATAAAGGTCAAAAATGTATTTTTTTTTTCAATAAAAATAACTTATAATAATTCGAAAAAAAACTCTATTTAATAATCTCCGAATACCAACTATATCAACTTTGTACTAGGTACTAAAACATCGACCAACATTCCTGGAAATATTTTTTCTCAACTTTTAATTGCGATCTTAGCAAAAAAATACACTTTTTAATTTAGAAAAATAAAACAGATTTTCATTTTAGTTGAACTCAAACGAAACATGTCTATTAAAATATTCTTATCGCAAAATTATTATTATTATTAGAAGTATGACTTAACCTGCCTTGTAAGAATATATCGTAGGTATCATCTATGAAAACGTTGGGCATGGTTGAAAAGAAACGAAATCGTTCTGGAACAACAAGCATACGTATTCATAGGCCAGTCCGACAAAAGTTATCTATGTACATATATCTCTTATATGATTTTATAAATTAATAAAGATTAAGTATTGGATCGAACAAAATACGATACTGTTACGTTTCTCATAAATTAAGACTTAGGAATAAAAATGTAATAGTTTGTCTTATAAAAAAGAGTCTAGATGTGTTCAAAAAACTATCAACAAGAATTATTTTTCGATAAACACGTTCATCGAATTGAGCTTTTGACAATTGACTTTTTTCACCCAATGTTAATGTGCGTTTGGTGACTTGTGAAACCGTCTTGTTGCAACCCCAAATAAAAACTGTATATTCAAATTAGTTGGCGCAACAGTCCGAGAGAGCTAGGGTCTAGTGACTTAGAGCTCTCAACCATTCCTGTGTGCGTGTGATTTCAGGGATGGAGAGGACCTACAGTTTTTATGCCGAATCCGAATAATACGCACTTTTCATGGCAAGAATTTCTCTTGGAGGATTTGTCAATTCCTCGCAAGAGGCAGTACCCGTGAAGAAAACTATAGGTGGCACAGGCAGGGATTTAACCCAAGTCCTCTAGCATGACAGTTCTAGGCGCTATAACCATCACGCCACGGATGCTATTCATGGAATAGACCTAAAAAATAATGTTAAAACATTTTTCTAAAGAGTCCAGGAAAATTCTCTTCAAAAAATATAAAAAAAAACATGAAGTTTGGACGAGAACTTAATTTTTACATTTTTAGCACTTCCAAAAAGAGATGATAGAGAATTTTATCTATATTGCTAAAAAAGAACTAACATGATGCAATGACCCTTTTTCATGTTAACATAAATTGATTTTGAAATCAAACTATTTCATTATATGCAAAACATTGTTGGTAATGTTTAGTTAATTTTTTAGAAAAATTCAACCGAAAAATGTTGAAACAGAACTTACAAAACAACAACAAAAACTGATCAGAAATGGTTTTCGACTCAAGGTTTAGAAGAACAAAGAAAGATTTTAACTTCAAATTATTTATCTCACACAGAATATTGATATGAATATCTTGTTAAAGTTTTATGCAATACAAATCGACAGACGGGATGCGAAGCTATTAGTGTGAGTCGCATCGAAGTCTCTTTTTTAAAAGTTATTTTATCATTTTGATTCTTAATTTACTTGACTTACTATTTGAGTTCAAAAATGACGACCATTTGACGGTCATTTAAGAGTTATGAAAACGACCTATTATTTATCAATGGATGTTTTTTCTATCGATATTTCCTAGGGGTCCAATTTTCCGTTAGTAACTTTTTATCGTTTATCAGTTAAGTTAATTAAATTAATTTATATCAATTGCCACTTATAGCAACAATAATAAAAAAGAAAAGATTATTTTTGTGTGCTACCAATCAACAATAAATCTTTTTGATTAAAGGAAGTGATGACATTTTTTACAAAAAAAAAATAAAATTTAGTAAGAACCAAAAAATCTTAGTTTAAATTATTTTACTGAAGTCAAGTTATTAAGATTTTATTTTTAATTTTCAGTAAAGAGCTAAACAAATTTAGCTGATTAAACTTATCATTTGTATGTATGTATGTATATAGAAACTAGAACCTTTAATTTTATGTTTGGGTACGATTGAACTTAGCAACTGAATCTAATACGTTAATAGAAAAAAAGACAAGTACATGATCTTCAAATAAAAAGTTTCGTTTTATGATTAAAAAATAAATAATTTTTTTGGGGAAATCAGTGGATAAGAAGAAATAATAAACAATTATTTTAACTTGAGACATATAAGTAGGAAGTAATTTCATCTTAAGCGCCCAATACACGATACAATCTATCATACCGACTTCAGTTGTACCGATATCGGTAGCGATATCGAAAGTGAGCACACACACCATACGACTAGCTCACGATTTCATCAACTGTCAAAACGATTCACATCAAAGCAGCCGTACCGTATGCAACCTCTCGTTTTCGCTCGATAGCATTCGACCATGCGATTTCAGTGCAGCGGATACTTTGTTTTGCACACACGATACAATCGTCGCATGCGATTCAACTTTTGTACGATAATCGGTACAATAATTGTATCGTGTATTGGGCGCTTTATAAAAGTAATGGTTTTCAACCTTCAGTAAAATTCTGAGAAAAATTTAACTGACAATATTTGTTCAACAAATAAAAACTATAGCAATTCATACATCACCTTAACAAAATTGAATGTTAAAAATTGCCTTTATGGCAACTCTTTATATAAATTTATACTACTCTAGCCTGGCAATGCTAAAGAAATGAAATGTCAAACAAAATGTAACCCTAAAATTATATTCAAAAGAAAAGAGGCTGGCGACCCACACTGATAACTTCCCATCCTGTTTAAAAGTTTGTAGGTTTTCGTGTTGGGTTAAAAAAGTTGTCAGTTGAATTATTCTTAAAAATTTCAAAATTACCAACAATATATTTCATATGAAGAAATAGTTTAGTTTGAAAATCTGGTTTTGTTAAATAGATTTTTAGTCGAAAACAAATTTTTACCAATTTTAGTAGCATTTCTTAAAAAAAAATATTTCTTATATAAACAAATACAAATTGGATGAATGAAATTAATTTAAAGTCAATATCTTCTATTGTTCACGAGATATCAAAAACCGAACATCAATTTTTACCAATTTTGCGTACTATTTTTCTAGATTTTAATTTTTTATGAAAAAACTGACTGTTGGATTTTTATAAAAAATGTACTGAAAGTCGAAAACAATATTTTTTGTGAAATAAAATAAGTGTGAAACCAATATTTTTAATTTTTGATATTTGAGTCGAAAATAAATTTTTACTAAGTTGTAGTATTGTTTTTTTTTTAAAAGTTTTAATTTTTGTAAAAAAAACTGTCAATTCAATTTTTCTCAAAATTTTACCGAATATTGAAAACAATATTGCTTATAATAAAAAATTAGTTTAAAGCCAATATATTAAAGTCTTTAAAAGAGATTTGAGTCGAAAATCAATTATTACCAACTTTTATTAATTTCTGTTTAGTTTTATTTTTTTGTTAAAAAACTGTCAATTCGATTTTTCTCAAAATTTTACTGAATGTTGACAACAATATTTTTTAAAATATAAAATTAGTTTAAGACCAATATCTTAAAGTTTTAAAAAGATATTTGAGTCGAAAATAAATGTTTACCAACTTTTATTAATATTTTTTTAGGTTTTTATTTTTTGTAAAAAAAAGTGTCGATTCGATTTTTCTCAAAATTTTACCGAATGTTGAAAATAATATTTCTTATAAGATAAAAAAATTTGGAAGCCATAATCTTAAATTTTCGAAAAGATATTTAAGTCGAAAATCAATTTTTACCAACTTTGAGTAATGGTTTTTTTTAGGTTTTTATTTTTTATAAAAAAAAACTGTCAATTAGATTTTTATCAAAATTTTATCAGATGTCAAAAACATTATTCTTTGGTGCACAAAATTGTTTTGGAGATGAAATCATATATTAGTCGTAAAATTTTCGAGGTGACACATTTTTTTTTTTAGTTTTTTGATTTACGAGTATAAAAAAAAACCGTTAATTGGATTTTTTTCCAAAAATATAATTGTTTTGTATCACGTTACAATATATAATATAAAATTTAATTCAAGTCTCTAGTGTCCTTATTCCATGAGATATTTAGGGTTAACCAAAATTGTCACCTTTTTTTTAAACTGCTATGGTAAAAAAAACTACCCACGCAATTTTCTTGAGAGCCCTTTCTACATCTTTCTGCCTTATGATCTGTATAACAAAATTTATTTGAAGTCGATATCTCTTCTGGTTCTTGAGCTATGGACGACAAAAAAAACGTCGCGAACGTACAGACGTACGGACGTACGAACGTACGTACACACGCACGCACATACATCTTTCTAAAAATCTTTTATTTCGACTCTAGGGACCTTGAAACGTCGAGAAATGTCAAAATTTTCAATTTGACAAATCGGACCCATTACAATAACTTCCTATGGGAAGTTAAAAATAAATATAATGTTATACTAAAATGAAATGTCAAAAATCAAATTGTACAAAAGCCGAAGCAAAAATTTAAATAAATCACTTGTCATAATTATCAGCTCGGTGATTGCCTTTACAGTGTTTTAAAAGCTACAATTATTGTGTTGTGTAATTTTCTTTAATTATAGCTCTGTAAGAACCACAATCCTCGTTCAGCTCAGGACGATAGAGTTAGATCAAAACTTTTTATAACCGACCACACTTTCTCGCTCATCTCTGCTCTCCTACAAAACCTTAAAAAAAACATTGCATCTTTTCAAAAATTAAACATTTTCATCGTATAATAAATATTGTTTTCGACATTCACTAAATTTTTTATAAATATCCAACAGTCAATTTTTCCAAAAAAAAATATTGCATTAGTAAACTCGAGATTTTAATCAAACATGATATTACGATAGTAGAGAAGTCGAAAAAAAAGGTTCAAATTTCCTCAAAAATTTTCTCTTAAATATTTGTTCTTAACTTGGAAGGCTAAGCCCCATAGAACCGTTGTTTTGTTTTTAAGTTTTCTAAAGAACTAATGAACGAATTTCAATAGTTGTTGCAGAAGCTGTCTTAATAATTATTGATGTTGAAAAATGTCAGTTTTTTTTTTGGATATTTTTAATAGATACTAAAATTTTATTTTTCAAAATTCGATTTCTCGAAAGTGAGTCATCATTTTTTTACGAAAATCAAATGTAAAACGTATATTAATAAGCTTTAAATGACTGCACACTAAAAATACTTTTAAGCTACAATTAATAAATTTTATATATAAAGCATTAATTTAAAAAAACGGTATAACGATTTTCGATTTTTTTTAATAAATCAACCATTCAAATTGAAACTTATGTTATTAGTAAATTTTAAAATACATATATAAAATATATATATATATATATATGTAGTGTAGTGAATTTTAAATATTTCCATGCGAATTTATTCAAAAGTGTATCATTCCATTTTCATTAATAGCTTACTTGTCAAATGTCAAAATATAACTTCTTCAAAAGTGACAGTTGCCTAAAAATCTCTTTTTGGAAAACACTTACAATAGACAAAATAAGACAACAACTGGGGTTAGAACCCAATCTCCAGTTAAGGTACTAGGTACCCGATGTTCACGGCGGCGGCGGGGAGGTGAGAGTAGGAGTTGATAGACGAGGGCGGGTTTTGAGAAAAACCTGTGGACGCTTGTGTCCATTTGACAACAATTGTTGAAGTTGATAAAAATATTGAAATTCAGCCTTTTAAAACTTCATGTATCAAAACTTTGTTTCAATTGACTAGTTAAATGTTAAACTTATGATAGTAATTATCAATTGTGAATTTGTACTTGACACTAAAAATAGAGGTAAATATCTTTATTGTTTTTATTTTATTGTTTAAAAACTAAGTTGTTACATCATTGCAGGGAAGAAGTACACACAGTTTTCTTAAATAAACCAAATTAAGTATCTAAGGCTGCATTAACATTACACTCTTTTAGGGCGATTCTTTTTGACTTTTCAGATTTTTCAAATTATGAAATGTCAAATTAATTCACCGGAAAAGAGTCAATATGGGAATACAGTCTAATATCACGCTTTCTTTTTTAATGTAGATATGTAAATTTGTATATAACACATTATTTCTTTGTAATCACAAACATTGCAGTATCTATACATAATTATAGTGACTATATTTATTATTATCAATTTTCTAAGTGCAATGCATATGTCTATACCTAACGTCAAAGTGTAAATTCTTCGCTGATTAATTTGTATTTGCTTTTGAAAGAGTTGTCACACTCATCTCGTGTGTCGCCTGACGATCTGTGCGCGATATAGATTAAAGTCTGTATGAAAATAAATTTAGTAAATAAAATTAATTGAGAGAATAAATATTTTAATATCAAATCATTATTTATTATTATCACGTAAAACAAATTATCACTTAGGTATAAGTAGATTTTTGTTATTACTTATACATTTTAAATATATAAAGCAATTACGAGTAGGAAAAACTTTATGAGAGAGCCTTTAAACGGTAGTTTTATTTTTATGTTAATATTTGTTGGTGATGTCCTAAGATAAGAAACACAAATTATTTGGCTTTAAAGACATAAAAATAGCATTAAATTAATTCCACTTTATATATTTATTGAATTATGACTTAATTATGGTGTAAACACTGTAAACCAATATTTTGGAAGAAGCTAACTACCTTTTTAACTTAAGCCGTCACATACTCAGAACTATGTTAGGATAATTATTTGTGGGTAAAAGTTCATTGTTTTATGAACTTTAGATAAAATTATGTTATTTATGTATAGGATGGTTTTTTAACTGCACAAGAAATTTTGATGTTACTTGCCTATGGTTTGAAAGTTGAGAAAATGTTACACTATGTTGACATTCCAGTTCTTTAAGGTTTGGCAATTCAAATTGAATCTTTGAGCGTTAGAAAAATTAAAAAAAAATTGTTAAGGTGTTTAGTGATGAACCTCATTTCTTGTTAAAGTGCATCGTCAATAAGCTAAATTGCCATATAAGGAGTTACCAAAATTGTCAAGCCATTTACGAATTACCATTACATACATTCAAATTGACAGCTCTTGGTGCGGTTCACCACACTGGTGACATCATCGGTTCTTATTTCTTTCCAAACTCATGGTGACTGATTTTTCATTTCCAAAAAATTAATCAGTTTAACATCGACGACATTTGGTTGCAAGAATATGGGCGGGGCAACTTGTCAAACAGCAAAACCAATTTGTTGACAACTTTATTTCATTAGAAGCCAATATTCAGGCCACCATTGATGCCTAGCGCTCACATTTTTTGGAAAACTAGTGGAAAATTTGACTGATCGAATGGAGTTCGCAAAAATCACGTTTAAATCATTTTTGAGGGGGAAATTCAACTAGTTAGTTCGACAAAACGTTGTTTGAAAAATATCTGTAAAACAACGAAATACATGAAACATTGTGATGGTGTTTAAGCGATGTAAATGTTTCGGTTATAGTTCTATCGCCTATCATTTTCAAAGCTCTTTTTTGGATCCTATCCAAAAGACCAAAACTTGTCATAGGAGCACCTGCCCAAATATGCGATTTATATTCAAGTTTTGGGCGAATTAAGGGTTGGTTTGTAAATTACAGCCAGATTAGAAGGTGTAAAAAACTTCTTCCACCGTCTGAGGAATTTTAAGCACTTAGCATTGTTTTTGGCAATATCGAATATGTGATCATTCCATAAGAGGTGGTCTGTAATACACATACCCAGTACTGAAAGTTGTTCAGTTTCCTGGATCCAGGTGCTACTCATGGATAGTGGCATCAGTTGTGGGTTATGCTTTAACGATATGAGACAGCTTTGAGTTTTTGAAGCATTAAACTGTACACAGTTCCATTCCCCATTAGACAATGCTTTCGAGATCGGAATTTAATGAGCTTATCATATGCTGCCGTTGAAGTTTCACATCCAAAGGACAAGGATGTGAATCTAGAAAGGAATATAAAAAGCTGAGGGTATTGTCGTCAGCGAAACAGTTTAATGGATTAGAAATTAGATGTGTTAGACAAGAGATCGTTTATGAATATAAGAAGAGTGTCGGAGACAAAACGGAGCCCTGGGGCACACCAGCGTTTATTTTGTGGGTATCAGATTTGAACGCTTCTAATACTAATTGAATTGAACGGTCCGAAGGATAATTACTAACCCAACGAGGAAGAGATTCATCAATTCCAAATGCACGCATATTCGATAAGAGAGCTTGATACCAAATTCTATCAAATGCTTTTGAAATATCAAGTACAATAATCTTATTTTTTTTAAAAAACGATGCAAAGATTTGTTCCACTGTTCCGTTAGATTAACCATCAAATCAACGGTGGACCTATTGCTACGAAATTTCATGATCGTGGAAAGAAGGGATGTGAGTGCAATTGGACGATAGTTATAGAGGGTGAGGAGGCTTCGCCTATTTTAAGGAACAGGTTGAACAAATGCTGTTTTCCATTTACTCGGAAATAAGATGGAAAAGCTTACGCCAACGTTGAAGAACACCTCTTCAGAACAATAGGGAGGATATTATCCGCATTTGTATGTGCCAAGGTCTTTCAGTACTTTTGCAACTGCACTGCACGTGTGCGAAAGACGATACGTCCCATAAAATCGTTTACGTTCTCAAGAACAGGAGGACTCATGACACTCTCTGGTAGCTTCGAGCTAACAGCAAACATAATTCAAACTTCATTTCAACAATATTTCTGTCTTGTATTATTATTTCTATCAAGCTCTTTAAAAAATACCCAGCATTTACATTAAGTTTTGACATTAACAGTTTAGTAATTGGTTCACTTTGAGAGTTGAAAGTTATCAAATAGTTCTAATTGGAAAGCCCATAGAAGCCAAAAACAAAATTGGCAACACTGATGTTATAAGGTATTATGATTTCTTTATAAAAGTGTGTTCAGTGACGCTGTGCTGGACTGTTCTAGACAGAAAAGTACAGCTTTTTGCTGTTCATTGAGGTTTTTTCTGTGCTGAACTGTTCTACTTTCCTGTTCATTGACAAACCTAGAACAGTTTAGAACAGGATTTTCTGTTCTTGCTTTTGAGTCAGATCAGGTTAGAACAGAATCGTGAGAAATGTCAAAATCGAAGATTTGGCTGTGCTTTGTTTTTTTTTTTCTCGTGATTTAAAAAAGTTAAAATAAAGTTATTTTGCCAATTTGTTTTATTTGTTTAATTAAATAATTATAAAATATAATATAATAACTTTCAATGCAATTTCTTTTACATTTCATCAAAGAAAAGGTAATAACATTCGTCACACTTTCATTCCAATCATCCGAAGAGGAATCCGACGAAAAATCACTATCGGTGTCTGAACCACTAACATTTTCATTTAGTATTATCTTAGCAATCACTTGATTTTCCATTTCAATAATTTTTTAATAATATTTTTCACAGTAAAAACACAAAAAATGAAAAAAAAAATAAGCGAGAAACGAAAAATTCACGCAATTTGCAATTTGTTTTTTTTTTTTGAAAACTGACGTTTAACTGACTGTTCTAACTTGATCTGACGTTTCTCACGAAACTGTGCTGTCCTGTGCTGTTCTGATCTAGACAAAACCTCAGTGAACACAACTTTAATCTGCTCTTGCTCAAGTTCGATGAAATTTTTCGGCGGAAACTGTTTTCAAATAAAACAAATGTTATTAAATGTTCTATTTTATCAAACTGCAATAAACTGAAAAATATATAACACATTTTGAATTATGCCAAATGTCATTGACGTACATACGTACTCAATGTTCAATATAAATATAAGTTTGTAGAAATGACACAGAAATAAAGTAATAAACTTCACTTCACGTCATTTATACACAACATATTTTCTTTTCTTTCTTTTTTAATGAAAACAAAAGCGTGTGTAAATATATAAATTTAAATTGATAATAAATTCGCAAGCAAAATGGGAATTTTGTGTCTGTTTCGATTATTATCATAATTATTATCACTTTTTGTGCCCCTAGTGATAGGCATTTCAATTATCTGTCAATAAAAAGTATTTATGTTTTTTGTTAATTTGATGTAATTTATTGCTTACACTATTAAATAAAAATAAAAAGATAAATAATAAATATATGATTGATGTTTTTATCTTAAGCGTAAATTCGTTTTACTTTTAATTTTGTAATTTTAGTAGAATTTTTAGAATTATTCGAATTCATTAAGCCCTTACATGTTTTCAAATGTTAATTCATTTATCATAAATAACAAATCATCATCATCAGTTGATCATCGTCTTTTTGTTCTTTTAGAAAATCACCTTGTGATCAAATTTTTATGAAAAGAAACTGATTAGCACTGTTTATTATAATTATTTTATAAGAGAAGCTTATACATATGTCAGTTCGTGATAGACTATTAGTTTCTGGATGTGTCATATTTGTCTTACATTATTCTTCTTAAGGCAAGCAAAGATAAAGGTTGACATACGCGAATTATTGTCAAAAAATCTTCAAGATAAGACAAACAAAAACAAAAACTCACATCATCGGATTTCCTTTAAAGATAAGAAATTTGTATAAGATATTTATTTTATTTAATCAAAAACGAAGACAGCTGTTTCGCACATCAACATCGCGTTTATTTTTATTATTTCAAAAAGAGTTTCAGTTCGAAATTTGAATTGGTAAGAACCAGCTGGTGGAAGAAAGATATTCCGTAAACCTTAATCGGTAGTAAAACAAGTGAGTGTGATATTTTTATAATATTTAGATACATAATTGAAAGGGGCTTGTCTATCTATTACCACGTATCAAGTTTATTGCGATTTTATTTTTGTTTTTATTTGTTCTTTATGCGTGATAGTAAATAATTCAGATAAAAAAAGTTAAAACAGTGATGCTTAAAAAAGTGTTATGAAAATGGTTTCTAAATTCATTCGTGATCATTCAAGGCCAATGATAAAAAAGTTTGCAAGCACTTGCTTAAACGTGAAGTTAAAAGTGGGTTGAGGTCGAAATACTGTAAATGGATCATAGTACTGTATTCATGATACTGTAAATAGGCTAAAAAGATTATTCTTTTTTAGCCAATTTACAGCACCTTAGAGTAGAACATTTTTGAACAGACATTTCTTGTGTGAGAATAATTGTTCATACTTTAGTACAACAAATTAATATATTTAACTTAAAAATGACATCAATCATAAGTCTTTCAATGGAAATTGTCGGTTGTTCTAAATTTGAATAAATAATAAAACATAAATAAAGTTTTAAAGAAAGCTGCATATATGAACAAAACAATGCCAATATACATGTTTAATGCATAATGCGATTAGAAATAAAGTGCACGACTGGATCACACGAACTTGCTTCTATATCCAAAGAATCTTTACAAATAGAACTTATATTTTAAAATTTAAAAATTAAAAAAATCCAATAAAATGAGTTTGTCCTCGAAAATTAAAATGCCATAAAAAAACTTAGATTTATTATTTTTTTTTTTTTCGAAAATCGTTAGAGCATTTTTGTTTTTTTTTTTTTTTTAAATTCATTTTTAATATATAAAATTTTTCAGTACCATAGTTAAAAAAAAATATTTTTAGTATACAGTTTCTTAGAGCATGCATTTAATTTTCGATACAAAATATTGATCTGTTTTTGAGATATCGAATTTAAAAAAAAATAATATTAAGTTATATTAACTTCGAATAGGAAGTTGTTGTAATCGGTCCGATTTGTGGAATTAAAAATGTTGACACCTCGAGTATATTTTACGAACGAAAAATGATTTAATGCAACGAAAAATAACGTTTTTGAGATTTGGTAAAATTTTGAGAAAAATCGAATTGACAGTTTTCTTACAAAAAAATGAAAACATTAAAAACATAATAATAATAATAATAATAATAATAATAATAATAATAATAATAATAATAATAATAATAATAATAATAATAATAATAATAATAATAATAATAATAATAATAATAAATTTATTTTCGACTCAAATATGTATATTTTCAAAAATTAAAAATATTTATTTCAAACTAATTTCATCTTATAGAAAATATTGTCGTCGACATTCAGTCGATATTTTTTTTAAAATATAGTCAGTTTTTTCATCAAATATAAAATCTACAAAAATTGGTAAAAACTAATGTTCGATTTTCGATATCTCTTAAATTAATAAAGGATTTGATTTCGAAGTGATTTCATTCTGTATTTGTTTATATAAGAAATAAAAATGTTTAAGAAATTTTGTTGAAGTTTTCAAAAATTGCAACCTGCAAAAACAACACAAAACTGATATGGAATGGTTTTCGACTCAGGTATTAGGAGAACAAAGAATGAAATATGAATATATTTTGTTAAAGTTTTTAGCAAGACAAATCGACAGACGGGATGGGAAGTTATCAGTGTGGGTCGCATCCCAGCCCTTTTTTTAAATCTAAAAAGTAAAATTTGATATTTTCGATCATCAAATATTATTAAGAAAGTAAAATAAAAAAAAAAACAGTTTTTTGGGGGGTACCCTTCTAAAATAATAACACATTTTAAAGAAAATTTAATAAAAGTCTATTGGTTCGTTTCTTAGAAAATTCGAGTTTTCGGCTTTTGACCACAAAAATTGTATGGAGACTACTGCTATTTTTAGTTTTAAACAAAATGAAAAAAAAACGCCTAACGCGAATTGGCTTAAAACCTTAGTTTCCAGGTTTAAACTCAATCTACCCTGTGGTTTGTGCTTTAAGGGCAAAAAGAGACATACAGACGGACGGAATTGGGGAACCAAATTTTTTTGATTTTTTCATGTTTGATTAGAATCCCGAGTTCAAAATTTTTTACAAATGCAAAACTTGCCACAAAGTTCCTATAAGTCGCAAGTAAGAAGGGATTTTCAGGTGAGGTTAAGTATTTTTTCATATTTCACTTTGATAAAAAGTATACACAATCTATAGTGTTCCGAAATTCAAAATTTAAATAATACAGAGAAAACTACCATCGTCAATAACCAATATTTGTTTCTAAATTCACATTTCAAATCTTATTAATGTTAATCGTATTAATCGTAAACAATTTGCTAATAAAGAGTGATTTAATTCGATGTTGACACTATTTTTGTGATACGTTTGGTTAACCAAGAGTGAATATTTTATTTTCGTTATATTAAATGCACTTCAAGGGCTTAAGTTTGAGTAATGTGTTTATAAAAAAAAAAAACAAAGTTGAGATTTTGAATGGTCACTTTTTTGTTCTTATTTCGATATTTAAATCTTTCGTTAAACATTTGCTTATAGTACAACAATCTTACCAATATTGCATTGAACTTTTTTAGCTTATAATTTTTCTAATACCTTCCATTAAACTATCAATTATTTACACATTTTTGTTTATTCATGTTTTACTTATCATTTATAACTAGAATAAGCAACAATTTACGACTATGATCAGGCATTTTATTTGGAGTAAATAAATTTATGATATTTGACAGTTTGCGTTTCATTATAAGTTATGCTGTACCTATATAACTTCCTGATTGATTTTGAACAACTCAAAGTTGAATCTTATAGATAAAAGCTTTGCGGTTGATGTGGTTTTCGTATTTGTTTCAGATAGTTTTAACTTTTAGTGGTGTATTATTTAAAGTATTAAATTGATATATTCCAGAAAAAGTCATGTACTTTTCAAAATAAAAGAACTCATCTAATTTAGAAATTATATCCTTATATAAAAAAGTATCTTTATTTTATCTTTGAAAATGAATATATGTATGTATATGAATGCAATATATTATATTGAATTTTAATCTGTTTGTATGTTTTGCATTTAAAATTTTAGCAAATTAAAATTACACACACTCCTTTTTTTGGCAATAAATTTTACTGTTAATGTTTTCATTCATATGTTAGCGCGTTAATAAATTAAAAAATAAAAATTAAAAGAAAATAATCACAACGTAATTTCATGGCTGTAATGCAATAGCGCATTTTACAACAGATCTTCTCAGTTGTAATAAATCAGATACTTTTTTAATATTTATTGAACTTTCCTTAACAATATGCATACCTATATTTACAGTCGATTCCCTCTACGTTGAACTTTCACGGGAGTTCTACTTAAAAAGAGAGTTTTTAAAGAAATCGAGTTTTCGATTACATTATTTTCTGGCATTTCGCTGTTTATTTTCTCGGCTTCTTCATCAGCCTCACTGTCGTCGTCGTTAGCATCATCAGTAATGGCTGAATCACATACACGCTTCAGCTTCGGCTTCGCCTGACGTTTACGAGTTCAGCCATAGGAATTCAATGCATGCTATCACAATGGAGCTTCGACCTCACGTTTTGTTTGGCAATCGTAAGGAAAAGAACGTAATGTAACGTAATGTAACGTAATGTGACTCTAAACGGAAGCTCTAGTTCAATTTTTTGAACATTTGCTTCGTCTGACAGCTCAACAGATGTAAAAAAATGTAAACAAACAAAATATTTGCTCTTTGGAGGGATGAAATAATAGAAATGTCATTCAAAGCAACCTCGAAGCATGCCCAACGTAACGCAGACGAAGCGGAAGCTGAAGCGTGTGTGTGATTCAGCCATAATAGCGTCATAGTCTTCAACATAACCCCTCCAATTAATATTGTAATCAGTTTCTGTTAGTCGGTTCCAGATCCTCTCGATTTCATTGGTGGAGTCGGCGCTGGTTTCACATATCAGTTGGTTAAGTGGAATATCATCATCATCTTTCGAAGTCTCGTCCTTGACAATTTTCAACTGTCAAATCATCTTGTAACCACGCCGTTAAAACTTGGTGTACTCTTTTTTGGTTTCCCAAACACTTAGAATCTTGGTTAGTATTCGGCGGCGTTTATAATGAACTTATAAATTTTGTATAATGCCCATGTCCATCGCTGAACCTATTGACGTCATGTTGGGGGGAAATAGGAATACTCAAGTTTTATACCTAAACTTTCATTTATTTTGGGTGGGCAGGACAGTTATCTATTAAGAATAATACCTTGCGTCAAGTTGAACCCTACAACGACACGTCATTTTACTCCTTCTTTACTGTGTTTGCCTCCATCACATTTTTCTCCTTTCAAAGCCAAGTTAATTGTCGACAAATATTGTAAGAAAAATCCGGATTCATCGACATTAAAAATGTCGTCCGGTTTAAATCCTCGGACTACTTCTGAAATCTGTTGTTTCCAACCATCACTTGACTGGAAATTAGAAAATCCTAAGCTATTTTTTAAGATTGGAAGTCTTACAGGTAAACTATTACCATGCACACATTCGAACCATTAGAAAACAACTTTGTCAAGACTTTTATACTCACAAGGTGACGACCACTAATATAAGCACAATCTTGCCGAGTCCTTAATTTTTCTCTTTCAGCCCATATCTAAGAAAGAGTACTTTTGGAAACCCCAAAATCCTTAGCAATTTTCTTTTTTGTAAACTCACTTCCCAATTTATTCAATTTAACCAATCTTAGTGGCAAGATCTAATGTATTAAATTTTCTTTTGGATATAATTTATCCGAAAGTTAGCATTAAATTGTAAAAAAATAAGAATATTATTCACATGATAAATGCATTACCTACCAAACTTATAATGAAGTTCTTTTAAATTTAACTTTTGTAAAATCAAAAATTCAAATATTTTTTGTTAAAAAAAATCCACTTAGAGGGATTGAAAATAGTCCAAAAATTTAAAGAATTTGTTTGAGTAAGAGTGAATTCCGACGTAGAGAGAGTCCGACTTAGAGGGAATCGACTGTATTTTCGTAACTGCATACACATTTGTAGATAGTAATAAAAGATAACGAATTCTCATTTAACTGTGATTGGAGTGAATAATAAATTTTAAGTAAACAATTTGTACAATTTAACAGAATATTTATGACATACATAGAATTTTGTAACAGATTGATAACAAGGAAACAGCTGAACAATTTTTTAAAAGAACCTTAATAATATTACACCTTAAATTGTATTCTTTATTTGTATAGTAGGACACACACTGACCTTTAAAACTGCATTTTTTGCAATAATTAAAATTTTCAATTAAAGATTTTCAAAAAATAATTGAAGTTGAAACTTATTTTTGTCAAGATATTCAAGACCTTATGATATTTTTGGAATGATTTTAGAAATTTAATAATTTTTTTCTAAAAATTCCTTAAAATATTAACAACGATATTTTGATAAAATGAAATAAATTTTAATATTTTCATTTACTCTCAAGACATTTGACCAAGAATGTTTTTCATTCGTTGTTGTATACTATTATTTTGATTTATACAAAATCTGAAATCGATTACTTTATTGGTTCGTGAGATATTTGAAGTACATTAAATTTATCACTTTTGATAAAATGCTACACAACTGGATTTTTATAAAAGTCCTTCAGATCTACCGATTTCGATTTATTCCCACCGTAGAACCTTTAAACATTTTGGTAACAACTTAACCACTTGGAAAAAACTACCAATAAACCGACTTCAGTTTTTTACCATTCTTTGAACTCCCTTTTTAGTAAAATTTTTCACTTTTCTCAATCATTTATTCCTCATTATTTCCTACTAAATTTAACAGAGTATACCATTGTAAACCAAAGCTCTTGAAGAGGCTTTTTTTCACAAGAAGACAATCCACAAGTAGCCAATTAACCCCATCTCACACTACAAATATTTGGCAAAATCTTGAAGCATTCTCATTTTAATTGATCAAACTTTGATAATGCGATTTATATTCTTTTTCTCGTTCTTTAAAGAATTCTTTAGATTTTTAGTGTATCAATTATTTACCCGAAAACAATAACAAACAAAGTTGTTATTGTGTTTTTTATTATTGGACATACCGCGTTCTGAGCTAGACTCACGAAAAACGTAAACCCAGGCCAAACATTTACTCCACCATAATAATCACATATAGCCATCATATTAATTGCCCTGACTTTGAACTTCTTCACGACGACGACGCGACGTTTATTTTATTTGAATTAAACGTGACACAATATTCAATACTTTGTTTTTAAAAAGAATATTAAACTGTAGGTATGCAGAGACATTTGTTTATGTACATCAAGTAAAGCTTAATCATTTGGGTCAAGGATGATTACTTTTATAGAATCTTAATGACACAATTCGAGCAACAGAAATTATTTTTTTTAATAAAACTTATATAGTTGTTTTTGTACATAGCGTTTAAATCATTGGGGTCCCAAGATAAAAAAAAACATGATTTCAAGCTTTTAATTTTTACTCAACACGAAAACAATTAAATAATATTATTACAAGAAAAACATTTTCCAAGCCACACCTTCCGGCACCTATAAGAATTTTGTTTAAAAAGGAAATCTTAAATACATTTGCATAATAATTGCTCAGAAATAAAAAGTGTTCGTAGACAATTTGCAGAGGAACAGATTTCATTTGAATAAATATTTTGTAGGAGAGTATGGAGTAAAGCAGCATGGAATTTAAAAAATGCTAGTTTTCCACAAGGCTCTGTTTTCTCTCCGACTCACTTCCAATCCATCCAAATGTTTCTTTTATGAATGTATATTCAGCTTTTCATATTTGTTTTTTTTTTATTCACATCCTTCTCCTTAAAATTAGGAACTTGAATGTCATTTTGTGATGAGATCATTAAATTCAGATCGACCAATGTCCCCAATAGTATCGGTGTAGAACTTAATACTTCAAAAAGTAAATTCTATCTTCTCAAGTCAAAGTGTAACCCACCTCCAAGGATGATAATAATAGGAACTCTCAGAAGACTCAATAAATTGTTTACAACTTCTAATCTGGCTGTGAATCTCAAAGCTTTTATTCTTCCAAACCTTCAGTACAATTCCTAATATTGGGCAGGTGCCCTTATAACAAACTTAAGTCATTTGGAAAGAATGGAAAACAGGTGTCCTGAAAATGCAAAGCACGATGGAAATATATACGTTGCTTTTAATTGTTTTATCGTTCTATTGAAATATCCAGCTGCATTCCACAAGTCTTACAATTCTGCTGTAATACTTAAATCTCTCAATGGAACGTTCTGTCAGTTATACACATTTTTTCTTCAACTGCACATCAAGAATGTAGAAAGCTGTACCCTCTTCCATCCCATTTTGATATTTAAAACTTTAAGACCAATGTCTTCTTAATGGCTTCCCTACTTTTCTAACACTGACACTGTTTTAAAACATTAAGGGTAGTTCGTGTAAAAGTAAATTTTAAATCAAAAATGGGAACTTTTTGTAATTGGAATAGTTCGTCGAATTGAAAATTGTATTATTTCTCGAAATTTCGAATTTTCTGTTAAAGTTAGCAACTTGACTCCAGTTTCTCCTACAGTTCTGTCTACCCCTAACCATAATCAACTACGATATTAATTTATTTGATTTAATTTTTAATATTAAACCTTTTATTTATGTCTTAATGAACGCATGCACATAATTCTATAAATATAATAATATAAACTCTAATCCAACAGCAATGAAAGCATAAAACAAAAATTATCAGAACAACAAAAAAGTGGCAAAGATAAGTGGTAAAGTTAGTTTAATTCGATTGATATAGAAGAAAATACTTGTAGCACAACAAAGTGCTACATAGAGGTTCTTTGTTTAAATATTTTGTTTTGTATTTAGAACGTATTTTATTATTATAAATATTTAAATATCTAATCAATCGCCTTAAACAAACCTGTATTTAAGCTTTGTTTAAAATTTTGACAAGCTTGATGTAGTATAATGGCACCCCCGTTACACACTTAGGTAGGGTATTTTGAAAAAAAGTAATTATACTTATAAATATAAGTACCTCCAAGTGGTTAATGACTTTTTTTTTAGGAATATAAATTCAATTAAATTAAGCTACACCTAATTATGCATGGTAATTTAACAAACGTATAAATATAAACGAGAAGGTATTGCTATTGATTGATGTACATTAACACTTGTCTATTAAACATTTTTTTAAAAACATCCGGTGTCATAAATAAACTTCAAGATAAATTAAACTTAAAAACTATATACTTACATACATACATATAATCATACAAATTTCATAAGATTTTTGCATAACCTGTGCCTAGGCAAAATAATTAACTGGTCCCAAAAATAGAACTTCCTATGTAAAAGACATTTCTAAGCTTTTTAATTCCTTAATTTTTGTTCTTTGACTTAACTAGTTTTAAGACCATCATCTATTTTGGAAGTTAATTCAACCGATGAACCTAAACCTCTAACTCTAGTTTCAGATTTGGGTTCAGAAATTATTAGTGTCCGACCGAAGGTCGATTTTCAGCCGAAGCCTCGCCCTAGTACGATTATAAATTAAATAAATTAGGTGGCGCAACAGTCCGTAGAGAACCAGGGCCTAGTGACTTACAACTCTCAACCATTCCTGTGTGCGAGTAATGTTGTCAGGGATGGAGGGGACCTACAATTTATATGCCGAATCCGAACGGCTAATTTGAGAATGCACTTTTTCATGACAAGAATTACTCTTGGAGAATTTGTCAATTCCTCGCAAGAGGCAGTACCCGTGAAAACTCTTTTTTTTTAATTAAGGTGGCACAGGCAGGGATTGAACCCAAGACCTCTCGCATGACAGTCCAACGCACTAACCATCATGCCACGGGCACTACGATATAATAAACAGGTTCTTCGGCTTCGGCCAAAACTTCGGCCTAAAATGGCCGAAGCCGAAGGTTTGGCCGAATGTTGTTTTTTGGCCTAATTTCGGCCGAGCCGAAGCTTCGGTCGGACACTAGAAACTATAATTCCGATCAACGTGGTCAGTTTGTTCCTACACCTTTAGAATCAGTTCGGCCGAGCCGAAGCTTCGGCCGGACACTAGAAACTATAATTCCGATCAACGTGGTCAGTTTGTTCCTACACATTTAGAATCAATACCTAAATCTATATTTATTTCTCTGTTATTACCAAAAATTGTAACTGATGTTCAATCAAACTTTATTTGCAATAGCAACTGGCCCCCTAACACTTTGGTAAAAGAATTTACTTTGTCGGTTCTCCTTCTACTACCAAAATGTAAGAGGGCTCCGTAGCAAAACAAGTAAGATTTTTAATAATTCTCAGACTTTCACTGAAACATGTTTGAACGCCACTATCTTTAACATTGAACTTTTTGATCAAGAGTTCTTAATTTTCAGGAAAGATCGTCACGTGAATAAAGCAAATTCAGTAGGTGGTGGAGTTTTAATAGCTATTGTGCCTGGATACACGAGCGCAAAAAAGAATTAATTCACGAAAGAGAACGGATGATTTTTAGAAAGAAGGAAAGGGATGGAAAAAAATGCCAAGTTTTGTCTTTTTCCTCATTTTCCGATATGAGTTTTGCGTTAAAAATCATGTTTCTTTCTCAAAACGTTCTCCTTTTGTCAGACATTTTCATTTCTATTTGCTGGCGAAGTACAATGTATGCAACAAATTTCCTTTTGTTTTGCTCGTGCTGTACCTGCATCTGAGTATCCAACGAAGTTTATTGTGTTTTAATTTCCGACTGTAGTACCCGTGGCATGATGGTTAGTGCGTTGGACTGTCATGCGAGAGGTCTTGGGTCCAATCCCTGCCTGTGCCACCTTAATTAAAAAAAAAAGAGTTTTCACGGGTACTGCCTCTTGCGAGGAATTGACAAATTCTCCAAGAGTAATTCTTGTCATGAAAAAGTGCTTTCTCAAATTAGCCGTTCGGATTCGGCATATAAATTGTAGGTCCCCTCCATCCCTGACAACATTACTCGCACACAGGAATGGTTGAGAGTTGTAAGTCACTAGGCCCTGGTTCTCTACGGACTGTTGCGCCACCTAATTTATTTTATTTAATAATTTCCGACTGTTCCTCTTTCCAGGCGCATTAGAAATAATTGTTGTACGACTTCCATAACATTCCCTTTTAACCTGACTATTGAAATTATTTGCGTTAAAATATCGCTGGCGTCAAAAGATGTATTTGTTTTAAATGTCTACATTCCTCCAAAAAGTCTAGCTTCAGCTTTTGATCATATCATAGACATCACTGGTTTGGATAGCAATATTCTTCTTTAAAGTGACCATACATTAATTGGGTCACATCAGAAGACGAGTCTTACTTAGAACATCAGTGAGTTTGCCTCAGTAGGAGCTTCTATTATAAGACCATATTATCTCCACGGACTTACCAGCAAGTTAGCAACATTAAAAATTCTTTAAATCGACAACTCGATTAAGTTTTTTCATCTGACTCTATGAGAACAATTCCCCACTTGACGTTTTTCTTGACTTGGAAGGTGGAAGGCAACTTTCTAAATATCTATCTACTTGTGATATTGAGAATATACCAATTTTAAATGAAGTTGACGTTGCAGTTTCATATTTTTACAATGCATTGAAATCCTGCATAAAACATATCGTTTCTCTTAAAATATCCAAATATTCTAGCTTTTGTCATCCATGGTATATGAAAGAGCTTAAAATGCTTCGAAACAAAAGAAACAAACCTTTATCGTATCTTTAACCTCAGGTAAATTTACAAACATGTGGAAGAAGGCATTTATTACAGCAGTCTTTAAAAAGTGTAACTCTTCTGACATTAGTAATCTCTAAACTGTCCTGTATTCACAAACTTTTTAAACAAGTTTGTGATAGAATAAATTTAAAATTATTAACTTAAGGTGGCGCTACAGTCCTATGTGAACTAGGGCCTCACCCAACAAACTTCTCCATCTAGCTCGGTCCCTAGTTGGGTGAGGGCCCTTTCCACTTGTGCGCGCCACCTGATCTGCGGTCTTCCTCTACTGCGCTGTCTTGTGGGTGTAGATTCGAAGACTTTCCGGGTCGAAACATTGGTTTTCATGCCCTCTACGTGACCCAGCCATCTCAGTCGTTGGACTAATACCCTTCTGGCTAGGGCTACGTCGCTGTACAGCTCGTCGTTCCATCTTCTCCTCCACCCCCCTTCTATGCATACAGGACCGTAGATCACGCCAAGAACTTTTCTTTCGAAACTACCCAAGGTGCTTTCATCCGCTTTTATCTGCAAGAATATTATATGTTATGTAACAGCATTGTTTTTTGCGAAAAAAATTCGACAATTACTTATCTATGTACTTCCATTTTTTCATAGTTGCTCAAATACCCTAGATCTCGGTCAGAAGCTCGACTGTATTTACACTGATTATTCTAAAGCTTTTTCCAAAATTACATTACATAACAGCTTAAGGCAATGGGTCTTATCAAGTTAAATTCAGAAGTTCTTTTTCTAACTCTTTCATTGCCAAATCAGAAGTTCCTAAGGGTAGTCATTTAGGACCTCTACTCTTTATCTTAGGTATCAATGTTGTACCCCTTTCTGTACGATACAGTAACATTTTAATCTATGCGGATGATATGAAAATCTTTAAAAGCATAGCATCTATAAACGATCGAACGAACAGAATGGGCTATACCTTAACCCAATTATATGTCAGACAATGACTTTTTCTACAAAACGTACTTCTAGTTTGATTGATTATAAAATATCGCAGTAATCTATACATAGCTTTCATAGCTTCAAAGATCTTGGACTTTTTTTTTAAATTCTAATCTCGATTTCACGGATCATATTAATTCGATCGTTAGTAAATCCAACTATATGTTAGGATTTGTGAAACATTAGTCTAAAGAATTTCAGGGTCCCTATGTTACTCTCGATCTTTATAAAACTGGTCCGCCCCTTTGGTACGCATCCCATTTATGGACTCCTTTTTACGAGCTCCACAAAAATAGGATATAATCTGTTTAACGCGACGTCATACGTTTCTCCTTAAGAGTGCTACCATGGTCTGATCCTTATAACCTCCCTTCCCTTATGAACATCAGCTAAAGCTTCTTCAAATGCAGCCTCTGTTGCAAAGAAGGGTTAATAATGATATTGTCTGTATTCATCAACTTTTAACTACGAGTACAAAAAAAGTCAATGACTTTACAATTTAAACGTAATTTAAGATATTTAAATTTAGATATTTATCAAAACTTCTTGAGTAATGATTTAATTCAGAAAAATGTGGATTTAACTGGCTTCCTACATTAGTTTGCTTTTAAAAAGTTGTTTTATTTTTGTTTCAATATCTGATCAAGTTTTAAAGACAATATAATTTTGTGAATATATCTCAGCAAAGTCCAGTGGTCGTAAAAATAAAATTCTTGTTATTTGAATTGAAGATTTATTGTTTCCTGCTAATTGATTAAGAATCAAATTACTTTACACAATAAAGTTTCCAATAACAATTATTTACAAAACTCATACATAACGTATGATATAAAAATATTGTTTGACTATGTATTATAAGGAATTCATAAAAACTCTTAATCATGTCTTGTTTAAAAATAAAAAAAATATTATACTGTTTTATTTGAAGAAGCAAAAACATTTATTATAAACAAAATTATATTATTATTGCAAGTTTAACCTTGTATTTTTAATATTAACTCTTGTTTTTCTCTTCTCTTTAATTACAGATAACCCTCAGTCATCATGGAAGTGTAAGACTAAAATTTTAATTTTGTTTATACAAACATTTTATTTTTGTTTCTGATTTTATATTTTTTTTTTATAAATACAGGACGATAAGGGCAGAATCGGCAGATCCTGTTGACTCAAAACTAACTTGCGGTGAAAAGACATCAAATTTCTTTGGAAATCATTGGAAGGGACTTATAGTATTTTTTACTCCCTTACTATGTCTTCCAATAATGGTTCCCAACTATACACCTGTAAGTAAAAACTTATTAAATATTATATAATAATAATTCTATACAAAAATGCAATTCAAATAATTTGTTTAATAATGTGATGAAGCTTAAAAGTATAGGTTACGTCAAGACTACTACTGCTTATTTGTTACGAGACAATTTCCTTAATGTTCAAAGAATTAACAATAAAACTAAAACGAGTGTTTGTTTTGCAGATGTTTTTTAGATTTTAAATCTTTTGTTTAATAGAACAAATGTTTCAATATTATTATGTGTGCATATTCAATGGAAAAATGCCTGTAAATTGAAAAGTTTGCATACTAGTCACGTTTAACCAATAAAACGTAGATACTTATTTCTGTTCTACTGATGAATAAATTTAAAATAAAAATTAAAAGTGAAGTTTACGTAATCGTAAAATTATTATTTTTTTAACAAAACAATCAGATATTAGTTCAGCCTTCTGTGAAATGACTTTTTAGAAATATGGTAGCATTCCTGAATGTAAGGCATACAATTGTTCAAAATCAAAATTTTGTATTTAGAAAATATACATAATTGGAAAATTTTAGAAGTTATTGTAATTGGTCGAATTTTTCGAAACCAAATCTTACTTACTTACTGAAGGTGATCCGGGCGGACTTGTGCCTCAACCAACATGCGTCTGAAGTTAGCTAAGCTAGCTGTCTATAAGTCGTGGTCTTCCTCTACTGCGCCGCCGTCCCTCGCGATTGGATTGTAAAACCTTCCAAACTGTAGCTGGACAAACTAGGCTGAGATTCCACTCATCGGGCATGCCTTCTTCAGAAAATATTTTTTAGATGAGTTGGTGCACACTCCCTACCAAGTCATCGCCTGCTGCTTTGAATAATTCGACAGCGATGCTGTCAGCTCTAGCTGCTTTGTAGGACTTAAGTTTCGATACACTTTGTCAAGGTCGGATAGGCGAAATTGTTGTTCTGCATTGCCTAGGTTGAATTTTGCTATCTCCCTTACAAGTGAATAAGATTCGTCATCGCCGTTATATAATTTGGAGAAGTGATCTTTAAATATTTATAGCATAGATCAGACAGCCAGCAAAATAATATAATAAATTGAAAATAATTGTGGAATGCCCAATTTTGAAAATCTACGAAAAATTGACAAACCTGTGCTTGCTCAACACTTAAGTTCTTAGTTGTTCTTGAGCACGGTTTTGAATCTTCACATAACTTACATACTGTTCAAAAAAACTCAGATTTGTCAAACTTTTGTTTGCTAAGTAGGTGTTTAAAGATGACTTAAAGGTGACCGTAAAATATCCACCGTTTTTGTAGTAATTTTTAATAATTTCAAAAATTTCTTGAACCGAAGATAATAGTTTCAAAATTGATAACTGCCCAAACAATGGGCTATTTAAAAAGAAACGTCTTATTGGAAAACCCTTTATAGTATGAAAAAATAGTAAACATTTAAAAAATTTAAATGCAAACATTTTGTTCTGAGGTAGGTAAACGCGTTTTAATGAACAAACAATTACTAACATATGTTTCACAAAAATATTTGAAAACATGATAACATTCTGAAGTGGCCTGGCAGATCTTCTGAAATTCAATATTTGTGACACATTAAAATGTTGAGAAAATATTTGTTTTTGATAAAACGGCTCACAGAATAAATACACACAACTGCTCATATTTAAACAGATTCTAATATTTTGTAAATAAATATTAATGTAGAAGGTTTTTCTCAAAATAAAAACACTATATTAATTAATGGTTTTCTTATAAATGTTTACTTTTGAAGTGCTTAGTGCTTTTTTAATTTTTTTCCCAATCTCCAAATAAAACATTAATTCAGACAAATAAACAAGAACACATTTTTGCTTTATTTGATTAATGAATTAGTACGAACTGATATTTTAATGATTATTGAGAATTGAAAATCTTACTTACTTACTTAAGGTGGAGCTACAGTCCAGGCCCTCACCCAACAAACTTCTCCATCTAGCTTGGTTCCTAGCGTGGATTCAAAGACTTTCCGGGCCGGAGCATTGGTTTCCATGAGCTCTACGTGACCTAGACATCTCAGTCTTTTCACTTTTACCCTTTTGGCTAAGTCTACGTCGCGTCGCTGTACGGTACAGCTCGTATTTCCATCTTCTCCTCCACTCACCTTCTATGTATACGGGAACCGTAGATAACGCGAAGAACTTTCGAAACGACCCAAGGGGCTTTCATCAGCTTTTGTCATAGTGCATGCTTCTGCACCATATAGCACGACGGGGATGATGTGGGTCTTATATAGGGACACTTTGGACGCTCGAGAGAGGTCTCTACTTCTTATTTGCATTGTTAGCCCAAAGAAACAAGAGTAATTCTTTGTTTGATCTCAGCGCTGGTGTTGTTTTCTGTGGTTATAGCGGAGCCTTGGAAAACAAAGTCCTTAACTACATCGGTGTTATAAGTCTTTTCTTGATGACATATTTGATCGACTGTGGGCTTTCCTGGTCTAAAACCACACGGATAAGGAACTATCAGGTTGTTGACGATGGGCTTTAGACGTTCACATATTACGGCAGAGAAGATTTTGTAAGATAATGTTAAGCATAGACACACCATATATATATACATATATGGTGTGTCTATGATGTTAAGTAGACTGATTGCTCTATAGTTGGTGCAGTTTAGAGGGTCTCCTTTTTTCAGTATCAGGCGAACAATACTGAGGTTCGTCGTCACCGTTATACAGTGTGCAGCATATTCTTAGCATTGACTGCGGTTCCACTATGATATTTTTTTAAGTTCGTCTTTGTAGCCTTTGGTTTGAGGCTCATATGCTTGTGAATTTCGTTTCTTCTGTTAATAAAACTTTCGAACTTCATTTCTGATTTAAAACGTCTCAACATCTTCGACCGCACGCTTCTCATTCTCTCTCTTGTTTGGCTGCATTTGCTGCCGACAATCCTCGTCAAACCAGTTGTTGGTGGCTACTTGAAACCCAGCACTTCGGCAATCTCTTGCGATTGTAGCCGTTCGACGTTGAATCTTCTCCCAGCATCTTCCTGTTTTGCCTTGGAAATGGAAACCCGAAGTGCTACCTTGGCTACAATGAAGTAGTGATCCAAGTCGATGTTAGCTCCTCCAAAAGTTCGGACATCCATGATGATGAAAGCGTGTCTATGGTCAAACGTAATATGTTCAATCTGGTTGACGGTAGATTGATCTAGAGAAGTTCCTTTGTGGTTGTTGTGTTGAGGTGTGGAAAACGCGCACTGGCTATTATGACGTTTCGCCCCGGTGAGCTTGAATCCGTTTTCGAAAATTTTGTCGTGCAGGCTGTTTTTCCCGATTATTTCACCAAAGATATCTCCTCTTACTAGCTTGGCATTAAAATCGCTCACGACAGATTTAATATCGTAGCTAGGACACTGCTCATATGTTTTGTCGAAGAGCTAGAAGAACCTATCCTTGGTGTTGTCATCCTTCTCTTCTGTGGGGGCGTGTGCGCATATTAGCCTAATGTTGTCGAATTCAGCCTCGATGCGGATGGTCAGGAAGCGCTCGTTGATGTTACTATAGTTCAGGCCTTGGAACTTAAGTCTGGCTCCAATGACAAAGCCACATCCAAATAAGAGTTGTTGGATTTCTCGGTAGCAGTCATGCTTTTTTTTTTATCCTCTTTTTGCCTGGTCCGTGCCATCGCATTTCCTGGATGGCGGTGAAATCTGCTTTATAGCAGTCTAGGGCCTTCGCTAATTCTTCAGCTACACGTGGTTTATTAAGGGGCCTAACATTCCACATGCATATCCTAAGTACGTTATCCTAAAATCATCTGCGTTGGTTGTCAACAGTAAATCCGTCCGTATCCGAGGCTTTTTGGTGCTTTGCAACTGGTTTTTCTTTACGTGGTCAGAAAATCACTTTGACGCACGACCTTCAACCTGAAGGACCAGGTCCTTGATCTGAATCCAAGTAAAACCACTCCTTACGCTCCTTGGCTCTGAATGTGGCGTATTAGCTGTTTACTAAGTAGTTCTACCTTACTGGAACTACGAGTATATCAGAGATGGGTTTTTGAGAAAAAACCTTGTGTCCTTTTGAATTCACATGTCTACCAAAATCGATTTCAAGTTTTCAAATTTTGGTCCTTATGGGAAATTTACTCACAATTTATGGTCGAGAAAGATAACGGAATATTGTTATTTAGAATAAAAAACAACAATAACAACTGTGTAGGTACATATGTCTGTTAAAGTGTTGCATTCAAGGCCAAATCACGTTCGCTGCAGAAAATGTATTTTGAAGGTTTGTTTTTCTTTTTTAAATTTCGTTCTCATTCATAAAACGAAAATGATTTTGGTGCCTTTCGGTGCATTCGACATGATGATGATTTGTGAGTTTCGGTGAATTTTTCTTCAATTTCGTTATTAGTTTGGTATGGGTTGGGATAGGTTTATTTTTAAATTTCTTTTTTTTCTGAAAATAGGGATAGTGGACGAATCATACTTTACTACAAAGCATACATTGCAAATGTACATAGGTACATAAGCATAGGTAGGTATATTGTTTAGGCTAATGTTAGATACGTAGGTAATTAGTAATTAGTAATTACATATACCTATGTAGGTAGGAATTCATATGCACAAATGGAGGTTAGTAGGAACATATGTATGGAGGTACATATCCATATATACATACATAATACATATATGTATAACATAAGTTGGGGGCGTACCTATTACATTTTTCAATTATTTTAGTAGTAGGTATTTTAGGCAGATTTCTTTGCTTTAAAAAATACTGTCGAGTGAAGAAAAAAAGATATACCTAATCAAAGTGGAGTAAAAAAGGATTCTTAGCCTTTTTGGGTAGTGCCCGTGGCATGATGGTTAGTGCGTTGGACTGTCATGCGAGAGGTCTTGGGTTCAATCCCTGCCTGTGCCACCTTAATTAAAAAAAAAAAAAAAAAAAAAAAGAGTTTTCACGGGTACTGCCTCTTGCGAGGAATTGACAAATTCTCCAAGAGTAATTCTTGTCATGAAAAAGTGCATTCTCAAATTAGCCGTTCGGATTCGGCATATAAATTGTAGGTCCCCTCCATCCCTGACAACATTACTCGCACACAGGAATGGTTGAGATTTGTAAGTCACTAGGCCCTGGTTCTCTACGGACTGTTGCGCCACCTAATTTATTTATTTAGCCTTTTTGGATCATGTTAACATTCACCAGTGCACTGTGCGTACACAAATAACATAGGTACAATTTTTTCTCGCATTGTTGAATTTTTGTATAGGTATACATTTTTTAGTAGGTAGGTAGTATATGGCTTTAAGAATTATTTTTATACTTTGTTTTTGCTTTTACGTATTTTTTTGAGATATTGTTTTGCTATAGGTTGCCGGTTGCATGGAAGTAGTTTTCACTTTTTGCAGTTTTTGTAGTCGCATATCAGTGGTAAAAAAAAGTTCTTCCTTTTATACCTACATCCCCTTTTTCGCTTTATTTTTAACTTTCCATAGGAAGTTATTGTCCGATTTTTCGAATTAAAAATTTTGACATTTCTCGACGTTTCAAGGTCCCTAGAGTCGAAATAAAAGATTTTTAGAGAGATGTCTGTGCGTGCGTAATTATTCAATGGTTTCAACTGTCAATTGATAGTTGAAAAACATCAAATTTTAACATTTAACTTATCTATTTATAAGAGCTTTGTTAGTTTAGAAAAAAGAAGTTTTATGAATAACTAGAAAATGTACAATTGTTAATTGAAAATTGCTTATTTTCTTTATAAATTATGTTTTAAAATAACGAATTTGAATATTTATCATCTGATAATTGACAACTTGTAAAATAATATTTACTTCTATACCTACCATAATTATTTAAATAATACCCGTATACCTATTTCAGGAAGCTCTAATATTCATTAAATTCAACATTGAAGTAATTAAAGTCGTACTTTGTTGTTGTTGTTATTTTTAACAAATATTGGTTTGTTCCAAATCCAAGGAAATTATATTCAATGAAACAACAACAACATAAAACAATATCATACTTTATATAGATTTTAATTGATATTTATTGAGATTTTGATTTATCACTTTCTGTTTTTTTATTTTTATTCTAAATTGATCTTAAACATACCAAGCCCCCTATTTTTTATATTCAATTGATTTATACAAGATCAACATTTTCTCCTTCAATATCAATTCAGTAGTTATTTTGCAATGAAAAGTGTTGACATTGTTTTGGAGGAGGTACAATTTGTTTGTGCCCCCTTATCATGCAACAAATTATTTATATACTCGTAGTAAGAGTATAATAATTCGAAGGTTCTTTGCCCGAAGTAAGTAAGAAATCAACAACGACGCGACGAAGCAATTAATGTTAAAATAAAAAAATTTAAGAATAACAAATAAATTTATTCGTGTTATATAGTTTTTAGTTTATCTTATTTTGTTTTTATTAATTTTTCTTACAGGAATACAGATGCATGTATTTACTTATGGTGATGGCCATTTTTTGGGTCACCGAAGCCCTGCCTCTCTACATAACTTCGATGATTCCAATTGTTGCTTTTCCTATGATGGGAATCATGGTATGACATCAATAAATAATAAAATTCACATGCGAAAGTTTGATATTGTCATTAAATCAATTCAAGACTTTACGCATAGTCACACTTGTTTTGTTATACAAAAATTTAAAAGCGTTAACTAATTTGCCATTTTTAATTAACAGAGTTCAGATGAAACATGTAGATTGTACTTTGGTGATACATTGGTGATGTTCATGGGAGGAATTATGGTTGCACTTGCAGTGGAATATTGTAATTTGCACAAACGTCTGGCGTTACGTGTTATTCAATTCGTGGGCTGCAGTCCCAGAAGGTATGTAGATTTGATTATTATTATTTTTGTTTCTATCATTGAAATAATCCGATATATCATAATTAAGAGTGTTAAATGCATTAATTACAGCTTTTATTATACCTATTGTAATAAATAGGAATCAAATGTTGTTAATATGAATTTTGCATGATAAAGACCTTAGAAATATGGAAATTAAGATATGGGATCTGAAAATTATCGTGATCGTGCAATTAATTGCTGACAATTATATGAGAATTTATTTCGATGTTAAGTGAACGACTCAGTTGTATCTACTTGTTTTTTGAGCAAAATGTGAAGACAGAATAGCAAAGGAAGGTGTCAAAAAAGAGGCTAGAATGGATGAGATTCAAACTTACGAGTATAATATCATATGGTGCCCTCTAAAATAATTGATTGTTTGTAATAAGGCAAATTGTCATTTAAAAAGCTGCAAGTATTGAGGTTGAACCGTTTAAGGGGAGGAATGCAACTGGCTATTAGTCTAGACCATAAACCGTTAAACAGTAAATACAAGTTAGACAAGATGCCTTACGACGCACGATGTTCAAGAGAAGTAAATGAACTAATGGTGATATTATCACCAATCAATTTAAATGCTCTACGTTCAAGACTAACCAAGAAACTTCTGTAAGTTGCAGGAGAACAAGCACAGAGATGTGATTTATACTTAAGCTTTGGATATAATAAGTCTTGTAGATAACAGCCAGATCAGAAGGGGAGACAAATTTCCTGCATCGCCTTAGGATAGTATCAGTTCAACGAAGTTAATTAACATGGGCGTTCCACAAGGATCAGTGCTGGGTCCACTACTTTTTATTGTGTTTATCAATTCCTTATTTTTTCAAAATTTCAATGGTAAATTAACAGCTTTTGCTGACGATACAGCGTTATCTTACTCTGATCTCAGCTATCTTAACTTATGTTCTCTCATAAATAATGATTTGGAAGTTTTAAGGAATTGGTTTCACTTGCATAAACTTGTTATTAGTAAAAAAACTAAATTTATGTTATTTAACTTGACTGGTGATATATGCAAAGATCTTCCTTTACTATATCATTCACCTTGTTGCACTAGATTTCCCTTAGACTACCTTTGTTCTCATTCAACTACACCTGTGTATAATGATGCTACAAAGTGCTCTGAAAACTGTTTTGTGATCGATAGGGTTGATAGTTTTAAATACCTTGGTATTACTCTTGATTTGAAACTTTGTTGGCAAGAGCATACTAATACTTTGAAGCTTTACTTGAACAACGCTGTTAGACAATTTTACCATCTTAGTCTATACTGTCAGTTACCTATTTTAAAGTCAGTATACAATGGTTTAATTCAATCTAAACTTCAGTATGGGTTATCTTGCTGGGGAGGTACGCATTCGAATAAATTAGATCCTCTTTTTGTCAAACAAAAGCATGCCATCAGGATTATGTTTAAAGTGCATCGTCGTACACCTAGCTTTGAACTTTTCAAGAAACTTAAAATCCTTCCACTGAGACATTTATATGTTTACAAGGTGTTAAAAATGTTTTTTGACAAATCAGGATATAGTGTAATTAGACTTTATTCTAACCATAATCTAAGAGTTAACACCAGGAATTTAGTTACTGTACCTAGGGTTAAGAAAACTCATTTTGCTTACTTTTATTTAGCTAACGCCCCTCGTCTTTTTAACAAATTGCCTGATGATCTAAGATGCGAAAGAGTTAGAACTTCCTTTCTAAATAAAACAAGAGCTTGGCTATTTTTACTCGATCATATCCATATGGCTCACATTTTTAATCCTTAAATTCATTTTTGTACTGTTTTGATGTTTTCACAATGAAGATCTTTTATAATTACTTCTTTTTTTTTTTTTTTTCTTAATTAGTTACTTTGAAGTTATTTCATTTTATAATTCATTTCTATTTAATTGTAGTTCCCCATTAATGTATTTTAGTTTGTATTTTAAAATGTTTGTATTGAGCATTTGCTACTTGTCCTTAAGACAACAAAATGCTTGTATCTATTTCTTGTTAATCTTATTTTTTTCATTATTTTTGTAAACCGGCTAGATCACATTGTAATATATTTTAACATGAAATAAAGAATAAATAAAAAAAAAAAAAAAAAAAAAAAAAAAACCAAACACCTTGCGGCATTTTTGGCGACATTTCGCATGTGACCGTTCCACAAGAGGTGGTTGAGAATATGGAGATGTTCAGTCTCATTGATGCAAGTGCCATCCATGGATAATGTCAAAGGGGGTTATCTCGCTTTAACGATAAAAGACAGCATTTGGTTTTCGAAGCATTAAATTCCACGCGGTTTTTTATTTCCCATTGTACAATGTACAATGCTGTTAAGGTCGGAATTTAATATAAAGCTTATCATATTTTGTCGTTACAGTTCCACATCCGAAGAAGAGCGATGTGGGTTTGAAAACGAATATGAATACTGTCGACAGCGAAACAATGTTTTGGATTAGAAGTTGCAAATGGGAAAGAGTGTTGGAGATAGAACAGATTCCTGGGGCGCAAAAACATTTATTTTGTGGTTTACAGACTTGAACCCATCCAATACTACTTGTATTGAACGATCCGAAAGATAATTACTAATCCAATGAAGAAGAAATTCATAAAACCGAAAGCATGCATTTTCGATAAGAGAGCCTAATGCTAAACCCTATCAAATGCTTTTGAAATATCAAGCGCAATAATCTTACTTTCTCCAAAACGATGTAAAGATTTGCTTCACTGTTTGGTGAGATGCACCATGAGATCACCAGTTTACCTTTTGATACGAAAGCCTTACTGTCAGTCATTAAGAAGCTTTCGATCTTGGAGATATTTTTTAAGCTGACCATGACCTCGGGTACTGCCTCTTGCGAGGAATTGACAAATCCGCTAAGAGTAATTCTTGTCATGAAAAGTGCTTTCTCAAATTAGCCGTTCGGATTCGGCATATAAACTGTAGGTCCCTTCCATCTCTGACAATATTACTCGCACACAGGAATGGTTGAGAATTGTAAGTCACTAGGCCCTGGTTCTTGATGGACTGTTGCGCCACCTAATTTATAATTTTATTTTCCATGACCTTGGAGAGAAGGTTATTAGAGAGTGAGAAAGATTCGCCTTTTTTGGGATGGGCTGGACAAACGCTGAGGAGTAGGACAGATGAAAAAGCTTGTCCAGTGGTTTTGCAAGCGTTGAAGAATACCTCTTCAGAGCAAAGGAGAAGATACTATCCGGACCAGCGGATATATGTGAGTTACGATCTCTTAGGACTTTTGCCACAATACGAGTGTGGAAAAAGATTGTTTCCATAGAATCATCAGCGTTAAATTGGCGACAAACTTTCTTTAAAGAGGTAACAAATGGAGTGTCATTGACAAAGTGCGTAGGAGCCTAGGAGATAGAATTCCTCATGTTTTCTTACAAATGACCAACAATTTTTACTGCCATGCGTTTTCCTTATGTTTGATGATTTTAACCCTGTTCGGGATAAAGTTTTCATTCCCAGGAGAATCAAACTTGTGATTATATCAGAAGAAGATCCTAAAATAATTATTAAGACCGTCCCAGTTGGCTTTATCGTAATGCCAAACAGATCTTTTTCTTAACTAGAGAGTTTTAACACAGTGGTCAGATGTGCCTAGAGGAGATAGAACACTAAAAGTGTACTTATCATGGTCAGAGATAAGGAACGAGTCAAGAGTGTTTTCGGCTCGACCTACCACGTCCGATATTCGAGTGGGCTCGTTGACCAGCTAAGTTAGGTGATTCAACTCAGCGAAGATCTCACCATTCACTCTTTCGGGTGTTGTCTGGCCCGGATGTGAAAGCCATGAAGAATTGTTTATATTAAAATCACCCGTAACGTAGGACGAAACAATTCTTTGGATGGAGTCAGACAAAGCATTAAATTCACGAGAAGTTGAAGCTTAGTAAATGATTTTCTTATTTACGGAAAATTTAAAATAAGCTTGAATGTCGTGAACGTGAACTTGAAACACAAAGAAATTTGGAAATGTTCAGTTCGATGACTTTGACTGATTACAATAACTTCCCATAATAATTTCAAAAAAATTGCCTATACGCCTAAGTTTACCTTATTTTTATTATTATAGATATTAAGCAACATTTACTAAGTCTTTCAACTTATTCATGTTCTATTAGTTATTAAGTAAAATGTTTATAACAAATAAGTATAGACTATGATTTGTTTGGGTAGTTTAATTTTGTACGACTCAATAACTTTCCCTTATATGGAATTAATTAACATTGTTTTACAAAATGTTTGTAGGTAAGTAGAAATTAGCTTTAAGAAAATGAATATACATATAACGGTTACAGATTCAAGAATTTCATTGAGAAAAATCTATTGTATGTATGTTATCAGGCAATGAATTGCGTAGATCAGAATCGTCTATAGTTTATAATCAATTCAAGTTTTATTTTATTTGTTTACAAACAAATGCTAGTAAATTTATTTATGTGAGATTTGGAATTTGAACCTTTGAGTTATTTATAAATAAAACAACAAATTATGATAATTCCAGAATTCCTCATTTTTTGTTAAAATTGAATTATTTGAAATAAGTGGTGTTAAAAATTCACTTAAATTTAATTATTTACAAAACAAATGAAATATTTCTTATTGAGTTATAATTTGTAAGATTCTTTTTAAATTGTATTAATGACTTATTGATTACATGTAAAATTTATCAATACAATTACTTTTGTTTGTTATAGGCTTCATTTTGGTCTTTTAACGGTAACAATGTTCTTATCTATGTGGATATCAAATGCTGCTTGTACTGCCATGATGTGTCCAATTGCTCAAGCTGTCTTAGAAGAACTTCAAGCTGTAAGTTTCGATAGAACAAAATAATAAAATATACAAACTTAACTTTCTATATAAAACAACATTTATAAAACATTTTATAGCAAGGATTATGCACAATGTACACAACACCCAAATACAAGTCTCTTGCCAAAAAAGATGGAGAAGAAGAGTAAGTTTGTCTTCATAAACCAAAGAACAAAACAAATTGATCTTAAAAAATTGCTATTTATTTATAATTTAGACCACCATATCCCTCAAAAGTTACACTTTGTTACTTCCTTGGTGTTGCTTATGCCTCATCGATGGGGGGTTGTGGAACAGTTATTGGAACAGCAACTAATCTGACATTCAAAAGTCTTTATGAAGGGTAAGTGATTGATAAAATAAATTTTCTTTCATTCACAGAATTTTAATGGGAATTTGTTTGAACGTGAATAATGTCGAAAGTGAAAACTTTCGAAATTGCACAAATTTTTATCTCATATAACTTTTTTGTAAGAAAATATTTTTAACCTAAAAATATAAAACAAATTTCAGTCGATTCAAATTTGCCACCGATAATTTGGACTTTCCGACTTTCATGTTTTACTCAGTACCTTCAATGTTGGTTTATACATTTTTGATGTGGCTGTTTCTACAATGGCATTTTATGGGTCTATTTAGGTAAGTTTACTTTGTATGCATACCATGTTTGAAATATTTTTATAATTGTTTCTATTTAATTAAAGGCCAAAGAGTAAAGAAGCTGCTGAGGTAAATATTGGCAGAAATGGTGCTGATGTTGCTAGAAAAGTCATCGATCAAAGATACGAAGAACTTGGACCAATGAGTATTCATGAAATTCAAGTTATGATTTTATTCATTTTGATGGTTATTATGTACTTTACCCGAAAACCTGGTATCTTCCTTGGATGGGCTGATATTTTGAATGAAAAGTAAGTTATGTTTTGTATAGTTAATTTGTTTAAGTGAATATTGTTCAGTTCTGTAAAATAATCAAACAATGTCATTTCGACGGATGTTGGTCCTTTGTTTTCCCAAAAATATAAAACATGTACCTATGTATGTATTATCGTCAAAATAATATCGTGTCATGTTTTTTGCTTGACAGAATTATCATTACAATTGAGGTTAAAATTTGTTGCTTTACTTGAAGTTCAAATCCTTAAATATTTTATAATGGTTATTTGTTTCTAAAAATATTTCAATTAAGTTATTATTTCCAAATATTCTTAAGGAAATCAACTAAATTATAATTCTGAGTCTTCAGAGATCTTTAAGCTCGTTAATTTGAAAACACACAATTGATTTTAAATTCTAATGGTACTGGAAATTGGGCCTGTCTTTTAAAATATGTCTAACTCAAACTGATCACAAAAATGTTTTCCCTCTCAAAAAGTATTACGGTTTAATTAAATAAAAAAGTGATATTTGGGTAAATCATATACATACATATATACAAATACATAGTTCAAAGCACCCACGTTTTATCTTGAAAATTAAGTCCAAAACTTTAAAGTCTTAAGAGCTTTTATAAAGCTGACGAAGTTATAAAAAACTAATGAAAAGAGATTTGAGTGCTTTTGAGTGGTCTTACGGCCAATTTCTTGACGAAGTTCTAAAATAAATTCAAAGCTTGATCTAGTAATTCTCGGTTTATCTTTGGAAATTCATTTTAAAAATATTTGGAACTCGAGCATTTCTTCAAATGTACTCATATCTGTAGAACTGGGTTTAAAATCATTTTTGAGTTCTAGTAATTTTAGATCTCAGTTAAATTGAACTGACTTAAAATTCAAACATTTAATCCTTTCGGGACGGGAGTGGTACGTTTACATATAAATATTCTTTGTTCTGTCCCACTCTCGTACCGAAAGGGTTAACGAACAAAATTAAATAGATCTGTCAGTTTTCGATGTAGCGGGCATTAATTTAAGGATCTAGTATTGATATTCTCACTTTTTTTTAAAATAAAAATTGTGTTTTCGTGTTTTAATGGATTTCGTTTTAGATTGGCGTTTTTTTCTAAATTATGCTTTTTTGATAAATGTATACACATACACATTCGTGTTGCGCTGAACATCTTAACTTCAATAAAGATAAAGAAATTGGTTTCGATTTCATTTAATGTTTCCACTATTTCTTGAAAACTCGAATCATTAATTAAGTCCATCAATCTCTATAAAACATCATGTGATGCATTCAATTTAAATGATAGAAAAAAGTTTCACGAAGTCGTGTGTTTAGTAGATTCAGCCAAAAGATTATTGCAACAATATCGATAAATTTTAGTATTTTTAAATATTTCTTCAGATATTCATAATGTCAAAACGGGAATCTTGTCTTCTATAAACATTGGCCAGGTTCAAGCGACAAAAAGCACTTGAAAGTATGGCAAATTTCTAGTATCTGATTGTCCAGCTTCAAAAAATTTGCATTCCAATTAAGGGGCCGGTTAGAGCTATCAGTAAAATACCAATCAGTAAATTAACGTCATTAAAATATAAGATGGTATAAAAGGCCATCGGAACAGTAAAAGTTTGAAAATAGGATTTTTTTGACAGTTTTGCAGTAAGCTGTGCAGTAAAAATTAAATTTCACCAATAAAATTCTTAAAATGTACATATGTATGTACATATTTACGAAATAATAGGTCCGTTCGCGTACCCTCCTAAAACAGTCCAATTTTACGAAAAAATAAGAAATTTAACCAAATCCTGTCCGCGTACTCAAGAATTTCGTAGTTTTTCGTAAAAGAGAGCGCTCACGAGAGAGTAAAATATTTCCCCAACCTACGAATTTTAGCCCAAGAAATTTCTTTGGGCTGATTTGTGAAAATTTCAAATTTGATAGAAATTCAAATAAATTAAATAAATTGCTCGCTTTTGCTGTCAGTTATAAAATTTAAAAACAAATTTTCAAAGAACAGCAACAAGACAGTAATATTGTGTGAAAAACTTGTTGTTTTCCCGTTGGCTTACTTTTTTGTAGTTTTTTTTTTTGGTGAGAGAATTTTACCCCCACTCTTTAAAATATTTCTTTTTACGAATTTTAGCGCAGAAAGTACGTGAACGGACCTAATTTTAACTTCAAATGCATTTTTTATTTTTGAGAAAAATACTTGGCATTAGAATTCATCATATTGCATTTACTTTTTTCTGAAAACAAAGCTCTAACATGTTCAAAAACATAAAACAAAAATTTAACTCTTAGGTTTTACTAATAGCTATAAACGGCGGCATCTCAAGTAACTTTGTTGGAAATTGACTGGAAAGTTAGTCAAGAAAAATCTCCCTAACTATCAAGACAAGTCTACTTATGTCGAAATGATTGATCGTGTTTTTTTTTTTTCATTTAACTGAAAGCTGAACTTTATTGCTCTATAATTTATTTATTTTCTGGACAATTCCATTTAATATTTTGTGTAAAAGGGTTTCTTATCAAATTGGAAAAGAAATAAGTAATATTTCATTACAAATTATAGACAATTTGTACAATGAACTGAAGGTAAAAGTTAGTGAAGCAAAGTTACAAGTTTGAATTTAATGACACTTGAAAAACTAACTAGCCGCCTTGGTCAAAATGTACGTTAAAAGAATGCAGTTGACTGCAAATGAAGTCCTCAGGGGCGTCTTTAGACTTTTGGGGGCCCTGGGCCCAATAGGATTTGGTGGCCAAAAGAAGTAGGTAGATATAGTATATTTTTTTTAATTCTTTAGGTTAAAAAAAACATTTTAAAATGAATTTGTGTTTTTTTTTTTAAATTTTTACTTTTTAAAAAGAACTAAAAAAAACATAAAACACATATTTTTTTTAGTATACTTTTATATTTTTTTTTTAAATTTACCTTCAATAGTTGAACATTTTTCTTTATAGTTGATTTTTGATAATTTGTATTCTTTTTTTGGTTTATTTCTAATGTTTTTATATATATTTTTTTAATTTCATGTAAGTTTATTTCTTTATATTTGTTAACTTCCCATAGGAAGTTATTGTAATGGGTCCGATTTGTCAAATTGAAAATTTTGACATTTCTCGACGTTTCAAGGTCCCTAGAGTCGAAATAAAAGATTTTTAGAAAGATGTCTGTGCGTGCGTGTGTACGTACGTTCGTACGTCCGTACGTCTGTACGTTCGCGACGTTTTTTTTGTCGTCCATAGCTCAAGAACCAGAAGAGATATCGACTTCAAATAAATTTTGTTATACAGATCATAAGGCAGAAAGATGTAGAAAGGGCTCTCAAGAAAATTGCGTGGGTAGTTTTTTTTACCATAGCAGATTAAAAAAAAGGTGAAAATTTTGGTTAACCCTAAATATCTCATGAACCAATGACGCTAGAGACTTGAATTAAATTTTATGTTATATATTGTAACGTGATACAAAACAATTATATTTTTGGTTAACGGTTTTTTTATAAATCAAAAAAATTGAAAAAAAAAATTTGTCACTTCGAAAATTTTACGACTAAAATATGATTTCATCTCCAAAACAGTTTTGTGCAATGAAGAATAATGTTTTTGACATCTGATAAAATTTTGAGAAAAATCGAATTGACAGTTTTTTTACAAAAAATAATAACCTAAAAAAAAATAAAAAAAAAGTTGGTAAAAATTGAGTTTTGACTCAAATATCTTTTCAAGACTTTGAGATATTGGCTTTAAGCTACTTTTATCTTTCAAAAAATATTGTTTTCAACATTCAGTAAAATTTTGAAAAAAATAGAAGTGACAGTTTTTTACAAAAAATTAAAAACCGAAAAAAAAATGTAACAAAAGTTGGTAAAAATTAATTTTCGACTTAAATATCTTTTTAAAAATTTGAGATTATGGCTTCTTACTAATTTTATCTTATAAGAAATATTGTTTTCAACATTAGGAAAAATTTTGAGAAAAATCGAATTGACAGTTTTTTTTACAAAAAATAAAAACCTAAACAAAAAATTAATAAAAGTTGGTAAAAATTGATTTTCGGCTCAAATAGCTTTTCAAAAATTAAAAACATTGGCTTCAAACTTATTTTATTTCACAGAAAATATTGTTTTTTATATTCAATAATTTTTTTATAAAAATCCAACAGTCCGTTTTTTCATAAAAAAAATAAAATCTACAAAAAATAGAACGCAAATTTGGTAAGAATTGATACATTTAGACAAACTTTTAAGCAAGACAAATCGATAGACGGGATGGGAAGTTATCAGTGTGGGTCGCATCCCAGCCTCTTTTTTTGATTTGGTTTTTTTTAAGTATATAATGTAAGTTTAAGTATACAATAAAATGCTATTGAAGGCATACTTTTCTGACTTTGTCAGTCGCAAAATCATGAATTAAGTCATCAAATTTAATTTCCTGCAGTAATTCATTTTCAATTGATAAAATTGGCAAGCTGTTTAATCTATCTTGTAGCATTGTCCTTCGAATATCATTTTTATCCGGTTCAAAATCGAAAATGAACGCTCTCCACTGCAGTTTGAAACCATCAAAGATAAAAAAATTCTACAGGCAGTTTCTACATTTGGAAATGTGTTCCCAATTTCATCCACTGTAATTAGACTGTACAATTTTGATGTTGTGATAAAATCTTCATTTACATCTTTATTGAATTCTTTTCAATACTGTACGAGGTGCAGGCATTCTACCTTAAGTTCTTCTGCATTAACATATCTATGTTATTTTTTTGAAAACTGTTCGCAAGAATTTTGCAACTCCACTGAAGTCAAATATTGCAATCGACAAAAAAATCCAAACATTTCTTGATAGCAATTGAATCGTATTTTTAATTACAAGGTAATAGTGTCAATAATTGGAAAAAAGTTGATATTTTAAACTTTTCTTTCCCAATTAGCTGAACGGATGGTGGAGGGCCATCAAAATAAGTGGCACGCGAACTTCGTGCTATTCTTCGTTGCATTTAGTCTTTATAATTAATTATCCGGATTCTGAATTTTGGCACACGCTTCAAATTTATCAAAATTCGCCCTTAGATCATTTATGTGCTGCACAAGTGCACAAGGTACAAATGTAGAAAATTCGCACTTCTCCTTTAATCTTGCTTGCAAACCGACATATAAGACGCATTATCATAGCTTTGTCCTCTACAATCCTTTATTGAATTATCATGATTTTCCAGAAATGTCAAGATTATGTCAGCCAAATATTCAGATTTATGCTCTTGAATAGGTATACATTTTAAGAACCTTACGATGGGAACACAATTTATAACATACCGAATTACAAAAGTCAACTGGTCGATATGAGAAAGGTCGGGTGTACTGTCAACACTTGTGCAGAACTGTAGAGTAGAACGAAAGCAAAGTTGTTAAAATAATGTTGACAGGCGTGCAGGTGTATGATTAAGGATTCATGTTGCCAGAAGTTTAAGATGTTGAGGAGGAGAATTTCAACGGAACGGAGAGTAAAATGAAACTTGTTTTTCTGTTAATGTCTACTAACCTTATTTCGTTTTCTATATATATTTCTTGTATAGATTCATTCATTTTGAGTTGGTGGATTTGGGGGCCTAAAGACGCCACTGGAAGTCCTTTATGTTGACTGAACCTGCCCATTTTTATCTACACTTTTATCTAGTCTGTTGTCCATAGAAATATTCAATATATTTTAAATTTGATGTTATTTCTTGACATATTTAAAACTAAAATATACGACACTTTATAAAACTCCACAACATTGTAATTTATGCAGGCAATATTTATGACTTTTTGGCAAACCTTCCATGTTTATATATTTTTTTTTTTTTTAATATTTCAAAAGACGTCCTTGTGGTCTGAAATTTAATCCAAAACCGGAATGAATCTAAAAATTAGGCCTTTGAAAGAAGTTAAAACATTGATGAACCGAGTTCTAATATCCTAGACCCCCAAATTTTAGGGTTTATTAAATCGAAGTTCTATCTCAGACTGAGATTTAAATCAGAGTTGTAAATCTTAAAAACTTGATGAAGAAATAAGTCAGAACTTAATCTAGTTCTTATTTGTCAATAAACGGAGTTTAAGAGACTAGAACTTTGTCAAGAAATTGGCCTTTAGTTTGCCGAATTTTTCATTTTGACCTCAAAATGTGGAGAGCAAAATAAATTATCTAGAAAAATTTGTATCCGACCTTCTAAAAAAAAAGAAATTTCAAAACAAGAGTTCCCCTTACTTTTGTTCTTACAAGGCAAACATTAGTTTGATGACATCAATTTTCAAGGTTTTCTCTCTTTGTATGATAACCTATGTATAGATCCAATCGGGAGGCATTCGATAGGTTGGAGGCCGCTAATCATAAATCTGCTGGTCGTACAAACATTTTTAAGGAGCTTTCGACGCTCCCTAACTATCTTGTTTGAATTCAAGATGATGCAATTTTTTTTTACATTTGATGTCATTCTATGTCAATCTGTGGTTTAAAAATAAATTAAAACTAGGAAAGTTTTAAATGAAGGAAACATTTTAAAATTAACAATATTTTAAGCGGAAAAAATGACTAAAAACATCAACTAGCGGTATTCACAAGAGTGTTAACAATTGGACCATTTTGACATTATTTCTTCATTTAATCTCGCTACCACTCCATAGAACAGCTTTGAGTCAAATTATTGTATAAAATCTAATAACCTTACCTATAGTACCTATTCAATGTTCGTTAAAGAAAAGAGGAAAAAGTATAAATATTTTTTGAGGTCAAATTTAGTTTGAAAAATAAGAAGACAAGTTTTTTTAAAATGTATGGACCAAAATCTTGCATGCAAATACAACTATTAAAATTTCAAAAACCTTAAAAATTTAACACACAAATTTTTTGTTTCCTAGGGATATCCGAAATTCCATGCCAACTATTTTCGTTGTGATTATGTGCTTTATCCTGCCAGCAAACTATGCCTTCTTAAATTATTTCGGTGGAAAAGGTATGTTTTTGAAATATTTTTTTTTTTTTTAACAAAAACTAACTTAAAAATATTGTTTTTTCTTTTGCTTAGGACCAATTCCAAACAAACCTATTCCCGGACTTATCACATGGAAATTCATTCAAACCAAAGTTCCATGGGGTTTGATATTTTTGCTTGGCGGTGGATTTGCTCTTGCTAAAGGAAGCACAAAAAGTGGAATGGCAGCGCTTTTGGGAAATGCCTTGAGCGGACTTAAAGTTCTACCCTCAGTTGTTTTGTTATTTGTAGTTATTGTAGTTGCAGTTGTTATGACAGCTTTCAGTTCAAATGTTGCAATTGCAAATATTATTATTCCAGTTTTAGCTGAAATGGTAAGTTAAACAAACACCTTTACTTTATGATATTTTCGAAATATTTTCTAATTAAAAAAATATATATATTTCAGTCTGTTGCCATTAAAATCCATCCATTGTACTTGATTTTACCTGCTGGTCTGGCTTGCAGTATGGCCTTCCATTTGCCAGTTAGTACACCGCCAAATGCGTTGGTGCAAGGATATGCTAATATCCGTACAAAAGACATGGTAAGATTATTAAATAATTTAAATTGTCAAAAATCAAAATTAACTTAAATATAATTTCCAGGCTATTGCTGGTATAGGACCAACAATTGCCAGTGTGATTGTTCTTTTCATCAACTGTCTAACATGGGGCCCAATTGTTTATCCTCATCTTAATACATTCCCTGAGTGGGCACTCATTCCGGCGAATGCAACAAAAATTTAAAATAATAGTTAAGTAGGACAAAACAAAAGATGCATAAGTATATATTGTAACTTTAAGATTTTTGTATTTCTCTATAATGTATGTACAATTATGTAAGAACAATCAAAAATATTTAAAAAAAATTGCCACTCCCGAAAAGAAATTAAGCATTTACTTTCTTAATCTTGATAAAACTTCTTAAAAAATTACAAATAAATTTTGAATTTTAAATCAAAAACTATATATGAAAGCATTTAGTCCCACATGTAACATATTTTTGTAAAATTAACTAAAACTTATAAAGAAACAAAGGTACCTACACAATTTCCAATATAGTAAACAAAAAGTACCTTTCCCCAAAAACGATAAAATAAAAAAACAAATCATGATAGAAAAACCGATTGCAAAACTTAGACAAGAATTTTTTCTGAACAATATTATCATATTTTTCGTATAACAACAAACAAAAAAAATACTTTTTATAATAAAATATTCATAAAAATAAGTATGTAGGTATCTAAGAATGCTTAATTTAAGAAGACAATAATATTAATTTTAAAATGGCGTAGGATTGTTAAATATGATATACATATATTATAATAAATAATTTTATTTTGTATAACTAAACTATAAACTACATGTATAACTGGACTGAAAATGCATACAAATCATCAAACAAAAATTTAATTGAAAATGAAAAATAAAAAATAAAAGAAATTGTTATTTTATAAGTGGTATAAATAGTTAATTTTTGTTTAATCTAAAATGTGAAATTAAATAAAATAATATTAATAACTATAAAAAAATTTCTTTCGCACCTTTAAATAAATGGAAACAAATCATGAAAATTTAGATTTAATAAGATCCAGATGGGTATTGGTAACTTAAGACTGAAAACCAACGAAAAAACCGTCTTTCGTTTCACGGCCCTGCCAAATATCTACAAAAATGCAAAATAGTAAACCGATATTTCTTGACATTTTTATTTCAATCAAGTTTTGTTCTTTTAAAATTTAAATGAAATAATTATTTAAATTGAAGAATACGTTTGTTTCTTTCACTTGATTAAGCTCAGAGGTTTAGCTCATAAGTTTAAACTTGTCTCACATCCTAAGGATACAAACATACTTTTATTCATACTCTTGACTATAAACTCAGAAATTTAAGGTTTTAAATTACACTTGTTTTATATCATCACACTTTTAGCAGTTCGGGGCAGAGAGAAAAAACTAAATTATTAATTAGTTCTTTCTCGATGGTTCGGGGCCATCAGCTTGACTACTGCATATTAACAAATCTTTGCAAGCTCAGCGATAAAGCTCTCAAGTCTCAACATGTCTTATGCGATCTACGTTTTATCAACATATATATCTTATGGATTGAAACAAGAACGAACTCAACATTAATGAAAATGATGAACATTTTAAATTTTCTTTTGAAATTGGTCCAATAGTTTCTCTTACAGCAACTATAACTATTTTAAAGTAAACTTTTTTTAATTTGTATCTGTAGTTAACTTACTTTATAAGGTCTTCTAAATTGTACATCAAGCTTAGACCTGCGTATTTGATTGGTTCTGAACAGAAGTTCCTAGAATATCTCTAATCTCTTAGGAGTACATTTACCTTTGTCAAAACTTGTCATCATTCTAAAAGCATTTTCATGAATACGAATATAAACCAATTCACGTAAAGCATCTATGTACAATGTACATACATACGTTATCGTATTCAAGATTAATATTTAAGTTTGCCAATTAAACTCTGATCTCAAGTTCTTGGCCAGTGATTCCAGTTAGTATTTTAAGTGGTGAATGTCCGGTTGTTTTGTTGATTGTAGTATTAAGGGCCAGTTGAACTCGGCTAACAAAGCTTGTTCACTCTATATGAACTTCCAGATTAGTTCTTAAAACGTTTGCAACTAAGTCAACGTATTTTTCAACTTATCCATTCACTCTACTTGTTCCAGGTGCAATTTTTATGTTCAATTCCATAAGACTTACAAAGGCTTTGAAACTGGTCAAAAGTAAAGTTTGTTCCTTTGTCATTTATAATCTTTGTAGGGACACCAAATAACATCACAAAAAGCTTAAAGTGAACAGTCTCTTTTGCTTGTAATGTTCTACAAGGATATAAAACAAACAATTTTGTAAATGCATGAACAATTACCATGATGTAACAGTTATCTTCTTTATCGTTTCCATAATCCATAATCAATGTGAATGGTGTGGAATGGTATTGCCTTTTTCGCAATTGTATGTAGCTCACCCTGTTTCTTTCTAGATGGTCTTTTGCTACTAAAACAAATAAGACAGGATTCAACAAACATTCTTACATTTCTGGACATTCTTTGCATCTCAAAATTTTCTTTCATCTTCGCGAAAGTCTTTTCCCATCCAAAATGACAATTATCTTCATGGGATCGTCTTCGCAAAGCCAAATTCTGTGGCATAAAAAGCTTGCTACTTCCGACTTCAACTTTTCGGTAGAGTAGGTATTCTATTCTTGAAAACGAATTGAGAAATTTTGTCTTCATTATCGCTTTAATTTGTTCAATTATTTCATTGCAATCGGCGTATTGTTCAATACTTAGTCAATTTTCTGGTACATGTCCTTATTCTTTCGGTGCAACATTGATTCATGTCTTTGTACTCTTATTTCTAGTGATGGATCAAAATCACGTCCAAATATAACCTCATTCTAAAGATATTTTTCGTCAATAATATGAACATTTATTTCGGTGTTAAAATTTTCAAATTCAACCAAAAGTTTGCATTTTTCTGTAAGAAGAATTGGATGATAAGAAATAAAACGGAAACTTAGCAAATAAGAAATGGTATTTGGTTTGCAACATCCTTTTCCTTTTATCAGTTCAGCATCAGTTGTGTTATCAGATATGGAAACGCTTTGTTCAGCCCAACACGTTCTTTGTGTCCATTTTTGTTACAAAAATGAACAAATTTTCAAATTTTCACTTCACATTCAAAGCAGATCTTTTCTGTTTGCATTAGAAGTCGCTTCTTCTGACCATCAATATTTTCGTCATTGCTAGGTTTATGTCTGCTAAGCATTTTGAGCAAAAAAAATCTTTGTTTTGAAAATCGTCTTTATTTCTGCGGGGAGATTCACTTATTGATGATAAATGATCAATTAAACATTGAATGGAATTGGGCATAACAAACGTCAATGAATTTTTCAAACCAATATTTGATATGCAACCAATCACTATTTTGATTATTTTTTCCTCAGGAATTTTAAATGATAAATGGTTGATTGGCGATAATTTTGCCATCACAAAATCACAATAAGGAGCAAATTCATTACTCTTGGAGTTATAAACTTTTCATAGTTGAGTTATGATATCTAAACCACTTGAAAACGTGTGTTTAATTAATGGTCGTAAATCGGTCAAACCAGGTCTTTGATCGACCCATTCAAAAAGAACGAACACGGGGTATGACATCAGAATCTTTATGTCCATCACGTTGAATTCTTTTAACTATATCAGAGTATCATTTTACGATGGCAAGCCTTGAATGGTCTGGATCGAAAACTTTAAAACCAACTACATCATCTTTTTGCTCTGAACGTTGAGCAATCTGATAAAGAATTGATAAAGTATCAACTGTAATAGGCATTGTTTTTTTGGAACTTTCTTTACTTTGATAATCTTCAGTGCTAACAGTGCGAAGATATGGCCGAAAAGGTGCCTCGGGGCAAAATGTGCTTTATAGGTTTGTAAAATTATTTGGAAAATGTTCACCATTTTTTTAGTGGATTTTAACAATTTCAATTTGTTGTTGAAACGTGTGTTATTCAATTTCTAGTGGATACGTCCACAGTATTTACTTTTTAAATGTTAAAATTTAATAGCTGCTAAAAATCAATATATTCGAAATGATACTTCTTATTGAAAAATTCATTACAAAAAAATTATGTTGTACTTTATGTACATATATACTTAAGCATAGGCTGAACCTAGGGACTTCTTATTTGAATTAAGAAAAGCGGTTACAATCAGTTTATTTTCAAAAAATGGTGCTGACTTATTGGAGCTTATTTTATCCCAGAACCCACTTTTGTCTTTGAATGCTGTCATTCAAATTTTAATGAAGTTGAATATAAAATGTACAATTAATGAAGAAGTGTACAATGTATGTAGAATGTAGATACAATGTGAAATTTTTGTATTTAGTTTTGAGATATCTCATGTTTTTAAAAATCTAAATGAAAGTTCAATGCGGCGTATACCTATATGAAATTTTTCATCTTGGTTTGTAAATATTTTTTGGAAGCATATTTGGGAAAATGAATTATCAGCTCTAAGGGGCCAATTATAGCTATCATTGGTTTTCATCACTGAAAATTTAGTTTCGAAATTTTAAAGCTATTATGAAAGTCAAGTTTGTAATATTTGGTGTCAAAATAAAGCTGATCAGTTGTAGTTGTAGATTTTCTCTCGCCATTGAGGATGAGGATGGAAATGTCTGAGGTTTTTCCTCAAAAGTTGCATTTTTTTCAGCAGGCTGGTATTCCTGGTGTTATTGGTGCCGTAGATGGGTACATGGCAAAATGTGATGTCCCATTCCAACATTGTTTGTTGGACTTGTGGAGACGCCTCTTTTAGAATTTGTTGAGGCTTTCATTTGCCTCCATGAGCTCCACAAGCAGTTTCATTTAAGTTGTTCTTACCATTAAGAAATATTATATCACAATTTTAAAACCAAAAGGCGAAGAAAACTTAAAATTTTTTGTAAGAATTTGTTTGTGTGTCGTCTGCAAATTGACAAAATTTGGAATTTTACTAGACGTTTTTGTTTTAAAAAACGACTAACAAAATACAGACAATAGCTGGGGTGGAATCGGCTAAGGTGATTGTTGACAATGAAAATAATCGAATTTCATCTGTGCAAGGTGATATCCAAATTGATACCTAAAAAGGTGTCACTAGAAAAATTTGATAGTCATTTTCCTACAAATATGTCGTTTCTGAATAGAGCTACCAGACGCTTACAAAAAACGAATGGAAATTTTTGCGAGTTATTTTTTTTAGGTACAAAAACACATTCTTTTGACCGACAAAGCTTACGCAATTCGAAAAAACACAAGAAAAGTAAGAATGTTATTTAAACACAGCCAATTTGATACTTTTATTTAGATATTTTATAGAAATCATTTTAAAATTTCACCATAGCAACAATGAATTGTGACAATTGTATTCTGAAATTGTTCAATCGAATTGAATTGAATTGAATCAGCTTACACAGACGGGAAAGTCGGTGATAGTAAATTTGACTATCAAAAAATTTGATAGTCAACTATCACCTTAGCCGATTCCACCCCTGATAGTTTCATTTTGTTTGTATTCCAAGCTGTTAATTTTACTTTCAATTATCAACTTTTACCTCAAATTCTTGCTTCCTATCAGGATATTTTGTTTCGATGACAGACATTTTCAATGGAAGCTATAACGACCTATCAAAAAAATTTCATTGATAAGTTTCACTGATGACTACCAATGATATCTATAACTGGCCCTTAAATTTTTGCAAAATTTGATAAAATTGTTGCATTCGGTTTTCTTACCTTTATTATATTATACTTTTGTTATTATATTCTACTTTTGTAGGTTTTTATGTTTATTAATTATGATACAAAAATGTTGGCACATCAAACAACACTGCATATGTATATATTTTTAAAGAGATACAAATGAATATGCACAAAGTGATTTAAATTTCATTCCAGAAGCTGTCCAGGGATCGTGTTTCATTAACTTCAACATCGGCCCAATCAGGATATTTGTTAGTATTCGGATAGACAATAACACCCCAGGTTTGTGCCAAAACCCATATTGAAAAAATAGTTGTTATTGATGTGTATAGTCCACCAATTACCTAACACAAACATCAAATAAAAAAGACGGTTATTGTCTTTGTTTGTAAAAAATTTGTAAGAATATTTAAGGTAAGTTCTTATGGCTCACATCCTAAAATTCCTTTAAACTGTCTTACCATATATTTTGTTTCGATGTTTGCATACCCTTGTACTAAAGCATTAGGTGGTGTACCAACGGGTAACATAAATGCCATACTACAAGCCAATCCAACCGGAAAAATTAAATACAATGGATGAATTTTCATTGCAACTGCCTAATAAGTAGTATATTAAAATACATATTAATACCTGATTTCATAATAAGAATATGATAAAATAGTTTACCATTTCAGCCAAAACGGGAACAGTTATATTTGCAATTGCAACATTTGCACTAAAATTTGTTAAAATAATTGCTGTTGTTATTACTACCAAAAGTAATATTGATGGTGGAAGAATTTCCAACACAGAAAGAGATTTTCCTAATTTAGTTGCCATCCCAGAGATTTTACTTCCTTCAGCCAGTGTTGCCCCACCACCTTTTTTATCAAATATATTTATAGTAAATTTAATAAAACTGAACATTTAAAAATGATTGACTTACCAACAAGAAAAATCAATCCCCATGGTACTTTGGGTGCAATGAATTCCCATGTTAACAGAACTGGAGTTTTTTCAAGTGATTCCTCTGTAATATAGTTTTGTTTTTTTCCTCAGAAAATTATTATTAAGCTATTCACATATATATAGTTATTACCTTTCCAAAATTTAAGAAATTTATAATTTCCAGGAAAAGAAAAAATAAGTATTAAGATCAGAATAGTTGGAGCTGAGTTTTTAATTGAACTGGAAAGAGAAAACTAATATTAGCCCAGATCTTCTAAAATTTCACTTAAAAATCTAAATTATATCATCAGTGCGAGGAAAAATATTTGCCCTTAATTCTTAACAAATTGCGGTGAAAATTTTTCCAGAAATGTTCAGTACAAAATTATTTCCATTCTACTACTTATTTATACATAAATAATCAGATATTTAAAAAAGCTACTTACGGAGATTCAAAAAGATCCGCCCATCCTTCCATAAATCCAGGTTTTCGTCCAATGTATAGCACAATAAGTAAAACAAATAAAATTGCAATAGTAATTTCGTGTATTGTAATTGGTCCAAGTTCACGATATTTCTCATCAATAACTCTTTTACCAATTTCTTCACCTTCTTTACCGACTTCAATTTCTTTAGCTTCTTTGCTATTTGGTCTGTCGTAAAAAAAACTTGAAAAAAAGTATTTTTTAATAATATCTTTTAGGCTAACTTACCTAAACAACCCCATAAAAACCACTTCTAAGGTCAAAAACATGAAAAAAGTACATAAAAGTACATAGGGAAATGCGTAAACTAGATAAGTCCCGAACTCCAATTTTTCTTCTGAATTTGGAAATCGACTAAAAAAGTTAAAAGATTCATTTAAAGAGATAAGTTTGGGTTAAGAATACTTTTGTTGAAAAACCACCTATCATAGATTCCTTTAAAAGCTAGATTTGTAGGAGTTCCAATGAGTGATCCAACACCTCCAATTGAAGCTGCATAAGCAACACTTAAATAAAAACAATTCCCAAGCTTTGACGGTCGTCTCCTAAAAAATATTGATAGTTGGTAAATATTAATGTGTAACATTCAACAAGTCAATAAATAATTTTCAATTGATGCATTTTTAAAATAGCAAATTCAAATACTTTAACTAGTTAAAAGTTTGATTAAGAGTAAATCATATATGAAAAAATATTAGACATGAAAAACGTAAGCTTTTGAAAAACTTAAATTTCAAAAACTACTGATCTCTGTCGCTTACTCTGCTCTGGGAATATCTGCATCTTCATCATGATATTGTTTAACCAATCCTTGCTAGAAATAAAATGAAACAAATTGAATTGTAGCTTCTTTGAACTATTTCTAACAAAGTTACTGATGTTAATTGATCCAAAACAGCATAAATTATTGGACACATCATAGCGGTACAAGCTGAGTTAGCTATCCAAATTGACATGAACATAGTAACAGCACACAAGCCAAAATGAAGTCTTTAAAAAACAATTCGTTTTAATAATCTTCAAGGTCAAAAATCAATATTCAAACATTTTAGGAATACCTTCTGGGACTGCAACCAACAATTTGTAGGACCCTAAGAGCCAAACGTATATGAAGTTTTGAATATTCTATAGCAGTGGCAACCATAATACTGGTAACAAACATAACTAATGTGTCTCTAAAGTAAAGTCGACATGCATCTTCGGTTGACTTAAATAAAGAACGACTCAAAAATTTTGAATGAGAGGATTAACGTATAAACTTACCATAATGTCCATTAAAGGAAAGGCAAGTATTGGAAGCATAGATGTTACTCCAAGAGGAATTACTTCAGAAATCCAATAGACAGCCATAACCAACAAAAGGTACATGCAACGATTTGCCTTGAAAAATAGAAGACCAAATATTAAATTCCAAAAATATCCTATACAAAAATTATCACTTACAATGTCATCGCTCATAAGCATAACAGGCGAAAATAATATTGGTGGTACAATAATCAATAGCCCCTCATAATGCAAACTAAAAATGTTAAAACATCCTTTTGCACAAGTATGGTCTTCAGAACTATTTAGAGATATTAAACGATGGACACAAATTAATAAACATTGTAGATTGTAGCTTATTTATTTAACTTACTTCATGTTAGCGATATTTTATTTTCCTTTTAAATATTTTAAATAATAATCAACAATATCTGATGACAGAATGAAATTATTTTCAAAGAAAAATTAACTTCATTACATTTTAAGTTAAAATGTTTGAATTTAAAAATTGTGTTTTCAGTCAAGACTAAATACATATGCACAAAATTAAGCACTTTTTTAAAAGCACTTATAACTAGTAAATAAAAGTAAATACTAGTACAGGATCATCCATTTTTCGAAAGTAAAACGAAATAAAACACCCACAGAAAATTTAATTCTTTGTGGAATGAGAAATTTTATCCCGAATAGGGTAAAATCTATTAAACCCAAAGAAAACTCATGGTTTGATTCGAGCTGTAAGGAGGCTATTAGGATTAGAGATGTGAGTTTCCGTTGTTAAGGCCAACCCCACTGAGCAAAACCGAAATAAGTTCAAGCAAGCCAGAAAGGCTTGCAACGCTCATATTTTACGGACCGAATTTTTACATGGCCAAATATTACAGCAAAAAATACTGCGATGTGCCAAAGGCAGTACAAATTTTGGTCATTCGTCAGAAACATGATAAATTCTTCCTCTTCCTTGGTTCCAACGCATGTTCACAATGACAATAAAGCCAATTTGCTTGCAGCACAGTTTGTTCTTCAATCGGCGCTACCAGAAAGTGTCATAACTCCTCCAGTTATTGAGAGAGTAAACGGTTTTATGGGATAAATTTTCCTTCGCACCCGTGCAATTAAAAGAGTACTGAAAGACCTTGACATACACAATTCTGCTGGCCCGGATAGTATCCCCACTATTGTTCTGAAGAGATGTTCTTGAACGCTGGCAAAACCACTACGTAAGGTTTTCCAGCTTACCTACTCTACAGGGCTCTTTCCGAGCGGATGGAAAACAGCATTTGTCCAACCTGTCCCGAAAAAAGGCGAATTGTCCGCTCCCTCCAACTATCTTCCAATAGCACTCACGTTTCTTTTCTCCAAGGTCATGGAAACACTGATTAAATATCAGCTAAAGAAATATTTTGAAGAACGAAAGCTTAATGACCAACGGTAGCATATGATAAGCTCATTAAATTTTGAACCCGACAGCATTATCCAATGGGGAATTATTAACCGTGTAGAATTTAATGCTTTAAAAACTCAACGCTCATTCATATCGTTAAAGCGTAACCCACCCCCGACGCAACTAACTGAGTGGCAGCTGGATCCAGGAAACTAATCAACTTTCAGTACTCGGTATATGTATCACAGATCACTTCTTATGGAATGATCACATATTTGATATTCCCAAAAACCCTGCTAGGTGCTTTAAATTCCTCCGACGACGGTGCAAGAAATTTTTAATTCTTCTGATCTGGCTGTAATTTTAAAAGCCTTAATTTGTCCAAATCTTGAATATAACTCGCATATCTGGGCAGGTGCCCCAAAAGCATGTTTAAATCTCTTGGATAGAATTCAAAAAAGAGCCTTGAAAATGATAGGCAATGGAACTATAACCGAAACATTTACATCCCTAGAACACCGCTGCAATGTGTCATGCCTTTCGTTTCGTAATTCAGCCGTAATGCTCGCACTTCCAACAATGCTCATCAGTTTACCCTTGGGCTCAGTTTCGGGCGTACTGCCAAGTATAGAGATTCTTTCTTTAACCACACATCGAGAATGCGGAACTTGAGGAATGTTTGTTTTTAGTACGTCTAGAGTCTTAGGGGATTATTATTGCGTAGGCCACAGAAAACAAAAATCTAACATTGTGAAATCTCATGATCTTGTGGAAGAAATATCTTCGATTAAATGATTGACTCCATTATGTGTAGTGGAATTTGACGAACAATTTTTCATGTTCAATATATTCACGCTCCGTTTAATAGCATTTTTAATACACACAAATCATTCTACTATTTCTATGACGAATGTGACTCGTTGGCCTTCATTATCGTCGACTTCTCCTTTGATTGTTAGTGTTTCTTATTTTATCTGGACTTAGGACTGTAGAAGGACAAAAAGTTTTATTTCTGTCTAAACTTTCTCCCTTAAAGAATGCCCTAGATATTAAAAATTATTTGTCAAAAAAATTGGGAACCACATCCATTATAAACGTTGAAACAATACTGCATCGTAACTACGCAAAATACCCTTCTTTCACAATACGTGTCCCCGATTCGGTTTTCCATGTACTAAACTCGACATTGTTCTGAATAGACCCAACAACCATGTTATTAGTCAAAACCGTTTTCTCCAAAATTGGACAACGCTTAAACAACGTCAAACCAGCTTAATAAGATATTAAAATATTTTTAAAATGTAAATGAACGTCGGACAAAGACTTATATGATCTATAAAAATGCATGCAATCTTTCTCAACACGTCATTATGCTGACAGAAACTTGGCTGAACAGCTTTATTCTTGACTGAGCTTTTTGGTACCTCTTATCAAATTATTAGACATGATTCTTACCACATTGATAACTCCAACACTGTATAGGAGGTGGAATTCTTTTAGTGATCAAATACATAATTATTTGCTGCCTGATCGATGACTTAAGGTGTCCTTAAATAGTTCGCATTTTTCTAATATCTGGAAAAAACATTCATTATAGGTACTTGTGCACAAGAAAGGTCCTCAAAATGAAGTAACGAAATACAGACCTATAGCTAAATTATCTGTGATACCGAAACTGTTTGAGTCTTTTGTATCTATAATCAGCATGGTTTCGTGAAAAAGAGATCTAGAGCTATACGTCCTTTTACTTAGATGTTTTTCAAGGTTTGACAACACCTTCTTAAATTGGATCTTATCGTCTTTAAAAAATAGAATTTATATTGTTGTATTAAGTAATGAGTATTCGGATCAATTTGTTGTCAATTCTGGCGTCCCTCAAAGAAACCATTTAGGTCCAATTTTATTAATTTTATTTGTAATTTACTTGGTTTCGATCATACAATTCGGCCGTCCTTATTAATGCTGATGACATTAAGCTTTTCAAAAGTAGAAAATCAACTTTGTTTACTTGTGCAAGAAGACTTGTTAATGTTTAGGAAATGGTGCAATGAAAATCGTCTCGCTTTGAATGTTGACAAAGTGTAAAACCATAAGTTTTACATGTAAAAAAGTTCCTCTTGATTTTAGTGATAAATACCATTTAAGTAAAGTCACTGTGTTTTCTGATTTCGTTGATATTTTTGATCCCAAGCTAACTTTTATTGAGCATTTAAACTACATAGTTAAGAAAGCTAATAGGATCATGGGATTCATAAAGAAATTCGGTCGTGATTAACGTGACCCTTAAGTTCTTAAGCTTATATTTGTTTCATTTGTAAGACCTACCTACTTATATACCTACTTGAATATAGTTGTGTTATGTGGTCACCTTACTACTCAGTTCAAATAACAAGACTTGAAGCAATTCAGAGAAGATTTAGGCGTTTTTGCCTTCGTTTTCTTGCATTTTCACCTGAACAGAGGTACACTTCCCCATTATTCTCTAAGGCTCGCTTTAAAAACCTTCTAAAAGTCAGCAGTAATACATTATTAACATTAAACTCCTGTGTTGACACTTCAAATGACAGCTAAGCTTGACAGGTGTCAAATGTTAGCGTTACTTACTTAAAACCAAGAAATAAATGACTCTCCTCTAGAAAGAAAAAGTTTTAATGAATACAATTTTAAGTATTTACTACTTTCAAAGTATTCACTTAGATTTTTTTTAAAGAAATTTAACAGTAAAAGTATGGCCGCATTTCATGTATCTATGATAAAAGTCTTCACAGCAACACTTTTATCCAACATCAAACAGTTCGATCCAACATTTATGTGTTTGACTTCTAAAGTTGTGGTCTTTTTGCCAAAGCTTTCCCACATTTAAAACAATGCCTCCCCCCTCATTCATAACCAAAAACAAGTCCACGACAACATCACCGAAGACCGAACAATAACAACAAGGTGTGTCAGCCCATCAGCCGACAGCCATTCTGCTTCATGTTGGCTGTGAACTTGTTGTCTTAACTTCCATATTCACCACCGCACCGCTCTTTGTTGTTTCGGTCTTCTCTATCTCTACTTAACCAAACCCCATCTCCATGCCAGCAAACGGCTCCACATCAAATGTGCGTTTGGATTTTTCGTATTTCCAGTTAGAGTTCTGGCTTACACCGAGGAGATGTGTGCCGTTGCGTCGTCGTTCGGTTTTTGTCTTGTCAAATAATAAGTTTTGCGCCACGTTCAAAACGCAAAATCCCAGTGATATACAAACAACAACAAAAATGTTTATTTTTGAAAATAAATATTCTAATTTATTTAAAAATAAATAAAATTTTGAAATTAAAAAAGTGGAGAAAATATTTATATGCATTTCTGAGAAATAACGAAATAAAATAGAATGATGTTCGTTACGATTGGCTGAACCGTGTCGATGTTCAAGTCGTGAATCTGCTTTTGTTGTTTTCTTTTTGAATTTATTTATTTGCAATTCCGCGGTTTCTGACGAAGTCAAGGCATAGTAGGCAGTAGAGTGGAGAAAATAATAAAAATTAAACAAAAAAGGAGAGAATTAACACCAAATCTCTACACACAAATACTAGTGCAACGGTATTTTCTACCTGTGGCATGTGAATACGATCGTTTCTCCAGCCTGCTCCGTTGTATCTAAGTTGGTGATCGGACCTCAAATACGTTTGCAAATTAAGAATTTCCCTCTTTAAGCCCCTTTATCACCTTTAGCCCCACAAGAAAACACGTCGCGTCGTCGTTGTCGTCGCTCGTCGTCTGTCGTTGTCGGTTGGTTGTTGGTCGCATCTAGCATCTCGCATCGGCTTGCGGTCCTGTGTGTTTAAGTTCTGTCAACATTCCAACGACTTGAGCGCGCGTAATATTTGGACTTTAAGTCCCACAAGTATTTCATCGTTTTGTTTGTTTGTACGTTTGGCAAGACAAGAGGAAGAAGGACATTTTTGTCGCACACCGATCTGCAGCAGGCGGCTTTGGCTTGTGGCTAAGCAAGAAGACGGGCGCATTGTGAAGCAGTTCCAGCCGGCCCCGCGCAAACAGGTTAACTTCAATTGACGTTCAAGTCTTCAGGTGTGTTTATTTTGTGAGTGTATGTGTTGTGTGTGAATGTGTCATCGGTATAGTGTGTTGGTGAAGAGCGAATACACTCGTGAAAGTTTTGTGGCAAAATATTCAGATATCGAGGTGGGGTGGATGTGCCGGGGCAAGCTCACTTGTGCCCACTCCCCCCCCCACCATTATTTTAGATTCACTATTATATTCATTTCCCGTGCACCGAGGAGGAGAGGACCGACCCGACCATTGGCATTGCATTGAATGAGTAATAAACTTGTCAGACGCAACGCAAATGAGAATCCTAGCCACCATCTAAAAATATAAATTTATAAATTTTAGTACTTGAGCGCGTAATCATGGAAGAATTGCGAAGCTTGGGGGCTTGGAACTTGGAACCCGTTGTAGTACCTAGTCGTAGACTAGTATTATGGGCTCCATTTGGAATTGCGAGGAGACTAGGCAAGTTTGTTGCAATGGCGTAGAGATGTGAAGTTAGAATCTAGCATTACTTAGATACTTGTTCAAAAAACGCTTGTGTGTTCCTCTCTGTTTAGTTTGGTGCTTGAGGTCGTTTCTGGTTCTTGCTTCTATGAATAGTTGAACGGCTTCCTCCGCATCCGCACTAAATTGGCTTGTGTGACAAAATTAGACAATTTGGGGAAGCATGTTGTCGTTTTGATTGCACTTCGAAACCAATTATTGAAATACATTCCAAAAAGTTGTCGTCGAATTTTAAAATATTCCTTTCCATTGCTTGTACCTAGTAAGTGGTCGTGGTTTGGTTATGGTGTAGCAAAGTGTAGGTATAGGAATCAACCAGGTTGTTAATGTATTCGGAGAGCCGGAGAAGAAGCTGGTGGAACAGTAGGTTTAGTTGCATAGTTAGTATAGCTAAGGAACAAGTTGTTGTTTTGGGATGTCATTACATGCATTTTGCTGCATGCATTTTATAATAAAATATACAAAAATAAAAACAAACTCGTTTTATGCACAAATAAATTTGAAAAATAAATGTTGCTTCTTATACCTATGCGAGTATGTGCAAAAAGAAGTTAAACTAGCGACATGTGCAAGTTCAGTTCCAGACATAGGCAAGTTGGTTAATTAATCAATAACTAAACGAGTTCAGGAATATACATTTTTTTAAATAGGCTCGATTTGCAAATGCAATTAAGACTTTTAGAATTTGCATGAAAAATTATTTAATATTTTAGTGTGCAATCAAAACTAATTTGTTATTTTTATATTTTATGAAGGAGAATTTTCAGGTTGTATTTGGAAATAAACTATTAAAGCAAGGTTTCTAAGCTTGTGTTCGATTCCATTTTGGGTGATAAACTTTGATTTTTGTTTAACATTTAAAGTGATTTGACGTCAGCAATTCTTGTTATTACAAAAAGTTTTATGTGAACATAGCCTAGTATTTCGGGATTGGAAAAATGGCGCCAAAAATGTAAAATGGTTTTTAATCGAGCGATAGAAAAACATCCAAAAACTTAAAAAAAATAAAATGCACGACTGGACTGCACGAACCTGCTCATGTTTTTGAAGAGTCTGTTTTAAAATATTTCCTGTTATTTTAAATTTTTTAAATTTGAAAATGTAGGTAACCGGAAGTTTTTTTTCAATTTTTTTTTGTTAGATCGTTTTTTTCTAAATTCATTTTTTGTATATAAAATGTTTCAGTTTGAGTTTACAAATGTATTTAATATGCAGTTATTCAGAAATTTTATTAAAATGCGTCTTACATTTTGGTTTCGTTAAAAAACAACGATTCGTTTTCGAGTTATCGAATTTTAAAAACAAAATGCTAAATATTTTTATAAGAATCGACATATTTGATCATAAAATAATATTGAAACAGTATTAAAAGCCTATGCAGAAAAAAAATTATTGAAATCGGTTGATTCATTTTTGAGAAAACTTAAAAACAAAATAACGGTTCTATGGGGCGCTACCCTTTTGGAGTAATTTACAAAATATTTTTTTATTGGAAAAAAAATTAAGAGAAAGTTTAAAAAAAATCAATTGGTTCGTTTTTGAGAAAATTCGAATTATCAATTTTTAACCAAAAATTTAGTATGGGAGACCACTGTAATGTTTTAGGTTAAGAAAAATTTAAAAATCGCCTGACGTGAATCGGCTAAAAACCTTGATTTCCAAACGTTAAGTCAATCGAAGAAATGGTTTAGGCTGTAAGGACGAGGACAGACAGGAATACAGACGGATGGAATCGTAGGACCTTTTTTCGACTTCTCTACCATCGTTAAGTCAAGTTTGATTAAAATCTCGAGTTAGACATTTTTTACGAATGCAATGCTTGCCATATACATACATACATGGTTCCTATATGTCGCATGTAAAAATATCTTCTTTGTCAGTGTATCGGTATTAAAATTTTTCCTGGTTTTGTGTTTTTCGATCGAAAGTCATAATGTCACCATCTTTCAGATAGCAAATTTTTAACATTTAGATATTTTTTCTAGTTTTTTGAAATCTTAGTCATGCTTGAATAGAATTTGACAATTTACCAGTTAAAGATTAAAATCAAACAAAAACTATATTTTGACATATGTAATACATACATATGTACACAACAAACAAAAATGATGATGTGCCCCAGGGATCCGTTTTAACACTGGTACTCTTTTTCATTACCTATGTTCATAATCGGTCTTTAGATTCCAATTTCTAATCCACTAAGTTCTTTCGCTGGCGACCGGATTCACATCCTCGTCCTTCGAAAGTGAACAACTATTTGGTTATCTTATGCCTTTCTGATATTGAGAGCATTGTTCAATGGGGAATCATAAACCGTGCAGAATTCAATGCTTCGAAAACTCAATATTGTGGCTGTCTACTGTCAATCAAGTGTAACCCTCTTACAATGCATGTATCCACGACTGTCAAGTTAGCACTACACTTATTGAAATTTAAAAAACTGAGTATTCAGTTAATTGTAGCTTTTATTTGCTGTAAATTTTTAGATCAACGATTTAAAAACAAGTGGTATGTAGTGCTAGCTTGATATTAAGTTGGCATTACACTTTTTGAAATCGGGAAAACTAAGTATGCGATTAGCTGTGGAAAGAAAAAATTTCCAAAAATTTTGTTTACTTAGATTTTTTTAAAAAGGGGGTTTGTAGTGCTTCGGATCTTCGTCTGACGTGGTAGATTAGCGGAACTACAAATCTATCCTGTATTAGACAGCATCTATTTAAGAGAGGAATGCCTCTGGTGGAATGAAGTCAATCAAGCGTGCATTTTCAAAATAGTGGTCATTCGGGTAGAACGCCCCGAAAATTAAATTGTTGATCGAAGACGTATACATAGCTCTCGCAATGTGACTTCAAACGAGTTTAATCACGAAATTTTCAATCCTGTTTATTGGACTCTCATTGCATAGGACCTTGTTGGAATAGTAATGAACATAAGAAGATTCGACTGTTCGACGTAAGCCAATACCACTTCCTATTGAAGACCATTTTTAATTTGCTATGTTGTCGTAGAAGTAACATTGCCACTTTTGACAACAAACTTTCTATATAGTTTATCATATAATAAAGTATATATACAACAATGGTTTGCTTTTGCCAAGCGTGCTCAGTTTTAGATAAAGACCCTCTTAAGTTTGTCCAATTCAACCAGAACAGCACCTGTGCATTGTTTTTTCGATTTATTTCATTAGATAACAGAAACAAGTTTAGACGCAGCATGAATTGTATAATGATCCGCCTTGAACCCGAACTGTTTATCTGGAATTATTTTGTCGCCCGCAGCCCACTTATTCAGAGCCCTATTGATGATCTTCTAGAAAACTTTGCTGATACTGGGAAGAAGACTTATTGACCGAAGATTTGACGGGTTGGAGTTGTCCTTTCCTTTTTTCGGGTAGTAGAGTGTGGTATAAATTTCAATTACCTCCATCGGTAAATGTCTTTTAGCATAACGTTCAGTATACCATCAATACCTGCTGACTTTTTGTTCTTTATTGAATTGAAGATAAGCTGGAGATCAATATTCGTTAATAACAAGAAACTTGGTCCCGTTTGCTCAATGATTATGGCATTTTCCAAGAAATCGTCATTGAACCGCATGAAACCGCGGTTCTTAGATCGTCAATTTGTCATTTTATTTCGAAGATGTGAGGGAGTAATGTTCTGTTTTCCAGGTACAGTCCTACGCATTTATTATCTTCTAATCTTCCCAAACTATAGTAAAATTCTTATATCTGGACAGGTGTTTCGAGCTTTATAAACAATAGGCAACGCTTTATCTTATGGAAAAAATTGTTTTTATTACGAACTATTCATCATTTAATTTCTTTTTTTATCAATATTTTATATCTATTTTCAAAAACAATACGAAAATTTATATCTTAAAAAATGAGATACTAGTACGGAAATTCTTTGTTTTGCTGCACTTCATGAATGCGAACTGCTTTGCTTATCTTAATAATTGAGCCGTTTATTTTGAAAGTGGCATAAGTCACTTTTTTTTAAGTCGAGATATTTAAGATATTTGTTATACCGTTATTACCAATACTTCTCTCGAAGAAATCTCAATAGTTCTCAACTTATTGAGTGCAAATTTTTTAAAAATGAAAAGATACCGTTCAATTGTATTTAGTGTTGCCATTAACTCGATTTTTTTGAAAAAGTGACTTATGCCACTTTCAAAACAAACGGCTCAATTGTCACTGCTTTCAATTTATAACCACTTTTTTGGACATTTAATAATATATTTAAAGTATCATCCAATATATCGATTCAGTCTTTCCGAAGTAACAAATTACTAAACCTAAAGAATCTAAATTTCAGAAAATTTATAAATTGTCATTATCAATACTTTTAATGGAATTTTTCTTAAAATGCTACATTTGTGACTTCTTTGAAAACAAAATGTATGTCATTTCTTAAATTCTAAATAGAACTTTAAACATATTTACGGTTTCAATATTTAAGATTTCAATTATCATTATTACGAAAATTATTTCATCTTTATCCCTCATTTTTATTTGACATGGCTCCAGCACAAGCTATTGACATACTTTTGCCTTCAAGGCAATTATTTTCTTACGTGCGTACATAGGTACCTATAGTGCCTACAACATTACTTGACATTTTTAAAGAACATCATTAAATAAAAAACGACCCATAAAAATATATGGAAACAATGAATTCAGTTGGAGTTTCTTAAATTGTGATTTTATCATCGTGATTCGCATTTTGTTCGGTCATTAATTAATATAAAATTTCTTTTTGCTGTTGGCTCTAACAAGGTATTTTTAGCATTTATTTGGTAAAGGTACACAAAAACATCATTGTCAAACTCATGAAATTTTCTAAAAAAAAATCATCATTTCACATTTTGCAATTTTTAATTTTGGTCTAGTTTTTAGAGGAAATATAAAAACCAAACAATTAAAATAATACCATAAACCATTAATAGAGCATTTTTAAGGAAAGAATGTCAAGATTAGCAAATCACACTTTGTCTTGGAATTTCTTAATTATTTAAATTTTACCCATAAAACAAAAAAAAAACTAAAGATCGAAATAAATTAGTATAAAGTGGAATAACTTAAAGTTTAAATTCTGTCTGAACAGCATCTCACTAATTAATTCAAGAACTTTGAAAAAATCATAAGATTTGTATAGTTTGAGGTAGAGTTTATTAAAGTCATAAAAGAAAAGAAGAAGTCAATTTTTTGGGGTGGCATAATTTCAGTCAGTTCTTAGACAATTAATTTCCTCATGAACTCTTAGCAGAGGCCAAAGACTACAAAGAGTATTTTTTGTCTTACCAAACATTATATACACCCCAAGGTGCACGATAATTATAGAATCATATGAAAATATTTCAAATATAAAGTCGCTGAGATGTGGGTGGCAATTATAAAATCTCAAGCTTTTACAATACTTCAGCCGGTGTAATAATATGCCTTGAACTCGTGTCATGCGTAAACTATTTTTTTTTTTTGCTTCAAATTATAACAACTTCCTTTCATATAGAATTTGAATTTCTTTTTTTCGTTTATGAAAAGTGATATTTTGTCGTTGCTAAGGGTTGGACTTTAGAGAAGAAGAATGAAGAGTTTCTTATTTTAAATGCTTTTCGTTTTTGATAGAAGACGTAGTAGGTGTATATCTTATTTCAATGGGTATATAATCATCATTACAATTTCTATTGTCTCGTTTTTCTTCTTGAAAATATTCATCTCAAGAATTTCATCGGCTTTAAGATGTTGCGGGAGCCATTTTAAATTATAATATAAAAAAGAGGCTGGGATGCGACCCACACTGATAACTTCCCATCCCGTCTATCGATTTGTCTTGCTTAAAAGTTTGTCTAAATGTATCAATTCTTGCCAAATTTGCGTTCTATTTTTTGTAGATTTTATTTTTTTTTATGAAAAAACGGACTGTTGAATTTTTTAAAAAAATTACTGAATATAAAAAACAATATTTTCTGTGAAATAAAATAAGTTTGAAGCCAATATTTTTAATTTTTGAAAAGCTATTTGAGCCGAAAATCAATTTTTACCAACTTTTATTAATTTTTTTTGTTTAGGTTTTTATTTTTTGTAAAAAAAACTGTCAATTCGATTTTTCTTAATGTTGAAAACAATATTTCTTATAAGTTAAAATTAGTTAGAAGCCATAATCTCAAATTTTTGAAAAGATATTTAAGTCGAAAATCAATTTTTACCAACTTTTGTTAAATTTTTTTTTCGGTTTTTAATTTTTTGTAAAAAAACTGTCAATTCTATTTTTTTCAAAATTTTACTGAATGTTGAAAACAACATTTTTTGAAAGATAAAAGTAGCTTAAAGCAAATATCTCAAAGTCTTGAAAAGATATTTGAGTCAAAACTCAATTTTTACCAACTTTTTTTTTATTTTTTTTAGGTTATTATTTTTTGTAAAAAAACTGTCAATTCGATTTTTTTCAAAATTTTATCAGATGTCAAAAACATTATTCTTCATTGCACAAAATTGTTTTGGAAATGAAATCATATTTAAGTCGTAAAATTTTCGAAGTGACAAATTTTTTTTTTCAGTTTTTTTGATTTATAAAAAAAAACGTTAATTGAATTTTTTTCCAAAAATATAATTGTTTTGTATCATGTTACATTATATAATATAAAATTTAATTCAAGTCTCTAGCGTCATTAGTTCATGAGATATTTAGGGTTAACCAAAATTTTCAACTTTTTTTTAAACTGCTATGGTAAAAAAACCACCCACGCAATTTTCTTGAGAGCCCTTTCTGCATCTTTCTGCCTTATTATCTGTATAACAAAATTTATTTGAAGTCGATATCTCTTCTGGTTCTTGAGCTATGGACGACGAAAAAAACGTCGCGAACGTACGGACGTACGGACGTACGTACACACGCACGCACAGACATCTTTCTAAAAATCTTTTATTTCGACTCTAGGGACCTTGAAACGTCGAGAAATGTCAAAATTTTCAATTTGACAAATCGGACCCATTACAATAACTTCCTATGGGAAGTTAACAAAGGTTTTTATTCAACAAATCTTAAAATTAACTGAATATTAAATATAATTTAATTTGTTTTTAATTTTAAGAAATATTTTTTTTTTCAGTGTACGTTTTATCTAAACATTATGGCATATTTTTTATTTTTCCTTACTCAAAAGATTTAACGAGAGACGTCTTTTGGTTTAAACAAAAATATATATCTTGGGATACAAAACTGGAAATTATAAAGAAGTTTTTACGTTTTTGCTTTGTAAGCTTGCTAAATTCAAAACATTTAACGCATATAATTAAAAGAACTAATTTATGATGCTTTTCGCCTTACAAGTATTAACATCCGGTTAACAACTTTTCTCTTAGGTAGTTAAAATGTCTTTGACTATAAGAAGCAAGGTGTTAGTTCTTTATGCGCATAATTTTAACCGTTGTACGCATTTATTTATGCGTTCCTAATTAAAATACACATCATAATCAAGTGATTAAAAGAAAAATAGAGGATGGAATAACTCGCCGTATGTTCCACATGTGGAATCTCAGCATAATTTTCCTAATATACAAGGAAGGAGAGCCTATGAATTGCGCCAACTACACAGGCATAAATCTCCTGAGCATTGCATAAGATCCTTTCTGTCGTATTATGTGAATTTCTGAAGCCGTTCGTCAACAACCTAATAGGTTCTTATCAGTGTGGCTTCAGACCAGGAAAGTCCAGCATTGACCAAATATTAACATTACGGCAGATCTGAGAAAAACCCAGATCGATTTCAAAGCCGCGTATGACAGCATCTATAGGGAAACACTTTACAGAGCAATGTTCAGTTTTGGGATCGCTGTCAAACTTATCCGTTTGTGCAGAATGACGATTTAGAATGCAAGCAGCTCTGTCAAAGGTCGGAAAAGATCTCACCGAAGCGTTTGATGTTTAAAAGGTTTTAGACAAGGTGATGCATTGTTTTGCGAATTCTTCAATATCGTTCTGGAAAGAATTATGCAAAAATCAACCTGTCAAAGAAAAATGAGAGCGTCATAGGATGCTTCGAGAGAAAAATATTTTGGGTTATTTTTGGTCCCGTCTGCATAGATGGAGAGTGGAGAAGAAGAATTAACAACGAACTGCACGGGCTGTAAAGCAAGACTGAACTGGTTAAAAGAATAAAAGTTCAACGGGTTAGATGGCTGGGTCATCAACGCTCCAGCACGGCGCAGTAGATGAAGACCACGACTCAGATGGCACATGCAGGTGGGATTGGACAGCTAACTAGGGACCGAGCGGCTGGAGACGCATGTTGGTTGAGACCCAGGTCCGTCCGTCTGAGAGTCGCTCATAAATCTCTTCAGTCTTATTATTCTTGGTATTCCCGTAATTCGTCGTTCTCTTTAGTATTTTCTTCAGTCTTGTCAATCTAGTTATTCGGTGAAGTCTCACAAGCCCCATCATCAGTCTCCTAAGTCCTGAACTATGATCTTGATGGATTAACTGCAGAATACGAAAATATTGATTGGTAATTGCTTGTCTTATGAGTCTGCTTATTAGAGTTTTAGTGTGGTTATGTCTTTATTACAGCCTCCCCCTTGTTCTTAGGTTAGGTTTGATTAGGTAAATTGGCTGGCGATTCATGACGTTTCGCCACACTTAGATTCATGTAGATCCATTGTGATATTCCGGATTTCAAACTTCCTTGAAAATAAAATATAAAAACCTATGATGGGTATGGATTCTCTTGTTCCAGCCATTTAGAGGCTTTTATAAAGCCCAATAGGTGGTTTCCGGAAATGCCTGCTAGTTCTTTAAGATTAATGAAGAAGTGATAACCCCATCATTGAGACCTGTTTTGCAGCGTTTGTCACGACACGGCTTGGAAGACACTGCTTTTATTGGGGAGTCTGAAAGAGTTGGAAGGATTGAGTGTTTCAGAAAAGAAACCTGCACCTACTCTCTTATCAGTTTTCGATCCGTCAGTAAATATCAATATTGTCAACTCACTCATATGTTTGGAATTGTTCACCCATTCGTTCCTATCAGGGAAGTTAGCACTAAAGGGTTTATTGAAATTCAGACATGGGGTCATGTAGTCTGTGTTTACATTGTTCCCTATGTACTCATGCATAATCTGCACGTGCCAGATATGGCTGATTTTCCAGCAATTGGTCTGGTCTAGCCGTAAGGCACTGTTTGCAGCAGTTTTCCTTACCTAAAGGTCCAGGGATAGAAGATTGAGTATATATATATAGTATCATCGCTGATGTTATGCCTATGCAAGCCATTCTCTGTACCCTTATGAGGGTTTTTAGATTGTTAGCTTTATCTAACGCATTCCACCATACCATGGTACCATAAGTGAGTACTGGTCTGACGATTGCAGTGTCCATCCAAATAATGATTTTAGGATTTAGTACCCAGTTTCTACTGAAGCTCTTATTGCATGAGTTGAAGGTAATTTTAGGATTACTTCTAGGTATTTAGATTGATTTGATAATTAAAGTGGGGTTTCTCCTATGCTAGGCATTCTATAATCTGGTATTATCCTCTTATTTGTAAAGAGTATCTACTAATCGGTTTTGAGGAAGTAAATAGTCTAAACCCGTGAGAGCTTTTTCGACTGCACTGTTTTGTACGTTGTTGAAGGCCCATTCGATGTCTAAGAACGCGGCCAGTGTATACTCCGTATCATGAAGTTTTTTTTTCTATAGTTAGAAGCAGTGTAAGGCTTTTCCAACACTTTTGACTTTAAAATAGGCGTGTTGTGAAGGAGATAAAACTTCCCGGCCAGAGGTTACAGCGGATATGGATGTCTAGAAGTCTCTCTAACGTATTAAGAGCAAACGATGTAAGACTAATTGTTCTACAGTCCCTAGCAGTAGTGTGGCTGGCTTTATCAGCTTTAGGTATGGAAACTATTCTGAATTCGCGCCACAACCTAGGAACAAATCCCCATCTGAGGCTCTTATGGAATATATTGCAAAGGTGTGGGGTTACTATATCTGCGCTCTTTTGTAGCATAATAGGAAAGTTGTCATCTGGACTTAGTGATTTGAATGTAAATGAAGAAGCTTATGGTCCATTTAAACTTATCCACTGTTGTCAAACCGGTCGGGACTATATTATCAGAGCAGGTTGATAGCTCTGTTTCGTTATTAACAGCCCAGGAAGTGGGTATCTACCATAAGTTATAAGCTTTCCCGACAAGATTCTGTCCACTGAGTAGTGGGTTTTCTTAGTGACTCCATTGGTCTAGGTTCTTTTGCTAGAATTTTCCGAAGTCTCGCTGACTTGTTGATACATTCTTTTTCGTCGCAGAATTCTCCAAGCGCTACTTTTGATTCGTTGTGACTCTCCCTTAAAATCTTTTTTGACTTGACTTGAAGGATTCCCAGTCTAGCCGTCTAGTCTAGTACGTTTGGCAACATCTTACATCGCTGCAAGTGTCTGTAGTTTTTTTTCTTCAAACAACTTTTAACAATTTACGAAAGTGATTCCATTTTCACTAAAATTATTTTCGGTTTTTTGTATTTCGTATATTAGCGAAAAAAATTTATTTTTTGATCCATTCCTGTGTAAAATAATTCCATCCACATGTTCTAGATTAAAAAGATTAGAAGACATATTAATTTTTATTCTTTTTCATCTAGTTAATTTTTGGTTCTATAACTCCTTTGCTTCATTAAATAATAATCCACTGGCACGGGATTTAAATCCCCAATACAGAAATACTCGTCATAATAAAGACCTTTGAGTATTAATGATATTGATTTTCATATAAAATGTGTCCTCTGAAAAATAAAATATAAGTAGGTACTTATAGTATAAAATTTATTATCCGAAGACATAAAGGCCATTTATAACGCAAAAACCAATTTCATACACACAGAAAATGACTTCATTTACAGATTATTTCAATTTAACAAAAATTATGGCTTTTTTCTACTTCGCATCTTCGCGCCGGTCGTCGTTATTATAAGAAGCTATACTTATTGTAACTTAGAAGATTCTTTTGTTAGATAAAAATCTATTTAGCAGCGGAAATAAATCGCTACAATATCTACTTGTCATTCCCTGAATCCCTACCGCCACAATTTGGTTTTAAAAAAATAAAAAATAATGTTAAATAGAAGAATATTGAGAAAGTCTCTTCTTTTGCTGTATATAAATAGGTTGGGTTGAAGTAGGTATACTTACATAAGACTTTACTGACTTGACTACCTTTATACATATATTAGACATGGAAACTAAAGTTGCTGCGGTTTTTCTGGGACAACTTTTTCCTATGATACAAATCGTGCAAATTGTTGTACCTCTATTCCATACCTTCTGGTTTAGATACATTCACCAAATCTTTTTATTTTTGCTCGTTGCTTATTTTTATTTGTATCTTCTGGATGTTACTTTTTCTTATACTTGTCCGCTTGCCGCCACATGTTCAATGTTCCAGTATTAGAATGTTTTTTCCTCAATTTTTAAAGCTATAGCACCCATTCACTTGTGAAACCGCAAAAAAGACCTAAAAGTAGAACGAAACCGTAGAATCCAACGTTCTGATTCTCATGCCTCAACATATAAAGTTGCGATGCAGAAGCGAAACAAGAAGCAACTTTACGGATGATGTTAGTAACCCATAACAAAGCACACAAATAGTTGTTGTAATGTTAAAATGTTGATGATGATGATGATGATGAAGAAAACTTTATTACGATAGAATATTATATTTCACAAAAAAAAGATCACTTCACTTATCAAACCCAGACTTCTAGAAAGACATGAAAGATGCAGATAAATAGGTAGACGGAGTTCGAAGAAAGACACCATCCGCTGTAGAGGAACCTTTTACCTAGAAGATAGATGAAGCATAGGTATCTATATTTCTTACCTACAACTTGAGTAGGAAGAAGAATAAAATCCACCTGAGGTCAATGAATGGATCGAAAACAGCGTGATGACTATAGTGTGGTGGTGGTACAATTTTTCTAAATAAATGAGTCTTGTAATACCTTCTTTTGGTACTTTAAAGTCTTTTCTTTGTTAAAACAACTGTTAGATCTCTTGCCAAAGACTTTGTGGTCTTGAGCTTAAGTACATTTTGTCATCTGCCATATGGCAGGCAGCAGCTTGATGGTCTGGTTGATGGCATCCGTTGTTCAGTCTTAGATCCCACTCATTGCTCCTTTGATTTCTGTGTTAGGCTTTTTGGATCGTGCTCGTGAAGTCATGAGGAATTAATATAAATCGATCACGGTGACTGTATTTTATTTCGACCGCATTGTTTAATCCCTGTTGCATAAACTGTTTTGTGCAATTTCACTCAAATACCTCATCTCCATCACTGTCCACTAAAGGAAGAGAGATCATGGAAGAAGAAAAACAAAAAATTGAAGCCCAACCAAATATCTTTTATATTTTTTTACCTTTGACGAAAAAAACATATAAGCTTCTTATTTAATATGACAGTGTTCAAACTTCCTGCATTCCGTTTGGTTTGCCTGAAATAATATTCAACAACTTCCATTATCTTACAGAGGGAAAACATGTTTAGAAAAGTTGGAATCATTCGAAATAGTCATTGTAATTTATGTTCCTTCAGAGAATTTGAAAACCGGGGCTTTGGACATTACGAGAAAGACTAAAGTCCATAAATCTTTTGTCCGTTTGTCCAAACTTGACGCGAATGCGACGTGGCAGTGACCATTTGGCAGCTATAATATAAAAAAAAGGAAAAGTAAAAGTGTATCCATATTTTTTAAAGTTTGAAGTCTTGGAATTATTTTGTGAGAAACTGGGCTTATAAAGCTAAGTATAGCTATCAACGACAGTGCAGTGCTCAACAGTAACTGCAAGGGAGCTGACGATAGTCAAATTTCTTTCATACAGTGGGTTGATTTTCTTCCAAAGTCTTGCAACTTTATGAGAGAATTTTTTAACATATGTAAGTCTGATATAGCTGTCAATGATGAGTCTGATATTTTACCAAAACATTCTAAGTTCACATACAATTGTGAAGCTAAGTATAAACATTTGGTAAATCTTACAATATTGTCAGATTTGTCAATGCAAAACATAGAACCATGAAAACTACTCGTACCAATTAAACGAAATTTATTTGACAGTTAATTGTAATAATGTGACAGTCATGTGGTAAACGAGCTGACAATTTTGTTTGATAATCTTTCAAGGACAATAAATTGTGAGGTGTTGAATAAAGCAATTTATTGTTAGTTGACGTTTCTGACATTGAAACAAAAATATCAAATGCAACATCATAAAATTTGGTCACATAATCGGATAATTAACTACCAATGAGTTAGCTAGACAAATAAGTTGTGTGTTTAAGCGAATGACAGATAATAATCTAACAATCTGACATTTAATTGTCAGAAAACTTCTTGCAATAAATTTTAAGATATTGGCTATTTTTCTGCCCACCATGTAAATACACAGTTAATAGGTAGAATTATTATTTTCAGGTCTAAGAACTTTAGATGATTCGATTTTGCGTCCATTAAAACTTATTACATATTACATCTGACAATTTCAAACGTCATCAAATATCGTCTGGCAATATTTTCAGACTTAATTGTTAGCTCACACGGTTGTATGACAATTGACACGAACAGATCTAACAATATCGTAGGACCTTACAATAGACTATGTATTTCGTTTAGGAAACATTTAGATTTACATAGATCAGTTTTCGTTCAGTGAATACTTCTGATATTGTTGAAACTCTGCTTTCTGTGTCAAGTGCTGTTGGTCTGGACAATATTAACCTCAATGTTGTTTTAAATGATTTTGCCAATTTTGCTGCCATACATTACTAATATGCATTTAATACTTTTTTGACGTCTGGAGTTTTCCCGGACCTTTGGAAGACAGCAAAAGTCAAACCACTTCCTAAAAATTGTAAAGAAAGTGACTATAGACTTACCTCAATTCTACCCTATCCGTCTAGAGTCTTTGAGAGAATTTTGCAGACACAAATCAAAGCTTATCTTACAGCAAACTCTTTGCTCATTCCAAAACAAGCACAGCTGTAAAACAGCACCCCTCTGTGTGACTGAAGAAATAAGACAATCGCTGGATGCCGATGATGTAACTTTCTTAGTCTTTCTTGATTTTTTTAAGGCTTTTGACACTGTCAACCATGTCATTCTCTATACAAAAACTTATGTTTAATTTGTCTGCAAGTTCCGCTGGGCTTGTATATATTTTTATTTGACTAACAGAAAACAAAACAAGCAGCCCAAATTGATGCCTGATTGTCCAGTTTGTTACCTACTTCATCCATTGTTCCTCAAGGGTCGATATTAGGTCCTCTACTATTATGTGTTTATGATGAAATTCCAAGTTTGATCAAAAACTGTTCCTCCCATCTGTATACCGACGACTTCCAACTTTACTTCAGTTGTCCTCTTGGATTCATTGTGAATAATCTCAATGAAGACAAAATTTCAAACTGGTCTTACTTAAAAGGTGTTTTTTTTAAACCCTAACAAATCAAAAAAATTCAATAATTTTGTATTAGATTCTAAAATACTCTTACTTTCCCTTAATTTTGTTATGTAAAACACCCAATGCGGCGTTAACTTTAACCACTCTCTAACATGAGACAACCATATATGTAGTCAAAAGGAATTGTAGGCAAAGTTTATGGTGCCCAATCTGTATTATTAGCTTGTAACTAATTTATAAGATATTGTATCTTACAGTTATTAAGTATTAACGAATAAATAATATGAAATGAATTGACAAATTTTCAAAGGCTCCTAACGTAAAACAATACGGATTTGGCATATAAATGTAGGTTGCAATTCTGACACAGAACGCTCACAGGTATCGTTTACAATAATTGTAGGTCAATTAAACAGGCCATGGATTTATCTGTGTGGACCCTTAAGGGAGATTTCTATTTGTCCTATGTTTACTTCACTTTGTCCCATAGTGTTCATTATTATTGTCGTTCTTATGAGCAATGTTTTACGTATGTATGTATGTATACCCGTCTTCCATCATAATTTCTGATCACCGTGATAAATAAAAAAAAGTAAAATGTCGTTAGGGTTGACCTACTTCTAGAATTATGTAGTGTGGCTTCTTAAGAGTATCTTATTGTTGTTTTATAGATCTGTTTTTTTTTTTTGTGCCTTGCCTTTCTGGATTTAACAGTAACTATTTTTCCTTAAAGTTTGCTTACTTTAAGACGATGTTAACTTGTAATTTTGTTTGTTTCTTATTCTTATCATAACTTTTCTATGAATGTGCATCTTGTGGCGATGGAAAAGACACACACAAAAATATTCCATAAAGAAAAGGAACATCTATGCAACAGCAGCTAATTTACCGTGTAAATATGTAAATATTTTATTGTCGGTTGGGAGATTGTTGGGTATGATGACGACGATGATGAAGTTTCTCTTTTTTTTGTTTATTTTATTGGACTTAGGAAAAGGTTTCAATTAAGAAAGATTAAGTTGGAACGATATATATATACATATGCCTTGTAGCCTACAAAAACGTAGGTAGGTATATGCTTTGGGATGAAGATGCAGACAGGTATAAGTATTTAGTTTATGGTTTTTCATGGGTTACTTACAATATGGGAGAAAAATAGAGAAATTGATAGAATTTGTTTGATGATTGGAAAATTAGTTTCATTTTATATCTGAAACAACTAAATTATTTGTGGAATTATTTCTAATAAGTACACTTTATACGTATTGAAAACCTACCTTACCTACTAATACAAGTTGTATTGGATAGTTTCAAGTCTGAAATTCATAAAATAAATGCTAGTGTTCCCCAGGGCTCCGTTTTGTCTCCGCCACTCTTCCGTAATATTCATAAACGACTTCTTATCTGCCACTTCTAATCCATTAAACTGTTTCGCTGACAAAAAAACCTTCAGCTTTTCATATTCCTTTCTAGATTCACATCGTTGTTCTTCGTGGTGGAACTTCAACGGCAGTGTATAATGAAATTTCGATCTCGACGGCATTGTCCAATATGGAATTAAGAACCGTGATAATTTAATGCTTCAAAAACTCAATGCTGTCTTCTATCGTTAAGTTGCAACCCACCTCTGATTCCACTATCCATGAGTGGCACTTGCATCCAGGAAACTAATCAACTTTCAGAAGTAGCCAGTTGCATTCCACCCCTTAAACAATTCAGTCGTAATACTCGCAACTCCATGAAATGCTTATCAGTTTACCCTAGCACTGATTTCGGGCGTATACTGTTAAGTATAGAGATTCTTTCTTAAACCGCACATCGAGAATGTGGATACTTTGGCCAACTCTGTTTTTACCTCCCATTTTGATATTCAGAACTTTAAAATCAATGTGCACCGGTATCACCTATTAAATCCTTCCCTATTTTCCTAACGTTTGCTTGTGTTTATTTATAAACATATAAAGGGTACTTAAAACGCCTTGAATATATGTATGTAAATTATAAAAAAAATATATATACTTATGAGTTATAGCTATTTCACGGGGGCCAACCCGATCATCAGACTCCTTTAGTGGTGCTTAATCGCTTTATGTTCAATTTAATTTTTTGAAGAACTTTTGCCCGAGCTGGGCTTGAACAAGCGACCTAGCGTGTGAGGAGCTAGTGCACTACGCACTACGCCACCGCACCCACATGAAAGTTGTAAGCCAATTACAATTACCCCTCAGAATTGTTAAATTAAAATCTTGACCAGCGTCAAACTCTTTCCCCTCATCTCCCTCCTCATACGAATCCAATCGAATTGTTGGCTTATGAAAAAGAGAGGAGATAATAGAAAGAACCTGAATAAAACAACAACAATTACTTGTGTGTACTTAGAAAAATGCTAATCGGTTCAGTATAGTTCGATAGAACAAAAAAACCTGTATTTAAGAATTAAGAAGATAAATGTAATTCAAATTTAAAGTAAACAAATACAAAATGTTTGGTCTTCGGGTCACAAGAGGTATAAACGATAAATATTGTGACTTGCATAAACTAATTACAAATAGGGTAAAGTTATAAAATAAGGAATTGATCCTTTATACATAAGTACATATACATACATGTAGATGTCAAAAATACATAAGCTGTAGGTATAACTAAGTAATTTTTCTAATTATGTTAAATTTCATTTTCAAACACAAGCTTTGTTTCTTAAATCCTTTCCACTAATTAGAATTGTTAATAAGAAAACACATGACATGAATTTTAAAACAATAATGATCCAACAAAATAATCCTAATTTATTTTCATTTCCTTTTAATTAAATAAAAAAAATAAAGCAATAAAATGCTTTATTCCCATCAGCATTCTAAATTGATATTCTAACAATTTATTTGAACAAGTAAAATTCACTTTAACATGGTTTTGGATTCGTTGTATAGGATTATAAAAGATTTTAACTTTTATAATAATGTTTCTAAACAAAAAAAATAAAGTTAAGTGAAGTTTACAAATTAGTAATTTACCCCAAAACTTTGGTAAGGTTTTGCCTTATACAGCAAGAATAAAAAAAAAAGAAAACCGTCTGATAAATGTGTATAACTTTTAATTTGGGTATGGTTTGTATACATGTCTGCAGTTGTTTTTGTATGTTTTAAGTTAAGAAATTAGCAGAACGTGATCAAAGTTTAGGAATTAACGTTGCAAATAATTGTCGTCCTAGGTAAACTTCCTTTATTAACTCCAAGAATTATCTAAACAAAAAAAACTTATATAAAAAACCAAAAGGTTTCATTTTGGTATTGAAGAAAAGAACAAGTATTTTTTAACAAGATCAATAGAGCTTATAAAAAGGTTGATGCTTCAACTGCATTTGATAAACAATTAGCACATCTCGACCTGTGACGTCAGTGGTCTAAAGTAGTGGAGTGCGTAGTGCACACGACTTCTAAGACTGAGCAAATCTGATATGAGTGGGTTCGAATCCTATGTTGTGCATAAAAAGTTTTTCAAATAAAATTGGATTAAAACTCAGCACCACAAAAAAGGAGACTGATGAGTGCAAAAGTGGCAAAGCACGAAATAGCTATATCTCCAGCCAAAAACAATGAGTGCTAGCACCTTTAAGTTGTTGTTGTTGTTCAAAAACATTCAATGAAATTAAAAGGAATGGTCAAGTCTAACAAGCTGACATTCTAGTACGAATAGTACAATAAAAATAATAAGATCAATAGATGTTTAATTCATTGTAAAAAAGGTGTTCCATCATAAAATTTTCGATGAGCAATTCGCACATTTTCGGTCTTGAATAAAATTCTTGTGTTAACTGAATTTCAAAAACATAAGGATCCAATTCTTAGTGTAAAAGACGGTGTAAAGTCGTTTATGATATGCTAAATTTCTATGCTTTTACTAACACCACAGCAGCAATACTCTTTGTTGTTTATTACAGCTTAAATTTTTTCAACACTTAAAGAATTGTCAGTTCAGAAGGTGGTTCACGGCGAGTGACGACCCAAAAGTGCTTTAGTTTTGCAAAATGAGACTACATAGTGTTCACCACTTTTGTATTCAACTTTAACATTTTCATTGCGTTGTTAAAGCGTGAGTTTTTCCATTCTGAGTAATGGCGTATCCGGATGCATTTATACAGATTCGTAGTCTTAAAATCTCATGCTTACAAGTTTGGCCGCATCCCTGAATTGTGGACACAAGTATATAGATATTCCTTTAAACGGATAGTTTTCAAAGCCACGTACGAGGCAAAATTGATAAGATTTATAAAAATAAAAATAAATACAGATTCGTATTATGTTCATTTACAGTTTGATGCATCGTGTCGATTAAACATAACATTAAAATATAAATAATGTATTAAATTGGAATCCGGATAAAAATTTGAAATGCTATATCTTGACTAATTCAGTTTAGTTTAGTTTAGTTCATTTCATCAAACAAAGTTACAATTATTCAGTGATTTCTTGATAATAATATAATATAAAAACAAAATTACAACTTAAAATTAAAAGCAAAATATTTTTAAATGAAAATCTACTCAGACCAAAATCGATCATATCGCAAACGTTATTAGTTACTCTTAAACACCTAGACAATTGTTCGTTGGCTGCATAATTTGTTCCGTGATATGGAATCTTAAAAAACAATCGGTTTCTAAGCAATCTCGCAGAAACATTGAAATTAATTCAGGCTAAAATATCGAAACAATCAATATTATTTGCCAATATGTTGAGAGACATGATTCCAAATAATTTACATCTTTTTTCATAGAAAGGCATATATATATTCCAATCAAGACTTTCCATTAATACTCTAGTGAATCTTTTTTGGATTTTTTCAATTTTAAAAGAGTGAACCAAATAGTACAAACATACTCAAGAGTAGATTTAACAGTAATTTCAAAGTATATGTAATATATTGAGATACCTTCTGCTACAAAAAAAATTATATGTTTTAAGAAATCAAGCTTTTGGTCAAAAATTACACCAAGGTCCTTTTAGGAGGTTACTGTTGAAAGAAATGTATTGTTTATTTTATAAAATAAGTTAGTTGATGAACGATTTCGAGAAAAAGTTAACCTTTGACATTTTGCAATAATAAGGTGTAAGGAGTTAATCAAGCACCAATTCGATAATTTTTCAAGATCTTCTTGTAATAAAATGTTATCCTGTTTTGTTTTTATACAACGAAAGGCTTTTAAATCATCCGTATACATGAGGCACTTTGAATTTTAAAATACGTTGGGAATGTCATTAAAAAAAGAAAAGAAAAGAGGGCCGAGATGGCTTCCTTGATGCACTCTCGAGGTAGCAGTGATAGGTGAAAAGACAATGTTATTAAATACGAACATATTGATAATAATTGATAAATATTAACATAGGTACATATGGTTTTTGTAGAACTCAATTCGCCAGTTTATACTTCTTCGATCTCATGGATTTCCCTAAATTCTAACTTCTATCGCCAAATCAAAAACGAAGAAAAGAAATGCAAAGCTAATTTGATGGCTAGGTTAGAATAAATAGTGAATTGTGTATATATTTCAATCTCCTATACTCTGTCAATCCGTCTATCCAGTTTAAAAAGTTAGATTAACCCGATCAAATGCTTTAGAGAAATCCGATTACACAATATAAAAGTGATACCCTGTCTCAAGTTCATTTAATACACCATTAGACAAAATTGTTAGGTTTTTCGCTAATAGAACCAGCAACAAAACCATGTTAGCATGGAGAAATAATGCTTTTAAGAATTGGAGTTCATCTTTCATAAATTATTTTTTCAAGAACTTTTTTGGAATTGTAGTTATTTTACAAATAGGGCTGTAGTTAGAAACTGTCTGCTTATGGTCAGATTTATAAATTGGTGTAACTAAAGAACGTTTCCATGTTCACCACTTTCAATGGAACAATTAAAAATTACTTCCAAAGGAACTGCATTTACTCTAGCACACCTCTCTAGGAAAATATGATTGATTCCATCCATATCAAGTCGTGTGTCACCTTAAATTTCAGATAAAGCTTGTTCAATTTCCGAAGTTGAAAGGTTTAAACTTCCAATATTAAAATAGCTATCAGAGTAATTAAATTGATCATCAAAAAGTATATTCGAAGAAGTAACGAATTAAACGGATTGAAAATGACTAGCAAAAAGGTTAGGCACAACTGAGAGATCAGATGATGATATGCCTTTGGGACGCATTAGATTGGAATTTCCATTTGATTATTTTCCAAAAACTTTTACTATTCGATTTCAAATCAAATTCAACTTTAAAGAAATTTATTCAAAGTATTGCAATACTCGATATTGTTTCTAAAGATCATGGTCTTTGTTTGATCTGAAAATTGCTCATAAACTTAATTTATTTTTTTAAATTATTGAGATTAATAAATCTTTTATTGAACCACACTGGTTTTGAATTGTGTTTGGAAAAAGTGAAATTATAGAGTTGTCAATACCCACATACAACCAAAACCAAATCAAGCACATTTTTAAAAGAATTAGGAAAATAATTTATCTGTTTAAGATTTAATTTTGCAAAGGTATCCACAACTTCACAATTATTATTATTAAATATGTATATCATAACAATCTCATTCTCTCTCATTTAAATATAGACGTAGATTTTCAATCGATGATTCTTACATGCGATCCTAAAATAATATTTATTTTGGATTTTTCAATATCCTAAGTATCCGGATGTTCCGGACCATTTTTGCTTGTGGCATTATTAGATATAAATATTGTCAAATACTACGCAGTTTTTATTGTTCAAATAATGTTGTAAAACATTGAATATTAATTATTTTTTCTGTAGTATGATTTAAAGCCTTCAAAAATGTTAACGTTCTTACCTGAACTATTTTAATGATAGAAAACTTTTGCACACCACAAAAATATTCCTTGGACTAGTGAAAAAGTTAACTTTTGAATATCCCAGCAAGGAAAATATACCCTTAACGAAATAACTTTTAGTCGTGACATAGTCAAATTACTTGGTCAACATACACATACAATTATTCATATATCCCTATAGTATTTAAGTGAACGACACCATCCATTCACAGGGTGTTTCACGGTTCTCGCCATACAAGAGAACCACATGGGTTCCTGAAGTCATTTTATTTGTTTAAGCAAACAAATTGGCCTTTAAAGAACGAACAAAAACCCTAAAATCCAGAAAATAATTATAGAGACATTAAAAAACTGCTATTTATTATTGTTTAGACAAAATAGAAAAAATGAAGATTCGATTAAAATTAAAATTTGAAAGTTAGAGCCAATTATAAAAAGAGGATTACAAAAATCATAAAAGATTTATAACTTTAAAACTAACCGGAAACGCGAAAAGTATCTCATGAGTTCTTCGATTTAAAATTACCTCATCATTCATCAAGAATGCACCGTTGTCTTCTAAAGTAGACTGTGGAATACCCTGTATATTCTTTAAGCATGCATGTCAAATAAAAATGTTGCCTTTAGACCATGTTAACATTTATCTATATGGCTCTGAATACCATTAAAACAAAAAAAACGTGCTCTACCACACGACTAAAATGCTTTCTCAACTCACGTTGACCCATTTAATAGTCATGATGAGAGTCTTTATATACTTATGTATATCCCTATGAATATAACAAGTAGACAAGTAAACAAATAAAATAAAATATTAACAACAATAAAAGAAAAGAGTTTCTGTCTACTACATAACTATGTATATAATATATATATGTACATACGTACGTGCCTATTTACTTTGACATATAGGTCATCCTAGGGTGTGAAATTAATTATGTCCTAGGTTTGGTGAACTCATTTTGATTGAAGACCTTACTAAAAAAAAACACAAAACGCGAAATAAATTTGTTAGGTTCTTTTGAAAATTGAAATGAATACATTTTATTTTTCGTTAAAGATCTAAGTAAAATTAAGGTTGGTAGAGGTAATGGTCAAATTAGGCTCATTAATTTTAGAGTAACTTTACACACAAACAAAATTATTCAGCAACAAATTTTAGTGAAATATTTATTTTTAGACCTAAAAAGAGGGTTGCCAACTTGCTGATCAATATAGAAAAGCTTCTTTGGAAAACTGCTGAAGTCTTAAATGAACAACAATTTGTTAAAAATAACGATTCATGTGTTGTCAATTTAAACTTTACATTAATGGAAGTGATTTCCAAAATTGAAAATATTGATATTTTTCTTGATGTTTCAAGGTTTAAAATCCCTCAAAATCCGTACTTACCCGAAAAACAAATATTTCCAAAAATTATTTAATTGTTTTTGTTTCGCATGTCTTGAGATAATTCTAGAAATGCCATGGTTTCAGAAAGATGCGTGCTTGTGTATGCATATTCGTACGTCCGTATGTTGGGAAAGGAAAAAGGTAATCCTAGGCCATATCTCAAGAATCCGCGAGTGAGTGGAAGTTACCTTTTTTCGATGTTCCTATTTTTGAAAGTTGGTTCCAGGTTGTTGAGAGTTTTAGACCCAAAAAAATGATTTTGACCTGCCCCCCTTTTTTTCGAAGATCGAATTTTTGATAATTATTCCAGGTTGTTCTGAAAATTTTTGGACCTCTATGATCAAAATTTAAAAAAGATATGGGCAAAACTGGAACAAATTCTAGCCCCCCTTTTTTCGAAATTCTAACTTTTTATATTATTTTTAGGTTATTAAAAGTATTCCAAACATTGTTCCAAAAACTTAGAGTCGTGAAATGTATATTTTAAGAGATATCGCCTCCAAATTTTTGTTTTCAAAAATGGAAAATACGTTTTCCCAATTGTTTTGTTTTTTTAAAGCATACATTTGAAAACAATGTGAATTAACACGTGTGCAGAAACCAACGAAAACTTAGCTAATAAACAACTGTTAACGCTGATGGTCAAACTTTCAAAAAAAATCTCTATGTCTTTTAATTTTGTAAATATTATTTTTGCTCCCGTTTTCCAAAAATCGAAAATTCAAAAAATGTTCCAACCATATTTCCCCTAGTTCATGACCAAATCTAGTCCAAAACCATACACAATTAAAACAAAAGGTTTCTCCTCGCTAGTGGCCCTCCCCTTGAAAAAAATTGAAAGTTTTAAGACAAGGCTGTATTGTTTTAGGATAGACCCATGAGTTTTTAAAATTCCGATTCTAAGAAATAAATATTGATTATGCTTTATCAAAGTTTCATTAAAAAAAAAATTAAAACAAAGATTTTAAGCCCAAATAACACTGTTATTTGTTATGTATCTGTAAACCATATTCTTGCCTCCCCCTTTTTAAAATTCAAAAGCTTAAAACTTGTTCCCAATTGTTTCGGGACTCTTCTAAATTGTTCCACAGTTTCGTTTCTTAAAATTAATTTTTAGTATAAAAATTTTACAAAAAATGCTCATCCCCCACCCCCTTTTCCGAAATTGAAAATCTTTAAATTGGTTTATAGATTCATTCAAAAATGAAGGTTTTAAGCTGAAAACAAATTTTAACATACAAATCTTGTTAATTGCTTTGATATTGTATTGATTTGCTCATGGTTGCCACTCTTGTCAATATTAAACTCTTGAATATTCCATCTTTTATTAATTAAAGATGTTAAAGAATTGGAAAACAATTTAACTCATATTTTTTTTAGCATTGTGCTACTATAAAACCCTACTAAAAATGGAGTACTTAATTGATTAAACGTTCCAAACATTTCGAGAAAAAATAGCTTAAGCTTAAATTTTGTATTTATCTTTTTCAAGGATTTGCCTTATTACACTTAAACAAAGAAAAAGTCAAATTGGTTTTATTTCACTTTCAGTGTGGTTTGCTATAAATGGAAAGAAACTTTACATAGACTATCAGTGTAGACATCCCGACTTTTTTTTACTTTCTGACTTTTTTTTTACTTTCGACTTTTTACTTCACAAATATCAAAGTATCGAATTGACGTTTACCGCCATTTTCAAAAATACAAAATTTTTTGTTCGATACGGCAGCGATGTTTTCAAAATTTAGTTGGAATTGATTTTAATAAATTGTACATAGGCCTTATTTTTATGTCTTTTCAATTTAACTAAAAGTAAATGAAATACTTGGCAATCCGGCATAATGGCAACCCGTTTTCTTAGAACTTCTTTTTTAATAAAAATAAATAAATAAAAGTTTTCACATGTCTTCCATCATAATCCATTATTAAGAAACTATGGTCATTAATAAAAGAAAAAAGTAAACAACAATCTGGGAATATTCACATGAGAACTACATATTTTATACAGTAAATAAAGTCAAAGGTATATTAAAGTATTTGTAGTTTGCTCATTTTCACATTAGTCGAAGGAGTCAAGGGATACGATTAATATATGTATGTATTATTAAAATATTATAAACTCGTTGGTACAGCTGAATTAGTTTGGTTGGTTTTTATAATGAACTTGAAATAGAATATAAATCTTATAGCGTGCCAAAATTATTCCCTCCGTAAAACGTAAGATAGGATAGGATACAAAAAATGAAGGCACACATTATTTCAAAGTTAATTAATTAATTCACTTAGGTGTTCGTTGGTGGAAAATGAATAAACGAAATAGAAACAAAATATAAAATAGCTTTTATATAATAGATACCTTACATATATCATATATTTAAAAATGATGGAAGAATTTACTTGAAGATTTAAAGGAGATTTGTATAGTATATACTTTTATAAAGAAGAGGAAGAAGTTTATAAATAGTCATTAGTTAATAAACAGTGAGTGAGTAATGAAGCATTTGATAAATTAATCATAATTTTAAGTTTGATGGGTTATAGATAGATTAATTTATCTAAAACTGGCTAAAAGTAGTAAGGCGTACAAAGATATTGGTTTGTTTATTGAAGAATAAGAAAAGGTTAATTTGCTTTCGAATGGGTTACTTTATTTACGACCGCTATATAATTTCTTTTCTTTTTGTTTCGCAGGTTATTTTAGTTTTTGGAAAATAGAGAATTATTCTTTGAATTTCGGTCTTGTTTAAGGGTTATTATAATTATAGTACATACTAGCGGCCCGTCCCGGCTTCGCACGGGTAGACATAAATAGGTACAGATAATGTAGCTTTCTAATGAAAAAAGAATTATTAAAATCGGTCAAGTACTTTTTGAGTTTATTCGTTACATACAAAAATACAAATCTTTCCTCTTTATAATATTATTATTAGTGTAGATAGTATTAGTAACTGCATACAGTAATTTTGCTGACACTGATTTTTTATATATTAAGATTGTATTAATGAAACTGTAATTTAGTAGTTGAAAAGAAATAATCAGAATTATATAGAGCACATGAAATTAAATAGATCAAAATATCACATTGCACCACGTGTTCTTGAAAAAGAAATTTCGAATTCCAACGTGGCGCCATCTATGAGAAGTTCACGATAGATGGTCCGACAATTTTCTGTAAAAAAATTGAGACTTATGAAACTTACGATTAATAACAAACATCAACATTGACAATTAATTTATTGTTAATTATAAATTATTAAGACCATTAATCGAAATATAAACTATTCTATATCTCAAGTTAGACCAAATTACACATAAAATGCCAACTTTCATCGAAATCGGTTGACTTGGTGAAGAGTTCACTGGGAACATACATATGACACTGGATTTTTATATGTTAAGAAGAAGAAGATGTTTAAGTTTATATTAAGAAAAGTGAATGGGATGTGGGAATCTTTTTTGCAACGCGTGAAGTTTTCACTTAAAGAACTTTAATCAAAAATTAAAAATTATTTATTTTCCGTCAAAATATTAAACAGAATTATTAGTTAGACTACTTTTTCGTTTGTCAACAATATCTAGGCAAATAATGATTGAACTGAAATTTCTGCAAGAAAAAGGAAGAATTTGTTAACAACTATTATTTTGTACTTAACTGGTATTAATTTAAAGAAGACAAACGCTAGTCAACGAGACCACGCGAATATTGGAAGTGGAAGGTTGAGCAGAAAACACTATCGTATTGACTTCTTTCTTATTTCTGACCCAGATAGGTATACACTATTAGAGTTCTATCCCTTCTATACACTACTGACCATTCTGTTATGTCTTCAAATTTCCCCAGTTATTATTTCATGATATTGAACTGGACACTATGCTTATTTGATAGTGACGTTGACGCCAATGCTGATATGATCACAAGTTTGATTCTCCTGGGAATGAGAACTTTTATCCCGAACAGGGTTAAAAGCGTAAGACCTAAGTATAACGCATGGTTCGATGAGGTTATTAGGGCCAAAGAAAAAGAAGTAAGTTTACGTTGCTATAAATCCAACCCTACTGATGAAAGACGGACAAAGTACAAGCAAGCCAGGAAGACTTGTAACACCCAAAAATTACAGCAAAAAATACTGCAATGTCCCAAAGGCAGTGAAAATGTTTGGTCATTTGTAAAAAACATAAGAAATTCTTCCTTTTCCTAGGTTCCTACGCTCGTTGTCAATAAAACTCCATTTGTTTGATCTTGACAGAAAACTAATATCTTTGCTGAGCAGTTCGCCGCCAATTCAATACTGCCAGTGAGTGTTGTGACTCCGCCTATACTTGAGAGCGTAAGTGATTCTATGGGCCCTCCACTCCACTCGTACTGTGCCAAGAGTTCTAAGAGATATTAACACATATATAAATCTGCTGGATCGGATGGTATCCTCGCTATTGATCTAAAGAGGTGTTCTTCAACGATGGCAAAACCCCTGCGTAAGATTTTCCATATTTCCTAGTGTACAGGTTTTTTCCGAGCGGATGGAAAACAGCATTTGTCTAGCCCATCCCCAAAAAATTCGAATCTTCCTCACCCTTTTATTACGGAAAGATTGCACTTACGTTCCCTCTTTCCAAGGTAATGGATTGATGCTGGTTTCATTATCAGCTCAAGAGCAAATCTTTATATCGTTTTGGAGAAAGTAAGATTATTGCATTTGATTGGAATTTTTATCAGGCTCTCTTATTGAAAATGCGTGCTTTCGGTTTTCATGAATATCTCTTTCATTGCATTATTAATTACCTTTTGGATGGGTTCAAGTATGAAAACCACAAAATAAATGCTGGTGTGCCTCACAGCTCTGTTCTATCTCCAACACTGTTTGGCTGATGGTACTCTTAGCTTTTAATATCCGTTTTCAAACTCACATCCCACTTCTTCGGATGTGGAACTACAACGACAAAATATAATGAGCTCATTGAATTCCGAACTAAACAGCATTGTTGAATGGGGAATATGAACCGAATCGAATTCAATGCTTCGAAAACACAATGATGTCTCATATCGTTAAAGCGAGATATACGTATACCCCCTTACCACTATCCATGGATGGCACTTGCATCATCAAAAAGACTGATCATCTCGATATTCTCGTTATGTGTGTCACCAACCACTCTAGGCTGGTTCTTCTGCAACTTACTTAAGCCTCTTGGATAAAGTTGAACGTAGAGCATTTAAATTGATTGGTGATAATTATCATCATTTGTTCATTTAATTCACTTGAGCGTCCTCATAAAGTTTCTTGTCTAACTTTGTTTTAAAGTTATTTCAACGGTTTATGCTCTAGAGAAATATTTAACTGCATTCCTCCCCTTTAAAAGTTCAACCTTTTCTAGTCCATATTCAGAAATTCAAAACCAATGTGCACTGACATCTCCTTTCAAACCCTCTCTCTCTTTCCTAGTGCTCACACTGCGTCTTTGCACAATAAGAATAGTAATATCTCCTTGAGTGTGCGCTTATTAAAGACAAATTTTGTGAATTTAAAAATTGAAACAGTTGCGAATTTTTCTAAAAATGTAATCAAGAACAAAAATTAAATTAAATTTCTCAAACCATTTCTTACAACTTTTGAATGTTTGTTTTTAAACAAATTCATCTTTTTTGGCTTTGTTGCTTTATTTTCCTTTCCTTCTGTTGTGTTATTAACTTAAAATTAAGTTAGCCGCTTATGATAAGTCCACTTAATTCATATTTTAACAGCACTCCAATAGGGAATTTTTAACTGTTTTAAATTAAAAGCTTCATGAACTTAACGCTATTGACTGTCAACAAAGCGTAACCCCCACCTTCAATGCCTCTTTTCGTAAAAATAATTTATCAGCCTTCAATACTGGGTATGTGTGTTAGGGATCACTTCTTATGGAACTATCACATATTCGTCTTGGACAAAATTGCTGCTGAGTGTTAAGGATTTATTTCCCCAACGTTCAAGAAATTGTGTACCCCTTCTGATCTGGTTATTACATACAAGGCCATCATCCGTCTAAAACTTGGCGTTCCTATGCCAATAAAATAGCCTATTCCTATTGCATTCCACATCCCCAAGTTTAGAGCCCCTTCACCACTGTAATGATTACATTTTCTCATAATCTATTATTTACTTGCAAAATGTTTTAAATTTCCTATGGCTTTACGGATTAAGACAGTAAAAGATGTGCTCAAAAGAATAGCTAATTCCTAACTTGGATAACTAAGATTCACCTTTTAATTTTATTTTTACATAATATAGCCATCTACTATCGTTTTCACAGCACTCAAATTATTCAATAGATTTATCTGGGTACATTACTCATTAATGTATAAAGGCACATTTTCCGTATTAAAAGAAAACAGAAAAAAGACTTAATTTCAAACCATTCAAATATTGCCTACCTTATGCTGGCCTTTGTGCTAAGAGAATGTTAAAAAGTCTATGCCGTGTACTTATTATAAAAGTACCTACACTCTTTTTGTGTTAAAGGTTCTTTTCTGTAGAAAGCAACTACCAACATACATTTATACATTTCTACCTTAATTTTCTTTCTTTTTTTCCCCCTCGTTTGCTAGGATTAAGGTTAATCTTTTCATTTAAGTTTTATTTTACATGACGATGGAACTTTGGGAATTAATGTAAAATATTTATGAATGTACAGATTTATATTTCTATAGTTCTGTTTGTTTCATATAATTATAGAGATTCTTATATAAAATATACACAAGGAAAAACATTAAACCCTTAACTCTGTAGGAAGGTGCACTAATTCTGTAACTTTGACAGCAATTTAATTGAAAAAGTTTATTTTATTCGTCTTGAGTGGCTCATTGTTTGAAGTGAATGTTGAACACCTTTACAGTATAAAATGAAGCAAAAATGGGCCAAGTAATGCACCATGCTTCATGCAATGCATAATACCTTACACCTCATTTAGGTATAGATAAAACATACTCCTACTCATGGTTCAAGATTTTTAACTTAAAACATTTACTTGTATGCAAAGAATATCGCAAAGCCTGTTAGTTTACCTGTTAGGCTGTTACCTTATTTTGTAACAGACTATAGATATGAACATTTACATAAATTTATACTGAAAGAACGTGTTGAAAATTGATTTAAAGTGCCCACTCAAAGTTTAAATGTTTTCTTTTTATATTTTAATTTATACATTTTCACTGATTTTTGTATCCATTTAAAATAAGTTTTATTGGAATTGAAGAAGCAAAGGTTTAGAATATAAAGCTCAAAATCTTACATGAAACTTAATGAAATATTCATAGAAAATATTCAAACACAATTTTCAAGTTTTTTTTTTCAGTTTGATTCTTGGTATATGCCCACACTTCTTAATGGGGTTAACATCTTTTATATGTGTCTGGAGCAAATACTTTTTTTAAACCTTTTTTAATATCACCTGTATCAAACAGAAAAATAAGCAAATACAATTAAAAAGTATGTAAAGCTATGGCCAAAATTATAGGAACACTTCCAAATTTTTGTGTTTAACTTTTTTTTTAACTCAATTGAATTATAAGGTGAACTTAGTTTTTAAAGATTTATAATTTCAATGGTCATATTATTATTTTTAACACTTGGAGAAATATCTTATACACTAGTTGTTGGTTATGGTCAAATTTTTAGTAATACTTTCAATCTTGGTTTAATAGGCTCATGGCAATAGACTCAACGAAACACTGTACTAAAAAACATCTTAAAATTATTTTTACTACATTATAAAGACACATCTGAAAGTGGGATTAAAAAAGTAGACGGTAGTTTTTTAAGAATGTTACTTAACATTTAATTCTAAAGAAATCAGAAGAGTTCAACTTTTGAGAGAGGGCCTAGTGACCTACAACTCTTAACCATTTCCATGTGGAAGTCATGTCAGGAATGGACCTATAGTTTGTATGGTGAACCCGAACGTCTTATTTCAGAAAGCACTTTTCATGACAAGAATTACTTTTGGAGAATTTTTCAATTCCTCGCAAGAGGAGGCGAGCGAAAAAAAATGACGGTGGCACATGCAGGGTTTGAACTCAAAAACTCTTGCATGACATTAACCATAAAGCCACGAGTTGTGCTATGGAATTTTGCCTATAAAAATATGCTCTTAGACTGTGCTTTTAGTAGGATAACGACCCCAAACACATACCTACTGCAATGTTAACGAAGCTCTGATTTAAAAGAAACAAACGATAGTTTTTTCTTAATAGCTCGACCTAAAAGAATTCTAAAATACTTATATCCAATATTGCCTTTTTTTAAATTTACAAATTTAGAAAACATTAACAAAATGTTTACCACTAACATTTAAATGGTTTAAATTTAAAAATTCAGTTTTGTTCCTTTTATATTGGCCATGGCTGTAAATTCAAAGTGAAAGCATTTTGATATTACGAAAAACGTTTTCAAAGATCGTTGCACCCAAAAACATGAAAGAAACTTAAGTACGTTAACGCTTTTGTTAACATTGAGTGTAACCTAAGTGAGAATTTTATTTTTGTGGTTAAAGTTGATGCTTATATTTGTATATGTACATATGTTTATAAAATGAAAGTAGACTTCATATTCACAGGCACAGCAACAGCATCATCATCATCATCATCATCATCGTTTGTTTATAAGGTTTATAAGTTATTCAAATAAGTTAGTCCATATGCATATAAAACAAAAACAAAAAAAGTATATAAAGGTGTGGTGACAAAAATGCAATTAGTGATATGCAATTGAGTTAAGTGGTAGGTAAATAAATACGAAACAACATAGTAAGACGTTTTATATTGAGGTATATTGAACTTTGTATATACTTTTCTATATTTAAGAGAACTTTTATCAGATTAATGATGTTTGGTGTGTTATATAAGTTCGAAGGAGGATTTATAGTCTTGAATCAATTTTTACTTACATGAACCAAATTCAATTAATATTTCAACACTTTGAGTTTTCAAATGACTTTTATAGAAAGTTATAATAATTTAGTTTTATTTTTTCTTTCATACAAGCACATTTTTGACTTCGAGGGTATACTCGTACTTGGTTTTAATAAATTTATAACTCCTTTCTTTAGCATCCATTTCTTCAAACCGATAAATTAATTTCCACTTCTGAACAATTATGTTTGTACCCGGTTTTAAATATTCTTCTGGGGTTAGGTTAGGTTATATTGTATGAGGTGATACATGTGTAAACTTCCAGAAAACTTCTCACTTGGATCTCTTTGAATCCATTGTGCTCTCACGAAAAGGAAAGGATTCGGTAGGGTATGGAAAACTTGTTGAGGATTTAGATTGGGGGCGCCTCCTTGAACTATTTTGATTTCTGAGAAAATTCAAGAATGTCTCTAAATAGCAGAACGAGACGTCGAAAAAGTAATTTCCCAATATTGTCATTCTTCTTTAGGCTAGGCTGGGCAAGGGCATTCACATAGAAAGTCTAAGGTATCTCCTCGTCCAAAAATCCTCTACATAAATAAGTTTAGCTGATACTCAATCTGTTCATGTAGTGCCCAATGAAGATACCTATTAGAAAGGACAGCTGAGGTCTACATATTTGCTAAAGGAAATCTTTGGCTATAGATTCCTAGTAACTCTGCAAGTTTCAAGAGCTGCTTATACCTGCTATTTGCGATTTCAATTAAACTTTGGTTGATTTTTTCATTTACCTGCTCTATTGGATTGTATATCATTGATACCATATGGCTTGGAATGAGCATTAATCCGGTTTTGATCAATTTGCCTGCCTTTTAATTACTGTCAATGTCGTAGTATCCTGGGACCCGACAGAGGCTAACCGCGTTGGTTTCGCTGAGTAAATAAAGCTCCCTACGGCATTGCTGTACCAGTCTCGACTTTGTGGCAGTGGCAGATATGGCCTTGATTGCTGCTTGGCCATCATTTATCTTTCAAATTGTGGGAAGACAAATTTGTTGCGGCTTCAGAAACTGCCAGTACTTCTGCTTAAAAGACACTGCAGTAATCTGGAAGCTGTATTGATCTTTTTTAGGGAGGATTACATGAAAAGATGTTGTATTGTCCTTACAATAGCAGTTTACATCCACAGAATGGTTTAAGGTCTTGAACCCAATCTTCTACCAAACATTCTGCGTCAGGTATACATAGAAGGCAACTGAGGCTTTTCTCTCTCTTTCTTTGATGTTTAATTTACGATCGAGAACCAGTCCAAGATATTTTCCGTACTTGTAATGTGTAGGGAAACGACAAAATTGTAGGGCAGTCCATAATTGAAAAGTTTCGTTTTCTCGTTAATAGAAGCAGTTCTGTCTTACGATGGGTTGACGTTAAGTCCACACTTACTTACCCAATTACTGAGCATATTAAGGAGTAATTGTGGAAGTTCGCAAAGTGAAGGTATACACCTTTTAATCCACTTACGCTTGATTTTTTTAATATTTCGTTAACGACTAATAACCAGAGCCTGGGAGAGTACCCCTAAATATCCTTACTTTTACTTGCTATCACCCATCTCTGCGTTTACAAGTCATGTTTATAGCATAGCATCAATCCAATTTGACAACATTGGTTCTATGTTGACGGAGTTTAGGGCTTGGCGAATAGCACTTCTAATGACATTGTTAAAGGCCCCTGCGATGTGCAAGAATGCACCTAAGGTGTATTCTTTGAATTGAATTGATTTTTCACTTGTACCAACTACATCATGAAGTGCTGTTTCAACAGATTTTCCCTTCATATAAGCATGTTGGGCCTGTGAAAGTGTATTATCATTTAGTTTTTGTCGAATGTACATTTCCATTAATCTTTCTATAGTCTTTAAAAGAAAGGAAGACAGGCTTATAGGCCTGAAATCTTTCGGTTTAGTGTGAGAAGGCTTATCGGCTTTCGGAATGTTGACTTCTCTCCATCTAAAAGGAATATAGGTTATGTAGTTCGAAAATTTCATACAAAATATGGTCGGAATAGTGTTTTAACTTCGTCAACTGTGACGAGATTAATTGAAAAATTCATGGAGACTGGATCCGTTGGAGACGCCAAACACACTGGTCGTCCAAAAACAAGCCGTTCAAACGTCGTGGACAAGAATTGCAAATTTCAAGAATGATGCTGGTCAAGCAGTGATTGTTACTGGTGCTCGATATCGCGACATGATTACACAGTTCTTTCGTTTCGGTGATCAAAATTGGCCTCCTAGATCGTGTGATTTAACACCATTAGACTTCTTTTTATGGGGTTATTTGAAATGACAAGTCTATGTCAACAAGCCCACAACCACCCGTGCATTAAAGGAGGAGATTCAACGCTGCATCAACGAAATTCAGCCACATTTATGCAGAATGGTCATGGAAAATTTCAACAAAAGAGTGCGCATGTGCATGCAAAGCCGTGGAGGCCATTTGTCCGATGTGTTATTCCATACATAACCCTATCCTATGTACTTTACGAGTCAATAAAAATATAACTATCAAAAGACTAAAAACGGCGTTTTCTATTTATTTCAAATCTTGCGTTAATTTTGGGACACCCTTTACATCCTGGGATATAAGTATTCATAAGTAATTCCAGAGTTTTAGAACTAGAGTCAACCCAGGTTTTTTCCGGTTTCTTGGGAAACCGCCTTTGACATAATTTTTCTGAGATTGGCAGCGTTATGATGGGCATTCGCATTGCAGCCTGTACGTAGGTTGCATCATTTATTGCCTACGAAGGTAACCAGCTTATTGTAGTTAATAGATGGTGGAAAGCCCGGTTTATCACCTGGTACGTATACTGATGCTAAGATAATGGGTAGGGCGTCATATCAGCGCTACAATAGGAAGAGAAGATGAAAAGATTAATACATTTTTTTTTACCACTATACATGTACGATAGTTCCCTTCTGTGGGCCCCTATACTAACAAATATCGTGTTGTCTTTGGATTTAAGGCCACATATCTTGCCGTTATTAGTCCAGGGCTCTTGGATTAGGGCAATGTCAAAATTATCCTTTGACAGAAATTATTACAGAAATGAGAATAAGGTGGCAGAAGCGAACTTACTGTGCTGTAAATTTAATTGTCGAACTTTCATAATTTTTCTTGTTATGTAAGTTGACAGCTGTTAAGGGCACATTCGGGTCCTCGGCAACACTTTCACATACAGCAGCGATATTTTCAGTGGTACGAGCGAAATGATGATGCACAGGCCTTACAATATCTGTAACCAATCCAGACTCTTCAAATTTCTTCACAATTTTGCCAATTGCTTCCTTAGTTGGACGATTATGTAAACCACATTCTCCTCTTAAGGCACGATATGTGGCTGTGGCAGAATCACCATTTTTGTAGTAGGTTTTAACAATTTGTATGCGTTGTGCGATAGTTAAGCGATCCATTTTCGTAAATGTCAGACTTGACTGATGTCGAATTCCAGCCCTATACTTTTGAAACCGCAAAATGGACAACCCGTTATATTCTAGATGGAAGCAGGACCAAAGTCTAGTGGGTCAAAAAGTAAAATTTAAATCTTTTATTTTTTTTCAAAGAAATTTAAATATTTCAATTCGGATCCATAATATACCTACAATAACTTCTAATGGGAAGTTCAAAACTTTTTTTAAAACATAAAAAACTTGATTTTCTCAAATTTACATAAACCATACGTCATTTGTAACTTCTCTTCACATTCACATCCAGATTTGTCCTTTTTTGTTTAAATAATTACAGTCTAAATTTTAAGCAAAAATAAAAATGCCGGTTAACCTATCAAACATTAAAACGAAAAAACTACACAAAAACTGCTAAGCCAAAACATTCAACATGATGTCATACTGCATAAGTTGCGTATACATCCGCCATTTGTCATCAGGTCATCAACATGCAAAACGAGTCTTAAGTTGATTTTTTTAAATGCCATTGAGTTGACTTTTTTTATGAAGGAAGTGCAAAAATAAAATAAAAACATAAAAAAACTAACCCATCAAGTTAGTTCAATTTAAAGGGCAACTTATTCAAAAATAAACAACAACCAAAAAAGTATAAAAACATTTCAAAAATTTTTCACTGGTTGCAACCAAGTGAAATAAACTTCACCTCGTTATACTACCTTTTATATAGTATTTCTTTATACGTTACGCACCATCAGTGATCATATTCAGAGACAGGAATAAGCCATCGATATTTTAAAATGATCTTTACAAAGAACACGTGTGCGGACTGCTGCGGGCGGAAGTGCATTTTATGTCTATAAACATGAGTAGAGAGAGTGCCCAATACCCAATTACGCACGCATCACGTGTTTCCGAATTAAACTAAACAAAAGATCAAAATGAAATATAACAAAAATCTCAGATCCACACCCACATTTGGAACCAATTTTTTGTTTTGAAATTTTTGATACTAAAAATGTTCCACCTGGATAAATCTCGTTCAACATCAGTTTAGCACCTAACCCAAAACCCACTCTGACTCTTTTATCAAGTTTATGTACATAATCGTTCTGGTTTGGGTCTTTTACTGCATTTTTCGTCGCATAGGAACCATAAAACAACGTACCTACCCATACACACAAAAACACAAAGCACGAACAACCAATTGAGGTAATAATAAAACTCAAAAGTTTAATTTATGCATAGCTACATTATAACAGTAGATTTCCAGAAAAAAGAAAGGGGAAAACATGTTGCAGGCATTTTGGAGATTCTTATAGTATCAACATATAGGTAAGGTAGGTATACTACCAAAAATAAAAGCCAACGATAGAAATCGAAATTTAAAAGGTCACTGGCCTACAGCTCGAAGATGGTCAAAGTAGAAGACTCAAAAAACAAAATGTAAACAAGAAAGGCACAACAAAAATCTTCTTATAACGGTGGTTATGTAGATTTTCAATGTATAGTTTTTAAAATTCTTAAAAACTAAGAAATTCTTATAGGCACAATAGGATTGTATAAGAACAAGCTTGATGTGGGTTTCTTTTTCTGTGCATCAACATAATAATCCAAAGGGTGTTTTTTTATTGGAAGTTTGATTCAATAAAAATCAAATTACGATCTGAATTTTTTTCGGTATAAATATAGGTTTTTCGAAGTTATTACTAAACACATTTTGAATCTTTAAATTTGATTTCTGTTTAAGTTAATAAAACTGCCAAAATCATCTTTAAGGTAGAACGAAAATAATACTATTTTTTTTTAATATAATTAAAGTATTTCATACAGTGTTGTAAATCACTAGAAAAGTTCAATAAAACATAATATAAGTATGTATTTTCTGACTTGGGTGTTGTCTTAGATTCGAAACTAACATTTAATGAACATATTAACTTCATAGTTAAAAAAGCAAATAGAGTTCTGGGTTTCATTAAGAGATTTGGCCGTGATTTCCGAGATCCATATGTTTTAAAATTACTTTTTGTTTCATTTGTGAGACCAGTCCTGGAATATGCTTGTACAGTATGGTCACCTTACTACGCCGCCATACACGTCACAAGACTCGAAGCCATCCAGAAAAGATTTTTGCGTTTTTGTCTACGATCCCTTCCGTGGCCTCATGATTTTCATTACCTCCTTATTCTCAAAGACTTTCTCTTATAAATCTTCCTTCTTTGACAAATCATAGGATGTACTTGACGTTTTGCTTTATTGTTGGAATAATAAACGGGCAAATTTCATCACCATCAGTTCTTGGAAGTTTAAACTTTAGTTTTAGTCGTTCAAGTATATCACTCCAGAAACCATTGAATAGTAATTTTAGTAGATTAAACTATGGTGTACATAGCCCCTTAAATCAATTAATTGATATCTATAATAAATTTCACTCTTGTATACTCGTATTAATACACCAAATGATAATATAAAAAGAATGAATTACAAATTAATATTTTTCAACAGTCTAGTTTAAGTTTTAGATTTTATATACATATATATTATATTAATAAGAATTGTTAACGTTATTATTTAACGAATTATAATAAATAAATAAATTAAGATAGTATAGTTCAAGTAAGTATACTCTACTTAAAGGACAAGAATCAAACATGTAACTAAAAACGATTGGAACTTTTTTGCGTGTAAGACTCATGGTTTTACATTTGTCAACATTTAAAACAAGACGATTATTATTGCATCATTCCCTGAATAATATTAAGTCTTCTTGCAAGAGAAGAGTCAGATGTAGAGTTAATTTTTTAAAAATTTTAATGTCATCAGCATATATTAGGACAGACGAATTTTGTGTGATCGAAACCAAGTCATTTATAAATGAGCCGTTTATTTTGAAAATGGCATAAGTTACTTTTTCAAAAAAATCGAGTTAATGGCAACACTAAATACAATTGAACGGTATCTTTTCATTTTTAAAAAATTTGCACTCAATAAGTTGAGAACTATTGAGATTTCTTCGAGAGAAGTATTGGTAATTAACGGTATAACAAATATCTTAAATATCTCGACTTAAAAAAAAAGTGACTTATGCCACTTTCAAAATAAACCGCTCAAATAAAACAAATAGAATAGGACCAAGGTGACTACTCTGGGGGACACCAGAATTCCCAACAAATGAACTTGGACACTTATTACTAAATTTAACACTATAACGTCTATCTTGCAAATATGAGGAGATCCAGTTTATGACACAGTCGTTAAAACCTTGCTCTAGTTTTTTTTCGACCACTTGCAAAGCTTTCTACTAGGAAGAGTTGAATATTTTTTTTAGTAAACTGAATAGGTACCTACAAAAATTATAATTGTTAGTGGATTGGAATAAAATAAGTTTCTATTAAGTTTGGTAGATGATACTTCCACCTTTACTTTTAATCATTTCGCTAATTAGGTCCGGTATGAATCCTACAGCCTTTTGATATAGTTCGATGATATTTTGCTAAACGCTAACTTAATTGGAGAAAAAAAGAATTTTTTGTCTTTAAACTGACGACCACCATCATTAGCTGATTCCAAGATTTGTTTATTGAACTTTTATATAGATATACAATTTGATAGTCTTAAGATTAAATAGATACATTGAATAATAATTAAATAATTTGTTGGCACATTGGGGGTCTCACTTAATACCTTAGGCCTAGCTGTCTTTCTTGAGAATTTTCTGGGCATGCGGGTTAAACATTAGCAGTATTGCAAGGTACTGGACGGTCCTCTTGGCCGACAGTGACGATCCGTCTGGGAGTTTTAATTTTAAGTTTCTGCAGTTTGTCGCGTTTTGGGATCCTCTACGGATGACAGTTGACGGTCTTCTGAAGCAAATGAGTTACGACTTTTGTATCATTGATTTACCACACTTATGTTAAAAATTAAAGAGTCGGTGGATGTGTGCGTCTACTTTCCTCACGGCTATAAGTAGTGACATTGAGGAACAGTAGGTCAAGGACCTAACCCCGTCAGGTTGGTCGGAAGTAAGGATGCTATATAGACACGGGCCGAGCTCCAGTCTTAATTTTTTCATTGACGATAAACATTTCTCCAGTTGTACGTAGAATTTATAAGTGCAATTGGAAAGTTAATCATGTGAAGCTTATGGATAAGGCCTTTAGTCCATACGCTATATAAAAAGCTATAATATCGTCTGAAAAAGTCACATGATACCATCCTTTTTCCAGTTTTAAAAAACTCCAATAGCATGACTTTCCGTTGTTCGTCAAGTAGCGGTATTTTCTTAAGTTCAATTTGTTTAAGGTGGCTTAAATTTTATAAACTCATAAAACTGTGGAATTGGTCGTCTTGAAGCTGCTGTTTTCGCAGTTTTTCATACCTCCCTTTATGTTTTATCCGTTCGCATCTTTATTTGTTTAAGCAAGAATAAAAGCCATTAAGACTTCGGCCAATCTTATCAGCTGCTGCACGTCCGATTATTTTTTGGTATCTTATCTAGTTCATATTAGTTTTTGAAACTTCTAAGGCATGTAGATTTACCCATTGGTCTTAAAATTTTAGAACAGAAGTTGGATTTTACTTGAAACACTAAAATTTTTGATTTAAACTATCCAGTACTTGAAAACGCTTATAAACAACGATTAAATTGTCGTTGTACCTATTCAGTTGACTTAACAAAAATTTGTTCCTTAAGTATGAAATACTTTACAAGTGGATAGACTCGCAGTTTTATTTGGGTATTTTTTTTTTAAATGACATCTTAAGGGAGAAGTTAGAGAGATCGACAGATGTCACAAAAACCCTTAATATTTGGAAAAATAGTAAAAAGTATTTTCGAAAATGTTTGTGCGTATTCAGTTAAAGGAGAGTGTATATTATTATATTATTATTTTAATTTGAATAATTCTGTAGAAATTCCTTTTGTGAAACGATTATTCATTTCAATAGATTTGAGTAAAAATCTCGAATCACATTTAAAACCAACCTTTATTATTATCATTCATGAAAAATTGAATAAAACCAAATAAAGAACATTTGAGGGAAATAAAACATTCATTTAAACAAACCATACGATTGTATTATGTAAGCCTTAAAACAAATCTATTAATTAATTTCTTTTGTTTTTTATCTCTTAATTTTTTATTTTTGTATGAATAAAAACTTATAATATGTTAGAGATGAAAAAATTAATACCAAGAAGAGCTTTTGTCAGTAGATCAACTTGTTATCTTTTTTTTATTCAATGTCATTAATAAAATTAATAAACCTAAACGTTCTCAGCTTTCAATTTTTGTTTTATAATTAAACGCATTAAAATGTCTTTTCATGCCAAATAATATGTGTCATTGTCACATATGCGAGTTTTTCTTGTGTTGTATTCATTAATACAAATGAAGGTCATTTTAGAATTACTCACAATTAAAATATCTATAGGCAGATTGTTGTTGATGGGTTAGATTCCCACACTATTTATGTTCCATAATAATAATAAGTGCTCATCGAAAACAATGCATTCTATGTAGGTAATAACAATAAGTATAACTACCTACTATTAAGCATATGTTATATGATACTACAAGTTTTAAACATTTGCATTTAAAGTCATACCCATAACTTTAGGAAAATTTGGTGCGCATTGTTTTTACGAGTTTTTTTTTTAAATAAGTACAAAATTCGTTTAAACTCACAAACAAATTTAATTTTTAATTTTAATTGTTTATATAAAATAAAAATACGTAAACGACCTTTGTAGAGCGTATACGTAAATTTTCTAGAGTGAAAATTAATATTTAATTTGATTACATAATTTTTAAACAAATAACTTTAAAATAGGGCTGTTTTCAATAACAATGTGGGTCAAACTCCAACAAAGTTGTATGTATTCTCGATTGCAATTTTGGAAGGCCCTTGCATTCAAATTGAGCAACCCACTGCCTGCTTTAAGAATGAGACTAATCATCACTTCTGCATTCAAATCCAAAAAGTAATTGGAAACCTCAGCGTAGCATAAGTTGTAGTACTCATCATGGAACTCCGACTGCTTCGCTTTGCTTATGAATATACTCCAATGTTTTTCTCTAAGCATTTTTAGCAGGACCTTTAGGGAGTTATTTACCTGCAATATACGAAGTGTAAAAGGGTGCACCCTCCATTCATTGGCTCAGTAGATGTTCTTACGAATAAAATTTTCTAAAAGAATTTTGGGAAGGCGGCTATTATTTGTTTCCACGAATCTCTTTTCCTAAGCTCCACCATTCTTTTAACACTGGAGTGCACGCGGGGCCTACTGTAGTAGACCACAGTAATAGTTTTCTTCATAACTAAACATTAGAATTGAAATAACTTTTTTTTTTTACACTCCAACCTAAAATTCAAAAATGATGGTTATTAAATTTTAAGGCTAATTAAATATTACTTAAAAATATTTATTTCATTTATGTTTTTAAAATAAAAAATTATTAACATTATTAAATGGTCTACCATAGTAGGCCACGCATGCATTGGTGTAAAAAAATAGGGGGCGTGTACTCCAGTGTTAAAGTGTTTTTAGAATCTAGTTGATTAATAATGTTTTGATACTATTGACGTTCGTCGTGTATAGGTTTTTATAAATTTTTTTGGCAACATCAATATAACATTTTCTAAACAACTTAAGATGCTTAAAAGTTGTCTTTCAAGCAGCTTTTTGGATCAAACTTTAACTTTTGACCACAACCTACATATTCCATTATTAGCTTTATAAATGCAGTCTTTTATTGCATTACAACTACATATTTTATTATGATGAAGATGTAAATATCCTGCCTCTTAAGGATGTTTCAAAATGTTTGACATAGGTGTGACACCTGTTCTGAATCCATTTAAGCCAGGGAAGGTAGTTCGTATTTGTTGCAATATTTGGTCTGTTAACATATTTCAAAAAAAAAAAAAAAGGTAATAGGCAGGCATACGATAGAAAAAAATTTTCAGTACCTTTCAGCGCTTTTGCATATGATGGGCAGCAGTAATCAATTACAGAAGAACCTCTGCTACTGACAAAGGTATACTTGCCTTTTCTATAATTTAAGCACTTCGCCGACCGTTTAAAATAAAAGTTCCAATATCTTCAAAAAGTTCTAGAAATAAATTAGAGTTACTGTTGCAAGTGGTATTTTATTTCTGAAAACGAATTTAAAGCTGTAAGACTGATGTCTAAAGAACCTCTCATTCCTGTTCTATAATTTTTGTTACCAAAAACAATGAACTTTGGTATATTACTTTCGGCAAGAAATATATTAAGCTTTTCGAAATCATCTCTCCAAAGATTGCAGTTGAGGTTTATTTTTTCTTTCAAAAATGTGATTGTGACACTTAGTATATAAACAAAACCTAGTCCACATCAATATCTTTCTATTCCGGACATAGACAAGGATTTTAATCATAGCTTGGTACCTACATAAATTCACCCTAACAGTTGCTTGAGCCTTATTTTAAAGAAAGAATGTTTAAATTACAATTTAAAATGTACTGATACAATTTTTATCAAATTTCTTAAAAATCAGAAATTTTCAATGTTTGGTCTATAATTTATGTCATCAGTAATTTTACTCAAAACGGAAACATTTACATGAAGACATAATATGTAAACTAAACTTTAAACATATGCTCTAAATTTTGTAATTACAGCTCAACAGAAAACTAAGTCTGTATTTGCATTTGCAAAAACATGTGCGTTAGCTACTTATCTGTACATGTACAGAAAACTAGAAATTCAATGTTATTTCGTAATAAAAATGACATTATTCAAAATAGAAACATGTTGAATAATTATACAATTTTTTAAAGGTAATATGACTGATGGAGATCCCCTTTTCAACCGCACTACCGCTCCACCGGCTCCACCGCCGCCGCAGCCTTTAACTTAAAAACTAAGCTCCATATGCGCAGTTTGCTTTCGGAATTCCGAATCAACATCATAAACCGGCATCTGTTGCTTGTCCGTCCGGTTGATCAGCGCCTGGCACAAGTTAATTTGAATCAACAACCTACAAAGCAAACCCCAACAACAACAACAACTAAAAATAATAATAAAACTAATTTCAATTGAAGCACCACTAACAATTTAATTACCATATTCTTTCGCTGCAAGCAAAATGCAATAATATTATTGTAAAGCTCTGTCTTTATCTATATCTGTCTAGTCTTCTGGCTGGTTGGTTGACCGGCTTTTGGTTCTGTTTCTGTGGTCTACTTAGTTAGTGTGAATCGAGTCCATTGAGACGAAGCCAAAAACGAACATTTGGCCAGCCATGAAATCATCATAGCCCAGGAATATTTGATATTCAATTCGAACAAAATCAGAAGATAAAGCTGATTACTCCAAGACTGCAGGTTTTTGTACAAAAGTTTTAAGCTCTTCTTATTCTACATATTAGATTACACTGGTCTGTTGCACAAACAAAAGAATACTTTTTTAAAGGATAAAGATGTCTTAAATAAAATATGCTTAAAATAGCCAAAAACGAAGTTTTTAAGACTAAGTTAAAACTCAAAATATTTCTTAACAATAAATTGTATGATGATTTTGAAAAGTACAAATCTTACTCTTTTTAGATACAATTTAAAGCATTTTAGTACGAAACGCATCTAATTTAGTTTTTGGAAATTCTCATTAGTTATGAGTTTTTATTTCTATATGAAGTTTCGAGAAAAAACTTGAATTTGATACTTTAATAGTTTTTTAAAATCCGTTTTGAACTTCATTTTTTGTGCTGATTTCGTACACCCAAATTCTTATTTTTATATTTTTTAATATACTTTAAAAACTTGATGTAATAGAATTGTTTAGAAAACAGAACAAAACTGTTGAAAACCATTTAATGAAAGCATGTTTAGCAATTCTTTTAGATTTTTTTAAGACAAGTGTAATCTAACAACTTTTGAAGTTTTTTCGAATATTATATGAAATAGATATTTCAATTGAATATTGAAGAAAAGGATTATAGATTTGGAAAACCATCACGGATTTAATTGAAAAAAAATCTACTTTATAAATTTAGATAACCTCATATACGTGTTTTTTGAATTTTAAAAAGTGATATCTCAAAAACCTGATATGATACATACATTTTGAAGTAGGATTTGAATTAAGGCCACCAAAACCCATTAGAAAAATGCAATTTTAATGTCAGTAAGAAAACCTTGTCGACCAGTGTTAAAACGTTTTGTTTTGTCATCCTGTTGATAGATTTTGTTCAAAACAGTAGCAAAATATTGGTGTGTAGTGGAAATGTAATAAATTCATATTTTTGAGTATATTTTGTGGGATCTTTTTTTTGAAGAATAAAGAATATAAAGGAAATAAAAATAAAGCCAGCTTTGTAGGAATTTTATTTATGAAGTAAAGCCATTTTGTATTTAATTTTCCTGGACTATCATTTGTTGTTATACATTAAAAACATTAACTCATATGATTGTAATTGTACATGAATAAAAGTATGCCATGATCTCATTACCTATCGAATGCAATGTTTTTAGATAAATTTACATAAATTTGATGGCTTGTGATGATTTAGACCTGATATTCGGTTATTATTGCATTGAGACCTTTCTCTGAAATTGATTTTTGTCTATAGAGACTCAGTTTAATTGGGTTTTATTGCATCTTTAAAGGGCCACTCAAGTGTCAAAATATTTGAAGTGATTATAGTATCTATTTTCTCTATAACATTTGTTATAAAAGATTCTTAAATTCAAATCTGACCTTTTAACAAACCATATTTCATCATGCCCTGACCTATTATGCAATAATAAAAAATAAAGTTTAATAATTGCTGGTCCGTTGTGTACGTACAATTATTATTTATTCCACAAGTTTCTATTTCAATATTCCTATCCTAGGCTAGGCTAGAGAACTTAAAAACAAAAATATGGTACTTCAGCTTGAGTCGTGTGCGATGATGATTCATGTCCAACGTGGGAATAATAATTGTATTATTGTGAAAATTCAATTAATAGAATAATATTCATTGTTCTAAAAATGTATACATACCTACTTTGAAGACAGCTCAGAATTTTCTCAGCTCATAAACATTAAGCTACAAGCTAACAAGCACGTATAGCTTATAAAAGTTTTATAACTATACTTAGTGACAGTGAAATCGAAATAATTGGTTTGCAAAGAATTTTCTTAATAAAACGGGGAATGTTTTTTTTTCAGCTTTTGAAAATGTATAAATTTAATGAGCTAATTTTTTAAATGATTTACCTGCCAATTTTAAAATAATTGAATAATTTATGGGATTATTTATGGAACTTAAAATTATTGTTTGTAGAAAATGTTTACATTTTCATGTCAAGTGAACATTAGCCAAAATAAATTTCACACGAAAAAAAAACATTATAATCATTAATTAATAGGGTGTATTGCTAATATTTATATTGGACTATTTATCGACAATGAGAAAAATATAGCATATTGCTCAAAGGTCGATGGTGTGAATTTGTTAAATGTAATTTGTAAAAAGTGTGAGCTGTAAAGGTAATTATCCAGCTAATCCAAGCGATCTAAAAATACACAGCTTCACTTAAAAACTAATTAAAGGAAAAATGATACGCAATTTTTTAAAAATAAATAATTTTGATAGTATTATAAAATATTGGTTTATATTTAAAAAAAAATTGACTCACACGTCGATAATTAAAAATATCAGGGTTATAATTAAGTAATAACACTTTTTTCGGAAGTTTTCAGTTTTTTCACACCATTTTAATTAAAATCTCTTATAATAACTTAACAATTACAAAACTGTCATTAAAAACTACTCATGTACTTGAAAGCTTCAAGATTATGTTTTACGTCTCAAATAAGTATTCTAGATGTCTCGCATGATAAAGTTTCTTTATCATTATTTTAAAAATGTATTATAATAAAATTTCCTTTCACTATATATTTTCGTCAATCAAAAAACAACATTTGAATTTTTCATAATTCTGTATCCAATATTTGTTTTAAACAACTAATTAAAATAAATGGTTGCTATTAATATAAGAGCTTAATTAAAAAATCAATAAATTTGATTAAAACAAACAAAGAGTTAAAAGTCACACTATTGTTTTTTTTTTTTTTAAAGGCATTCTCCCATAAAGCAGCAACTATAATTATTAACAACAATACTAGCATCAGACAAAAGAAAAACGCACCTATATTTATTGAATATTATGATTAAAATGAATAATGCTGTTGCTGTCATATCTTCATCTATACAGCTACCTTTTTACTAATCACAAAAGCATGAATCTTTCTTTCTGTAACCATGAAAAATGTGCATCATGTGAGGGAATAAAAACCTATATTGGTTGATTGTTTGAAAAAAATTTTAACTATGGTTTTAAACACCGAAATAGTTTAAAGGGTATTTTTGTATTGAAATCTCATGTTTAAATAAATTTTAAACGATTTAGTAAAATGTTAATGCCATTTTTAGTAATTTACTAAGCTTAAGAGATAATTTATCTAATTTTAAAGGATTTTATCCTCTTACTATATCTATTAACAATTTGCTAAAGTTAAAATAACGGAATGGCTACGTTAACTTTTATTAATTCGCTAAATCCACACGACATTATATTCTCATATAAAAATAGTCGATGAAAGGGTTCAGTCTACAGTTGGGAATTCCAATAAATAGTTCCGTTTAAGCGTGTTTGCTTTGTTTAATTTTAAGAACTATCACTGTTTAGAGATGTTCGGTTGCCCTTTTTTAAATAAAGGTTTAAAATTTTGTATTCGCTAGTTAATTGCTAAATATTTAGCAAATCGCTAGCTAGTAAATTCTTAAGCTCTTAACAATAGGTTGGCTAAAATTTTGCGCCAAATACTCCTTAATTTCTGCAATTAAGTTAGCATTTAGCGAAATATCGTTGAACTATATCAAAAGACTGCAGGATTCATATCGTAACTAATTTACGAAGTGTTTAAAAGTAAAGGTTTAAGTACGAACTTCCAAACTTAACAGAAACTTATTCTATTCCAATCCAATAACAAATTTTTATATTTGTACCAATTGGGTAAAAGAAAAACTGGTGGTAGTTTTTGAATAATTCCTCTGGAAAAATTTTTCTTAACATCTTAAGGAAATAGTTAGCACCAACAGATGGCACAAAAACGCGCAAGATTCTGATAAAATGTAAGATGTATTTTAAAAAAATGTGTATGTGTATTCAGTTGAAGCGGAGTTTATACGTTTTGTTCAACTCAAATGTTCTTTATTTAGTTTCATTAAATTTTTGATGAATGATAAAAATCAAAACTATCCAAATAAAAAATTATGTCCGACTGAAATTTCTACAGAAATGATCAAACATACAAATAGAAATTATGTTTGTTTTGTGTGATATTTAAAACCTAACCTATGATATCAAAGAAAACTTCTTTAAATTAATTTTCAATATAGTAATTAATAATATAAATCAATGTTTTAAAATAAATTATAAGATTTAAAGTGCATTTCTAAGGAACATGCAGTTTACAATTTATATTGTTTATTTAATTATAATTAATGGTCAATTTGAATGAGCAATACCTTTTTTTGTATAATGCTGAATTATTTGTTGTTTTGAATATATTGGCAACGCATTGGAATGTGGTTATACCGGCAAAAGTAAATCCAAATAACCTGTAATTCCAAATATAGACGTGTGTTATTGACGGTTATAAAACAAACAATCGTATACGAAATTTAGATACATATTAACTTGAATATCAAAACATACATGGTATAGGCAATCATAATTTCATATTCTGTTTTAACTTTTTTTTATTGTAATAGTTATTAGGTTGCCATATTTGCTTAGCTTATAATAAAATAGACCATACTTCATTTTGTATTCTGTTCATTCGTTCCGTATAACAAATTAATGTCTATCGTTTTCTAGGCTACCGTGTTCCAAACGAGCTTCCCATTCCCATAGGAGAAACGCTGTTGCAAGGCGGTGTGGCGCGGTTCGATGTTAGAGATATAATACACGCATAGCACACAAAAGTGCGCGGTTAATTTTTTGTGTGTTCCAACTCGCGAAAGTGCATAGACCATATAGCCTCATTGTTATTTGCATGAGTGCAATATATTTACAGAGTTGGACTTTCGATAACTGGCGCCCGGGTTGAAATTAATTTTCCTGTTTACTATATTTTGTTTGAAAGCCTTTTAAAAGCATGAACTACATTGTTTCATAAGTCATTTTAAAAGCATTTTTTTAAGTCAACTTTAAAGACTTTCATGAAATTTGTAAAAGTAGCAATTTCTTTAGCAAAATAATAGTAAGTGTTAAATTAGTTCAAGACTAATTCAATTCGTACAGACTTCAATACAAACATATTTTATTTTTGTCAGATTTACAAAAATTGTCTAAAAATACATCATGAATTTTAAGACAAATATCATCTAACTATGCCTATTGGCGCCTTTTTCATTTGAACATTCATAACACCCTCAAACCATTCCCGCTTGCAACTTGAGACTTCTCATTACTACATGCTCGTAGGAATAGTCTTGGCTTTAAGATAGGAGATATTAAGCAAAATTTTACTTGTCAATAGAATTTAGCAAGTATTGACGTTAAGAATACTTAAATTTTGTGAAAGATAGTGGGTTAGGTACCTTTCATACGTTGTATAAGTTGCAAATAGTATCAGGTGAGACACAGTTAATTAATATAGTATATTAACCACAATAGGTGTGGTAAGCGGTATTTTAATGTTTTGTAATTTATTTTATGGTGATATAAAAATTTGCATTGATAACAGGAGGTTCGTATGCGTTCAACGACTGTTTAAAAGATTATTTTAGTCACCGTTTATTATTTTTGTTTGTTTAATTTGTTAAGGAAAAATTGGTTAATACACGTATTTTAATCTTTTTGATGCTTATTATATTTTGGAAAAAAATTATGTTTTAAAGTTAAAAATGCGGTTCAAGTTTTTTAGTTGTCAACGGGATGTTGCGCCACCTAATTTATTTTATTTTACTTAATCGGTCATCCACATCATCACAAATAATGGACGGATCGTGTAAACATAAGACAAGAAGACAAATTTATATAAAATAATCTTGAAATTATGTAAATAAAAACTAGATTAATATTTTAGTAAAAATTACAAATACAGGGTTATCCATTTTGCGATTTCAAAAGTAAAAGTGAATAAAATATTTTTAATTTTCGACAATGTTTTGACACATTTTGGGCTATATCTCCGCCATAACTTGACGAATGTTGGTTTTTAAGTGCTCAAGAGTTAAAGGTTTATCGGCATAAATACAGTTTTCCGCGTAGCCCCACAAAAATAAGTACATCGGTGTCAAATCGGATGATCTTGGTGGCAAGGAAATGTCTATTGCAACAAAGCCATATTCGCTCGAGTTATGTGGCATGTGGCACCGTCTTTTTGAAACCACATATTCTCCAAATCGTATTCTTCAATAGCAGGTAAAAAAAAGTCGGTTATCATATAACCACAACGCTCCGAATAGACGGTAACGTTTTCGAAGAAGTAAGCTCTAATCACACCTCCGGACCAAAGAGCGCACCAAACAGCGACTTTTTTTTTGGATGTAATGGCCTCTCTTCAATTACCTGAGAATTCTCGGAACCCCAAACACGACAATTTTGTTTATTAACATACCCACCGAGTGAGAAATATTCTTCGTCGTTGAAGAAAATTTTCTCCGAAAAATCGTCGTCCTCCGCTTGTTGTTCAAGCACCCATCTACGACGTTGTTAATGGTCAGCTGGCTTCAGTTGTTGTGTGAGCTGGACTTTATATGGATGTAGGTATAGATCCGTAGTACCCGTGGTATGATGGTTAGTGCGTTGGACTGTCATGCGAGAGGTCTTGGGTTCAATCCCTGCCTGTGCCACCTTAATTAAAAAAAAGAGGCTGGGATGCGACCCACACTGATAACTTCCCATCCCGTCTATCAATTTGTCTTGCTTAAAAGTTTGTCTAAATGTATCAATTCTTACCAAATTTGCGTTCTATTTTTTGTAGATTTTATTTTTTTTATGAAAAAAACGGAGTGTTGGATTTTTATAAAAAAATTATTGAATATAAAAAACAATATTTTCTGTGAAATAAAATAAGTTTGAAGCCAATATTTTTAATTTTTGAAAAGCTATTTGAGCTGAAAATCAATTTTTACCAACTTTTATTAATTTTTTTGTTTAGGTTTTTATTTTTTGTAAAAAAACTGTCAATTCGATTTTTCTCAAAATTGTTCCTAATGTTGAAAACAATATTTCTTATAAGTTAAAATTAGTTAGAAGCCATAATCTCAAATTTTTGAAAAGATATTTAAGTCGAAAATCAATTTTTACCAACTTTTGTTAAATTTTTTTTTTCGGTTTTTAATTTTTTTGTAAAAAAACTGTCCATTCTATTTTTTTCAAAATTTTACTGAATGTTGAAAACAACATTTTTTGAAAGATAAAAGTAGTTTAAAGCCAATATCTCAAAGTCTTGAAAAGATATTTGAGTCAAAACTCAATTTTTACCAACTTTTTTTTTTATTTTTTAGGTTATTATTTTTTATTATAATTTTATCAGATGTCAAAAACATTATTCTTTGTTGCACAAAATTGTTTTGGAGATGAAATCATATTTTAGTCGTAAAATTTTCGAAGTGACAAATTTTTTTTTTCAGTTTTTTTGATTTATAAAAAAAAACCGTTAATTGAATTTTTTTCCAAAAATATAATTGTTTTGTATCACGTTACAATATATAACATAAAATTTATTTCAAGTCTCTAGCGTCATTGGTTCATGAGATATTTAGGGTTAACCAAAATTTTCACCTTTTTTTTAAACTGCTATTGTAAAAAAACCACCCACGCAATTTTCTTGAGAGCCCTTTCTGCATCTTTCTGCCTTATTATCTGTATAACAAAATTTATTTGAAGTCGATATCTCTTCTGGTTCTTGAGCTATGGACGACGAAAAAACGTCGCTAACGTACGGACGTACGGACGTACGTACACACGCACGCACAGACATCTTTCTAAAAATCTTTTATTTCGACTCTCGTTACCTTGAAACGTCGAGAAATGTCAAAATTTTCAATTTGACAAATCGGACCCATTACAATAACTTCCTATGGGAAGTTAAAAAAAGTTTTCACGGGTACTGCCTCTTGCGAGGAATTGACAAATTCTCCAAGAGTAATGCTTGTCATGAAAAAATTTCTTTCTCAAATTAGCCGTTCGGATTCGGCATAAAACTGTAGGTCCCTTCCATCCCTGCAATTACTTGCACACAGGAATAGTTGAGAGTTGTAAGTCACTAGGCCCTGCTTCTCTACGGACTGTTGCGCCACCTAATTTATTTATTTATAGGTATAGATCCAAATGCAAAATACACCATAATGTCGCGTAAAACGGTCCTAATTCCTGAGAACGACGAGGAATCGACACATTCGAGTGTTCGGCAACACTTTCACTTACAGCAGATATATTTTCAGTGGTACGAGCGAAACCTTGATGCACAGGCCTTACAATTTCTGTAACCAGTCCAGTCTCTTCAAATATCTTCACAATTTTGCCAATTGCTTGGGTAGTAGGACGATTATGTAAACCATAATCTCCTCTTAAAACACGATATGTGGCTGTGGCAGAATCACAATTTTTGTAGTAGCTTTTAACAATTTGTATGCGCTGTGCGGTAGTAAGCGATCCATTGTCGTAAATATCAGACTTTCAACTGGCAAAAAAAAATTGCTTAGCAACTTAGTTTGACATATGTCGAATTCCAGCTCAATACTTTTGAAACCGCAAAATGGATGAGTCGTTATATCAAGATTCTTTCCCCTGTCTTCGACTAATACTTATTTCAAAAACACATTAAAGTTGTTAACAAAAATGGTGAATATTTTATAATCTGCTTTTTTTTTTTAAAGGGTAATCACAATTAGTTAATGCTATGTTGTGATTTTACACTTTGAGACTTTTTTCTTTACTGCCCACTAAAAGGTAATATATGCTTTATAATCAATTCAAGTCTCTAAAGATGGAATGCGTAAGGTTTTCGAGGATATATATACAACCTCAAATATGCGTATTGGTCATCAAAAATTTTCATGAAAACGATATTTGCCTCTGGGAAAAAAGCAAATGAAGCGATTTTGTTGGACTTTGGGCACATAAACAAGGAATTAAGTCTGCAGCGATTTCAATCAAACAATTTTGTTTAACTTAATTTCGACAATAGACCGTAGTTTCCTACCCTTAAGCATGTCTTATCTCTTTTAAGAATTAGAAAAATTGCATTGCTGAGCGAGCAGGTACGTGATAAAAGTCAACTGTATGTACCTATGAAATGTTCCTATAATATTGCTCTTTAACCTTCATAGTCAACAACACCTAAAAGTAATGATTATTAAGGTACCATCTACATTTGAGTGTAAAATGTGCCCTTACAAAGTTGCTTCTCTCCACAGGCGTAGGAGGTGTCATTGACTTTAGTTTTGCCATATAGCATACCTAGTAATTAATAATCCATTGAAGAAAATTAAAATCACATGCTAATCTACCTCGACTTGACTCAACTCTCACCAATGAATCGTCTATACTATATACAAGTTCATAAATTATAACAACGAATGTTAATTAACAATAGAAAGTATAGTCTGTCTTCATATTATAACGTTACAGGGATTTACACATTGCCATTGTATGGATCATGCATGACTATAATGACTTCTAGACGAGAATTTTATAGCATAATTATATTCAGAAATTGCTCCTAGAGCGGTAATTGATCAAAAAAGTGCTACACAAAGTCGAGACTACTTACATCATACTTACGTTACATGCATTGACAAAGTGCATATATGTATGTACACAAAGGAGAAAAGCTTAAATCAAAAATTAATATCCAAAGCGCGCTGCGCTCGCTAAAGGTCTTAACTTACTTAAAAGGCATTATAAGTTCAATTTCCGAGACATTTTGTCATTTTGTATGATGACAGTGCAAGGTTGTAAAAACGATATAAAATATTATATAAAAACAAAATATAAACAAAATTGGCGACGACAACGCACGACTTAAAAATGTGTGTCATTTATAAGTTGCGGTTTTATCGTAGACTAACATGACAAAAAACATGGCATCATGGGTTTCCCCATACCATATACAGTTTACACAATACCTATCTTCTGGAAGTTGCCGAAGGAAGCTTCAGCAATTGTGACTTTGGTTGTGTTGCCTTTGTGTGTAAGCGAACTGTAGACTGATTATATTGACTAATAGCATTGCAGTAGAATTGTATCGATTACACTTATTTATTTTTCGTAAGGGAGTTTCTTTAGAAACGAATTTGATGAAAATCAATAAAAGTTCCTTCCACAACGTAACGTATAAATTTACAAAGACCTGGTGCTCCGCATTGGCAAATGCATAAACTTTTGTTTTTTTTTTACTTTTTTCAATTTCTTCGGTAATTTCTGTTAAAATGGCCAGTTCATTGCGAGAATGTGCCAAGAGTGTTACTGTTTTGAAATGGTTTTAATGTTCCTTAAACACGGTAATATTCTATAAAGAAAATTAACAAATACCTTGTTTTTTAGATACGTTAGTTACTTGGTACCTTTCAGTTGATTTTTATAATCAGATTTGTTGCACGCACATCACTTTTTGCTATAATGGTGCGAAACATGGCGGGACTGTAGGGTATAAAGATTTTGAAACTGGCAAAGAATCTAAAGACGTAGTTTAAGAAATTTAAATAATAAACTTTGAATTTTCTCAAGAAACTTTTGTTCAATGAAGCTTAGTTTTTATTACATAGGATGTTTCATTTTAAGCTGCATGAGCAGTTTCAATAGTTGTTTTTTATTGTTTGACAGTTGAAAATGTCAAACTATGTTAACATTTCGTTTCAGCAAAGTTTTGCAATTCACCTTTCTTTAACCGTTTAACGACAGAACAAAGTTCCAAATTGTAAAATTAATCTAAAAATTAAATATGGTCGCAAAGTTCATGAAGCACTTCGACCATTTTACGGTGTTTAGTGATGAAGCTTATTTTTAGGTAAATGGTTCGTCAATAAGCAAAATTGCCATATACGTATGGAGTTCAGATTAGCCACAAGATAATCCAACAAGACGGGTTGCGCAACTTGTCATACAGCGTGTTTAACAATCAATTTGTTCAATTTGTTAGTGACAACTTTATTTCAAGAAACAATTGTCCTATTAAATGTTAACTTTTTAGGGTAGCTTAATTTTGTCATTAGTTCGTCACTACATAAGTCAGTAGAAAATTACATTAAAGAGTAGTCAATTCAGAGGTTCATTTCTTGAGACGATTCGGTCAACTATGAGTTTATCAGTAAGAGGTTTGATTTTGAATCACAATAAATAGATTCAAAAATGTAGTGAAACTGTTAAAATTCACTAAAAATTAATGAACATTTTGTAGTCACAGTTCGCAATTTTGCAACAAAAATTTCCTATTATCTAAGGCAGTTAAAATTTCTAAAAATGTTATACAGGCTTAGGGACTTTTGTAAGGACAAATACAAACAATTAACGTCAAAACTTAAGACTGCCTTTCTAGGTTAGGTTAAAGTGGATGGCGGTCCTTGATGTAGTTGGACACACTTAGGCCAGTTTAGTGGCACATTTTGATACCAAATAAATGAAAAAAAGGCTTTCTTCTAAACACAATTTAACCAGTTTGAATTCCTTACGAAACGTTGAAGACTGATTATGTTAATATGCTTGAGATCGTTAAGATCATTATAGAAGAATTCTCCTAGGTAAGTCTTGCATTTAAATCTAGTGTAAGCCAGATGTTTTGTATGATCTGATACTTGGTGATGTTATTTCACCTGATGTTTACCTTCTTCATAGGGTCTTGCATTAGCTAAACGTGGTAGAATGGGTTGTACTGTAGGTACCATTTCTGGCGAGTTCATCTGCCTTGAAATTTCCTGGTGTGGAAATTGTAAGGCAGAATTGCGGAGTGCCAATGTTATTCTCAGTCAATCCACACCGATCAGCCCAAAGTATTCGTTTATCTAAGGCAATTTGAAAGAGTTCTTTTAGGGTGTTAAGATGCTTTCCTGAAATTGCAAAAGCAGTCCGCATTCAGAACAGTTAAGAATTCATTTACTACCAGGTTCCAGGGGGGGGGGCGACTGGGCGGTCGATGCGGTGTCCCTCTACTAACAAATCTTCTAGCAGAAGAGCTGAGCAACCATAGTGAATTCTCTGTGATGGAGGGAGTATTCTATGGTGCGTACTAAGGTGTGTAACGCCGTTTTCACCGATTTGCTTGTACAGTAGGCATGTTAAGACATAGACAGAAGTCTTGTATTAATACTTGGCTTTAAATGGATATCAATCAATATTTGTAAGGTCTTAAGAAGGAATGATTATAGACTTATAGGTCGTAGATCCTTAGGGTTGACTTGCGAGCATTTTCCTGCTTTGGGTACAAAACAACTTTCACTTCCCTCCATGCCAAGGGAATATGGACCAGGTATAAACAGCCGTTAAAAATTGCTCAAGGATTGGTGCAATTATGTCTGAGGCTTTTTATTGTTCGGCTGGTACTATTGCATCTGTTCCTGCAAATTTAAATGATTCGCAGCTGTTGACACCCCATTGTAACTTGTCCCCTGTGATCAGACCTTGTGGATATGTTACATTAAAACTTGAACGAATTTAAATGTTATAAGTTGCGGTTAGAGAGCTACCAGGAAAGTGAGTATCCAGTAGTAAGTTCAGCGATTTTTCACTGAAATTATCCAGGAGCCATCTTCAGACAGTTGACACTAGTCTGGGGGTTCGGAAGTTTCTTCTATCGTGCCGCAGAGGGACCGCCAGGAAGATCGCTTAAATTTCCTTAATGCCTTCTTAATAAGAATCCCAATCAGAAGCTAGTCTTGTGGCCTTGACTCGTTTATAGAGTTACCTACATTATCTTCTAAGCGAGTCTAACTCTCAGGCCCACCATTGTGGTTTTCTTTTTCCTCTTATGAGTATAAGTGGGTAAGCAATTTCTAACGACTGTCTTCCTATTTCTTTTATTTATTTTGTTGGTTTATATTTTTCCAATTGTAAAGCCTAACTAACCCACTATCTCAGAATAGTATGACGTCAAGAATAATCCTTGTGATTATTTAACTGTTATTTTTGATTCCTTAAATGGATTTTCCTTAAGGTTACAGAGATAATATCATGTTTTAATTAACTTTCACCATGACTAAATATGGGCTAAAATGAAGGAGGTCACAATACTCCGAAGTAATTAGAGATGAACTTTTGTTTGTTTTTTTGAAAGTAAAAATAAAAATATGTATGTACATATGTATCTATGTATGTACATAGTTTTTCTTATATTTTGATTGCTTAGTCAATTTGTTTTAATTCAGTGTGGGAAGAATACATAAGGTACACAAACTCATTTGTAGAGATTTTGTTTAAACTAAAAAAAAAAGATTTATTTCTATAAACAAACATTAATTTCAATATATGTGACATGTGAATAGTTTGTGTTTTTCTATTGATGATGTGTTTTGACTTTGATGTGCCTGACAGTATTCAAAAAACGAGATTTAAACTTCTGTTTTTATGTTTTATGTTTTATGTTTATATCCCGTAGTTATTTTTGTTTCATTCAAAATTAATGATTTGAATTGCAAAAATAATTTGCGTAATTTATATAAAATTCCTTGGAGAAAATAGATACATAAAGAGCTCCTTATATAAATAAAATCTTTTATGTTGCTAAGACTATCTACAATTTAATGTTTAATTATAAAAATAAAAGAGTGACTAATAATGTGTGTAATATAACTGAGTTAATGACCGTTTATTGTTTTGCTAAGCTTTCATACATATATGCCAAAACTTAATGAAGAGACTTGCAAAATTTAGTTTCTTTCTTTATTTTTTATTTTTTGGTTTGGTTTGATGTAAAAGTTATGGCGGTTTTTAATCTATTTAAGGTGGTTTTTAAGAGCTATTAAAAAAGATTTATGTTTGTCTTTTTGTTTTTCCGGAATAAATTATGACAAAAAAGTAAAATATCTACGCCAAACCATAAGCTATGAAGATAACGCAAATATCTTATTCCTATTGTTTTATTTTTATTTTTAATATCAATTAGTTTAAATTAGTTTTTCTGCATATTAAAAGCACCATTATTTTGTTAGGTCGTAAATCATACGGACAAAAGAAAAAGAAATGTTTTCTCTTGCTTGCGATGGTGACTGTTTAATAATACCACGATAATGTTTTCAGAAAGCAATTATCGTTTAAAAACAAACATATACATATGTATATGTAGTAAAATTTTATATTTTTAGAAAATAAGCACATTTTAGTTGCTAAATTTCTTAATTTCTAGAACTAGTTGATTGATTCAGTATCGTCTTTGAGGTCAAAACGATTTTATTAGTATTACTTACTAACTTTAGGTGGCACTACCAGTGATGGATTTACGCAAGGCCCGTGAGGCCCAGGCTTAGGGCGGCATAATTTGAAGGGCGGCAAAATTTATGAAATGCTTAACACTTGAAAGCGTTTCTACATTTAAACATACCTTAATGAAAGGCACAAATATATCTTCGGTCTAAAGTTTCGGAACGCATCCAAAATCATAACTTCTGTTTGCCAGTTTAAAAATTCAATCTAGAAAATCAACGTTAAATTTGAAATTGCGAAAACAAACAGAACAGAACTGTAAGATAGAAAAATCTCACCTCATCTCTTTGTTTTTGTATCTGCAGGGATCAGTAATACTGATGATGCAGACTTTAAAAATTCTAGAAATGTTTATAGTGATAAAACAAGGTATTGTTTCAAAAGTTTATTTCAACGTACGCAAAAATGGAGCGATTCAACGCCGTGATTGGTAGATTTATTTAGAAACTAAAGGCTCTGTATTTTGTATTCCATGCTTATTATTTGGTAGAAGTGGTGAAATGAATACTTTTACTGACGAAGGATTCCGTAACTGGAAAAAATCACAAGCACGCATCGAAGAACATGAAAATTCTGACTTTCACAAAACTAAAAGTTAGTCATTTTAAAGCTTGAGCAGTAGTTCACGGGCGTGTTGATCAAAATCTAATAAAACAACTCGATGAAGATATAATGGAAACAAATTTTTTACCGAGCAATTGCAATTATTAAATCACTAGCGATAAGAGGCCTGCCATTTTGAGGAAATTCAAAACGAATAGGAGATCCTCATAATGGGAATTTTTTTAGGAACAGTATGACTCCTTGCTAAATTTGTTCCATTTTTATCTGAACATTTAAAATTGTATGCACACCCTGGTAGTGGGAATACACCGTGTTTATCTAAAACAATCTATGAAGAAATTATACTGTTGATTCAAAATAAAGTACTACAACAAATTTCTAGTGAAGTGCAATCTGCTAAGTATTTTGGTATAATTGTAGATTCTACGCCTGATTTAGCATATGTCGATCAGCTTACTATAATTATACGATATGCATGTACGTGATAACGGTGAAATTGTTAAAAGGTTTCTAGAATTTCTATCAAATATCGGCCATAAAGCTAAAGATATTAAGGGTGTATTGTTAAAATCTCTAGAAATACTTTACAAGAATTATACAATTTCCTTACTATATCTGCTTATCGTTGGAAAAATCTTGGTGCAGCGTACAAATTTAAGAATTAAGAGTCTTTCTCAAACTCGTTGGTCTGCTCGACATGATGCATGTTACGCATTAGAAAAAGAGTGGTCTGCAATAATTGATGCACTGGAATTTATTGCCGAAAGCAGAGATGAGAAAACGACTACGCAATCTTAAGCTACGAGATTGCAGCGAAAATTACAACATTTAGAAAGAGCAATCCTAGTCGTTGTCTGGAATGTAATTTTAGGTCGTTTTAATGCTGCTAGTAAGAAGCTTCAAGAATCTCAAGCTGATTTATCATCCGTTGTGCAGATCTATAGACATAAGAGACAGACAATTTTCTGAATATGAAGAAGAAGCTAAAGCACTGTCTGGAGTTCAGGATTATTATCGTTATGATACTCGTCGCCACCAGATGTCTCACCGGTAAATGAAAGACCACCTTTTTCTGGACCAGAAAATGTTGGCACAAATGTTTATTACTCTATTTTAGACACTCTTAGTCTACAATTAGCCGGGCGTAAAAATGCATCTGAAACACTTTACCAGCACTTCAATTTTTTCAACAATTAATGTGAAATAGATACAAACGAGTTGAAAAATCTTGCCAATAAATTAGTCAATAAGTATCCTGACTATTTGGAAGAGACGTTAGACAATGAATGTATGAATTTCCATTATCAATTCAAAGATTCCTTAGCAAAAATAGAAGATGCCATGTATTGCATTCCCGAAGTCTTCTAGATGTTTATCCAAATTTGAAAATTTTTGAATTGATTAATATAAAAAAAAATATTTATTATTTGTCTATCTAAGGATTATAACTTATTAATCTTTCAAGTTTATTAATTATATTTATAAATTATACTTCAATAAAATAAAGTTATTTAGAAAAAAAAAATATTGGATACTTATGAAATAAAATTTAATAATAAGGGCGGCGCATCGAACGGGGCCTAGGGCGACAGTAAGCCTAAATCCGTCACTGGGCGCTACAGTCCTGTGTGAACTAATGCCTCACCCAACAAACTTCTCCATCGATGTCTTTAGTTGTGCACTCCTAGTTGCGTGAGGTCACTTTCCACTTGTGTGCGCCAACGATCCGCGGCCTTGCTCTGCTGCGCTGTCCTTTTGGCGTTGATTCGTAGATTTTCTTGGCCCTAGCATTGGTTTCCATGCGCTCTGCGTGACTCGGCCTTCTCAGTCGTTGGGCTCTTATACTTCTGTCAATGTCTATGTCGCTGTACATCTCGACATTTCATCCATTCGCTCCTCCCCTCACCTTGTATGCATACTGGACCGTATATAACGGGAAGAACTTTTCTCTCGAAACAATCCAAGGTGCTTTCATCCGCTTTTGTAATAGCCCATGCTTCCGCACCGTGTGTCTTTTGTTTTCCCTCATTAACCGTTAAACCCATTTTTGCCGCCTCTTCCTTAATACTCACAAAAGCCCCATTGCCATTACGCTGAGTTCTTCCAATTATGTCAATGTCGTCAGCATATGGTAATAATTGAACAGACTTTTAAAAGATAGTACCTCTAGTGTTGACGTGGGAACTCTGCACTATTCTTTCAAGTACGATGTTACCGACTTACCTTATCTAAAGCCTTTTTTTGGCATCGAAAGGTTCGGTAAAGTTGTTTGATTTTTATGGAGCAACGCTAATTCTCCATGGTCATACTGCACAAACGGACGAGTTTGGCAAAGATGTTAAAACTAGACAGATCGTCCCTGTAGATGCTGTCATATGCGGCATTGAAATCGAGGTTTTTTTCAGGATTTGCCGTAATGTGAATATTTGAGCGACTCTGGACTTTCCTTCTCTAAAACCATACTGAAAAGGACCTATCAGGTTATTGCCGATGGGCTTTAGACGTTGACATATTACGGCAGAGTAGATTTTATAAGCGATGTTAAGTATACTGATTCCACTATAGTTGGAGCATTTTAGAGGGTCTCCTTTTTTCGGTATCGGGTAAACAATAATGAGGTTCCATTCATCGGGCATGTTTTCTTCCGTCTATATTTTTCAGATAAGTTGGAGCATGCTCCTAAATAAACTTTCTACAGCTTTTTCAAGCCATCTGCTCCAGCAGCTTTGGAAGACTTCAGCTTAGAATCTTTATTTTGACTAGGTCGGGAAAACGGGATTGATGGCTTTCGTCGTCTATATTGAGTTGATCATCCTGCCTGACAGCGCAATTCCGTTCTTCGACGCCGTTATACAGTCTGCAGAAGTGGTCCTTCCATATCTTCAGCAGTGGCGGCGGTTGCACTATGATGCTTCCACTTTCGTCTTTGCAGCCTTCGGTTCGAGGTTTACGAGTATGTACTTGTGAATTTCGTTTCAATTGCTTATAAGACTTTCGAATTTCATTTCTGCTTTTTCACCTCTCTCTTTATGCTTTCTCTTTTTTCAATTTCAGAAGTCCGTGTTCCTCCCTCCTCTTTTGCTCATAGAGCTCGTGAGCAGTTCTCATCCTCCTATGCAGTCTCCATAGTAATATCCCGGTTTTTCATCCTCTTTTTGCCAGACCCATCCCCTCGCATTTCCTGAATGGCGGTGATATCTGCTCTATAGCAGTCTAGGGCACCCTCTAATTCTTCGGCTGCACGTGATCTATTAGAGGACCTAACATTCTAACCTAACATTGGGTTATCAACAGTAAATCGGTCCGTATCCGAAGGATTCTTATAAACATATTTTAAAAAACATTAATAAAATAAAAACAATCTACGAGTATAAAGAGATTGAAAACAATATTTTTTGTTTATTCTCTTAAATTGAAACTTTAAAATCGACTTAATTTTTGAGTTAAACAAACAAAATATTCTAAATATACAAATGTTAAAATACTTTTACAAAAATGTATATCTAAATAAGTTTTCAGTTTTTCTTGACTAGTTAGTGCCTTTGTACAATTAATCCCTTTGTGCTAATTTCCAATTATTCAAATGTGTTAAATTAGTTATCTTTATAGACAAGTATTAATAAACAATAACTAACTAAATGTTGTTTATGTTTCAGGTCTCATAAATGGATTGCTGGCTTTTTTCTTCGATAGAAAATAACAATCAAGAGATCGTCATATTATAATTGATATTGAAGTAATTGAATGGAAACGAAAAAAATAAAAACAGAAAATTATTTCCACCCAAATTAATTGATCGTTTAATTATGCTGAAGTTGAAATGGCTAGACCGAAAACTTCTATTTACGCTGCGGGGATAACCTGCTTGGGATTTATTTGCTTTATTCTAGCTGCAGCTGCAGTTGGAATACCAATATGGGGCCATTACGACACTCCATCAGGTGCGTAATAATAAATTATTTACATATTTTTTTTTGGTTCGTTTAAAATTAATTAATTGCAATTTTGTTATCATTCAGGTGGATTTTACGACACCGATAGAGGATACTTTAGTTTATTTAAAGTTTGCAAACAATTGACGTACAACAGAGAAAAATGTGGGAGTGATGTATCTAAATTTCAACTTGCTTGTAAGTCTTGTTTTCTTTGAACTTTTAACTTTAACACGTCACTGACCTACTTACCCTTATATGCTAGGGCAACATTTGTGAATGTTTCACATTTAAAAATAAACTGTTTTGTTTTTAAATTTTAGCTTCTGTTTTTGTAAGTGGCATTCTGGCGGTACTTAGTACAGTTGCATTAGGGATATATTGTATTCTGGCAATTATACAAATGGCAATGATATCTTCAAGGGAAAAGGTTGTGATGAAATATACTTCTTTGGTTTTGTTTAAAATGTTTATGGCATTAATAGGATGTAAGTTCAATATCTAAATGCACCATTCATTCCCACTGTTAACAACTTTTTCTTAAATTTAATTAATGTATTTTTGTTTTAAAGGTCTTCTAGCTATAATTGCAACAATTTTGTTTGCTGTACAAATAGATGATTCTGAAAAATATGGATTTCGAGTAACGAGAGGAGTTTCATTTTATATTCAAGTAAGAATCTCGTCACATTTTTATTACTTTAGATGAATATTCAATTTTATTTCATTTTTTTTATACAGATAGCTGTAATAGGTTTAACAATAGCCCTCTTTGTGGCATCAGTGTATGATATGCTCTTTTCAAGGAAACCTGAAGGAGACCCAACTATGGCTATAGATACATCACCAGCTAATGCTACTACATTCAATAATCCTGGATTTAAAGAAGGACGAACGAGAAATGGTAAATATGAAAAATCCAATTTAACTTATAAATTTTCCAATAAAAGGTTTCATATGGATATTAAAAAAAAACTATTTCTTATAAGCTGTTTTTTATGTCTTCGCGAATTCCAATTTTAAGGTCTTGAATAGGGTGGTTAAGATTAACATATACCTTACTTTTCACACTTACTAAAGAAAAAAATCAAAAGATTTCCGTGGACAATTATAATAACCTCGAGAAACACCATAAAAAACTTAACTTACAAAATTACAATTGTTTCGTTACTTGTATAGCACACATTGCAGTTTTGTTAAAAATAAATGTCATTCACCTTAATATCTTCCAATTGGGGTCATAAAAAATCATTAATTTAAAATAATAATAATTGTAGCTCGGTAACAATTCGATATACCCATTTTAGAATAAGTAAGATCCAATCATACTTCCCGCCAGCTTTGATACCGTGCCAAATAGTTACACGCTGAGGGTGGACAGACTTTTTAACAATTTGACAATTCTGCTGACTTACCTATTCTCCAGGGACTTAATAAGCGAATATACGACGTGGTTAGTGGTTGGCTGGCTTGAGTTATTTTGTTAACTAAACTGAACTAAATAGCCTTAAGATGGAAGTCCTTAGGAAAAATATGGTTCAATGTCGTTTTTGGAATACCTCCAGAAACTAACCACTGTTCTGATTCCACAGATAATGAACTATGTATTAACCTCTGATTATACTGTCTTTTGTCGGATGGTCAAATTAATGATCTCACTTCAAATGGACGCGGTGTTCTTTTCGCTGTGCTTAATCGTTTAATTAACTGTTTCTAAGCAATGTTTTTATCTTATTTATTGTTATATTCGTGCCTCCCAACCTAGTCCTGTGTATCAACAATTTAGTGATTCACTTAGTTGTCTGATCCAATGATGATTTTATCGTGCTCGGTGACTTTAATTTACCAAATTTGAAATGGTCACCATTCGAGGATGAATCATGTTTCATCGCCTTAAATCCATCTTCTGAAAAAGAAATCATTTTCACAGATAAAAAATAAATAAATTGGTGGCGCAACAGTCTGTTGAGAACTAAGGCCTAGGGCCTAGTGATTTACAACTCTCAACCATTCCTGTGTGCGAGTACTGTTGGAAGGAATGGAGGGGACCTACAGTTTCAAACCGAATCCGAACGGCTAGATTCAAAAAGCACTTTTCATGACAAGAATTACGCTTGGAGGATTTGTCAATTCCTCGCAAAAGGCAGTACCGGTGAAAAAAACTTTTAGATGGCACACACATGGATTGAACCCAATACCTCTGGCATGACAGTCTAATGCACTAACCATTTTGGCACGGGTACTACAATTCATTCAATTTCACAGATAGATTACTTGAATTGTTCCAAATTAGTGGGATCCTCAATAAGTTAATTAGACAACTTGACCTTGCCTTCTCCTCTAATCCATGTAATTCTTCCGTGTCTGAAAACTATCATCTTCTTTCCGTCCTTGATCAGTATCATCCTACTTGATCTTTCTTCTTCTGTCTGGATGATAATACTCCAACTATTCAGTCCGAAAACTCTTCCACTTTCAACTTTCGTAAAGCCGATTTTCATCATCTAAATACGCTTCTTAACAGCCTTAATTTGTATCACTTTATTTGTACCGCCTTCGCCTATCGACATAGATCTTTCCATCTTCTACACCTCAATTTCCGCTTATCATGTCCATTGCGTTCCTTTCATAATACAAAAGAACTGTATTTCATCTCCTCCCTGGTAGTCAAAAGAACTGCGCAGCATCCGTAATGTCAGAAACAGGTTATGGAAAACTTCCAGGCGCCCCTAAATTACCATTAATATACCAACAAGCATCGTTTTCCTTTTCAGCTTTATGCCAATACCTTTACTATTGATATCTTAATAAGATGCAGACTTCCATCATCTCTGAACCAAAGTGTTTTTACCAATTCATTAACGTCAAAAGAAAATCAGACGATCTTCCCTCAGCGCTCAACTTCCTTGGCACATCTTCATCTGATCCAAAAATATTAGTTAATCTTTTTGCTACCTTTTTTAGCCAGTCCTATAGTAGTGGTTCAGATGAACCCGTTCTAGCTTTTCACAAATCTCTATCCAACTACCGACAAACGCCTCTTGTCGCACTTTGTATTACTTCTTCCTTCGTCAATGACAAACTCACTTAAAGATTATTTTCCTCCTGGCCCTGATGGAATTCCTGCTATTTTTCTTTAAAAATGCTCTAATGTACTTTAAGAACCCCTTTACGAAACGACCAACTTTCACTTTCGCAAGCTGTTTTAAAAGAAAAAGAACTCTTTATATTCCTCATTTCCTAAAAGGGTTGTAAGAATGATATTTCTAATTACCGTCCGATTGCTAAACCTCCTGCGCTATCCAAGCGCTTTGAAAGTATCGTTTAGAACTCTCTTTACTTTTATTGTAAGTCTCTTGTTTCACCTTCCCAACACGTCTTCTTAAAGGACAGGACCACCACGACCTCTCCAAAACACTCCTTGCTCTAGAAAAAACACTCGAAGTTGATGTCATAACCACTGATTTTAGTAAGGCCTTTGAAAAGATCAGGCACCAAATTATCAATTTAAAATTGAAAGCTCTTGGTTTTGCAACATTGTTTATTGAGTGGATTAAATCTTACCAAATAAATCGTACATTAGAGTTGTTTTTAAAAACTCGGTGTCTGATCCAATCTTCGCATCCTCAGGTATTCCTCAGGGTAGCCATCTCGGCCCAATCCTATTTATACTTGCCATCAATGACGTACGTAAGTAGCATCATTTCCTTTTCTGATATTTCCATTTATGCTGAGGACATCAAAATAATCAAAGCGATCGCTTCTTCCGAAGACTCTTCCCTTCTTAAACATAACCTGAACACTTTTGTTAACTGGTGCCATAAAAACTTTCTGAAACTTAACATAAAAATGCCAATCTATGACCGTCTCCCGTAAATGTTCATCTTCATTTCCTCGAACCTATCATTTCCGTGATGTTGGGATTACTGATCTTGGCTTAATATGTGATAAAGATCTAAATTTATATCTCATATAGACCATATAATTGCATAAGCGAATTTTTATCTTGACCTTATGAAACGTAGGGCTAAGTAATTTAACAATCCATACGTTACAAAGTCCTTATATATCACTTATGTCAAACCCATCTTGAATATGTTTTCTAGATTTGGTCATCTTTCCACATTACTCAGTCACAAAGAATTCAAGGAGTACAACGGAGATCTCTTCGTTTTGCCATACGTAATTTGCCTTGGTCAGATACCTTAATCCTACCCCTTTATGAAGACCGCTTACAACTGTTAAGCCTGCAAACGCTTTCTTAACGTCTTCATATCGCCGATATATGTAGTATTCGCCACTCAACTACGGACACTTCAATCCAATCTCTAGAATGTTACGTTCAGCCAATTCTGTTCAAGAAATCTTTGATATTTGCCTCAATTCTGCATCCTTTAGAAGAATTTTGTAACGGACCCCTCTCTAAACCTTCTTCCCATTTATTGTACAGGGTTATTCATTTTGCGGTTTCAAAAGTAAGCGTAAATAAAAAACATATAAAATATTTTTGTCATGATATTTCTTTTAATTATAATGTTTGAACGTTGACATTATGTGTGAATCACTACATCATTTAAATGACCACCACGAGAATTGTTGCCAGCGTGGATTCTTTTGAGGTAATTTTCGACCACTTTTTCACACATATTGGGCGGTATTTCAGCCATAACTTCACGAATGTTGGTTTTTAAGTATACTGAAGAGTTAAAGGTTTATCTGCATAAACACGCGTAGCCCTACAAAAAAAGTCCAGCGGTGTCAAATCGCATGATCTTGGTGGCCGGCTCAACTTTCCATTACAGCAGCACGAATTTCGACACGCGGTTTTTTTTTTATTTGAGAGATATGCACAAATAAATAATAATTATAGCAATTTTAGAGCGAGAAACATTTATTTCTATTTTGAATTAATTTTCAAAGTTCACTTCTTTACATACAAAACACGCAAAAATGGTTGATTTTGACATTTCTTCCCTGTTTTTTGTTCAGTGTTGCCATACTTGTTTTTTTTTCGTTGGGGATTTCTTTGTTTTTAGTGCTCAAATGCGAAAAGGACTTTGCAATACCCAAACTCGCACCCACCCCAAATCCTATAGTGATTCCAAGCAGGGGGGTTGCAGGGGGGGCAGCATGCTAGCTCTTAGTATACCGTAGTTTCAATTAAAAAAACTTGTTTTAGGCTCAAAAAACGCAATACAAAAAAAGTAGGGTTAAGTCCGAAAAAGAAAATATTTTTTTTATGACTTAACGGTGTTTCCTCGCCTTAAAATTTAAAACATGTTCTATTGAGACCCCTACCTCACTGTACAAACAAAATCAGAACGAAATTCGTACTGCGGTAATCGAAAGTCGCCCCTGGTGGCCAGTTGATATCGCCATGACGAGAAATTACGCGGTCAGGAAATGTCTATCGCAATAAAGCCATATTCGCTCGAGTTGTGTAGAATGTGGCACCGTCTTGTTGAAACCACATATTCGCCAAGTCATATTCTTCAATAGCAGACAAACAAAAGTCGTTTGTCATATGACCATAAAGCTCCGAATTTACGGTGACAGTCGTTCCATCGTCGTTTTCGAAGAAGTAAGTTCCAATCATACATCCAGACCAAAGAGCGCATCAAACTCTGATTCTTTGTGAATGTAATGGCCTCTCTTCAATTACTTGAGAAATCTCAGAATCCCAAATACAACAACTTTTAACACACCCACCGAAAATTTTGTTCGAAAAATCGCCGTCCACCACCTGTTGTTCAAGCATCAATTCGACGTGTCTACCTATACGACGTACTGGCTTCAGTTGTTGTATGAGCTGGACTTTATATGGATGTAGGTGTAGATCCAAATGCAACATACGCCAAAATGTGCCATAAGACAGTCCTAATTCCTGAGAATGACGAGGAATCTTCATAATTTTGCCAATTGCTTGCGTAGTTGGACGATTCATTCACCATTTTTAGTTGGTGAATTTCAACTCGTTATTGAAGTGTATTTCATTCCATTTTAAAAAAAGAGGCTGGGATGCGACCCACACTGATAACTTCCCATCCCGTCTATCAATTTGTCTTGCTTAAAAGTTTGTCTAAATGTATCAATTCCTACCAAATTTGCGTTCTATTTTTTGTAGATTTTATTTTTTTTATGAAAAAACGGACTGTTGGATTTTTATAAAAAAATTATTGAATATAAGAAACAATATTTTCTGTGAAATAAAATAAGTTTGAAGCCAATATTTTTAATTTTTGAAAAGCTATTTGAGCCGAAAATTAATTTTTACCAACTTTTATTAATTTTTTTGTTTAGGTTTTTATTTTTTGTAAAAAAATTGTCAATTCGATTTTTCTCAAAATTTTTCCTAATGTTGAAAACAATATTTCTTATAAGTTAAAATTAGTTAGAAGCCATAATCTCAAATTTTTGAAAAGATATTTAAGTCGAAAATCAATTTTTACCAACTTTTATTAAATTTTTTTTTCGGTTTTTAATTTTTTGTAAAAAAACTGTCAATTCTATTTTTTTCAAAATTTTACTGAATGTTGAAAACAATATTTTTTGAAAGATAAAAGTAGTTTAAAGCCAATATCTCAAAGTCTTGAAAAGATATTTGAGTCAAAACTCAATTTTTACCAACTTTTTTTTTATTTTTTTTTAGGTTATTATTTTTTGTAAAAAAACTGTCAATTCGATTTTTTTCAAAATTTTACCAGATGTCAAAAACATTATTCTTCATTGCACAAAATTGTTTTGGAAATGAAATCATATTTTAGTCGTAAAATTTTCGAAGTGACAAATTTTTTTTTCAGTTTTTTTGATTTATAAAAAAAAACCGTTAATTGATTTTTTTTCCAAAAATATAATTGTTTTGTATCACGTTACAATATATAATATAAAATTTAATTCAAGTCTCTAGCGTCATTGGTTCATGAGATATTTAGGGTTAACCAAAATTTTCACCTTTTTTTTAAACTGCTATGATAAAAAAACCACCCACGCAATTTTCTTGAGAGCCCTTTCTGCATCTTTCTGCCTTATTATCTGTATAACAAAATTTATTTGAAGTCGATATCTCTTCTGGTTCTTGAGCTATGGACGACGAAAAAAACGTCGCGAACGTACGGACGTACGGACGTACGTACACACGCACGCACAGACATCTTTCTAAAAATCTTTTATTTCGACTCTAGGGACCTTGAAACGTCGAGAAATGTCAAAATTTTCAATTTGTCAAATCGGACCCATTACAATAACTTCCTATGGGAAGTTAATAATTGCGTAGTTTTATCTTCTCAAATGTCAAGAAATAACTGCTTTAAAGTGACATCTCACATAGCGAGTTATTTAAAATAAAACTTCTTATTGGAAAACCCTTTATATTTTATTCCAGTTTTGTAATACAAATTTATATTTTTTTATTTTTTAGGAGTCTCTGTAACAGATGCCTCAGGGAAACCCTACAGCGGCATCAGAAATGGTGGTAGTGTTGCATCAATGAACACAACCCTTACAAGTGTGTCGAATGGTTCAACAGTCGAATCTGTTACCCGTTCACCATTACGATCCAGTTTAAAGAAACCCCGACCAAAGGACACTCTGGGTATACAGAATCCAGGTTTCTCAGGATCCGGGCATTCACCGCCAATGAATCGAAATGGCAGTGTTAAAAAAGTTCGAATACAAACACATAGTACGGAAGTTTAATTAAAAACAAAAAAACTAAATTAATTAATATAAATCTCACACCACCTCCACCACCAACCTACCTTATAGTCCGTTTAAAATTTAAACGTTGTTTTTTTTTTTTTTGTTAAGAAGAAAGACTGTGTAAAAAGTAATATTGCATATTTTATTAAAAACAAAAAATATAAACTAATTCGTTGCATTATGTCGTCAAATTTTAGTTATGTATTAATTTTTAAATAATATATACCTAATTATTATGTACAACTGTTGTGCTGGAGTATTTAGTAGATAAATAATAATTGATTAAAATTTACATTCTATAAAACAAAAACAAAACCGGGCAAAAAGCAAAATCTTCTTGAATTAGATCATTTTATATGAATTTTAAATTTAACATTAACTTTAATATCCTCACTTTATTAAACTCTCTGTCTTCCATTACGTTACGTAAATTTTAATTCGATTCAAAAATGGCTAAACTTGTAATTATATTTAAAATTATATAATTATGAGAGTACAAACTGGAAAATAATATGTAAATAATTCTTATTATTATTATTTTAACTCACTGCATATTTTGTTGTTTTATTTAAATATTAATAGCATTTTTATTTTATTCACTGAAGACATAGATATAAATAAATTAAAAAAAGAAAAACAGCAAACGATTCCGTCCTATGGTGGAGCACGAAGCATCATCCACAATTTGATATTCGTTGCTGGCACTGTGATTTTAATAAAGAAACATTTTTTGTTTAAATTATTTTCTTTTTCTAATTTAAATTTAAATTTTATTTTATTTTAATTAATCCACACAAATTATTTTTATTGGTAATTAAAATTGCTGTAAAGAGACAGGCACAAAATAAATACAATTTATTGTTTGTTGAATTTAGTAATTATATAATAAAAATTTATATAGAAATATAATCTTAAATAGTTTTACAAGTAAAAAGTAAATTATAATAATAATGAATCTTATAACTTTAATAATATTATTTAGTTTTACAAGTAAAATTTAGATGTTTAAGAGTAAATTAAATTAAAATATATATATTTATATATGTATATTTGTTCATTGATCTTATTTTTTGTTTCTTTAAATTATATTATATAAATATATATATATATACTATGAATTGAATAACAAATTATATCTATTTGTATATGAAATATTTTAGTCTTAGAATAAATGAAATTTATTTAAAAGAAAAAAGGTGGAGTTGTTTTATTTTAAAGCTATGTTTCAAAAATCAAATACATAAGTTCTCTTTATATTTTATTTTTTAAACAGAGTTCATGTTATCTGAAGAATAAATATAATTTCGTGGTTTCAAGTTGGTAATACTGGCATTTTACAACTGTCTAACTCAGCTGTTTTACTTACTTAAGGTACCGTTTCAGTCTTGTGTGAACAAGGGCCTCACCCAACAACATCTCCATATAGCTCGGTCTCAATTGCTTTCTTAGCTCAAAGAAACAGCGGTAAACAAGAGTAATTCTTCTTTTGGTCTCAGCGTTGCAGTTGGTGTTGTTTTCTGTGTTCATAGCAAAGCCCATAGATAGACAATATCCTTAACTACCTACCTTAAAGTTATGTCTGTCGTTAGTGACGTTTTGACCGAGGCGTTGTCGTAGGTGTTGTGGGTCATTTGTTGAAGAAAGCATGTAAAGGGTTTTTCAAAAAGGGCGGGTAGATTTTGAAATGGAATAAAACAAGATATAAACAAAATTGTTTTGTTATTTGAAAGGTGCATGTATGCCAATAAGTGTAGAATATGACATAAATCAAATGCCCGCCTCAGCTTCTTACGGTGGCACCGATCTGAGTGGTTCAATTTTCATAGATCCGCATAGATCCGGCTGAATTTGAGCGATGGCCTGTGTTATGTTCACCTTTAGGGCATCGGTTGACTGTGGTTTATTTGCATAGACCTGCGACTTCAAGAAACCCTATAGGAAAAAGTCTAGCGGGGTCAAATCGCATGACCTTGGTGGCCAATTCACATCACCCCTACGAGGCGTTTGCTGTGTGGCACGTAGCGCCGCCGCCGCCGTCTTGCTGAAACCACATGTCGTTTAGGTCCATATGGTTCACTTTGGGCCATAAGAAATTAGTTGTCATCATTATGTAGCGCTCACTAATGTTGTTTTCAAAAAAGTACGGACCCATTACTCCGGCCGCCGCCGGCCCAAAATCCACACCAAACGGTTACTTTGTGAGAATGCATTATCACCTGATGAACCTCGCGTGGGTTGGTGTCGTCCCATATACGGTAATTTTGCTTGTTAACACAAAAATGAGCCTCGTCACTAAAGATGATTTTTTCGGCCAAAATTGGGGTCATCTTCCAAACGATTCGAAGCCCAGTCAGCGAACAAACGGCGTTGTCCATGGTCATGAACTTTAAGCTCCTCGGTCAGTTGGATCTTGTACGGATGTAGGCCCAAGTCCCGACGCAAAATTCGCCAAGTTGAAGTATGCGTAAGGCCGAGTTCTTATATGCACGGCGAGGAATAGACTGCCACGGGTTCTGCTGTATACTTTCACAGACCGCGCCGATCTTGCGTTCCTTCAACGTAGGTACGGGTGTTGGCTGATTGTTTACTGAACCGGTTGTCTCAAATTTGGCCATCAAACGTTGAAGAGTCGACTGTGGAGGGCCACCACGTCTACCGTAAAATGGGCGCAATGCGCGCAACGATTGCGGTAACGAACACTCATTTTGATAATAAAGTTTTATCATTTGAACGTGCAACTGAATAATAAACAAAAGATTTGACAGATATCACCAAAACAAAATGCCCGCCACGGGGCGCCAAAATCAACCCGCATCAATTGAAAAATCCTTTACTTTGTTTTGCCGCCTTTAATCTTTAAACCCATACACGCAAAAACCCCATTGACATCACGCTAAGTTTCTAGTATCTGATTGGGCATTACTACGAACTTAAAGTGTAGAGGTTTGCGAAGTAAAGTTCTGAATTTAAAATTCATAACACTTGCAAAAATAAATAGTTGCCTTGGTCAAAATTTAAGTTCAAAGAATGAAGTTGACTGCAAATAAAGTCCCTTATGTTGCCTGAACCTGCCCAATTAGGGAGATGTCTTGACTAACTTTCAAGCCAACTTTCCAATAAAGTTGCCTTAATTGGAAGTCAATTTTTTGGCAGCTTGCCAATCAGATACTAGAAACTTGCTTTACTTTCAAGTCGCTTTTGCGGTCTGAACCTGCCCAATGTCATCAGCTTATGCCAGTAATTGGACAGACTTTTGAAAGCTTAGTTTTGACGTGGGAGCTCTGCACTATTGTTCCAAGGATGAAGTTAAAGAAATCTTTGTCTTAAGCCTTTTTTGACATCGAAAGGTTCGGCTTAGTTGGAGCAGCGTGAATTCTCCATGATCATCCTGCACAAACGGATGAGTTTGGCAGGGATGCCAAAACTAGGCATGGCTATATACAGTGCGTCCCTGTAGATGCTGTCTTATGCGGCCTTGAAAACGATAAAGAGATGGTAGGTGTTGACAGGATCAGCTATATTGTGAATATTTGATCGACTGTGAACCTTCCTAATCTAAAACCACACTGATTAAGACCTATCAGGACGATGGGCTTTAGACGTTCATATACGGCAGAGAAGATTTTGTAGGCGATATTAAGTAGACTGATTTTTCTATAATTATTGGTACAGCTTAGAGGGTCTCCTTTTTTCAGAATCGGGAAAAAAGACTGAGATTCCATTCATAGGGCATGATCTCTTCCGACTGTAATTTACAGATAAGTTGGTGCATGCTCCTAACCAAATTATGTCCAGCTGCTTTGAAGAGCTCGGCATTCAAGCCATCTGCTCCCGCGGCTTTGTTAGACTTCAGCTTAGATATGGCGATCTTTACTTCGTCTTAGTCGGAAAGGCGGGATTGTTGGCTTTCGTCGTCTATATTGAATCTTAAAAATCTTAAATCCTGTCTGATAACGGAATTCGGTTCGTCGTCGCCTTTATACAGTCTGCAGAAGTGGTCCTTCCTGCCTGCTGACACTTCTCATCAAAACAGTGGTTTCTTTTTGGTGACTAATTAAATCCCAGCTTCTCTGATTGAATCTTGGCAAAACTTGCCACTGGTTCTCGATACATTGTTGTTGGCGGCAGAGAATTTCGAAAGAGGTTACTTGTGACTCGGTCGGAAAAAGATTTGGCGATCTCTTGCGATTGTAGCAGTTCGATGTTGTATCTTCTTCTAGCATCTTCCTTGGGTTTGGAAATCCGAAGTGCTACCTTTTCAGTGGTTTGAGTCGATGTTAGCTCCTCGGAAGGTTTGGACATCCATGATGCTTGAAGCGTCTCTAGCGTCTAGCATTGATCGCAATATCGTCAATCTTTTTGTTGGTAGATTAACTTGGAGAATTCCAAGTTTTTTTGTGAATGTTGAGGTGTGGAAAACGCGTACTGGCTGGCATGACGTTTCGACCGCAGTAAAATCGATAAGCCTGAATCCGCTATCGGAAGTGTTGTAGTGCAAAATGTTTTTCCCGATTCCACCAAGAGCTCGAAGATCATATCCTTGGTGTTGCCATCCTTCTCTTCTGTGATGGCGTGTGCGCATAATAATAAATAAATAAATTAAGTGGCGCAACAGTCCATTGAGAACCAGTACCTAGTGGCTTACAACTCTCAACCATTCCTGTGTCGAGTACTGTTGTCATGGATAAGCCGAATCCGAACGTTTAATTTGAGGAAGCACTTTTCGTGACAAGAATTACTCTTGTAGAATTTGTCAATTCCTCGCAAGAGGCAGTACCCGTGAAAAAAGCTTTAGATGGCACAGGCAGGGAATGAACCCAGGATCTCTGGTATGACAGTCGAACGCACTTGCCATCATGGCACGGGTACGTGGTATATATGCGTGTGCGCATATAAGGCTAATATTGCCAAGTTTAGCCTTGATGCGGGTGGTCATAAGGCGTTCGTTGATGTACCTTTAGCTCAAGACTTGTGTCCTAAGTCTGGCTCCAATGACAAAGCCGCATTCAAATAAGAGTTGTTGGTTTTCTCTGTAGCAGTCGCTATAGTAAATATCGCAGTTTTTCATCCTCTTTTTGCCTGGCTCATCCCATCGTATTTCCTGGATAGCAGTCTAGGGCCACCGCTAATTCTTCGGCCACACGTAGTGTATTAAGGGACCTAACATTCCACGTGTATATCCGAAGTTCGTTGTCCTTAATAAATGTATTTCACATATTTAGACATGGACGAATATTTAAAAGCAGAAGAAGAAGAACTTCTTTTAAAATAATTAATGATAAAGCAATAACAAAAACTTTACATCGCTTGAACACCGCAGCAAAGTTTCATGTCTTATCGAATATTTGTTGTTTCATCGATAATTCTATAAACTGTATAAAACATCTCTTCAAACAATTCAGCCGTAATACTTAAAATTCCAGGAATACCCAACAGGAATACAAATTTGGAATGATTTCGCCAACTCTATTTTTCCCTACCATTCTGGAATTCAAAAATTAAAAACCAAAACACATCAGTATCTCCTCTTTAAAAACCGTACTCGTTTTAGAATTTGAGTATCAAAGGTATTGCAAACTTCAATCGTTTATCTCAATACTAAATTGTTTGAATTTATTTACTTGGAACTTTGAAAGTAGTGATCCTTAAAAAACCTAAAAACGAAAAATGTATTTCAAATAAAAACGTTTAATTTGAGATGCCATCTACGACAAAACAAATTAACCTATCCAAAACAGCCAATGTACACCTCCCAACATCCGCTGTATCAGATTCAATCAATTTGACACTTCTAAAATTCACCACCAAATCCACCATCGAACTGTCATCTGTCCCTTCAAAAATAACCTAAGAAAAAATCTACTTTAAAGTTAACACAACTCCAGAATCCAGACCCATAGTCGAATTTCCAAAGAAAAATCAAAACAAACCAATTGAATAATAATTATGTTTCGCTCCGCCTTAACGGTGCTTTCACAAACAAGTGAAACTAAAATTACAAATTGTTCAATTGGTTTGGAATTTGTCCGATGGCGCCGCAAGCCTCGTTGGTTACCAGTTGCCAAAAGCAAAGTATTCCGCATTCCCGAAAAGAAACCCCAATCAATGGATGAAAAACTCGAGTTGTTACGATTGCATAATCATTACAAGTAAGTTAAAGAAACAAGCAGTTAGGCATTGTATCCAATCTTATGACATAATTGTTTATGTTACCCTCAATCTAGAACCCAAATGAGATCGATGCGAATGTATTTACGTGAGGAATCACAACGTATCCGTGAAACTTCAACAGCTGATCATTTGGTCATGTCAGCAGAGGAAGAGGAAGCAGAATTTCAACGTTGTTTGAATCTAAACAAAGAGTGGAATGACCAAATTGCAGCCGAACGTAATCTTCGTCTGGAGAAGGAGAATGCCGCTAAAAGAGAATACATCAAAGAGAGGTTGGAATTGGCAAAGGAACGTGAGGAAGATCGTCTGCAACGCATCGAGGAGATTGTTAGAAAAGAAAAGGTAACATATTCAATCACTTTTAAAGTATTAAATCAAAATTGTTAAATCTTTTAGGAAGCTTCAAAGACCTTCATCACTCGAGAGAATATCGATCAGGCAATAGAAACGGCTTTGGCCAATCCTCTGGATTTCAACTTTTCCATCGATCTCCGTGGCAATCTGTACCATGGACGCACCACTGTCCCTGGTGGCCCACCCGATCAGAAACAACCTCAGCCAGAGCTTCTTGCAGCTGCCAATTAAAGCAGCACCCACTGCTACTATAGTCGCAAAAAGTAATTGTTTATTTCGTTTATAGAAAAAATAAAAATTTATAGCTTAGATCAACAGTTATTTTAACAAATAAATCTATTAAATAATATTTTCATCTTGTTCTTGTTTTTTTCATGTGAATTGTGTACATAATTTATAAAACACTATCTTCTTATCGTACACTTTGTTGCTTTCTCGTTGCTCGTCTTTATTTTCAACTTCATCTTCATCTCCATATCCCGAAAAGAGAACAAATTTTCATGTTTTCTTCTTTTTTTAATCCCGGCATATTTTTGTTTGTTTATTTTTTAATTCTATTCTAGTTTTGTTCTCTCTCTGTCTCTTTCTTTGTTTCTTATTTAAGAAGATACTCCCAATCAGGAGTGGCAGTCAGTTTGGCTTGAATTGGTCCCAAATTAATCATATTTCCACTTCGTTCTTCTCGATTTGTGCTTATTGACATTAGATCCTGTAGGAATCCAGTTTCTATGCCCATTGTTACATCGAATTGAGCTTCGCCAAGGACTAGCTTCAGTTTACCTGATTTGTAGCGAACTAATTTACCTATTTGACCTTCCACCATATCCTTGAGGGGATTTTTCTTTTGTACAGGTTCCGATGGCTTAAAAGAAGAAAAACATACATTCGTTTATTATATCGTTTATTACATACTTTCTTTTGAACTTACCGGAGGAGGTTGTGTTTCTTTACTAGTACTAGGTGGATTCTCTGGACTGTCATCGGGATCCTCACAGGGTAATGTGTCTGGTAACTATAAAATTAAAAATGGATAGTTAGGAATGGGGTTTAGAAAAACCTTTAGCTAGAGGAATCGTACCTGCATCATAAATATTTGTGGTTGAGTATTATTGAGAAGATCGTCCACAGTTAATGGATATCGAGGTGTGTTGGTTTCGGTTCGGTTGAGATGCAGAGATTGGATCTTTTGCATTATGGCATCAGGCTTTTCTTTTTCTGTTCAAGAGAAACGGTTAAATAGTTTTGTTTGTTAAACAAATATTTAAAATTAATTTTTTAAAGGTGGTTTGCAAAATGAGTTGATTCAAAATGAAGGTGCAAAAATTCAAATTAAAAGCTATTTTTTAGGGTAACGTAACGTCACGTCGCAGGTATGTACATTATAGTATAAATAATATTTTTGGTTATATGTAGTTTAAGTGAATACAAAAATGCTAATTTTATTTAATAAATAAAAATACGTTTTATAAAATGTTCAGAAAAATAAGATCTAAGAGATATAGCCGTAGTAATATTAATTAAGTAATTTTCATTTATTTACATTCATTTACAAGAATTTTATACAACATTTTGAATTTAAATGCTATAGCTATGCCGTCAGCCAGGTTAACAAAAAAAAGAACATTTTGAATTTAAATGATGTTCAAATGGTAGACATGTGCATTCAAGAGGACACAAGCGTCCACAGGTTTTTCTCAAAACCAACCTCTGTCTACCAACTCCTACTCTCACCTCCCCGTGGTGAACATCGGGTGCCTAGTACCTCAACTGGAGATTGGGTTCCAACCCCAGTGGAAAGTTGTTGGGGGCAGCAAACGAGAGAGGGGGGAGAGGTGCGTCCACTAAGGCACCTCTCCTTATCCAGACGGCAGCGGAGGAATTCCCGAGATGGAATCAACGGTGGCGTCTACAGTTCCAGTAAGGTTGAACTACTTAGTGAACACCTTATAGGGCTTCTACGACTTATTCGGAGCCCAGGCCTATAAGGAGCGGTTTATCCGGCTCCCCGTCCTTGGAGTTATACTAAGGATCTGGCCCTCCAGGTTGGGGGTTGTGCCGTCAGGGTGACTTCCTGACCACTTAAAAATCTTATAGTTGCGAAGCACCAACAAGCCTCGGATACGGACGGATTTACTGCTGACAACCAACGCAAACGAATTAAGGACAACGAACTTCGGATATGCACGTGGAATGTTAGGTCCCTTAACAGACCACGTGCAGCCGAAGAATTAGCGGAGGCCCTAGACTGCTATAAAGCAGACATCACCGCCATCCAGGAAATACGATGGGATGGGCCGGGCAAAAAGAGGATGAAAAACTGCGATATCTACTATGGTGACTGCTACCGAGAAAACCAACAGCGCTTATTTGGATGCGGCTTCGTCATTGGAGCCAGACTTAGGCAACAAGTCTTAAGCTATAGGTGCATCAACGAGCGCCTCATGACCATCCGCATCAAGGCTAAATTCGGCAACATTAGCCTGATATGCGCGCACGCCCCCACAGATGAGAAGGATGACAACACCAAAGATATGTTCTTCGAGCTCTTAGACAAAACATACGAGCAGTGTCCTAGCTACGATATTAAAATTGTCCTGGGCGATTTTAATGCCAAGCTAGGAAGGGAAGACATCTTTGGTGGAATAATCGGGAAAAACAGCCTGCACGACAACACTTCCGACAACGGATTCAGGCTCATAGATTTTGCTGCGGGGCGAAACGTCATGGTAGCCAGTACGCGTTTTCCACACCTCAACATCCACAAAGGAACTTGGAGATCTCCAGATCAATCTACCGTCAACCAGATTGACCATATTGCGATCGACGCCAGACACGCTTCCAGCATCATGGATGTTCGAACTTTCCGAGGAGCTAACATCGACTCGGACCACTACCTTGTTGTAGCCAAGGTAGCACTTCGGGTTTCCAGGCCCAAGGCAAAACAGGGAGATGTTGGGAGAAGGTACAACGTCGAACGGCTACAATCGCAAGAGATCGCCAAATCCTTCTCCGACCGAGTTACAAGTAACCTCTCTCGAAGTTCTGTGCCGCCAACACAATGTATAGAAAACCAGTGGCAACATTGCCAAGACGCACTCAGAGAAGCCGCCTCTGACGTGCTGGGTTTCAAGCGACCACCAACAAGGAACCCCTGGTTTGATGAGGAATGTCGGCAGGCAAATGCAGCCAAACAACAGGCACGCAAGGCGGCGCTGCATAAAAGGACGAGAGCTGCTCATGAGCTCTATGAGCAGAAGAGGCGAGAGGAACACCGACTTCTCAGAAGGAAAAAGAGAGAGCATGAGAAGCGTGCGGTCGAAGATGTTGAGAGGTTTAAAAGCAGAAACGAAGTTCGAAAGTTTTATGAACAGGTAAAACGAAATTCACAAGTACATAAACCTAGAACCGAAGGCTGCAAAGACGAAAGTGGAAACATCATAGTGGAACCGCAGTCAATGCTGAAAATATGGAAGGACCACTTCTGCAGACTGTATAACGGCGACGACGAACCGAATTCCGCTGTCAGGCAGGATGATCCATTCAACATAGACGACGAAAGTCAACAATCCCGTCCTCCCGACTTAGACGAAGTAAAGATTGCTATATCTAAGCTGAAGTCTAACAAAGCCGCTGGAGCGGATGGCTTGAATGCCGAGCTCTTTAAAGCAGCTGGAGATAAGTTGGTTAGGAGCATGCACCAACTTATCTGTAAGATATGGTCAGAAGAAAGCATGCCCGATGAATGGAACCTCAGTATTGTTTGCCCGATCCTGAAAAAAGGAGACCCTCTAAACTGCACCAATTATAGAGGAATCAGTCTACTTAACATCGCTTATAAAATCTTCTCTGCCGTAATATGTGAACGTCTAAAGCCCATCGTCAACAACCTGATAGGTCCTTATCAGTGTGGTTTTAGACCAGGAAAGTCCACAGTCGATCAAATATTCACATTACGGCAGATCCTGGAAAAACCCAAGAACACCAAATCGACACCCACCATCTTTTCATCGATTTCAAGGCCGCATATGACAGTATCTACAGGGACGAACTGTATAGAGCCATGTCTAGTTTTGGCATCCCTGCCAAACTCGTCCGTTTGTGCAGGATGACCATGGAGAATTCACGCTGCTCCATAAAGGTTGGAAACAACTTAACTGAACCTTTCGATGTCAAAAAAGGTTTTAGACAAGGTGATGCGCTGTCATGTGATTTTTTTAACATCGTACTTGAAAGAATAGTGCAAAGCTCACACGTTAACACTAGAGGCACTATCTTTCAAAAGTCTGTCCAATTACTAGCATAATGCTGATGACATTGACATAATCGGAAGAACTCAGCGTGATGTCAATGGGGCTTTTGTGAGTATTGAGGCAGAGGCGGCAAAAATGGGTTTAACGGTTAATGAGGGCAAAACAAAGTACATGCTGTCATCAAGAAAGGACCTACAACACCGACGTCTTGGTCAAAACGTCACCATCGACAGACGTAACTTTGAGGTAGTCAAGGACTTCGTCTACCTAGGCTCCGCTGTAAACGCAGAAAACAACACCAGCGCTGAGATCAAACGAAGAATAACTCTTGCTAACCACTGTTTCTTTGGGTTAAGAAAGCAATTGAGTGGAAAAATTCTCTCTCGAAGGACCAAAGTGTCGCTATATAAGACCCTTATCATCCCCGTCCTGCTATACGGTTCAGAAGCATGGACTTTGACAAAAGCGGATGAAAGCACCTTGGGTCGTTTCGAGAGAAAGATTCTTCGTGTGATCTACGGTCCCGTATGCATCGAAGGGGAGTGGAGGAGAAGATGGAACGACGAGCTGTACGGGCTGTACAGCGACGTAGACTTAGCAAGAAGGGTAAAAGTCCAACGACTAAGATGGCTAGGTCACGTAGAGCGCATGGAAACCAATGATCCGGCCCGGAAAGTCTTCGAATCCACACCCACAGGACAGCGCAGTAGAGGAAGACCGCGAATCAGGTGGCGCGCACAAGTGGAAGGTGACCTCACCCAACTCGGAGCGCGAAACTGGAGACATCTAGCTAGGGACCGAGCTAGATGGAGAAGTTTGTTGGGTGAGGCCCTTGTTCACACAGGACTGTAGCGCCACCTTAAGTAAGTAAGTATTTTGAATTTAAATGCTATGGCTATGCCGTCAGCCAGGTTAACAAAAAAAGAAAAATTAAGAATATTTAAATTTATGTTTTTGAATTTAATAGAATTCTGTTATTAATAAACATATATACTTGTAAATATCTTTCAAAAATGTACTTAATGTTTTCCAATCATGCTCGTTAAGGATGTTTATAGTCTCTTGTAGGGTAAGAGTATTTTTCCCGAAAAAGTAGTGTCTTTGAGTTTTGAGTATTGGACAAATACTAATGAAGTGTAGACAATCTTATTTTGATTTTAAGTTGCACAGCGTACAGAATTTGTTAAAACTACCATTATAAGGACTTCCATTTAAGTTGAGAACTTAACATCTTGCTTTAAAGATTAGGAATATGTCTTCATAACTCAATGAATCCTTTAACTAATTTCTGGAACCAAGATTATAGTTGAGCTGACTGTAGATTATTCTACTGAATGAGTGTTGAGTTTCTTTTATCAGTGAATGCCTTATTATGTCCTCATTTTTCTCTATGGTGCTGTACATTTGTTGTTTCAAATGGTTTACATTGCTGAAATCATCATCCAATCTCACTCCACACTCATTGCCAACAGATTGCTATCTTGCAAACCACCAGTCCTTGTTTCTCAACTCATGTAAAAGGAGTGTTTTCGAAAGGCTTGTGCTCTGATAGTTGCTGCAGACTTTGATGATGTAGTGACCTTGAGACTTCAAGGTGCTTGTTAGAAATTTTGGAAGTCCTGTTTCTAAATATATGGCATAACTACGTGTATTCAGAGGTAGGTTGAAAAGTTTCTTTATAAAATTGCTATAAAATTTTTCGATTTCTTAATATTCATCTGATCCCCAAACCTGATCAGCATACAAGAGAGTAGATTTCGCAACTGAATTAAATATTTTGTATTTTGTAGATAAATTAATTTGTTTGTTGGAGAAGATATTTTTCCATGTTAAATTTATCAAACTTTGCGAGCTTTGGGCTTTCTCCGATAAATGAATTTTGAAATTTAATGTTGGATTCAATTTCAAGCCTAGATATTTGATCTCTTTTGTTACCTTCAGTTGCGTACCATATAAGCGCTTTGTGTACGAGCAAATACCATTATTTTGGATATTGTTGTGTTGATAGATTGTCCCTATCTGTTACAGTATGCAGATAACCGATTGATCATAAATTGTAATAGTCTAAGAGCCGGCAGCAAATTTTGGGAGTGGAGTGATAACCAAAATATATATACACGTACATATGTGTAGATATACGCAACATTATGCCAAATTCAACCGTCTGGCAGGTGGGTGTTCGAAAACGGTAATTTTTTTCGATTTTGCGGTCGAATTGATAACCACTTAAATGGATATATAAAGAATAGGGGATGGTGCCCTGATGTCAAAAAAGTGGGTCCAAGACGTTTTGCTTTCAACCTTCCCCTTGCCAGACGGGCGCCAAAATGCGCGGAAATCAACTTTTTGGGTCGAAATGATAACCACATGAATGAACATCAAAAAATTAGAAAAAAATTCCTGATTGTAAAAATGTGTGTCCAAGACGTTTTGCTTTCAGTCTTTCCCTTGCCAGATGCATTTTAACACTCTTATTAAAAGAATTTTTCAACTTTTTTTTACAACTGAAGAGGACATTCTAGCAATAGAGGAATTTGTTTAGACAAATTTATAAAACAACCACCTTCAAAGTGAATTATGCCAGATATGAACTATTTTACAAAACTTGTAAACCGACTTCGAAAAAAATTTTCAAAAACATTAAAAGTAAGTTAAAAATTTAAAATATTTCTTTAAAACCTTAAGAAATTATATGCCATTTTATCTGAAGATTTTGAAGGTAGTTTACTGCCACCAAACAGAAGCGTCTTACTGCAACAAATTAATCGTTGCAACTAAAAAAAAATTAGGTGGCGCAACAGTCCATGAAGAACCAGGGCCTAGTGACTTACAACTTTCAACCATTCCTGTGTGCGAGTAATGTTGTCAGAGATGGTAGGGACCTACAGTTTATATGCCGAATCCAAACGGCTAATTTGAGAAAGCACTTTTCATGACAAGAATTACTCTTGGAGGATTTGTCAATTCCTCGCAAGAGGCAGTACCCGTGAAAAAAGTTAGGTGACACAGGCAGGGATTGAACCCAAGACCCCTTGCATGACAGTCCAACGCACTAACCATCACGGTACGGGTACTATCGTTGCAACTATATATGCCATATTTGGAAAAGTGCAATATTAAATACAGGGATACTACTTTCCCCATTTCAATGCGGCTGGACCATGGAGGATGACATGGTCAAATTGAAATGGTTCAATGGAGTCGTGGCCCCAGAAACCATTGAAAATTTAATTATCTGTAATGAAAATGATAGTAAAGAAGACAATATTTCGAAAAATTCTTCATAGGGCGAATCTGATGATGAAGAATAGTTTTTTTTTTATAATTTCTAATTTCAAAATTTCATCCAATTTTATGTCATGTGATTCAATAATTTTTTTCTAAATAAAATACAATTGTTATGGTTTAAAGGAAAACAGTGGTTTTTGGGCATTCTTTCTTTAGGGTTTTCTGGCAAGCATAAGACTTAAAAGAAAACGTATTGGAAATCTTCTGATATTTTGGTATATGATTCTTTTGGTTATGGTTAACAGGAAAAAAGTTATTAAGGATTTAAATTGAAAAATACTATTAAAAAGTGTTAAAATGCGTCTGGCAAAGGGGAAGGCTGAAAGTAAAACGTCTTGGACACACATTTTTACAATCAGGAGAATTTTTCTGATTTTTTGATGTATCATTCATGTGGTTATCATTTCGACCCAAAAAGTTGATTTTCGCGCATTTTGGCGGCCGTCTGGCAAGGGGAAGGCTGAAAACAAAACGTCTTGGACACACTTTTTTGACATCAGGGCACCATCCCCTATTGTTTATACATATATGCATTTAAGTGGTTATCACTTCGACCTCAAAATCGAAAAAATGACCATTTTCGAACGCCCATCCCCGCCCAGACTGAAAAAAAAAACCTGCCAGACGGTTGAATTTGGCATAATGTTGCGTATATCTACACATACGTGCATATATGTATATTTTGGTTATCACTCCACTCCCAAAATTTGCTGCCGGCTCTTGGTCTATAAACCTCTGGGTGATTCTGAAAGTATAACTAGGTCATCGGCGTATATTAACACATTCACGGTGCAGCTAGCTATTCTTATTCCCGCAGGAAGTTCATCCACAACATCATTTATAAATAACGAGAACAAAAGAGCGCTAAGTGGGCATCCTTGTTTGACTCCTGTGCTGGGGCTAAACCATTCTGAAAAGCTCACTCCATCCCAAACAGCAGCCTTCGTACCCGTGTACATCTCTCTAATTACTTTCAGGAACTTTTTCGATATATCAATTTGTGTCAGCTTATAAATAAGAGCATTCCTATTGATTAGGTCAAAAGCAGCTTTAAAGTCAACGAAAAATGCGAAGACCTTTTTGTTACGTGCTTGAAACGCTTTGACTATAGATGAATGAAATTCCTCGGTAATTTTCAGGAAAGTCTAGTGAGCCTTTTTTGTGTATAGCGAAAATGACGGATTTTTTGAACGATGAAGGTATGTCGGCATCCATCTTCACCAGGTGCCTTGTTGTTTTTTGCTTTGTTTAAAACAGCTTCAATTTCTTCGCTTTCAATTTATTTATCTAATATTTGGTCAGTGATTAAATTATCCTTAGTGAAAGTTGTAAAGCTAGAATCAATGGAGAGAAGAAGCTAAAAGTGAGTGGCAAGGGTTTCGGTAGAAATACCCTATTATTTATATAGATATAGCAGTATCATGAGCAATCCCAGTTTTTAACTGAAAAAATCAATGTTTGGCTTTGATGAAATTTTTAAGAAATCCAAACCTCTGAAATATTATTTTCCTGAACATCTAAATATTTAACTAAAACAAATTTTTGTAAATTTTACAAGTATTTTTTTTTTTTAATTTTTCAACTTACTACAAATTTCTATTCATTATTACATTTTATTCTGGTTGAACGGATAATAAACAAAACTACTAAAATACTTTGTTTTATTTAAATTCGAAAACTTATTGTTTTTAATAACAATTTTTATTTTGAAACCTTTTGTCATTTTTTGTTGAATGTTTCGTCGACTGGGATCAAAACTATGTATGTATGTATATGTATTTTTCAAACACTACTTTAATGCGATACTTTAATAAATTGATATACTGTGGTCATACGTAAACAAAATTAATCTCGAGACTTGGGTCTAGATTCTATAAAAAGCAAAAAGAACTCGATAGTTTGTTTTTCAAAAACAAAATTTTGCGATCACAATATATGTATGTACGAGAATTTGTTTGTCTTTTTTCCGTATGAAGTATCGGCACTAAAAAACACAAAATGGTTTGTGTTTTGAAAAATTTTAAAAACAAACAAAATAAGCTTTAGGGTTATTTAAGTAAAGGTAGGTGCATGCCATTATCTGTGGGTGGCACTTGCATCTAGAAGACGAAACCGCTTTCAGTTCTAGGTATGTGCATAAAACCAAATCATCAAATTTTGTTTGGGGTTCAGGAGCGGATCAGTTTTAATTTACCATTAAGGCATAACACAAATAGTTAATTGCAACTGAGAAATTGTATTGGTCAAATGAAATCTGCTGTATAGGTAACTGTCTTATTTTGTTTTTTTTTTTTGTGTGTAATAAGTTTTGTGTTCAGTATACAACATTCATGGGCTTAGGAAAAATGTCCATGCTGCTTACTTTCATACTGTTATGAACAGGCCAGCTGTGTTGGCACCAAGCGAGAGTCATGTTGGTGAAACCACCGATCATTAGGAGTTTAACGTTCACGGTTATGCCTTAGTGCCATTATTCTTTTCTCATCATGGTCTAGCCGGGTATGTATGGATTGATGTTGCCTATCAACTTCTATCACAGTATATTAAGTACATCAACACAAACTTTTATTATATGTGGTTTAAATTCACCGTCCAAAGGTGCATTCTTTATACCTGTTTTATTTATCGCAGCCTAACTCTGGACAGCAATTAAATTTCAACCAATTTGATTCGCTGTGCGACTCTATCCTGAGAATTGTATCCCAACGAACCAACTCGAATTTCTGACGCTACAGGTCAGTCCGCCAACACTCTAGACTTGTTCTATACCTCTGATCCTAATAAATATGCGATCAGTGTATTATCGCCTCTAGGCACATCAGACCATTGTGTTATATCTACAAATTTCTCATGTCAAAAAACTTCAGTAAAAGAGAAAACTCCCACGAGAACAGTATGGCAATATGAGAAAGCTAACTGTGAGATGTCAACGATTTATTTAGGAACTTTAACTGGTCACTATCCTTCCTCGATAGTGACGTGGATATCAGTGCAGATATGGTCGCAAATTTAATTCTTTGCGAAATAAAAAATTGTACCCCAAATAGGGTAAAATCTATAAACCCATAAGAGAAATCATGGTTTGATTTGAGCTGTAAAGAGGTTATTAGGACGAAATGTTTGCATGAGCAGAAATTACGGCAAAAAAAATACTATAATGTCCCGAGTGTAGTAAAAAATTGTAGTCATTTGTAAAAAACGTACAAAACACTACGTCATCCAAAGCTCGTCCACAATGCAGCCAATGAGTGACATGACTCCTCCTGTACTTGATAGCATAAACGATTCTTAGGGAAGAATCTTCTTTCGCACTCGTAGAGTTGCTAGAGTACTTTATAATCTTGACATACGCAAATTCACCCAGATAGTACCCCCCCTATTGTTCTGAAGAAATGTTCTTCAACGCTGGCAAAACCAATGCGCAAGCTTTTCCATCTGTTCTTATAGATCTCTTTCCGAGTGAAAGGAAAACAGCATTTGTCCAGCCTGTTCCTAAAATAGGCGAATTCTCCTAACCCTCTAACTATCGTCTAATTGCACTTACTTCCCTCCTTTCCAAAGTCATGGAAACGCTGATTAATTATTATCAGCTTAAGAAATATCTCGAAGAACGAAAGCTTTTTAATGGCCGGAAGTATGGCTTTCGTAGCAATAAGTTCACTGTTGATCTCATGGTTTAACTCACTGAATAGTGGAACAAATCTTTACATCGTTTTAGAGAAAGTAAGATTATTGCACTTGATATTTGAAAGGTATTTGATAGAGTTTGGCATCAAGCTCTCTTATCGAAAATGCATGCTTTTGGTATTAATGAATCTTTTGTTAGGTTAGAAATAAAATAAACGTTGGTGTGCCCCGGGGCTTCGTTTTGTCTCTGACACTCTTTCTTATTTTTATAAATGATCTTTTGTCTAAAACTTCTAACCCACTAAATAGTTTCGCTGATGACAGTAACCTCAACTTTTCATATTCTTTTTAAGATTCTCATCCTAGTTCTTCGGATGTGGACTTCCAACGGCAGCGTATGATAAGCTCATTAAATTCCAATCTTAACAGCATTGTCCAATGAGGAATCAAAAACCGTGTAATTCTTCGAAAACTCTTTGCTGTCTACTATCGCAAACGCATAAACTTCCCTCAATGCCACTACCATGGGTGGTACTTGCATTGAAGAGACTGAATAACTTTAGTTCTAGGTATGTGGATCACAAACCACTTGTTTTGAATGATCACATATTTCACATCGCCAACAAGGCTGCTAAGTGTTTAGGTTTTCTCCTACGATGTTCGTACAAAACTTGAGTATAATTCTCATATTTGGGCTGGTTCCACAATAACGTTTTTGAATCTTTTGAATAGAATTGAAAAGAGAGCTGTAACAACAAAAGGAGATCGGATTCTTACCGACAAATTTGATTGTTTTGAACACCGCCGCAAAGTCTCATGTCTATCATTATATAAACAATGCTCTAGTGAAATAGCCAGGCATTCAAAACTAATGTCAATCGGCATCTCCTTCTAAACCATCACGCCACGGGTACTACAACAAACTTATCATTTCAGCTGAGCCATGAGTTGTAAAATAAATGATGTTAACACCTTTACCAAAATTGTCAAGCATAAAATTTGCTTTAGTGTTTGTCCCAACCGTTTCAGAGCTAGAGGACAAAAATATGATTTAGACCCTTACAAGGGACCGGTTGATCAAAAATGAATTCCTAAGTACCGATAAAATGTCCATTGTAATCACTATTTTCTAAAGCATCTATTTTTCCAATTACAAAACATCATTCTAAGTAATTCATCGGAAGCCACTGATACCATTTTGGTAATTGGTTCCAGCAATACATTTTTAAGCACCCAGCCCCATTAATGGAGTCATGACCATACTATTATTGTTTTTGATATTATACAATGTTTAGATTAGATGTAAGTTTATTCAATTAAGAAAAAGTACGTTTTTCGTACTAACTTCATTTTTTTCACTATCAATTTTATTTTAATGTCTCTAAAATGGTTGAGCGTGTGAAAAAATGATTTTATGATTAACAGTTTTTGTAAGGGTGTTAACACCATTAATCCTATAGAAACGCTGCTTTTGGCGGTCTATAACTACTACGTGGACACGAGACTATATCAAACTTTTGACACATTTTTTAGAACACTAAAAGGAAGATATAAACAAATTACTGCAACAGCAGTTCCTACTCTTTTGCAGTTATCTTAATTTTGTTTAAATATGGCCTAAAAAAAATTAGTTTAGTAAAAATAAATTGAAAATACAAGAGTTCTTATATTTTTTGAAAACAATTCGTATTCGTATCTGTTGTGCACTATCATTGATCTGTTTGACTTGCGAGTAAAATTCAGTTTGAAAGCTGATGAGAAAATACAAAATAATTACTAAAAATGACGTTAGCGGTAATTTCAATTTCAAATAATTCAGTCGCGTATTATTGATGCGGTAATTCGACCCCTGCTCTCTACGAAAGTACATTAAATATTAAGTTCTTAGAAGAGATACATTTAGAGCCAAAAATCGAGCACAATTGATCTTTAGGTCATAAATTTATTCATTCAAAGTCCGTGAAAATAAGAAACGTCTTAAATCCAATTAGGTAAAATTAGACGTAAACAAACCTCCCTCCCACTCCCCCACGAACTTAATACTTGATTCTTTTGGAGTGCACTGTTTTTAAATAGTCATTTGTTAAATTTAAAGATCCCACAAAATACTCTTGTTTCAAATGAATTATTTTGTCGCTTGTGGTTACTATTACGTAAGGCTTCTAATTATGACTTATATGTGATTATAGTACAGGTGGTAAAATATATCTTTGGCTAATTGTTTAGTTTTTAGTTTTAGTTTTATTTATTTATGAGTTGCTTACACAGTAAGATATAATATCTTATTTTTAGTGAAGCATTATAAATCATACCAAAGCTACGAAAATGTTTACAAAATGGCAAGTTTACAAATTATTTTGAAAGATACCAAATATTTAATATTAACTATTTTCTATATATTCTTAAAATGAAATTTAAGTTTTTGTTTAAATAGTACTGTACTATCTATACTTCTAATTTCTCGTGGTAGTGTATTCCAAAGACGTGTTGCGTTGACAAAAAACTGGCGTTCAGAAGTAAGACAACTGAAACGAGGGTTCACTAAGAGGCTTGATCTAGTTGAACTGAAAAAAGTTATTTCTCTGAAGAGATCGGCAGGTTGTTGTGTTAGAAGAATATCCGATAACAAAATTAAGGTCCGAAAATTGAGCAGATTTTCAAATGACATCCCAAAAAAGTTGTGTGCGTGTTGTGAAATTCTGTCAAATCGTCGTAGTCCATGAACATATCGTATTGCACTATTGAAAGCAACAGTGAGCTTTCGTTTACTTTCATAGTCAAGTTTGCAGAATATTTCACAACCGTAAGTGACCAAGGGTATTATAAGTGTTTTTACAAGTAATGCACGGATTTATACTGTGTAATACTGTGTGCGGAGGACACCGTATGTTTTACCAAGAATATATGAAACGTGGTTTTTCCAAGTCAGCGTTTGGTTGAATACAACTCCTAAATTTTTCGCTGATTCCACATATTTGATAGGGGAGCCGTTTAACAAAATTAATGGGAAGTAAGATACGTCTTTTTTATTCCTTGACAACACTAAGCATTTAGATTTTTTAGGATTGAGCACTAAGCTATTTTGGTGTGACCAACGTTGAATTTCTAACAAATCTTCATTTATACAGGTAGCAAAGTGCTCAATTAATCCTAACGGACAACTAAGATATAACTGAGCATCATCAGCGTATAGCCGAATGGAGCAATGCTTAATAGTTAATGGAAGCTCATTAATGTAGAGGGAGAACAACAGAGGTCCAAGTATGGACCCTTGGGGGACACCGCTTTTGATTAATAGAAAATTGGAGAGGACTTTTTTAAGTTCAACAGCTTGTGTTCTTCCAGTTAAATAAGAAAAAATCAACTTGATTGCACCAGAAGAGAAGTTATAAAATAGGGAGAGCTTTTGGCAAAGTGTTGAATGATTCACCATGTCGAATGCTTTCGAAAAGTCTAAAAGTATCAAAAAAGTAACATAATTCTTATCGATAGATTTTCTTATGTCCTCTGAAACACTTATTAAGGCAGTAATGCAGCTATTTTTCTTACGGAATCCGGATTTTTTTGATGTTAATATATTTTCGTGATCAAGAAACGTACTAATTTGCTTTTGAATAATTTTTTCGAACACCTTCGAGAGAAAAGGTAGTATTGAGATTGGTCTAAACTCGTCTCCTCTTGAAGTTTTTGGAACAGGTATTATTTTCGCCTTTTTCCATTGCGTAGGAAATTCATTTGTTGATATAATTGAATTGAATAAGTGGGTAATATACGGCAAAAGAACTGGCAAAAGAAGTTTCAAGAACGATGGATGCATATCATCCAACCCAATAGCGTTTGATTTAATAGACAGGACACCTTCAACCACATCCTCAGGAGATATAATAGAAAAGGAAAATGAATTATAAGTTGGGGAAATACTATTGAAAACATTGGATACAACGGGACCTGGAGTTATATTATTGGTAACAAAATTACTCGATGATACGAAATTTTGATTCAGATCATTGACGTTGATATCTACAGTAGAGCCACTGCGAGATTTGGTTACACCTATCCTCTTAAGATTTTGCCATGTTTGTTTACAACTTAGTGTATCATTAAAACGGCTGGAATATAAGGCAACCTTTGCATTGCGAATAGCTAATACAGTTCTATTTCGAAGAGCACAACATTGTTGATGAAAACTGTCAAGGCGAAAAGTTTTCCAGCGTTTATAGGCGATATCGCGTTGTCGCATTAATGATAGAATCTCATTGGTGAACCAGGGTTTGTTTTTTGGAATACAACATTTAGTTTTTAATGGCACATATATTTCAAAGAGCCTAGATACATTGGAGTTAAGAAATTCTACTTTATCACTAGGTGAGGTCTTCGAAAAAACTAAATCCCAGTAAATATTGTGCACATCTGAGTGAAGCGAGGTATAGTCAATATTTTTGAAGTCTCTGTATACGAATACATCATTTTGATTCTCCATTTGAAAGTCGAAGGTCAAATAGATTAAGTCATGCCTCGAAAAAGCTGGTGCCGATAGCTGATCATAAAGAATGACCTTAGTTCTATCAGTGACGAAAAAAATATCCAATAACGAGGGATCCGAATTGGAAAAGTGGGTAGGGGTAGTAGTGTTAACGGAGTGGAGATTAAGAGAGAGAAATTCATACAAAAAGTTATTTTCCTGCAAGAGGTTACAGTTGAAATCCCCACATAATAAAATATTTGGATAAGAAGCTCAAATTTGTTCAATGATAGATATAAGTGGAGAAATACAGATGTTTCTGTTTGGTCTATATACAGCACCAATCAAAAGCTTCTCATTTAAATTTGACAACTCAACAAAAACGAATTCCACTTGGCCATCGTCGGGGGAATAGTTCTTAAGTCTGCGTGTTTTTAAGTTGCGATATCTCTGATTCAAGAGTTGTGATATTAGATTTAGCTTTGAAAAGGAGTGATTCAAGTTCATTTACTTTTACTATAGTGTTATCAATAGAATTTTGCAATTCTTTTATTTGATTACTAATTTTATCAGAAATTCTTTTTTTGGAGTCGGTAATTTGTTTTGAAAGCAGGTCAATTATGTAGTCGGACTGTTCTTTAAACCGTTGGTCCGTTATATTTTCACTAAGTTTTGTGTCGATTTGTTTAGGAGGGGTCGGAACGGATCCAGCGGGAGAGTCTGTTGTTTTAGTGTTGGTGTTTTTGTATTTACTCCCGAGACGTGTCGCCGACTGTGACATTATTATTATTTTAGAGTAAGTGGAATCGGAACACTGAATTTAATTTAATTTTTTGATTTGATTTTGTGATTAAATTAATAACACTTCTCAATGCAAAAATATTCAAAACGTTCAAGGAGTATGTGAACAACTTTTAGGTAAGTCTTTTATAATTGTTGATCTATAAATACACTCGAGAATTTAAACAAGATTGCCGGACTCAAATGTGCGTCTACTCTGTAGCTGTCATTGAATACATTTTCATAGGGAACTTAAAGGTATAGACCAAAAATATAACAAAACAAAAAAATTAACAAAACTATTTAAAAGCTTTTACGCAATGAAAATAAATGCGATGCATATGAAGGTATATAAAAGATAAAGATGAGATAAAACGAAGCAGTTTATAAGACGAGGCACGAACATACAGAACACAAACCTTTGCTCCCGCGCATACAACAACTCTTACCTTCCACAACAACTTCAGTCTTCACTTCATCAACATCATCATTCTCCTTTTTCTCAATTTTCTCAACTTTTTCAACCTTTTCAACTTTAAAATCTTTCCATTTGGCTGTAAGAATTTATACAAATTAGCCAAACGTTTTGTTCTTGGAGATATTATTTTTTGTTGCACCCAAAAGGCTTGAAAATCACCGAACATACCAAACTAATAAAGACACTTTTTCAATCTCTACAGTATTGGAATGGAGAAATGTGCATTTTTGTTTAGGAACAGATTCTACCTACTCTTGTGCATGATATTCAGAGATATGCACGTGGTAGAGAGACGAATATTTGTCTTATTAAAATAGTTTCCTAGACTTACCTTCACTTAGTTTAATTGGAACCCAATCTGGATCTGATTTCTTGTCCCCGAAATCATCGTCGTCCGAGTCACCAAGTAGCTCACGAATGTGCTCTTGTTCGGCTCGGACATCGATCTTAAAGCCACCTTCGGGTTTGATGATTGTGGGCTTCTTCATCGCCGACGGAGCATCATCCGACCGACTGTAACCGCTGGACATTTGTTTTCTCAAACTTAGTGCTCCAGCACCTTCGGAGAAAACACCAGCTGTTTGAATGAGGTTACTGCCACCTCGTGCCGCACCTCGACCACGACCTCGCTCCGTCTTGCCGCGGTCAGAACGGCCCCTGCCACGAGCCGATGTGTCTTTCGAGGTTTTTACATTCCTAAAAAATAAAAACAATAATTTATGGCACAGTTTAATACTTGAATCTTCTTCTTCTAAAAAATGAAGGATGAGAGGATACTTACGCATTTTTGTTGCGGGTAACATTAAGATTTGGTGTGAAGACTTTTTTGTTAGCACCGGTCCCACGTCCTCCACGACCAGCGCCACCCAGAGTCAAATCTCGAGGCTTCGAGAACGAAGAGAGCCGGAAAGTCGCGTCAGCACTGCCATTGAGTGTCATTGGTTCGTTTTTGATTGAAACTGATTTGAAAGTTGTTTTAGCATTTTCAGCAGACATAACGTAGGCAGGTGCACGATGTGTGATTGAAGTTTTGTGTTATTTTCTTAATAAACTTATTTAACTATTTAAGTTTAAGTTAAAACAAATTAATTAACAAAAATTCTTTATTTTTAGTTCTAAACTAGTAACAAATCGTTTCTTTTTCTTGGCCCGAATGTGTGGTTGTTTGAAATGACACATGTCAAAATATGACATTTGTAATTTGTTTTGGTGCGAAAGTTTTCTTACATTCGAACTAGTATTGGTGTAGTGTAGATTAGTTCGAAACAAATTTTGTAATTAACGTGAATTGTTAGATGGCAGTTATAGACTATTTGTTATTTATTTGAATATAATTTATTGTTCCAGGTTTTTCTACATTTTGTTTTTCAACAATTTAACATCGTTATTCAAGGATTTAAATTCATAATACTTTGGAAAAATCTTATATTTCAACAGTGTATTGTAAAATCTCTTTCGTTGTTTTCGATAAACTAAATCTTCTCTTAATGTCTTAATTTTGATTTTCCATTTTGGGTTTTCAGGTTTAGGTTTCTCACAGAAAAAGTAGTGTAGGGCTCTAAAAATTATATAACATTATTTCAAAAATATTGAAAAAGGCAAAAAAAAAAAAAACAAACTCACACATTTAAATGATTTCCCAGTGTTGTTTCATTAAAATTAATATTTTCAATTAAAGTCAAAGGGTCCAATGAATCATTGAGTTTATTAATAACTCTTAAAAATGAAACAAGAAACACGGTATTAATAAATTTAAATTCTTTTTTAAACAATATACCTTGCTGTAAATACACGATCTTCAGTTTTTGATGATGGGGATGACATTTTGCGCTGGTGACACACTACTGGTTGAAAATGTTTAAGATCTTTGCTCGTTTCTGAGGCATTCAACATTGAAAATTTCTCATCAATTGGTAAAATTGTTTTCAATAAAACAAATTGAGTTAGATTATTGTAAATATATTTGTGGCTTTTGTATTTTGAAATCAAAGCGTCATAATTTTCTTTTGATATAAATTCGATGCCTTAAAAATAAAATATATTTGTTTTGACTTACTTAACACTATTTAATTACTCTGAGTTTCTATTAATTGAAGGACAAGTTATAGCTATCATTGGTTTCCATCATTGAAACCAATCATTGGGATTTTTTTTTGACAGGTCGGTTATAGTGATCATTTATGATTTCCACCGTTGACAAAAAAAATTTTTCCTGAATAGGCAAATTTATATTTTTAAGATAATTAAGAATTTTATATTGAACACAATTCATAGCAAAGCTACATTCACCACGCGTTCTTTCCTGCTGACTTTGACATATTGACAATAGAAAGAATGGACCCTTATGATATGAGCCAATGTGAAGTGTTATCTTAAGCTTTGTGCTCGCTTTAGATCGTAAATATCGTAAGTTCGAGCCCGAATATATCTATTTTCTTCTTTGTAGCGCTTTGACAGCTGACAACTGTAATGTCATTGCAATTTTGTTTGTTTAAAATAAAAGTAAACTTTCGTCTCAACGCAGGAAGTTTTAAGCTACATTACGTTTTGCAAATTTTTAGGTAACGCTTTATGACACATGATGCCGTAAAATATCGTACTCGGTAAGAAGCCTGTCAAAACCTCGACTGATTTAAAGTGTGGTTGTGGTTGGCCATCACTCTTTATTTTCACCTAGAAATCAAATAAGCATTTTGCATTAATTTCCATCCTGTTTCAACTGTACAAAAATGAGAAATTTTGTTTATATTTTTAAGAATACGGAAATCTTTAAGATCTTAAAGCCTGGTAAAAATAGAACACTGGCCGGCGTGACAAACAAATAATTGCCCGTCACGTTCCCTGAAATGTACGTTCTAAAAAAATATACGTTGTTGTTCAAACAGGCCGCTATCAAGGCCAGCGGTTAAAAATGGAAAACGAAGGTCAAATTGAAGTTAAAGATTTTTACAAAGAACGCGACACGGTCAAACGTAATTACAAAAAAATACAAAACAAACGGCTATTTTTTCGGATTTCAACTAATAGGCTTTTTACAGAAAAAACCCCAAAGCAAAACCGGGTTTTCGTAGAATTATTAGTTTTGGCCGACAACTTTGTTCGAAAAGGAAAACTCAAGTTCTCCCATACATTATTCGTTACCCAGAAGTTCCATATAAAACCTGTCGAAAACTAGTAGCAATTCAAAGATGAACTAAACAAACAAATCTTTAACATTTAGCACTTAATTGAATGTAAACAAAACAGCTGATGGCTGCTGTCAAAAGAAATATTTAACTTTGAGTTTGTTGAATTTTTGTCCACAATTAAACTTACAATTTGGTTGTGGTAAAATATTATATACAGATTTATGACAATTAGAATTATTGTTTTTTATGGAAAACGAAGAGTACCTGCTGGAACCAAAAAGGAATAAGAACTGCGTGGCAATAGAAAAATTGGCCAATTTATAAGGAATTTTCGGTCGCATTTGGGAATGGGGGACAGGGTGGTCCAGTACACTTCAAAAGAACACAATTAAAGCTTTTCTATTCTTTCGAAGTTCCAGGATTTCCACTAACAAATCAATCATCAAGCATCAGTACGAAATTTGACAGTCGATCTTTCAAAAATTTTATAGTCAAACGAGAACGTGTACATTTTCAGTGCCAAAAACTCGGTTTTAGGTTTGGTGTGAAAAGGCTATAAACCTGTTAGAGCCTGTTCACACGATCCCGAATCGGCGGTTTTGCCGTATCGGCGATTTTACCGTATAAGCCAGTGGCAATATAATTTAAATGAGTATATTCAGACGATACGGCATTTAACCGTATACGGTAAAATCACCGTCGATTTTGTCATTCGGTTTTGTCTCTGCAAATCGTTTTCGGTCGTACGGCAAAAAAACCGATTCGGTTTATAGTGGCAATGCATGGTATAAAGAATACAAGGTATGCTTGACAGTTCTGGTCGACTGAATCGTGACGTCATTGCGAGTGAATTTTCTTATTTATGATGTTCTTTGATATTCTTTGGTTCTCAATCGACAGATCGAAAAAAACTAAACAATAATTTATTTGTTATTGAGAATTGAAACATTCATAATTTATTTCATTTATATTATTATATGTTCTGCAAAGACCAGCATCACCTCAAATTGATAGTGTTAAAAAGGTCCTTAGTGATTCTTAAGTGCTTAGTTAATCCCTGGCCTATTGTATATATTTTGCTTGAAGAAGAGTTATTACGGTAGGTGGTTCATAATATGGTTAAACATATTGTTACAAGTGATTAATGTTTAATTATCTATAGTTTTAGATGGCCAAACATTTCATGAAGAAAAAGTGCGAACGATTATTGAACAAAAATTCTCAGGATTCCAATTGCTTGAATTGAAATTATCTTGTGGTTTTTTGATAAATTTGATCTTCTCAATGTATAATTAATAATTAAATTAAATAATGAAATTCTATTTAAACCAATTTTGTTTGTTTTGTAGAATTTACAACCAAGAATGCCCTTGAACAAGGTAACCAAGTCAACAGATATTGGAATTGTAGCCACTTCGGAAACTTGTAGAATATGTGGATATAGGAAAGGAAAAGAGGAAATCGAAACTATAGAAATCCCATTTTCTTATAAATATTTAGTGGGTGAATTGAGTTTGGTTTTCAATTTCTATATACATATGTAAAACTTTGAAATAAGAAGATAAACTAGGTATTTCTCTTTTAAGTAATAGTTTTTATTTTTTTTTTGTACCTACGTTTGTTTCTTTTTTTCGTTATTAGTATTATTTAAAGACTTTATTCTAAAATAAAGTCTACATCTAAAGAACAAAAGTTTAATTTTTTCAGGTAAATTTACATCATCACAGTTTGTTAAGTGAAACTTTAAGTAATCACTTATCACATGTATCTTATTGCTATTGATTTTAATAAATATGTTTTCAAGAGCAACAATTTTGCGGAGCTTGCAGTTATCTTCTTCCAATTTTTTTTTTCTTTTTGGCAAAGCTGCAACTGTTTCTCCAACTCGATTATTTGAAGCTTTTTGCTACACTCCATATCAACTCTGTATATAAAAAAAATTTGATTTAACACAATGCTTTTTAATATTTTAATATAAAAATAAACCTACTCTGTTTGAGTTGAAATTGAATTTTCCATCTCGACAACATGCTGCATTTGTTCTTGCATATTGGGTGAAACATTTTCTTTTTCTTCATAATGTTGGAGGCAACTTGCCACAGTTCTTCGGTTGTTCCTTTTGTCCGCCCTAAGAGTCCTTGATAAAGCAAGCGCATTGTCACCGCAACTTTCAGGTATGTTTCTGGTTGGTACGGCTTTCGGATCAAGTTTTGAATTAGGCAATGGCACATTCATAAGCTTATCTTTAAGACAATAATCGTCTTCTTTAAAATGCAACGATTATATTCGTGCAAAGCTGGTATTAATATTTTTTTTCCACAAGCTTTAACCCAAGCCAAACTCAGATTTGGATCTTTTGGGAAGCAAACAAATCTCAGGTTTTCACATTTTTTGTTGTTTGAATAACTTTTGCAATTTTTCACACAACAGTAATTTGGCATATTTACATTTATGTAAATAGTTTCTTTATTTAAAAAGAAGTTACAATTATTTATATTTTTCAAGGGAACACTGTCTATTTACTTTTGCAAATGAAATCAACCAAAACATTAAGAAATAAAAACCGCACAAAACTGGCTGTCACTCGCAATGACGTCACACGAATACAAGATGGCGACCTATCATCTCATATACAGCATACCTTGTATTCTTTATACCATGGTGGCAATGTATGTTACAATGTTTATATACAGTGCGTTCAGACGATTCGGTGTTTTGACCGAAAGTGCGTCATTTTTCGTCTGGGCTACTGTGGAATAATGTATTGCTAGTATATAGTCGTTTTTGTGTTTTACACCGAGTACGGTGTAGGGTTGAGTACGGTGTACGGTCAAATTACCGAACACTCCAACCGAAAGACACCGAATCGAGAAAATATCCGATACGGCGAAAATACCGAATAGTGTGAACGGGCTCTTAAGGTGCGTGTCCATTTGAGAGTAAACGTGCTGCGAGTCGCTCTCAAGCTGCTCTCGAGAGCGATCTCGCAAGTGGACATAGTCTGGAGAGTAGCTCGCGGAGAGTTCACTAATTACTCTCGACATTCGATCTTTTTGAAAGTCACTCGCAAGTGGACACATGTGTTTACCACTATCTGAGATAAGCTCTCGGAATACCAACACAGTTCGTATTTTCCGAGTAGCTGTCGAGAGTAAACATGGCAAAGCAGTGGAAACTATGTCTTTTTTTCATATAAATTTTGATTTGAAAATACATTTTTACCTTCCCATATGAAGTTATTGTAATGGGTCCGATTAGTCAAATTGAAAATTTTGTCATTTCTCGACGTTTCAAGATCTCTAGAGTCGAAATAAAAGATTTTTAGAAAGATGCCTGTGCGTGCGTGTGTACGTATGTACGTTCGTACGTCCTTACGTCTGTACGTCCGTACGTTCGCGACATTGTTTTCGTCGCACAGTGTGAGAATTCGCAAATCTAGCGGAATTTAATTAAAAAAATGATATGCACAAACTGATGTAAAAGTTGGTTTTACTTGGAGCCTAAACCTTCTACTAACCGATTTAGAAAGAATTGTTAAGCAGGAGTGATGTAGAACGAAGATAATTGATGTCAAAGTTGCAATTAGTCATTTTTTCGGTGGCAATTGGCCAATTAAGGTGGTTTAGGTCTTTATTTTTTTGTGAGTGCGCGGTTCATTTTTTATTGAAAGTTTTGCTTTTATTTTATTAACAGGATATCGGAGAATTGAAAAGAAAGTAAAATTTTAATTTATGTGGTGTTTAAATATATTTGTTGGAGGGTAGGGTACAAAAAAAAGCGTAATTTTATACAATTTGAACATTCATTAGAGAAAAAATTAAATTATTCAGTGTTATTCGGATGCGAGACTATATGCATTTTAAAGCCTGATATGTCTGCTATAATTAACCGCTTTAAGTTGCTGCGCATAGGTGCGACGCCCATACATTTTTTTTTCATTTTCGAACTGGCCTTCAGCAAAAAATGAATGTCAAAATAATTGATATTTTACTTATATTAACATGAAGTGCTACATTGACAAGATTTTTTTTTTCGTATGTGTAGGGGAGTTAGGTGTGAGTATAATTTTCGATTTTTGGAGCTCAACCCACCACACACCCCCTCCCTCTTATTGAGGGGACATCTTCTATAAAGGGGTGATAAGAGTTCTACGTGATATTTTGAAAATAGTTATTTTTCGCAAAAAATACTGACATCATCTTGTAGATAATTAAATTCTCTACAATTTATGTTAATAAACTTTTTATGTAGGACTAAAAATAAAAAAGTTATAATTCAATAAAAAAAAAAAACAATTTTCAAAATAAATGTTATTTTAAAAGTTTTCTTTCTTTTTTCTCGATTTTGGACTTTTAAAGACATTTTTATTGAAAATCTGTTTTTAACTATAACTTTTTCATTTTCATTTCAATAGAACAAAGTGTATAAACATGAATTGTAGATAATTTAATAGTTAAAATCAATTAAATTATTATTAGTTTAATCTACCGATTTTGCCGATTGACCAACTTTCGGAGGAAGCGCAAGAAGCTAGGAGCAAAGAAAACAGCAAATATCGTGAGCTATTAACGAGAAAAACTTCGCTGTTGGACACAATAACGGGTCTTTTAAATATGCTATTGATACAACGGACCCTTTTATAGCCAGTATAAGGTGCATTCCGAAAAGGAAAAAAAGTGCTATCAAGCATTAAATCTTAGACCTTTTAAATGCAACTAAATAATATAAAAACCTTGTTTTTAAGGTCTTTTTCGTAAAAAAAATATAAATAATGTTTATTTTAATTTATGTATTTTATGTTTTTCATTAATAAATATAAGTAAAAAGGAACAAACGTTTTTTTCAGCATAATTTAATTGTTCCTGATGTGCTTATCTAAGTGCATAAAACACGTAGTTTCAGAACTCCGTTCATTAAAATTTTGGCTAAGTATATATAAAATTCTATTTTAATTTCATATTGGTATCTATTAGTTATAAATATGACTAAAAAAAAATCAAGCATAAGCTTTTTTTTTGAGCGAAATTCCTTTTCTAAGAAGGGTCTATCAAACTGCAAAAAACGAGTACTTTTAAAGCTCTGTAAAAAAAAAAATTAACAAAGTATTTTAATAATTGTTGTTAAATTTCATTATTTACATATTTATAATTAATCCTGCAAAAAAAGAATTATCAAAAGGTAAAACTCGTAACCGCTATTAATTTAATTCCGCTAAATGAGCGAATTCTCACACTGTGCGTCGTCCATAGCTCAAGAACTAATAAAGATATCGACTTCAAATAAATATACAAATAATAATGCAGAAAGATGCAGAAAGGGATCTCAAGAAAATTGAGTGGGTGGTTTTTTTACAATATCAGTTTAAATAAAAGGTGAAAATGTTGGTTAACCCCAAATATCTCACGAACCAAAAACGCTAGAGAATTGAATTAAATATTATATTATATATTGTAACGTTATACCAAACAAGTATATTTTATGAAAAAAATCCAATTAACTTAAAAAAATTACAAAAAAAAACTGAACAAAAATTTGTCACCTCGAAAATTGTACGAATAAAAAATGATTTTATCTCCAAAACAATTTGGTGCAACGAAGAATAACGTTTTTAACATATTTTTTTAACAAATTTTGAGAAAAATCGAATTGGCAGTTTGTTTTATAAAAAGTAAAAACTTAAAAAAAAAACATTACTCAAAGTTGTTACAAATTGAATTTTGACTCAAATAACTTTGCAAAAATTTGAGGTTATGGCTTCCAACTTATTTTATTTTATAAGAAATATTGTTTTCAACATTTGTTAAAATTTTGAGAAAAATTGAATTGACAGTTTTTTAACAAAAAATAGAAACTTAAAAGAAAATTTAACAAAAGTTGGTAAAAATTCATTTCCGATACAATAATCTTTTCAAAAATTTGAGATTATGGCTTGCAAATAATTTTAACTTATAAGAAATATTGTTTTCAACATTCAGTTAAATTTTGAGAAAAATCTAAATGACAGTTTTTTTTTACAAAAAATAAAAACCTAAAAAAAAACAATACTAAAACTTGGTAAAAATTTACTTTCGACTCAAATAGCTTTTCAAAAATTAAAAACATTGTCTTCAAACTTTATTTTATTTCACACAAAATATTGTTTTCGATATTCTGTAGTTTTTTTTTTAATAAAAATCCATATTTTCGAAAAAAAAATCTACAAAAAATAGTACGCAAATTTGGTAAAAATTGATGTTCGGTTCTCGATATCTCGTGAACAATAGAAGATATTGACTTTAAATTAGATTCATTCATCCAATTTGTATTTATTTATTTAAGAAATAATTTTTTTTAACAAATGCTACTAAAATTGGTACCTAAACAAATTTTTTCGACTAAAAATCTCGTTTACAAAAACAGATTTTGAAATCAAATTATTTCATCAAATGCAAAATGTTGTTGGTAATTTTTAAATCTTTTAGAATAATTCAACTAACAAATTTTTTAACAAAACACGAAAACCTACAGACCTTTTAAGCAAGGCAAATCGATAGACGGGATGGGAAGTTATCAGTGTGGAAGAAATCAGAAGAAATCTATCAAGTGGACACGATTATGAGAGTACTCTCAGCAAGAAAACTCTCAATATTCTAGCAGAGATCTCGCGATAGCAAAACTTCTAAAATTTGGCTCGCAAATGGACAGTCTCCTGAGAGTTGCTCTCGAGATTTAACTAGCAGAAGTACTCTCAAATGGACACGGACCTTAGGTAATTCTTATTAGGAAAATCAAATTAGTTTTAATTTTATAAATTTAAAAAATATTTTGATACAAGTTAGAGGAGAAGAAGGGCTGTGCTGCTCACTGTTCACGAAAAACTTAAACTCCTCACAAAAATTCGGTCATTCGAATTTTATACAATTTTTCAAATATTTGCACTAGTTCCACTATTTTTCAGAGAAAGTGCTTCACGATTTTTTAGATGATCAATGGGCAGGTTCAGACGACATAAGGGACTTGAAAGTAAGGCAACTTTCTAGCCTGATTGGCCAGCTGCCAAAAATTACCTTCCAATTAAGGCAACTTTTATGGAAAGTTGACTGGAAAGTTAGTCAAGAAAAATCTCCCTAACTATAAAGTCAAGTCGATTTCTGTCAAAATAACAGTTGATCATGTTTGTTCATTCAACTGAGAGCTGAAATTTATAACTGTGTGATTTATTTATTTTCTGTACAGTTCCATTTGATGTATCATGTAAAAGGGGGCTCCTTTTCAAATTGGAAAAGGAATAAATAATTTTAATTTGAAATAAAAAATACAAGTCGAGATGGACTTGAAGCTTGCCTGCTTTTTATAGTTGTTGCATTATCAATTGAAGGTAGAAGTTAGTGAAGTAAAGTTCCGAGTTTGAAGTTTATGACACTTGAAAAACTAACTAGTTGCCTTGATCAAAATTTACGTTCAAAGAATGCAGTGAAGTCTCTTACGTTGTCTGAACATGTCCAATGTTTTGTTAAAGCGTGTAGCCTTAACGCCGTTTTGTTTTTCAAATGTAAACATAAATGACAGCTGCCCACATAGCGGTTAGCTCCAAATGAAACCTCTTATTATAAAACACTTTTAAATCTCTGTTGAGAGATATTCAAAATATTTATTCAAACATTTTGTACCATGTTTTGTCAATATACAATACATACATTTTTAACTTCCCATAGGAAGTTATTGTAATGGGTCCGATTTGTCAAATTGAAAATTTTGATATTTCTCGACGTTTCAAGATCCCTATAGAATCTAAATAAAAGATTTTTAGAAAGATGTCTGTGCGTGCGTGTGTACGTACGTTCGCGACGTTTTTTTCGTCGTCCATAGCTCAAGAACCAAAAGAGATATCGACTTGAAATAAATTTTGTTATATAGATAATAAAGCAGTAAGATGCAGAAAGGCTCTCAAGAAAATAGCCATAGCAGTTTAAAAAAAGATGAAAATTTTGGTTAACCCTAAATATCTTACGAACCAAAAAATATATTGTAACGTGATACCAAACAAGCATATTTTTTGAAAAAAAAAAATCCAATTAACAGTTTTTTTATAAATAAAAAAAAATTAAAACAAAAATTGTCACCTCAAAATTTTACGAATACAAAATGATATTATCACCAAATCAATTTTGTGCAAAGAAAAATAACGTTTTCAACATCTGGTAAAATGTTCAGAAAAATCGAATTGACAGTTTTCTTACAAAAAATAAAAACCTAAACAAAAAAATTATTAGAAGTTGGTAAAAATTGATTTTCGACACAAATATCTTTTCAAAACTTTGAGATATTGGCTTTAAACTACTTTTATCTTGTACAAAATATTGTTGTCAACATTCAGTAACATTTTGAGAAAAATCATAGACAGGTTTTTTTACAAAAAAATAAAAACCTAACAAAAAAACAATACTAAAACTTGGTAAAAAGTTACTTACGACTTAAATAGCTTTTCAAAAATTAAAAATATTGTCTTCAAACTCTTTTTATTTCACAGAAAATATTGTTTTCGATATTCAGTAGTTTTTTTTATAAAAATCCAACAGTCCGTTTTTTCATAAAAACATAAAATCCACAAAAAATAGTACGGAAAATTGGTAAAAATTGATGTACGGTTCTTGATATCTCTCAAATTAATTTCATTCATCCAATTTGTAAAAATTTAAGAAATTCTACTTAAATTGGTAAACATTTGTTTTCGCCTAAAAATCTATTTAATAAAACTAAATTTTCAAACTAAACTATTTCTTTATATAAAAAATATTGTTGATAATTTTAAAATTTTTAAGAATAATTCTAGTTGAATTATTCTTAAAAACTTTTTTAACCCAACACGAAAACCTACAAACTTTTAAGCAAGACAAATCGACAGACGGGATGGGAAGTTATCAGTGTGGGTCGCATCCCAGCCTCTTTTTTGTTTTTCATATATTGACTTTTTACCCTTGTTTTTGGAAAACTTACCAAAAGAATTTTCTTTGCTTAAGAAATATGAAGTTTCTTCATAGGGTGATAGTTCAGCATAAATTTCACTTAGAATCATTTCTCCTTTTGTATTAAGATTTAGTAAAGCATTTTTATTTTGGAATGTAAGGAAATTATCTGTCACATCAGGAAACAAGTTAAGCTTCAGATCAATTTTTCTGAAAAGAAAGCTCTGGTTAGATATACATATTTCTATCTTTCGGAGCAAAAAAAATGATTTGATCTTAATCTGAAACTAAAACAAATCCAAACCTCAAGATTAACATTATAGAAATGTTTACAATCGAACTTCTAGTATCCGTGGTAAGTGCGTATAGGACTGTCATGACAGAGGCCTTGGGTTCACTCCCTGCCTGTGCCATCCAAAGTTTATTTCACGGGTACTTCCTCTTTCGATGAATTGACAAATCCTCCAAAAGTAAATTCTTATCATTAAAAGTGCTTTCTCAAATTAAACGTTCGGATTATGCTTAAAACTCTAGGTCCCCTCCATCACTGACAACATTACTCGCACACAGGAATGGTTGAGAGTTCTAAGTCACTAGACCCTAGTTCTCAACGGACTATTGCGCCATCTAATTTATTTATTTATTTTACCATCGAACTTATATAAAGTGAAATAAGGAAGTCATGAGCCTTCTACAAAGCGGAAAAATGGTTACAAATTTTTAAACTGCTCTATGACTTATAGGTGATAATAATTTAATTGAATTAATAATGATTTGACCAATTATTTAAATTATGTTTGTTTTATTAATAAGAAATCGGGCTTTTTTGGTCACTATATTCATATATGCAAATAAAACAACTTTATTTCATATTTTTTCCCTACGTTTCGTCGTAATTTCCCGACTTCTTCAGGGGAATTTTATTAAATATGTTTTTTGTTATTTGTTACATATAATAAAAAGAAAAAAAGCACTATTTTAATTAATTTTTGTAGAAACAAAGAAAAAAAACTACATGAACTACATGAAAGTAAACAATCAAAACTTTTGATTGTTTACTTTCATGTAGTTCATGTAGTTTTTTTTCTTTGTTTCTACAAAAATTAATTAAAATAGTGCTTTTTTTCTTTTTATTATATGTAACAAATAACAAAAAACATATTTAATAAAATTCCCCTGAAGAAGTCGGGAAATTACGACGAAACGTAGGGAAAAAATATGAAATAAAGTTGTTTTATTTGCATATATGAATATAGTGACCAAAAAAGCCCGATTTCTTATTAATAAAACGATAATAATTTAAACCAAAATAAGGAATTGCTGAATTCTTAAATCCTTTTAACCACCTTTTGAATCTTATTTCCTCTCAAAAGGATTAACCTTTATTTTGTATCTCCTTATAGGGAGGTGTACATGACGTTAATACTTTATATCCCCATTCAACTCTAACTGATGTGGCATTCCACCGAGGATGAAAGTAGGATGAGAGTTATTCATGCTTGTGCAATTTTCTACTTGATAACATTTCCATTTGCATAATAATGACAAAATCCAGAGAGAAACACAATGGCTGAAGGATGTTGAAATGTGCGTTTTCTAATCCTAACTATCGTAAAAATAATAAAGCCAACTATGGATACGTTATAGGATGTGCAGTGCTATCCCTGCAACCGCATATTCTTCCAGACAAATGCTAAAGGATGTGCCATACCAAGTGGAATATGAGCGCTTTAACAGAACTTATCATCAACTTCTCATTTGCACATAATTTTATGGTTCTGTAAAATGTTCACGCATTTCTGTTTCTTGTTTTTTGAAATTTCTATGCAGTTTTTAATGGCAGCAGATTTAATATACATACTTGATGATGAAAATTTTGTGTGGGTGAACTTTGTATATGTATGGAAAAGGAAGAAGACTCACTTCTTTTCTGGAACGGAGACGCCTGAATGAATGATGCACACGCCTGAAGCAATACGAAAGGAAAGTTCTTCTTCAATGTCAATGACGAGGACGACGACGACGGTAGTCTTGGTGACGGCAGCGGTGGCGTCGTCGGTGGAAGTGGTGTCGAAATCATCAGAATGGATACGATCATCGTATTGCTTAAGAATGAGCTTAAATCCGTTCGGGGAATGTATTTCCATTTTATCTTTGCTACAGACTTCAACAGTCGCGTAGTTTTTATGTTGCATTAAATAGTTGAGATTATATGTGACGTAGGAATCCTGCATTTTGGCTTTGTTTGTACCCTAGAATAAGTTAGGTTGAAGATTGAAAATAATGTTTATTCATGCTTGATATTATACTTAATATAAAATATATAAAAGGAACAACAAAAACTAACCTTTGCAACGAAGGTTGGATTGGAGTTTTTAAAAATGTTTTCCATAAAATTAGTTTCACATTCTAGAAAAGATATGGAAATATTTAAAATAGTCCAAAATTGTGTTTTTTTTTTTCAACGACCAAATGTCAAACATCAATTGATAGTTCTTTAATATTGAAATTCATCAATTTTAACTTTAATTATAAAATGAAGCAATTTTTAGTATTTATAACTATTATTTTTCTTACTTTCTCAACTATCAAAGCTTTTATCAATTGGCTAGTCAAATGTTATACTTTGATATTTATCAACTATCAATTTTAAGTTGACAATCTGGTGAACCATAGAAAGATAATTTTGTAGTTTAGTTGACTAAATAAAGAAACACCGTATACAAAACAACTGTTGGGGTTTTCCATTAGTAAAATAAATCAACTTATTTGGACAGTTTATATTTTAAGACGGTGTTCACATTGAAGACTTTTGTGTTGACTCATTTTGACGGCACATAATTTTCTCCCGTTCTAAAAATATATTGAATGTAAATGAGATAGAGTGATTAAAGGTCAAACTGACTAGCCAAAGAAGATTCTAATGAAACAAACATTTCTTACAAAAAAAATTCAAATTTTTAGTGTAAAACTCACAAAATAGAATTTTTCGATGAAATTTCTTATTAATTATTCTATATCCCTATTGTTTTAGTCAACCCTAAAGATGTATGACCTATTAGTCTATCATCATTACTTCTTAAGCCCCTAGAAAGATTCATTGATATCCATTTAAGGGCAAGTATTGATACAAAACTTCTGTCTACGTATCAACATTCCTACTGTAAAGGCACAGGAATCAGGCGGTGGAAACGACGTTATACACCTTAGTACGCACCATCAAATTCTCCCTCCATCATCAAAGAGAGTTCACTATGGTTACTTTCCTTGACATCGAAGGTGCTTTTAACAACCTAGACACATCTGCAATCACATTTCCACTAACATCTCTTAACGTAGAGGAAAGTTTATTCGTTTGGAAAGTTTATTCATTTAATGTTGACTAGCAAAATAATTAAATCGAAACTGGTCGACTCTTCTGCTAGAAGATTCGTTAGCAGAAGGACACCGAAAGGTGGTATTCTATCCCCTCTCCTCTGGAACCTGGTGGTAAAGGAAATCCTATCTGGTCTGAATGCGGAAGGTTTTAGAGTGATTGCCTATGCGAATGGCGTTGATATAGCGGTTTCAGGTAACCATCTCAACACCCTAAGAGAACTCTTACAAAATGCCTTAGACAAACTAATACTTTAGGCTGATCGGTGTGGGTTGGGTGTCAACCCACACAAAACCGAATTAGTCCTATTTTCGATAAAATAAAAAATTCCATATGTTAACCCTCCCTAAATTAAAGGAATGCAAAAAGTTACTGAAACTATCTTTTCTTGCAAAAAAGCTATTGTTAATAAATGGGTCTTACAACCCCGAATTACGCATTGGTTGTACACATCGGTAATCAGACCGATTTTAATATACGGTGAGGCAGTATGGTGTACTGTTTTAGAAAAAAACTTTAAACCAAGAAAAACTACATAAAGTCCAACGTTCAGCTTCCCTATGTATAAGTTGACCGCTTTAAATGACCCCATGTGCAGATCTGAATACTCTATTCTACCTAACATCTCTTGAAATACTATGTAAGCAAACATATAACTGCAAGTTCTGCTATTCGCCTCAAAGATTCATCGCAGTGGGTTAACAACAACATTGGCCACTCCGTAATTCTTAAGTATTAAGAATCAATTCCAAAGCACACAGACTACACCATCCCCAACTGCAATTCGACAGAACTTTCCAGATTTCTATTCCTGGAAGATGAATCAATCCACTTTTACATAGATAGATAAAAACAAAATTAAGGGGTTGGTGGAGGTGTGTACTCTGAACGACTGAAATTAAGTCTCTCATTTCGCCTTCCCATTCAATGTGGTGTGTTCCAGAAGGAACTTTTGGCGATAAAAGAAGTCTTGTCCTGGCTTAAAGAAAACCTGATATCAACACCTATGATATCCGTATTTTCTCAGATAGTCAGGCCGCTATCAAATCTCTGGGCTCTGTCTCTACAAACTCTATAACTGTCCATAACTGCCGATCATATCTAATGGAGATGGCACACCAGTTTGACATTCACCTTTGCTGGTTGCGGGCCATAGAGAACTCGCCAGAAATAGTTCAGAACAAGCCCATTCTACTACGTTTGGCTAATGCTGGCATAACAATAGCTGCATGTAAACTATTGCTAAGAAGAAGAAACATAAGGTGGGATAAAATCAGGTCACGAAAAACTTCTGGCTACACTAGATTTAAAGTTGCTTGCTATCTCTAAGCAGATTGCATATAAGCTCGATTATCGGTGCCATAACCGGGCACTTATTGGAAAGCACGCCACGCGGCTGGGCGTATTCTGAAATAACTTTTGCATAAGTTGTAGGGATGAGGAAGAGGAACAAACCGTTCTTCAACTCCTCTGTACATGCCATGCTATAGCTCAAAAACGCAAGAATTACCTAGGAGAATTCTTCTATAACGATCGAAACGATTTCAATCATATTAACATAATCAGTCTTCATTGAGCTTAGAAGAAAGCCTAACCTAACCATTCTATATCCCACTATTTAAATAATTTTTGACTGCTCGGTTAACTTGACTGATACAATTTTCGGCAGTGTTATTTGACATCTCATTCATTTATTTTGCTATCATTCTGATGCCTTCACCTAACTTTTACTTTTCAAACATCAAGTGAGATTGAAATAAAATGATAGAATGCCAGAAGAAGTTACTTCAAAAGTCTGCGTTAACCCAGCTTAGATACGGACAGTTGTCAAATCTGTCCAAAAATTGTGTTTTTGAGCAGACGCAATGTCGAACGAGCACAGAAAAGTTGTTCAAAGTTAAAAAAGCGTCTGACAAGCAGAAGGCTCCAACCAAAACATCTTGGACACACATTTTTGTAATCAGGGGATTTTTTCCGATTTTTGATGAATTCATTTTTTTTTTTTCAAATTAGACTTTTTTTAAATATAAACATTTTAAATCAATCACAAAATTTTCATCTGAAATCACATCTATTCGGTCTTTAGGGTATAATCTGACATCATACAGTGCAGTAAGCCAAATGTTTGTTATATTTTTCAAACTTGTCTCCTCTAAGATAAAATTCTAATATTTAAAAAGTCTGTGCACTTCTGTACCACGGTTGCCACTTGAAAAAAAATTGCATGACCAAAGCTGAAAATAAAAATGACCAATCGTACCAAAATAGGACCAACATAATTTGTGTCCGCAATGGCTTTTAACTTCCCATAGAAAGTTATTCTAATCGGTCTGATTTCTAGAATTAAAAATTTTGACATTTCTCGACGTTTCAAGATTCCTAGAGTCTAAATAAAAGATTTTCAGAGAGATGACTGTGCGTGCGTGTGTACGTACGTTCGGGAAGAATAACGTTTTTGACATCTGGTAAAATTTTGAGAAAATCGAATTGACATTTTTTTACAAAAAATAAAAACCTTAAAAAAACAATAGTAAAACTTGGTAAACATTTACTTTCGACTCAAGTATCTTTTCAAAAATTAAAAAACTATTGGCTTTAAGCTAATTTTATCTTACAGAAAATACTGTTTCCGAGATTCCGTAAATTGTGCATAAAATCCAACAGTCAGTTTTTTTCATAAAAAATTAAAACCTACAAAAAATAGTACGCAAATGCTACGAAAACTTGGTAAAAATTGGTTTTCGACTAAAAATCTCGTTAACAAGAACAGATTTTGAAATCAAACTATTTCATCATACTCAAAATATTGTTGGTAATTTTTATTTTTTTTAGAATAATTCAACTAACAACTAGCAAATTACGAAAGCCTACAAACCTTTTATGCAAGACAAATCGGGAAACGGGCTGTGAAGTTATCAGTGTGGGATGGGACGCACCCCAGCCTCATTTTTTTTTCAGATCACAATATGTTAGCATTATGTCAGGAGATCGAATAAGTCAGGAGATCGAATACTATATCGCTAAATAAAATTCATATAAAATTAATTCAAAAAAATGTTTTTGCAGAACAAACGCTATGGTTATTTTTGTCATCTTGACGCTCTTTGGCCAGCATTACATTATTAATGGTACCCAAATTAAGTCTGTCTTTCGTTTTTATCAAAGTTAATTCAAAAAACTTCCTATGAGCAGCAGCTGAGCTGTGAGGAAGTAACATCAAGTTATAAACGAACTAACTTAAATTTTGAAAACAATATTCATTTTAAGCGTTTTTTATGATAATTGAATTTTTCCCAACATTCTTTAGGTATGTATTTTATTTTTGAGATTATAAAAGGAATAGAGTCGAGTTATTTTTTTCAATTTCTTAAAAAAGGGACCAAATGGAATAAAAAATGACCATGCGACCAAGTGAGAAAATAATGACCAAATTTGGTCGTAAAAGACCAAACTGGCAACCGTGTTCTGTACTACTTTAGTGTTCACTCTAATGTTTTCTATATGATATTCTATATGATATTCTTACCAAAATTAGTTCTTATACAATCTTCAATAACCGTTGTTGTTATTAAAGTTCCACAAGGATAGTAACATTTTAGACAATCACTGGTCCATATCATTTTAACACCATCATCACGGTCTAGAAATTTCTTGTTCTCATAGTAATCCGTCCATTCATAAATCATAAATTGATTAATTTCTTCTTGCTAACAAAAAAGAAATCACTCTTGTTAAATATAATTAAATAAGAAATAATCTCTTACAAAAGTTCCATTCAAGCTAAATCTAAGTTTTCTTCCGTCAGCTAAAGTAACATCACAATTTTTACAATATATTCCATACTTTTCTAGATTTCGAACAAATTGAATTTGATCTGATATTTCTTTGGGAATTTCGTCTTGACTAGAAATTTCAAAATGCAAATCTGTATAGGAAATATTATCGATTACATAAAGATTGTAAATAATTCCATTTGGTGTAAGAACTTGTATTGTTTCATTTCTTAGATAACATATAACAAATCCTTCCAGTGTATAAAGACGCTTTAATTCCGAGTGTTGGCTTTTCGAATGATAACTTTGCTCAATAACTGCCAAGTTATCTTCATTAATATACCTAACTTGACAACCATTAGGCCACTGAATGGCTATACTTGGATAAAGCTGGTCTTGTTGGTATAACTCAATATTGCAACTTAAATTGTTCTTTGTTACGAACCTTAACTTTGAAGTAGCACAATTTTTCTGGGGATAAAAATAGACTGAATTATCGAATAAGAACATTTTAATTGAGATCTTTTGGTCTTCATTTGACAAATTTTCCATTACGCAAGATATAAATCCATCTTCGAATCGAAATATCTTTTTAGAAACTATCAATTCTTGTAAGCAATCGTTAAAAATTAACCCAGAAAACTTTGGATGGATGGAAGTTGTAGGGCCACTCTCGAAGCTTCTTAGAAAATCTGCTAAATTGGGAGCTATGTGGCTACAAAAGTCTCGGAAGCACAATCTTGTAGAAAGATGGAATTTTTCTGTGACTTTGACAACTTTGTCAAAAAATCTTCGAAAAACAAAAAGCTTACACTCTTTTGACACATCAATTTGACAACAATCATCATACACAATTTTTCTCGCTTCCACTCTTTGAACAAAAGATTCCCATGACATGACTTCGTAGAATTTGGGCAAGTCAATTCCACATTCAGTATTGTATTTTTCACAGTCCGAAGTAGAACCACTTCTAGTTATCATATTAACCATCTTCCAATAAGTCACCACATTTATTTGATTATCTACAGCTGAACGAAGTAATTCATTAGCTTCTTCAACGATAATTCTGCTGTAATTATTCTCCAAAAACGGGCTAAGGTAGCAACAGAAAGGGGATGAATTCTTTCTTCGTTCCAAATTGGCGCGGTTTTCAATTGCCGTAAATAAATTATCCAATAACACACCCACTGCAGCAGCTGGTGTACCAGCACCAGCACCATCATCGTCATCATCATCAGCAGCAGCATCATTGGTATCCTTGTTCGAGTGGAATTTCACTTGAACAAACTTAGACCATAATAGTTCTTCCTGACTTGGCAATTCGGTATCATTAATTTCGACAAAGTCAGTTTGGTAAACGATAAATTGTTGCGTTAACATCTCAATGTCATACAAATACCATGTAAATTGATCGTAAATTTGCTGGGAGTATTTTTGTACTTCTTGTTCAGAGTCTTGAATATATTCAGATGTGGTAGTATCCTTGGGAATGGGAAGCTGATTCAAGTTTTCAATGAAAATACCAACATTCTTGGTATCCGGAGATTTTCTTAAGAAATCGATATCCTTATGCAATTTGGGAAAGTTTACCTCTAAGTCAGATTCTGGACATGGTACGAAGTGAATTATTGCTTGCAAGGGTTGGTGGCTTCTGAAATCGATTTTGGGGGATTAAAATGTTCAAGGAGGAAGGTACGAACTTATTTAAGTTTTGTGAATACTATCAATATACAAACGCATATCTACTTACAATTTGGAATAGTGGAGAAATGGTTATAGTTTGAAAAGTTTACATTTTCAAGAGTGTCAACTGTCTTGATCGAGTGTGTATGTTTTTTATTGTTATTTTTATTTAAGTTGTTTGGTCAAGTGTACTTTCAAAAGTTTTTAAGAATTTGAAGTAAAATGCATATTGAAGGGAGTTTGGCTGGCGACAGAAAAGTGCATCGTTTTTGATGAATAAATAAAAGAAGTCTGAAACTATTTTTCAAAATCAGAATTATTGTGTGCATTCTTAAATGAATTAGTATATTTGCATATTTAACTCATCTCTTTTCAAATCGAGAACTTATAGAAATCTTTAATTGAAATGTGAGTCATAGAATATTTTTGCAGATGTGGACACAAAAACTACTTAAATTGACATCTATGAAATTGTTTGCTGCTATATTAATAAAAATCTTTGAAAGAAACAACAGAAACAGGTTTTCGTCAATTACACTGAATTTTTGATACATTTTTAAACTAGTTATATTCTTCATGGCTAGCTTTTCAGCAAAGAAAGTTTAATTTTTGGAAACGCTAAGGTCTACGAGTTTGATGTTTGAACATGATTTTGTTGAACATGTACGGCAAATTGGGAACGTAAATATTATTTGTACCAAATTCAATGTGCTTAGCAGGAAAAGGATACAAATCTTTGTATTTCCATCCAGAGGTAGAAGGGAGAATCTGCGCAATTTTGTCGATCTGGAAATTGGAATATCATTTGTCAAAGAAACTGTCATATAAAACGACATTGAAAATTCAAATGGTAGACATGTACATTCAAGAGGACACAAGCGTCCACAGGTTTTTCTCAAAAACCTGGCAGCGGAGGAATTCCCAAGATGGAATCAATGTTGGCGTCTACAGTTCCAGTTAGGTTGAACTACTTTGTGAACACCTTATAGGGCTACTACAACATATTCGGAGCACAGGCCTGTAGGGAGCGGTTAAGCCGGCTCTTGCCCTTGGAGTTAAATCAAGGATGCGGCTTTGTTATTATGGAGCTAGACTTAGGTAACAAGTCCTGAGCTATGGGTGCATCAACGAGCGCCTCATGATTATCCACATCAAGGCTTAATTCGGCAACATTAGCCTAATATGCGCACATGCCCACACAGAAGAGAAGGATGACAACACCAAGGGTACGTTCTTCGAGCTCTTGGACAAAGCATATGTGCAGATTCCTAGCTACGATGGGGGATTTTCATGCCAAGCTAGGAAAGGAAGACATCTTTGGTGAAATAATCGGGGAAAACAGCCTGCACGATAACACTTCCGGTAACGGATTCAGGCTCATCAAATTTGGTGCGGGTCGAAACGTCATAATATCCAGTACAAGTTTTCCGCACCTCAACATCCACAAAGGAACTTGGAGTTCTCCAGATCAATCTACCATCAACCAGATTGTCCATATTGTGATCAATGCTAGAGATGCTTCCAGCATCATGTATGTCTGAACCTTCCGAGGAGTTAACATCAACTCTGACCACCACCTCGTTGTAGCCAAGGTAGCACTTTGCGTTTCAGACCCAAGGCAAAACAGGGAGATGCTGGGAGAAGATACAAAGTCGAACCGCTACAATCGCAAGAGATCGCCAAAGTTTTTTTTCAACTGAGTCATGAGTAACCTCTTTCGAAGTTTTTTGCCCCCAACACAATATATCGAGAACCAGTAGCAACATTGCCAAGATGCAATCAAATAATCCGCCTCTGACGTGCTGGGTTTCAAGCAGTCACCAACAAGAAACCACTGTTTTGATGAGAAATGTCGGCAAGCAAATGGAGCCAAACAACAGACACGCAAAGCGGTGCTGCATAGAAGGACAAGAGCTGCTCACGAGCTCTATAAGCAGAAGAGGAGAGTGGAAAACCGACTTATCATAAGGAAAAAGAAAGAGAGGCTTTTGAGAAGTTCAAAAACCGAAACAAAGTTCGAAAGTTTTATGAGCAGGTGAAACGAATTTTACAAGTACACAAACCTCGAGCTAAAGGTTGCAAAGACGAAAGTGAAAACATCATAGTGGAACCGCAGTCAATGCTGGGGATATGGAAGGACCACTTCTGCTGACTGTATACGACGAACCGAATTCCGCTGTCAGGCAGGATGACCCATTCAACATAGACGACCAAAGCCAACAATCCCGTCTTCCCGACTTAGACGAAGTAAAAATTGCCATATCTAAGCTGGAGTCGAACAAAGCCGCTGAATCAGATGGCATGAATGCCGAGCTCTTCAAAGTAGCTGGACATAATTTGGTTAGGAGCATGCCCTAAAACTTATCTGTAAGTTATGGTCGGAAGAAAGCATGCCCGATAAATGGAACCCCAGTATTTTTTGCCCTATTCTCTTAACTGCACCAACTATAGAGGCATCAGTAATATATTAACGTCTAAAGTCCATCGTCAACAATCTGATCTTTGTCCTTATCAGTGTGGCTTTAGACCAAGAAAGACCACAGTCGATCAAATATTCACATTAGCGCAGATCCTGGAAAAAACCCAAGAACAAAAAATCGACACCCATCATATCTTCATCGATTTCAAAGCCGCATATGACAGTATTTACAGGGACGAGATGTATAGGGTTATTCTACAAGTGGTAGCTTTCTTGATGCAGGTAACCTACTCAAACCTGCGCTTGCAAGAGGTACACTGCGTTGTATAGGTGTCTAGTTTAAGCATCCCTGACAAAAACATAAAGGTTAAAAACAAATTAACCGAACCTTTCGATGTCAAAAAAGGCTTTAGACAAGGTGATGCGGTGTCATGCGATTTCTTTAACATCGTACTTGAAAGAATAGTGCAGAGCTCCCACGTAAACTCTAGAAGCATTATCTTTGAAAAGTCTATCCAATTACTCGCGTATGCTGATGACATTACATGGGTTTCGTATTTAATCCCCAAAAAAAAGAATCCCCACGGGATAATATCCCCAAACAAATTTAATACATTTTGATAATATCCCCAGAGACGCAAGACAAATGGACAAAATCCCCAACTAAATAATTTATTTTGCCAAAATTCCCACGAAATCTCCAAATCCCCAGTATCCGTGCATATCTTCATTTATGCATGCAATTCTTAGAAAAACTCTCATGAAATTCCCTTATTGTGATATTAATAAATGATAATGATAAACAGTTTCCAAACAAAAACTCACTATGAGGGCATGCACTTCTCAGTCTGACTTTAGTATTCATAAAGAATCATTGTATTCAAAGTGCTTGCTTATTGCTGTCTAAGTGTTGTTTTGTAGTGCCGAGTATTTCTTTTGTTTTGGAATAAAAATTGAAATGGATGATGTTATTGTTTCCAAATCTTTGGATTGCATTTCATGCAATATAAATGAAATTTAATATATTCAAAACAATTATGTTTTGGGGATATTCACTTGGGGATTTTCGCCCTGGGTATTCTGGGTATTCTCTCTTTGGGAATTTTGCTGCTGTGGATTTCGTTTTGGGGATTATGGATTTGGGGATTTTCCTTTGGGGATTATATCTTGGGGGAAATTATCACCAACCCGACATTACATAATCCGAAGAACTCAGAGCGATGTCAATGAGTCTTTTGTTAGTATAGAAGCAGAGGTAGCAAAAATGGGTTTAGCGGTTAAAGAGGGTAAAAAAAAGTACATGCTGTCTTCAAAGAAGGACCTACAACACTGACGTCTCGGTCAAAACCTCACCATTGTAACTTTGAGGTAGTTCAGGACTATGTCTACCTAGGCCCGGCTGTTAAAGCAGAAAACAACACCAGCGCTGAGATCAATTGTTTGTTGGGTGAGGAGTTCACACAGGACTGTAGCGCTACCTTAAGTAAGTAAGTATATGCAGTCAACTGCATCCTTCGGACATATATTTAGACCAACACTACATTAGTTATTTTTTAAATTTATTTGATACAAGGAACTAGAATTTGCAGTCCGAAGTTTTTGAAGACATTTTGTATATGTACGTATTCCTGTTGCAATTTTTAATTTCGTTCGAAGCTGTTTTTTCTCACCAAAGAAATCTCAGGGGGCTGAGATACTGATTATATGTATGTAAATACAATAACAAGAAAGAAATAAAGGACTATTAATTTTTTCCTTAGGCGAACATTAAAGACGATTTTTGTTTTGCTTTAAAGTGTAAGAATTCAAAAAACAAAATGTCAATTACTTACAGTAGAAGCTTAACTAATACTTCAGTTGAAAATTTACCAATAAGCACAATGAAGTAATCACATGTTTCAACATCTTTTATCTAATTGAAAAAAGAAAACAAAGTGTGGAATATTTTTAAGTCAAATAATAGAAAACAAATTACCTCTGAATTCAATATTTGCAAATCAGATTTTTTGATTTTCCTGAGCAAAATTTCCTCAGACTTGTCACTGTTGTCGTCTGTCTTGACAGATTCTTCGATAACTTCATCCTTATCCTCACTCCAATATCTTCTCAAATCCTCACTAAGTGTACTTGTAAGACTTTCCCACACGAACTCGAAATCTTTTTTACATCTTTCTATACCTTCTTCAATCTGATAAGTTTGATGTTCCACCTCGAACTCTGTGGCTGTGGCAGAACACAAGAAAAACAAAAAAAGAAACTTCTAAATGAAATTCATTAAGTCAATTAGTTTGCAAAAAGAATCAAAAAAGAAAACTTAAGAAAAAATAACTTCAACAAGAAACAAAAACTAAAGACTCCCATAAAGTAATTTCCAACCTTCTGAAATTGTTTGGTCTTCATCCGTATTCCTTCTCGTACCGTTTACGATGACAGCATAGATTTTTTTACTTGAACGAACTTCCATTTGTCTCACTAGCTCCTTCCCTATGACTTCCAAATTAGTTCCATGAAAGCTTAGTGCAAATATTTTGAACGTTTTTCGTGTACTTTCAAGCTATGGAAATACATGGGAGAGGGTAAGAGATAAACGAGAACAAGTCGAAAATTGTATACAAAACAAATGGATGCATTAGATAAAAGATACAATTTTTGCGGATTTAAATGTACCTTTGAAAGACGCTTTTTGTCGGTGAGATTCTTGGACATTTGGGATTTTTATAAATGATTTCTTCTTCGTTCTTATGGAGCGCAATGTAATTAATGATTGTTTTTTTTTTGAAATGTCACGTTTTTCTCTTTTCATCTGGGATACTATTTTAATCAAATGGAAAGTCGCTTTTATTCCAAAAACAAAAAAATAAAAACAAGTGCTAAAGAGAAGGAACATTAAAGTCTTAAACAATGAACGCAAATTTGTGGTCAAGAATTCTTTTACCTTTTTTTAAAACCACACTCCGTTTCACTTCACTTTTCACTTTACTCCATCTGTCAAAAAATTTCCATGAATAAAATCGACACTTAAGCATGTTTCCGGTATAATACTCCAGCCGGACAAGAAGTCGTACATATAGAAATCCTTTTCAACAAGTGATTCAATTTCCCTAACTCTCTCGCATCAGGATACATTTTTCGTAGTGGTTTGCACAATTTTCCATGTTTTCCACAACATGGCCATTGTCCGGCAAGTCAAACCCTTGAAAGATTCTTCAAATGCATCCATCCACATGCAGATGAGTACCCTCTTCATAAGAAAATACCCTTTTTTTATTCGGTAATACTGCCGACACCGCCCGTCGTCGTCGTGCGTCGTTCCCCTTTGGAAGGTGGTGTGGTTTAAAATATTTTATGCTTCGACCAAAAAAAGGAGAGAAGATGTCGATGAACAAAGGAAATACTCTACGTATGGTCTGGAAGTTCAACTTCAAGTCGAGACTAGGAAAATGATTGAGATTTGTTATTGGGGGTTTCATTGCGAATAAATTTCAAAGGGTGTTTTTTTTCCTTTCCTTTCTCAATAGATTTTCTGTTGGCATGAGTATACCCTAGCTGGCTACAGATATACACACCTCACCTTCATCCCATAGAGATGGAAGCTATTTTGAAAAATTTCTATATGGAAGTGATTTTGTCCTTATAGCCAAGTGGAAGAGAATTCTCGTCTGTTTCAACGAAAACGAGCTCAATTGAATCTTATTTTAATGTAAGTATGTTTGTTGGTGATGTCTTTTCGAGGTACATATATTTTAAAATGTCTGTTATTTGGATGAAATGAATGTGAATAAGTAAAGAGTTTTGTTTGAAAATATGTGCTTCCATATATTTTTGAAGAGTAACAGAAGAGGTCCTTGGAAAAATGCTGAGTAAAGCTATTGTTATTCAATTGTGAATGTTTGATCTTATTTCGAGTCGATTAGCGATTTTATATTTACTACGTTTAGATGAAGTTGATTTGAAGTAAATTGTATCGAGTTACTTTAAACCACATCATAGATTAGAGACGAAGATGTATACATATAAATTGAATTGGATTCTTACTTTGAAGAAAATAGAAATCTAGCAATTTGAGAATTGATCAAAGTAAAATTATTTAAAGTGTTGCTCCGGAAATTGAAAAGTCATTAACATGGGTTACTTATGCCTTTTATTAACTTCTAAGAAATTCGAACCTTAAAAAGTGGTTGGGTCTTATTCAAGAAGTTTATATAATTTATAGTGATTTGAGGGTAGGTATAGGTACATACATACATGTGTATATCTATACCAATAACATTTTTGGTTATAACTTGTTTATTATTTTTTTTATTTTAATGCGATAAATGGTATATGTACTTAGTTCCAGAAGATGATATCCAAAATTTACAAACTCCCTGAAAAAACAGATGAAAAATAATTGGTATGTCTATCACTTCTGATAAGAAAATTATCATTGTAAAGGAGTAAATCGTCGTTTGGGGGGTCTGGTTTGGCATTTTGAAAGAATGCTATCCAGACCAGGCACTATCCTTTTTTGAAAAGTATATAATATAATTGAAATGCGAGACCTCTAAAATATAAACTTTGTATACCTTAAGCAACTGGATGATATTGGCTTGTATTTAGGATAAATGCGATATAATTTTTTACACAGACTGGACTCATGAAAATGATACGATTGATATAGGTACAAGGCTGTATCCAGAATTTTAATCAGGGTTCACACACTTAACAAAAAGACTAGTTTTTAAAAACCGCTTAAAAATGTACTTTATTCACGACAAAAAAATCTTAGATCATATGAAGAAAAATAAGCTTCAAATCACAAAAATTAATCCAGGTTTGGAAATTGGCTTCGAAATTAGTAAATTGCGACTTTTTGTTTGTAATTTCATTAAATGAGCAAAATGAAGATATTGATACTCAAAAATCATATTTCACTACATTTGAGTAGCAATAATTCGATCGAGGAAAAGAAATATTGCCAACAGCGAATTGCAATTTGATATTTGTTTGTATCAATTTAATGTTTGTTTTTATCGTAAATTTCAGTAGGAGTTTGTAGATTGAAATTGTTTTCTTGTAGATTATGAATCGTTTTTTTTTTTTTAATACCTACAAACTCAAGTGGTAAATTTCAACCCTTGTTTTCTTAAACTGTGACCAAATACATTAGTTTGAAATGACAAATAAAGTTTTGATATTTATTTTTTTTTAAATTGCAACTTTTGAGTTGTAATTTGAAACATGTTATTCTGCAGTTTGCAAATGACAGTCACAGTTTTGATACTTAGTAATCTTTGCATTGCTACTTTTGAGTCGTAATTTGAAACAGTTTCTGCGGCAACTTGTAGCTTTTAAAGATTAATTTACTTTCCATTTCCAAGCAATCATGGCGAGATTCAAAAATAATTTTTCGCAAAATCAACAATCTTTATTAGTGATTTTGATTTACAACATAAACTTACTGCTTTTTTTATTCTCAGGAATATTTTTTCAGTTGATGGTGCGCCGAATTACAACTTTTGAATATCAATTTGCTTATTTTTCCAGCATTTTCTTCGCGATTCAAGAATATTTCTTAGTAAATTTAAAAACTATCGTTCTAAATTCACAAATATATCAACTTTATTTGTGAACTCAGTAGTACCCGTAGCGTGATGGTTAGTGCGTTGGACTGTCATGCAAGGGGTCTTGGGTTCAATCCCTGCCTGTGCCATCTAACTTTTTTCACGGGTACTGCCTCTTGCGAGGAATTGACAAATCCTCCAAGAGTAATTCTTGTCATGAAAAGTGCTTTCTCAAATTAGCCGTTCGGATTCGGCATATAAACTGTAGGTCCCTTCCATCTCTGACAACATTACACGCACACAGGAATGGTTGAGAGTTGTAAGTCACTAGGGGGCCGTTCATAAAATACGTTCGCACACAAGGCGGGGGGAGGGCTCTTGCTGAGTGTGACAAGGTGTGACAAGGGGGGACGGGGGTCTATGGTAACGTGACGTTCGCCATTCATTAAAACATTTTCAATTAGTATTTCTTTTGCCTATTTTTCCTTTTAAATTTTCATCATGATAGAAAGACATTTATTTCGTATTTAGTAAATAAATAGAATTTCAAACGTATATACAAAGTTTTATTACAATAAATTGTAACTTGATATGTTTACTTTTGTTTATTTTTCCACATGAGCGCTGGCTCTGTGGCGCGGGTTTAGTCTTTTGACTTGGTTCTAGCGGCGGCGTTGCGATCCGTCACAATTGGTTTCTTTGTTTTTCCAATACTTAAAAAAGTAACGTTTCCTCGCACCCTGCGCTCTCGACTCAGTAACAAATGAAAATTCTGTTTCTCATGTATTTTTTATTATATTATTCTTTCATTCTTCATTTAGTAGTGAACTAATTCGGACGCTTTTGTCATATTTCTCAATTTAATACTTTTTATTAAAATTCTTTTTATTTTGTATTTAAATTCTCAAAATTTGTGTAGTATCATTTGAACTTTATCATATTCAGGGGGGGGGGGGGCTTCGTTTTTGTGACGAAATATTTCAGAAAGCGTGACATAGCGTGACAATGGGGGGGAAGGGGGTCAGAAAAAGTTGATTTTAGCGTGACGTATTTTATGAACGGCCCCTAGGCCCTGGTTCTTCATGAACTGTTGCGCCACCTAATTTATTTATTTTTATTTGTGAACTCAAGAGTGTAGTTTTATTTGTTGGTAATTGGAAAATTAAGAGGTTTTACTTGTTTATTGCGAATAAACTCTTATCTTTATCTTTCTGAGGGAAACTGAAAATAATTTTTCTTCTTTACAAAATCTGTTCAAGCAATGCAATTAGAAAATGCACACCTTTCTTTCCGTCTCCGTGCCATTGTATTTTTTTTGGGCACTCTAGCCCAACTTAAAGTTTTCTTTATTATTATTTTCACAAAGTGAACAAAAGAACACGACATTTGTTGGCCATTGAGTATGGTATATTTTTGTCGAGACACATTCACATTTGTGTATGTAAGCAAAATAAACATCAATATTGGTTTTATATTCATTTCAAAAATACTTCATTACCAAGATCGGAATCTCAGACTGACATTTCGGTTTGCCTACAAGCTACTGAGGACTAAATGTGAGAAAGTGTGCGTGAAATGATGCAAAAAACCAAACACATTCTCACATTTAGTCATCAGGCCCATCAAAATGCTTCATTATGGTAATCAGCCCCATCTAAATGCTTCATTTTGAATGTTTCATGGCCTCGTTCAAAAACTAAACAATCCTAACCAACAAAATCTGAAGTGCTGACATGGTCTTAAATTGGAAGATTTGTATAGCTTTTTAATTTCAATCCAAATAAATGTTGTTAATGTATATTAAATCAAATAAAATTGACCAAATACATATTTAATGATTTATTAGTGCTGTATTTTGTTTACTTAAATTATTTGCGAACGCAACATGCGCTGCAACTGGTTAAGTATAATTGGAAATGGACAAAAGTGTAACTCAATACTTTGTAAAACAACAAAACAGACAATTTTTCAGCTGTAGTTTGCTTAGAACATTTTTTTTGGCGACGTTAGAAGTTCAGGTGGAAACAATAGGCGGGTACCTCCGTATTTTTTTGTACAGAAAATGCTACGAGAAGCATACTTGTGAAATTTCATTGCCAACTTTAGCTAGTTCAGATTCCTCATTTAGATTAGTATTTTCATCATTTAAGCAGTTCGATGATTGCAAGACCAAATATTAATTTTGTTTGTTGCAGAAATATTCCTTAAAATTTCTTTTTAAGGGACTATGTTAGAGTTAGAATTTTGTTTGTAGTTAGATTTTGGAATAGAGATTTGAGGGAACCATGTTTTAAAAATAAGTGGCTTTGTGTAAAGCATCTTTAAGGAATATAAATAGGCAATATGGTTATACACAATACCAACTAAATGAGTGCAATAAATAGATTTAAGTAACTTTTTTTATTCCAATATGGGGAAACCGAACACTCAATAATTGGCTGCAATCAATGCTAAATTTTTTTGTAAAAAGTTGATGAAGGTTAGCCGAAGCGGAAATTTCTTTAATGAACATACCTAAAATATTATTAGCTTTCTCAAAAATATTTTTCTACGCTAACCTCTGCTTTATATCTGAAAACTCTTGTTTATGTATATTTTCTTCTATGTTCTGCATTTATAAAAAGTAATCTACGGTAGTATTTATTAAATTAAGAAAAACAAAAACATATACGTAAAACTCATTAATTTATTTTCATTATTAGCAGCATTTTTACTAAACATACCCTTCAAACAATAATAAGTAAACTTGAACTTTGGTAACTAAACATTTTTAAGGAATGAATGAAAATTGTATTTTACTTTGGGAATTCACTAAAAGAAAGTTCTGTACGTCAACAATAAACATTAATGTCGATTATATGATCTATTGAATGAGTTGTACATGAATTCAGAACGATTTTTTGACGTTTTCATTTTGTGATAAACTTCAAAATTTGCATTTTATTTGCTCTGCATTTATTCAACAAGTTCGCTATAATCGTTCTGATTTTTTTTAAATATTGGTGTTCCTTTGAAGCATAATTTTTGTTGATAGCAAATACATGTATTCTTCCATCAATCAAGAATGTTATGGATGAGGTATTTTTCGATTATAACTTTTTTTTTTAATTTAATATTTATTAATCAAAATGGAATTTAAAAATAGTTGCAAGCTTAAATCATTAAAAACAAACTATAAATATTATTGGATTAATTACATTGATACAGATTTTAATTACTTGCAAAAAAAAAAATATTTGAATTCAATAAATTGCGCTCTTGATGGTTCTTCGAACGCATGTTTGATACAATAATCCGAAGTTAATTATGAAATTTAAAAAATTTCGTAGTGATTGCTGTAAATAAGTGAATTGATTATATTAAACTGATGTTGAACATGCTTTTTTCAAGAAAAAAATGTACATTGGTTCGCTATCAACAAAATGACTGCAAATGCAAAACTAAAGCTTAAAACCAAAAACACTCTATTACCAGGACCGGAATCTTTCGTACGTTTCACTCTCCAAAACCCGTTTGTTTACATTGTTGTATTTGTAATTTTGACAATTAGTCCATGAATAGATGTGAGCACAAACAAAAAAAAAACGATGCCGTGGGCTAGCGGCACTTTGCATAGCAAAAACAAAATGGATGGGATAATAAGTTTTTTTCAGGTTTTTCCTTTTACTTTTTTCGATAAAAAAGTCAGTTTTAAGCTTTAATTTTGCAGGCATTTTGTGGATAGTGAACCAATGTACCTTTTTGTCTTGATAAAAGCATGTTCAACATCAGTTTATTATAATTAATTCACTAATTTACAGTAATCACTACGAAATTCTTTAAATTTCATAATAATCCCCGGATTTTTGTATCAAAGATGCGTTCGAAGAACCATCAATTTAAGGGTGCGAGTGCAATTTTTGTATTGAATTCTAATAAATTTTCGTTAACGAACGGCCCAAATATTTTGTTTGCAAGTAATTAAAGTCTGTATCAATTTAATTAATCCAAGTATATTTATAGTTTGTATATTTAAAAAAAAGAGTTATAATCGAAAAATATCTTATCCATAACATTCTTGATTGATGGAAGCATACATGTATTTGCTATCAAAAAAAAAACTATGCATCAAAGGAACATAAATGTTTTAAAAAAGTAATCAGAACGATTATAGCGAACCTGTTGAATAAATGCAGAGCAAATAAAATGTAAATTTTGACATATATCACAAAATGAAAACGTCTTAAAATCGTTCTGAATTCATGCACAACTAATTCAATAGAACATGTAATCGTCATAAATGTTTATTGTTGACGTACAGAAGTTTGTTTTTAGTGAATTTCCACAGTTTAACGCAAAATATAATTTTCATTTCTTCCGTAAAAATGTTTAGTTACCAAAGTTCAAGTTTACTTGTGATTGTTTGAAGGGTATGTTTAATAAAAGTGCTGCTAATAATGAAACAAATTAATGAGTTTTACGTACATATTTTTGTTTTTCTTAATATCTATAATAAATATTTCCATAGATTACAGCCAATTATTTCATAGCATAATTAATTTTTCAGATTGTAAAATGTCTAGAAATTTTCATACGCTACAAAATTCGTAATTTTATGCGTAAACATAGAAGATAACATTATTTAGTCAAGAAGTATGGATTTTGGCGCGTATACCGTTTTTTTGCTATTGGGTGTTCGGTTTCCCCATACTGGAATAAAAAAAGTTACTTAAATCTATTTATTGCACTCATGTAGTTGGTATTATGTGTAAACATATTGCCTATTTCCATTCCTTAAAGATGCTTTACACAAAGTAACTTATTTTTAAAACATGGTTCCCTCAAATTTTTATTCCAAAATCTAACTACAAACAAAATTCCAACTCTAACATAGTCCCTTAAAAGAACAAACTACACCTGAAAAAATTGTCTGTTTTGTTGTTTTACAAAGTATTGAGTTACACTTTTGTCCATTTGCAATAACTATACTTAACCGGTTGCAGCGCATGTTGCGTTCGCAAATTATTTAAGTAAACAAAATAAATAATAATAAACTAATAAATCATTAAATAATATGTATTTGGTCAATTTTATTTTATTTAATATACATTTACAACATTTATTTGGATGGAAATTAAAAAGCTATACAAATCTTCCAATTTAAGACCATGTCAGCACTTCAGATTCTGTTGGTTAGGATTGTTTAGTTTTTGAACGAGGCCATGAAACATTCAAAATGAAGCATTTAGATGGGGTTGATTACTATAATGAAGCATTTTGATGTGCCAAAGCACTAATTGTGAGAATGTGTTTGGTTTTTTGCATCATTTCACACACACTTTCTCACATTTAGTGCTTTTTAGCTTGTAGGCAAACCGAAATGTCAGTCTGAGATTCCGGTCTTGGTAATAGAGTGTTTTTGCTTAAAACTGAGTAGTTCATCGAAAAAAGTAAAAAGAAAAATCTGAAAAAAACTTATTAACCTCCCCATTTTGTTTTGCTTTGCAAAGTGCCGCTAGCCCACGGCATCGTTTTTTTTTTGTTTGTTTTCACATCTATTCATGGATTAATTGTCAAAATTACAAATACAACAATGTAAACAAACGGGGTTTGGAGAGTGAAACGTACGAAAGATTCCGATCTTGGTAAATGGAGTATTTTTGATTCATTTATACACCGTGCCGTGCGTTCGTTGGTCTACAACACGACTTTTAAGTAAACGCACCCGCGACTTTCTTACGAAGTAAACCACAACTAAATATTGGAATGATATGGAATTGTAATTCAGAAGCCTAGTGCAAAGCCAGCCACATAGCTGTAAATGCTAAGATTGTATATGCGCTTATACACACTACAATACAATGGAAATAATACCAGCTTTGCCGAATAGAAATATTTTATCGTGTTACGGTGTAACCAAAAAATTCAATATTATGGTACCCTCTTGTGGCATATTTCCATTCTTTACTTTAAATAAACAGATTTTGTGATATTTTTGGAAAATTGCAAATGGAGTAAAAAGTGGCAGAAACCCATAGTTTTCGAAAATACACGAACAGAATATTCGATCCAAAAAATCAGTTAGGTATACTTTAATAATATAAATAAAAGAATTTGCGAAAAAGCCTCGTTTTTTTTTTAGAAAATATGAAATGACATTTTTTATTGAGCGGCAACGCTACTATTTATTTAGAGAGTCAGGGATTTCCTACCCTCAAGATAGTAGATTGAGTTTAAAAAAAAAAGTTGTGTTTATAAATCAGCAGTAGGTATTTCGTAAATTACGATTGTACAGGTTCAATATTTTTGTCGTTAATATAATTTATTGATTTAAGCATTGAGAAAGTTTAAATCACCATATACATTTCGCAAATCAAGATTAATGAGTAATAAAATTAAATTATTCTCCTGAAAGAGGAGATTGCGACTCAAAAGTTGCAATTTACTTTGATCTCAACAAGCTCGAATTATGACTTTTGATAATAATTACCAAATTATACATTTTTTTATTTTACGAAGATTTTAATGCTAAATTACAATTTTCTCATTCATTTTATAAAAAAATCGTCTTGATTTACTACAAAATGGATTTTCGTAAATTGCAACCTAAAATTTCGCAATTAGTGATTTTTCAATTCACTCCGTGATTGTTCTGTAAAGAAGCTGACAAAATTTAAATAACATAATTATTTTAGAACATTGTTCCAGCAAGGTTTGGTCAACTATTTAATTTTGAAGACACTCTACATATGAAAGCATTCCAAGATTCCAACACTTTCCTAAATGGTGTTTGTTGCATTTCACGCAGAAATGTTAGAAACTGTATTAAAAAGTAGCTTTTTCCGAAAATACATATTTTATATGTAAATGCGAAGAACGCTACAAAAATGTAAATGCAAAAACCAAAAAAGTGAGCAAGTTTGCCAGAAAAATATGATCTTTTTTTGTTGTAAAATAAAACACAATTTTTTTCGGGCTCAATTTTCAGAAGTCTATTATTCTATCGTTATCAGTCTGCTTACTCGTAGATCGTAGCTGATTCTAGAAGACATATTCTAAAACATTACTGTTTTGCGTCAACCTTTTGAAAATAATGGGTTATCCATTTTGCGGTATCAAAAGCTGGAGTTCAACATCTGTCAAACTAAGTTGTTAAACCAATTTTTTTTCAATTGAAAGTCTGACATTTACGACGAAAATGGATCGTTTAATTCTCGCACAACGCATAAAAATGGTTAAAACCTACTACAAAAATGATGATTCTGCAAAATTGTGATGTAATTTGAAGGACTGGATTGGTTACAGATATTGTAAGGCCTGTGCATCATCGTTTCGTTTGTACCACTGAAAATATCGCTGCTGTAAATGAAAGTGTTGCCGAAGACCCGAATGTGTCGATTCAAGAAATGCTTTTAAAATTGGTAAAATTAATTTTCGACTAAGGATAACAAAAATAGATTTTAAAATCAAACTGTTTAGTCATATGCAAAATATTGTTATTAATTTTAAGTTAATTTTTAACTTTAAAAATTCAACTGACAACTTTCTTAAAAAAACACGAAAACCTACAAAAACAAGAGAAAACTGATAAGAAACGGTTTTCAACTAAATTATTAGAAGAACCAAGAAATATATTGACTTCAAATTATTTATCCGACACAAAATATTGTTATGAATGTTTTGTTAGAGTTTTAAGATTTACGGGCGGGACGGGATAGGAAGTTATCAGTGGGGGTCAGATCCCAGCCTCTGTTTTCTTTTTTACATTATGCCAAATTGTCAAAACATGACTGTAATACATATGTTTCAAGTCTATACCTTTTAGGAATAAAACCAAGTAGCAACACACGACCACTTATATTTTTAATTCTTAAAAGATTATAAACAAAATATAAAAACAATCATTATAGGTTTATTTCTTCAACATGGCACATAATATTATTCACCTTAATGAGATACCTTCGTACATTAAAATATGTTATGAAAGTGCGCCGCACATGCACTTCTACACCGGAAATACCAGTACTCAATCGTCAGTTCAAGTACAAAAACAACAACAACAAACAAACCATAAGTTCTAAAATGTTTACTTAACGTCGTCGTTCGTTCGTTTCCCTCTAATAAGAATACTAAAACATCTTGAAAGTAAAAAATATTTACATTCTCAAAACTGAAAAGCGTAATTTCAGACCAGGCCAGCATCATCCAGACACTCCTTATATATGAAGATGAAGAGCTATAGGTTCGTTCATCATCCCTTATCCCCTTAAAACCAGCCTCATCACTAAAAAGCAAATATCATTCAGATGAAAATGTATCTGCAAATAAACTTAACCGTGCGCCGAAATGCATAAATGATCCAAGACCAAGTGCAAATGTAATTGAGATTCTCCTACTCTGCTTCTGCTTCAGCTTTATGATGCTTCAAATAAGCAAATAACCTACCTAACCTATAGATGTTTTGCAAGCTCAAAGTGCATTGGTGAAATTATATTTTATGAAAGAGTAAAGTTATATTCATATGTGTAGTGCCTTTCCTTCGTTTCCGATGATATCCTGAAGGAGTAAATGTAAGGATATTTACTCTAATCATCTTTAGATAAAGCCAAAGAAGGAGTCTGAGGAATCAACGAACGCAACGATGCTATATGATGACTGTCACAAAACCTGAAATATAATTCGTATAACCCTCTAGATGTGTAACTATTCATCGAGATTGATTTATGGTTTTCGTCGAAGAAACACTAATTACTCTTCCTTTATAAAAGGACCTTTATGTGAGTTGTGATGCAACTTCATTCACTTTAACCCCCACTCCATCCACACATCCAAAATCCCAATTATTGGAATCCATTTGTATAGAAATTGAGTGTTCCAGTTGCATTAGCACCTCAATTAGAATGTATAACTGGGGGAATGTGGGGCTTTTCATACGATGTAAGCAATCAGGACCTTCCAGCTTCCTTTCGTCAAAAGTGTGTACATTGACATAGGGAAGCTGATGAAAAACTTACATCTCCGACCATCTCATATAATGTCTGGTTTTAATATAAACCAAAGGGTGAGTTAGAAAAAATTGCTTAGAGGAAAAACAAATGAAACAGCCCACTGGACACTCCACAATCTGGATTACCAACTACCGCCCTGCCCTCTCAGTTTTCCTCTCAGCGTGATGCGGATAAAAAGCGTCAAACATTTGAAGGAGCGAACGTACTTGTGGAAGATATAGTATATAGTCGTACAATCATTACAATTCTAAATGCAAAATGCGATGATGGGAGTTTACCCTAATTATCCTTTATTTGCCATTGTAAATGATAAGGACCCTTTGCGATATTTTTTCCAGACGGACGACATACGAGAACAATTCCCAAAGAGCACCTCCATTAGTGACCACGATAATTGCCCCAAGCTGCTTACTTGCGATGGTTTGGCTTCTGCAAATATCAAATCAACCGTTTGTTGAGTCCTTCTGGATGATGATGATGTTCGTCAGGACACTTGTATCAGAAATGTTTTTATGTATGTAAATACGTATATACCTAAACCTATATCTGTACCCATAACACGGCTCAGGACTTCTTTATACCTACAGTCTAAAAGCTAGAAAATGGTGCTGTAAGCTGATGGTGAGAGTCCGGAATAGAGAGATTGAGTTGAAAACTGAGGTTTCGCAATTAATTTCGACAATAGAAAACTTTGCTTTTCGTGGAAGTTGTTTTGGGAGAAGGAGAGACTTTTGAAAATACACCTACAGACCCGCTTCATACCTATGGTAGAGTCGTATATCCTATGGCATGGTGTTCTTTTTTTTGTTTGTGTCTCTCTGTTCTGTTGGACAGGAAATTGCAACATCAAAGTAGAGACGGACAGAAGTATTTTGTCGTGTCCCTCTACAAATTCCATTATTTGCATAAGACTCTTCAAGCCCTTGGATTATATTTAAGTGAAATATTTTTCATGGCGTTTTAGTGGGGAAAATTCATAAAAGATAAGTGTTATGAGGATTTTTGTGGGATTGTTGTGTTCGAGTTCTTAGATATTTTATTTTTGAATTGTTTTCTTTTATACCTCGGCTGGCGCAACATCCGGTAGAAATAAGTTCACAAAGTTTAAGATTTTTTTTCGTTTAAGAGATGCGATACGAAGTTGGTTACGTTTTTTGTCGTTGTTTTGGGTTTAAATTGATGATGAGTTTTGGACGATGGGGAATTTAAATTTGTATTTTTAATGGGACCTCATTTATGAAGATGATAAGGAAGAAGTTATTGGGGTACAGTTTTTTGCTATAGGAAATATAATTACTATTCTAGAATAGGTATATATGAATAAAGAAAAGCTATCCAAAGGCGTAAGACATTTATAAAAGAGTATCTTTTAAGTAAACTATAATCAAAATATCTCTACCAAAAACAAGTTTCTAAATATTTAAGAAACAATATAGTTTTTAATACGATGTTTTTTTTTTTGTTTTGAAAAAACCTTAAATAGATGTTGTAAGAAAATTCTTAATTAGTTTTGGTTATCCGTTTCAACAACGGGAGATTATTTGTTTTAATTTTTGTAGGAATTCCCTTGAATTCAATCGCGTAGCACAGGGGGGGTAGTCATATAAGCCATAGGGTCTATATAGTGAAGTAACTTAAGTACAAATATTATTTTAAGATTTGTTAGCAATTTAACGATAAAAACTTTTAATATCTTAAAAAATTAAAGAAATCTACTTTTTAAAGTAAACTTGCTTTGGATGCTCTACATTTAAACACGAGTTTCAAGAATAAAAATGCCCAAAAACAGCAAAAGTGACACTTTCGTTAAACTAGTGGCTAATCTAATCGACAAAAATAATTAACGTTTCATATTTTTTTAATTTAATATAAAAGCTTTGAATCTCTCGATAAGTGTGAAAAAATATTCTGCAACGTGCAACACTAAATATTCTTCAAAACTTTTTTAGTTTCCTTATTTTTTAAGTGAAATGCAGCTTTTTCTTCAAAATTAAGACATTTTTCTCTCTACATTTTTTAAGTTTTGGTGACTCTTTAAAATCCAAATAACGGGTTATCCATTTTGCGGTTTCAAAAGTAAACGTAAATAAAACAAATATAAAGTATTTCTTTTCATGATATTTCTTTTTTATTATAAATTTTAAACGTTGACATTATGTGTGAAACACTACATTATTTAAAATTTTAAAAGACCACCACGCGAATTGTTACAAACATAGATTCTTTTGAGGTAATTTTCGACCACTTTTTGACAAATATTGGCGGTATCTCAGCTATAACTTGACGAATGTTGGTTTTCAAGTGCTCAAGAGTTCAAGGTTTATCTGCATAAACACGGTCTTTCGCGTAGCCCCACAAAAAAAAAAAACCGAGGATTGAGGAGTGAGAAATGTGCTTCGTCGGTCGCTGAACAAAATTTTGTTCGACAAATCGCCATCCACCGCCTATTGCTGAAGCACCTATTCGATGTATCTGCGACGTTGTGAATGGTTAGGTGTTGTGTGAACTGGATTTTATATGGATGTATGTATGTAGGTGTAGATTTAAATGCAAAATATGCCATAGCCGTAAGACAGTCCTAATTCCTGAGAACGACGACGAGGAATCGACACATTCGGGTCTTCGGCAACACTTTCACTTATGGCAGCCATATTTTTAGTGGTATGAGCGAAACGATGAGGCACATGCCTTACAATATCTGAAACCAATCCAGTCTCTTCAAATATCTTCACAATTTTGCCAATTGCTTGCGTAGTTGGGCGATTATGTAAACCATAATCTCCTCTTAAAGCACGATATGTTGATGTGGAAGAATCACCATGTTTGTATTATAGGTTTTAACAATTTGTATGCGTTGTGCGATAGTTAAGCGATCCATTTTCGTAAATGTCACACTTTCAACCGAAAAATAACAACAAATTGTTTGAACAACTTAGTTTGACAGATGTCGAATTCCAGCCTTATACTTTTGAAACCGCAAAATGGATAACCCGTTATAATATACAATTTAAAAATAAGTTTCTAGCTATGGTAAAAAACTATACACTCAATTTTTTGTGAGACTCATTTCTGCATCTTTCTGCATTATTATCTGTATAACAAAAACTAGTCGAGGAAATTTGTTAAATGGCAATTGGTAAAATGTTTTGGTGGCTGGCAATAAAAGTGAGCTTAAACAATATAAATATGACTTTAGTTGCAGTTTATAGATCACCACATAAACAAAACTCTCTCGAAAGAAATGTTTTGTGGTTTCTTTGGAGATAAAATAGAAGATCTCTGTTCTTCACCTGCAGACGTTATAATAATGGGTGATTTTAACATCGATTGGTTTGTTAATAAGATTTACAGAAAAAGAATTTTCGAAAGTATATCGGACATCTCATTTAAACAAATAGTGACTGAACCAACAAGAATAACGCAAAACTCGACTACTTTAATAGATTATGTAATAACAAATATTGAAAACACAAAGGCAAATGTGAAAAAAGAATTTAAAATCAGTGACCACGAATCTTTAGAAATCCTTATCGAAACAAGTTTTATAAATAAAATATCTACTAAAAAAATTATTCGGACATTGGCATTTAAAGAAAACGTTTTCTGTAGTGAGGTTATTGATAATGAGATAACAAATATAAGTTGGAATAATTTAAATGATACAGCTAAATCTTTCAGTATGAAATTAAAACATAGTTTGGAAAAAATGATAATTTCAAGATCAATTAATGGGAGGAATGGAAATTTTGATGGGTTTAATCAACATTTGTCTAACATGAAGCAAATGAAAATCCAACTGCATCAAAGAGCTGTTTGGACCAATAACACCGGTGACTGGAGTATGTATAGACTCTATAGAAACAGGTACGCGACTGAACTTCAAATGGCAAAAAATAATTTCATTGCTAGAAAGATTGATCAATCGACGGATCAAAAACCATGTGGAGAACAATAAAAAATCTAGTCCTTAATCTAGTCCTTAATCATGAATAGTGAAATAGAACAAATAATCTGTGATAGTGAAGTGATTAAAAATAAGTCTGATATAGCTAATAAGCTGAATACATTTTTTGTTAAGAGTGTATTGGAATTAAATGACAAAATACCATTTGAACATTATAAAAATTTAATAAATATAAACACAGAAATAAGTTTTAAATTTAAGCGAATTAATATGAGTGATTTAACACAAATAATAAAAAACATGAACAATAAAAGGGACTTCAATGGTTTGTCAACTAAAATGATGTTGTGTACTATGGACATTATTGGACCTTGTTTTTTGAGTATGTTAGGAGTCAGGTCTCCACGAGGGAATGCTTTGGAGTACTGGAAGAGGCTACGGCACGCTTGTGGTCGCACGGCTCAGCTCGTCGCGTGGGGTGGTTCTTGCCACCTTCCAGTACACCTCCTGCTCGACTAAACATTATTTTTATTCGTGCCTAAGGTAAAAAGGTGTAGAATGACACAAACCTGTGAACTTTGACGATATCTAAGAGAAACTAGTGATCGGTGCTTCGAAATTAAATTTAAGAAAAATCAAAAAAAAATAATCCCTATGACTAACCTAATAAAAATAATAAAAAAAATATAAAACCCTTCACCAAAAAAAATAATAATAATGAAAAAAATGAATAAAATGAAATTATAAAAAAATTAAGTACAAACAAAAATAAAGAATACTAAACCCTAACTAAAACTATATAAAAAAAACTAAAAATATAAACTTATTCTTTCTAAAGCACCTCTCTCTTATCCCCCTAAACATCGTCACACTGAATCCCAAACGTTATTGACGAAAGTCTGGCCAACCCGCCCAAGTATCATGAAGATACTTCCTTCGCTATTTCCATGGCCGAAAGTAGCGGAAATAGCCCCTAAAATGACTCAACCAGTCACGCGTTAGTCCGTTGAGGCAGTCAGTTTGTCATGTCCTAAAAATCCAAATCACTTCTGGACGGCCTTACCAAGCCTCCACACACCACTAGCTTTTAAATTGGAAAACCATTTTGTAAACTTCAAGCCAATTCAAATTACAATTTTATTAAGTAATTCCATTAAACACAAAAAAAAATTCAATCGAGTTCTCCCACTCTTATAAAACAAATTAAAAATAATTAAAAATAATAAAAGAAAATTAAAAAAAATGATATAAAAAAAACTAAAAAGGTTTAAATCTAAATTCATAAAAAAAATTGATCTTAGAGGCTTTTTAATTGGTCTTTTATCCACAATAAACAAAAAGTTATCACTCACCGTTTCCTGGTCCCTCGTCGTTCTGCCGGCAGCACGTAGAGAACCTTCGGTAGTACATTCACCACCACTGAATCTATTATTTTTAAAAATTATTCTAACAGCCTATAAAATCACTTTTCTCACTTGTCTAATTTCAAACCAAATTCAAATTTAAAAAAAAAATTAATTAGTTTAAAAAATATTAGAGAACTTGATTTCACAGATTTGATATTTTTTTTTTTTTTTTGCTCTACTTTAGTTAAATTATTAAAAATAGTATATATATGTATATCAAAACAAATTTTAAAAGTTCTTTTATTTTCCGATAATTCTTCACTTCTTCACTTCTTCACTTTTTTTTTTTTTTTCTTAACTTTTCCTCTGGACACCCTTTCTATTCTTCTTGTATCAATCCGTTTCTGTCTTCGAAGGATATCTATATATATCTATAGGTATATAGATATATAGTACCCTCTTAGACTATGTATGTTGATTTGCCTTGGAAGTTGTTTCCTTTGTACTGGACAAAGGAATACTTCCTCTGTACAGAATGTCCTTCTTCAAAGTTAAAATTTAAAAATCCGAAGGAGGTAACAAAAAAAACTTTGCAGAGGCTCAGGCTTCTGCTAATTCTCCTGATCTTTGGATTCTGACCTGAACCTAATAAGAGTAGAAAAAAGCGAATCACACATCAGACCGAAACTTTAACACTTCTATTTTATGGTCACATACCTCTGCTGATTTATATATATATATATATAACGCCACCAAATTTCCTAGGACTTTTCCTCTAGCTTCTATATCCAACTCAGTGGAATTAAGATGATCTATATATATGGAATTATACATATATCAAATCTTCTTTCTTCTTTTTCACAATTTTATTTTACCTGGTATATTGATTTTATTATGTTTATTTCAATCCACTTATTTTGTTTAATAAAACAAACTTCTTATCTAAGTTTTACTTTTTGTATCACTTGTAAAAGAAAAATTAATAGATTTTGAATTTAAAAAAAACTGTTGGTCACAAAAAGAATGTCCGTTAACACTTCTATTTCTGAAACTCTCAAACGTAAGAATGACCATAAAATCCCTTAGGCTAGTTCCTTGCCTTCTCCTATTAACTAAGTAAATAGTTACCACTACCTCTGAGTGAGATAACTATTTTTCCACCCACAATTGTTTTGCATCCCTATCACAGATAATTACCCCCCCTTATCCAAGTCCAAGAAATCGTACCCACACATATATACTACTACTACAGTCTTATATCTATCAGTCTATTTCCTCTTCTATTACTCTAATATCTATCTATTTTCTAAATTCCTAACTTATCCTATTATTTATTTTAACTAATTATTCTAATCTTTATCGTATCTTTCTAATCTCGTAAATTATTATTTTAAATAAATTTTCATATCATCCTGTATCTATCTTATACTTAAACCATTAGCAATTCATTTAGGTTCATTCAGTGGATGAACAATCTTGTATAATACATTCCTGCGCATGCGCTAGTATTAATTTGTCTACCCCCTTGTCCCTTGGGTGAAAACAAGACAAAGCTACTATTGCATGCGCAGAACGAAACGACTAGATAGGATACCTACATATGTGGTAATTGTCAAAACAAAATCAAAACAAACATGGACGAGTCTAGAGGCACATAAATTATTTTGGTAAGTATTATTTATTAAATTAAACTGATTCCTATTAATAATAATGATATTTTTATTATTCTCATTTCTTTTTCAGGTGTTGCTCAATACTTTTCCATATAATTAAGGTAAGTGATAGCTATGCAGAGTGGTGAATTTGTGTTGTAAAGATTCGAATGCGAAAGCAATCGAATCCTGGCAAAACAACTTCATCACTTTGCATTGGTAATATTATTCTTATTATTTTCTTGACTGAATTTATCTTTTCTTTTCAGAATATAATTAAATCGGAGGTCTATCGACTTCTTTTGTCGATGACCCTGATAAGCCACCGGGATGGATTAGGCCCTCAGCCAAATAACAATTCTTCATCGTTGGAATGGTGGACGGTGTCGTCGCCGTCGAGCAGCCGCGCCGCCGCGCCGGCTATAGGTATATTTATATACATTAATTTATATGGCCCGTAACAAGTATTATAAACGAATCTCTTCGTAGTGGTGTTTTTCCTAGTTCCTGGAAAGAATCAATTGTAGTGCCAATAGAAAAATTTAAGGGGACAGTTAATCCGGCTGAATTTCGGCCGGTCAACATGCTTATGACGGAGAGTAAGATTCTTGAAAAAGTTGTACATAATCAGCTGCAGAATTATATGGAAGCCAATCATTTCTTAACGGATTATCAGTCTGGATTTAGGCAAAATCACAGTTGTGAAGCATTACTTAATCTGGTAATTACGCAATGGAAAACCGATGTTCACGACAAGAAAGTTATTGTTGCGGTTTTTCTGGATCTACAAAGGGCATTTGAGACAATTGATCGAGATATAATGCTGAAAAAACTGAATCGATATGGTATTAAAGGAGTGGAACTACAATCGTTCAAAAGCTATTTATCAAACAGAACTCAGAGAACCAAAGTGTCAAGTAATCTATCAGAAGTTTTGGATGTAACGCTGGGTGTACCTCAAGGAGCGGTGTTGGGGACACTTCTTTTCATAATTTACATAAACGACGTGGAAAATGTAATAAGACATGCGAAGACTAGGCTGTTTGCGGATGATACCTTGTTATATGTGTCTGGAAGATCTGCAGAGGAGTGTATCGATCAACTGAATGCTGATTTAAAAAACATTGAATCTTATTTCAAAATGAATAAATTAAATCTTAACATTTCAAAAACAAAAGCTATTATAATTAATGGAGAATCTGTACAAAATATTATTATTAATGAAGTGGCAATTGAAAAGGTTGAAGAAATTAAGTATTTAGGAGTTATTATTGATAAAAAATTAAGTTTCGAAAATCACATTAACAATATACATATGTAATAAAATTGCTAAGAAAATAGGATTTTTACAAAGAATAAGAGGTAAAGTATCTATGAATTGTGCAATTAAAATTTATAATGTAATGATCAAACCACATTTTGAATATTGTTCAACAATACTGTTTCTGGGTTCTAGACAAATGTCAGAAAGGTTGCAAAAATTACAAAACAGGGGAATGCGCTGTATTCTCATGTGTAATAGGTTAACACCGATCAACTTATGTTAGATACTCTAAAATGGCTAAACATTAACCAAAGAACACTAATGAATGTACTAATTTTTATCTTCAAAATGAAAAATAATATGTTACCTAATTATCTTTATAATGAAATAGTTTATGTATCTGATGTGCAAACACATAATTGAAGAAATGGTGGTGATTTCAGGCTACCATTTTTTACAACAAGTAGATCGAGAATATATTGTATCATAAAGGTTTTAAATTATTTAATAACTTGCCTTTTGACTTAAAGTCAGAAAATAATTTTATTGTTTTTAAAAGAAAAATGATATTATATGTAAAAATGAATTATATTTAATTAAAAATATTAGTTTTTATTCCTTAAATTAGTTTTAAGTTAAAGATTGTAAAAAATAGCGGAAGCTAAATAAAGAATCAAATCAAAAATCAAAATCAAATCAAATTCTATTTGAAGTCGATATCTCTACTGGTTGTTGAGATATGGACAAAGAAAAAAGCTTCCCGAACGTACGGACGTAGTAATGTATGTACACACGCAGGCACAGATGTATCTCTTAAAATCTTTTATTTAGATTGACAAATCGTACTGATTACAATAACTTCCTATGGGAAGTTAATAATTATTTTAAAGGGCTGTAATGGAAAGCTATTATTTCAGAAATATTCAGAAACTAAGGAGAATTGTCATCTTTTAAAAGCTTGTTTCTTTTAATCATCACCGTAATAAATCTCTCGATTTCCAATAACTAATTCACCAAACTTTCAAAACTAAAGTTATTTGTCCACGCCTCTTAATCATACCCTAATGGAAAGTGCAGCTTCCCCATCTACAAGATTCCAACAACAATTCATCTTTTCGTAAAAATCACCGCCTTATAGCTATTCGTATATAAAACTATTCGTTAATTGCCAGAACAAAAGAATATAATCATAATTAATGAATATAGACTTCCGAAAACGACCCATTCACTGAAGATTCACACTCCATAAATCTATCTTTTTCAATTAATTAAAAGGATTAAATCTCAAATGTTCTACAATAATATAGTTTAGGCTGTAGAGTGTATGGCTTAGAGCTCTAGAACGAGTAAATACGAACAACTGAAAATGTCAAAAAGAAATAAGATTTATTTATCTGACCTATATTTTTTCTTTTTTCGGTTTATTATTGTTTTCTATAAGGATTCATCCCCTATATAGCTTTTTTTCTTTCTTGATATCCCTAAACAATCGTCTTCCTTTCTGACATATCCGCATTTTGGTTCAAGGGAAACAAGCAGCATCACCAGCAACAACAAAAAGAAAAATCATACAAATAGAATTTTCGCCAAAGAAGATGAAAAATTACTTATTTTTCCCCCACACAATTGATTCGAGATATAAAAACATCGCCCCGACACATCATTGTGATATTTTTATTGCAGCTTTATATCTGTCGCCAGTCAGATACAATACAAAAGATACAAAAACACAACTTCATAGAAACTCTATATGTTCTAAAATGATAAAATTAAAGATTTCATTTAAAGATACAATTTTGGTCAACAAGAAAAAAATAAAACACACTAAATGCAAAATGCCACTTCCTATTTTCGAATCATTTATCTCTGTAACAAATCTTTTGTTGTTCACTTCTTCAGGACTCATCGCAATCAAAGAAATGAAAAATACAGCAACAAGAAAAAAAAAGGAAAAGGGTTGAAAGTTCAAATGCATTATCAGAGGATAACAAACAAATCCTTGGAAAATCTAGACAAAAAATCCTGAAAATTCCTTGAAGCTTGAAGCCAATATGCTAACGTATAGTAAGTACACAATTTAACATTATGGGCAAAGTCATTGTTGTCAAAGTTCGGAAGGATATTTCGTATATCTGTGCTATCCATACGTTCTACCTACCATATTATGTTAAGCCACTGACTGTCATGTCATTATCGGAATGAATCCTTTTCTCTTTCTAACATATCTACAGGAATCATTAATCAATGCTTAATTGCTAATACCTTTCTAAATGCTGCGAGGCTGTGACTTCCAAATCCAGAACGCAAATTCATGATGAAGGTACGAGTACTCACATGTGGGACTTTTTTTTTTTTTTTAACATACATATCTTTCAGCTTATGTAAAAAGTCAAGCACTTGTAACTTGGGAAAAAAGGGTTACATGGGATGTGAAAGAATGATGAATTCTTCTTTTGCATAAATTAGTGGTGTTTGAGATGGGGTGTTGATATTTACCTAAAGGAATTTTCCATCTCTATACCTATTGCATAGTTCTTTAGCTGATTAAAAAAAGCTGAACGAAATTTACAAAAAACAAGCAGACGAAAATTAATGGAGTATGGTTGGTAGTGTTTCATTCTGTATTATTAAAATATGTAAATTCATTTTGTTTGGTTTGAATTGTAAAAGGATGGTGTGAGAAGATACGTACCTTACATTTTGGCGCATCATCATCATCATCATCAACATCATTTACCACCAGATCCATTCCAATCTAAAAAGCAAATAAAAGATTTGCATAAATATCTATGCGATTATACGAGTAATACAAAACATATCTCTTCGTTTATATTTTTCACATACAGATACACCAACATAATAACACCCCATATGCGTTCGTTAATTGCGTTTATCTTAACATCATTTTTCTTATCAAAGACAAAAAATATATGGATAATTTATCACGGAGCCCATAAAGTTTTGTAACACCTTAACAGGGCGTTAAGGATTGAAAGGTTTTTGGCTTTGAATATTACCGAGGCTTATTTTTATTCAGCGAAATAAAGGGCTTTGTTTTTATAGACTGATGTAGGTTTACTGAAAATCACTTTTTTTGTAGAGAAGCTCATTAGTCCAAATCAGTCAAGTCAAAGCTGAGAAAGTTTTAAAGATCGTAAGAATTGTTTTTTTTTTCAAACTCGATACAATTTTATCGCGATAATCATGAATAAACAATAAAAACAGGGCTATATGATGAATCTTTTAGTAAAGGTTTAATTTTCCAATAAGTGGTTTCATATTGATTATGTTAATATGATTCAGATCGTTATAGAAGAATTCTCCTAGGTAATTCTTGCGTTTTTGAGCTAGATCAGGGCATGTAAAGAGAAGGTGAAGAACTGTTTCCCGCTCTTCCTCTTCCGTACAGCTTCTGTAAAAGTCATTTGAGAAAACGCTTAGCCGCGTGGCGTGCTTTCCTATGCCTTTGCCTTCTTCATAGCGTCCTGCATTAGCAATAGTTTACATGTAGCGATTGGTATGCCAGCATTACACACTTTAACAACGCATTGCAATTATAAAAATTCACTTCAAAAATGTTGAACATTTTGTAGTCAAAAAATTACTAAGCAATTTTTAACGGTCGTGAAGTTATTTTTTGATTCTTGCTTGGCAAAAGTGGAAAAATCTTAACTTTTACTACGAGTTAAACACTGTTGTTCTTAGTATCAGAATGAAACCTTGTTAAACGTTCTAAGGCAGAACATATACATATGTATTTCTTTCATAAAATTATGTTAAATTTCCTACATTCTATTCACCTACAAGCACAGCTTAACAGACTTATTACAATTGAAAAAAAGAAACATATTAAAAATAAAAAAATAAGTAGAAAGATTAGAAGAAAATCAAATTCAAAAAAGCAATAATAATAATAATAGATAAGTTATAATAAATGCAGTATATACAATTTTCTTAATTAAAAAGACTATAGATAGAATAGGCATTTTTTGAGGCATCTCTTTCATTATTTCATGCGCGTTAATTCTGTTACTATAAGAGGCAATATACCTAGTAACTTGCATCTAAATACCAGCTTTGTGAAACGTCTTTGTAAGTTTTCGATGCGATCAGAGTGCACCTTGTAGATAAGATTCCAAATTATGTCGGCATAATGGATCTGACCAAAGCAACAAAAAGAGAAACCAGAGTGTGAGGATCCGTGAAGTCCTTACTATTTCGTTTTATAAAACCAAAAAATTAATTAGTTTTTGCAATTATATAATCGATATGTGCATTATATGTCAATTTGTTGTCAAAAATAACACCAAGATCTTTAAACTTAGTTTAATTTACAACTCCTAAGGTTATAATCATAGATAAAAGGCAATAAACTTCAAGAAAATGTTGTGACATTGCATTTTTTAAAATTAGTTTAAAGCTGTTTTCATTACACCAATTAGACAGGATGCTTAAGTCATGCTATACATTTTACATTATAATTATTTATATCGAGATAAAGTTTTAGATCATAGGCATATATTATGCATTGACAAAACTTAATTATGATTGTTATGTCGTCAAAAAAAATTATGAATAAAAGTGGACCCAGATGACTGCCCTGGGGTACACCAGATGTATAATTTATAGATCTTGATAACTTATTATCTATAGCTTCACACTAAGTTCTACCAACTAAAAAAGAAGCTAGCCAATTAAGCATTGCAGAGTGGAAACCAAATTTTTTAAGCAGTATAACATAACTAACTAAATCAAACGCTTTAGTAAAATCAGTATAGAGTATACCTATACCGAACCAATTTGTGATGCATTTTCAATGGCATTAGTAATATAATTTGGTAAATAGCGCTAGATTAGTGATTGTTGATCGACCAGCTATAAAGCCGTGTTGACTATCAGATAAGTGTTGCTTACTCAAAAACTGTGTTGATGGACTCAAAAACTTTTGGTATTAAAGAAAATTCTATAAAACCTCTGTTAAATATTACAATATCATTTAGAGAACCCGATCTAAAAAATGGGTATTAAAAATGAAGATTTCTATTCATCAAGGAAAATACCAGAACTAAGTGAATTATTAAAAATAAAAAGAGGCTGGGATGCGACCCACACTGATAACTTCCCATCCCGTCTGTCGATTTGTCTTGCTTAAAAGTTTGTCTATATGTATCAATTCTTAACAAATTTGCGTAATATTTTTTGTGGATTTTATTTTTTTATGAAAAAACAGACTGTTGGATTTTTATTGTGAAATTAAATAAGTTTGAAGCCAATATTTTTAATTTGTGAAAATCTATTTAAGTCGAAAGTTACCAAGTAAGTACCAAGTTTTAGTATTGTTTTTTTTTTAGGTTTTTATTTAAACAAAAAAAAATAATTCGATTTTTCTCAAAATTTTATCGAATGTTGAAAATAACATTTCTTATAAGATAAAAATAGTTTGAAGCCAATGTCTCAAAGTTTTGAAAAGATTTTTACGTCGAAAAACAATTTTTACCAACTTTTCTTAAATTTATTTTAGGTTTTTAATTTTATGTACAAAAACTGTCAATTCGATTTTTTTCAAAATTTTACTGAATGTTGACAACAATATTTATTGAAAGATAAAAGTAGTTTAAAGCCAATATCTCAAAGTTTTGAAAAGATATTTGAGTCGAAAATCAATTTTTACCAACTTTTATACATTTTTTTTAGGGTTTTTATTTTTTGTAAAAAAAACTGTCAATTCGCTTTTTCTCAAAATTTTTCATAAAGTTGAAAACAAAATTTTTATAAACTAAAATTAGTTGAAAGCTAATCTCAAATTTTTGAAAACATATTTGTGTCGAAAATCAATTTTTACCAACTTTTATTAATTTTTTTTTAGGTTTTTATTTTTTGTTAAAAAACTGTCAATTGCATTTTTCTCAAAAATTTACCAGATGTCAAAAAGATAATTCTTCGTTGCACAAAATTGTTTTGGAGATGAAATCATATTTAAGTCGTAAAATTTTCGAAGTGACAAATTTTTTTTTTCAGTTTTTTGTTTTCATTTATAAAAAAACCGTTAATTGTTTTTTTTTTTTTTTAAATATACTTGTTTTGTATCACATTTATATAATATAAAATTTAATTCAAGTCTCTAGCGTCATTGGTTCATGAGATATTTAGGTTTAACCAAAATTTTCACCTTTTTTTTAAACTGCTATGGTAAAAAAACCAACCACGCAATTTTCTTGAGAGCCCTTTCTGCATCTTTCTGCCTTATTATCTGTATAACAACATTTACTTGAAGTTGATATCTCTTCTGGTTCTTGAGCTATGCACGACGATCATTATCATATACAAAACATACATTAATTGAAAGTGTTTTTATTGAAAAAATAAATTTCTACAAAAATACTACACAAATTTGGTAAATACTCGTACTGATTTTTGATTCAATTATCTCGAGAAAAAATGAAGATATTGGCTTCAAAGTTTTGTCATTATATACAAAATATTGTTGTTAAAAAAAATGCAATTTTCTTAGAAAAATACCATCGGCAAGAAAAAATAACCTTCAAAAATTTTACTAAAAATTAGTTTTCGACTAAAATATCTCGGGGAAAAAAGGTGTTAAAATCAAACTTATTTTATCATTTGCAAAATATTGTTGTTCAGTTTTAGTTATTTTTTTTTTTTAGAAAAAATGCTATTGACATGAAGGCAGAGAAAGATATTAAATTCAACCTTCTTTTCATCTTAAACAAAGTGTTGTTGTTAATGTTTTGTAAAACATTAAGAAATATTAACAGAAGGACACGAATGGGAAGTTATCAGTGTGGGTCGCAACTCAATCTCATTTATTTCATTTGGTTTTCAAACACTATATTAATATGAAACACCCTGTAGACATTAGTTCCAACTCTCTCATCTGAATATCGTAATTGTAATGCATCCATATTCTAATTAAATTCAGTCATTCGCATATCATCATCACCACAAAAATATTATAATATTTCTGACAAAATGAATAATTACTCGAATTCTCGCGTATGTTTGTACAAATACACCTATAGTGCCTGTTTAAGGATCTTTGTCAGTGTCAAATGCAATGGTTTTATAAAAAAGGACTCTCTATTCTCTCTATATCATTACTCAACCACAAAATCTATTCTTCATTTCTGGTAAAATCATTTTGATTCCATTCATATGCAAAATATTTTCATCTTTTTTTTTTTAAATTCAACCACTCGTCCTTTGTAGATTGTTGCTTTGTTGGGACTCATTGTTAAGGGCTGTTGGCTTTTATATTATACCCTTATTGTTTTGAAACTTTCTACTCTTACATAAGTCACATATCACCTTGGTTTTATGTTGACATTGACTATGTTTGCACTAGATAGACACCAAATATATGCTTGGCAATCAAAATGATAAATGCTAACATTTTTGGTTGTCGGTCTTTTTGTTTGCAGGAAGAGAGTTTTGTATCTAAAACTGTTGATATAAATTACAAGTACTTAGTATTTTGACTGTTGGATGAAATGAGTCTGTGTTTTTGAATTGCAAAGTTAGTCAATGGTAAAATATAATTGTGTGTGAATTAATCTTCTATACAAATTCAAAAATGAATAACTTTACGTGATATTAATTAGGTGTCATATGTTGTTCATATAGTTGATAGAATATTTTCATCATCATTTAAATATTATTATTTTATGGTACTTAAGTAATGAAAAATATTTGTTGGTCTTAGGATAAGAACTAATATAATGGTAGAAAAGAAAAGCCATTTGTGTCTGTTTTGAAGTAGTGTCAAGGTATCGTACACCAAGTTAAAACATATTTTTACTAAAAGCTATATTAAAAATTAATTTGAGACTTAAACATCTACAGAACAAATACCCTTATTTTATCTTATACGAAACATTGATTTCAAATTTAATTGAAATTTTTTTTTAAATGCTAAAGTAATTACTACTAAATTGGAGTAATGTCTACACTCGACACAAAACAACTTAAACTTCAATCGAGTCCATACTTCTTAAAGTTCTTATGACTATTTGGCTTATGAAAGAAAATATTGTTTTGCAAATTTAAGGACACAAATGAAAAGTTATCAGTCTGGGTCACGTCTCAGTCTCTTATTTAAAATAAGTATACCTAGGGCCATTAATTCAAGCTAGTAGCGCTACATTTGACTCCTGTTAAATTCGAATTAATTAATTTGTTTTTATTTAATTTTTAGAAAAATTAACCTATTGCGTTCAAACTTAAGAACCAAACATTGTTCTCTCTACAATTTTGTTGGCTCTGTGAGGGTGTTTTTAAATTTTCTCAGCTGGGGTATGCTCACGGTGTCCAGGGTTAGTTAAATAAAACACCGAAATTTAACATCAGTAGGTCTTTGTCTTTATTTGTAATTAACTCTATATTGTTTTGGGTTTATTTCATTAGTCGGTTAACATGCTTTTTTGTTTAATGCAGATTTCTGGCAATACTTTTTCTCATCTGGATTCCGGCTTGTATTGCTGGTCTCAAGTAGTCTACGCGATATGGCGTCGGTCAGCAGGCGGCGCGGGGTTCGTCTCTTCCGTCCATTCGGTCCAGACTGGGGTAATCGCCGTTACGCGGGGAATCGCCTCTTATCGTACGTAACACACACAGCCGAAACTGGTAACACACGGCCGAAATCGGTAACACACAGCCGAAGCTGGTAACACACAGCCGATGCTGGTAACACACGGCCGAAGTCGGTAACACACAGCCGAAGCTGGTAACACACAGCCGAAACTGGTAACACACGGCCGAAACCGGTAACACACAGCCGAAGCTGGTAACACACAGCCGAAGCTGGTAACACACGGACGAAGCCGGTAACACACAGCCGAAGCTGGTAACACACAGCCGAAGCTGGTAACACATGGCCGAAACCGGTAACACACAGCCGAAGCTGGTAACACACAGCCAAAGCTGGTAACACACAGGCGAAGCTGGTAACACACAGCCGAAGCTGGTAACACACGGCCGAAACCGGTAACACACAGCCGAAGCTGGTAACACACATCCGAAGCTGGTAAAACACGGCCGAAACCGGTAACACACAGCCGAAGCTGGTAACACACAGCCGAAGCTGGTAAATTAATTAAACTTGAATATTTCACAAGAAGCCCCTTACCTCTGGTGGGGGGAAGCCTCTGTTTATATCCAACTTACTTACCACTGGTCCTTACTTAGCGGCGATCGAAGTCCAATTGGTTTCTGCGGTCCGGTTCACTCTTTTCAACTCTCTTTTTAACTTTCTTCTTTTTCTTCCTTTTCTTCGTGTTCTTCGATGTTTTTGTTGGTCTCGTTCGGTTCTACTAGGCAACCTTTTGGTAACAACCTAGTGTGAATTATATTTTTGCGAATAACAAAATCACCTTTACAAATTAATGTCACCGAGTTTTGGCCAAGTTGAACTGAGTGTGAACTCAATGCTCGGTGTAATGAAAGAACGCATGTAATTTGTTAGTGTTTTCGTTGTAGGTTTGTAATGCGTCAATACAGCTCCTTTAAGATCAAAATATTTTCAAAAGGGTGACGCAAGACATAAATTTTTTAGAATTTGCCTTCTAGCATCAGCTCCAATCTTCGAGTAAGCAGATTCAAACCGATAGTAATAATAGAATCCCGAAATTTGAGCCCTTTCGCATCTATATTTTTAAAGCGTTCTTGGCATTTATAGAAATGCCAACAAGAACTGAATATATTATTTTTTGAAAAACGTTACGTTTCAACACAATTTCTAACATTTCTGCGTGAAATGTACCAAAAATCATCTAACCTATTGTTTTTTAGCTATTTAATATGGCTTGGCGAATCTTGGAATGCTTTCATATTTAGGGAGTCGTCCAAATTAAATAGTTCAACCATATCGTGCTGGACAACAGTGTTCTAAAAAATAATCTAATAACTACAGTTGTCACTTTAGCACTTGAAATATGTAAATGTAAGGTTAAGATACACATTATGTTATTAATATTTTGTCAGCCTCCTTTAGAGAATATTTTGCTCAAAAACTCATCTTTATGTTAAATGTGTGATTAAAAGTCTGGATCCGCCCTTGGGTGCAACACCATCAACAAGAAAGCGATAGCTTGATCCAAAATTTTGGAAAAAAAATATTCGAAAGGCTTTTTTTAAATCGGGTAAGTCATATGTATCGAACCATGGGAAAAGTAAACAAAGAATGTTCAAAACACCCCAGAAAGTGTAACACCCATTTTGACGAAAAGGTTAGCCTTTATTTGCATACAACTTTCTGGAAAAAGCTAAAATGTACCGAAAACCAGAAAAAATATCTTTCTTCGTTGATCGAAGCGATACAAAAAAGTCAGTTATAACTCCAGCTCAACATTTCAAACGTTCGAACACAAAGTTATTTTACCTTATTAAAAATGTGATACAAACTCAAGTTTCTCAAGGTGTTTTTTTATTGCTGCATTTAACTTTCCTGAAACTTTTGTGAGAACTATAGTAAGAAATAGATCAGATTGTAACTTTTTTGTCTCAAGTACAAAAGGCTGTCATCCACCTGAAAACAAAAAGCCTGAAAAAGCGAGAGAAATTATAAAAATACCTATTCATTCTTCCCCAAAAGTTCCTTCTCATTACTGTAGAAAGAAATCAATTTTAAGTATTTTGCCTCGGATCTTAATTTAGACAAAAATGTACGAACGTTACTTACAAAGGTGCCAAAAGAAATGTTATGGTTGTACAGACAAATATTCAAAAACGACTTCTAGCTTAAAATTCACACTCCGAGAAAAGACATGTGTAGTGTATGTAGCTAGAATGTTAACCTTGAATTTTTTAAAATTAAATTTTACAAAAGTTTTCGTAGAACTCATAAAAATGAAAAATGGTTAAAAAAAAAAAACAAAATCGTCTCTCCTGAAAATTGGCATACATTTTTGTGTCACTAAGGCGACGAATTTTACACCTGTTAAACTCAGCTATTATAAGGTGATGAATGTTTTCTATTTACGGTAATAGATCGCTTCACTACGCAAGGAATCGTTAAAAAAACTTATATCACTAGTGAACCTCTATTAATCCTCAATTCATATATTTTTTTAATTTTTCGAAAAATATTGGACATGAGTAAATTCTTAGACACTTATTATTTATTTTTGAGTAGATGAGGAAGAAATAAAAAAAATTCTCTTATAAAAAACCTCTCTACCCTACTCTAAAATTAAGCAGGAATTCCATTAGAGCTAAGACCCTTTACAGCTCTTAAAAAAGTCAAAATAAAAAGCTCATTGTACAATTTTATGAATAAAAAGAAAATACTGAATTACATGTCCAAAAATATGAGTGGCATTTCTACTTTTCATTTTACGTTACTGTAAATTAAAAAAAAAATCAGGTGAATTCACAGGAAACGACTTCTCCAACAATACAAATGGCGATCTTTATCAAAGTTCTGTTATTTTTTTTAATGAATTGTGTTGAATGCATCCCCAGGATTGAGATGAAGGAACAAAAAAGGAATATAGTTATATATAAAAATATAATAACTGGGAAATATGCACGAAATTAAAATTCATTCAAAGACTTCCTGAATGCCCAAATAGATTCATTCCATCTCTTCCATTTTCTCGTCTTATTATTATTATATTCCCAGGTTTAGAGTCGGCCGGCTTTTCATAAGGATTCTTACTTTTTTTGTGTTTGTCTCGTTATTTCAAGTGGTCTTTGTTCGCTGTGTTACACTGTTGCTTGAATTTATATAAAACTCAACTCTCAAACTCACCATAATCATCATCATTATCATAAAATTCATAATCATAGACGAAGTAAGAAGCGACTATATACGGAAGATGACGAAGTAAAGAAATTTGCCAGGAAAAAAGGAATCCTTAAGGAATTTCTTCTTTTTAAGATGAATATTATACATTTCTTTTAGATTGCTGTATTGCTACGTATATAAAGTGTAATCTTCAATCACGGTCCCACGCCCTAAGAACTAGATATATACATAGATATAAATGGAAAACGAAAGAATAAAAACGTCTTTCCGAAAAAAGTGCAAATATAGGAAAATATATTATTAAAAACAGGGATGTTAAAAACATCAAAATGAATACTTAGAAAATGTTGTCCTTTTATTTAGGACTCACCACAAGACTACACAGAGTGAAAATTTATCTTCAAATTCGAAAAATGTATGCATCATTTTCTAGACTGACGAGACTAATAAGACCTGACAGCATTGACCAAACTAACGAGAATGACATAACTGATAAGACTGACGAGGCTCACAAGACACAAGAGATTGATGAAACCGAAGGGATTAACGTAACCGGTTGAAACTTTGGAGACTGCGGTCCAAAAAGTATGAATCTCGTCACGGTCTTATATAGGTACAATGATAATGTGACTTTCTTCGTCTATTATAATGGCCAGTTATAGCTACAAAGTATAACATCGCTGCTAATTTCAATTCCTTATGCTCTGACTTTTTGGCTTTTCCAAAGTGACACTTGCACTTTGTGGGGGAGTTGTCGGGAGGTTTGATATTAGAGTTGGGGCTGATGATCCAAACACAATGAAATGGAAACCTTTCATTCGAAGCAGAAATAGCAGAGGGAGAGACGAAGAAGTGGAAAGCAAATGTATTAATTAATTCCCTGAATCACATTCTTCCAATGTTTTCGTTTTTCTTATATCTACTATATATCCTTATAGCACTTAGTTCTCCAAAAAATTGTTGGTACTCTAAAAACGAAGATAACCATTGGTCTGGTATCTATGACCATTTCATCTGCTTTCTGCATGTTTAACTTGATGCGATAGGGAACATAATGACTTGTTGGAGCTATATGTATATGTGCATAGTGATGTGGGGGTCTTCTATGTTTACCGTATATTCCTGTGTTTCCTATCTTCTGCCGATCTAGGGGATGAAAGTAATAAAAATAGCCGTGCTGCAGAGGGAGTCTTTCAATTTTCGCAGTTCTAGCTTGTCACACAATGGCTATATTTTGTTTGTAGTACATACTATACATATTTTTGTGTTGATGAGTGTATCTAAAAGATTGTTTTAGGTAGAGGTATCTGTATCTATTTTTGTGTCTTCTTGGACTCGGGTGATATCGGTAAATTAGAATTTTTCATTAAAATAAGTGTTGCAAGCATTTGACTGACAGACAACATTTTTTCCTTTCGTCCATCTCTTTCCATGTCCATGTTCTTCGTAGCACCGTCACCGTACACCCGTCATCTTCATCGTCTTCTTCGTATCTTTGTTGTATTAATATCAACAAAAGTGGTTCTATATCTTCTTGAGTACTTACCAATATTACTATGGGGAAGTAGTCATATCGTCATCGTCTCCTTCTTCGTGGTCTTTCATTCTAATATGCGCCACTTGATTGTTCTTTTCTCATTAGGCACGGTGGTCCTTACGATAAGATGCTATTTTCAGAAAATATACCCATTTTCGGCTAAGGGTTGGACAGATTACTTGTTATAATGTTAAAGGAAGTCTATACCCCCTACCCAATCTCAAGATCCAAATAAAGGCTGATGAAAAAGGTGCATTGTCGTAGAAGGTGATAATTTCCGATGTGGCTGTTCAATTGCTTGATGGTTCATCCTGTTTTTTTTTTTTTGTTAAGTTGCTGTTGTTTTATTTCTCTTGTTGTTAAAGATGGGGATGAATGTGTGTTGGGTGTTTAGTGCGACGACCGACGCACGACGACGATGATGGCAGGGGCTAATAAAACAGGAGAATGTTGTAATTAAATGGCTTTTGTAAGGATTTGCGTTGTTATGCACCGTGAATAAGGTTTAAGAGAAAAGTCTGATGAAAGTATCATATGGGTTGTAAATGTGTATAGATACTTCCGGTTGATTTGATATAGGCTCGGATCAAATTGCAATTTGATGTTTAGAAAATAACGTCTGATGAATGCATTTATTTGATTTTATACCAAAATATATATATGTTTATGATGACAGAGGGTGAATTAATTTCCTAATTAAGTTTCAAGAAAATCAAGTTGAACAATTGTTAAAGATGAAAGTATGTATAATCGTAAACAATTGTTTGAAGTTAGGTTTTAGTTTCGAAATACAATAGAAAACAGATAATTCTTTCTTTTATTCGCAAATAAATTATTTTGCAAAATTACTATAAAAACCACAAACAAAATAATACTAAACTTTTACCAAAAATATATATTTCATAATCTTAACACTCAAAAATCAAAATAATAATTAATTTCCCAAATAAAATCATTCTGAACTGTTGTTCACTATTTGCTTTGTTCTTGTTGATTCTCATGGAAATGAGTGAAATATTAGTTTAAGTTATTTGTTTGCATAATGATTCAATTTGTTTTTTCCTCCACTTTATACATGTAACGTTAACCAAATATTTGTAAAACTTCATAACTCACATAGTATTGATAATTATAAGAACAAAGAAAAAACACCACTAGCCTTTGGCATAGGTTAGGTATCTATTTTTAATTTCTAAGATTGAAGCAATGAATAAACCAAAGTACAATACATCATCTTTGTTTATCCAATGCACTTAACATTACTGTTGTTCAATATTCATATAGGTGCCTGAAAAATATTTGATAAATAAAGATTTTATTTTCTCAAATAACACCAGTTATTTGTGAATCGTATTCGCGGCACGGCTAGGCTCGGTTGTAAAAAAATGTTAAACGTTCATAGTGCTGGCAAGGTTCCATACCAAAAGGCATTTCCTTTAAAATCCAAAACTCATTATGAAAAAATACAATTGATTGTTTTAGTTATTTTTGATATAGTGAAAGTTATTTTAATAGTTTTATTCAAAATCTTTGTCTTACCTATAAGTGTGTGGTTTAGACGTGGACCAAAATCGATAAGTGGAAAAAATGCTCTAGTAATGGAATAATTTTGGATTTATTATTTAAATGATTTTGAAGTATGTATATGTATTTTTGTTAAGATAACGGGAGGTGCTAATGGAATTGGAAAAGCTATTGCATTGGAATTAGCACAATGTGGATGTAATATTATAATAGCGGATATTGATAAAACTGCATCAGAGAGAACTTTGGAATTATTACAGAAATTTAATGTTAAATCATTAAGTTATCCGGTGAGTAAATTAATTTTGGCATTCGATATTTTAATTAAATTAATTTCGACTAGTAAATTGGTTTACATATGTATGTGATACAAACAGTTAAAATATTAATTCTAAAAAAGATCATATGAGAAACATTTGTTTGTTGTGTCAAATTTTGTTCTTTTAATCGCATTTTTACTTAAATAATCTACAATATTTGTGTGAAAATAGCCTGGAGTAGAAAGGCATAGATAAACGTTAGTAAGAGTATGACGTGGTTCAGAGAAATTATGCTATTCGATTATTTGTATGACTATAAGTATTAAAAGAAAATAATTTAAGTACTCAAAGATTAAATTAAATTATCCAGTTCTTATTTCGCCTTCAGTGCGAATTTCTAAGTTTAGTTGTTATTCTGCTGAATTCATATTAAGTACCTATTTAAGTTTAAAAATTGCACAAAATTATATCGAGTCAACTTTTGATATTAAATTTTGTTTCTTAGTTTGATTGTCTTTCACAAAACCCACTTTTTCGAGCTTTCAATAATTAGAAGTGTTAATTTATAAAAATCAGTTAAAAATGTAAGCAGATTTTAATTTAACTCTCAAAAATTTGTTTTTTTTTTTATTTTTACTAAAGATTGATGTTTCTGATTCTGAAAAAGTTGAAGACTTAAAAGAATATGTTGAAAAATCAATAGGGTCAGTTGATATTTTAGTCAATAATGCTGGTCTTATGCCACTGGCTTCCTTAAGAGAAGGAAATTCCATTGATATCAAACGAATTGTAGATGTCAATTTAAATTCAAACTTTTGGGTGAGTATTTAAAAAAAAAATTATACTAACTATGATATGAAAAAAGTGACAAATGCGTTTTTATTTCTATATAGACAATACGAACATTTCTTCCAAGAATGTTAAAAAGAAAAACTGGACATATTGTTCAAATAGCATCAATGTCAGGTATTAAATGGTGTTTTGCAAATGAATAAAAAAAATATTTTGAATTTAAATGTATATAGCTCTTCATCCTATACCTGGTGCTATTGTATATACGGCGACAAAATATGCAGTAACAGGACTTATGTTGGGTCTGGAAGAAGAATTACGTCAAGAAAATCATGAAAATGGAATTGATTTCACTACAGTTTATCCATATTTTGTGTCAACACGATTAGATCTGATGAACATTCTCAATTTAAGGTAAGAACCAAATGTTAAATATGTATCTAAGCTTCTAAGTTTGAACTTCTACGTGAAATCGAAATTATTTCATTTTCCACAATAATATTTTGTTCAACAAATAATTTAAGAAAATAATTTATTTATAGGTTTCCAGCTATATCGGCCCAATTCACTGCCAAGGAAACAGTCAATGGAATCATTTATCGAAAGAGACGTGTAGTAATACCATACTATGATGCTTTTCTTTCAGGATTTTTTCGTAATTTACCCTATTATGTTCAATGTCTTGTCAGAGATTTTATTCTTAGAGAACCCGAGTCAAGGATAATCAAAGATCCTTTCGTTTATGTTTCTTAAAATCACACACATCAATATCAAAAAGGGTTATACGCATAAAATCTAAATATAATGGAAATTGCCAGGACTAATTAAATTGCTCATTAATCACAGATTTGTGTGCTTCTATTAATTTTATTTTCATTATTCGTATTTTTTGTTGTTGTTGTTGTTGTTTGGAATTCAATTTAGCTAACTCTGGGACGACAATCTGGTTTATTCGTTTTGAACTGATAAGCGAACCTGTTTTAATGATTTATCTTCTTAAGCTTTGACATCTTACATAAATGCTTGAAAATTCCAATTCCAATTCTAATTCCTCCCATTCACCATCCGAACGTTAGAGAGAGGTTGTCGAGCAAATAGATTAGGCTTTATGTTCATGTGAAATCACATCAAACCATCTTGAACTCTTGTAACAAATATTTGTCCAAAGGATATAACCTCGAACATAGTAAGCATACACCGGAATGTCAAGTTTTTGTCGCGAATAATTAATCATTTCAACGAAGGAATTGGTCAAATATACAGAAGAAAGTGTGCAAAGATATCAATCATTTATTTTCATCCTGCGAAACTCCTAAGACGCACATTCGCATAGGCTATATAACATTGTCGTCGTCGTGTATCGTGTGGCGAGACAAAACGGCTGCCAAAAGTAGTCCAACATGATGGTTTACCCCATAAAAGAGGTTACAAATTAATTCCTTTTCGAAATCCACACCCTTTATATTTGTGTGATACTTTTGGGGTAAATAATATACCTATATGTATACCTATATAATAACAAGTAATGGACCTGCCTCATAGTATCCTCTTATATTGTTCGAGAAACACAATTTTATTGCCTTGCCTACTTCTGGTTTTTATTTGACGATGTGAATTGAATACAAATAATCATATTATTTTATGAAAAGTGAGTCGTGGATGTTTTGGGATTGTAAGAAATTGAAAAAAATATTACATAGAATACTGGCAAATTTTCATCTACTCCTAATTAAAGACGTACAACTGTTTAAGAGGTATATTTAAAAGACACAAAATTTTGAACATCTTTTTAACAACCAAGTTGATTTACTTACAGTCTTAGTAGAACATACGTTTTTTGTCTTAAAAATTACTATTGAGGAAAGTAAATATTGTTTCTGTTTTGCTTCCATTATTTTTGTGACGAGGAGGCTTGGATGGGCCATATTACATATAGGTGTAAAGAATACTTACAAAAATATTAGTATACATTTTAAAAACTTTGAAAATCAAATTACTCTTATAGAGATTGTTTATCAAAAAAAAACATTTTCAAATACTTCCGATGTACTTGAATGATAATATTTTGAATATAGTATATATATTTGAAGTATAGTGCTCTACCTACACCATTTCCTTAATAGTAAAGGGTGATTTTTTAAAAGCTATAGGAAAGCTTTTCTAAAAAATAAAATATTTATTTGAATCGATAGTACGGTCCATATAATTTAATGTTTGAAGATTATTTCATGCAAATGTTGACCTTGCTGACTGCGCCTCAAATGGTATCTTACGAATAAATGCTTCAATGTTGTCTTCCAATGCGTCAACTGAAGCGGGCTTATCTGTATAGACATGCGCTTTAACATAGGCCCACAAAAAATAGTCTAAATGCGTTAAATCGCACAATCTAGGCGGCCAATTGCACGGTCCCGAACGTGAAATAAAATGTAAAATTTCGGTAAAAAACTGGATCTTCGGCCAACTTTCCAATTGCAGTAGGCCGTTCGGCTTCAATTCTTGCACCACCTAAATCTTTCCGCAAAATTGTCACCGTTGTTGAGTAACAGATGCCCAATTGCTGCGAACGGCGACGGACCAATAATGATGGTCATCATTAACACTGGCCGATACAGCTGCGATATTTTCTTCAGTTCGCACTCTACGTAAGCGTGTTAGTAGTTTAATGTCCAACAATGTAAATTTGGTACGAAATTAAGTCACAATAGCCCGAATAGCCGCTTCAGTGGGTCGATTAAACTGACCATAAAATGGAAGAAGCGCGCGATGAACTTTCTTAACAGAGCACGCATTTTGATAATAAAATTCAATAATTTGCAAGCGTTGTTCGTTTGTAAAACGATTCATGGTTAAATTATAGACCAAACTGAAGATGTTTGACAGTGAAACAAAACACGAAACGTGCGTCAGCTGTTTAAACCAGTGTTGCCAAAAAATAATAGCTAAAAAATCACCCTTTATAATAATCATGAAAATTTGATGATTATTGTTGACTTGAATGGTCGTATTAGTGAATACCAGAATTTAATACCAATTTATTTATATAACGGTCGATTTCCTATCGAAAGAAAATATTTTGGTACTTCTCTAAATAAAAATGGCAAATATCTATTGGAATGGAATTGATTAAACACTTTGAGTTTCTTTAATTGAATGGAATTACTCCTAATGACTAAGATGATAATTTAACATTTATTTCTGCTCAACTGCACTCCTACCTATTCTCGTCACTTGCACTTTTGATAGTAACAGCCAAAAGGTTGAAATGGAGAGACAAAATCGTATATAAATACATAAGAAAGCTAAGTCAGCATATGGAAAACTTGCCATACATAGAAGCGACCAGCTTAGAAGAAATATCAACTTCGACTCTTACTACGATTAGAGATTCTTCGAATCCTCCAAAAGAAAATAGTGTTAGAAGCACATTTAATTCTAAATGGTATAAAATGACTGCAAAAAAGATGGACAAAATCATTTGCACTTTCGAAACTTTTTAGAAAAACAAATAATCCCGGTACCAATTATTTGTATCAACAAGAATATATCAAAAAAAGCACAAGTATGTACCTACAAAACGTAGCTTCGAAACTGATAATGTGTAAACATTCAAAATCTATTTGGAGTTCTGTTCGCTTTTTACATGGATAGAACAAAAACACTTCACTTTCAATTGAGGTAAATATTTTCCCGATTTATTATAACTTTAATTTCTCTTCCCAATCCGATTTCAAAAATGATTAGTTTTTTCATCCCAAATGTGGTCATCTCAGAATTAGATTCCTCATTTACAATGATGGAATTGATATCATCCTTGATAAAAATGAAAAATAACTAAGCGTCTGGTCCTGATGGTATCCCGGTTGAGTTCTATAAACATACCACTCCAGAGTTTTTGAAATACATCTTAAGTTTCATTAATATAATATATACATTGAGGAGACAATTCCTAGAAACTTTAGATGCTCCAAAATGTCAGCTGTTTTTAAAAAAGGTAACAGGGATCAGCTAGAAAACTATAGAGGTTTAACTGTCTTAAACTCATTAAGAAAATTGTTCTTAAAGTAAAGTAATTGTTACTTTACGTTAGGTTAACGAATTGGGTTGAACAAAACAATATGATCAGTTGTTATCAAACTAGCTTCGGTTCAAATCTTTCAACTATTGATCAAATCTTTGTGTTAAGTACTGCGGCCAGGCGATTAATTGATACGAAGAATTGTGTAGGTATGTACTTTTTCTCGTTGACCTAAGAGCTTCATTCGACATAGTCAATAGACAATCATTGATCTACAAGCTCTTAGTGATTCTATGAGAAAATGCTTGAAAACAATATTCCATTTTTGTCTAAGATGGCTGAAAAAAATCGAGAAACTTCAAATGTGAAACAGTTGTTCCTCAAGGCTATGTTTTAAGGCCTTTGTTATTTTCTTTATTTATAAATGATGTTTAAAATCACATCCCAGGAGGTATTACTATAGATGATGTTGATGTTAAGGTCCTCCTTTATGCAGACGATCTCATTACAAAAGTACGGTGATAGTTGGGATCTCAAAATAAATACCTAAATACCTAAAAGTCTAAAATTATGGTTTTCAGATCATGCAGCAGATCTATAGGCTATCGTCGCAACTGGACTCTTAGCGACGATAATATCGAAGTTGTGGAAGAATTTAAATATCTTGGTTATATACTTACATATAACTTAAATGTTTATGCACATGTCAAAGAAAAAAACAAAGTTGCCAAAGTTGCTTAAAACAGCATGTGGTCTAATTTTATTTAGTAAGTTGATACAGTTTCCAAATTCAAAGTCTTTAACCCTATAGTGAATAGCTGCTTTGGCTATGGTAATGAAACATACGGTTGTAAGCCTTTAGAATAACTAGACTATGTCCAAAGATACATATATATTTTTTCGAACGAATTTTCAGGCAACCTTAGAACACCTTTACCTTACATTTTTCCAAAAAGTTTAAAGGCATATGCGGATTACATCATTAAAGTGGTTACTGTCCAGTTAAAAACTGGTATGATCTAGCTGTTTTTAATTAGTTTCCGATCACATTGCCAACCGATAATATCGAAGAATTAAAAGCATTTATACGACTGCATAGCTCGCATAGACCAGAGGTTATATCAGAATTGTATTGAAAGAGTTTCTCTTCAAACGTCAAGTAGTGTTTATCGACAATTAAATCTTACCTTAGATGCAAACAATTATTTCAGCATTGAGTTTTCAGTTTCAGAAATGAGCTTGATTTTCAAAGAAAGAACTGAAATAGGTACTAGAATTGAATTGTAGACCGTATAGATCTGATTTAAATCCTGTTTTTTGGCTTTGCAACCATAAACAGAATAAAAATATAATATACCTTTTTAGCGTTGTGTGCAATCTTGCAGAAAATCCGAAGACTCCATTTTAATGCAAGTTTTCTTTCGTAAGAGGAATGCATCAATATTTTGAATGGTGGCCGTTGTCTCCTATATGATATTTTTCTCGCACAAAAAAAACCGTGATATTTATTGAACATGTTTTAAACCTTTTTTTGTATTTTTATTTTAAATTTTATTTTATTTTCTTTACGGCAGACGGCAAATTGCCATGCCTTGTAATAATTTCATAAAATTTGTTATTTTGGAATTCGAATTTGCGATGCCAATTAACTGTATTTTCCAACATAAAGTTGTATTTGACCTACCCTTTACATTTGACAATTAATTGGTGTTGACATCTTTTAAATCAAGTTATTTTACAAGAAAATACGCTTTCTCTGCAAGCAATTGACCTTTGACAACCATAAATTGGTCTTCTACTTCTATCATTTATTACCTCAAACCGAAAATTTTCTTCTGGATGTTTATGAGGACGACATGACAGTAAAAAATCATTTTTTAAATATTGAACTCAATGCCACTAAATAGTTAATCTCCTTACAAAACACAAAGGTTATTAATTCAATTGAATAATCCTTTGAAAAGTTTCCTTAAAGCTTCTTATAAATTATACTGACTTTATTAGTACCACTATAAATTCCTTCAAAATAAAATAAAAAGAACACCATATACAAGTCATAAACATAATCCTCATATAGTATAGAAAGAGACAATACTTTACACGAATTTATACAAACACTTAATCTTTTGCGACTAATATATTTTATTCGAATGTTAACTGTTGCTTGGCGCCTGTAACTTGACAGCAATGCATTAAAAGCTACAAAATTTACAACCATTTGTAACACGATTTGTTCCCAGACGCATACTACCTACAAACATGTGAGGAGTCTTATCCTTACTCCTATAAAGACACAATGCACATGCGGGAAGACAACATCATGTTTGTTCTCTGACCTTATGCTGGCTGTCCCAAAAAAGCAAAAACAGTAATTCCAAAGATATATTATAGTGTCCCAAAGTCAAAAGGATAAATCAATGTGAAAAAGCGGATTGTTTGTCCGTTCTATGAAAAACAGAGACTTAGACACCATCACGTAGAATAAACATCCTTTGGCACACAAAGGATATCACTTTTAATCCCTATCCATGGAAAACAAAATCCCATTAAAATTTTTAACTTGAATATTCCTTAAAAACAAAAATAAAATAAATGTTGTATTTTTGCTCTTCCGTAACAAAAAAAAAAACAAGTGAGAAAATATCCTTATGCAAATTTTTACGACCATATACTGTACATACCATCCGCATTCATATATTCATTGCCCGCATCACATACTTTAGTGGAAATAGAGAGAATGATTTTCATATGATTTTTACAAGGATATAAGGTCCTTGTCATCGGTATGGTATTGGCATGGTACTTGGCCAAATTTCCCATAAAATCTGCAATTACTTAACTGCCATATAATGCATAAGAGTCACATACGGACCCATTTCCCGTTTCCCAAGTTATGGTGCGCGAATTCCTGGGTCATAAAGTTGGCTCTTCGATTGGTATAATGGCGCTATTCAAATCTTTTTCGAATTTCTTCGATATGATAAAAAAGGAACAGGAAAAGAAATCCTAGCAATGTTCAAAGCTTTAGTTTTCTGAATTCTTTTATTGCTATGAATTTTATTGCAAATTATACGGAGCTTGGTTACTCGCTGCAGCTTATGTGAACTTAAAAAAAAAAAGAAAGCAGTTCAGGAGCATTAAAACAAAATATATAAAAGTTTTATGGTTGTTTTGAACTATAAATCGCACAAGGATTTAAATAGCTAGAAAACCAGTAACTTTATCAATTTCAGTAATGGAACACGATGCCAAGGCACACAAAAGGGAGGTGTATGGAGATTTTAACGTGCCACTAATTCTCTTGTTTGCGAGTGGGGCAAAGGTAAGTATTTATATGTCCCGCTTTTGTGCATTGTAATCAACACTCTTGACTTAAACCATTGTTAGCAATTATGGTTCTGATGTAGGTTTTACAGATTCAAAATTAAAAAGGATTTTCGCTTTCAACCCAAAGAAAAAAACAAAAGGGATTTATAATCCTTTAGAAAGATACCACATCAGGATTGTTGTCCTTTGCTTATATGTTGTTTCACTGATGCAGAAACAAAATGTGGTGGCCGTTTGTAATGCCAGTCGTTGTTGTCGTGAGAAAGGACACACCAGGCACCATTTAAATGAAATCGGATTTTAACTTTGAATTACAATATTTACATCATCATTATTATCATCACCATCTGTAATGAATAGAATTGAATATCTCACACTTAATTCTCCCATTCTCTTTCGTTATCATATACTCGTATTATATTATATTGTTTGCAATTAAAGAGCTTAAATATTATAATCAAATTGATTTTGGTAATCGAATTATTGGCATGGAAATTACTGTCATTATATATACTCGTACCTACGTACGTGTGAATTATATATTTATAGCTATGTTTATCCCTACTTAGGAGGATTAAGGGAAATGTTTTGATTAACTAATAGCTTATTATACTTAGTGTATAGGTATTATTCTAGTTAATCAATTCATGAATTAAGTGATGCGAAATTTTATATTTAATTTGAAAGCTTATTTATTTTTATTTGATTGTTATTTACAAAATTTAAACAGTTTTTTATTTAGATTAAGTTTTAAAAAAAATAAACCTACAATTTAATACAATTTTTAAAATATGTGAATTATATTTTAATTCAGTAATTTTGGTCACCATACGTTAACAAACAAATTTTGCAACATTAATATTTTTCATAACGGAAGGCATAGGTGTAAAGGAATGACGGGAGATGTTGTAACTAATTGATAAACGGGATATTTGTTTTTTAAATAAAAATCTAATCTTCATAAAACGTTTGTTCTGAATTATTTAAAGAGACAGTTGCCAAAATCAAATGAAACGTATTTGTGTTCGTGCAGGAATTTCTAAAACCAAATAAGTATTACAAAATTTTGGAAATTAAAATAGTCGATTGTGGTTTTTTGAATTTTGGTATAAAACTTTTAAACTTAAAAGAAAGGCCTTACATTTATTTTTCTGCAATAAAAACTGACTAAAAATAAAAAAAAATGATACAAAATGTAGTATATGCTTGAGTTTGTATGTTTTGCCCCACATGTTTTAAAAAATTACTCCATGCCACTATAAGAAAAGTTCTATGCCAGCAACTCGATGTGGTACTCTGGAATTATGGAATTATGTATTTTTGAAACTTTATCACTTACATTTTTTTCTGTTTGGTATTTTAAGGAAATATTGAAGTTTCCAACTATTTTCAAAATAATATATTTCACATTATATTTTATTGAAATGAGCCAAAAACAAGCGTCCAAAGGTTTTTCTCAAAACTCACCTCTGTATATCAACTCCTGTTCTCACCTACCCTCGGTGAATTTCGAGTGCATAGTACCTCAACTGGCGATTGGGTTCTAACTCCAGTGGGAAGTTGTTGATGGTAGCAAATAAGGGACAGGCGGGGGGTGGTAGAGGTGTTGCCACTAAGGCACCTCTTCTTATCCAGACGGCATGCAGCGGAGAAATTCCCGAAATGGAATCAACGGTGGCGTCTTCAGTTCCAGTTAGGTTATACTACTAAGTGAACACCTTATAGGGCTTCCATGACATATTTGGGGCCCAGAGCTGTAAAGAGTGGTTTATCCAGCTCCCCCTCCTAAGGATCTAGTCCTCAAGGTTTGGGGTTGTGCCGTCGGGGTGCCTTCCTGACCACGTAAAAATATACTAGTTGCGAAGCACCAACAAGCCTCGTATACCAAGCAAACGAAATAAGGAGTAAGTCTTGTCATGAAAAGTACTTAGCCTTTTACTTTTACTACTTTTTATTATATAACGGCGATGACGAATCGAATTCCGCTGTAAGGGAGATGGAACCACTCAACCTAGGCAACGCAATGCAGAACAGCAATTCCTCCTATATCGAAACTGAAGTCCAACAAAGCTGCTGGAGCTGACGGCATCGCTGCAGAATTATTCAAAGCAGAAGACGATCACTTGGTAGGGAGCATGCACCAACTTATAAAAAAAAAAAATATGGTCTTAAGAAAGCATACCCGATAAATGGAATATCAGCATAGTTTGCTCAATACACAAGAAAGGAGACCCTCCGAAACGCCAACTATAAAGACATCAAACTTCTGAAAACCGCATATAAGTTCATTTCTGCTTTATTATGCGAACGTCTGAAGCCATTCGTCAACAATCTGATAGGTCCTTATCAGTGTGGCTTTAGACCATTAAAGTCCACCATTGACCAAATATTCACATTAAGGCAGATCTTGGAAAAAAAAAACTAGGAGCTTCAAATCGATACCCACCATCTCTTTATCGATTTTAATGCCGCGTATGACATCATCTATAGGGAAGAGCTTTACAGAGTAATGTCTCAATAGTCATTCTGATAAACTAATCGTTTGTGCAGAATAAGGGTGGAGAACGCACTCTGCTCTATTAAGGTCGGAAAAGATCTCACTGATGTATTTCATGTCAAAAGAGGTTCAGGTCAGTATAGAGCTTTTGAGCATTGCGACGGAAGCGGAGAAGATGGGTTTAGTGGTCAATGAGAGCAAGACCAAGTATATGCTGTCATCAAAATATGATATTAAACAACGACGTCTTGGACAAAACGTCACTATGTACAGCTATAACTTTTAGGTAGTTAAGGACTTTCTTTACCTAGGCACCGCTATAAATTTAGACAACGACACCACCGCTGATTTCAAACGGAGAATAAATCTTGCAAATTGCTGTTTCTTTGGATTAAGAAAGAAATTGAGTTGTAAAGCCCTCTCTAGAGCATCTAAAGTCAACATCTATAAGACACTGATCATTTTGGTTTTCATTTATTGCGCTGATGTTTGGACCCTGTCAAAAAAAGATGAGAAGGTCTTAGGATGAATCGAGAGAAAAATTCTTCGGCTGATTTTTGGTCCCGTCTGCATAGATTGAGAGTAGAGGAGAAGATACAACGACAAACTGTACGAGCTGTACAGCGACACTGACCTTAGACTAAGACTTAGATGGCTGATAAAGCAAATGGACATCAACGCTCCAGCCCGGAAGGTCTTCGAATCTATTAGCGAAGGACGGCGGCGGCGGCGCAGTAGAGGTTAAATGGTTTCGTTCACAAAATGTTGATCAAAATATGTATGTGAAACAGAAAACTATTTTAAAATTATAAAAATAGTTTTAGAAACTTTGTTTGTGGTTAATCTGAACAAAAAATATGCGTATCTATTTTCTTCGAAACAAAATATAATAAATTGAGCTTGGATTTTTGTTCAGTAGATCGAATTTAATGTGTTCACCTTCAAAAAGAATTAATATATTTTTTCTCTAAAACCGACTTAAGCAACCATAAATTGCTTTATATATTTATATATTTATATTTATGTGCATTTTACGAACGCATCAATAATTCAAAAATCTTCAACCCTTTCAATATTCATCGTCCAACTGTCTCAGATGTTTGATTTATATATATATATATATGTATGTATATTTAATCCAATTTTTAAACAACCTTTATGGGATTAAAAATTATTCGCAAAAGAAAATAAATAAACCGTAAATTTTGAAAATTGTCCAACACAAAGGCCAATCCCAACATATAAGGCAACAACAAAAAAAAAAAAAAACAAACTAAAAACAAACCAAAACAAAACCCTTAATTCCAAAACCAAAAGTACTATAAAAGGGTTCAGATACTCTGATGGAAAGACTCATCAAATTATGAAGCTACGTTGCGTGGAACCACTGAACCAATATGCAATGATACCATAACAACCATTATATCATTTTGTTGGTTCTATCTAATTTGCCTTTCTAAACAACATCTCTCATTTCATCATCACCTCATCCTCTTTTGCAATCGCATAAACCACATCCCTATGATCCTGAGGTTGGCACTTAGAAACACTTACATTGGGCTGATGTTTATTTTCATAGTTAATTGACCAAATTTGTCATCTTTGCATCTTTTGAAATCAGCTTTATTATTTCGAAACTCTGAAACCATCAACAGATGCTCTTTCACTATGTACAACTAGTAAGTAGCAGCATCAAGCACCCCTGTCTAAAAAAGGGTCTAAATACTCGCACCATACGCCAACACAACTCACACAAGGGTTGGAGTGATGGGTGGTGTTTGTTCGTTTGAGTCTTTTTAATTTTGTATAATTCGTCTTTGATGTGCCAGTTTTGTTTTTGAAAATAAAACAACAACTTTTCTATCATCAGGATCTAGAAATCATAGCATAAAGAAAAACACCAAGTGAGAGCATTTCTGTGTTTTCAAGGATAATCATCAGGAGCAGAAGAAACAATAATATTTTCCTATATCGCTTGCTAAAAATGAGGAGGATGACAGAGCTTTTTATCTTACTCTTCTCGATTAAACTTTGTTTTTTCAATTCATAATCCTGTGAGTGCTAAAATGCATAAAGGATACGAGTGAATGTGATGATGATTTGTTATGAACTATTTGATAAAACGTAAAAAAGGATATCACATGTGGGGTATAGAGGGTTGCTCAAAAGACTGTATCATTTTGCAAGACGAATCAATGTAAAGGATGTCATGATAAATTCCTTCTTTCTTTCACATGATTAGCCTTGTTTTATTGGTTAGATACGATAGACGACATAGTAGGAAAAAATTGTTAATGGCTAAAAGTGAGATTTCTTTTGTATATTTTTCAAAAAAAGAGTAAAAAAGAAAATGAATTTATAAAGAATGAAAAATTGACCGGAACTTGGTTCATTTTTTATTTCCCGGGGATTTCTATACATTGCCATTATATGAAAGTCATTGTCTATTGTCGGATGCAATATTTTAAAATGGAAGTGATTTCCTTTATCTATTTTATGTTCGTTTTAAATTACAACAAAATTGATTTTCCTTATAGGAGAACAATTCTGCAGAGGAAAAACTATATAAAATGAAATTGGGGAGTAGCCGAAGAAGCCATGAATTTGCAATTACAAGAAATCAGTTTTTTCTCTTTTAAATTTATTTTGAGGGAGGAAATTCGGACATATTTATATCGTCAGGAAATACACACAAATAAATAAATACTTACTTGAGTTTAAAAGACAACAATAATGGTCGTTTGGTTGCTTCCGAAAGAGTTATTTTATATATTTGTTGGTGTGAGAAACATGAAAGCAGCGAAAGTTCTTAGATGAATTTAGATAATATTGAGTTGGTTTAAAAAAACAAAGAGCACGTCAAAGTCAGGGCCCTCATCGTCCATCTGAGCAGCAGTAGCAAATACAGTATTTTTTTTTTAAATCGTAGGTTTTTTAACTTTCCATATGAAGTTATTGTAATTGTTCGGATTTTCGAATTGAAAATTTCTCGACGTTTCAAGAATTTTAAGGTAAGTAGAATCTAAATAAAAGATTTTTGTAGAGATGTCTTTGCGTGAGCGTGTACGTTCGTGTACGTCCGGGCGTTTGAGAAGCTTTTTTCGTTGTTTATATTTCCAGAACCAGTAAATATCGACTTTAATACAGAAAGATGCAGAAAGGACATTCAAGAAATTGCGTGGCTGGTTTTTCTTAAAAAAATTTAAGAAAAATCGAATCGACTGTTTTTTACAAAAAATTAAAGAACTAAAAAAAATAAAATTAGCAAAAGTTAGTAAAATTTGATTTTCGACTCATATATATTTTTAAAAATTTGAGATTATGGCTTCCAAATAATTTTAACTTATAAGAAACATTGTTTTCATCATTCGGAAAAATTTTGAGAAAAATAGAATTGATAGTTCGCTTTAAACTTATTTTATCTCACTGAAAATATTGTTTTCGATATTCAATAATTTTTTATAAAAATCCAACAGTCAGTTTTTTCATACAAAATTAGAATCTACAAAAAATAGTACGCTAAATTGGTAAAAATTGATGTGTTTGAAAAGAAGAAGAACAGTTCAAAGAAACCGTTCGGATTTCATACAAAACTGATATGAGTTGCTCACATCAATAGTTAGGATTGAAGAGAACTATTAAGCTACGAAGACGTTAAAAACGAAGTTTTTAAAACAAAAATATCAATTTAGAAAAAAGCTTCTTTAATTTGTATTTTCTACACAAATATTTTCAGAAAAATAAATACATCTCCTATAAACTTATTTTCTTATATTAAAAACATTGTTGTTTTCCCTTTTTCTGAACATAAAATCCAATTGATAGATATTTTTTTAAACAAATATATTCGCTTCGAATATCTCGAGATCAAAAAATAGTTTCAATGAACAAGCATTAGTGAAAGAACCATGAATAGTACAGTAGCGTTTTTGGAAACGAAGAGATACTAAGAAAGAATGGACGTATCAGCATGGCGTTGGCAAGGATAATGATTCCATCCAATCCAATTATGTAGGTATTTAGAAATTAACTCTAACAATATAAAATCATTTAAATTCTTTAAATCAAACTTCATTGAACTCTATAATTATCTTGGAACTGGAATACTGAATCTTTTAACCTAAATTTGAAGAATATGCTTAACCGTTTCACGGGTATCCTAAACACAGCTTTTAACTTATTTGTACCTTATAAAATAAAAAAGAATATTTCAAAACCTCCGTGGTATAACATTTAAAAAATTTAAAAAATAAATCATTTGCCAAGTATAAAATGTCAAACACTTTAGATGACAAACATACTCGTATGTACATTTTGTAAACTTCGTAGAGAATTCAATAGTTCTCAGCAAATTCTTGCACAGGAATTATATTTCGAATATTGAGCTTAATTTGAAAAGTGATCCGAAACGATTCTGGAGTTTTATTAATTCTAAAAGGAAATAAATTGGAATTCCAACTACGATGAATTTTAGAGGGGATAATTCTACTGGCGTTAATAAAACTCTTGATCTTTTTGCTCAATTTTTTGAATCAGTTTACTTAAATTCACAAGGAAACTTGGTTTTTCTTTCAGATATAACCCCTAAAGTAGATATTGACTCAATACACTTAGAATTCTCTGATGTATTAAATGGTCTTCAGGATCTTAAACCCTACCACATTCCTGGTGTCGATGGCATTCCTGCTCTTATCTTAAAAAATGCTCTAATTATGTGTGCTTTCCATTGCAAATTATATTCAACTAATCTTTATCGTCCGGAATATTTTTTCTTTTCTGATCCCAATTTATAAGTCTGGTTCTAAAAATAATGTTGAAAATTACAGAGGCATTTGTAAGCTGTCCACAATTCCTAAATTGCTCGAAAGTTTAGTAAAGACCAAACTGGATTTTTTCGTAAAAGAACATGTAAGTGACGCCCAGCATGGGTTTATTTCGGGTATATCAACTGTCACTAATCTCGCGCGTTTATCCTTGTTTGTTATTCATTGTATAGAAAGTCAAAGTCTAGTTGACGCTATCTACACGGATTTTAGTAAGGCATTTGATTCTGTATACCACAACATACTGCTTCTTAAGCTTAAAAATTTTGGGATTCACTCTAATATCATTCAGTTGATTTCACCTTTTTTAACTGATAGGGTACAAAAAGTAGAACTTGACAATCAAACCTCGAGATCTATTAAATATACCTCACGAGTTCCCCAGGGTAGTCATCTTGGCCCACTTTGATTTGTAATCTTTATGGATGGTATTTTTAATAACATAAAGTTCAGAATGTCTCATATATGCTGATGATCTTAAATTATTTTTAAAAGTGAATTTCATTATTGATTGCTTTAATCTCCTAATAGAACTCGATCATTTATCAAACTGGTGTTTGGTTAATTGTGTTAAACTTAATGTCAAGAAATACTTCGCTATCTCTGTCTCTAGGAAAATCACAACATATGTATTTGCGTATTCTCTTGATCACACCCCTCTTCAGAGAACCGATACAGTAAAGGATTCGGGCGTCTCCTTTGATTCCAAGTATACATTTGTTCCGCACATAGATGCTATTGTCGCTAAAGCCATCTCTATGATTAGTTTCATTAAAAGAAACTCAATTGACTTTTCGGATCTCTATACACTTACATCTTTATAAAACTCATTAGTTAGATCATCACTTGAGTATGCTGATGTCATATAGAATCCTTTACAAACAAAGTTTTCGGAAAGAATTGAGAAAGTTTTACAAAATATGTGTTTTGTAAAATGCACTGGAATTTTTGTCCGCAGATTCTTAAGCTCGACGTAATCTTCTGGGTATTAAATCTCTCAAATCTCGAAGAACTATTCATATAAAGTGTCCTAACCTTTTACCGTTGATTTGTATTTATGCCCCGATTAGACCATTCAGTGAAAGATACCTTCTTTTTCAGCCTAAACATAGAATAAATTATGTATGAATGAACCTGTTTCAAGGTCAATCAGGGAGTTCAACGAAGTAATTAGTCATATTGACATAGCATAATGGCCTAGAAACAAATTCAAAAATGATTTACATATTATTTATTTTTAAGAAATTAATCATGAATTGTAAATTATTTATTTTCTATATATACCTATTTATTTATTCTTTTTTTGAATCTGTTGCATCTGTTGCTCCTAGAATAAATAAATAAATAAAGCTACAGTTGAAAATTTAAAAGCCTATTCGAGTTATGATGATTTTACAATAGTTAAGGACCCTTAAGAAAAAGAAGCCATTGCATTGTCTTACATTGCTTTCTCTCATATCCCTTCCTTCCTAAAATGCACCACATCGAGATACTTACCGCAAACATTTATTTACTTATCATTTGCAGATATCTGCTCCTTAGATGAATAAATAGCAATATATGCAGATATGCGTATTTGCATTACAATATCTCTCCCAATATTCATTTAATAAATGTCCAGAATCATACCTATTCCCTTGGCATCCAGCAGCATCCAGGAAAGATATAGTTGGTCCTATTGGCATTGGTGAAATTATATTGCAAATGGCACATAAGTAGGAGAATGCACACTTTAGATTGACAATTAATTTGGAGGCCTTGTATTAATCGGTCATTTAGCAATTAGTTGCAAGGTGCTGTGTTGTACATACATATTATGTACATACGAGTATGTGCCTAAGTTGCATCAAGCATTGTATAATAATCTTAAAATTCAATAGATGCATATAGAGAAATGAGAAAGGAGATAAACATCCCAATATCCTTTAGGAACTAAAATATTCGAATGATATGATGGGGGTTTTTAAAGGTAGGTATGGATATTGGTATCGGTTGGTGTAAGCATTGAAATGCCATTAGATAAGGATATTGTCATTAATCGTATCAAGTTTAATTTGCAATGAACTAAGTAAATTATTTCTACAAACATTTATTTGCAATACGAGAAGCTGACATCTACATATAGGAAGGTATACATTATATACAATACATTATACATTATTTATAGGTAGGGTACAAATGTTTTTGCTTCAATAGACATGAAGTGTAATTTCATTTAAATTGCTGATAGCAAATTAACATGTAACATAAAATAATCTAAATATACATACAGATGTACATATGTAGATGTACATTAATATTATAGAAGTACTTTAATTATTGTGGATATAAAGTGACAACAAACACAATAGATTGACATTTTGTCAAGTTATTAGGTTGATTTATAGATGATGATGGTTCGCATAAAAGGAATTACACAAATCTTTGTTTATTAAATGTTTTGTGAAACAATTTGTTAAGTTAATTGCATGATATATACAATTTGTCCCGTCTCTTGACTTACGAGTAAGATATCATAATTTTTAAATGAAAACTGTAAGAATACAAAAATTGTCATTAAAGGTGGCCACCTTTAAAAAGTTTCTCCACTTATCAACACTTATTACCCAATTTGGCACTTTAAGGCTTTGGGCTGCCTATTCTTCCGCATCCATTATCCCAACGAGACGCTAGATGCAGTGAAGGCAACAAATTAGAAATAGTATAAACGAACTTCTTTTAAGATTTGTTTTAAGGTTTATTGAAATATGATAAGTAAAGTTCTTTGAGATAGTGGGGAGTGAACCATCATCTCAGAAACATTGCAACGAAAGAAGACAGCTTTATAGTTTCGAAAGAAAATCATCCTAAGCGATGAAGCACATTTTCATCTTGATGGCTTTGTCAATCGCCAAAATTGACGCATTTGGGGTTCGGAAAACCCACATGTGATTGTCGAAAAACAAATGCATCCACAACGCGTGACTGTATGGTGTGGATTTTGGGCTGGAGGCATAATTGGGCCATATTTTTTTGAAAATGATGCTGGTCAAGCAGTGACTGTTACTGGTGCTCGATATCGCGACATGATTACACAGTTCTTTCTGCCAAAATTGGATGGTATTGATGTGTCTAATATGTGGTTTCAACAAGACGGTGCCACATGTCATACAGCCCGTGAAATAATTCAATTCAACAATGTCAACAAGCTCACAACCACCCGTGCATTAAAGGAGGAGATTCAAAGCTGCATCAACGAAATTCAGCCACATTTATGCAGAATGGTCATGGAAAATTTCAACAAAAGAGTGCGCATGTGCATGCAAAGCCGTGGAGGCCATTTGTCCGATGTGTTATTCCATACATAACCCTATCCTATGTACTTTACGAGTCAATAAAAATATAACTATCAAAAGACTAAAAACGGCGTTTTCTATTTAATTCAAATCTTGCGTTAATTTTGGGACACCCGTTATAAAATGGTGCTAAAATTTGATACCGCCGACACCATTGCAAAAATTATGGAATCCACCCAAAAGCTCAAAGATACTGGAGTTTATAAGCATAAACTGGTTAACCGTACCAAAAAAGACAACTTTACGAAATAAAGATAAAATTGGATTGGAAAAACGCAAATATGAAAATCTTTGTAAAAGGCTTAAAACTGCAAATTTCAAGTTTCACTTTTATATGTACATAAATGATATTTTTGAAGGCTTAAACATATCTTTAAAACAAGAGTTTTATGGCATTGTAACAAACTTCGGCGATGATTTAGCGTATTTCTTCGATGTAAACAACATAAATGTTTACATAAATCAAAATGTGAGTCATTTGACAGCTGCACCATCTTTGGGCTCAATATGGAGCTTCATGCTCTTACCAAAGATAGGAATGCATTGCCATCTGCCAAAATAATAATAATTTTAATAACCATTCGTATTTTAATATTCTTTGTCACAACATTACAGGTTTTAAAAACAAACTAATTATGCCCGAATTTTGTAACCTAATTACTATTCAGAAACGTTCTTAGAAAACGATATTGGGAGTGAAAAATACTCATACAAATATTAGCATCTATTTAAAAAATTGTATGAATAATTCAATTGTTATAGAGATCATTTATGAAAGAAAGCTTTTTCAAAATTTCCAAAATATATGAATTGGCGTAGGAAGTTTGAAGAAATTTGAAAATTCCTTTACAGTAATAATCATTTAAATCTTATGCTAAATGGTGATTTAAATGCTCGTATCAGAAACTACCAAAATCCAATTGGACTCAATAATGGTCAGTTGTCAATTGAAAGAAAATCTTTAGATACTTGTTTTAATCAAATTGGAAAATTTATTTTGGAAATGATAATAGATAGAATAGAAAATGATAGAAGATTTGGATTTATTTTACCAAATGGAATAACCTCTTAAGACCAAAATGGTAACTTTACTTTCTTTACTTAACAAAATGGTAACTTTACTCATTTGCATTAATCAAATTATAAACTTCTCTGATTGAAATTAAATGCAACAAAGCACCTGGCCACGATAAATATTCCTGTTGAATTCTATAAGCACGCAACACCCGAGTTTTTGGAATACATCTTTTGTTTCGTCAATAGACTATAAATGAAATGAAGAGACAATTTCTGAAATTTTTAATTTCCTCCAAAACTTGGGCTATTTTAAAAAGGTGATCGTGATCAACCAGAAAACTATAGGGGCATTGCTGTGCAAAATTCTCTAAGATAACTGTTGTCAAAAATTCTATACGTACGACTTACAAATTGGGTAGAACAAAATAATTTGATCAATTGTTACCAAGCTGGTTTTCGTGCAAATCTTTCAACTATTGATCAAATCTTTGTTTTACTCGTAGTTACTTTGGACAGGCGTTTTATCGAGACGAACAAATTTCTATATACTTTTTTCGTTGATTTGAAAGCTGCATTTGACACGGTAAACAGGAAATCCCTATATAATAAGCTTTCAGTAACCGGTTTATAAACCAAATTCATAATGTTCTACGAAAAGATACTTAAGTAAACTAGTGCATCTGATCATAACGGTCCAAAAATTCGAGAAACTTTAAATGCCAAACCGAAGTTCCTCAAGGTTGTGCCTTAAGTCCTTTGCTTTTCTCCCTGTTTATAAATGATGTCGAAAATCACATCACAGGTGGAGTAAGGATAGGCGATGAAATTGTCAAAATTCTCCTTTACGCAGACGATTTAGTTATCTTGTTTGACAACATACTTACTCTACGGCTACAAATTAACAAGCTTCGACAATATTGTAATACAAGGGACCTACAAATCAACAGCTCTTAATAATAAATTATTGTTCTTTAGATCGCTTAACAGGTCAATAGGTTAGGCTCGTAACTTTACAATAGATAGTTCGCTATAGCAATGAAGTTTATGGATACGAGAAATTGAAAGACCTGGAAAGTGTTCAGAGGAATGTTTTGAAAAGAATTTTGAGACTGCCAAGGAACACACCATATCATGCCATAGACGTGGAAACTGTCCTTCCATAAATATTTTTTAAAAATCTGAAAGCAAATGCAGATTACATAACCAGGGTGAAAAGGGTTAAAGCCCTATCAAAAACTGGTACAATGTAGTAGTAACGCACAATTTTGCAATCTTACTACGAATTGATTATTCAGAAGAATTAAAATGTTGTTTTACGACTACATAGCCTGCAAAGCCTGAAAAAAAATTCTTTAGAAATTAGCTCTCAGTTCGTGAAATGAGTCTTATCTTCAAAGTAAGAACAGAAGTCTTAGAACCAAATTATATATGTACCTCATAGATCTCATCTAAATCAAATCTGCCCGTTTTGCAACCTTGTTCAGGACGAAAATATTTTACCCTTTATAGCGTTATGGAGTCCAGGAGACTCGAAGACTCTACTTTTGTAAAAGTTCCCTATCATTAGATGAATGTATCAAAATTTTGAATAGTAGCCAAGGTTGGAAGTCTCTTAAGGGATATGTCTCTCATGCGAAAAAATATCGATACCATGGGTGGAATCGCGTAGGGCGATAGTTGACTGTCACTGTTTTGATAGTCAATTTTGATTATCAACTCTTCTTTGTACTGCGTAAGGTGATCACTAAAAGTTTATGATTGTTTGGTAGCACTTACAAATTATTATTGGAATGTTCGGTCACATGAAATTTTGTGCGATTTTTGTTGCAACTTTAAATAATATGATGTCAAAACCCATATTAAAAAAATCCAAGTTTGGGAAACTTGGTGAAATTTTCAAGTTACCCAAACAGGCTTAAATGTCATTTCGATCAGCTGTTGTGTTTTATTATATTATAAAAATATTGTTCCTGCTAAAATGTAAGTATGCATTCTTTTCAATTGTTATAAATTAAGTAAAAATGTTTGTTTTCGTTAAGGACTACCACACAAAATCAAATAGAAATGATCTCCACTTTCATAGAAGCACATCCCAAGCTGGCACATCTGTTATGTTGTGTATTTATAAACATTTTTGTTGTGTTTTTGTTTTGTTTTGGATTTAAAAGTTTTATTTATTGTTTGTTTTTTAAATAAAAAGTTATTGAAAACAAATATTTTCTTGACATTGTTTTTTTTTTTTTTTTATTTCGCTCAAATCTTATCAAAAGTGGGCATAGAACCGACTCCATTCTCTTAATATAACCTTATTTCAGCAATAGTACTTTGACCCACCGCTGCAGCCCTAAAGTAGTATTCACATGAGCGCGACCAACGAACGACAAATAAATTACAAAATGTGAGTTTATATACGTTTGAAGACATATTTCCATACGAATTTTTAACAAAACGATAGCAATATAGTTTCTATTTGATTTATGGTGCATACTTTTACTTTTCAATATCATATATTAATAAATTTAAGAAAACAAATTTATTCGTCGCGAAAAAATTGTAGTTGATACGAACTGTAAAACTTTATTCGCGTTCCACATTATCCACACTCGCAACGAATAAAATAACCGTGCGTACTTAACCTAAAAAAATCGTTCTTGTTTTAGTTTCGGTGGTGAATGGTGTTCGGCTGTCAAACTTCATTCGCGACGAATTAAAAACTCTCATGTGAAATAAATGTCAAAATCGACGAATATTCGTTCATTCGTTGATCGTTGGTCGTGCTCATTGTAAATATTGCTTAACTTGTCTTTGATAACCACCACCTCCAAGAAGATTTAAAGTTACAGTCAGTCGTAAATAACTTATTTATAAATATTCATAGAAAGTTTCATAGTTACGTTGGGTTAGGAAGTTCAAAAAAATTTGCTTTATTCCTTAAGTTGATTCTCAGCAATTGAACTTTTTTGTAGTCATTTCTCGTTCTGGCGTTCTGATAGAAAATTTGCATTGAAGTATACATTACTGTTCACTTATTTTTAACTTTGATATCTTTTCAGTTTTTTCACTAAATTTTAAATTTATAGTGGAGCTGAAGTTCACACAAATTATATTTCTCACAAAAAATTAATCAAAATATATAAAAGTGACACCTAAATAGCTGTCAATAACAAACCATAGCAAAAAAGGGATAGTCAATAAAAGTGCTTTCTCAAATAAGCCGTTCGGATTCGACTTAAAACTGTAGGTCCCCTCCATCCCTGGTATGCCTCGCACACAGGAATGATTGATAGTTGTAAGTCACTAGGCCTTGGTTTTTTAAGGAATGTTGCGCAAGCAAATTTATTTATTTATTATGGAAATAAAAACTATTTTAGGAACCAATGGCAAGATATCAGTCTTGGCAACATATTTTTCTGAAAAAATCAAAATGAGACTTGATTTCAAATAAAAGACAAAAATATTATCTTCTTTAAGTATATCTTAGGTTTATAGAGCATTCTCAATTCCATCACTTTTATTATTTTCTCATTTTTCTAGTCACATTACAATGACTCCAACAAAGCAGATACCTAACCCCTTTTCTTTCTTCAAATACTCGTACATAACAATACTTAAATTTCTTTTTTTCCTTATTTAAGTACCCTTATCCTGTAACCTACATACATATATCCATTGTTGAAAAGAACATTTTTTACGACAAATCTAAAAATCAACAATTTTAATTGATTGGTTCTATTCAATTTTAAATGTATTTCTTTTTAATGTGTAAATTTCTCAAGTGTAACATCTATAAAGAAAGAAAAAAAGTTAAACGATACGAAACAAGAAGATTGCCCAGTTTCATCACCCCAAATCGCGCACTTTTTAATACTGGAAGTTCCTTTCAATAAAATAAAAAAAAAAAACATTATATTGCCTGATTCGATGGCATATAAAGTTTTCTATACTCATAGCTTGAACTTGAAGATATGTAAGGAGGTATGTCCTTATCAAAAGAATCCAACATTCTATAAACTTAGATACTGAAATTATTTCGCAGCATTTAAACTTAATGTCCTCGACCGTCTTAAAATCGGTATCTGATCATAAGGGAAATGATGGCACCCCCAATACTCGGGAGACTTTATATTATCCTTTATCCTGTCTTTATATTTTGTGTTCTCCTTTTTTTTTTTTAAAAAAAAGGTGCTTTTATTTTGAAATCAAAAAATTTAACTACCCATAGAAGCGCACTTTTCATTTCGCATGGAATACGTACATGGTGAATGTATTTGAATGGAAGACAAAATAAAATTAAGGATATAAACAGCATCCTTATAATATTATCCCTAAGGATAGCCACCACCAATGACGACGCGACGCCCATCGGTATCATTCTACATCTACACAAGCGTATCAGTATTGCGATATAAGGAGAAGTATGTGGATGTATATGTACGTATTATTATTCTCTTTTCACGCTTCACATCTTTTATCGCATTCACATGTGATTCTTTTATGATTTTCCTCATTTTAATTTTCATTTATGACATTAGAAATGGTAGAAAATTAAAAAAATCCCTTTTATATATATTTGCACATCCTGAAAATGTTTTAAAAACTTAACGAGTCTCTGCAAAGAAAAGAAAAAATACCCGAAGTGAATTTATTTATATGCATAAAATTTATCTGGAAGTTATTGCCTTTGCATGTTTTGAAAATCGAAATAGTAAAAAAAATTAAAACATCCTTACAAAAAGGTATAATGCAAGGACGACAAAGGATACCGATGCCGTTGCCGTTCGCTGTAATCGATACCATGGTAAAGTGCAATTTATTTAAATATCAAAAATAATTTTCATTCTCGTAAATTTCACAACCATGAACGCTAATAAAATAAGTTCAATTAAAATGTTCTCCGTTTACATACTGCAGAGCAGGTCCTTTTTACTTCCTTTCACCACTGTATATGCAAGTAAAGGATACACAAAATATTAACTCCTATTTAACGAGACCAAAAAGGATCTAAAGCAAAATATATATTTAAATACACACTGGTTCTTGGAATTTGAGTCATATTGACATTAATTTAGAGATATCATTACCTCCTTTTAAGTAACTGAAAAAAAGAATAAAACGTTTTAAATTGTCTTAAATACTTAAAATTACTTGTCAAATTGCTGTCGAGACACGAGAGTAATAATTTTTAGAAAAATCTGACTTAAATGTACCTAATCGTGAAACGCGGAGTGTATAAAACTTACCTTTGCGAAGATAATAAAGTAGGTATATCTGGCATAGATCGAAAGGAAATGAATTACTTTACGATGGGTAATGAGCTCCACGCTTCACAGCACAGTGTCTCTTTATCTATGGTTCCTGTATCCGTGGATGCGAAAAGTTGTATTTCATATATTTTTTCTGAACTTTGAACTATAAAAAATAAAAAACAATTTAAGAGAGGGCATTAAATTCAAGGATCAAGTTTCATGTTTTTTTTTTGGGTTCCTTATTCACGAATTTAGCTTTCAATCTTTAGGATTTATTTTTTACAATATTTTCGTTGTTGTCCTTGTTGCTTCTAGGATAAAGTGATCCTAGTAATTCGTGTCTGGTTGGATAATTAGGAGTTGATGGTGATGGGTGAATGCGAGAAGGATAAGAGAAATAAAATAAAATTGATTTCATCAGTAAAGGAAAGAAAGTTCATCGTAACAAGATAATTTACTACAGCTTTGAATTTGAAAAGTTTGTATGGGTAGATATCGAGTCACTTGTTGAGAAAAATGTTTTTGTTTTTATTTTGAATTTGATGGGCTTTTGGTCATATTAATAAATTTATTTAAAAAAACAGAAAACAAACTTTTAAAAGGTTTTGGTTGAATTATGAGAGTTATATAAAATACTTTGGAACGAAAAAAAAGGGAAAAATTCTCAGAATGGTTTGTAAAAATTAAAATTGTAGTAAAAAAACGTTTGAACCATAATTACATTTATATTACACAACTTTTTCTGATTCTTACTTTCTAAATGAAGCAAGTATTTCTTGAAGGACGAAATTCTTGTTTTCTACATTTGTTAATAAGCTATAGAGCCTTTTTAGGGGTAAACCGATAGTTTTAATGCATTCTAATAAGATTTTAAGTTTATTTCAAAATTTCGAAATAAAATTTTTCAAACTATGAAATTAAAAATTGAAGTTTAAGCGGTTTTCTGTCAAGATATTTTTATATTTTTGGGTGGATTTTAATTAATGTTAAAAACACTGTCAATTCCATATTTTAACAAATTTTACTAAGTATTTGGCAAGAGTACGATAACTCAGGCGACAAGATATCATAACGGGTTTTTTAAGTTAACAGTTAACAGTTAAAACCAGGCATTTTTTACTAAGGTAAAGGGGGTCTATCTCCCCCCGTTTAGGGGGGGTAGGGGCAATTTAAAAAAATATGTACGTTAAATGGAAAAAAAAAATAAAAAAATATTTGTAATACTTACAATTAAGTTTTATACATTTTTCCAACATTCTGTTCTATTAGCCAGTTTTTAAATCAAGTCAAAACTATGCGTAGTTTTTGAAAAATTTAATTTTAAACTCAAAATTTGAGTAAAAAAAATTAACAAAAGGTTTAAATGTAATTTTTCAATATTTCAAGATTACCTACCATTGTTTTTATTTCAGAATTTATTGCTCTTATTTGTTTTTGATCAAAAATTGAAAACTGGATGATTTTATGTCTTTTAGTTTTTGAGAAAATTGAAAATAACCACAACTACTATTTTAATTTACTTCTTTTTTTTTTTGCTTGAGTGGTCTTATTTTGATAGTGATAATGGTAGGTGCGAGTTTGGGTGTATTCAACAGTGTTAACTGTAAGGGAGGGGGGCATGCTGCCCCCCTGCAACTCCCTGCTTGGGAACACTATAGGATTTGGGGTGGGTGCAATTTGGAGTGCGTGTAAGGTGGGGAGGGTGCAAGGTGCAGTGGGTGCAAGATCGGGTGCATGCAAAGTTTCTTTTGCATTTAAATAAGCTGGATTTAAGAAAAATTAATTTACCCTAGGTGTATCTTAATCCATATTCGATTATTACTATCAAAATATTGTTTTTTGGTAATTTTCAATTTTCTCAAGAACTAGAAGACATTAAGTCATCTAGTTTTCAGTTTTTGATAAAAAACAAATAAGAGCAATGAATTCTAAAAAAAAAAAAAATAGTAAATAATCTGTAAGTTTTGAAAAATTACACTTTAAACCTTTTTTTTTATTTTTTTTTGCACAAATTTTGAGTTTAAAACATTTTTTTTCAACAACATGCACTTGATTTAAAAACAAGCTAATAGACAAAAGTGTTGGCTTTAAAAAAATGTATAAAACTTAGTTGTAAGTATTACCAATATTTTTTAACAATTTTTTCCCATTTAACGTACATATTTTTTTAATTTGCCCCTACCCCCTAAACGGGGGTAGATAGACTTCCCTCCCATAGTAAAAAATGCTTGTTTTTAACTGTTCTATACAAATCCGTCATTAAACTTTGTCGCCTGAGTTATCGTACTCTCCCCAAGTATTTTAACAACAATATTTTATATTAGATGAAATAAGCTTGAAGTCTAATTTTCTAATTGCTCTCAAGATATTATAATCAAAAATTAATTTGTATTTATTTGTTTATTAAAACAAAATATAAATTAAAATTATTAAAACGTGGACAATAATATTTTGTATAAATGAGATAAGTTTAAAGTGAATATCTTCAATTGAAAATATTTGAGTCAAAAATAAATGTTCAACCAATTTTTCTATGTTGTCAATGTGTCAGTTGTTTTTTTTTTAAATATTAATACATTTTATGCAAAAAAAACATTTTTTTAAATAAAATAAGTTTGAAATCAATATACACTGCCGGTCATAAGGTTAGAAGCAGGCATTTTCGAGAAGTAAAATTGATATTTCTCCCGTTACATGATGGATTAGAAAAAACAACAATGGTAAATGAGGGACTATTTTGTTAACAACAAAATATAAAATTTGGACATAGGATAGATTTAGCTTACGGAACTTTTATGACAAATTGTTAATTGAGTCAAGAATATGCGAAAATAAATTGGGTCATTAGATTAGAAGCAGTGAATAAATCAACGTTGTTTTGTGAAATGCATACATTTTTTTTCGGAAAAACGGTACAATTTATAAATTAATTGTTCTCGATTGAGTGTTAACAAAAATGGGCAACAAAAAATGTTTGACAGGGGAGGAAAGGGCAAGAATAGAATAGTCTTTAATGCTTTGCTATAGCCCGAAAAGTAAATCGAAATTATCATTGTGTAAGTAATTATTTAAAAAACCATCGTCTTACTCTAGAAATTATAAAAAAAAACACTTCATCTGCCTTTAGACTTGGCGAAATGCGAAGTATCCTTAGAATAGCGTCAAATTCAGCTTTATCGGCAGCTAAAAATAGGCAAAAAGCTAATGTTAAGGCCAGCTTATCCACTGTTAAGTACACGATTCGCCATGCTAAACACTTAAAGCGCCTGAAGCTTAAGAAAAAACCACCACTTTATGACGTAAGGAAGAAGCAACGCTTGTGTTTCGCGAAAGATCACATGAGCTGGGATGTGCAAAATGGAATGGCCGCAAATGATTAACGGACGGTTATTTTTTTCCGACGAAAAATTTAACCTAGATGGGCCAGATGGTTATAATTATTATTTCCATCACCTGAGGAAAGAGTAGTGATTTTTAAACCGTCACCATAGAAAAAAAAAGGAGGCGTTTTCGTCTGGAGCTCAATTTTATTGTATAGCGCTATAGACTTGGTAGTCTAAGATACCAAATGACTAGGAAAACATACAAAGCCTTCCTGGAATAAGTATTTCCCAATACTAGCGAGCTTTTTGGACTAATTCCATGGATTGTTCAGCAGGAAAACGCTCCCATACACATAGCCCAAGAGGTAAAATCCCTTATTGCAAACCAAAACTTCCACTTGCTGAATTGGCCACCATATTCCTTGGACCTTAAAATATTTGAAAATGTGTGGGGCTAGCTTACACGTAAGGTACATGAAGGGGGAAAGCAATGCGGTGACAAGGAAGCGCTAATTCATGGTATCAAATTGGCCTGGAGTGAGATTTCTTTAGTCTACTTGGAATCTCTTTATAAATCCTTAAAAGGTAGAATTTTTGAAGTTATTTTGAAGGCTGGTGGTAGCACACATTATTAAAAACCTAATGAAAACTAGAAACCATAACAAAATACAAATACTTGCATTTTATTTCTATTTATTTGATGTGCTTCTGACCCGATTTATTTTCGCATATTCTCGACTCAATTAACAATTTGCCATGAAAGTTCCGTAAGCTAAATCTCTCCTTTACCCAAGTTTTATATTTTGTTGTTAACAAAATGGTCCCTCATTCATAGTTGTTTTTTTCTAATCCATCATGTAACGGGAGAAATATCGATTTTACTTCTCAAAAACGCCTGCTTCTAACCTTATGACAGGGAGTGTACCTTTGTATGTTCTCAAAATATTTGAGTTTAATAATTCAGTTTTTACAAAACATATACAAGCCTAATAAATACAAATTTGTTTAAACCTAAGCATTTTCAAAAGAAGTGGTTTATAATTTATAATACAGCTTATGTGACATAAGATGTTTTAAAAAAATTGTTTTTCATATTTTTCTTTCTTATTTCTATACTTAAGCTTTTTTAAAAAATAAAAAAAAATAAAAGTTACAACCTAAGCTTAAAGTTATAAGCCTGTAAATGATAAAATATATAAGGCAACTATACAAAAAGAAAGAAAGAATTTTAAGTAGATATAAAAAACATAGATTTTATTACTATAGTATTGAGCGGTGTGAATAAAAACGAGTAGGACAAGTAAATACTTGAACATATCAAAATAACAAGTAAACGCCAAAATTGAAGTGAATAAAACAAGTATTTACTCTTACTCGCGAGTAAATACTTGAGAGGCTATAGTAAAACCCGGAAAATGCCAATTTTGGTGTGAATAAACGCAAGTAAATACTTCTGTAGCAAGTAAATATTCGTCTATTCGCAAGTCCACCCGACCCCAGACTTGCAGTCGTACTTGTACACGAAAGATGGCTGCATTTATGAATCTGCGTGGTGTGAAACGTTATAGAGACCGGTGTCATATAAGTCCCGATCTATCTAAGGGACTACGAGTATTACGGTTTGAGAGCGAAAACGTAGATTTTCTCACTTCGCACTTTCTTGATAAAAACACTGATGCAAGGGGTGGAGGATTAACTGCACGGAAAAAGATGGACATTTTTCTGAGATACGTTAGTTATCCAGGATTCCAAAGTGGTGTTGCCAACGACATGGGGGTTGAAAGAAGTACCGTCAGCAGAACATTTTCAAGTGTATTGGATAAAATACTGTCGAAGTCTGAAGAATGGATTAAATTCCCACGCACTATTGAAGATATGGATCAGGCCAAGGCAGATTGGGGTTCAAAATTTCGCATTCCGACTGTCATTGGTGCTATAGATTGCACTCACGATGCGAAGTCTGTGTTGCGCTACAAGTATTTACTTGCCTTTTTTGTGAATTCAGTTGTCTCGCGAGTAAATACTTGCTAGTATACCCTAGGGTTGACGAGTACACGGTCACAAGTAAACTCGACGCTTATTCACATCGGTTTACTTGGAGTTTAAATACTCGTTACACTTTACTTGTAAGTAAATACTCGTCGTACTCGTTTTAATATTCACACCGCCCATTGTGTGTATTAAGGACTTAATTATAAAAAGTAGGTTTTCAAATTTAATTCCTTCATCAGTCGAACGAGGGTGATTATCTTTAATGTTGTCGGTTGTCGGATATTAGATTTAAATAGAAATCGTGGTAAGATTTTTCAATTACAGGCAGAAGTTCTGCCAAGTGTTTTTTCTTTTTCTTGCTGATTAAATCAGGCCCAGAGTAAAAGATTGGAATTTCATCAAGGACAATGGGATTGATTCCCTGTTTATTAGTATTCAGATGTTGTAATTTATCGTATTCATCGAGGCCGGTTTTATATTGTATTAATCCAAATGTGGTACCAATGGCGTGATGGTCAGTGTGTGTAACTATCATGATAGAGGTATTGAGTTCAAACCTTGCCTTTGCCATTTAAAGTTTTTTCACGGGGACTGCCCATAGCAAGGAATTGACACATCCTATAAAAGTAATTCATGTAATGAAAAGTGCTTTCTCAAATTAGCCGTTCGGAATCGGCTTAAAACTGTAGGTCCCCTGCATCCCTGACAATATTACTCGCACACAGGAATAGTTGAGAGTTCTAAGTCACTATGCCCTAGTTTAGTTATATTTAATCGAAAGGCACTCTTTTAAAACCATTTAATTTCTCGCGAAACGAATTTTTTCTTCGATCCCTTGGATGATGGATGTTAACCGATGATGCCTTTTTCTTCCTCTTAATGTCAGCTTGATCAACATCATACTCCATATGAGTAATGAGTATGGTCAAGCACCAAAAATGTCTGGTTAATTAAGTAAATGCTTAAGTTCGTGCTATAAATATTTAAAACATTGTTGCTGCGTATCCATTTTTGTTTTGACCCGCACAGCAGTCATTATAGATAGAAGAGCAAGTGATTAGCAGTAGTACCCGTAGCGTGATGGTTAGTGCGTTGGATTGTCATGCAAGGGGTCTTGGGTTCAATCCCTGCCTGTGCCATCTAACTTTTTTCACGGGTACTGCCTCTTGCGAGGAATTGACAAATCCTCCAAGAGTAATTCTTGTCATGAAAAGTGCTTTCTCAAATTAGCCGTTCGGATTCGGCATATGAACTGTAGGTCCCTTCCATCTCTGACAACATTACACGCACACAGGAATGGTTGAGAGTTGTAAGTCACTAGGCCCTGGTTCTTCATGAACTGTTGCGCCACCTAATTTATTATTTATTAAGTGATTAGCAGTACTTGGGATTTTTTTCAGTTGCTGGAACACACATGAGGCTATTTCATTACCTCGACGGTTTGCAACAGATTCATCCCACAAATAAGAATAGGCTTGGTTTGTTACACCATCATGGAAATGTCCACAGTTGTCTTTTATAGCATGAGATATTTTTCGGAAGGAAGGTAGTAGGAAGACACTGTTGTAAGTAAAATGTGTAAACCTTGATTGAATTGCCATTCATACCAATGTCCTTGTCCTTATTCTTGCTTTTATATGCGAAGGCTACAAGTTTATGATGCTTCTCCTGCTCTTTAGCAATCTGCTCCAATTTCTATTTTTGTTTTTAGAATTTCACATCTGAGGCAGGTATCAAGCTTGGGCTTTTTTCAATTTTATATTCATGGTTTTGAATATTTTTTTTAATATGTCGGAATTGAAACTACTGATTGATGTTTTTCACATCTGTACATCTTTTAGAGTGGAAATATTTGCAAGAACTATCTCTTCGGGTGTAGTCAGATTTATAAGCTGGAAAAGAGTTGGTATGTTCGCAGATCTCGTTTTCTATTTGAGGGTTAGTTTTGTTCTAAGCTTAATAAATTGTTCCGTTTCACAAAAAGTTGAGCGGAAACACTTTTGGAAAACGACTGTTTTATCCCATAGAGTTTTAGAAAGTATTGGTTTGAATAATTACAATTTCTTGGGCTTGTATAGTGTTTTGCGTTCCTTCTTGTCTTTGTTTCAGAAACAAGAAACAGATCAGATGCAAAAGAGTATCCCAGGCTGTAGCTTCAAAGCTCCCAATATTTTTAAAAAATATTTCTTTATTTACATACATCAGAAATGTTTGTCTTACACTTCATGCGACTTGTCTTTCACTAGAGACTTAAATTCTTTGGCTTTGATAGCTTTTCAAGTATCTGTTCTGTAATCCCTATCGGTATTTTCTTTCATTTTCTTTGTAGCTCTGCTTTCTTTTACAGGTTTATCTTGATCTTCGGGTACGATAATCCATTCACAAATACTACTACTCACCAAATTTTTCTGATCATCACATAACTTTCTTCATATAAAACTCAAGTAGTTTTGTGATTTTAATTAAGAGTAAGTATTCCCTTTTCTCAAAGAAAACTTACCTTTTTCGTTGCAGTAAATGTTGTGAGTTTTATTCTGCTCGATTTCCGTATTTTTAGCAATTTTGTTCAGTGCCAAGGTGAGAATCTCTATTCATCTTAGTAAAGCTCTTTGTCTTAGATATTATTACTTCTAAGAAATCGGGTTTGAAATGATTATATGAATAAACCGTTAAGAAAGCAACGGAAATAATGTCATTTGTTTTTTGAAAAATAATATTTCTTTAAAAGGACTTACCTGATCGAAGAAATCTTCACAAATGATTTCAATTGAAAAATCACTTAACAAAATATCTTACTTCTACTTTAGCATACAATTTTGCAAACATTTCAAGGAACAAAAAAGCTTATGTTGCTAAAGCTGTTTTGCAAAATTGGTTTGGGTTCAAAATGCAATTTTTAAAAATGGTTTAAGTCGACGTATAAACACAAATGTTTCACTGGACCACAATAGCTTATGTTGACCTAAGCGATGAATATTTTTCAATTCAATTTGTCATAACAGTTTATGTCATGACTGATTTAAAAAAAAAAATATTCTTTTTAAGACTTAAATGATTTTATTTCAACATAAGTTATTATGCAAATGCAGTGTTTGCCCACAAAGACTTAAGCTACTAAATTAAATCGATTTTCAGTGATGTCAACATAAGCTCTTTTAACTTATTACCACAGATAGATTGGAGATGATATTCTTTGTTGAGTCAAATTATACGTCTTTTCTTATTTGGGTTCTACTTATGTTATCATAAAATGATCATAGATGAGGTGTTTTACAGAATTTAATTATTTAATTTAAAAATTTTCAATTTGTTGCAAATCAGTCTCCACGCGCAATTCCATTAATCGAAAACAAAGAAACATATATCCTTTTATCACCCGCAGCTTGGAAAATTTAGACATCCTTACGTAACACCATACAGTAAATTTTATCTAGTTTTCTGGCTCTGGCTCTGGCACCGACACATGTCTCACTCGTAAATGGTTTTCATATTTCTGTAAAATATTGGCGGCAGCTGAGCAACGAATTCAAAATTTGTCTGGTAACATCCTAAAACAACGTTATAGCTTGATAACTATATCTCCGTTCGATTCCACCTTAATATCCATATTACATACGCCTGTACAACATACTCAGACATTATCACCAAGAACTAAAGCATCTCCAACCCCATACTCAAGTAATGTGTGTAAAATACCCAATCTACCCACTACCCACTCCCCACCCAAACTTCATCGCTCTATACTCACTTACTGCAAGCTCGTAAATTTGTTCTTTCCATGATTTTACGATTGAATTCGCAAATCCTTATTACGTACGTACACAATCATTGCTGACAAAATCCGGAACAGAACCCATACGAACAAGAACATATCAACATACAAATAAATAATATAATAAGGAGTACTATAGTTGCCATATCAAGAGGGATGCTGCTGCAAGTTATATGACTCTTGCAACTGTTAAATCAATTCATGTTTTTATTGTTTTATTTGCCTTAAATAGATACGTAAATTTAGGAGTTGATCTCTTTTGTCCCGGATATGCCACTGTGCTTATATACAATCCTCAATCTAATATAACTTTTTCTTCTGTGTCATAAAAACGAGTGTCAGATTCAATTAGAGTTCTTGTCTTCTTGTCAGGTTTTTAGAAATGAACAAACATATCTATACACATGCGACTAAAGATTCGAAGGAATGTTAGGGGGAATCTTTGCAGAGAATGTGAAAATCTTATACCTTTCTAGACATCAATTGATATGAGGATTTTTATGTATGGAAATAGAATTGCTTTTATGGTATTTATCGACATTACTGAATTTATTGATTAAAACAAAAAATTTGCATCGTAATTGAAAATGGAACACATGTGGCTTATACATGATAGAAGATAGTGCCCAGTGTCAAGTTCTGAGACTACTCCCTTTTTATAGGAACAAACTCAGCCGATTTTTGACCCTCCAGTGACTTTAGAACCAACCAAGTAAGGTGCTACAAATATAAAATACTTACTAAGCTAATCAATAACATGCGCCTTACCAACCAAACGGTTTTCAGCTCTAAAGCAAAAGTATAACTCTCAAGATCACTTTAGAAATCGCAAAACCCAGCAAAAATTATAACTGGCATCACAATTAGCAAAAACTTCGCAACATCGTAGTAGACTTTCTTACTTTACTTTAGTCCTCTGACTAGTTAAGTTCGTTGGGGACCCCTAAAGAGGCATAGGGCCTCTATTACGCCTACGCGCCATCGTTAGCGGTTCCCGGAGATATGTTTCAGCTTCCTCCAACTCTTGCCTAGTGACGCTGATTCCTCCTCGAAGGTCCTGCGCCATGTGCTTCTCGGTCGTACAGCTCTTCTTCCTTCTTGTGTGAGCGGATTCCACTGCATTGCTTGGCCTGCAATGCAGTCGTTACCTTTTCGAAGCGTATGTCCAATCTATTGCCACTTACGCGTTCGTATAATACTGTCTATAGGTCCCTGACCTGTCCTTCTATGAAGGACCTCATTGGATATTCGGTTTGGCCAGAAAATCCTTAGGGTGTTGCGAAGACATCTTATTATTATTATTATTATTATTATTATTATTATTATTATTATTATTATTATTATTATTGTTATCTTTATTTTTTCTTCACAAAAATACAGGCTCAATTACATTTTAAAGATTTACAAGCATGGCTATTAAGCCGTCTGCCGGTTATATCTGAATTTTAAACATTGAGAGAGAAGTTATTTTTAGCTGTTATATAATAAAAATTAACAATTTACAAAATAAATTAAGATTAAGATACTGATTATGATTAAGTATGCCAGATTGAACAATTTAATTGATTTAATAATAACAAATGTTACAGGCTTTTAGTTTAGCGAAAACAAAAACTACTAACATACATATATAATCTTGAAATAAATATTAGTTTGGTATAGTTAAGCTTATTGGTAACTTTTTAGGTTTTAATCATTGATATTTAGATAGTACATCAAAAAGTGAAGAGCAGTAAAAGACTTTCAATATCAACAGTAAAACAGGCTTTTAGTTTAGCTAAAACAAAATTATATTAGACTGAACATTACATTAGAGGTCCACGAATGAATTTCTATACGCAACAGCTTCAGAGAAAAAACGGATAAGAAGTTTCCAACCACCCTCACCATTCAAAACTGCCAGACAGTCCTCAAACGAAAGGAAGCTCTTATTGAAATAGAAACGCCGGATCTCTTGTAAGATCGGACAAAACGCTAGGAAGTGCAGGGCCGTCGAGAGAAAATCCGGGCCCGGGACGGAAAAATCTCGGGCCCCCCCTTATTTACCATTTTTTTTTTCAAAGTTCATGCCTACTGATATGGTACGTTCTAATTTCAATTACGAATAGCATCAGCATGACATTGGTTGGAATCAACGGAAATAATAATTTTTTGTTCGCAAAGTGAACCGAAAAAAAGTGTTAATCATCAAATCAATCTCACGGGTATCGTCCAGTTTAGTTGAAATGGAAGATGGATAGAAAATAATTCTACATGCGAGTAGAACAGACAACGACAGTTAGTAACTGATAATACGGTCGATTAACTATTTAAAAAAAAAATTAGCATGAAGATCTATTACCTACTATGAAAATAAAATAGAGCGAAGTAAAAGTATTTGAAATTTGTCCCTAAAAAAAACTATGTATTTTAAAAGGTTTACATTAAATATTCTTTATTGTTTTTCTTTATATTAAAATATTATCACAATGTTTTCATAAGAGTTAGTTTGCATTCAATGAAATATTTCTTTTTGCAAACGAGCTTTCCTAGCTTTCTGAGCGGCAAAACAACTTATAATTGAATCGAAATTCAATTTCCTTGCCAAAGGTGCTTCGATGCATAGTGTAGCAAGTCCAGAAACACGATCTTGTGATGAGCACGAACGATGAAAATTCTTTGTTCTGGCAAGGACGCTAAATGAACGTTCGGCACTAGCTACGGTTACAGGAATTGTGGAAAACACACGGAGAGCAACACAAATGTTGGGGAAAATCGTCTCCAAGTTCTGGGAATAAATAGCATTGAGCAAACTCAATGGCGGAAGTTCTGCTTCAAAATTGGCTTCATAAATGTGTTTCAGATGAATTATTTCTTCTTTCAACTCTTGAGACACATGCGAGTTATACTTTTGGATAAATCTTGTAGCGGAGTTTTTAATCTCAATTTCGTCCATTGTTGAAAACTGCCATAAAAATGAAAATGTAGCATTCAAATTCTTCATCGTATCGAACCGACGAGAAATTCCAGATAAAATTGAATCAACTATGACATAAAAGGTGTTTCTCTTGAAATTTATTTCTTCGTCTGTTTCAATTTGCTCTCCGCCTCCTCGATTTTCTCCAAAATGTCTCTTTAATTGCCTTTTTCGGTTCGATGGGAACGATTCTGGAACATCCCCCAATCCAGTAGCAACTGCTTTGCATTCAGATAAAATTTGATCCCATCCGTTTCGAATAATGTTCAAATCCGAGATCAAGTTGTCAAGATTTCGAATTTCAACGTCAATAGTCATGTTTCTGGATTGAAGAATGATACTTCTTTCATTTATAGCGCTAAGAACCTTGCACCAAATCGAAGACATCAGGACGCATTCAAATTTATGCATATATTTTAAAACGCCATTTACATCTCTTCGAGCTTCAGCAGTTAAATTAATATCACTTAAGGCTTCTAATGATGTTCTAAGGTTTTTTAGATGATTTGCAAATGGTTTCACTGCCTCAATTCTAGCTGACCATCTTGTATCGGAAAGTTTGTGAAGGGATCCGGGCACATGTTCCTTAAGAATTTCCCAACGTTGGGCACTGCTGCTAAACAAGTTGAAACACTTTTGAACAACACCAAAAAATGTGATTGCGGCAGTACAACATTCCGCTGAATCGACTCCACACAAGTTAAGGCTGTGAGCTGCACATGGTGAATACACGGCATTCGGATTTTTCTTTAAAATATGACTTTGTGCACCATTATACTGTCCTTTCATATTGCTTCCATTGTCATAGCCTTGTGCACAACAGTCTTCTAAAGGGATTTCATTCTTTGCCAATGTTTCGCAGATCAAATCAGCTATTGCGGTGCCAGTTTTTTTGTTGCAATCGACAAATTCCAAAAACCGTTCTTGGATGGAGAACACATTTTCTTCCAAGCGCAGATATCGCAAAATAAATGTGTTTTGTTCCACATGACTTGAATCGGGTGTTGCATCGACAATTATAGCGAAGTATTTGGCGTTTTCTCTCTCCTTCAAAATAGCTGAATTCACATGTTGGGCACAAATTTTAATGAACTCATTTTGAATCTCAACGGAAAGGTAGTGGACTTGCAAACGTTTGTGTTCTTGTTGTGAAATTCTTACTTTTTCCAAGTGCTCCTGAAGTAAGGGGTCATAATGACTAATTAATTCCAAAATGCCCAAAAAATTTCCATTATTTGGCTCTCCAATAAGATTACTATCGCCTCGTAGTGCTAGTCCCCTTTCGCCAAGGAAGAGAATGGTGTCCAATATTCTATATAGAATTCCTTGCCATTTTTTGGTTTCCCTAGTGATTTCGTCATTGAGAAGAGAATCAATCGAAAAGTTTTTCTTTATTCGCAGTTGTAATGAGCGCAATCGAACGTAACACTGGACATGATCGGTATTGTTTTCATGGGCAGGCAATTTGTCGTAAAGCTTTTTCCACACTTGAAGGCAAGAATATCCTTCTGGACGACACAGATTTGAACGATGTGTATTGATTTTATTTGTTGTAAACAAACGACAAGGTAGGCAATAGAATGCATTTTTAAGGTTACTCCACACTAACCAATCGCGCTTTATCAATTCGCCGTTGGGTAAGATTTTCGAAAGCAGCGAGGTCGGAAATTGCTCGTTGTTTCGATCACGTGGAAAAGAAGCAGGTAACTTCTCATGGCCTCGACGAACTACGGCATCTGCTAAGTCAGGCTGCACGAACTCGGTATGTATTGTTCCAACATCGTAATCTTTAAGAAGGTCAGTTCTAACCATTCCCTTAGTGGAGTGTAATGTGCAATCTTTTTCTTTTTCCAATCCAGAAATTGGATTCGAATCGGAAATAACTGCACTTTCGGTCACTCGATTAAGTCCTGATGAGCAACTTGGCAGACTATCATTTACATCGCTTGAGTTCAATTCCAGTATTTCATTTGATTTTATTTCTTCTTCTGGCGTTTTTGAAACGAAATCCAACAGAGTTCTTTGGGTTTTCATGCTTTCTCTTTCAAGTCTCTCGCGCTTTAAGCGTTCTTTGCGCTTTTGAGCTCCCGACTGGTGTGTGTACATGATCTGTAATTGAAACGTTCAGTTAAAAAAGTAATGAAAATATCTATTTTTAAATGTTTTTAACTAATGGAAATGTACATACCTGTATTATATTTTAATTCACCAACACTAGTCTAATATTTTTTTTCAGTTTGGTAGGTATTTTACGCAGTAGTCACTAATTATGGTTCCAAAGTATAAACTCACAAAAAACTTGTTTTTCTTTATATTTAAAAATTTGTAGCCGAAATAATTACACTTTTCTTCAATGTATGGTCTTTTGGATTTCCAAAAACGTTATGATGGAAAACTGTAAGCCAGCGATATTTATATAGATATTTGCAAATATCGGTATCCCCGCTAAAACCCTATCTGTGTCCCAATGTTTCTGAGAAACGCGATATATATATGTACATATCTCAATGACCATAGTTAGGAAGGCGGAAGAATTCTCTAAAAAACATTTAAAACAGTGCAGAAAATCTAAAACATAGAACAAAATTACGGGGAACCGAACGGGAAATTCCGGTGGACTACCTACATTATAAAAATCAAATGTTGGTAATTTTTTAATTTGACAATCTTTAAATTGTTTACTTAAACCTTTTTTTATGATACATACTCCCAATTAACAAACAATTTGACCATATGCATTTAAAGTCCAGTATCTAATAAGCTGCATCGTCGTACAAAAATTGTATACGAGTAGGTACATAATGCATCTAGCTCTATTCAGGTACACACAGACACAGTATCTTAGAACTAACCCAATCATCCCTAAATTTTAATTACCTGCTGTTATAAAATACGAAAACGTATTTACCAAGAGTCATTCATTCATTTACCCTTTGGTATTCATTCATAAAAAATCTTTCCTTAAATGCACAAAAAAGCATTATCCAAACTACCTGCATATGGCTGGTTTAATATACACACCCCCTTTCCCCCCCCCCCCTCTCGACGGGCCTGAGGAAGTGGAAAACATTTTCAATTTGATTGAGGTTACATAATGTACAGTTAGGATTTATATCATTTCTGTGAGGTCTATAGTTAAGCTCAAGCATCTCCGTGCGAACCTTAAATATCAGACTTATCTCAACAAAAGTGAACTCGGTTCGAAAATAGTTTGCTTCCCCCAAAGAGAAATTAAGTTTACTGTATAATGATCTAGATTGGGACTCCCTTGCCCGATTGAGAAATGTCTGAAAAATGTTGTCATCTATAACAGAAATACAATCGTAAAGTTCATTCCTCCACGAATCTAGATTATCCAAACAAAACGACAAAGGAAAGTTATGTTCTGAGGCCAACTCACTCCAATCTTTAAAAGGTGTGTATCTGCAGCGTAACGCTGTTAGGAGAATCCTTTTCTGCAAATTGTTGTTAGATCTTTGCATGACTTTGATTATATAGTCTGCATTCGCTTTTAGATTCTTTAAAAAAATTGGTGGTAGTCCCGACTCAACGTGTATGGCATAATTGGGGGTATTAGATGGGAGTCTAAAGATTCGCTTGAAGAAATATCTTTGGATAGTTTCTATTTCGTCTAATTGCATGTAGCCAAAAACTTAATTTCCATAGCAAAGGCAGATTTTAACGGTTGCATCAAACACTTTAAATTTCGAAGCCGGATCTATATTTTTGTTATTGAAAAAGTTTGACCACATACAGTTAATAGCTGCTTTTGCTGCGGTCAATTTATCTCTTATATGTCTTCGAAAGTTCAGATTGTGTGTTATTGTGAAACCTAGATATTTGAATTCCTTCACTACTTCTATGTTTGAACCGCTCAAGTTCCAAGAACGAACATTACGTGCACTGCGATTATGGTGTCTGAATATCATGATCTTAGACTTCGCAGTATTTATTTGAAGGTCCCACAAATCACAATATTGTTTTAACTTGTTAATTTGAAGTTGAAGCGTCACAGGATTATCAGTTAAAATAACAAGGTCATCCGCATAAAGGAGCACCTTGATAACTAGATCACCAAAAACAACACCACCTGGTATATTATCTTCAATGTCATTTATAAAAAGCGAGAACACCAAGGGACTCAAAATGCAACCCTGTGGGACACCTGTTTCTGACCTAAATTGTTTCGACGTGTTCATGCCATTTTTAACCACAGCAGTCGTATTTGAGAGAAGTTGCTCATAAATTTTTATAAATTTTGTTAATAAACCGATATATGAAAGTTTAAATAATAATGAGCTTCGGTTGATGGTATCGAAGGCTGCTTTAAAATCAACGAAAAAGGCATAAAGATTTGTTTTCTTCTCTATAAAGCGTCTAGCAACACTAGTGAGAATAAAGATTTGGTCAACTGTGGAGAGATTAGCACGAAACCCAGCTTGGAAACAGCTTATTTTATTATTTCTTTCAGCCCAACTAGCAAGTCTTAGGTAAAGAATTTGAGTGAATAGCTTCCGCAGTGAACTAAGGACAGAAATTCCCCTGTAGTTTTCAGGAAGGTTTGGGTGAAGACATCTATTCACGAAGGTTTGCAGCAACAACACTCCATTACCAAGACCGGAATCTTTCGTGCGTTTCTCTCTCCAAAACCCGTTTGTTTACATTGTTGTATTTGTAATTTTGACAATTAGTCCATGAATAGATGTGAGCACAAAGAAAAAAAAACGATGCCGTGGGCTAGCGGCACTTTGCAAAGCAAAAACAAAATGGAGGGGTTAATAAGTTTTTTTCAGGTTTTTCTTTTTACTTTTTTTCGATGAAAAAGTCAGTTTTATGCTTTAATTTTGCAGGCATTTTGTGGATAGTGAACCAATGTGCCTTTTTGTCTTGAAAAAAGCATGTTCAACATCAGTTTATTATAATTAATTCACTAATTTACAGTAATTACTACGAAATTCTTTAAATTTCATAATAAACCTCGGATTTTTGTATCAAAGATGCGTTCGAGGAACCATCAAGTTAAGGGTGCGAGCGCAATGTTTGTATTGAATTCTAATAAATTTTCGTTAACGAACGGCCCCAATATTTTGTTTGCAAGTAATTAAAATCTGTATCAATTTAATTAATCCAAGTATATTTATAGTTTGTTTTTAATGATTTAAGCTTGCAACTATTTTTCAATTCCATTATGATTAATAAATATTAAATTTAAAAAAAAAGAGTTATAATCGAAAAATATCTTATCCATAACATTCTTGATTGATGGAAGCATACATGTATTTGCTATCAAAAAAAACTATGCATCAAAGGAACACCAATGTTTTAAAAAAGTAATCAGAACGATTATAGCGAATCTGTTGAATAAATGGAGAGCAAATAAAATGCAAATTTTGACATACATATATCACAAAATGAAAACGTCTTAAAATCGTTCTGAATTCATGCACAACTAATTCAATAGAACATGTAATCGTCATGAATGTTTATAGTTGACGTACAGAATTTTTTTTTAGTGAGTTTAAACAACTTAACGCAAAATATAATTTTCATTCATTTCTTAAAAATGTTTAGTTACCAAAGTTCAAGTTTATTTATTATTGTTTGAAGGGTATGTTTAGTAAAAGTGCTGCTAAAAATGAAACAAATTAATGAGTTTTACGTACATATTTTTCTTAATATAGTAAATACTTCCATAGATTACATTTTTTCATAAATGCAGAACATGGAAGAAAATATACATAAACAATAGTTTCAGGTATAAAGCAGAGGTTAGCGTAGAAAAATATTTTTGAGAAAGCCAATAATATTTGATGCATGTTCATTAAAGAAATTTCCGCTTCGGCTAACCTTCATCAACTTTTTAGAAAAAAAAAATAGCATTAATAGCAGTCAATTATTTCATAGCAACGCTACAAAATTCCTAATTTTATGCTTAAACATAGAAGATAACATTATTTAGTTAAAAAGTATGGAATTTGGCGCGTATACCGTTTTTTTTCTATTGGGTGTTCGGTTTCCCCATACTGGAATAAAAAAAAGTTACTTAAATCCATTTATTGCACTCATTTAGTTGGTATTGTGTGTAAACATATTGCCTATTTCTATTCCTTAAAGATGCTTTACACAAAGCAACTTATTTTTAAAACATGGTTCCCTCAAATTTTTATTCCAAAATCTAACTACAAACAAAATTCTAACTCAAACATAGTCCCTTAAAAAGAAATTTTCAGGAATATTTCTGCAACAAACAAAACTAAAATTTGGTCTTGCAATTATCAAACTGCTTAAATGATGAAAATACTAATCTAATTGAGGAATCTGAACTAGCTAAATTTGGCAATGGAACTTCACAAGTATGCTTCTCGTAAAAAAAAAACTTCTAACGTCGCCAAAAAATGCTCTAAGCAAACAAAAGCTGAAAAAATTGTCTGTTTTGTTGTTTTACAAAGTATTGAGTTACACTTTTGTCCATTTCCAATTATACTTAACCAGTTGCAGCGCATGTTGTGTTCGCAAATAATTTAAGTAAACAAAATACAGCACTAATAAATCAATAAATATGTATTTGGTCAATTTTATTTTATTTAATATACAACAACATTTATTTGGATTGAAATTAAAAAGCTATACAAATCTTCCAATTTAAGACCATGTCAGCACTTCAGATTCTGTTGGTTAGGATTGTTTAGTTTTTGAACGAGGCCATGAAACATTCAAAATGAAGCATTTAGATGGGGCTGATTACTATAATGAAACATTTTGAAGGGCCTAAGGACTAAATGTGAGAATGTGTTTGGTTTTTTGAATCATTTCACGCACACTTTCTCACATTTAGTCCTCAGTAGCTTGTAGGCAAATCGAAATGTCAGTCTGAGATTCCGGTCTTGGCAATGGAGAGTTTTTGGTTTGCATCTTTCTTATACAGGCCGTCTCCACTAGAGATAAATTCTCTCATAATACTCATCCTGACATGAAAAGTCTAATGGAGTCGCGTTGTTTCATCTTATGATATGATGTTAGCGATCTCTGTCTGCTATTTTGTCTTGACATCGATGTCTGATATCAAATTTGACGTTTGAGTTTTTTTTCCTTTTTTGTGTGTGGATGACATCTCAATTTCAATATTTTGTGTGTCTCAAACCGACAAGTATTCATTTGGCGCGAACAAAAAAAAATTAATGTGTTAAAAAAAGTCGGAATTTGCAGTTTTTTTTATTAGGTTCATATATTTAAAAGGATTAAATCAGGTAATAACACATTTTTATACGAAATGCGTTTTTGACAAATCCAAAAGCCGAAAAATTGTGGGAAGAATTTTTTTATTGTTTGACGTTTGACGTTTTTCAGAGATGAATTCACTTCAACCTCTTTTGCTCAAATGAGATGTCAAGACATAAACTGCCCAGCAAAGAAAAAAAAAAAACTTCTAATTTTAATGTCAGACATCTAGTTGGCGATACAGATATCAAGTGGAGACGGCCTGATAATGGCTGAAGTAACGTTCCAGTTGCTGCGCCCATAGAGAAGCACAGATTTGACATTTGTGCGAAAAAGTTCTTAAGCTGATAAAGTTATTCCTCCAAATTTTCGACAGCATACCGAACGCCGCTTTTGCTTTGCCGATGAGGCAGATGTTGTCATGCTTTTCGAGCGCTTCCGGGAGGGCGACCAGAGTAAAGCAGGAAAGTGTTGGCGTGCGTCGTCGGTGACTTGTATTGTAGGTAAATTAAGAACTTCGGCATGGCAGGAAAGTTACATTGCTGGCCTAAAACAAGTTTTAGGCAATCAACAACTACCCGATCTGCCATGACTCCAAATGTTGACGTAGTTTAACGCCTAATTTTGTAAATTAAATGCATAATTTTAAATGAGCAACCATTTTCGGTGTAAGATTTTAATCTTGTGGAGATTAAATACACTAAACTACTAATGTCAAACCATAATGCCAAACAAATGTTTACAATTTAATACATGTTCATGATGGCGTTTTGAAATTTGAATCGTTGCAAAATATTTCAGCATATCCATTTGAGGGTACATATTATATACGTTGTTTTGGTTGAAATTCCTTTTGAAGAATGGCTCAACACCCTTATGCCAAGTATCAAAACGTATAATTAAAATGAATAAATTGAAGTCTCGGCCGTCAAAATCAGCCAGGTATCCTATTTTAGTTTTGCCAAGTTATAGAGCCAGTTAAATATCGGTCTCAAAAATGGACGATATTTATAAATAGAGCATGTGCCTCGACCTTTTTTTTTATACAAATTATTTAAAGTCAAAAAAAGAAGTGAAGACCAGATAATTACTTCATAAGTTTTTCGACTTAAAAATAGGTCTTAGGAACTTATTTCGTTTGCGTCGGTTACTTTGAGACACCCTGCATTTGGACGACGCACGGCTATAATTTTCAAGAAAAAAAGAGGCTGGGATGCGACCCACACTGATAACTTCCCATCCCGTCTATCGATTTGTCTTGCTTAAAAGTTTGTCTAAATGTATCAATTCTTACCAAATTTGCGATCTATTTTTTGTAGATTTTATTTTTTATGAATAAAAGGACTGTTGGATTTTTATAAAAAAATTACTGAAGATCAAAAACAATATTTTCTGTGAAATAATATAAGTTTGAAGCCAATATTTTTAATTTTTGTAAAGCTATTTGAGTCGAAAGTAAATTTTTACCAAGTTTTAGTATTGTTTTTTTTTAGGTTTTTATTTTTTGTAAAAAAAAAAATGTCAATCTAACATTTCTCAAAATTTTACCGAATGTTAAAAACAATATTTTTTGAAAGATAAAAGTAGTTTAAAGCCAATGTCTCAAAGTCTTGAAAAGATATTGGAGTCGAAAATCAATTTTTACCAGCTTTTATTAATTTTTTTTATGTTTTTATTTTTTGTAAAAAAACTGTCAATTCGATTTTTCTCAAAATTTTTTGTTATGTTTAAAACAATATTTATTATAAGTTAAAATTAGTTGGAAGCCATAATATCAAATTTTTGAAAAGATATTTGAGTCGAAAGCCAATTTTTACCAACTTTTGTTAATTTTTTTTTTCGGTTTTTAATTTTTTGTAAAAAAAACTGTCTATTAGATTTTTCTCAAAATTTTACTGAGTGTTGAAAACAATATTCTTTGAAAGATAAAATTAATTTAAAGCCAATATCTCAAAGTATTGAAAAGATATTTGAGTCAAAAATCAAATTTTACCAACTTTTATTTATTTTTTTTTAGGTTTTTATTTTTTGTAAAAAAAACTGTCGATGCGATTTTTCTCAAAATTTTATCAGATGTCAAAAACATTATTCTTCGTTGCACAAAATTGTTTTGGAGATGAAATCATATTTTAGTCGTACAATTTTCGAAGTGACACATTTTTTTTCAGTTTTTTTGATTTATAAGAAACCGTTAATTGGATTTTTTTCCAAAAATATAATTGTTTTGTATCACGTTACAATATATAATATAAAATTTTATTCAAGTCTCTATCGTCATTGGTTCATGAGATATATAGGTTTAATCAAAATGTTCACCTTTTTTTTAAACTGCTATGGTAAAAAAACCACCCACGCAATTTTCTTGAGAGCCCTTTTTGCATCTTTCTGCCTTATTATCTGTATAACAAAATTTATTTGAAGTCGATATCTCTTCTGGTTCTTGAGCTATGGACGACGAAAAAAACGTCGCGAACGTACACACGCACGCACAGACATCTTTCTAAAAATCTTTTATTTCGACTCTAGGCACCTTGAAAACGATAAATGTCAAAATTTTCAATTTGTCAAATCGGATCTATTACAATAACTTCCTATGGGAAGTTAAAAATATGAAAAAGTTGTAAATATTAAATGAAACCAATGATTTATTATAACAATATTAAAACGACTAAATTTTTTATAACAAAAACGTCTCTAAAAAATTAAAAAACAACCAACAAATTTTGGATTTGGAATGATTAATTTGCACGAATTCACTATTTTCTTGCACTGAACAAAAAATTGTCACATAGTTGTCGTCGATAGTCAACTTGAAATTTGGCCAAATTGTCGCATTGAATATCAAAATAAAATAGTCAATATGATAACTTTATTTTAAAAAATTGACTACTGATAGTCAATAGAATAATTTTCGATTGTCAATTTTGGCTTGTCAATATGACAACAAAAGTAGTCAATGGAACAACTTTACTACCAAAATTGACTATCGAGAATTGTCATATTAACTATTCGGTATAGTCAAATTAGATTACGGTTTTAAGAACAAATTGTCATATTGACTACCGCAATTGTCCTATTGACTATCGCTGTTGTTATATTGACTACCGCAGTTGTCATATTGACTACTGCAGTTTTCATATTGACTACCAGAGTTGTCGTATGGACTACCGCAGTTGTCAATATGACAACCGTAGTTTCAATTTCCTTCAACCAAGGTTGTCATATTAACTACTACAGTTGTCATATTGACTACCAAGTTGTAAAAAACTTCGCATCCCAAAATTGAAAACCGAAAATTGTTCTATTGATTATAGCCGTTATCGGATGAAAATTAACTAAATAGTCAATTTCACTATCAAAATAGTCAATAGGATGACTTTTTTCGTTCTGTGTACGGCTTAAATATAATACAGGTGAATAAAATAGAATCATAGAAACAATTACAAATTCTTCAGCAACATTTTCAATCAGGAAATTACTCGTAACATCGGAGTAAAATTAAATTATTTCCAATTTAAAAAAATAAACTTCGATGTAAATTTTATTCCAAAATAAATTCTATGTTTCAATACACAATAAATTTGCACCAAAATGTGGTCTAATTTAAACCAATTTTTAGTTTATTACTAATACTTCCGGCAACTAGAATAATTTGTATACCACTAGCACAATTTATGTTCTGAAAATCGGTATAATTTGTGTACAGCCAGTGTAAATTATAAACGACAACAAGTGATTATATACACGGAATTAAAAGTGACAGTATACAAAAATTGCACTCAAATATTTTGCATAGTTTTTACATTCGAAATGTATATCACGAAATTGCAAAAAATACCCAAAATATTTTGGGGGATTTTGGACGTTTGTACTACTTGAGCAACTTCTGAATAACTTTATTTGAAATTATTATCAGTTAATTTCAACGGATAACATGATGGAATTCGGTAGAACAATGGGACTTGATATTTACAATTTTAGAGGAGTGGTATTTTTGCAAAAAGCAGAAGAATCACACCTAAACTGAAAATTTTTAAAACAAATGTACCTGAGTAAAAAGTCATGCGTGAAAAATGTAATGAGATCTAAAAATAGGCCAATTCCTAAACTAACGAAGGTTTATTATCAATTTACTTTAAGTTAGTGTGTTATCGAAGCAACTTTCAAATTATTATTCGCCAACCATGATGCTGTTCGGTATAATTTGGCTATCGGTATATTATAAAAGTTGCATTGTTTTAGGGTCTATTAAGTTCTTTAACTCTTTGTTCTCAGGAGGTGTCAATTATAGTCGCTATACATCAAAACAAAATATTAACTTTTTTGTTTTGATAAGAAACCACTCGGAAGCAAAGGTGACCAATACTGTCATTTCTATGGAGCTCAGTTGCATTTAATTTTTGTTCTATAATTACAACCTTTGTCGCCATCATATACTGCCTAAACCCCATGTCTTACAGCTGTGTGTTTTATTCAAATGGTTAAACGCTCATCGCCTAATCTTAAATTCATCAAACGGCACGCCTTTGAAAATATATTCTTTGACAGACTGCTACTGAAACTATGAAATATGTATCAGTAAACCTGTCTTTCATCAGTCAAAGGTTATTATCGTCATCATTTTATGTAGGTATTATTATTAACAAACAAATGCTAAAACCTACCAACTTTGTAGCTACAATAAAAGCAAAATTGTTTTTATAGTCAGAAATAGTTCTAATTAAGGGGAGTTTATTATATGGAATAAAATTTGACAATTTATTGCGTATAGCTATTATCGTTATGAGCGATTAAACAAAGGAAATATTTGAAAAACCTTATTGTCCTGCAGAGGATAGCTCAAAGCTCATCCCTTTTTGGATAATTATATTCGAAACAAAGTTTAATATGACTAATGTTGTTCATCGGGTATATACGACTTGTAGAATTATTATGACCACATCAAATGTCAGATAATTTACTACCGCTATACAGACACATATATAATAAGGGCAACGTAAACAGTTACACTCAACACACAAATGCAAAACAATGGGATTAGAGACAAATTCTAACAAATGGGACACACTTGCATATTAAATATCAACATGAGGCCCCCACACATACAGCTATGGCTAAAATAATAGGAATAGGTAATATTTTAGCATCACTTGTGTAAATTAACAAAACTTATAACTAATTATTTTTATATTTTGTTAATGCTAACATAATGCCACATAAAAATGAAAAGGTAGATTTAATGGAGTTTACCTAAGCACAAGTATTTTGTATGTCCTAAACAACGGAAATGGGCTAAAACTAGCGACTAAGAAAAACACTTTGAAAATTTAAATATACAAATATTTAATATTCTATAATTCCATATGAATGTTTCATCAAAAATTAAATATTGTTCACATTGTCAGCTGGAGGTATGAACATTGAACATGTTTTGATGTCAGGCCCAACATAAATACCATGGATCCTCCTGATCTTCTTTTAAAGGAGAAATCACAAAAATTTAGTAGTTGGTAGTATGACATCTTGTTGCAACTTTGCACTTGAATTATATTTTAAAAGAAGATTTAATAAACCTTGAGACGGTTGAAATAAACTATACAAAAACATTTTGACTAACCCAATAAACAAATTAGATCTTTTTGTAATATACTAACCCAATGGTTTCCACTTCTGTGTCCTCATGATCCTCTTGGACAAAGCTTTTACAATTATTCAGATTTATTTAATTTAATAAATCGAATTAAAGAAAGTAGAATAATTATAATATTAAGGGAATTTTTCGCCAACTCTAACTAAAACCTCGCCATTATTGGAATGTTGATATTAAATTGTATTTATTTGCAGGTCTCAGTACATGGAATGTGACCAAAACTGTCATTTTGTTGGCTCACTATTGCAATCAATTTTTGTTCTATGTAATTGGATTCCTTGATGCCAAATCAAAGGAAGGTTTACAGCTTTGTGTACTAGGGCTAACCTTTTCAACAACTTATCATGTCTTAATTGTAGGCAATGGGCAGTAGGTAGACAAAATGCCGACTCTCCTTTTAGTTTCAACACTTTAAAGTGCATTCCGTCACTTTTAATATCTTAGCTTGTGTAAAATATTTTTAAAAAATTGATCCGCTTCCGGATATGCTTCTTTTTTTTGTATTATTGAAATTGCACTTTCTTTAAGGACTGTACGTTTGTGCAACTTGCTTGTCAAACTCTACATTCAGTTGTTTTTATAGCTCAATTACATTGGCACAACAATTTAAACAACCTTTAAGGTCTTAACATTTTACTAAGTAGCAAATTTTCTAATTATTTAGCAATTTGCTCGTGACGACAAAATTGTATACCTTTTATTTCGTTTTGGTAACTATTAAAAATAGAAAGAAAATAAACAAAGAAAACAAACTTAAAGAGACCTATTAATTAGAATTCCCAACTGTGAACTGTACCATTCCATTCACTGACTTAGTAAATTGTTGAAAATTGAAGTAGCCATTTTAACTTTAGCAAACTGATAACAGATATTAAGATTATCAAATCGTTTAAAATGAAGTTTTAAGCTTAGTAAATTGCTAAAAATGACTTTAACATTTTACTTAATCGTTTAAAACTTTGCGTCATTACATTTAAATTTTCTTTTTGAAAAGCTAAACTCTAAAGCTAAGCTAAACAAAGTAATAAATATATGTACCTATTATTTTGGCAATAGCTGTAGGTATTTACGATTTCAAGCCTATACAGTTTAGGTAATGGTAATAGACAGACAAACAGACAGACAGAATATTATAGCTAGCTTAATATCTAAGCAATGAACGTAACGTAAGAGATATTAAAGGTACCCACTTTTGGGGGTTGTTTTGATGAACAAAAACTATACTTCTATGTCTATAGTATTGTAAGTAAGTAGGGGAGAGGGTATAGTTACACCTGATGGAATCCATTACGGTTAAGCGATTGATGTATTACAAGAATTGGTATGAGTTGGAACATTTGTCATAACATGGTCGACTGTTGATTATGTCAATATTGCAAAATGTCCCCCAGAGGCAAACTAAAGATGGGTACAAGCAAACTGATAAAGGCTTACTATTACATTGCATGAAACCTAGAATATTTACATTATTACAAAGAGGCGAAATGTTGAAGGTAAGTATTGTAAGTTTGTGAGAAATGATGTATGCAATTTTAGGGGCTGAAATGAGTTCTAATTTCTTTTCTTAATTATCTAAGCATACGAGTATGTAAATTTTACTATTTTCCATTATCATTCATAGTAGGTATGGGTATTTATTGATAAAAGTTTCTTTACAAAAAACACTAGTGTTTATTCTGTTGTCAAGGTACGGAAGGATTTAAGATAAATTATTAAATGTCACTTCGGGCCATCTATGAAAATTGCATATTTGATTATAAAAGCAGATATTTCTTACAATAATGTACATGCAAAGGATATTTAAATTGTCTTTAAGGTTTTTGATTGTTTTAATGACTCAAGGCTATGACCCATATTGTTTGGAACTGATGATGTGCTCCTAAATGTGTATTCCAACCCTATAACCAGTACTGAAAGTGACAATAGCTATGTGAATGTAGAACCCGGAACTAAAACGTTTCGTTTATTTTAAATCAAACTAGGCAAGGTTATGTTAGGTTGGGTTAAAGTGGCTGTCCGTGATGGAGTAGGACACATTTAGGCCAGTTAAATGGTAAATTGGCATTCCACATGAATCTTGAGGCTTTCTTCTAAGCTCAATGAAACCAGTTTGAGTCCGTTACGAAACGTAAGAAGCTGATTATGTTAATATGATTTGTAACGTTTAGATCATTATTGAAATCTCCTAGGTAATTCTTGCGTTTTTGAGCTAGAGCAGGGAATGTACTGTACAGAGAAGGTGAAGAACTGCTTCCTCCTCTTCCTCATCGATACAGCTTCTGCAAAAGTCATTTGAGAATACTCCTAACCGCGTAACAAATGATACATGTTTTTTTTTTAAAAACGTGTATCATTTTTAATATTCCGCTATTTGGCAAATGTCACTTTTGACATTTGTCAGTCACACTTTGCAAAACTAAAGTACTTTTTGAATCAAACAAGGATCTTATAAGTGCGTTTGGATGATATTCAGTGCGTTTTAATTTAATTTTTGCAAGGTTTGTTAAATATTGGACGAGCGGAATCATTTTGCACAGCAAAGTCTTCAAGCTCATTTGCTATCGTAGGTGAAATAATAAACCAGGAGCAATATCTGTAAGCCAAGATTGATCAAAAAATTGTTTTATTTACCAAAAGTTTTGTATTTTTGGGCATTCCTTTTGAATTTTTTTTCCGTATTTACGAGTACATTTAAACCCCACTTTTAGTAATAGCCTAAAAGTAAGCGTACCTTTTTCTCTGTTTTAAATAGAGCTTTATGTGGTTGCACGTCACTAGCTACTATGACGGTAGAGTATGCAAATAGAATTCCATTAGGTTCATTATTCTAAAAACCGAATGGAAAATCATATATCTAAATATATGTTAAACAAAATAGGACCCAATATTGATCCCTGGGGAATTCTTGAAAGTATTTGGAAAGTATCCAATTGAACAGTTTTAACAAATATTGATGAGAATCGACTTTCAAAATAACTTTGAATAATTCGCCCTAGCTTTGTGGGAAAATTGAGTGTTAATAATTTATAAATCATTCCTTTTTGTCGAAGATTATCAAATGCTTTTCAATGTCTATATTTAATGAAATTATGCATTTTTTTAGATCACATGTTTTAAATAATTGTATTGCAAAGAAGGAGAGTGGCATGTTCAGTTAAATGTTTTTTTTTTTTTAAACCCCAAATAAGATTGAGGAATAATGATTTTATCCTCACAGAAAATATTCGCTGGTTTAATTATTATTTTTTCGTGATTAGTGGAAATATAGCTTTTATTTTATTTTTTCGAAGAGCTTTCCTATATCGGAAAGCAAGGAAATAAATCGAAATTCGTTTAATGTAGATCTAGTTTTGGCGATTGGTAACAATTTTACTCTTTTCCAAGCTGAAGGAAAGTAACCTTTGTTAATGCAATGATTAAAGACAGTTGCCAGTATTTTATCAAGTGAATTAGAGATATTTCGCAGGATGAAGTTCGATATTCCGTTAATTCCTGAGGATTTTTTATTTTTCAGACGATTTCTGCAATAATGGCCTAGTTGGTGAAAAGGCAATAATTTCTGAATTGTTTGCTGGTGAAGAAAATTCAGAAACTTTAAGAAGGACTTCGTTGATTAAATCTATATCGTAAGTAGGCTGTTTTTCAGTATAGACAGCAGAAAAAAAATCTCAAAAAGCATTGCTTTTTGATTTGAACGAGTATCAGTTAACTCTAACCCATTATGTGTAAGAACATCTTGTGAGATATCTGTACAAAAACATTTTCTTCCAGTAATATTATCAATTTCTTTGCAAGCTTGTGGCGACGGGCGAATATTTTGTAATTTTGACTCAAAACTGTTCTTAAGATCGATATTTACTCGTTTTTGATAAGTTTATTAAAACATTGAATTCTGGATGAAAGCTGTTGATATTCAATATTTATTATGTTAAGATGTTTATGAAACAAGCTTTTTAACATTTTAAGTATAGTGTTTCGAGTTTGTATAAGTTTAATCATGAGTTCAGACACTTCCTTTTATTTGTTATTGTTAGGTACAAATATTTTGTAGTTAGATTCAAATGCCGATGTAATAGTTGAATTTAAATTGGCAATAACACTGTAAATTTCGTTGTTCGATATGTTCCTATCCGACGGTCAGTTTAACATGAAAAGTTTGTTGTGAAGACTTAATCTAAATACTTCCCAATCAGTGTTTTTAAAGCTTCAAGAAGGTCCTGTCAGGAGGTGCCAACAGTGAATAATAATTACCGAATTTTATATTTATGGAGAAACCAAAATGATCGGATGGAGTTGCAAAAGTTGTGCAGTAATCTGATGTTTCGTTACTGTTAAGGTTTGAAAAAAGAAAAAAAATAAATGTAGAAGGAAGACCGTGGAAAAGCCGGACTATCCGAAGGAATAAGGTGAATTTTTAAGTAAGAACAATTGAAAAACCAGACGTTATCTAAGAGAGAGTGGCGAGCATTCTAATCTCCACCAATGATAACCGCATCAAAAGTATTTGCTAAGGCAAGAAGTCTATCAAGTTCTCTCTGTAGCCTTTTTCCAGCATTGCTATAGGTTTGTATATTCACTCCATCAATATCTTATTGTTTGTGCAAACTGAATTATTTAATGAAATGGATGCTTAACACACCTAAAAAGTTTCACAGCAAAAAGGAACTGCGCTTAATGAAAGACTCTGTTTCACAAGAAATACAGTAAGACCTTCTATTGAAAACCCTGAAAAAAAAACGTATTTAAACAATAAAATCAAAAAATATAAACCTTGATCTCATCTTCAATGCCTTGTTATGACTTATGAGAGCATCATTGTCTGGCATTGATATCAGAAGATTGGGCCGAAAATTCTCTCGTCTCCTAACCAATTTTACAAATTCCAAAGAGCGGTAGTTTTGAAACAGCTCTTTTAAATTTTTGTGTAAAACAAATAAAAGTTATAAAACAGAATATTATTCTAATAAGACCTCAACGGTATTTCAACTGTTTTATTATTTGTCAGTTTCAAATACTTTTAAATGGTCACTACATTTGAATTTTATGCTTGAAAAACCACACAATTTTCGGATGAACCACCTCATCCGTTACACTACGTAATTCATACCTCCTCACATTAAAAATATCCTATGCATTACACATACATGCAAAACGATGATTGTGAACTTTAAAAACCAACCGACCACAGTAAAATGAATTTTTGAGGCGAATTATTTACTCCTTCCGCCAAAGTCACATGCGTTGTCAACCGCAATATAGGAAACCAAAAGTGCGGTATATCGTATTCGTGTATAGCTGGCTTCGATCTATTGCTCGCTCCAAAAGCCGCAAAATAACCTTCCGAAACACGCAAATAAATTAAGGGTCTTCTTCTGTATATATATGTATGTACTTCTGATGTCGATGTCGATGTGGAATCCTGCTCCTGCCGCAGCTTATGGTTTGGCGAAGTTCTCTACATACCTAAATAAATATTTAGAGGATGGGTAAGTGGATGCGCCGATGATGCCAAGGCAGTTAGTTTGACGTCTGCATATGAGCATCCATGTGTGAACACATGTTCATATATTTTTCACCCGAAAACAAGATGTGGGAGTAGAGGTTGGAGGAACCCTTCTGTTTCTCTAACTGTGGATTTTGATGTCTCCCAAATATACTACATACCAACAGTTAAATCAACTTCTTCTTTATAGAATCGGTTATATCGGAGTGATTCAGGGGGATTGCTGTCAGCAGAACACCCCATCCCCCTAAAAATCTGCATCTGTAACATGATGTATTGAAACCGGATTGGAAATGGAGACGGAGACGGCGGCGATGGACAAAAAAAAACGTTTTACATCCTGTAGACATACGTATTTATATGTGTAAACAATGTATGTTTTATGTACGTATCCTGGCGCACTGCTTTGCATATGTTGACATGTGGTTATGATTTTTCGATTAAATTTATGGATTGGTTGGAGCTTCTATATTTCGAAACGGCCGTGCATCGGTTGGTATAACGAACCGTCAACCAAACGAAACCCCTTTTATGATTCGCGCCACCCTGGGTGAAATGAAAAATTGGCAATTTTTGTGTGTTTTTTGTTTTTGCTACGATTGTAAAATCCATTGTATTTGGTAGTTAGGGTTTACATTTTTTTAAAACTTTTATTACTACTGCCAGGACCACCAATCTCAAAGTCCAGGGAATTGTTTGAAAGTTGACGAACATACAATTCTACGCTCGAATTAGGATGGATGGATGAAGCAGTTTTATCGGGATAACGGCTGCGATGGTAGTGGAGTTCCGCAATTGAATTGAACTGACATATTTTGGTTTCCCGCTTTTCACTTGGGAAATGATGCCATATTCAAAAGCCCTATTTTTGTAGGTCTATTGTGTGGATGTAAATATTGCTTTTTTCCGTGAGTGGAGATATACCAAAGTAATATTTCATATTTTTGAATTTCATATGAGCATTCTTGTAGTATGTGATGGCTTCCATAACATGTTGAAAGTTTACGTATACAATTTGCATGAGATTATTATTTTTTTCTTTTTCATTTTTATGTTGATTTAATTTCTTTTCAATTTTGATTTCAATATACATAACTGACGGAATTATTAAAAAACAATAAAAAATAATATTTTTATTTTTATTTCACATGAAATAATGCAAGGGTTTTCATGCGTGGTTCTTACATGAAATTTACAACCAGAGGAAAATTTAAAATACATATTTTTTCTACAACCTTTTTTGTATCTTTTACATATCCTGCAAAATTTAATATTTTGTGTACAAAAGTCAATACACAAATGTGATACAAAATCTAGTTTTAAGTCTCTAAGTTTTTAAATTCAATGATATTATTTATTAGGGTTTAATAGAAAGAAAGAAGAGAAAAGAAAAGATTCAAGTGAATAAATTCCATGTTAATTTAAAGATATCAAATATATTTACCAGAGTTATAATGATATTTATGTTTATTTAAGATAAGTATATCTATGCTTATTTTTTCAACTTAAATCAAGTTTTGATTTTATTTTAAAAGAAACATTTTTAGCCGGTCGACTTAGTTTTGGAATTGTTGAAACGTGTTAATAATAAAAAGATGTCAGGTGTCAAAATTTTAATAATTTACTGAAAATTTTACATTTCAGGTTCCGGGTTTTTGAATTAAATTATTTTTACTTGAACGAAGTGTTTTATAGAAAAGAATTAGATATTAAAAATGGGTTTTCGAAAAGCATGTTTTATTCCTAAGGCTATTTGTAAGGGCAGTTAAAACAATATTTTAATAATAATAAAAAAATAATTTATTAATACCTAGGCCAGGTACTACAACTAACACGTAGTCCAAACAAAAACCTAGTACCCCTACATTTCTTCACATCACTAGTACCCGATCTTATTTCACAACTAATCATTTTCGAAGTTCTTTGCCGACTACATAATGTATCAAGAACTAGTGGCAACATTGGCAAAATGCAATCAGAATTTCACAAGTATATAAACTTCGAACCGAAGGCTGCAAAGACGAAAGTGGAAACATCATAGTGGATCCTCAGTCAATGCTGAGGATATGTAATGACCACTTCTGCAGACAGTATAACGGCGACGACGAACCTAATTCCGCTGTCAGGCAGGATGATCCTTTCAATATACTTACATATAGGGTAAAGGTGTCAACAGTGGATCAATTTTTACATCTTGGGCTGTTAAGCTCGCATTTATAATAATGGCCATGACATTTTTTTCACAGCATTTTCAATATATTTTCTTCAATTTAAGCAAAAAATTTCAAAACTTTATGCTTTCGATAAAATAAAAAAAAATGTTTTTAACTTACCTTACCACATGATTCACTGTGTACACAGTGAATCAGTGACTGGTACACAGTGAATCAGGGATGTTAGAACAGTCTTTTAAGAAAAAACAATGTTTTTTAGTTTTATACTTATTTTTATATTTATCAGTCATATTTTATTTAATGATAAAAAACTAAAAAAAAATTAAAATAAAACTCTTCATGTATAAAAAAATCACAAAGCTAAAAATAAAGAAAAATAGTTTAAAAAAAATAAGGAAAGAAAAGTAATCCATTTGATTAAAATGTATAGCTTTCTAGCGAACATCCATGTTTGAAAAGTTGAAATTGAATCAAAAATTTGAATTTGTTATTATTTATTATTTATGTTATTTTTTATTTTGTTTTATGTGTTATTTTAACAAAAACACATTAAAATCATATTAAATATTTCGAACAAGTAAACAAGTTGATACAAATTATTAAGTCAATATAACCACAAATACAAATATATGACTCAAATGGAGTTTCGATCCACAGCTATTAAATGAGAAGAAAAACAAATAGAAAACAAAAAATTAGTTACCAATGCAGAAAACACAAACACACGAAAACAACCGACTGCGATTCAAGGGATCACGCAGACTGATGGTTTGAAGGGATGAAATGAACAAAGACGATCTTTTCTCTTTTTCAAATTTATTATAAAATAAAAAAATACATCGTGAGAGCAAATGATTCACTGTGTACCCTGATTCACTGTTGACACCTTTACCCTACGACGAAAGCAAACAATCATGTCCTCCCGACTTATAGACGAAGTAAAGATTGCCATATCTAAGCTAAATCTAAAAAAGCTGCTGGAACAGATGGGTTGAGCTCTTCAAAACAACTGGAGATAGTTTAGTTTAGTTAGCATGCACCAACTTATCTGTAAGGTTTGTTCGGAAGAAATCGATGGATAGAGCCTCAGTATTGTTTGCCCTATACTGAAAAAAGGTGATCCTCAAAATCACACAAAATATAGAGGAATCAGTCTACTTAACATCTCTCACAAAAACTTCTCTGCCTTAATATGTGAACGTCTTAAGCCCATCGTCAACAACCTGATAGGAACTTATCAGTATGCTTTTAGACCAGAAAAGTCCACAGCCAATATTCACATTACGGTAGATCCTTGAAACAAACCCAAGTACAACAAATCGACACCCACCATCTTTTTATCGATTTCAAGGCCTCATATGACAGCATCTACAGGAACGAGCTGTATAAAGCCATGTCTAGCTGTATAAAGCCTGTTAAACCTGTTAAAGAATTCGCTCTGCTCGATAAAGGTTGGAAACAACTTAACAGAACTTTTCGATGTCAAAGAAGGCTTTAGACAAGGTGATGTGCTGTCATGCGATTTCTTTAACATCGTCCAGAGCTCCTACGTCAACACTAGAGGAACTATCTTTCAAAAGTCTTTCCAATTATTGGAATATGCTTATTATGACATTGACATAATAGGAAGAACTCAGGTGCCAATGGGGGTTTTGTGAGTATTGAGGCAGAGGCGGTAAAAATGGGTTTAACGGTTAATGAGGAAAAAGTTAAGTACATGCTGTTATCAAGAAAGTACCTACAATTTCAACGTATCGGTCAAACCGTATACATAGAAGGTTAGTGGAGTAGAAGACTCCGACACAATCAATAAGCCTTTAAGTTTATATTATAAAAAAATATATGTCTGCAGCAAAAGTAAGTCTTTTCTGAAGTCAAAGAAAGTATATAGTACTTAAGTAATTGTCATATTTTTGTGTTGCATTAAAGCTTACTTTTGCATTTTCAAAAATTAATTAAGTTTTTTACATTTTTGATTCTAAAAAAAACGCATTAAATTTGGATATGAAAAAGTCTTTAGGGAATTTTTATAAAACGACGCATTTTAAAACACCAGTAGCGTTAAAAGGAGACTTCAGCTGCTATAATAAATAATAAAATAGGATATTTTAATTAGAGTACAAATATTATGTCCCTTAACATTTATATCCAACTCATCCAAAGACATAATCAGTCGCAGATGTATCGTAAAACCTTAGAAATAACTACAAACCATTTTAATTATTCCCTGTGACCATCTCATCTATACGTCAAATCAACAAGCTTTCATTATATATTTGGATAGGTATTAGGAATGAGTAAATTAAAACATTTTTATTACATAATTTCTTAATATTTTTACGACTGATGGTGTCCCAAAAAAATATGAAAAGCTGCGCTGATGTTTATCTTCAGTTTATATCTTTTCAAAGAAACAACCAACCAAAAAACAAAAGGGTTAAAGGGTTGAATCTATATGAATTCCATGATGGTTAAAACCAATCTTCTTTGAGTGCGTTTAAATAAGTGGATTTAGGTATACCTCATACCCCATGGAGAGTCGATTAAATCATTTTTATTCAAGTTCTCATTAAATTGCCATAAAACTTATGCCTCGTGCACTTATAATTAAATGGATACGCTTGGTGATGGTGGATATCATATTTTTGGGCGAGTTGATGAAATATTCAAGAAATTTTACTGCAATTCGTAACGCTTGAGGTCCTTTTTTACTCCTCGCTTGCATATTCAATCATATCAAAAAACAGAACTTTACACAAGATATACTGGAGACTTAACCACACTGAATAAAGTAAAGTAAGTCTGGAGTGAAAAAGCAACCAGCCGTACAGAGAAAAAAGGAAGCGCAATAGAAATCATCATCTAACCCTCGTTTTGTATATCGTCCTCGTCCTTGTCCTGCTCCTGGAACTGGGCTGGGATGACGATCCTTCTTCTATCGTTACACACAAAAGAGAACACCAATTTTTCTTTATGATTTGTATTCATCTATGTATTTTTTATTGCCGCTATGAAAGCTATAAAAGATAGATGGATTTTCGGGCGTTGCCCAACAAGTACACATTTGGCTAATTTAACCCGACCATAGAGCAAGACCAGTAGCAGGAACTATATATACAGCAGAAGCATCAGTGGCAGTAACACTTTATCTGCAGTTTTCTTGTTCATACACGGGAGCGTATTTAGTGAGGAGAATCTAGAACACCAAACAATAGTCAGGAGGCTCCTTCAAACTAAGAATTATCAAAGTTCTTGTTTTTGTATTATGCACAGATGCAGAATTATTTTTCGGGGGGTTATTTGAAATAAGAAAAAAAGTGAAGATTTCTCCAAAATTTTAGTTATAAAAACAAAAGATGGGCCAAGTTCTTCATACAATTTTTGTATATATTAGAAGTAAACAGTCTAAAAGAAGCCATGTCAAGATTATCAAGGCGACCCTTTTTAAAAAATTGAAAGTTTTGAAAAATTTTATAGAAAAGTCATGCAAATAATTATTTTCTCAAGTCAAGCAAAATGTAGTAGGCTCTCGCAATTTTCAAATCCAACCCTGTGCTTTTTCTTTATTCCTTGACATGGCAGATGGATAAAGACAGATTCGTTCATCTACAATAACTCTTCTTCATTTTCTGGACTTTTGTCGAACTACAACGCGAAGAAGGAAACATTCATTTTTCCATTATTTTTCTGGTCACAGCCGTGCTGCTGTATCTCGGAAAGTTTTATAACTTAACCGCTTTTTATCTTTAATTACTTTGCGGCGCGCATTTTATACGACCATGGAGGGGTTAAAATAAAATAAAATTTAAATTGGATATTTTATTTGTGGATATAGTATATTTTGTGCATTGCACCCGCACATATTTCAGCACAGATCCTATGCTGTCTTACAACCCTTTAACACCATATTGCACGTCAGGATAACCGCCTTAAGGATATCTATAGCCTTGTCCATATTACTAGCCATACAATTGTGGCAGTATAACGCAAATACAAAGTGGGCGGAAAGTTAAGAGAAGGTTGATGATGGCTTATACTCGTATACCTTATACTATTTCATAAGCTCCAAGGTAATATCCTTTGGATTTTAGGATTTTGATGTGGTCTTCACCTTTCTATGGCAGTAGAGAGATGGAAAACATTCATGTGATGGCGCATCGCACTTGGGAATTGCTGCAAAGGATAAACTTGAAAAAAAAGTTCGCATTGCTCTAAAGACGAAGTAAAACTTCTGTTTTTGCCCCCAAAAATTTAAATGCACGAAGAAGGACTAAAAAGGATCTACCTCAATGCAGTTGTGTTTTTTAGTTAGTTGGTATTGGGGTTGTTGTTGTTTTTGTTGGTATATTTTTGGTTTAGTTTGTCCACGAGCAACTGTGTAGTTTGATTTTAATTGTATACCAATTTGCATATTGAAAGACATTGCTTATGCAGGAAAAGTTTTATTAAAAATAAAGAAAAAATTGTAGTAGAGCAAAGGAAATTACAACGACGACTACGAACTCCTTGGAGGAGGTGTATTTTCACAGAGAAAATTAACAAAATACAAAATAGATTCCATGAGGATCCAGGACCTATAACAGTGGACGTCGTCGTCGACAAGGATGATGCAGGACGAAGACAACGGGTCAGACGAAGAGATGACTACTTTAGTATTTTCTTTATTTCGTCTGGGCAAAGGTACTATTTATAAAGCTACCAAAAGGTTTTCTAATGAAATTTTCCACTTGTTGTCCTTATCTTCATTATTCCCTTCTAGAGAACCTGGGGTTCTGTGTTATGTGCTAATTACAGAGTATTAAGTAAATAACAAAGGAAACAAAATAAAAAAAAGGAAAATTGCACCCAAAAGTGCACGTAGTGAATTTTTAATTAAACTATTTCTTAAACGGAAATTATGTTCTGGGATTGTTTTACTTTTATTTATGTGTATGTATGTGTATGTGTATCTGTGTATACGGTTGTTCAAAATGGTATGTATGTCCTTTCTTTTTGAACAATGCTAATTTAATCATTTAATTAGTGTTTTGGGTCTAATTGAAATGTAACGAAAAATAACTTAAAAAGAGAGCATGTTACATAATTTTTGTTGATATGTAATATATTAGCGTTGAAAGGATCCCATTGTACATTACCTTCTTACTTTAATTAAAAAACCAGGACTGTAAAATCAAGACTTGGGTTGGGTATGTAGTTGCGATTATGAATCTGAAAGACACACAAGTTTTTAATACAATTTTTAGAGGGTAATCAATCGAAATCGGTTCAACAGATAAATCCGTATTTAACTTCTCAAACCATAGATTCTTTTATAAGAATTTTGATTTACAAAATGAATTTTAGGGTATACGAGCGTAAATAGTCCAAAATTATTAATATCAGGGTGTTTTCCAGTGAAACTAAAAAAAATTACAGGTTTAATTTGGATTATACCTGCAAAAGGAGATGCTCTCTTTCCTTTAAATTGGTGTTTGTACAATACATTGTTCTACAAAAACTCTTTCAAAATATTCTTACTTCTAAGGGCGTCTCAGTGATTGGTTCAAACTAAATATGGTGAAAAGCAAGACATGAACTAAAAGATTTTGTTAACTTGTCCCATCATAACTTTATGGGTCATAACACTGTATTGTTAACTGCCCATATGAAGTTATTTTAATCGATTCAATTTGTCGAATTGAAAATGTTGATAATCTCGACATTTCAAGTTCTCTAGAATCTATATCTAGATTTTTTGAGAGATGTCCGCGTGTGTACTTACATACGTTCGGGATACTTTTCTCCGTCTAACATCGAAAGATACATAAAGGACTTTTAAAAATATTGAATGGGTGGTTTTTTTACGACCAAAAAATGATTTAATCTCCAAAATAATTTTATGTAACAAAGAGCAGCGTTTTTGACATCAAGTAATATTTTAAGAAAAATCAAACTGACAGTTTTTTACAAAAGTTAGAAACCTTACAAAAAATTGATTTTTGACTCAAATATCATTTAAAAAAAAAGAGGCTGGGATGCGACCCAACCTGATAACTTCCCATCCCATCTGTCGATTTGTATTGCTTAAAAGGTTTGCAGGTTATTGAGTTTTGTTAAAAAGTCGTCAGTCGAATTATTTTAAAAATATTAAAAATTACTAACAACATTTTGCATAAATGGTGAAATAGTTTGATTTCAAAATCTATTTTTGTTAACGAGATTTTTAGTCGAAAACCAATTTTTACCAATTTTAATAGTTTTTCTTAAAAGTTTTTATTTCTTAAATAAACAAATATAAATTCGATGAATGAAATGAATTTGAAGCCAATACATTCTATTTTTCACGAGATATCGAGAACCGAACATAAATTTTTACCAAATTTGCGTACTATTTTTGTAGATTTTATTTTTTTTATGAAAAAACTGACTGTAAGACTTTAATAAAAAATTACTGAATGTCGAAAATTGTATTTTCTGTGAGTGAAATTAGTTTGAAGCCAATATTTTTATTTAAAAAAAGATATTTGAGTCGAAAAACTTTTAGAAATGCTTTTTTAAGGTATTTATTTTTTGTTAAAAAACTGTCAATTCGATTTTTCTCAAAATTTAACCGAATGTTGAATATAAGATAAATTAAGTTGGGAGCCATAATCTCAAATTTTCGAAAAGATATTTAAGTCGAAATTTAATTTTTACCAACTTTGTGTTTTGTGTATTGTGTTTTTAGGTTTTCATTTTTAATAAAAAAAACTGTCAATTCGATTTTTCTCAAAATTTTACCAGGTGTTGAAAATGTTATTCTTCGTTGCACGAAACTGTTTTGGAGATAAAATCATTTTTTATTCGTAAAATTTTTGAGATGACAAATATTTTTTTCAGTTTTTTTGATTTATAAAAAAAACCGTAAATTGGATTTTTTTCCAAAAATATACTTGTTTCATTACGTTACAATATATAATATAACATTTAATTCAACACTCGAGCGTTATTGGTTCGTGAGATATTTAGGGTTAACCAAAATGTTCACCTTTTTTTTAAACTGCTATGGTAAAAAAAACACCCATGCAATTTTCTTGAGAGCCATTTCTGCATCTTTCTGCATTATTATCTGTATAACAAAATTTATTTTAAGTCCAAATCTCTTCTGGTTCTTGAGCTATGGACGACGAAAAAAACGTCACAAACGTACGGACGGACGTACGGGCGTACGAACGTACATACGTACACACGCACGCACAGACATACTTCTAAAAATCTTTTATTTCGACTCTAGGGGCCTTGAAACTTCGAGAAATGTCAAAATTTTCAATTTGACAAATCGAACCCATTACAATAACTTCCTATAGGAAGTAAAAAATTAATTAATTATTTTCAACATTCAGTAATCCAACAGTCAGTTTTCTCATACAAATTAAAATCTACAAAAAAATACTTCGCTAAGTTGGTAAAATTGATCTTTGATTATCGATATCTCGTGAATAAATTAAGGTATTGACTTTAAAATAATTTCATTTTGTGCTAAGTTTTCTAAGACAAAACCAATAGATATTCAAAAAATGTTCTAAAATTGCTAAGAATTGGTTTTCGATTGAAAATCTCGCAAACAAAAATAAATTTCGAAATCAATTTATTTCATCATATGCAAAGTAGGTATTTTAGATAATTTTTAGTCAATTTAAAAAAAATTCAACCAACAACTTTTTAAACAAAACACTAAAACAACAAAAAACTGATAAGAAATGGTTTTCGACTTAAGTATTAAGAGAACAAAGAAAGATATTGACTTAAATTTTTTTTATCTCACACAAAATATTGTTATGAATGTTTTTTAAGCACGTCAAAAAGATAGACGGGATGGAAAGGTATCATTGTAGTTCGCATCCAAGCATTTTTTTTTTAATTTCAGTAAAGTCAATGTACGATCAAACAACTTTGACCGTCAACCTGGGAACTCTATTTTGTCTTTTCTATGAAAAAGATAGGTAGATCCTGGTTGAGATAAATTAAGCGAAATTACTTTAGATCCTATAACTTTTAAATTACTATATTATAGCCGATATACTATAAAAGCGAAACTATAAACTTGTAGCGAACGACGAAATGAAAATGCAGCGATTTTTCCCCTAAGGGTTTTGAACAAGAAAAGAAGTTTATTAAAGTTGAAAGCTTCTATTTATACATACATTTTATTGCAGATTTTTAGAGAGAGAAATTACGTTATTTTTAAGTAACATTTTTAAGGCGAATTCAACAATAAGTTATTATGGCGAATGGTATAAATGAAGCGCCAAATTCAAAAATAAATGTAATAAAAGTAGTAGAATTTATTCAATTTAAGAGTAAGTTAATTATTCAAAATTTAATTCAAAAATAAAGTAATTTATGATGATTTGAGCTCCAACATTCCGCCCCCTTTGAAAGGATCACCTTTCAAGACGGAATCGCCGCCAATTTGCGAATAGGTCTTCGAAATGTTCCTCGTTGAGTTTTAACATCGGCGACTCTTACTCGCCCATCAGGACCTTCGATGACTTTGGTGACTCTTCCCAAGAGCCATTTTTGGGGTGGTAAATTGTCTTCGTGAATGATGACCAAGCTGCCGATAGCGATATTTGGACTTGATGTTGTCCACTTTCCACGACCTTGCAGTTCAGTGACGTACTCGTTGGACCATCGCTTCCAGAAATGAGTTTTGACAGCGTTAATTCGCCGCCACCTTTCGAGATAGCTTATGTCGGATACCTCAGTCAATAGTTCGGGAATCGCCTTGAGAGAGGACCCGATCAGGAGATGTGCTGGTGTTAGGGCTTCGAAGTCGTTTGGATCTGTTGATATAGAAGTAATAGGCCTCGAATTCATGATGGCCTCAATCTCGACAAGTGCAGTTGACAGCTCTTCGAATGACAATTTGGCGTTTCCAAGGCTGCGATACAAATGACCCTTAGCGACTTTAACTGCAGCTTCCCAAATTCCACCAAAATTGGGTGCCCTGGGGGGTATAAAATGAAAATTTATATTGGAATTAGTACAATAATTAATGAGATTTTCTTGGTTGGATTTTTTGAACAACATATCTCGCAACTCGCTTAGTTTTGACTGTGCGCCAACAAAATTTGTCGCGTTGTCACAGTGGATGTCTTTGGGAATACCTCTACGACCTATCATTCTTTTTAATGCTCCTATAAAAGCGTCTGCTGAAAGGTCTGATACAGCTTCTAAGTGAACCGCTTTCGAAGCGAAGCAGACAAAAACTGCCACATAGGTTTTATAAGGCACCTTCCCCCTAATTTTGTAGTATGTGTAAATAGGACCACAGAAATCAACCCCACAGCATAAAAATGGACGTGAAGATGTTAATCTTTCTGCAGGCAAATCTCCCATTACTTGGTCATATAACTTCGGTCGATATCTTGCACAATGAGTGCACCTTCGAATAACGCTGCGTGCCAACTGTCGAACATTGATGATCCAAAATCTTTGTCTCGTTAGCGCCACAAGAGCCTTTGGACCTGCATGGTAGTTAGAATAGTGCAAATGTCGAATAAGTTCTTTGCTGAAATTGCAATCTTTTGGAAGCAACATCGGATGTTTGTTTTCCTCTGGAATGTCAGCATGTTTCAATCTGCCACCTACTCTCAACAACAAAAGACCATTTCTGTCCTCGATAAAAGGACATAACCATTTTGTCGATCCTTGAAGTTTTGAGTTTGATTTTACTGCCTGGATCTCCTTCGCAAAATACTCCATTTGTATGACATTAACTATGGTGAGTAACGAATAATCTAACTCCCCAGCTGTAAGGTATCGACCTGGGAATGGAATCCTCAGTAATCGTAAATTGAGATATCTTTTTACGTAAGCAAAGATTCTCAAAACTTTGGTGTACGAGCTAACCTTTTCAATTAAATTGAGATAATAGTTTTTGTCTTTTTGACAAACTAAAACAGTTTTCCTGTGTTCTAGCAATAAATCTTCTGGAGGAGGAGAAGCTCCTAATGAACATGGCCACCTTTCTTCATCCTCGATCAAGAAATCTGGACCCCTGAACCAAATTGAACTTTTAAGCTCTTCCGCTGTACATCCTCGAGAAACTATATCTGCTGGATTGTCAGAAGTTGGAACATGTTTCCAGACCACCTCCTTTGTTGTGTCCTGGATTTCAGCTACTCTATTACCAACGAAAGTATTTAGCTTCGAAGAATGTGTGGATATCCAGTGCAGAACTATTGACGAATCAGTCCAAAAGTAAGTTTCATTGTAGTGCTTGACGATGACCCTTTGTATTGTTACCCAAAGTTTGGATAAGAGATGTGCTGCGCAGAGCTCTAGGCGGGGAAGTGTTCTCTTCTTTGCAGGAGCAACTCTGGATTTGGCGACTAAAAGTTTCACTCCTACGGACCCACTATTGTCAATGCTCCGCAGATAAATGCAGCAGCCATACCCTTTCATAGATGCGTCTGCGAACCCATGTATCTGGAATCTGATATTGTTTTCTAGAAAAACGTATCGAGGAATTGGAAGATTTTGAATTGAGTTGAGATCTGTCATGAATTGACGCCACTCTGTCTCGAGATTTGGAGAAATATTTTCGTCCCAATCGAATTTTTCTATCCAAAGCTGTTGTAGCAGTATCTTAGCCCGGATAATTATTGGACTAAGCAAGCCCATTGGATCAAAAAGAGACGACGAAAGCGAGAGAATAGATCTTTTTGTGTATTTTGTATAGACCCGATTAGGTTTGTATGAAAAAATGAATTCATCAGCACGAGGGTTCCAAGAAATACCTAACGTACTGGTGAGATTGGATTCAGTCAATTTGATGTCCTTTGGTGTAGCTTCTTCAATTAAAGCGATATGATTGCTGTTCCACTTCGAAAGTTCTAAGCCAGCTGTACTCAAAATTGAAACGACTTCATTCCGTTTTTGACAAAGAGTATCCAAGTCGTCTGCCCCAGTTAGCATGTCATCAACGTAAAAGTCCGACTTAAGAACAGCAGCACCTTGACTAAAACGTTCGACGTTAATTTCAGCCAAATACTGAAGACAGCGAATTGCTAAAAAGGGTGCAGATGATGTGCCGTAAGTTATGGTATTGAGCTGGTAAGTTTGTATTGGGGTATGTTCGTTTTCTCTCCATAAGATGAATTGGAATTTCCTATCCGATGGATGCACAAGGAATTGCCTATACATCTTAACGATATCTGCAGTTAGCGCGTATCGATAAAGTCTAAAACGTAGCAAAATAATCAAAAGCTCATCCTGTATAGTAGGACCCACCATTAGTATTCCATTTAAAGAAATTTGTGATGATGTGCGGCAAGATGCGTCGAAGACTACACGTAACTTTGTTGATACGCTATCAGGCCTTAATACATATTGATGCGGAAGATAATAATGATCTTCATCAAGGTTTGGATTGGGAACTAGAGACATGTGACCTAAACGTTCGTATTCTTTTAAGAAATCAGAATATTGACTTTTTATTGATGCATTTTTGGATAACCTATGCTCAAGCGACAAAAATCTTCTAAAAGCAATATCGTAAGAGCCTCCAAGACAGCTAGGATGTTTTTTGAAAGGTAGTTGTACCATAAGCCGACCGCTAGGAAGCACCTTAATTGTGTCTATGAAATGCTTTTCGCATTCATTCTGCTCTTCAGACCATATTGACCGTAGACCTTGAATTTCTTCAAATTCAAAGAATTTTTCAAAATATTTATCAAGACCAACTTCAAGTGTATTGGCTACGCACGATGCTTTCTTTGTAGTGTTGTATTTTGATTTGTATCTTCCAGATACAATCCATCCTAATGCAGTTTGTTGCAATGATGGAAGACCCTCTCCGAGTTTTATCTGACCTGATTCTAATAAATCGAAGAAAGCTTCAGCCCCTAATAATAAATCGATTTGTGACGGTTGATTAAAATTCTCATCAGCAAGCTCTAAATTAGAAGGTAGATTCCAACTGCTTACATTGAGAGATGCTTCAGGCTGATACCCAGTGATGGAAGGTGCAACTAAAAACTCGAGAGAAATTTCAAAGTTGCTATATCGTGAACGGATTGTTGATTGAGTTTGATATTTTGTTTTTGTTTCAGTCACTCCTATTCCGACGATGTCAACATTCTTACGATGTTTCCTTAGACCAAGTGAATTGGCGAACTTTTCATTAATAAAATTGACTTGTGAACCAGAATCTAGTAGAACCCTACCGAGTTGAAAGCCTTCCGATGAGTCCTTGATAAGAACTAATGCTGTTGCTAAAATAACTTGTGCTTCAGGAACTTGCTCTTTTTCCATTGCGGAATGAGTTGCAGCTGATGTGCTTTGACCAGATGTATCTGAGGGAGGATTAATACCAGAATTGGTGTCTGCAGGTTGAGTCCTATGCAAAAGGCTATGATGTGCTTGTTTGCAAGTCTTGCACTTATAAGACGATGGACATCTTAATACACTATGACCCTTCCCTAAACAATTCAGACACAAGCCTAGTTTTTTGGTTTTCCAAAATCTATCCATAACCGAAAGCTCAAGAAATTTTTTACAATTTGTAATTGAATGGTTAAGGTCTCGACATAAGATACAGGATCGTTGGTTTGCAGCAAGCGAAGTTTGTGGGCGATGAGGATTTACTATTGTTGGCTTTGTTGATGAATGTTTGTTGAATGTCTTCACGCATTGTTCCGAACGAATCTGCTTGCTATCTCTTGCTTCCAAATATTGGCACCGTTTATTGAGTATGCTTGCACAATCCTTCCAATCCGGCAACTTCTTATAGTCCAGTTGTTCATCCCACTTCGATTGTGTATCTGTGTCAACCTTCGACATCGCAATATGAATTATTATTGCGTTACAAATATTCTCATGCGATCCTATAGAAAGTAGCGAACTAATCAACGCCGAAATATTGTCTACCAAGCTCCGTAGAGAAACAGAAGAAGCTTTTTGAACCTTAGGTAATTCGATCAGCTTTGAGATATATTCTAAGAAAATGAGGCAATCATTATCATAGCGCTCTTTCAAACTAAGAAGTGCCTTGGGATAATTGGCTTCCGTGACTTGAAAAGCCTTAACTGTGCCAAGAGCTTGATCACTCAAACAAGAAAGCAAGTAATTAAATTTTTCTATTTTTGTCAAACTTAAATCATTTTCTACCAAATTGTTGTACGAATTTATAAAATTTTTATAGTCTGAATATCTTCCACTAAACTTTGGTAAACGTTGTTTTGGAAGATGACTAATTGTATGTGGGACAGTAGAAACTGTCATGTCTGCGATACTACTTCGTCTACCAGTACCCAAAAGCGAAAGAATTTTAGTTTTTGCGGTGATGTACAAATCTTCTATTTCACCTCTACTAGTATCTGTTGGTAATAAAACTTCTATTTTGGTTTGATATGCTAATATTTGTTTAAAATACGACTCCAAAATTCCTAGACGACATTCAAGTTCAGTTGAAGTTAGGGCGTTAGAATTGGATTCCACGATATTCTTTATCCGAGATATACTTCCTTTAGTAGAAGCTCGTTGTTGTTTTAATTCATCAAGTGTTGGTTCAGCCATTTTAGATTTTTAATTTTCTATTATTCTTTAAACAGCGACAGTAAAAACAAAAACGATTATAATTTATTGAAAATTCAATTAAATTTATTCAACAAATCAAAAATGCTAGGTGGCAACCCTGTTGTAAAGAATAAAATTTCCCAACAAAAAACTGTCCCAACAAATAAAATCTCACGGCGAGTTGAATTCAAAGATAGATTGTGAGAATTGAGATTAATCCAAAATCCAATTTTAACAAGCGAATTTATTCTGTACTAAGAATTTCTTTTCAAAGCATTGAAGGTTAAACCTACGAAAAGGCAAAAGTTGTTTAATGCATTTCAACGACAAAAAAATGCTATTCAAAAAAGCTCTATCAGTGAATTGATCATGAAGCAAAAATCTCCCCCGACGACGACGATGATGGCGATGATGACGATGAAGACAACGTTGACGACCTGGGTGATGATGTATTGGCGAAATGAAGATCGATGCACTGATATCAAGTTGAAATCGAATCAGGTGTGTATACCATGGAGATGTTATGTGGCTACGATAAGAGAGTACGAGCGAATAGAGCAAAGCGATAAATGAAATCAATAATGTTGTGTGCCGAAATGTTGATCTGTGCACTGAAATCGAAATCAGGTGTGTATACTATGGATCCTATTTGTGGATTGTAAGTAACGAGAGAACGAGCGAATAGAGCGAAACGATATTATGCAATGGTGTGGTGAGTGCGTCAATGGGTTAGTTTTCGAAAATATGTTGGAAACGAAAGCTTTTTAATATTGTGTGAATGTGTGTGTGTGTTTCGCCCAAAAGTGGATCGTAATTACACTTTTGTGGATTTTATCAATTTTTACGTGATGAAAGCACCATAAATTATGCGGATGCTGATTATGGTTAGCGAATGAATTTATGTTCGATATATGTTATTTAGTTTATGTAGTTTTATATTTAAATATTTATTTATGAAATTTATTTATAAAGCAGGATATGTTGTTCATAGTTTTATTTAAATATAGTTAGAATATATTTTATGTATGTATATAGTTTAGATATATATATAATGTACATTTGAAGATTTAGGTAATAGCAAGTTAATGGTCTTTTTTGTATGTCGAATGTGCGTTTTTTTTTTTTTTTTGTATTTAGCTTTTATGTTGTAATTAGCTTTAAAATTATGAATTATGATGCTGGAACAACGCACATTTGAATAAAATTCAGACCGGACATACCTGGGTGGGAATTTTTCTACTTATTTCCCACAATTTTCTCTGGCTTTTTAACCTGCTGGTTCGTCTTCTTCTGGGATGATTGATGAGAGTTTTCTCCTTGGATTTTAGCACCAACACCATGCACTCGCGACACGAAACCGATAGCGCGACGTAACCGATGAAATTTTCACTTTTAATGCACTAATTTATAGTTTTTTGATTAAGTTTATAGTTTTTATAGTCACTTTTAGTGCAAGATATATATAAGTTTTCACACAGAATTTATTTGTTTTTAAATTTTGTATAGGAATTTATGTGGATTACCACTTTAAACACGTTTGGGCGCCAAAAATGTACGATCAAACAACTTTGACCGTCAACCTGGGAACTCTATTTTGTCTTTTCTATGAAAAAGATAGGTAGATCCTGGTTGAGATAAATTAAGCGAAATTACTTTAGATCCTATAACTTTTAAATTACTATATTATAGCCGATATACTATAAAAGCGAAACTATAAACTTGTAGCGAACGACGAAATGAAAATGCAGCGATTTTTCCCCTAAGGGTTTTGAACAAGAAAAGAAGTTTATTAAAGTTGAAAGCTTCTATTTATACATACATTTTATTGCAGATTTTTAGAGAGAGAAATTACGTTATTTTTAAGTAACATTTTTAAGGCGAATTCAACAATAAGTTATTATGGCGAATGGTATAAATGAAGCGCCAAATTCAAAAATAAATGTAATAAAAGTAGTAGAATTTATTCAATTTAAGAGTAAGTTAATTATTCAAAATTTAATTCAAAAATAAAGTAATTTATGATGATTTGAGCTCCAACAGTCAACACTACAAGAAATAGCTTCACAATAAATAAATTAGGTGGCGCAACAACAGTCCGTTGAGAAATAGGCGCAAGTGACCTACAACTCACCATTCCTGTGTGCGAGTACTGTTGTCAGAGATTGAGGGGACCTACAGTTTTAAGCCGATTCCGAACGGCTAATTTGAGAAAACACTTTTTATGACAAGAATTACTCTTGGAGGATTTGTCAATTCCTCGCAAGTGGCAGTACCCGTGCAAAAAAAAAAAAAACGTTCGATGGCACAGGCAGGGATTAACCCAAGACCTCTGGCATGACAATCTTACGCACTAACCATTTAGCCACGGGTACGACATAATACGAACGCTAAATATTTTGTCTTTTTTTATAAAATAGTCTTGTTTGGTTAAAAAAGTTAAAATGTTGGTAAGATTTTAAGTCTGGGATTGATTTCTTAATTGTATTTTGGTTTTCTTTAAAGGTGCCACATTGCAATAGGAAGACTCGTTATAGACCAAATTTTATTGTTTTAATGAATAATACTCAGAAAATTTTAAAAAATGTTTATGGCCATAGATAGGGTGGGGCAAAATTTCCTTTCTAATTGGAAAAAAATATTAGTCCAGCCATTTTAGGTTTTATCTGCGGAAAAATTCCTAGTGCGCTGAATTTTTGTATAATAATAATTTTGGTATAGTAATAAAAAAATATACTTGCAAACGTTATTGTAATAGAAAAAAATCCTTAATTCTATAAAGCTTGTTTAGCAAATACCAACAACAAAAAATGGGAATTTAATTATCTAAAAAGAGCATTATGCAAACAACAAAACAAACAAACATTTTCAATTCATTACTATAACATTAAAAAATAAATTAAATAATGTCAAATTAAATAATGTAAAATTGTATAAGTACACCGACATAAAAAGCTTTTTACCAAATTAAAATGCAGCATCGGTCGCATTATTTTGAATTAAAGTCACATTTATATCAATTTTCATATAGTGAAAATCCATATATGTATGTATGTATATGTGCATATATTCATGCCAATCAGGGTATTCATGGAAGTGCGTTATTTATTTATATATATTAATATTTACAGAGTGCACTCACGAAAAATTTCAGTTCAATAAACCTTCAGGCTACATGATGCATTTATATAATACTGCAAAGGAAAATATACTCAATGCATTGAAAATGTTTATTGAAGCATTAATAGGACGAACTAAAATATACTTATGTCATAAACCTGTGTAAATAATATATTTACATTTATGGGGCATTTGGTCAAAATAAATTTTGTAATAATTGTAATGGAATGAATAAATAATACATGGAGTATCGTGGAGGTGGACGTGTAATTGTATATAATATTCGAGTCACATACATAAATCATTTTCAAGTGAGTTATTTAAATCATTTAAAAAATGATTTAAATTCAATTTGTAAAATTTTATTTTTTAAATTAAGTAGATAAGTGCAAAATTGACAGTTGAAACAAAAATCCTACAAAACAATATCACACTAAATTGGTTTTACGTTCCGAAGTGATTGAATTACTTCGGTTAAAGCTCTATCGCCTATAATTTTCTCATCTCTTTTTTGGATCCTATCCAAAAGACTTAAACTTGTTTTAGAAGCACCTGCACAAATATGTGATTTATATTCAAGTCTTGAAGGAATGAAGGCTTTGTAAATTACAGCCAGTTTAGAAATTGTGAAACATTTCTTGCACCCTCGTCGGAAGGATCCTAAGCACCTATCAGCATTTTTTGCAATATCGAATATGTGATCATTCCATCCATAAGAGATGTATGGAACTGGATGGAACTCACGGATAGTGGCATCGGGGGTGGATTCACTTTAACGACAGGAGACAGCATTTAGTTTTTAAAGCATTAAATTCTACACTCTTAATAATAGCCCAATGGACAATGCTGTCGAGATCGAAACTTAATGAGCTAACATACGCTCTCGTTGAAGTTCCACATGCGAAAAACAAGAATGAACATAAACCTTGAAACGAATATGAAAAGCTGAGAGTAATATCGTTTTATTGAATGCTTTTGAAGTTTTTTTAAAAGACAATTCGGCTTATTGCAATAAAATAAATCATTTTATAGAACACTAACAAAAAGTGTTCGTAGCTTACCTCCCTCTTTTGTATAGTTCTTTAATTATTATGTTGAAGAAGGCCAGCACTATTTGATACATACATACGTATATATATTTTTTTTAAATTAGAACAAATCTTAATGTTAATCAAAAATGCATGGTGACAAACAATAAGCAAAATTATATCTAATCTTATAAATACTAACTTCCACAAAAACTTGCGAAAAGAAAAACAAGAAGTCGAAATATCAAAATGTCATAAAATAGTCAACTAACACTTAAAAAGAAAATCTAACAACTTTTTAGGATTATCAAAAAATCATGTTTTTTTTTTTAAAGATTTGATACGTGTTACAATCTTCGAATGTTTTAATGGTTTAAACAAATTGCTTGATACCCTTTTCTCACCAAATATTTTGCTTTCGCAATTCTGTATCTACCTTCTTCAAAATCCTCTTATACATCATAAGAATGATTTTTCTTATGCAGAATGCTGACAAACTAGAATTTTCAAAGAATTGTGTAATACGGTTTATTTTCACCATTTAGTTCATACAGAATTTTGAAATAAAATACCTATTAAAAAGAGGCTTTGATGCACATGTGATCCATACTGATGACTTCCCATCCCGTCTGTCGGCGCGTCCCGGCTTGGCACGGGTAGACATAAATAGTAAGTTATAAGTTATAATTAAAACGACCACTAATCACTAAATTAGAAAACATTCGTTTGTCCTATCATTAATACTCTTCGCAGCGTATGCGATGAAAGACATATGTATGGCTAATTTTTTTACACCTTTTCTATAGTAATCTAGTGCTAAATATAGCCTATGTTACTCAGTGATAATGTAGCTTTCTAATGAAAAAAGAATTATTAAAATCGGTCCAGTACTTTTTGAGTTTATTCGTTACATACAAAAATACAATACAATACAGAATTATATAGAGCACATGAAATTAAATGAGAAATAATCCAGAAAAAGCCATGTTACGTTATAGATCGATCAAAATATCACATTGCACCACGTGTTGTTAAAAAAGAAATTTCGAATTCCAACGTGGCGCCATCTATGAGAAGTTCACGATAGATGGTCCGACAATTTTCTGTAAAAAATTTGATTTAAGGCGCCATCTGTTCGAGACTTATGAAACTTACGATTAATAACAAACATCAACATTGACAATCAGTTCATTGTTAATTATAAATTATTAAGATCATTAATCGAAATATAAACTATCCTATATCTCAAGTTAGACCAAATTACACATAAAATGCCAACTTTCATCGAAATCGGTTGACTTGGTGAAGAGTTCACTGGGAACATACATATGACACTGGATTTTTATATATTACGATTTTGAGCGAGATAAATAATTTGAAGTCAATATCTTTCTCTGTTCTCCTAATACTTGAGTCAAAAGCCATTTCTTATAAGTTTTTCGTTGTTTCTGTGTTTTGTTAAATCAGTTTTCAGTTAAATTTTTCTAAAAAATAGTTTGATTTTAAAATGCATTTTTGTTATTTTTAGTCGAAAACCAATTTTTACCAATTTAAGTAGCATGTTTTGAAAGTTAGAGAAATATATATTTTATATTTCTTAGAAAATTAAACCCAGAATGAAATAATTTTGAAGTCAATACCTTCATTTATTCACGAGATATCGAGAATCGAAAATCATTTTTAACAATTTTATGTACTATGTATTTGTTTAGATTTGTATTTATGTGGAAAAACTGAATATTGCATTTTTATTACAATTTTACTGAATGTCGAAAACAATATTTTCTATTATGATAAAAATAGTTTAAAGCCAATATCTTAAATTTTTAAATGATATTGAAGTCGAAAATTAATTTTACCTAGTTTCAGTACTGTTGTTTTTATTTTTTGTAAAATTTAGAATTTAAAAAAATTGTCAATTCGATCTTTTCCAAAATGTTACTGAATGTTGAAACTATAGCTTTTAAACGATAAAATTAGTTTAAAGTTTGAAGCAAATCAATTTGTGCCAACTTTTGATATTGTTTTTTTTATGTTTTTTTTTTGGTAAAAAAACTATCAATTTGATTTTTATCAAAATTTTACCAGATATCGAAGACGCTGTTTTTCGTTGCATACAATTATTTTGTAGACAACATTTTTTGTTCGTAAAATATTCGAGGTGACAACTATTTTTTTTTATCTTTTTGATTAATAAATAAAAAACTTAAAGTGAATTTTTCCAAAATTCCAAAATTATATTAGTTTGGTATCACTCCGCATTATATAATATAACATTTAATTCAAGTCCCTATAGCGGTATTCGTTCGTGAAATGTTTTGGGTTTACCAATTTTTGTTTAGGGGCCGGTTATAGCTATCAGTAAAATCCATCAGTAAAATTTTTGTTTTTAATTTTTGAACATGTTACAGTTTTATTTCTAGCAAAAGATTGATGCAATAAGATGAATCCTATATTCAAGTTTTTTTTTCATAAAGAAACAATGTATTTAAAGTTTTATTTAATTTATAAATTCATTTTAATTTTTTTAATGATGAAATTTCATTTTACTGAACAGCTGACTGCCAAAAGCCAAAAAAAATTCCATTTCGTTTTACTGTTGGTGTTCCAATTTTTTACTGTTCCGATCATATCATTAAAATTTTACTGATGAAAGCAATAGTAAAAAAAATGTCTGAGGCGCGAAGCCTCGAAGTGACATTTAATTTAATGACGTAAATTTATTGATTGCTATAAACGCTCATCAGTAAAACATTTCAGATTCCTGCTGTTTCAAATTTTAGTGATAGCTATAACCGGCCCCTTAATTGCCATGGTAAAAAAGCACCTACTCAATTTTTTTGAGAGTCCTTCCTGTTATTATCTGTAGGACAAAGTTTATTTGAAGTCGATATCTCTACTGATTTTTGAGATATGGACGACGAACATACATACGTACACATGTCTCTGAAATACTTTTATTTAGATTCTAGGGACCTTGAATCGCCGAGATATGTCAACATTACAAAAACTTTAAAAACAGTAAAACTAAAAAACTAATGTCCCTATTATTTTTGCCATAGCTGCATGTAACACCATGCGCAAATTTCCAGCGATTGGTTCGTTGAATCCAATTTTTGATCACTCGGCGGAACATTTAGGGCCCTTTCACACCAAACGAATCCGAATCAATCAGAATCACTCCGAATCAAGTTGAATCTGATTGACCAAGATTCGGCTTCGAGCGCTCCGTTTAAATGTGAAGGGATTCTTTTCCCGCCTTCAGACCGGACGAATCTGGTTCAATCAGGTTTGATTCGAGGTCGCACTTGATTCAACCTGTCAGATTCCTCGTCCGGTCAGTCTTGAATCAACAACCATACGAGATGGACGTGGAGTTATTAATTTTAAAAGTTAAAGAAAATAGTGCGATTTATGACGCCAGTGATAAAAATCACAGCAACAGAAATCTTATATGTTCTGTGTGGAGGAAAATTGGCGAAGAATTAAACATTCCAGGTAAGAATTATATTGTACTCAGTAATAATAATCATTATTTCTATGTCAGATCATATGCCCGTATTGATTGTATTTTGCAATATTTGAGTTGATAGATTCAGGCTGATTCAGCTGGTGTGAAAGAGTGGAGATGACGAATCAGATTCAACTTGATTCGGAGTGATTCTGATTGATTCGGATTCCTTTGTTGTGAAAGGGCCCTAAACGGCTTTTATCCTTTGCTTATTAATACTTAATTAATATAAACTATAAAGTTTGTTTAATACAAATAATAATTAAAATAAGCATTTAAACGTAAGAATAATAAACATTTAACAATATTAATCTACAAATATCACGTAACTATTTTTATTGTTATTGATTTATGACTCTAAATCCAACTTACTCGTATAAACAAGCGAGTCTATAAGGTACTTAACTTTTTATAAATGATGCACATCATGTGTCAAATTATTGATTTCAACATACAATTTCCATAAAGCTGAAATAAAGTTGTTAGAAATATTAAATCAACGTTTTTATTATTCTTTTATCAAGACTTATGTATGTTTGTCCTCGTCCTGTCTGGTCTGGCCAGTATGCATGAGCATAACATCTCGTTGAATATAGGCGTGTATACGATTAACTACTTTACGTATTGTATAGTTTAATACTATTTCATTTATTGTTCCTCATTTTAATATCCTTGTCAATTTCGAAAGGAATAAACGATAAAAACCTTCGTCGCTTCCATTTCCTCTATATCCATTTCTATCCTAACAAAAGATAACATTTTATATTCCATTGATGCCATAAGGATGGGAGGTGATATGCGTTGAGGATTGTAAAATTGTTAGTAGCGCATAGTAATTATATTTGCAATAGTTAAATCACACAAAAAAGGACCCTTCACTCTTCTGTTGTATATTTCAATTTAAATGGGATATCCAATAAAATTTTGTGCATGCGTTGAACGTGTTTGTTTCTTCTCTCTCCTACGCCAACCGGAATAGACAGGACATGAATGCAGGATAGGATATGGAGGATATGGTATAAGGATCCCAATCCCTGCTCTCGTACATGTTTGTTCGTAGGTATAAGTACGTAAAGATATAGTTTTTACAAGCTGTCATAAAATTTTGTTATGGCTTTTAACGGAATTACTTTTGGGCATTTTATTATTGTTAACGAAACATACAAACCAAATTTTACTATAAAAAGGATACCTATCTATACAGTTAGTTGCTGGTGAAACATCAGCTACCTTCTTGGTCGAATGTATGCATACAAAATGCTATTACCATATACGAGTTATAAACAACACCTTCTTTTTTGAATGAATTAATAGTGCCTGTTCTTCCTGGAAATCGAAAAACATTTTAAAAGGAATGTGCAGTGCACACAAGGTATGAATGAATGAAATGGAAATTTAATTAAATTTCGGTATTTGTGTAGGGTACATCATGATTTCGGATAAAAGGTTAAACATTATAAAAAATGATTTATCTTATAGTTAAAACGATAGATTTATAAATCTTCATTGGTAAATATCGATAATAAAGGTAGTAATATCTATAATTTAAATTTAAATTCTCAAGCGAGTCATATTTGATAAATGTATTTGAATTTACATACATACATATTATGTTGGCTTGATTACTTTAAATCTAAAATGATCCTTTAGTTACTGAAATGAATTTAATATGAAAATCTGGTTATGTCCACATACGCGATGTCGCCAAAAATGCCGCAAGATGGTTGGTTGGATGGTTTTCTAAGGCAATGCACGAAGTTTTTCTCCCCCTCTGATTTGGCTGTTATCTACAAAACTTATATACGTCCAAAGCTTGAGTATAACTCCCATATCTGGGCTGGTGCACCCGCAACCTACTTAAGCCTCTTGGACAGCATTGAACGTAGAGCATTTAAATTAATCGGTGATAACACCATCATAGGAACATTTTCGTCGCTTGAACATCGTCGTAAAGTTTCTTGTCTCACGCTTTTTTACCGTTATTTTAACGGTTTATGCTCAAGAGAAATAGCCAGTTGCATTCCTCCCCTTAAACAGTTCAACCGAAATACTCGCGCTTCTAGGAATGCTCATCAGTATACCCTCGAGCCCAACTTCGGTCGTACTGTCAAGTACAGAGATTCGTTCTTTAGCCGTTCTACGCGAATGTGGAATGCCTTACCACACTCTGTTTTTCCCAGCCATTACAATATTCAGGAATTCAAAACCAATGTGCACCGACACCTCCTTTCAACCTCTGTCTCCTCTTCCTAGTGCTCACACTGTGTCTTTACATAATAAGGGTAGTAATATCCTCTTAATTGTGCGATTATTATAAAAAAAAAATGTACATACATATGTACAGTACATACATATGTATATCCTGAAAAAAAAAAAAAAAAAAAAACAAGACGTGAGGAATATTTAGTGTTATTTTTGGTAGATAGATTTTTATTTTCGTATTTGAATTACATTTGCTAAGCTATCGCACAGTTTACATATACAGAGATTTGATATAAGATAGATACATTATATCTTTCTACTGAATCAGTATTTATATTATTAAAATTAAGAATTATATGGTGATATAAATATTTGAAGGAAAGTACAAAAAAAACCTTCAATATGAAAAAAAAAAAATAGTCAGGTACATTGTGTCTTAACATAGTTTTTCAAATTATACATATTTGTTTGAAATAAATGTGTTAGTATTTTGGGTTAGTAACAAAATTCATAAATAATGGATAAATATAATTATGTTTATATTTTAGTATGAGTTAGTGAATTTATAATTAAATGTATAAATAAATAAATAATTAATTTAGTTATTAAGTAATAAATTATATAAATAAATAAATTAATTAATAAATAAATAAATATAATAATAAATAAATAAACAAAACATACAATCAAACTAATAGTTTTTTAACTATTAATGTACAAAGAATTTGATGAATAAATATATAAACATATCTTCTTATATATAAAAATGAATCGCAAAATGTGTTGGTAAGCGCATAACTCAACAACGCCTGGACCAATTTGTCCAATTCTTTTTTTAAAATGTTCGTTGCAGTTCAAGGATGGTTTTTACGACTAGAAAAATTCGAATAATTGCCGGAAAAACCATAAGAACAGCCCTTTTCTTTTTCCCATACAAATGTTTTCTAACTAAAACGTAGTCAGCTTAAAGAATTTGACTTCAAGTCATGTCAAATTTAAAAAAAAAAAAGTGTTGATGTCGATTTGCCGGTGTACAAGTATTGTTTTTCTTGGATTTTCTGTTACCTAAACTACTGAGTTTGCTTTTGTCAACTGATAAACGACTGAAACAACTTCTTATATCATATTTAGTTAGTGTTTAGTTACAAAATAATTTATATTTAATATGCCTCCGATAAGACGAAGCAATTTAGGTAGAAGGACCCGAAATGCTACAAACCAAGCTAATTACCGATCTAATCGTAATGTACAAGAACGTGACGACCGAATTGAACGTGAAAGAATTCGGGTATCACAAACGCGTGAAGCGCGAGCGCGACATTCAACTAATAATCGTGCAAGTTTGAATCGAGCAACAATTGAATATTAGCAACAATTCGCTCACAAATTAAAATTGCACTTGCACTCGCTTCGTCGGGAATCGCAGCAACTTTGCTTGAAGGTGGTCGAACAGCCCATTAAGCACTAAAATTGCCATTAAATGTGCAAAGCAATGAAACTCCAACCTGCAACATTTCGAAGAACTCTGCAATGGCAAAGGTTTTGCAGCAATGTAAATTGATTATTTAGGATGAATGTGCGATGGCACATACAAAATCTTTGGAGGCTTTAGACAGAACCTTAAAAGATCCACGAAGCAATAATAACAGATTTGGTGGTGCAATGGATTTTATTAGCAGTTATTCCACGATCAACGTCAGTTGATGAAATCAATGCATGTCTAAAGTCCTCCAATTTGTGGAAACATGCCAAAGTACTTCATTTAAGCAAGAATATGCGTGTCGAGTTGCAAAATGACCAATCTGGAAACATATTCTCTAAACAACTCATTGACATTGGTAATAGCAAATTTCCTATAGACATGTTGACTGGCTGCATTAACTTTCCTCAAAGTTTTTGTCAGTGAACGCAATCAAAAGATGAACTTATTCAGAAGGTGTTTCCGATTTTTCTCAAAATTACAGAAACCATGATTGTTTGAGCTATATTGGCTGCAAAAAACATAGATGTAAATGAACTAAATTTCAAAATTCAAGAACAAATTACAGGCGATTCGAGGATATATAAATCAGTTGATTCGGCTACTAACCAAGATGATGTAGTCAACTATCCACCGGAATTTTTAAACTCGCTGGATTTGCCAGGATTGCCACCTCACAATCTTCAATTAAAAGTTGGATCAATAGTTATAATGTTGCGAAATATCAACCAACCGCGTCTTTGCAACGCTACACGGTTAGCGATAAGATATAGCGAAGCAACTATACTCAAAGGAAAGTATAAAGGAGAAGATGTTCTTATACCGCGCATCCCAATGATTCCGACTGATGTGCCATTTGAGTTTAAACGACTACAGTTTCCAGTGCGGCTGGATTTTGCTATGACCATAAACAAGTCCCAGGGGCAATCATTAAGTGTTTGTGCTATTAATCTAGAAAACCCATGTTTCTCACATGGTCAATTGTATATTTCCTGTTCCTGTGTTGGAAAACCATCAGATTTGTTTGTCTATGCGCCAAGTAATCAAACGAAGAACATCGTATATCACAAAGCACTACAATGATAATAAAACTGATTTCTGTTAATCATTATGATTGCCCCATCACGAGGGTGACGGTTCTGTTTAGGAGAATTTTTAGCCACGACTATAAAATACATACGTAGGAACAAAAAACTTCCACATTACAAATCTTTATGACAGGACAAAGTCTGTCGGGTCCGCTAGTAAATAAATAAATACATATAATAAATACATAAAGTAATTGATTGCAATACATTAAAAACAAGTAAATAAATAATTGTGTAACTCACATAGAGGTAAATAAATGATAAATAAACAATAAATCAAATAAATTAATTATAAAGAATAAGTTGATATCACATAGTGTTTAAGTAAATAAGTAAATAACATAATTTAAGTATTTAGAAAAGACAAAAGGAAAACGAAATATAACAATAAGTAAAATTACAAGTTTTAACAAAAAATTATAGTAGTTGGCAGAAAAATGGTTAGGATATAAGTTGGTTGATCAATGGATTATCCGAAAAATCACATTTTAATATAAATGAATTGTTCAACTTTTCAATTCTATCACAAATTTTTTCAACATTTGCTCTTGCATGCAAGTCGGTTGTAGAATAATAACAAGGAAGATTAAGCATCATTTTAAGCAATTTATTTTGAGATATCTGCAGTTTTTTGATTTGACACTTTGCACATTTTCCCCATATTTGGCAACCATACAAAAGAATTGCCTGAAAAGTTATTTTTGGTAGGGCTTCAATTTTGTAAAAAAAAAAACAAAAAAAAACATGTCTATTGAATTCCAAAATATTAATTAAATATTGGAAGCGATATTTTAAATAAGATTTTTAATTTTGAAGATATTTCTATTATTTGAAAGTTCTTATTTTTTATTAAAAAGGCTGTCAATTTGTATACTTTGTATTATTTTATTTTAACGTTAATATAATTTTTTGTTTGCAAAAATGTTCAAGTTAGTACAGTAGACTCCCGTTAACAAAAACACCGCCTTACGTGAACACCGGCTAACGTGAAGACAAATTTCTTTACACTGACAGACTGACTACTCCGTACAGCGTTGCCGCCAAAAAAAAAAATTTCGTGCTACATTTTTTGAAAAAACGTGCCATTTATGAAATTTTCGTGCCATATGAAACAAAAATTCAAGTTGTTCTTTAAAAATAAATTTTAATTCAATACTATTAGAAAAAAAATCTCTTCCTCTATTCGTGTAGGCATTGTCCAGAAACAGGAGTTTTTGGCAAGTTCATAACTACCTATTTCACATCACATTATGAGTAGGTATTATTATTAAAAATATTATGAAGCCAAAACGTTTTTGAATCTTCAAGAAAAACGCTTTCCAATCTCAAAAATTTGTCTTATTTCACCAAAAAGAACATCTTTCCCGCACTCTAATAGATGAGAAAATTCTGATACCAAAATATTGAATTGAGACAAAATACTTTGTATGTTTGGATTATTTTTTAAAAAGGTTGGATCAATTATCTTAAACGCATTATCCTTTAAATTAAGTTTTCTTTAAAATTCTTGTAAAAGTTCTTTATAGAATATTTGACAATCTTTTAAAACATTCAATTTTTCGTTAGTCTCTAAATTTTGAAGCTCTTCTGTGCATTCAATTCCCAAAAAAATATCACCTATTGGTTCACCAGTTTTCGATTTCATAGCAAATATAATCTTTGTTTTTTAAAGAATTAACATAATCTTCTTTTAAAAAATTTTAAGGATAATTTTGTGAAAAGTAGATATGTATATCTGAAACTAATAAATTTATTTTTGGGGTAAAAAAAACGTGCCATATTTAAACTTTTCGTGCCACCGTGCCACGAGAAAATTTCCGTGTCAAAATGGCACGATCGTGCCACATCGGCAACGCTGACTCCGTAGCGTGAACACGATGAGAAAGCCCTATAACGTAGAAATTTAAAATGTTTTCATCATAGAAATCATTGCTTTCTTTTTTAGTTTTGAATCATTTTTACTAAACGGGAAAATTCCGTCAATGGTTTCAAGTGAGTCCTGGCAGTTTTGTATGTATGTATGTAGTTTGTTAATAAGTTTAGTGCACGGTGATGATTTTGCGTGATCTAACCTAAAACTTTTCTTGTAAAATGTCGTTAAAAGTACCAAAATGCCTCTAAAGGATAAAATGGATGTGATATGAAAAATTTAACTCAGGATTAAGCGTAACTAGCTTGGCAAAACAGTATAATGTTGCAAAGTCAACAATAATAAAAAGAACATTTTAAAATGTGTGAACACTATATTTTCTAGGCTTGTAATAAGGAAGATTCTGAAATACTCTGAACTTCCTAAAAAGAAAAAAACCGCTATACCGTTGGTTCCTAAAATAGCGACAAAATTATTCAAAGGGTTGATGGTTATAGAAAAATCTATTTTTTTTTCATTCAAAAATTAATGAAACACTGATTTTAATGCTAGTGACGGATGGTTGCAACGTTTTAAAAAGCGGTATGGTGAGTTTTTTGTTAAAATAAGTTTAGAAAAGTTATCTTCTAAAGGCAAACAATTACCACTCTTTTAGAAACAATGAATCTCATGTACACTATAGTTGCTCCAAATCATCATGGATGACAAGTGCCATTTTTAAATTTCTATAAAAGTTATTATTATTATTCGATGTTTCAAGTTCCCTAGAATCTAAATAAAAGATTTTTAGACAGACGGGATGGGAAGTTATCAGTGTAGGTCACATCCCAGCCTCTTTACAAAAATTAGTTTCATCAGTCGTTCGTACCACCACAGGTAAGAAACAGGTTCCACTTTAAAAATAGATTTTGGACTTTTACGTTAGGTCAGACGTTTTTTAAAAGAGCAAGAGCTGCCCATCTCATCCTCCCGAAAATGAATTGAAATCAGACGATACCATGTTTATGCTACGAAACGTCGCGTCGCTCATACAATGGATCAAAATGCCATAAGATTTACAAATTTTTTCTACACAAACAAAATAGATGCCAAAAGCATCTATTTAAGCCTTGAAAAAGAAACAGTAGTAAAATGCTGGACGAACATTTTATTCTCTACATTATATCCCACCAGCTGTTTTGAGAGAAAGGATTTTTGGTGCACAAATCCTTTCTCTCAAAATAACTTCTTCATGCAATTAATCCAAGGGTTTGAACCTTTTCATCCGTTCAGTAACTTATTTGATTCAAATTGTGTGCTTGCAGGTTAGTTGTGCATTTGTTGATATCCATGAATGAATGAAGTGAAGATATCTTAAGCGCAATTGAAACGAACGAATGACGAGAGTGTAAGTTAGGACAGTATTTTGCAAAGACCTCGTACCACAATATAGCCCGTGAATCAATCCACATTTTATACTTAAGTAAATCTTATAACAAATTGAAAGTTTTTTTTAACTTCATACAGGAAGTTATTTCAATGAGTCTGATTTATCAGATTGAAAATTTTGACATTTTTCTACGTCTTTAGAATCTAAATTGATGGTTTTCAATGAGATGTCTGTGTGTGTGTTCATAAGTTCGTAATTTGTATTTAAAAATGAGGCTGGGATGCGACCCACAATGATAACTTCCCATTCCGTCTGTCGATTTGTCTTGCTTAAAAGTTTGTAGGTTTTCGTGTTGGGTTAAAAAAGTTGTTAGTTGAATTATTCTTAAAAATTTTAAAATTACCAACAATATTTTTCATATAAAGAAATAGTTTAGTTTGAAAATCTAGTTTTATTAAATAGATTCTTAGGCGAAAACAAATTTTTACCAATTTAAGTAGCATTTCTTAAATTTTTACAATTTGGATGAATGAAATTATTTTGAGAACTATCAAGAACCGAATATCAATTTTTACCAAATTTGCGTACTATTTCTTGTAGATTTTATTTTTTTATGAAAAAAACGGACTGTTTGATTTTTATAAAAAAAAAACTACTGAATATCGAAAACAATATTTTCTGTGAAATAAAAAAAGTTTTTTAAATTTTTACCAAGTTTGTATTGTTTTTTTGTTAGGTTTTTATTTTTTGTAAAAAAAACTGACAAAATTTTAGTTGACAACAATATTTTTTGAAAGATAAAAGTAGTTTAAAGACAATATCTCAAAGTTTTGAAAAGATATTTGAGTCGAAATTCAATTTTTACCAACTTTGAGTATTTTTTTTTAGGTTTTTATTTTTTTATAAAAAAACTGTCAATTCGATTTTTATCAAAATCTTACCAGATGTTAAAAACGTTATTTTTCGTTGCACAAAATTGTTTTGGAGATAAAATCATTTTGTATCTATAAAATTTTCGAGGTGACAAATTTTTTTTTCAGTTTTTTTGATTTATAAAAAAAACCGTTAATTGGATTTTTGATGGAAAAAATATACTTGTTTGGTATGAGATATTTAGGGTTAATCAAAATTTTCACCTTTTTTTTAAACTGCTATGGTAAAAAAACCACCCAATCAATTTTCTTGAGAGCCCTTTCTGCATCTTTATGCATTATTATCTGTATAACAAAATTTATTTTAAGTCCATAGCTCTTCTGGTTCTTGAGCTAAGGACGAAGAAAAAAACGTCGCGAACGTAAGGACGTACGGACGTACGAACGTACATACGTACACACGCACGCACAGACATCTTTCCAAAAATCTTTTAGTTCGACTCTAGGGGCCTTCAAACGTCGAGAAATGTCAAAATTTTCAATTTGACAAATCGAACCCATTACAATAACTTCCTATAGGAAGTTAAAAAAAGTAAAACAGTTAATTGAGCTCAAATATTTCATGAACCAATTATGTTTTCGATTCAATTTAAATTATGTATTACACTGTGACGCTATTCTTAGTCAATATTAACTTAGGTAAACAAATCCAACTAAAAGTTTTTTTTATATTTCAAAATATGCTTTTCATCTTGAACATTCTATTTACTATTTCTTGTAAAAATTGTACGCAGCAAGGAAGAATAAGAGTTTTGATATCAGTTATAGTTTTTTTTTAATCGGAAACAAATACCATGAAAAACATTGGTAAACCCTGATTTTTGAATAAAGCTTGATTCTTTAAAATTTCTTTTATTTTAAATAAAATATTATTGTTAATATTTCATAATACAAAAATAAAAATTGGACTTTTCAGTTTACTAATAAAAATTACTTAAAACAACTAAAAAAATAAAACCAAAAATTGGTGAACATTTATTTTCAAATCGAATATCTTGAGAATAAATAAAAAATCAATTGACAGTTTTTTACAAGATGAAGTTAAAAAAATAATAATAGGAGGCGACGACCCACACTGATAACTTCCCATCTCTTCTGTCGATTTGTCTTGCTCAAAACTTTAACAAAATATTAATAACAATATTTTTGGTTATATTTTGTTCTTCGTGTTTTGTTAAAAAAGTTGTCAAGTGATTTTTTTCTAAAATATTAACTTAAAGTTAGCAACAATATATTCCATATGATAATATAAATTTGATTTCAATATCTGTTTTTTTTCCCGTCATTTTGAGTCGAAAACCAATTTATCAATTTAAGCATTAAGATTGGATTTTTCTAACAACATTATCTTAAGTCGAACAAAATTTTTCATAGAATGAAATAATTTTGAAGTCAATACCATCATCCTTTCCCGAGATACTCGAATCGAACATTAGATTTTACCAATTTTGCGTTGTATTTTTTGTAGATTCTTATTTTTTTTTAAAAACTATCAATTAGTTTTTTATTTAATGTAACAAATATTTAAAACAATATTTTTTTCCTAAGTTAAAATTCGTTTAAAGACGATGGCGCAAAGTTTTAAACGATTTAATAAAATGTTAAAGCCATTTCTAACAATTTGTTAAGCTTTATTTACCTAATTTCTAGCGTTATTCGTTCGTAAGATATTTGATAAAAACCAAAGAGCCACTTTTTTAAATTGTTATGGTAAAAATAACACACAATATTTTTGAAAGTCCTTTTTGCGCGCATTTCGAAGTTATTATCTGTACAAACAATTATAATACAAACGTGTATGAAAGTACGTACCTACACACGCACACACAGACATCTCTCTAAAAATCTTTGACCCTCAAAGGTCGAGAAATGTCATCATTTTCAATTCGAAATATCGGACCGATTACAATAAGTTCCTATTTGAAGTTAAGAACTTAACACAACTTTAAAAAATACAACTAAAAATTGGTAAGAGATAGGTTGAGAACAGATAATAGAAAATAAATAAATAAAAATATGGTTGTTAATTTTCAATAGATACAATTAAACATTCACATCCTAAAAACACTAAACCAAAAACGGTCGTTAAGAGGATTTATATCAAAACTATTCGATCCAGATCACGGCAAAGAAAAATGAAAACTTCTTAAAAATACTAACATTTCAGTAGCAATGTAGGATTTTTCTTTTGACACACGTTATATTGTGTTAAAAAGAACACAAAGCCGCTTTTGGTATAGAAAGTATTGTTTTCATCTTATTAAGATTTTTAGAAAGATGTCTGTGCGTGCGTGTGTACACATGTACGTTCGTACGTCCGTGCGTCCGTCCGTACGTTCGCGACGTTTTTTTCGTCGTCCTTAGCTCAAGAACCAGAAGAGATATCGACTTCAAATAAATTTTGTTATACAGATAATAATGCAGAAAGATGCAGAAAATCTATCAAGAAAATTGCGTTGGTGGTTTTTTTACCATGGCAGTTTAAAAAAAGGTGAAAATTTTGGTTAAACCTAAATATCTCATGAACCAATGACGCTAGAAACTTGAATTAAATTTTATATTATATATTGTAACGTGATACAAAACAATTATGTCTTTGGAAAAAAAATGCAATTAACGGTTTTTTTTATAAATCAAAAAAACTGAAAAAAAAATTTGCCACCTCGAAAATTTTACGACCAAAATATGATTTCATCTCCACAACAATTTTGTGCAACGAAGGATAATATTTTTGACATCTGATAAAATTTTGAGAAAAATCTAATTGACAGTTTTTTTTATAAAAAATAAAATCCTAGAAAAAAACATTACTCATAGTTGGTAAAAATTGAATTTCGACTCAAATATCTTTTCAAAAACTTGAGATTAAGGCTTCAAACTTATTTTATCTTATAAGAAATATTGTTGTGACATTGTATTCCTGTTTTAAATTTTTGTATTTTGAAATGTAAGTAAGCACTGTTAAAATTGATCGTGATATACATATAGTAATCATGAACGCAATAATTTAAAACATTTTTTTTATTTTATTGTACTTTAGGGAGAAATATTGGATTTCCAATTTGTGTTGCATATTTTTATAAGAAAGTATTACATTATTCCGATTACTACTTAAAAAAGTATGTACATACACAAATGTATATCCAACTACCCAGAGCTTAACTCATTTACCAGTAAATAATGTCTTTCATTTAATTTCTTAACCTTGATATAAACATTGCAAATTAATTCTTTTTCCATTAAGACCAATTTTATGTAGGTACAGACGTCAAATGAAATAATGTTTTCAAAAAAAAAAGTAAAAACAAAAACTCGCTTACCCACCTCGAATTACACCTGTTAACCTTGTGCCAACATTCAAAGCATAAACATTGTGAACTCGAGTTCACTTAACCAAATTAAACTTATTTTTAATCATAGTTGAATTTAAAAAATAAAATAATACTATCTACCAAATTGTTTAGTAAGATAATTGTTGTTACTGCCTCAAGACCTGCTTTTATAATGCGTTACAACTTGTTATTCTATAATTTACCACGCACGCATTTTATACTTGAAGACTGCGATCGATCTATACTCGAGCTATAAGAAATAAAATAACAACAAACAGCTGACATGAAAAGGCCAGTTACAAGAAAAAGAATATAATAATAATAACTTATTACAGGTGAGTAATAAGGTATGGTTTACTATATAGTCTGAGAATTAAAGTTGTAAGAAAAAAATGTTCATTTTAACTTTGAATATAGAAAAAGGTACATATTTAAATTTTTTGTTCGTTCCATAGTTTCAGTTACCAGAAAATTAGAAAGGAATTTATATTCTAAACAGTTTAAGAAAGATTCATGCTCCAATATTTTATAAAGGGCTTACAGAATGAATGGAAGACACACACCTTCTAAGCATGTTTCAAGTCGGTTTTCGGGCGGGTTTCTGAACGATGGACCATATATTTCTGTTCAAGACAAGCTCTCAACGCGAGGTATCTCCCTGAAACTCTTGATGATGTGCTTTAACTTTCTTATTTGAAACATCGACAGGTTTTCCCCAAGGTTGGTTTTTTAGTCCTTTACTTTTTGCTTTATTTATTGATGAAATCTATGATGTACTTCCATACTTCCGAATACAAATGAAAGTTCTATTTTACGCTGATGACTTAGTATTACTGGCTGACAACCTTTTCACTTTCCAGTTGCAAATAAATTGTCTGAATACCTTTTGCGAGAAATGGGGGTTAGTCATCAATAGAAACAAGACTTAGGTGATGATCTTTGAAGCGCGTACAAATAGAAGGCAGCCCGAAAAATATTGGTCATTTAATAATGTAAATATTGAAGTTGTGCAAGAATTTAAGTACCTTGGTGTTCAAATTACACATAACTATAACTTTTCAAAGCACGCTAAACAAAAAAGCTGTGAGGCTAAATTGATTTTAAGCATAATGTGGTTCAAGTTCCTTGCTAACCAGGATATCTTTCTCGCGTTCAAGTACTGTGTTTTAAATGCAACGGTCAACAGATGTATATGTTCTATGGTGCCCAGGTTTTTGGTTATGTGTTCTTTGAGGTGTTTTAAATGGTACAGAGATATTTATTCAAACGCTTATTGAGACTGCCTAATTCAATGCCCAACTATCTACTTGGAATCTGGTATAATGCCTGTATTCATACAAAATCTAAAAGCCAACTATGATTTTTTGATAAGAGTGATAAAAAGAAGTGGAATACGTCTTCACAAGAATATCATGGAAAGACTTTTACAAACAAATGGCTCTCCATTCTAGGAATGGAATGAAATAGCCCATTCCCATGAAGTTCATCTATCACTTATGGAGTCAAACCTTGATAAATGGCAGGGCATGTTTGCAGATTCCACGGCGAAAAAGATGAGAAGGTTTACTCTCAGCATCTATCCAGATCAACTTCAACATCGCCCAGGAACACAAACAGGAACCTTAATAACGAGTTGTCTTCAGGAATCTATTTCAGCAACGAATACTCTGTCGAAGCTTTTAGTTTGATTTTTAGAGCACGTGTTGAAGTTTTTAGATTAAACTTTTTTCCCGATCGAACTCTTCTAGTTCAAATCTTTAATCTTTGCAATAGACGGGAAAATAAAGACGTATTGCCAATTGTCATATAATGCAAGACATCCGCGCAACGGTTGTATTTTGATGAATGTTAGCATTCTTCAAATTGACTTTATGAATGAAATATTGAACTGAACACTACTTTATATGTAAGTAAAATTGATAACCTTTGATTATTAAAATTGTGGTAACGCTGTTAATTATTTGGAAGAAACTATTGAACCCATCGATTATTATTATTCAATATTTATAATGTTTAGCTTATTTTATTTTACATTTTCTTTTATTTATTTCCAGGTCCAGAGGCCTCGGGCAATTAAAGAGCGGAAGCCCCCCCACCACCAATTATTTTCAAAATAAAGGAAACCATTTTTTTTCACTCGAATTTTTCAATAAATAAATTATTGTGAAACCAAGTAGATTTCTTTAGTATTAAACAAACACATACATACATATAATAATATAAACGGAAAAAAGAATTATCTGAAATTAAATTTTAGGGTTAACGAACGGAACCTTTCGAGCTTTTTTAGCCGAAAAATCGTTGATCATTTCGTTGAAATCCAGTTCTCGGAGTAAATCGCTTTCAATGTTCAGGAGAGAAAGCTTCGATAGTCGGTTTTGTACCATCGTGGTTCGAAGCCTATTTTTTATAATTTTCATTTTTGAAAATGAGTGCTCTTCAGTGCAATTTGTTACATCAAAACCAAATACATTCTCAATGCAATTTCGAGGTTTGGGACTGTAGCTCTGAAATTTTGATTTTCGAGCTTGTCACGATGAGGTGGATTTTGTATGACAATCGAAATCGATATTCTTCAATAATAATTATACAAATAAATTACTATTTACCGACTATGATTTTTTCAAATTCTTGCATGCAGTAAAGTTCGTGAATAATTGATGGCATTTTATTGTATCACAATAATAATTATTTGCTTATCAAACTGCATACCTGACTGCATAAAGAAATATGCAACAAATTACCAATTAGTCAATAATAATTTTTCCAAGAATTGAAGAACACCGATTCTTCATATACAGCAATTAATTTATATGTAAATATATACATATATACATATTAAAAAAAAATTGTCGAGGCACGGAATCGGCCCTGTTTATTTCACACTAATATAAAATGTCATATCAGACAGAAAATCCATGCTTTTATTCTTAAAAATTATTATTATTGTTAAAAAAATATTATCTTACTATAATAAATTTATCTATCTATCTGCTTGAAATTTTATAAGTTAAAATAAAGTTTAAAGAAACCAAACAATGTACAGATATAAGATGAAAGAGATGATATAACTGTGCTTCACTAAAAACTGAAACTTCAATGAAGTGACTCATGGCAGATGTTTCAGGCATTAACTGTTTCAATTAATTAACTGTACTGGAAAATTATCGTAGACCTCGAAAATCTTAATTTATTTCAACAAAATCAGTTTCTCTTTTTCTATAGGTATCAAGGTTTGAATTGTTATTTGTAAGAAATTTTAATTGAAACACCCTATTTATTTATATAATCTTAAATCTTAGTTAACGTATTTTATTTACTATTAAGAACTTAATTATGATGTTTAAATCCATCAATCGTTCGATATTACAGCTTTTCTATGACCATGATATTATGTATGCGTTTTCGTAGCTGTACCGAAACCTCTAGCAGAAGTATACAAATTGTGAACTATTTTTAAGGTAGTCAGTTGCAATAAAACCTTTATTATCGAACCATCGTTTTGTCTACTTATTTTTTTTGCTTCTGCCTTTTCACTCCGTGCCCCTTATATATTCGTATTTTATTTTGTGGCCGAATTTTCGAATTTCTTAAAGTTTTGAAAAAAACTAAATTATAAAATTCTGAATGCAAGCCATACCTATTCTATAAATTAATTCTTTATACCCTATAACAGTAGTACACGTGGCATGATGGTTAGTGCGTTGGACTGTCATGCCAGAGGTCTTGGGTTCGATCCCTGCCTATGCCATCTAAAGTTTTTTTTCACGGGTACTGCCTCTTGCGAGGAATTGACAAATTCTCCAAGAGTAATTCTTGTCATGAAAAGTGCTTTCTCAAATTTGCCGTTCGGATTCGGCTTAAAACTGTAGGTCCTCTCCATCCCTGACAACAGTACTCGCACACAGGAATGGTTGAGAGTTGTAAGTCACTAGGCCCTAGTTCTCAACGGACTGTTGCGCCACCCAATTTATTTATTTATACCCTATAACAACTGTGGGACCGCGTATAGTAAAGAAAGTATCCAACTTTATAACATCTTAAATCAAAAAGTTCAAATATTTTGCCATAATATTGTTAAAACATGTAACTAGGTTACTTCAAAGGTAAATTTAGAATAATATAGAAACCATAACAAAGAAATACTCTTTTCCTATAGTATATAGTAAGAGTGTGTAATTACGATGATTGTACACATGATGATGATGAATACACTAAGTAAGATCAAAATATAACCCTACCTTCCAGACTATTATCATAACCAACCAAGATTCAAACAATCAGAGAAATATGCACTCACCTGTGTATGAGGAGTGGGGGAAGAAAATAACATTCGCACAGGTAAATAAATGAACTCGAGCTTAGTATACAGTTAAGCCGCGCGAGTGTTGGACGCTAAATTCATGTTTTTTTGTTTTTGTTTTTTAATAATTTTTGTATCTATCAAAAATTTAATTATTATTAACACTTCGTTTCGGTATTTTGATTTTATATCGCAGCTCATACGATCTTAAAGCTTTCACTTAGACTAAAATGTTTACATGAACTGCAATCTTAAATAGCTTCAATTTGACCTTCAGTTACGAGTAAATTTATATCTGAATTAAGAACAAAAAAAAATATTCGTATATTTATAAAAATAATAACATCAAAACAAAGCTCGCAGCTTGAATACCAAAAATAAAAACACCATGGATAACGCTTGGACGCTTCGCATTATGTTATTCGCTGCATTAGCGTTGGTAATTTTTGGTGACTTCTTCGGCTATGGCAGCATAAGGGGAGTCAAGTCTGCCTCAAATCAAGGATCATCCGCAAAATTTCAACAGAAACAAACTGAATTCGATTTAACTGATGACGGTAAGCATTATGAAAACCACCTATACCAATGACGGACAACGACACACGTAACGCATCGTTATTGCAGAGAAACCGTTAACAAACAAGTCTAACAAAAATCTTGTGGTTTATAAATATTTATCTTTAACTAACGCAACACAGCTCAGCATTATGCGCTTATGCAACTGGTTTTCAATTTTTCTTCTTTTGTTTTGTGACTTTTTCGAAACTCGTTTTAAGTTTTATTTTTGTTTAGTTTAAATTTTTTCTTTAAACCCCTTTCGCTTTTTCGTTTCTATTATTTATAAAATATTTATGTAGCTATAGTTTTTGTGTTCATCTGTGATTTGTGGAATTTATTGTTGTTAGAAAATAATGTGCTCTGTGGTCATTAGCATAGGAGAAGGTGAAAGTGAAATTCGTGCAAATTAACGCGATCGTCTTTTTTTGCTAGTAATATTTATATTATAAATAAAATTAACTAACATACCTACCTAAGCCTAACATTTTTGTAAAGAGAAGATCGTATGAAAAATGAAATTGAAATTGTATGTAAAATTGTTTATAATTCGAATAACTTAGTTTGTATTGCTTCTCTAGTTCAAAACGTGTGTGTGAAGAATAATGAAAGTCTATCATAATGAGTTTTATTGGTTGTTGTTGTGATTTTAATTTCAATTCAAGAATTAAATTAGTTTTTAATGAATGCAATAATTTTATTTTGTTTATGGCTAAATCGCTTAAGTTTATGCATGCGAAATAATTGTTTTCTTTCTGAACATGAGAGTTTGATACTGTTGTTTTTTTTTATTTTTGATTTTTTGTGGAACTTATTATGTAGTGTAGCTTTTTAAATGATAAAATGATTGAATGGTGTTTGAGTTTGTTCATGGTATTTAAACAAATGGAAGGTTTTCTATTGAATTGATATACTTATTCAAACAATGTGTGTCGCACGATTAGTAAGTTGTTTTTTATTTATTCTAAAAACAAGAAATTTGCTCAGCAGCTGTTTTTGCAAATACTGAAATTATACAGTAGAAAGGTAGTATATAGGGTTAGTACCCAAAATACTTTAAGTCAAAACCTGTATTTCAGAGTTTTATAGGTACGACATATCGTATGTTAAAAATAGTGGGGTTTAAAATTCTAGTTGGCCAATGTTCTTGAAAAGAAGAATCGTGTTGACAATGTCAAGCAAAATTTTAACGAAGCTGATGCAGAATTTTTAAAACAAACAAATTTTGTTACTACTACTGTTCTGTTTTGGAGATAGGTACTTTAAAAACAGTTAAAACTTGTTCGTCAAAAATGTTTGCATGAACGTTATATGTGTATTATATTTCTGTGCAATGCTAAGATAATTTCAATATTCAAATGATAAGTTACTTTATTCCCATAGGAAGTTAATCCGATTTGTCGAATTGAAAATTTTAACATTTCTCGACGTTTCAAGGTCTCTAGAATCCAAATAAAAGGTTCTTAGAGAGTTGTATGTGTGTGCTTGCGCACATTCGTACGTCCTTACTTTCGGAAAGCTTGTTTCTTCGTGCATATCTCAAGACCAGTAGAGATATCTATGTACTTGAAATTAATTTTGTTATACAGATAATAACATAAAAAGATGCAGGAAGCCGTCTCAAAAATATTTAGTGGGTGTTTTTGTTTACTTTATTTTTTTTTTGGTTAACCTAAAATATCTCAAGAACCAATATTGCTAGCGACTAATTTTTTATTATCTATTCTGACGTGATACCAAACTTAAATAATTTTGAAAAAAAATCAATTAATTTTTTTTTTCTTATAAATCTAAAAAAAACTGAAAACAAATAATTGTCAACTCGAATATTTCACAAGAATAAGAACAAGAAACGATTCCATCTCCAAAATAATTGTATGCAACGAAAAATAACGTTTTTGACATCTAGTTCAATTTTGAGACAAATCGAATGGACATTTTTTTTACAAAAAATAAAGAACTTAAAAAATCATCACTAAAACTTGGTATAAATTGATTTTCGACTCAAATATCTTTTCAAAAATTAAAAATATTAGTTCAAATGGTAGACATGTGCATTCAAGAGGACACAAGCGTGGCCCTCCAGGTTGGGGGTTGTGCCGTCAGGGTGACTTCCTGACCACGTACAAATCTTCTAGTTGCGAAGCACCAACAAGCCTCGGATACGGACGGATTCACTGTTGACAACCCAAGCAAACGAAATAAGGACAACGAACTTCGGATCTGTACGTGGAATGTTAGGTCCCTTAACAGACCACGTGCAGCCGAACAATTAGCGGAAGCCCTAAACTGCTGCAAGGCAGATATTATCGCCATCCAAGAAGTGCGATGGGATGGACCGGGCAAACGCAAACTAAAAGACTGCGATATATACTACGGCGACTGCTACCGAGAACAAAGGCAGCGCCTATTTGGGTGTGGATTTGTTGTTGGAACTAGACTCAGGCAAAAAGTCTTGAGTTTCAACAGTGTGAGCGAGCGCATCACGACAATCCGCATCAAGGCTAAATTCGCCAACATAAGCCTAATATGCGCGCATGCCCCAACAGAGGAGAAAGATGAAGACACCAAAGACATATTCTTCGAGCTCTTGGACAAGACATATGAGCAGTGCCCTGGCTATGACATTAAAATTGTCTTAGGAGATTTTAATGCCAAGCTAGGAAGAGAAGACATCTTTGGTGGCACAATCGGAAGATACAGCCTGCACGACACCACCTCCGACAACGGATTCAGGCTGATCGATTTCGCTGCGGGGCGAGACGTTCTGGTAGCTAGTCCGCAGTTCATACATCTCAATATCCACAAGGGGACATGGAAATCTCCTGATCAATCAACCGTCAACCAGATTGACCACATTGCGATCGACGCACGACACTTCTCCAGTATACAGGATATCCGAACTTTCCGAGGGGCCAACATTGACTCGGACCACTACCTCGTTGTAGCCAAGGTACGGCTACGGATATCCCGGTCCAAGCCAAAACCAGGAAGTACTGTGAGAAGTTTCGACTACAATCGCAAGAGACTGTCATGTCCTTTTCCGATCGAGTCTCTAGTAACATCTTAAGGAGTCCTATGCTGCATGCATTAAGCATTGAAAACCAGTGGCAACATTGCCTTGCAGCCATCAGAGATGCCGCCTCTGAAGTGCTAGGTTTCACACGTCCACTACAGCGAAACCCCTGGTTTGACGACGAATGCCGGCAAGCGCACGCAGCGAAGCAAGAGGCATACAAAACGGCGCTGCACAGAAGGACCAGAGCTGCTCGCGAGCTCTACGAGCAGAGGAGGAGAGAGGAACACCGGCTTCTTAGATGGAAAAAAAAAGCACGAGAAGCGCGCGATCGAGGAGATAGAGGGATGTTACAACAGGAATGAGGTTCGTAAATTTTACCAAAAGGTAAAAAAAAACTCCCAAGGGTACCAGCCACGAACCGAAGCCTGTAAAGACGATCAGGGGAACATCGTAGTAGAACCGCAGTCTATGTTGAGAATATGGAAAGACCACTTCTCCAAATTATATAACGGCGATGACGAACCGAATCCCACTGTAAGGGAGATAGAACCACTCAACTTAGGCGACGCAGATCAACAATTCCGCCTACCCGACCTAGACGAAGTGAAGATAGCTATATCTAAACTGAAGTCAAACAAAGCTGCTGGAGCTGACGGCATAGCTGCCGAACTATTTAAAGCAGCAGGCGATGACTTGGTAGGGAGTATGCACCAACTCATCTGCAAAATATGGTCGGAAGAAAGCATGCCCGATGAGTGGAATCTCAGCATAGTTTGTCCGATACATAAAAAAGGAGACCCTTTAAATTGCGCCAACTACAGAGGGATCAGTCTCCTTAACATTGCATATAAGATCCTTTCTGCCGTACTATGTGAACGTCTAAAGCCGTTCGTCAACAACCTGATAGGTCCTTATCAGTGTGGCTTCAGACCAGGAAAGTCCACTATCGACCAAATATTCACATTACGGCAGATCTTGGAAAAACCCAGGAGCTTTAAATCGATACCCACCATCTCTTTATCGATTTTAAAGCCGCGTATGACAGCATCCATAGGGAAGAGCTCTACAGAGCAATGTCTAGTTCTGGCATGCCTGTCAAACTTATCCGTTTGTGCAGAATGACGATGGAGAATGCACGCTGCTCCATGAAGATCGGAAAAGATCTCACCCATGCATTTGATGTCAAAAAAGGTTTTAGACAAGGCGATGCACTGTCATGCGACTTCTTCAACATCGTTCTGGAAAGAATTGTGCAAAACTCAACCGTCAACACTAGAGGCACAATCTTCCAAAGGTCCATCCAATTACTCGGATACGCAGATGATATTGATATATGTAATTGGAAGATCAAGTCAGATGTCAGTGGAGCGTTTTTGAGCATTGCGACGGAAGCGAAGAAGATGGGTTTAGTGGTCAATGAGGGCAAGACCAAGTATATGTTGTCATCAAAAAAGGACATTGAACAACGACGTCTTGGACAAAACGTCACCATGGACAGCTATAACTTCGAGGTAGTTAAGGACTTTGTCTACCTAGGCACCGCTATAAACACAGGCAACGACACCAGCGCTGAAATCAAACGAAGAATAACTCTTGCAAATCGCTGCTTCTTTGGACTTAGAAGGCAATTGAGAAGTAAAGTTCTCTCTCGAGCGTCTAAAATAACCATCTATAAGACACTCATCATCCCGGTTCTCATTTATGGCGTTGAGGCCTGGACCCTGTCAAAGAAAGATGAGAACGTCTTAGGATGCTTCGAGAGAAAAATTCTTCGGTGATTTTTGGTCCCGTGCGTATAGATGGAGAATAGAGGAGAAGATATAACGACGAACTGTACGGGCTGTACAGCGACACTGACCTAGTTAGCAGAATAAAAGTCCAACGGCTTAGATGGCTGGGTCATGTAGAGCGAATGGACATCAACGCTCCAGCCCGGCAGGTCTTCGAATCAAATCCCGAGGGACGGCGCAGTAGAGGAAGACCGCGACTCAGGTGGCGCACTCAGGTGGGTGAGGACCTCAACCAACTTGGCGTGCGAAACTGGAGACAGCTAGCTAGGGACCGAGCTGGCTGGAGACGCATGTTGGTTGAGGCCCAGGTCCGCCCCGGACTGTAGCGCCACCTTAAGTAAGTAAGTAAGTAAGTAAGCTGCAAACTAATTTCACCTTATAAAATTCAGCAAAGCTTTTATAAAAATGCAATCAGTTTTTTCATAAAAATTGAAATATAGGTACAAAAAATTGTAGGCAAAATTGGTAATTAAAATTAACAAAACACGAAAACGTACAAGAACAACAAAAAAACTGATAAGAAATGGTTTTCGACTCAAATATTTGGAGAAAAAGGAAAGATAGTGACTTCAAATTATTTATCTCACACAAAATATTGTTATGAATATTTTGTTAACGTTTTAAGCAAGACAAATCGAAAGACGGGATGTTAAGTTATCAGTGTGGGTCGCATCCCAGCCTCTTTTTTTTTGTTAATCCTACTAATAAACTCTTACTTAACTACAAGCTGTAGATCTGAGTAAAGCTCTTTGCGAATTCTTATTAAATAGAAGTAGAGTACCACAGGGATCTGTTCTCGGTCCCCTTCTATTTTCAATGTATGGCGATGAACTTCCTTCTATTGTAAAACACTGCACAATTCTTTTATACACATAAGTTGTCCATTAGGACTCATCGAACTTACTGCAAAGAATCTAGGTGTAGTTTTGAACGACGAAAGTAAGGAAAAACTAACTGTTGCAGTCCATAGTGGGGTACGGTACGTCTATGGGCAACGGCGTTTTGATCGTGTACCACAGTCACAGCACTTAAAAAACCTATTGGGTATGTCTTTTGAAAGTCTTACTATTTTCGAACCTTACATATATTTTTGGATATACTTCTAACTTCTACTTTTTTTTTAAAAAGGCGAACACTAAAATGGTTTTGTATATCTTTCATATGCCAAAAACACAGTGTAAGCATTAGGAAAAGAAGGAAGTGTTAGATAGGAGGTGCCAGTGTACAGTACATTGATTTTGAATTCCTGAACATTGCAATGATAGGGAAAGATAGAGCGTGGCAAGGCATTCCACACTCGCGTAGTACGGCTACAAAATGAATCTCTGTACTTCATAGTACGGGCGAAGTTGGGCTCCAGGGTAAACTGATGGGCATTCCTAGAAGCGCGAGTATTACGGTTAAATTGTTTACGGGGAGGAATGCAACTGGTTATAATCACTGAGCAAAGTCCGTTAAAATAACGGTAAAAAGGGTAAGACAAGAAACTTTACGACGATGTTCGAGTGACGTAATCGTGTTGATGATGTTAATGTAACCAATCATTTTAAAAGCTCTTCATTGAATTCTGTCCAAGAGGCTTAAATAAGTTAGTGGAGCACCAGCTTAGAGATGAGAATTATATGCAAGTTTCGGACGTATAAAGGTTTTGTACATTTTAGCCAGATCAGACGGAGAGACATCTTGAGGCATTTTTAGCGACATCGCGTATGTGATCGATCCACAATGTGTATTTGCTGATGCACATTCCGAGGATGTCAAGATTTTCAGTTTCGTTGATGCACGTGCCACTCATAGATAGTGGCAAAGAGGGTATATCTCGCTTTAACGGTACAAGACAGCATTGGGTTCTCGAAGTATTAAATTCCACACGGTTTTTTATTCCCCATTGCACAGTGCTGTGTAGATCGGAATTTAATGAGCTTATCATATTTTGCCGTTGCAGTTCCACATCCGAAAAGGAGGGTTGTGAGTCTGGAAACGAATATGAAAAGCTAAGAGTGCTATCGTCAGCGAAACAATGTATTGGATGAGAAGTTGCACACAGGAGATCATTTATAAAAATGAGGAAAAGGGTCGGAAACAAAACGGAGCCCTTGGGCACACCAGCATTTATTTTATGGGTTTCAGACTTGAATCCGTCCAAAACAACTTGTATTGAACGATTCGAAACAAAATTTCTAATCCAACGAAGAAGAGATTCGTCAATACCAAAAGAACGCATTTTCGATAAGAGAGCCAGATGCCAAACTTTATCAAATGCCTTTGAAATATCAAGTGCAATAATATTACTTTATCCAAAACGATGTAAAGATTTGTTCTACTGTTCGGTGAGATGAACCATGATCACCAGTGGACCTAATGCTATAAAAGCCGTATTGCCGGTCATTAAGAAGATTTCGTTCCTCAAGATATTTCTTAAGCTGATAAATAATCAGCGTTTCCATGACCTTAGAAAGAAGGGACGTTAGTGGTGCTATCGGTCGATAATTTGCGGGGGAAAAGGATTCGCCTTTTTTGGGATTGGCTGAACAAATGCAGTTTTCCAACTACTCGGAATGAGGGTAAAGGTTCTTCAAATCCAAACATACATTTCTCTGTCTCAGTCTAGACTAAATTCTTACTGAAGCCTATAATAATAATATTTTAGGATGATGAGAATTTACCTTTTTTGAACCAATTTGTCTGCCTTGATGGAACTAATAGTACAAACAATTATTTTTATAGGTAAGAAAAAGTTTAGATTTATGCTACTTAGATCAACAATAAAGAAAAAAACTGACTTACGTCCAAAAAGCGCGATGGATTGACAAAACCTTTCCTAATAATGCTTTTCACACAGCCTTCTTAAATCAAACATTCGGATTCGGCACAGAATTGGTGAATCCCTGTCATCCTCACGTTACTCACATTTTTGAGAGTCGTAAATTAATAAGCCTGGTTTCTTAAGAGACTCATTTTTAAAGCAAAAATAATAAATAAGTATTCTCCAACATAATGTCTATTATTTTTAAAATAAAGAATGAAATTATTTCTTATTTTCCAAATAAGCACATTTCTACATGTGTAGATACATAATTGTTTGTATTTTAGTTGTAAATTTTGTTATTTTAAATCAATCACTTGCATGTATCGCATTTTTGGAAATAAAATTTAATTCAAGTGTTAATTAAAACTTGCATTTTTCAAAAAACAACCGGTTTAACCAAAAACTACCAAAATTAAATCCAAATAAATAATTCCTGTTTTATTAATTTGGATTTATGAGTTCATTCTCTTTTGTTGTTTCCATGTATAAATCTGTTTTTCGCGGAAATTTTGAAATTTTTTTTGTTATATTAAAAATAATAAACTGAATTTGCGTCTTATTGAAGATTTTGTTAGAACAAAGGCCAAGAATATTTTCTTTGTTTTGTTAGCACTTAACATTAACCCATATATGGTAATTTATAATAAAGACTAACAATTATGGAATACTATGATTAACAAAAACTTGAGATCAAATATTTAATTTGCTAAAAATAGAAAAATCGATATACTATATGTGTATTGTTGAATAATAGGTCTTTACATTTTTGGATAAGCTTACGTAATTTTTTAAAGTAGATTATACAAATATACATACAATTAAAAATGTTAATACTAAAGCAATAAATCTTTGATATGTATTTGTTGTATATTTAAATAAAACCTAAAACACTTATGAATTTTTTTTTTTTTTTTTTTTCAACCAAATTTCACTTTTTTAACAAAAGAAATGTTAATTAAAACACACAACAAGTAGATTTTGGAATTGAGAACATTGAAAATTCCAATATAAAAAAATAGCATGTTCTGACAAAATAAAATAAATTTAAATGTAATTGATTCGTTGTTTTATTGTGGGTAATAAGTTAAACATTGAACATGCTACAATAATTAGGCAAGGTATGTTTTTATTTACTTGAATACTTTGTGAAAACAACTCAACTTAATACAAAGTTCCATTAGTGAATATTTACATTTTCATTTAAAATAATTACAATTATTTTATATTGTTTTGACCTTGAACATTTAAAAATCAAAACAAACAAAAATTACTTTGAAAATGCGGAAGTATACTTAGAGTACTTAAATATTTGCTTGTTTCCACGAATTAAGTTATCTAGGGTCATGTTCTCAACACCATATTATGTAGCATAGGTTTTTATGCGACAGCAGTCAACGAACTATTGAATTATTCATGCCGAAGTTATCTATTATTTGAACTCTATTATAATTCTGCAAAAACAATTGAAAGTATTTTGAAAAAAAAAAACTTTAAAAAATAAACTTTGCACGAAATAATGTTTTTAAATTTCTTATCTTGAGATACAAATATAAAAATTAAACAAAGCGTAGTATTTTTCAATTAAAGCACGTGCCGAGGTTTGTAGGCATGCTTGCAATGTTTTTATACGTTTGATCTGATAAAATTCGATTTTGTTATTATAAAACAAAAAAGTATTGACATAATTTGTTTTTCAACATTATTTTAAATTTGTTTTACACTATTTGTTTACGGTTATAAATAATTTTTATTTAGAATTTTTGCGAACCAAGTTTATACCACATCGTTTTTACATAAAACAATTTATAATAAAACAATGTCTATACATATATGTCATTAGCACTTTAGTTTAATTTGAGGTAAATAATCAGATATTTTCCGACCACATGCCTAATGCTAAGCGCATAGTAGAACAGCAATCTGAAAATTCTCTCCCTATACTAAAATTAAATGGGATAATAATAAATTATTGAGTAGAATTGTACCAAACGATATTAAAAACGCCTATTATCTGGTAGAATTCTAACTAAAGAACTTTTGCAGGAAATTATAAAAGAATCAGCATTCTATGATCGCATAAAACCGTCTATTCAAAAGATCCATTCAGCCAGGTACGATAAGTAATGAGAGTCTTCTAGGAAAAAAATCTTTTCCATTTCTAAGATTATACCAATGTTTTAACTGTGAGTCGATAAAACAAGATTACCTGAAAGCAAAAAAAAACACTATAAAAACTTATGCGAATTCAAAAAGTCAATTTTCAGTAAACATCAAACAAAAATCTTAAATCTTGGAAATGTATAAAAATATGGCCTTATTTAAAGACACATAGTGATCACTTTCAAAAACAAACGAACGTTGATCTTTTCACTGAATCCATTCAATACGCTCAACCAAACTTCCAAAATCACTTTTTGGATAGCGAAATATCAGTATTTGAAGTGAAAACAATTACAGTTAAATCGAAAGACAGTAAAGCCAAAATGTCGAACGAATCTCTAATGAATTTTTCAAGAACGCCACAACTGAATTCCTAGAAAATCTCACATTAGCCTACAATATTATTCAGATCAGGTGAAGCTCACTACCCTTTTAGAAAATCAACAATATACCCTATATTTAAAAAAGGAGAACGAAAGGATCCAGAAAACTACCGCGGAATTGCATTTCTCAGCACAGCACTCAAAACTTGTATTGAAATCCTGAAATGTCGTCTCACCAAATGGACCGAGAAGAACCATCTTCTTAGCGAATTCGAAGTCGGATTCAGAAAGGGTTACTCCACACTCCACAGTAGACCAAAGATTCAGTCTGACCAATATTGTAGAGACATATCTACCTAGACGGAAGAAACTTTACGCTTTTTTATAAACCTTCGAGCTGCTTTTGGTTCCGTAGATCGTAAGGCGCTCATCTTTAAGCTTTTCGAGCTGGAATGTCTCTCGGAAAGATGATTGAAGACATATATGTATGATCGAATATTTTAAGCAGTTTTTGATGGACTAAACCTATCTGATTGTTTCCTTGCCATGGTAGGACTAAGACAAGGGTGCAATTTCTGCACCTGATAGGAACAGGGCGCTTAACTGCAAATGCGAAATGGGTTTTGGGGAGGACACCATTGAAACAATAAAAGAATACCAATACTTTGGTTTCACTAATACAGGCAACCTATGGAAAGACACCTTTTGAAGAAATTCTCTGCTTCGAAGAACGCGATTGGGACTGTTTGGCACAGTGTTTATAGAAACAAAGATCTCTCATTTAGCTCAAATTATCGAGTATTTCTTGCAACTTCTAAAACAATAATGCTGTACGCTGCAGTCAATTTAAAACTGCCGTAAAACTCCTTAAAACGTCAATTTCGTCTGCCAAACACAACTCCGAACTACATGCTCCTCATTGAAACTGGATTTTCTCCACTATTCGATTCATCTCTAAAACTTCATTTTAACTATATTGTTAAACTTCTTTTAAGCCACACTTAAAACATAGCTAGAAGGATCGCAGTCTCGATAGTAAAATCTAGAATGCCTTGGTTCGAAGAATGGATAAAGTTAATTTAAATGTCTACGCTTCGTTTCAATCTTACTTTGCAAAGCCTGGAAGAGTGGAAACCATTTTTAAACAACCTTCTTAAAAGGCTGGATTTTAAGCTTGGAAAGGATTATGTGGACAAAGGAAGAAACTCACTCTTTAGAGAGACTTATTTAAATCTTCTGCAAGATCTAGGCAGAATCAATTACTTCGAAGATGGTTTCAAAACGGACAGAATATCAATGCTTTTTCCGAGCAAAAGGAGAACTATTGCCCCTTTATTTTTATTCCGATTCATAACGACTTGAAACTGTATTGCTTTTGATGCAACACTAGAAAAAGACAACACGTGACTCATTTCATTGCATGGTATCCAATCCTGGCGGAGATACGGCTACAAATTTATTGTTGTTTTATTTGGTTTTTGTTCTCCTGAAATTAACGCTAGGAATTAAATTTCTGAATTTGTGTAAATGGAAGAAATGTTTAATTTTAGAGGAAAAAATCTAAAAACTGCGATATTTTTCCAGCGTTATTTAGTGTTTTTTCTTAAGATTAAAGCCGGAATTTTATATGGGGAATTGTTTTGCTTTTTCCAAAAAAAAAATGAGGCCTAATTTCTTCTGTCTCAACTACCGAGAGCTGATTTGATAATTTATTCTCTATAAATTTGATTACAATTCAATATTCTATTATTCTGTTTTATATTTTTTAAGTGAATACTTCTATTATTTTAATAACTACTGCTGTACTGTTTGGGGGAAAGACGAATATAACAGACTTAACACCATAAGAGTCGGTTAAGTAGTTTTCGAGTAATGAATTGCTTTAATAACCTGACTTTCGTCTTATATAAACATTGCTGATAGTTATTTATTAAGCCTTATGGATTGAGTTTTAGGGTATGTCAAATTCTCAAAAAAGTAGCAAATAAATTTATATTATCTACTCGTGAAAATTAATTCATTATATTTTTTATTTTTTAATACTCATTTTCATACATTTTACTTATGTTTTCTATTTTACTTTTATTTTCAGAACAATCAGATTTGCAGGATCTTTCACCAGCTGAATTCAAAAAGCAACGACTTCTAGCAAAATCACAACTCACAGACGCTATTAGAGACTCTTGTTTACCAAAGATGTTGTGTGAAATGGCCTCTAAGCCAGAATATGTTCTCTCAGAAAAAGAAAAGGATTTGCTGCATATGATTCGGTATATAATTCAAAGATTAGTCATTCAAACTAAAATCTCTGACCAAATTATTATAATTGTCACAAGTTCATGTGCGATAGAATTAATAATAATTGTAAACTAGTTCAATACCTTGAGTTATTATTATTTTATTTTTTTTTTTATATCACACCTTGAAAACTAGATTCAAATAATTGCAGGTTATGTTGCAATTAACGATAATTTAAAATGAACTATTTTAATTTAATTAAAGTTCAATGTTTAATTGTTTGCTTTTATTTGTATTTTATTCACAGCTCATCAACTATGTCATTAGCTATGAACAGTCCACCAAGTAAATGGCATTTTGCAGCTCACATGGGTGAATTACTTAAACACACTGCCGCTGACAATTTAAGCGGACCAATGGGATGTGCGAATCTTTGGCCACACTGTCCAATAAGTTCAAAAAAACTTATGAAACTTTCTTATAAAGTTAATTTAAAATAAAAATCCCTCAATCATTAATTAATCTATTAAGGAAAACATAATATTTATTTAATAATTGTGATTTACTTGAAATTTTGTAAATATTGTACTAAAACAAGAATTGTATAATAATAATGACTGAATTTGTTTATAGTTTATAAGAATTATTAGCTAGTCTTTTGTTGAAAAAATAAAAAAATAATATTACATGGAATGTGTTGCTTATATGTAAAGTACATTTTTAGGATTAAAAGTTTTTGTTTATTTAAATTTTATTGTCTAACTACAAACTATAATATTTTGTTTGTTAACTCATAAATTATGAAAAGGTGCAATACAAATTTAGAAATAAATCGATTTGTTTTTTATTATCGTATGTATAAATAGGGTGACAAGTAGTTACTGATTTAATTTATTAAAAAGTATTGAGAATTACAAACAATTAAACAAGAAACATTTTTCTTACCGTGTACAAAACAAAATCTCGGCCAGTTATAGCTATCATTGAAATCGATTAGGAACAATTTTTGAATCGATATTTGGCGTTGTTTCCCTTTGATTAGAAATGAAAATTATATACTGATCGATCGGAAATCACCCAAAGAATTTGTTTTGAGAAGAAAAAAGTTTAAATGCGTAGTTATTCTTCTCTAAAAATATATTTTTTTCAAAAACAGCTGATACTTTTATGTTCAAACGTGAAACGAATCGTTCCACTGATTTGTGTTTCAATTTCACACAATTCCAATGACAGATTTCTGTCAGTAAAAATTTGTCGTTGGATTTCAATCAGGAAATTCTTTTCAATGACAGAAATTTTTAAAGACAGCTATAAACGACCTGTCAAAAAAATTCCAATGTTTGTTTTCAATTATGAAAACCAATTATAGCTTTAACTGGCGCCTAAAATTTAAAAACAAAACAGATATACAAATTTTGTTCTTACAAGTGGAATTTATCAGGTAATTAGGTAAATAGTTAAGTTTATATGATTTTTTCTATTTATTTCAAAATTTAAAGTCTTCACGAATAATTTTGTTTTTATAGGCAAGTGCTAGTTTTATAAACTGTGCCAACTGTGTTAAGTATTTCGTTTTGCTCCAAGGTGTTTTGTTGCCAAACATGTTGTATGAAATTTAGGTGCAATAGTTTTCCTCTTGCTAAGAAAATCATAGATATTGTGCCATTTTGAAAATATCATTGAAGTAATTGAGTTCGCCTAATATGTCTCTCTAAAGAGTGAGTTTCTTCCTTTGTCCACATAATCATTTCTAAGCTTAAAATCCAGCCTTTTAAGAAGGTTGCTTAAAAATGGTTTCTATTCTGCCAGGTTTTGCAAAGAAAGTAAGATTGAAACGAGGCTCACATATTTCAGCTAACTTTCATTCATTCATTCTTCAAACTACGAAGTTCTAGATTTTACTATCGAGACTGCAATCCTTTTAGCTATTTTTTCAGTGTGGCTAAAAATAAGTTTAACAATATAGTTAAAATGAAGTTTTAGAGATGGAAGGTAAAGTGGTAAAAGTCCAGTTTCAATAAGGAGCATGATGTAGTTTGGAGTTGTGTTTGACAGCCGAAATTGACGTTTTAAGGTAATTCTCATGAGTTTTTCGGCAGTTTCAAATTGACTGCAGCGTACAGCATTATTGTTTCGGAAATTGCGAGAAATACTCCATATTTTAGCTAAATGAGAAATCTTTGTTTCCATACACATTGTGCCAAACAGTCCCAATCGCATTCTTCGAAGCAGATAGTTTCTTTAAAAGGTGTTTTTCCATTATAAAGGTTGCTTGTAATAGTGAAATCAAAATCAAAAGCCCATTTCTCATTTGTAGCCAAGCGCCCTTTTTGTTTTCGAAAAACCAGTGCTTTTGATTTGTATAGATTCACTGTAAGGTTCCATTTCAAGCAATAGTCTCTATTGCTTGAAATATTTAAATATTTATCATGAGCTGAATCGACTCAGGTGATTCTGCTATAGTAGCACGAGGTCCTCCGCAAACTGTTTTGTCCATCCCAAAGCGCGTAAAGTGTTCGAATTCAAAAATCTATAATTAGTGTATAGTTTCTTCCGTCTACGTAAATATGTGTCAGCAATATTGGTCGGACTGAATCTTTGGTCTACTGTGGAGTTACCCTTTCTGAATCCGATTTGGAATTCGCTAAGAAGATGGTTCTACTCGATCCATATAGTGAGACGACATTTCTGCGTTTCAATACAAATTTTGAGTGCTGTGTTGAGAAATGCAATTCCGCGGTAATTTGCTGGATCCTTTCGAACTCCTTTTTTAAATATTGGGTATAGTATTGGTTTTCTAAAAGGGTGGGGAGCTTCACCTGATCTGAATTTATTGTAGGCTAATGTGAGATTTTCTATGAATTTAGTTGTGGTGTTCTTGAAAAATTAATTTGAGATCTGATCAACAGTAGGTGCTTTGCTGTCTTTCAATTTCATTATAACTGATTTCACTTCAAAAAGTGATATTTCGCTTTGCAAAAAGAGATTTTCGAAGTTTGATTGAGCGTATTTGGGATCAGTGAAAAGTTCGTTTGTCTCTAAAAATGATCACTAAGTTTTAATATCTTTAAACGAAGCTTTGACGTTAAAAAAGTTTTGCCTTTTATGTTTCTCATAAATTTCCAGGAGACTACTGATTCTTTTATAATTTCCTGCAAAAGTTCTATAGTTCGTACAAATATATGATAGGCGAAAGCTTTTTGTTTTCAAAGCTTTTTACAGTTTTAATAAAAAAAATAATAGTCTGGAAAAAAGGACTCCTATCATGTATTTGGTGAAAGGTCAATTTCAAACAGGCTCTTCTAAAATTCAAATTTTTGTTAGACACTCAAAAATAATTAAATCAACTTTTTATCCACCCAATCGATACATTTTTATACTTACATTTTTAAAATTCTTGAAAATGTTAACTGAAAAGATTCTGAGATGTGTTTACATTTTTGGTTTCGTTCAAAACCTTATTTTTAATTATATTTTGTGAATAATTTTAATCCACACCAGTTTATTGTTAAATAGTAAATCGATTATGACCCCATCGTTAAAAGTATTCTAGCCTTGAACTTAACCTAACACCTTACACTTAACATTTTAATGTCTTAAAGGATTGTTTTCTGGTAAATTGATTTCATTTTAGTGTTGCAATACAGTCGTTGAAATTTGTCATCAAGTCAGCGATGGTTTTTATAAATAATTTTGTTTCGAAAAGTTAGATGTTTCAAAATGTGATTTCTTACAAAATTGGAAATTATTTAAAATTCAAAACACATTGGGAACCAAGTTAAATTAATTTATTTGGCAAAAAATTACTTTTTTTTTTATTACTCTAGTTGGTAATAATTGAGTTTTATATAAAAATGTAATTGACATTTTTTCTTGGAATGCAATAAAACTCAATTTGAATTACAATTTGTATCTTTTAGTTTTATATATTTTCATGCATAATATTGGAACAATGTGGTTTATGAATTGATTAAATTTTCTTCGATGCACTTTTGATTGAACGTGATGTAAATTGATATTGACAATTCAAAATAAGAAGACTGTTGTAGTTTAAAACAAAAAGTTAAATATGTGCGAAATCTCTTACATTTGTAATAAATCTGGTAGTTTCTGTAAAATACAAATAAACTGTATAGGTATACCGCAAACATAAAATATACATAGATTTAGCAAAACGACCAAACCTTACCATCCGAAAATGGAAATTGGTGGCAAATCACGATTCCAGAGACGTTATAATCGTAAGTTGTACGTTATCTATTGTGAGAAAAATTAATTAATAGATTCTTGGTGGACAGGTCATATTACAGGTTCCTAATGCGTGTCACCGTAGAACAGGTCAAGGCCTAAGGGACCACAACTAGATGGATTGCTTGAGCAGTGTGTTTGCTTGCTTTAACCAATTCAGTACGACGACGGTATTGAAGTGCAAAACGAAGTAATCTTCGTTGGATACTTTCTATTCTTGATATGTGTTGTGTATATCATGATAAGTAGACCAAACCTGCGACGCATATTCAAGTAGAGGTCGGACGAACGTCATGTAAAGCGATCAGGTCACGTAAGGGTTAGAAAATTCTTTGAACCATCTTTTAATAAAAGTAAAACCTAATGCAGAGTTGGCCTTGTGAATTATTTCGTCAATGTGAAGTAGAAATTTCAGTTCACGTCAAATAAATTTTCTACTACCTACATATATGTATGGGATGACTATGAAGATAGTAATGATGGAGAGCTTTTTCAATGTGTTTACGTGTAAAGGTTAATGTTGAGTCCTAAGCAATTTTTGGTACACCAGGTTGAGAAATTGTCGAGATCTGTTTGGAGGAGAGATACATCTTCATCGGTTGCAATGGTTTTCAAAAATCTCGTATCACTAACGTAAAGGGATATTTGACAATTTTAAATGACCATGCCAATGTCATTGATTGTAATTAAAAAAGAAGAGGGCCTAAATGACTACCTTGAGGAACACCAGAAGTGGCTATAACAGGATTGGAACGAGCTGATCTAAATCGGACACAATATTCACGACTTTCAAGGTAAGAAGTAATCGATTTTAGAAAAATAGAGTTAAAAGACTATAAGATTATGAGAAATTTTGTCAAACGCTTTGTTGAGATCACTGGAGACCATATCAACTTCATTCCCGTTTTCAAAGGCTCTTAGAGTTAATAAAACGAAATATACAAGATTTGTGGTGGTAGAACTATTTTTTAAGAAGCCGTGCTGTGCTGGGGTAGTTAGAGATCTGCACAGAAACTGAGGAGTTCAAAAAGAATGCTTTCAAAAATGTTTGGGATATGAAAAAGTTCGATCCTTTCTAAAAAATTGGAGTTATAAAAGATGTTTTCCATTTTAAAGGAAATGTTCCTTGGGATAAGGATAAATGGCTTAAGCTGTATTTTATCTGAAGACACATCAACATATTCAGGCATAGTAGTAGTAGTAGAAATGGTGGCCACGAGCAGTCTAGCTCGGTGACACAATTAGCGCTGCGTTGCGCCGTTTTGATACCATAAAATACTCAGTTGACCTATAAAGATAAAAGGGGGATTATAAAGAGAAAAATACGCCTCAAATCCACTTTGTTGCGTTTAGAAAGGAGATCAAATCTTTGATCTCCAGTTCTGAGAGCTCATTGAGGTCGTTGAAAAAGGACTTTCCCAATGTTTTGGCTCTCGTTTTGGCTAAGGCGGGACACTTGCATAAGAAGTGAAGAACAGTTTCTTTTTCTCGCTGGTCCTCACAACTACGACAGAAAGTATTGTGGGGGATGCCCCGCTTAGATGCGTGTTCTCCAACAGGCCAGTGTCCGGTGCATGTAGCAACGACCCTGGCTATGTCTTGCGTGGGTCTGCAAATGAGATTATTAGTACGGGATTTGTTGTAGGTGGGCCATATCCTTCTAGATATGATACAGTTGGTTAGGCTGTTCCACCTGTGGTTTGATTCAGCGAGGAAAATAGAGAGGATCTTGCCCTTCATAGCACCAAGAGGAATGTTGACTCTTTCCGCGAGTGAGCTATGAAGGGCTGATCCTTGCCTAGCCAGCTCGTCAGCTCGTTCATTGCCCTCAAAGCCTCTATGACCCGGAATCCAGATGAGAGTGACCCTGAGTCCAATGTTCATGCTCGCTAACTCACTTCGGCATTGTTGAACCAGTTTGGAGGATGAAGTGGACGAGCCAATCGTTTGAATAGCCGCCTGACTGTCCGAAAAAATAGCTGTATTGCGGTTTTGATTTGGATCTAGTTTTAGTAACTTGCATGCTTCCTTGATCGCGAGTAGTTCAGCCTGAAAAACACTAGCAAAGTCAGGAAGTCGCAAAGACCTGGAGACATTTAGAGACTCGGAAAAAATTCCTGCACCGACCCCACACTCCATCTTCGAGCCGTCAGTGAAAATAGTTGTGTCGAAGCCTCTCGTCACTAAGTCATCATCCCATTCATTTCGAGATGGGATGATAATTTTAAAATCCGCACTGAGGTCCACAGTAGGGGTGCAGTAGTCGGTTTCTGTCGAAAAGATGTCCGCTGGGATGAGATTAGTGATATTACTATGACCAAAGGGCCTAGAATACCAACTATTCGATTCCCTAAGTCTCAACGCGCTGCAAGATACTAAGTATTTGATATGCAGGTCTATTGGTAAGAGGTAGAGAAAAACGTTTAGGGCGTCCGACGGACATGAGCGCAAAGCTCCCGTGGAGCCAACACTAGCTGTTCTCTGAACCTTTTTTAGTTTAGTTATATTGTAGGCTTTGCTAAGCGCGGGCCACCAAACAATCAAACCATAGGACAAGATTGGACGTACCACGGCTCTATACGTCCACAAAATCATCTTCGATTGCAAACCCCACTTTTTGCCAAAGGTTTTATTGCAGGCATAGAAAGCTATGCTGGCTTTCTTGACCCTTTCTTCGATATTAAGTTTCCAGTTTAACTTTGGGTCAAGTATTACTCCCAAATATCTAGCGCTGGAAGACAAGGAAAGAGTTTCACCGTTGAGGCGGAGAAGGGTGAATCGTGGTACTTTTGTTTTCGTAGTAAAGAGCATCAGTTCAGTTTTGCTTTTATTGACACCCAGGCCACAGCTTGTAGCCCAGTTGCTTACTTTTAGCAATGCCATCTCCGTAATCTCACTAATCACGGAAGTGTACTTTCCTGATACCAGTATCACCAAATCATCTGCGTAAGCAACGGCCTTCACACCACAACTTTCCAGTTTAAAAAGAATTTTGTTCATGACCAGAAGCCAAAGAAGAGGGGACAGAACATCCCCCTGAGGTGTTCCCCTGTTTACGCACCTGGTCGAGTAAGTGTTACCTAAGGTAGCTTGAATCCTTCTATCACTGCGCATGGTTACAATCCAACTTCTGATGTAGTCCTCTACACCCTGATCAACTAGTGATTCTTGAATAGATTCTGTTAAGACGTTGTTAAAAGCTCCTTCTATGTCTAAGAAGGTAGCGAGAGTATATTCTTTGAAATGTATGGTTTTTTCAACTGTACGCACTACCTCATGTAGGGCTGTCTCCGTAGACTTGCCCTTAAGATAAGCGTGTTGTGAACTCTCAAGAGGATTTACATCTAAAATGCCTCTGATATGGTAATCAAGAATGCGCTCCATTGTCTTAAGCACGAAGGAAGTAAGGCTTATTGGTCTAAAATCCTTCGCGGATTCATGTCCTCGCCTGCCGACCTTCGGGATAAAAACTACTCTAACATGTCTCCAAGACTCGGGAACATGATTTAGACAGAGACAACCTTTAAAGATCATCTCCAGCCAAGGAATCGCCAGGAATCGCCAGATTTTTTAAGAAAGGAAGGACAACAATGGTCCTTCGATAGAATCTTACTAAGCCTGGCGGATTCTTTTATATTTTCTATTTTGTGGCAGTAATCCCTCCAGCTTTGCTGTTTAGACTTGGCAATGGCTCGCTTATAAACTCTTAGACAGTCTTTGTACGGTTGGTAGAATTTGTGTTTGTGGCAAATATTAAAGATCACTCTAGTCTCTAGTCTGTGAGGGGGAGGAATTTCAGACTCAAAATTTATACTGAAGAGTATCCACCTGTGATCAGAAAAAGAATTCACAAGTGAGACTCTCCAATTTTCCACTATAGAATAAAGATTGTTATTTGATAGAGTAACATCAAGTACATCCTCCCAACCTTCGAAGTTAACCGAGCTCGGAAAAATGAAAGTTGGGGTATTACCTCTATTGCATACATTTAAATTATTGTTAATAATGAAATCAAAAAGTGACTCACCTCGTTCATTAATTACCGTGCTACCCCATAGAGAATGCCGTGCGTTGGCGTCGCACCCAATCAGGAGGTCTGACTTTTGTTGTTTGGAAGCGATTACCAGGGTCTCCAACTCTTCCGGAGGTGACTGCCGGTCGTGGCCACAGTAAGCCGATGCCAGAAGTAGGCCAGCATTTTTTCCTTCAATTCTGACAACCGTCAAATCGGAGGTGCTAAGGATGGGACACAAAAAAGCTTTTAAGTGTTTCTTAGCTAGAATGCAGGTTCTAGGCTTACCTTGGTCAGTATTAAGGATTTTATAAAAAAGGTCGTATTTGTGGTCCAGAAGGCCTCGAACTCTGAGGCCATTCACCCAAGGTTCTTGTATGAACGCTACGTCCAAGTCTTCCTGACTCAGGAAGACCTTTAGATTATCTGAGGCACATTTCGAGTGCTTCAGATTAATCTGTATAGAACGCAGCGCGTTTTTAATTGCCTGAAGAAGAAGGGCCTGCACCCTCAGGGCCCGGCGACTCGCCGGGGACTTCGGCAACAATGATGTCATCGTCGGTCTTGACTTTGCTCCCTGATTCTGTAGGACCTTAATCTTTGCATTTCTAATGCCGAATTTTAACTTATGTTCAGCCTTCTCAAGGGCCCCCAAGCTCTCCCCGCTGATCTTCAAAAGATAGGACGCGCTGTTCTTCTGCGGCTCCTCAGCCTTGATGACTGTCCAGTCATGCATTGGAACCAGCGGGTTTAGCCTCTGAAGACCACGGATCAGCTCCTGTCCACTTGTCTTGATGCTCATGACGGGCAACCAAATGCGAGCCTTAGGCTGTCTGGGGATGTCCTTAGCTGGGATAAGCTTAAGTCTCAAGCCTTCCCAGTCATTGCTTATCTTAGCAATGCATGATCTAAGGAAATCCCTGGAAAACACGTCATCGCATTTGATTACCCTGTGTCCCCTGAGCACTTCGCCAGAGTCAAAACTAGGGTAGGGACCCTCAATTGCCGAGATTGTGTAAGAAAACACCATCTCCGAGAGCTTGGCCTCGATAGAACTCCACACAGCTAGCAGACCTCTGCTGTTTGTGGAGAGCTCATCCACAACCGATACTTGGAGGTCGTCTCTGACAACCTCACTTAAAGTACGCTGTTGCGCTGCTCCAGAAGATGATGTCTTCTCATCTTTATTTGAATTTGGTTCATGTTTTGGTTTTTTAGAAGGTTTTTCGGTCTCTTCACGAGACCGGTTTCTTTTGTCGGCCTTCTTTTTTGTAGCCGAGACTGTTGTATTCATCAACAATCTTTTGGTACATGATCTTGTCCTCGCGATCCTTCTCCAGCACAATTCCAGCCTTCTCATTTTCAGCAATCTTGCTAAGAATGAAGGAGGCCTTCTTGAACTGGTTCTTGATGCGAGTACCAGATGACTTTTTATTTTTTCCTTTACCAGCATTGCTATGGCTGGCATTGCTGGTAGAGGAGTTCGGATTTATTTGTGGTCGAGGCACAGGAGTACTATGGCTGGTACTCGCTGCACTTCCAGTTTTTGCAGGTTGCCCCACGACGGTCTCCTGACTGGAGGCCAAAAGTTCATCCTCATAGTCGGCGGATGGTCCTAAGTTCGTTATGTCTAAATCGTCCTGTGAATTGTTTTGTGTAGTAATTTTGGTCCCACGAGTAGTACGGAAAGGAAAAGGTCAGCCCCGGCAGAGCCGATATACCGGGGTAAGGCAAGATGTAAGACGGACCCTGCCAAGGCATCCGAATGAGCTCGTTCGCGACTGGTTTACCCCCCAGCCTTCCATTTCTTCGGCACGGATTATGGAAATCGCTCACACCACCACTGAAAATTAGGGACCCCGTATCTATGGTCAAATTGCATTGCTGAGGGTTTAAACTATTGAAGAGTTTAGAAACGCCTCAACAATTCAACCTGACCTTAGCTGATCCCCTTCTTGACATCGCACAAGAAAACTGTGGTGATCATTACCGCCCGGCACCCACTAGGAGGGTTTGATACGAGGATTTTTGCCAGGCATATTCAGGCATAAACGCACTTGTTTCCATTATTTCCATTATTGTGACCTATGTACATATTAATTCTGTCCCTGTTATTTCTACTAAATTAATTGTGGTTTTCGGTACCTGCCAAAATATTTTACGGAATGCAGTTAAATTATCTTTTTTTTTTACAAGTATTGGAATAAATCGCTAAGAAAATTGTTAATTTTTATCAGTTTTTTGCATATATGGTAATTGAGTACAATAATGCTTAATTGGTGTGTTTATGTTTTCTATCAATTCTGATATAACCTTATGCCTATAAATTAAAAGTACATTACCCTCCATATTTTTTTGTTTCAACATCTAGCTCAAGTTACGAAGTGCAAGGTCTTTAATATTATATTCACGCAATCAAGCACCATCTAAACAAACACCAATCTTTCTCAATTGGAGTTATTATCTCATATATGTATGTTTACACTTTATACCATTTATAAAAAAAATCTTTATGAACAGTGACTAAGAGCATATAACCACTATAATGTAATTAGTCACTGTTAAGATGCCAACTCAAAACAATGTTAAACTCAATATGTACGAGTACTTCAGATCAAGGACAAAAAATTCATAGAATTTCAATGCCAAAATCTTATATGTACATACATACTTACAGGAAGAAAAAGTGAGTCGTCCTCTAAGGAAGTGAAGTCTGAATTAAGGAAGCATACCATCGAACAAAAATATAATATTTCCAAACTCCTTTCATAACAAATGCATGCCTTAAAAGACTTCCTTTTATACCATCAGGAAATCAAAAACTACGGAATTTCCAATGTCTATGTTAACCCACCAAAAAATATAAATTTCAAAACAACTTAGATTCATAAAATTGGTTTATTCCGCACACAATAAATAAAACACAACCTGTATAAATTGTATAGCCTACTCCACTTCACGTCTGCGCAACTAACCAAAGACCTGCATTTTAACTCGACTCACTTAACAACATAATTTCCATAAAAATAAAAATGGATTATGTAACACAATTCAGTGACTGTGATGTTTTTAGTTACAAATTTGCAACCAAAATTATATCCGTTGAGCCTTTATGCAAAGCTATAAAGCAAAGCAGGTATACCTGATGACCGACTACTTGTATTCAACCTGACAAGTTACAATCTCTATAAAAGATATACACAACACAGGTTTAGTGTAATCCAAAAAGTACAACAACAACTTGACTTGCATTTTGTTTTTTCTTTCTCGGTTTGTGGATCAAGACAATTTCACAAAATTTCAACGTCAAATTCATCAGCTTTTGAAAAGAAACCTCTTTTAGTGTACGTGTACCAATCCGCATTACCAACCTACCATCGAATCGTCACAACCACCAACCGACCGGGAAAAAGTCAGGAAATAGAGGTTTTGGCATACCACATGACAATGTAGCTTAAGCCACAGTAAAGCCACTTAGTCTGTGTTTTCTTTAACACAATGATAACTAGGTATAGCCAACCGTCATCCAAGACACACATTAATGGCTGCCTCACAAAAACTGTTAATTTCGTAACACCTTTAACTTTAAATGGCTGCCTTCGATGATGGAAGAATTCATTTGTGTATCTTCAAGCTCACTTTCACTACTCAAAGATACTCGTATCGTATAGTGACCGATAGAAGATACTTTTTTTTTGGTTTTGTTAGCCAAGCGTCTGAAATTGTCGTAGTCTCAGAGTCTTTTGCCCCCCACATTGGCCTAAAGCGCACTTTTGAAGTTAGCCTCCGTTGTAAAATTGGTTTTAGTCAATAACGATATCGCAAGTGAGAACGAACAACTTGTGCAGTGTCAGAGTTTCAGAGTTGTAAAAAATTATTAATTTGAAATTTCGGAAATATTAAAAAAAAAACAGCCGTGAATTTTTATCAAACGTTAATTTAAAATCACTCATCGCAGTGTCAATACTTTGTGATGCAAATTAGATTTTCGAAAATAAGAATTTGTCTGTGACGAAAAATAAATAAATATCCTTCATATATACGTAACGTGAAAAAAACCAATTAACACACCATCAGTTCAAGTGTGGAAATAAAAAATAAAACCTACACCAACCGCCAAAAATAATTTACATATCCTAATTAGCAGTGAATTTATAATTTTTATTTTGTTTAATTTATTTTGAAACCAAAAATCTAAATAAAAATGAGGATGTCAACGATTCTATCACTTTCACTCCCTGCCATAGTGATTTTACTCATATTCTTCCTCGACATGATGGATGAAGTATTTGCTCAGCAACCGGATCCACTGTTTGAACTTCCGGTTCAGTTAATTGGATTTCCAGTGATAGTACTTTCGGTGCGGTTGTCACAATTTGCCAAGAAGTTGGCATACTCTTTGAATCCAGGTTAGTACTTATAAGACCTAACAATTATTTTTATTGTTTTGTTGTTGGGAAACAAAAATGAAAAACAATTGAAACTTGGTGCATTTTATGTCGAACGTGTGTTATTATCTTGATATTTTCCTATAATGTGATGGAATAAAATAAGAAATATAACCATGACCTCAATTCTACATATATCTGTAAGAGAGTGCAATATCCAAATATATTGTCGACAATAAATTGAACTGGTTAGGTAGCGGTAGGTCGGTCAGTTTTATTTGTTGTTGCTGTTGTAAAATTGACTTTCAAAAATTTAAATATTGTTGGCCTTTTGTTGGCCAGTTAAGTTAATATTTATGCAGAATTTTGTATTCCATTCGAAATTGCTGTGACTAAAGAATATGAATTTATATAAATTTTATATACAAATCTAGGTGCGATGTACGTGAGTGGCTTACGAAATGTAAACATACACGGGGCGTTCGTTGTTGTGTCGAACGTTCGTCGTGCCTTCATTTGTCGTGTAAGTCGTTTTGAATGAAATTCCTGAGGTGAAAAAGAAAAATAATTTAGAAAATACGAGTAATTCAGTTGTAAATGAATAATTTCTATCAGATATGTAAAATGTTAATGAAAAAATACTTACAGCATAATAAGTATGTTTATATATTTAGTTTTTTTTTTTAACTTTATTAATTAAAAAATACTGGTTTATAGCTTTGTTTAGGTTTGGAATTAATACAATTTGTTGCAACATATATAAAATTAAATCTTAATAATTTCATCACTTTATCCTTCAAAAGTCATTGAAAAAAATTTTTTTTATTTGAATTTCAAATAGAACTGACCTAAATAACATCTAAAAATGTTTACAAATATGTATTTATTTACATGAAAATTATTGGTCGCAAAGAAGATTTTTATCAAGAGATCAAATATTTTATTCATTTGAATGCCACTGTGGTGTATAGCCAATATTTCTTCTTTGTTTTATTTTTAAACTTGCCATAAGAATTTATTGTAATCGGTCAAATTGGTCGAATTGAAAATTTTGACAATAAAAGATTTTTAGAGAGATGTTTGTGAGTGCTTGTACATTCGTACGCCCGTACGTTAGGGAAGCTGTTTTCGTCGTCCATATTTCATGAACCAATAGGCATATCGACTTTGAATACATTTTGAATAAAATTAGGGAATTAAGGTTTTGAGGCGATTAGCGTTAGGCATTGTTTTTGTTTTTTTTTTAAGACTAAAAATATCAGTAGTCCCTATACAAAATGTTGTGGTCGAAAACATCTAAAATTCTAATTTTCTCAAAAACAAACCGATAGATTTATATTCAATTTTCTCTCTATTTTTTTTTCTGTACTTGACTTCTTTCAATAAATTTTGATATTGATCCTTAAAGGTATACCTGCCATAGAACCGTTACCGATTTAAGTTTCCTCAAGAACTAATGAACCGATTTCAATCAATTTTGTCTGCACAATTTGCTTTCAGCAAAGTTTGCTGTTAATTCTATGCTGCCAATGAGTGTAATGACTCCGCACTTTACTTGAAAGCGTAAATGTTTCTATAGGACAAATCTTTTCCTACAGTTGCTAAAGTACTTGGAGATATTGAACAACACAAATCCGCTGGCCTAAGTAGTATCCCCCTATTGTTCTGAAGAGGTGTTCTTCAACGCTTCTTAATGACCGGCAGTATTACTTTCGTAGCACTATTGATCTCATGAACTGGTCTAAATTTGATATCCACAAATTAAGCGCTGGTGTGCCCAGGGCATCGTTTTGTCTCCGAAACTATTCCTTATTTCTATAAATGATCTTTTGTCTGAAACTTATGATCTTTACAGCATTGTCCAATGTGGTATCAAAAACCGTGTAGAATTGAATGCTTCAAAAAATCAATGCTACAAACCACTTGTTGTTGAGTCATCACATATTCAACATCGCCAAAAATGCTGATAAGTGTTCAGGTTTTTTCGGAAGATGGAAGAAGTTGTTTATTCGTTCCAAACTCAAGTACAATTCTCATACATGGGCTGGGCAGGTGCTCTAATAACTCACTTTAGTCTCTTAGACAGAATTCAAAAGAGAGCTGTAAAAATGATACGTGACCATTGTTCAACTGAAACTTTTGAATCTCATGATCACCGCGCGCTGGTCGGTGAAAAAAAAAACAATTAACGGTTTCTTTTATAAATCAAAAAAACTGAAAAAAAAAAAATAATTGACACCTAAAATATTTTACAAACAAAAAATGATTTTAGCTCCATAAGAATTTTATACCACGAAGAAAAACGTTTTTGACATCTGGTAAAATTTTGAGAAAAATCGAATTCAAAGTTTTTTCTTATTAAAAATAAAATCATAAAAAAACATTACTAAAACCAGGTAAAAATTTACTTTCGACTCAAATATCTTTTCAAAATTTAAAAATATTGGCTTCAGACTATTTTTATCTCACAGAAAATATTGTTTTCGACATTCAGTAAATTTTGTATAAAAATCCAAAAGTCAGTTTTTTCATAAAAAAATTGAATCTACAAAAAATAGTACGCAAAATTGGTAAAAATTGATGTTCGGATCTCGATATCTCGTGAATAATAGAAGAAATTCACTTCAGATTAATTTCATTCATCCAATTTGTATTTGCCTATATAAGAAATAAAAACCTTTAAGAAATGCTACTAAAATTGGTAAAAATTGATAAATAGATATTGAAATCAAACTATTTCATCATATGGAAAATATTATTGGGAAGTTATCGGTGTGGGTCGAATTCCTCTTTTTGTTTTTACAAATTCAAATTCGTTATGAATTTTGAAAATAAGATCATGGAGTAACTGAAATTTGTGGTCCCCAAATTTGTATAGACTTAAAGATTCAAACTCTAAAAATCTTAAAGGTTGTCATAACCATTACTCATTTAGTACGCGTAAAGTATTGGAAATAAACATTATAAATGAAAATAATAATTAATTTTCTAATTCAAATGTTTTCGAAAATTTCTAGGCAAAATGGGTGCGGTGCATAGTGAGCATATTATTAAAACAAGCTCTTAGAGTATCAAAATGAAACAATTTTCAATGTATCCAATAAAAAACAAGACAGACCTCGCTTTAAAAATACTTCAACCCCTAAAGGGTTTCCAAATAGTCTATTACCATCCTTCGAAGTTTTCCAAAATCAATATTCTATTTTGTGTCCTTTTTTCAATGAAATGCAGATATAATAATTTTATGTTCTCTCTCTTTTTTTATAGCAACCTACCGCGCACGAATGAAGCGCGATTTACCATCAGAAATATACCTTTCACAAACAGCAGCTGATGCAATCGTTGCAGAAAAAGAAATCATCAGGGAATTCGGTCCAAAGGCATGTATCCTTGAAGAACCATGTCGTCTACATGCTGCACGTCCTGGCAATAGAGGTGCACAACCTGACTGGCAAGAAATTCTAAGGTTAGTTACACATTGAAATTGAAACGACTAAAAAAAGGAAACAATACAAAATCAAAAACAAAAACAAAACAAAAATCCAACATAAAATTTCTTATTGATCATTTATTTTAATGCTTGTCGTCATTTTCTCCATTTGGAATATATGCATTCTGGTATGTTTCAGTTTCTCGAACTGCAACTGCAACTGCATATAGATTTCCACATTGCCATCTAAATGGTGTACCTCCAGAAAGAGGGAGGTATTTTTGAATATTAAGTAATAACAAATCCTTGTTCTTCGAATCGAAACAATAAAATGATTTCCAATCAAAAATTTTTATAACAAAATGCTAAGTCATCTGTAAATTTTTTGTCAGTATAGTTTCATCTGTTGCACCATAGTTATACGAATACCTTATAGCTATAGCTTAGCTGTGTATACAAGGAGTATGTAATATCCTTTCCTGTGTCTCTTTGTTTCCTTAAAGGATAGCAAAAGAATGCAATCATCATTGTCCAAATCATCATTATATTTACACAGAAAAATGTAGATGTTCTCTTTTTCCGAGTCCTTGACGCCAGTAATAAAGATTTTTACTGACATTTCAGTTTGTCATCTTCATCCCTTACCAACCCTTGCCTTTAAAACAAAACGTTTCAATTTAAAGTTACCCTGTTCTGTGTCATGAACTAGAAGTGCAAGAGGGAAAAGAGCATCACTGGACGGAACATCAAATTGAATAAGTTTTATTTCTGTGCAGTTTTTCTTCCAGCAGTCACTTTGCTTTGATTCGCAATTTTAAGTTTCTTTTTGTTCATAAATTTTTAAAATGAGTTGCATTGTATAATTGCCACAAAAAAGTAACTTAAATAAATTGATGCACTTTCTAGGGAAAAGTTAAGCAGGTTAAAAGGTGAATTTTATAAGCTACGGTAAAGTTTATTGATAAGAATTTAGAAATTTTGAAAAGAGCCAGTACTTTTTTTAACGCTTAAAAATAATGTCGCAAACTGCACTGGTGTGGTGGGTTTTTGTAGCGTGATTCAAAAACGTAGTTTTATTAACGGTTCAATTAAGCAAACTGTAGTGTTTTGTGTCCAGGATGTTTTTGAAAAAAAAAAAAAAATTATAATAAAGAAATTTCAATTCAATTTTGTGGGTTTTATGCTCGAAATTATTTTTTCTTAAACCACAATTGTTTTTTAATAGTTTTCCTACAGAAGTTGATCAAATTTGGTTGGAGAAATCAGAGTTTTTGATTGCAAAATATGTGCAAAAATAAGAAGTACATCAAAACAATTTCTTTTATTCAAAACTTCAATTTTATTTCTGAAGATAAGCAAATATTGTTTTAAATCTTAATATATATAAATGACGTGTCACGATGTTTTTCCGCGATGGACTCCTAAACTACTTAACAAATTTTAGTCAAATTTGTACACGGTGTGCAGTTTGATTCAACTTGAAAGAAAGGATAGCTTACATCTTAATTTATAATCGCATGTATTATTTTATTGCAAATTATTTGCCTATTATTTGACAGTCACAATTATCTGTTGACTGGATTGAGTAAGTATTCAATAAAAACTTCCAAATGTTTCTATCTGCCACAATAATTTATTAGCATAATCACCACATGTCGCTGTGGCTAAAGTATAGGTTACCTTTATTTTATAGTACAATAAATACAACACAACCAAATACGCAATGTATTAAACTGCCTGACAATTTCTGCACTGTTCAGGAAAAAAATAAATTTCGGGATATACAGAGTAATTACTTGAATCATAACTGGCTCAGTCATCGGGCTAAAATGTTGATGTTGACGAAATTAACTTCCAGATACAACAATTGTTACCAGCCTATCTAGTGTCTTTTAAATCAATCGATAGTGTTGTTAATGAAAATAATAGTGTATACATTTTTTAATTCAATTTTTAAATTCACTAGATATTCCAAAAATAATCTTCGATTACCGCAGCGTGATGGTTAGTGCGTTGGACTGTCATGCAAGGGGTCTTGGGTTCAATCCCTGCCTGTGTCACCTAACTTTTTTCACGGGTACTGCCTCTTGCGAGGAATTGACAAATCCTCCAAGAATAATTCTTGTCATGAAAAGTGTTTTCTCAAATTAGCCGTTCGGATTCGGCATATATAAACTGTAGGTCCCTACTATCTCTGACAACATTAATCGCACACAGGAATGGTTGAGAGTTGTAAGTCACTAGGCCCTGGTTCTTCATGGACTGTTGCGCCACCTAATTTATTTAATTTTTAATCTTCGATTAAAGATTGGTTCACCTATTTTTCTCTTGCGTGATTTGAATCCACCTCATGTTTGGTCATCAAAAAGATCACCGGAAATATTCTTCAAGCAACCGTTTTAACTGAAAAGTTTAAAGGAAAAGTGGTCCTGTTGCCATGTATTCCAATGGTACTGTCAGATGCTACCATACCCTTCAGAAGGTTACAGTTTCCAATTCTTTTAGATTTTGCCATGTGTATTTATAAGTCTCAAGGCCAAACAATGCCCATTTGTGGTTTAGATTTGGAAAATACATGTTTTTCTCATGGGCAGCTATTATGTTGCATGTTCACGTGTAGGAAAATCGTTGTGTTAGCAAAAGACCAAAAATATTGTGCACCGATTAGTGCCAAATTAAATTCAAATAAAAAGTATAAATATTATTGTTAGAAGATTTCAAATTATCCGCCCTACCCTCATTTATAAGTTTAATTGTCACATGTTTTTTACTCAAAACTTTGTCATGTACTCATTCGTTACAAACTTGAATAAAAATTATAATAAATTTAAAATTTAATTCCTTTGTAATAATTTTTGCTTTACATCAATTGTACGAAAATATTAATCAATTGTGTTAAAAACCCTTCCCAAACCAATAAATGTGTATACCTGCTTTAAGGTCTCCGACTTCGTTTTATTGTAAGAAGAGGTAACGGTATTAGAAAATCAGTATGAATGTCGCCACGTTTTTTTACAAATGGCATCTACATATATAAAAAAGCACGGTGGTACCGTCTGATGTTCTCCTAACGTTCCCCTTAAATAGTTTACAACTATGTTATATGACAAGCAACTATAGCCACAGCAACGCGTGGCCGGGTCAGCTAGTTTTTTTATATTTTGGAAAATCGAAAAGGGGAAAAATTGTGTTCTGTGTAGACAGAATTTCGAAAAAAAATAACAATAATTTAAAAATACACTATTGTGAACATTTCAATGAATGTTTTGTTTTTTATTTATTTTTACACATTATACAAAATCGACACTAGTTAAGCAATCTATTTTAACAGTTTTATTTATAAAATTAAAAAAAATTAAATAATTTTTTTTCGGCTTGAAAATTTATAGAACTAAAAATAAGCAGACTTTTTTTGCAACTAATTAAATTTTTAGAAAAATAAAATTTACAATTATTCTTACAACAAATAGAAATTATAAAGATATTACCAAAATTTGACAAAAACTGTTTTCCTTCTCGAATATATTGAAATGAAATTGGGGTTCTAACGTTTTTATGAAAATCGGATTGAAGGATTTTGTTCTTAAAAATACAAAAGCACTTTAAATTGATTTAACGCCTCGAACATTTTAGAAAAAAAAAAAACATTTTAGTAACAACTTAAGTTATTGGATTATTTTAGAACCCTATTGTCCAGCAAGACATTGTCTAGCTATTTAATTTGAACGACTACTCTCTACATATGAAAGCATGTCAAGATACCAATACTTTTCTATGCACGTCATATTTAAGACCTAAAATACAATAGCTTAGAGGGTTTTTGGTGAATTTCACGCAGAAACGTTAAACATTAGTGTTGAAACCTAGCATTTTCCCAAAAATATTGTATTCTGTTCTTGTTGGCATTTCTATAAATGCAAAGAACGCTTCAAAAATATAGTTGCAAAAACCCAGAAAATGAAAAATTTTGACACAAAAATGTGATATTTTTTCGTAGGAAAATAAAACAGAATCTGATATGAAGAATTTTCTAACTATTTCTTAAGTATTATTTTCGGACTCAATTTTTGGGAGTGTATTATTACTATCGTTATCAGTCTGCTTACTCATAGATTGGCGCTGATGATAGGAGAAAAAATCTAAAAAATAACTGTTTAACGTGAAGGAAATAGGTGCATTTACATTCCATAATTTCTCTAAAAATTAAATAAAAACAAATTAAGGTAAACAAATAAGTTACGAAGAAACTTTAGTGTGGCACTTAAAAATTACACGTTGCAGAATCTATTTTCAATTCAGTTCTCTAGGGTTTCAAAGCTTTTATATTAAATTAATAGATATGAAATGTTTATAATGTTTTTCAATTAGCCATTAGTTTAGCAAAAGTGCTGTTTTTTGTGACATTTATTATCTTGAAATTTATTTTTAAATCTCAGTTTTAGAGCATCCAAAGCAAATTCACTTCAAAAAGTAGATTTCCTTAAATTTTTAAGATCTTAAAAGTTTTTGTTTAGGTATAATAGAAAATGAATTTTGAAAAAAAAAAAACACTTTAAGAAAGCCTTTTACTATTTATGTGCGTCAAAAAAAAAGATGGAATTGAAGACGAGTTTCTGGAATTTAAAAGCAACTTAATATCAAATTGGCAAAGAACCTGAATATGTTTTCTTTCGGTCAAATAAAAAAGATCTTATGAAAATAATTTAAAGTCTTAAAAAAGTTTTTCTAAATTCTTAATTGTGCGGAAACAATGATTTTAGTTGTTTTTGACAACAAACCGCTTTTTAAATTACTAACTAATCTTTAGATGAAATCTTTAACTATACAACTTAACTGTATGAGCTTTATGGCTTATATGAACCCCCCTGGATCGTCAATTGGTCAAAAGTTGAAGAATTTGTGCTTCATGATTGGAATAGGGCTGGATGTACGATACAAAAAAAATTATTTTCATATATAAGAAATAAATAATTAAAAATATAACTGAGGTCATATTCAGTGACGCAAGTTCTTAGTGTGGGTTTTTTCCAGCCTCGTATTTAGCTGCTTAAGTGTTGTTTTCTTATTTTTTATAAAGTAGGAACCTTTAAAGTAATAAAACATAAATCAAATTAAATTTAATTACAACCTTATTTTCTTAATTCGATACTCAAAATATATTGATTAAAACTTCACTTGACCGAAACTAATATTTTAAAACATAAATAATATAAAAGCAAGAGCTTGACTTTGCCATACGAAATGAAGATAGATTTAATTCGTTTTACGAGTGCCTATATGCTTGGTCATTAGAGTCTCTTATTTGTGGTGCATGTGCTTAGTATTTTGTTTTTTTCATAAGATGCAAAAATTTCTATCTTCCTTTTAACCTTGACTAAGCTAAAATATCTAGAGCCAAATTACCCAGTGTCATCAATCAATACCATATTTGGTGAAATTCACCTTAAACAATGCACTTCCAAGTCCAAGTACAACTCTAAGCACTTCGAATAACCAAGTCAAACTTTTACTCACTTCGAAATACATGAGATGAAGTTCGGGACAATGAGTAGGTACGAGTACCTATAGTAATTCCTAAAGTTCATTCGAAGTTCAAACATTTTAAAATCATTTTTATTTCAACTTGTTTTGCAACAGTGGTATAACACTCAAATCCAACAATTACAACAAGAAAAACAACAACAAAAAAACCCATCAACAGATTTTCCAATAGCAGAATACCTACCTCAACTGCTGTTCACCACCAAGAGAAAACTTTTTCAAAAACTTTTCGAACTGTTAAAATTTTACGTCTAGCAAAAGTGACGGGTGTTACACTCTCAACATGTGTATATAGTTTCATAATTCGGTTTTATACCTAGAACTAGAAGTTTTTGAACACTCGTGTGCGATGTTGCTATATTACAAATGATACAATGTGAGTCCTTGGACACCACTCTAGAGATTTTAATAGGTTTTCCGTTTTTCGTAAAATGTTATCTTCCTCTTAACAATTGCCAAAGCATTGTATACTGGCTGTTCCTCATGAGATAACAAGTAAATTGTATATTTCTGTATATAACTAGACTTGTTGTATAGTGTAACCGTGTCGGTTTTGTGGTAATCCTGGAATATGCATAATTTTATTTACACTACCCTACCCTGAGTACCTCTGCCACATCGACCTATCATCATATCATCTGATGAAAACTTTGGCCAACAAAACGGAACTGTCCAAAATATTATAACAGCATAGCACTTGCATGACTGGTGATGGCGAACTATGGCATGATGTTGAGGTAAGGATGTGGATATTTTGGCTGGATGTGTCAGGAGTGCTTTGTCGTCTAATCAGTTTCGATACATAAATTCTGATGAAAAGTTCTCACTCCCAACTAACCAACCCAAACTTGAATCAACTCAACGAGTCCTTTAAAATGCAACAATGCACAAAATAGTTTCAATTTTAATATTCTGAATTCTCATTTCGTCCTGTAATTCTAGAAGTGTACTCGTACTCGTTTAGTTCTTGTATGATGATGATTGTGCAGACATATTACAACCGAAATTGAAGTTTAAGCCTCAGTTATATGGAGTTTTGGGTCATTGTCAGGATAGGTTTTCAGTATCTATTCCAGTGCATACGATGCGATTAGTTCAAAGTTTGTTTACCATTTCATTATAATATTTACCTTGTTTTCTTGTCAAAGTTTTATATATGATGAGAGGGATGTGAATGTGGAATCATAAAAACTTTTATGAATTTCATGGGAATACATTTTTGTTACAAGAAGGATAAGTAAGTTGCATTGTAATTTTCTATTATTTTATGTTTCACATGTTTCTAAACAATTTTCTTGGCCTTATACCAAAAATAGTAAAACAAAAATGATACTTAATACTGATATTTTTACTTAAAAATGTAATTATTCAGCATTTTTGATAAAAGTTTGAATCAGGCTGGAGGAGTAAAACTACTCCGTTCTTCAAGTTTCCACATTTATATTGTACTTGTAGAACGTAATTCATTTTGTAGTTCATAACTGTCAAAATTAGCTGTCATTTGGAAGCGCTTTTATATAAGTTCAATATTTGCTTTTTACGATAGTGGATCACTCGAAAATCGAACAAAGCGAAACAATTATTAAAACATAACTCAAGTTATGGTCAAGATACCACCTGATTTCTTTTTTTTTCCTCTACTTTACAATTTTCAATACCGGTTGTAGGGCTTCTACTTGTTTTTAAACTAAAGTTTTGTGTTCAGTATAGCAGCATTCGTGGGCTTAGGAAAAATGTCCATCTTCAGCTCTTTTGGCACTTAGAGAGACTCAGGTTGGTGAAACCACCAATCGTTTGGAGTTTAACCTTCACGGTTATAGCTTATTGCATAGTCTCACTATTTTTTCCCATCATGGTCTAGCCGAATATGTACGATATGATGTTGCTTATCAACTTCTACCACAGTATGGTCAGTGTATCAACACAAATTTTTATTATATGTGGTTTAAATTCAACGTCCAAAGGCGCATCATTCATACCTGTTCCATTTATCGTAGCCCAAGTTTGGTTAATAATTCGACTTCCAACGACTTTGATGCGGTGTCCGACTCTATCGAGAGAATTGTATTCTAACGAACCAACTCGAATTTCTGACGTCAAATGTCAGTCCGCCAAAACGCTAAAGTTGTTTCATACCTCTGATCCTAATAAATATGCGATCAGAGTATTATCACCTTTGTGCACATTAGACCATTGTGTCATATCTGCAAATTTCTTATGTGAAAAAACCCCAGTTAAAGAGAAAAACACCTACGGGGACCGTATGGCAATATGAGAAAGCCAACTTGGACGGTTTCACTGATTCCTAGATAGTGACGTGAACTCCAGCTCGAACATGGTTACAAACTTAATTCTTTGTGGAATGAGAAATTGTATCGCGAATAGGGTAAAATCTATAAAACCCAACGAAAACTCATGTTTTGATTCTAGCTATAAAGAGGTTATTAGGATGAAAGATGAAGTCAACAATTTAGTACATTTTCTGACAATCTGTAAAAAATGTGAGCAACACTACGTCATCGTCGGTTCCTACCCTTATTTCCAATGACACTTCTTTTAAAAGCTCAATTGATAAAGGCAATTTACTTGCAGCGCAGTTTGCTGTTAATTCGATGCTGCCAATGAGTGAAATGACTCCTCCTGTGCTTGAAAGCATAAACGATTCTATGGGACGAATTCTTTCGCATTCGTAAATTTTCTAGAGTACTTAAAGATATTGACACACACAAATCCGCTGGCCCGGATAGTATCCCCGATATTGTTCCGAAGAGGTGTTCTTTAACGCTGGAAAAAACGCTGCATAAACTTTTCCATCTGTCTTATTCTACAAGCCTCTTTGCGAGTAGATTGAAAACAGCATTTGTCCAGCATGTCTCTAAAAAGGACCAATCCTCCCCACCCTCTAATAACTAACCGATTGCATTTACGTACCTTCTTTCGAAGTTCATGGAAGCGCTGATAAATTTTCAGCTTAAGAAATATCTTGAAGAACGAAAGCTTCTTCATGACTGGCAGTATGGCCTTTGCAGCAATAGGTCAACTAGAGATATCATAGTGTTTATTTCACTGAACAGTGGAACAAATCTTAACATCGTTTTGGAGAAAGTAAGATTATTGCACTTGATATTTCAAAGGCATTTGATAAAGTTTGGCATCAAGCTCTCCTATCGAAAATGTGTACCTACATTAGGAATTAAATTACCTTTCGGAACGTTAAATTAGTATTGGACGGGTTCAAATCTGATTTCCACAAAATAAATGTTGGTGTGCTCCGTTTTATATCCAACACTCTTCCTTATTGTTTAAATGATCTTTTGTCTGAAACTTCTAGCCCACTTAATTGTTTCGCTGATGACAACTCCGTCAGATTTTTATATTCGTTCTTATATTCTCGTCCTTGTTTTAAGGATGTGGACCAACGACAGAGTATGATAAGTTTATTGAATTCTGATCTTGACAACATTGTTCAATGGGGAATCAAAAAGCGTGTAGAATTTAATACTTTGAAAACTCAATCCTGTCTTCTGTCGTTACCCTCCCCCAATACCACTATCCAAGGATGGGGCATCGAGTAGACTAAACAACTTTTCAGTTTTAGGTATGTGGATCATAAACCACATATTCGGCATCACCAAAAATGCTGCTAAGTGTTTAGGTTTCCTCCGACAATAAAAGAAACTTTTTACCCCTTCGGATCTGGCTATAATTACAAAGCTTTTATTCGTCCAAAACTCGAATTGAAAATAGTGCTCTAAAAATGATAGGAGATCGGTCTCTGACTGAGACATTTTCTTCTCTTGAACACCGCCGGAAGGTCTCCAGCCTTTTATTGTTTTATCGATATTTTCACCAATAATGCTCTAGTGAAAAAGCCAGTTGTATTCCTCTACTCAAACAATTCAACAGTAATACCCGCACTTCTATTAATGCTCATCACTTTACCCTTGAGCCTAATTTCGGACGTTTTGCTTTGCTTTTCAATTGTTTCTTTCGCGGCACAACACGAATCTGGAATGCTTTACCAGACTCAATATTTTCTTGTAATTTTTGTATGGCCGTATAATAAAGGATAAGAAAATAAAGTATATAAAGTACTTAATGAGTAGTTTCCAATATTTGTCAATTTATTAATTTTTTCAAAGAATTTCATGATAAGAAAATGCTTGTTACAAACTTGTCTACAACTTAGAAGTACTTTCATATTTGAATATTCGATAGTTGGTTCTAGCAACGAATTACTTGAAAAATACTGATACTTGGGGTTTCATATCAGTATAATAGTATACCGAAAATTGTACAGCATCGTGTAAGAAGCAAATTCGTCAGTTCAGCATAACTGTATCTTTCAAATGGTAGAAATATGGAGAGAACTTAAAACTTCCTTTCAGACAAAATACATTATTCTGCTAATTAGTCCTTTTTTCTAAAATCGAAAACATTTGGTTGCATATATTGTTCGTTTTTTTGAAATTTTAATTTAGTCAAGTTATATTATTCCTTGGTCGTTACTTAATTCCATCAAACACTAGTTGTGGTGCACATCCCTATAAATAAATACATACATTGTTATAGATGTTTGTATCACGAGGTATTTTCAGATTTCAGCTTTGTCCTCAAACATTTTGGACACTTGAAAATGTGATTTGCTTGTTTCTTCAAAAGACTGACCATGTGACCATCAGGATCAGGATGAACAAGGGACGATAAATGATCAAAAGATTTCAAACCATTGTATAAACAAAAAGTGAATAAGCTTCCCTTATTCGACTACCTAAACCTACTGCTAGAGTAAAACTCATTCCCTTTATATTTGTATCTATACGTTTCTATATGAATGTGCCTAATGTGATGACTTTCTTCTTCTATCTCGCTCTCTTTCACAGGAACTACAAAGTTCAATCAACCGGCATGAAACAGTGGTACCTCCTTTCGGTCTTTATTGGTGATGTCATCCGAGATGTGCCATTGTGCAAGCACCTGGCCAAACGTTTACAGTGTGGAACTGATGGACCCGAACAGTTCCTCCCGCCACAATTCACTAGGGATTAATATCGTTCAACTGGATGAGGCTGCTGTCCTTCGCCATACCGTTGTCGTTGTTGGGATATAAGTATATAAAGTATAGGTATACTCCTTGTCATTTAGCTTTTGCGGACCATCGCATCATCAGGATTCAGGAGTACCTCGGACGACAATTGTTGCAACAAGAGCAGCAGCGCCGCGCATCCTTCCATCTTGAAATGTAAATAATTATGTAGATATATTAAAATCCCTTCCCTCCATATCAACCCGTCACTATACCGTCCATCGTCACCATCGCCATTGCCATCGCCATTGTCCTCGTCATTGGTTTCTATGTGATATGGCAATGGCATGTTGGTATAGTGCTTTATGAAGTCCAGAAGCAGTAGATGTCCTGTGTGCTGTGTCCTGTCCCATCATCTATTCTAACGCGTTTCCATTGCAATTTCCCAGTGATGTGGCGGACTTGTAGTGTTTGCCAAAAGTATTTTGGGATGCATAAACCTGGTTTTGTACAGAATTACATCCTCACATTCTAGTCCTTCATTCATTTCGTTCATGTATACACTGTACACATCCAGGGAGACGGACGATGTAATAAATATTCCCTAGCAGGACATTTCGACTGGACTTTGTATTCAATGGACATCCTGGACCCATTTAGACATTGGTTTTATATGATTGTAGGTATATTGTATGTATAAGAATAATGAAGGTAGGGAAGAGAGGTAATGCTTCTGCTATACTATACTGCAGGAAGCAGGACCAAGAGTGTTTCATCATCAGCTCAGCAAAAGGTATTAACTTGTTGATTTAAAATTTTAACAAAGTCCCCAGTTTTTGTGTGTGATGCAAAGTGCAATATAGGTAGAATTTTTGTATGTTGCTTTGTTCTAGTGCCTTGCATTCATTTTGTGAAGTTTTTGTGTAAATTTATTTGTCGTATATTAAAATGTTTTTTAAAAAGGGTAACAGGATCCTTTTCAGAGTCCTTTTGACTGATGATGAAATTCTCTGTTTGCAGATAGTATTAAGTTAAATATGTGTTTTTTTTTGTTGTTGTTAATTTGTCGTCCTCGTTGCAGCGAACGACTTATAATTATTTTTATTTTTTTATATTTTGTTTTATTATATTTATTGCATTTTTTGTTTATATAGAAAAGAGGTATTTAAAAAATGAATAAAAATATATTGGAGAATGTTATATGTATAATGTATATAGCTGTTAAGATGGTTTTAATAAATATTTAAATTTTATTGTAGAATATAAATTGAAGATTCGTTTTATTTGTTTTAAGATGGATTTTTACAAATATATTGTTTTTGCTAAGTACGCACACAAGCTGATTTTGAAATGATTTAATAGATTTATTTACTTTAATACTTAAGCACAGAGTTTAATTAAGTAGTTCTTAATACTTAGTTTCTTAACTGATATTAATTTTCTGTACTGCAGTGTAAATAAATGATACTACATTCATTTCAAAAAATATATTTAGGAGCATGTGAGCGGATCTTATACTACGTGAAATGAGACATACTTTTAGGGAACAAAACGTATTAGTCTAGCCAATTGGTCGTTTCTTCATGAGCGCAAAGACATGGCATAAGAAGACCAACATCTTTCGTACGTATCAACCTCCAACACCCATTTGTTTACAGATTTGTATTTGTATTTTGAAATTATATTGAGCCATCTGTCAATAAATTGTGAAATGAATGCATTCAGCGTGTGCATTCAATGATCGTGCATTTGTTATGGGGTAAAAAACACAATAATTCAAAAACATAACTAAGTTGTGAATTCATTACCAAATAAGAATCGATTGACGTTAGAATAATGCATGAGGGATGTGTTTAAAAATGTTTGGTTGTTATAGTGTACCTAGACATACACTTTATAAATGAAAAAGTTGAATTTTATTTTGGGTGGGATTTGATGAAAACTTTGTGAACACAAAAGATCGTCAGTTGCTTTATTCTTGAAATAAAAAAAGGTGATACGAATTTGTGCCGAAACCAATAATTAAGTCGGAAAATTACTTTTGCAAAATATTTTAGTTACTTGCTTTCATACAAACTTACAAAGTATATTTTATGTATTTCGCTTCAAAAATAGTTCCTTGAAATCTGTTTTGCGTGAACTTTTTAAAATTATATTGATCTTAAAGGAGTGATAAAAAGCTGTCACAACAAAAATGTGGTAGTCGTTTTCCAACGTTTTCTAAATAGAGATACCATGATGCTTACAAAAACAACTAAACAATTTTTTCATTTACTATTTTTTCATTAAAAGAGAAAACATTCTTGTGACCGACAAAGCTTACGACATTCGAAAAAAACAAGAAATGTAAGAATGTTATCAAAACATAGCCAATTTGATACTTTTATAGATATTTTATATAGGAACCACTTTAAAATTTCACCATGGCAACAATGATTTTTGACAATTCCAATCGGAAATTGGTCAATCAAATTGAAGTGAGTTGAATCATCTTACACAGGCGGGAAACTTGGTAATAGTCACTTATCACCTTATCCGATCCCACCCCTCAATCACTTAATTTTCTTTTTTTATGCTTAAAAATACAAATATGAGGATTTCGAAGAAATTAATTCTGAAAATATAAAAATATTCAGCTAGGTGCTATACATTTCACTTTCACTCGGAATGAAATTAATATCTATTCAAAATATAAAATGAAATTCACTTTTAACGATATCGATTTTACTTTTTCGAACTTAAAACAAAGTCAAATGCGTGTTCTACATTTCGATTATTGCGATTTTCAAGTGATTTGAATTTGACAAAAGGAAATCGTTTAAAATTAGTAACAGTTTCAGTTAAATGAAATAAACCTTAAGTTTCATTCGCACTTCATTCGAGAGAAGTTACTTTGTATTTAACAGAGTATTTAAAAAAAAATTTAACACATTAAATGTGTTCACTATACCAAAATAATAACGTTCTTTCAAAAACTTTCAAGACACATTCAGAAACTATACTTCGACACAAAAGTTTTTCCCAACCGATATTTTCAAACTGCTTATCGAAAAGAACCGAAAATGTGGATCAACGCAGTGCAAATAAAAAATACTTATATTTTATATTTAGGTATTTTATTAAAAAACAGAACAAAAAATAAAAACATAAGAAATTGTATAAATTATGTTAAAAAACAAAATTGACTGATTTGATATATGACAGCTGCTTTAATTTCACTTGCAGTGATTTTGAAAAGTATTCGAAGTTATGAAATCGATCCAATTTAGATTATAATTTCTCGATTTTGGGAACCTAGCTGATTGCCTTTTTCCTAGGTATACACACATCTTTATTTTAAATTTTAAATCCCTGATTTGTTGATACACTACTAAAGCTGAAAACCCTGGTTTCTTTACTTTCAGCTTCTATGACTGTTTTTAAAATAACCATTATTATTTTGAAACTTATTGAATAACGGATTAATCAACATTATTGTTAAAGATTTGAGTAGTCAAAAAAGTTGAACACAGAATATGTAAATGAAAATGAGAAATACTTCTCGTTTCTGCAATACTTTTTGGAATACTTCATATTTGTACTTAACTTAAATTTCACCAACATAATTGCAAAAAAGAAGTAAAATCGAAAGACAAGGTAAAATTTAAAACCTCCTAAAATATTCTTCGTTATTAAATAGTTTGAGGTGGGCTTATTTTTTCCTTGCCTCACACTTTAACTCTAGACTATTATATCACCTGCGTCTTCACATTAAAAAATATTGCATATTACATAAATCAATATAACACCCACAGCTATTCCATATATGTTTATTTATTTCTTCATCTAGTTTAGTTGATCGCATATGACGCATATGAAACCACCAAACACCTAATCGAGCATTACCCTACTAAGCTTATGTAGCCACAAACCTTATATGCAACAAAATAGTTACTTAATCAACCACCTTTAAGTTGGAAATCCAAACAAAAACAAAATTTAAAAAGACATAAATAAATTATGGCCAATCGTAACCTACCTAAGTTCAACTTCCACGGGCAACTTTCACTTTAACACCTAATTTGAACCAACCAACATACCTTCCCTCCATATGATGGCATATAGCATCATCTCATCACGTCATTGTGTCGTTGCAATTTTCCACTTCGGTAATAAAAAACCTTAACTTGGCGAAGAAATGCTGGTTTAGTAACTACAATTTTGTATAGTTAACATGTCCCGGAACTGGCCAAGACGTCATCTGAACAAAACAACAATGTTTCTCCACAGCCGCGCCGGCCGCCAACTTTAATGTTTACATTCTGTATCCGGATAATTTTCGCTTATAAAATCCCTTCTTTTACTGTTCCGATTGAACTTAAAATAAAACATAACAAAAATGATACCTGAAGTTCAGACTCGGTGGTTTTCGTTGTTGGCGAAGAAAGGTGCATAAAATGTTGCTCTGCTCATTTGGTAACTTCATCTTAAATTCAACGCACGTATCGCGTTCAACAAGCTTGAAACTACTTTGACGTGCGGTGGTATAGAGCGGTGTTTCAAGATATTCGACCTAAAGTGACATGTTTTTTCCGTTCGTTTCTTTTTTTTTTTTGATATAATTAAGTGAACCCACACCTTTCTAAACAGTTTTGATCCTTGTAGAACTGAATTGTCTCGGGGAATTAATTCATAGACTCTTCATCTTCGTCTTGGTTGAAGACTGTGTGCGAGTCAAATTAAAAAGGTAGGAGACGAAGAAGACGTCTACCCGCGGGCGGTGGTAGTGGCATAATTAACAAAAGTGACGTGCAAATCGTAGTGAAATATTCCTTTATTTTTTATCATCCTTAAGGACCTCCAAGGAGAGTTCTTTCTAATAATACCACAGAGTCAAGAGTTCGCCGTGTATCCCGCGTAAGTGATGCGAGGAGGTAGTGATACGATGATGGGCAAATAGCTTTGCAAAGATATTGTATCTTGAATTGCAAGTGTTTCGCAGATGTTTCATGCTATTTTTCTACAGAAAAAGAAAACTAAATATAGTAGGTACTCAACACATCTCATCTCGTCCTTGTTGCCTTAACGTCGTCGATGGTCGTCGTTACCGTCATCTCGTCGTGTCGTTAGAAAATATTATATTATTATGAAAAGTAGAAAACTCAATTTGATTTCACGTGAGAATAATAACGCACACAGCACAAAAGTGAACGTTGAGCTCTTTTAATCAGAGACTTATTTCTACTACACTATACTCGCGTATACTTCGTCCTTCGTCCTTCTTTTCATTTCGATTTTAAATCTGAAACGTTAAGAAGTTATGATATCAACGAGACTTGTTGTTGTAGCTGGAATTGGAATACAAATGCGAATAAGTGGATGTGATTTTCTTGGGCATCAAATTAAGTTTCAACATCAAGATGAGAATGCTCCCTAAAATTATGCATCATTGCGCATTCTTAATTATAACGTTTTCTTCTTCGTACATTTTGTGCATACAAAATGGAGGAAAAACCGTTTCATCGTCATCTTCATCACCAACAAAATCGGATGACAACTTGATGAAGACGAAGAGGTGAGTAAGAATTGTGAGGTGTATATTTTGTTTATGACTTAAGAGTTGGAGAGTGAAGAGTGAATTGAATTTATGAGAGTTTATTTGTAAGTCTTATGAAGAAAAACTAAACAGATTGTGAGCAAAATTAAGAATGAACATAATAATTAAATGTGAAATTTTGGAAAAGTCTGGGTGGCAATAAGTTTGCAATTTTTTTGCATAAATAAAAGTCGAAGAAATCACCTCTAATAAAGGTAAAGGGAGCAAATTAAAGCAATTTTAAACAGCCTAATATTTTGACAGCTGTCACTTTTAAGCATTCATCTTTTGATATTTGACAAGTACAAAATAAGTTCACTAGTACTAAAAATAGAAATGTTAAAATTCGCTGTGAAAATGGTGAAAATTTTGCAGTCAGAGTTCGCAAAATTAAAAAAATGTTAACCTTAAAATTTGAGCTGTTGAACGAAGTTAGTGATGTTAAGAATCTATATTCATAAGTCTTGTGCATTATTCAAAATCATTTTTGGAATTCTGTGTTTGGTATTCTGTTACTAAAGCATACAACTTGCAAAAATGTCTGTCTTAAACATTTTTTTTTCAAATGTTCACTGACTGATTAAGGGGGAGTAGGGGTCGTAGGAATCATGGCCCACCTCTGGGAAATATTTTTTTTTTAATTTTCGTAGGAATTCCTTTGAATTCAAAACTTATCGTATTGCGTTAATGGATATGACCCCCCTTATATTTTTAATTATTTATTTTTTTATGTATGAAAATAATTTTTTTATTAATATTTCGTTGCGCTTAAAGTACTGGCGCAAAATTTCAAACAATTTAGTAAAATGTTGAAGTAATTTTTAGCAATTTACTAAACTTAACAGTTGATTTATCTAATTTTAAACGATTTTAACATCTTACTATCTCTTAAAAATGTTCTTAAATTAAAAAACGGAATGTGTACTTTAAATTTTAGCAATCTGCTAACTCCATATGACATCTTTTGCAATTATTCTTATAAAAGTAGTGAATGGAATAGTTCAGTCAACAGTTGGTAATTTCAATTAATAGGTCCGCTTAAGCGTATTTTTGCTTTGTTTATTTTCATGAGCTGTCATTTTTTAGACAAGTTTGGATGATCTTATTTGGTTAAAAAAAGGCTATAATCAATTTACAAGCTACCAAAATGAAAAGAACGGTTTTAATATTAAACTAGCAAATTGCTAAATATTTATCAAACAATCCAAGCGTTGGGTCATCATTATGAGCCATAAGGCTTATACAGTTAAGTAGGATAAGCGAAGATTTCATCTAAAGTATTGTTAGTAATTTAACGATATACACCAAAAAGCGGTTTACTGTCAAAAACAACTAAAATCTTTGTTTTCACACAATTTTGAATTTAGAAAAACTTTAGTAATGCTTTAAATTATTTTCATAAGATCTTTTCTGAGAGAAAAAGCGAATATTCATGTTCTTAAGAAGCAACCTTACATAAAAGATAAGAAATTTTATATTAAGTTGCCTTTAAATTCCTGAAACTCGTCCTGAATTAAATTCAAAAACCAAACATTTTTCTCTCTCCAATCTTTAAGTTTTGTTGACTCCTTAAGATACAAATATTTTTAAAAGGTTTACGCAACATTTTTTTTTAGAATTTGTCTTTTAGCATCAGATACAATCTACAAGTTAGAAGACTGATAACGAAAGTATTAATAGACTCCCAAAAATTGAGTCCGAAAATATAAATCAAAAAAAGCCTGAAAATTTGTCATATCAAATTCTGTTTTATTTTCCAACTAAAAAAGATCACATGTTTCTGGCAAACTTTCTCATTGGGCAGGTTCAGACAACATAAGGGACTTGAAATTAAAGCAAGTTTCTATCATCTGATTGGCCAGCCTTCCAATTAAGGCAACTTTAATGGAAAGTTGACTGGAAAGTTTGTCAAGAAAAATCTACCTAACTATTAAGTCAAGTCAACTTATGTCAAAATGACAATTAATCATGTTTTTTCATTCAACTGAAAGCTGAACTTTATTACTCTGTGATTTATTTATTTTCTACACAATACCATTTAATGTTTTTGGTAAAATGGTTCCTTGTCAAATTTAAAAAGGAATAATAATATTTTATTACAATACATAATACAAATCGTAAAGGACTTGTAGCTTACCTGAGAAGTGTTTTGTAGACAATAATTTTGTTGGTACTTTTTGTACTATGAACTTAAGGTAGAGCTTTGCGAAGTAAAGTTTTGAATTTGAAATTCATGACACTTAAAAACTAACTAGTTGCCTTGGTCAAAATGTACGTTTAAAGAATGAAGTTGACTGCAAATAAAGTCCCTTATGTTGCCTGAACCTGCCCATTATCATCGTTTTTGCATCTATATTTTTATATTCGCATTTATAGAAATGTCAACAAGAAAAGAATATATTGTTTTTGGAAAATTAAGCTACTTTTCAACACAATTTCTGCATGAAGTGCACCAAAAACCCTCTAAACTATTTTAATTTAGGTCTTAAATTTTGCATATTTAGAAAAGTGTTGGAATCTTGGAATGCTTTCTATCAAGGGAGTCGTCTAAATTTAATAGTTAGAGAAGATCTCGCTGGACAACAGTGTGCTATAAGATAATCTAATAGCTAAATTTGCCATTTAAGTCCTAATATGTAAATGTAAGGTTAAGATACACATTATATGTTATTTAAATTTTGTCAGTCTCCTTTAGAGAATCTTAAAGAACATTTGTAAGCGGTGCACAAAAACTTATTTTTATGTAAGGTGTGTGACACCCATGCAATGCAATGCGAACTTCTTAGATTTAAAATGATAATTTCAATTTTACAGTATTTTTATTAGCAAACTTTGAATTTTGTTTTCGAGAACAACTCGAATAATAATTTTTATATCACGTCATTAGGTGAAGAGTATGTGCTTATAAATGAAAAATAATAAATTATTTCTGAGACCGAATGAAGGCACAAATAATGTTGTTTCTCAAATATAAATAAATCAAAATCTTACGAAGATAAATAATACTGACTATTTTTTAATAAAGATAACACTATTTTAAATTGGTTATAACAAAATACCGGATATAACGCACAAATTCTCCAGTCCCATAAAGTTCGTTATAACCGAGTTTGACTGTAGTTTTAATTATCATAATATCATGTTTGAACAATGGAAACAAAAATAATATGAGCTTATCTTAAAATCAGAGTTTTAAATTCCTTAGTCCAAAAGTCTTGAATCTAATTCAAGAAATTAATAACAATTTTTTTATTAACACAACTTTTCCGCTTTCAAACATCAAAGTTTGTTTTTAGAAAGCAAACATAAAAAGAAAATGATAAAAATTAGGCCGTATAAGGAACAAACTAAATATTTAATACTAAAAATAAGAGCAAAATAATAGTTGCCGAAACCCGGGATCGAACCGGGGACCTTTAGATCTTCAGTCTAACGCTCTCCCAACTGAGCTATTTCGGCATATGGGGAGGCTTTTAGGGCAAACTTCTATTTTTCACTGATTTGTGTATTTTTGCACTTAACTTTAGGAATGAATCTTCTGAACGTTTAGGTGAAACTTCTTGAATATAGAATTAATGTTTGAACTATATAATCGATTTTGTCAAAAGTTCATTTATTCAGCAACATTTTAAAATTCCCGAATTGTTGATAACAAAATTATTTTTTTTTTTAATATTCATACATTTTTCATGTCCTTACCTTCCTTTTATTTCCTCTCGTTTTAGAAGACATTTCGATTTCCCAGAAGCTCGTCAGTCATTCTTCCAAGAAAACAACTTTGACAGTTCGGGTTTTCAGCCATCAAATGAGCTGTCAGGTTTTCGATTTCCTGACAAACATCAACAATACAATACAAACAGCCCAAATGAGCTGCAGCCACCATCATCATTTGGATACCATCAACAGAATTATCCTTATCTAAATAACAATCGAGAAGTGGCAAACATCAATGAAGGACTAAATCCATACAATTTAGCCTTAAACACGGGAGAACACTCCAACAATAACGCTAATAATCTCAATAATTATCCATATCAGCAACATTCGAATGCAATTGCCAGCTTTGGTCCATCACATCATCGTGACTCACCTAAAATCCCGAATGCAAATGATTTCTATCTCTCATCAAAATCACCACCACCATCACCACCGCCGCTGTACCATCAGAATAACAAGAATCCTTATTACCATCCCGCCTCCTCACAGCCGCCGCAATATTATGACTATGAGCCAATTCAACGAAAGCCTCCTACCTATGCCCAGGCCTTTGGTAATTATTTGTTTAACGGACAACCCAATTATTACAACCGACCAAGAGCCACTCCACCGCCAAGACCACCACCGCCACCATCACACTCTGCATTTGGGTCGCAATCATCTTATAGTCCTTATCAAGACGGACATTTAACGGGACCTTATCCTTATGACGATCTAACATCACCGTCTGGACCTTCGTCTTCTTCTTCGTCTTCATCTTATCCACCACCACAGTATGCGAATCAATTTGGTAATTTCGGCATTGGTAGCGGTGGTGGTGGTGGTTATTATGGTACGAAGACGCCGACAACGACAACAACGACGGGTTCAGCTAATCCCTTGGGAAGCTTATTAAACAGCATTGGAGGACCGTTTGCAGGCGGAAATCCTCTTAGTATGCAAATCATTCGAGGATTGGAGAATATTGCACGCAATGATGATTTGCAATGTGTACCTAAGGTGCTGTGTCAAATGCTCGGTTCACCCACCCGCCGGGCCCAATTGCCCAGCTTCATTACATCGCCGGTATTAACAAGGTAAACAAAATATACATACATACGCAACATGCGACATGTAAGTTTTGTGCAAATATTTATTACTCACGTAAATAGGTATGAATATTGTAAGACATATTTAGTCTTAAATAAGCATAGATGTCCTAAATACCTAAAATTAAAAAAACAGTTGCTTTAACAGAAAGATTGGAAAAAATATTCAATCAGGGTTGAAGAAGAAATGGAGGGTTAAATTTTCCAACTAATGACTTATTATATTTCGGTAGCGTGTAGAAATCTCACAGTTCAAAGATTTGAAAAAGATCCCTTTTATTTTGATTGCAAAAGCGTTATAATAAGTGTTAAGATAGACGATAAATAAAATGTGTCCAATTTATTTTATACATATGGGTGATTATACAAAAGTTGGATAACTCGATGTCATCAACCAATATATACAAAGTCTGATTATATTTTATTTATTTTAAAACAATGGAAAGACCTTTATTTAGTCACCCAATTTCAGTTCTTCATTTTGAATACAAGTTATTAAAAAAACACAATTAGTTCTTAAAACGTCAGTCCTCTGGCATGTCACAACCCTGAAAACCAACCATATTAAGTGACTGTCTATTAAACATTATCATTGATTTGAGAAAACTTATTAAATTAATACAATCTGCGATGTATATAGTTTAATATATACTACAACTTTTATAATGCAGTGTTCTCCACTTTATTTAAAAAAATAAGAAATTTTGTGTTCAGTTTTATTCGTCAGTTTCTTGTGTGTTATTTAAATTTAAAATTCGTGCGAAATATCGCCGACTCAACGTCCAATCCCACTTTGAATTTTAATGTTGGTAATAAAGTAAGTTGCGGGTCGCACAATTTGACGGCCACCATAACTGTACCAGAGTTTGGGTTATGTTTGTTGTCTATACACGTGCTTAGCCAGTCAACACGTCAGTTTTATGGTGAGTCGTTATTTGTTTGTTAATCTAAAGTTTATTTTTATTTATTCGTATTAGACTTTGATTTGTTAAAATGTAGTTTGTTGATATTTGAAATTACAAAAAAAAAAACATTAGTCCAGATTATAATCTCAAATTTCGTCTTTTTCGTCAGTAGTGTGGCGTCAGTTCTGTGTCAGGTAAATTGTTATTGTTCTTCATTTCTTGATCATAAGTACTTTTAAGATGAATATTGTTAGATTTTGTTTGTTGATTCCTTTGAAATATTTAGTAAGTAATGTAAAAGTAGTAAAAGATAAGTGAATAACGTTACGTTAAATGTCAAAAGTCTGTTTTGAAAACTGTTATAGTATTTTCTTCTATTATTACATATTAATAATTATTTTTAATGGTTTTAAGTGATTTTAAGTGATCATTATTAAATTTTTACTAATTTGATTTAATTTCGTTATAATACTTTCAAAACTGTGTATACTCGTCAGTCCTCTGGCAGTCAAATTCTGAAATTTTTAAATATCTTACAATGTACTCAAAAAAGTGACTGGCCCGATTGGGAACAATGTATTCATTAGATTAGCTATCATATACCCCCGAATTTATAGAAGTTTGATTTAAAAACTAACGTAAACAAAATATCCTCAAAAGTTACCCAACTTTTGTATAATCACCCATATATAGAATTTATTGAACAATATGAAAAAACAAATTTAAGACATCGAGCTTATTTTAGAATGTTGAACAACTATTACAAAACAATTATTTATAAAACAACAAAAACCTATTTGATCAAAATAGAATAATTATGAAAGTGAAATTAGGGTACAGGGTGCGGCAGAGCCGACTGACGAGTTTTGATGGGCTACAAATAACGAACAGTAAAACTTAGAGTAAACATTTTTTTTATTTAAATCAGTATTCAATCCTATTTTTAAAAATTATTTTTTGAAAATTATATCTCCAAGATGGCGGCCGTCAGCATTGATACACTGTTGTAGACGATCTCTGAAGCTTTCACATGATTTTCGGCACATTTCGACTGGTATGGCCGCGATTTCCGCGGTTATTTTTGCGGTTGTTGTAGTCAGTAGCATTTAAATCTTGGTCAAGTATTAATTTATAAGGATGGAAAGATAAATCTTCGTAAAGAATTCTCCTCAAAGAACGGTATGAGATTACCGCGTGTTTCCGGGCTGAGCGTCTTGGTGACTGCTCAATTGACTCTCTAACCAACTGCACATTTTAGGGGTTCTTACCGTTCTGGGTGCTCCGTGTACAAGTCTACTTAGGGTACTTCTAGTTTCTTCCAAATTCCGTATCCACAATTTGATAGTGTTTGCAGAAGGAACACATTCAGCACGTGGAATGCCGAAGTGCATACGAAAAGCCCTTTGTGTAGCGATCACAGAATGATTATTTTCGTAATATGCACGCACGACGAAACCACGATGTACACCTGTCCAGACCATGATTACGAATAAAAACGGCATTACCGTACAATTTAAAATATACCACTTATTAAGGCCTACTCTTATCTTACCACAGGCTAATGACCTCATTAAACTCGTCAGTCGGCTCTGTCGCACCCTGTAGTTAATATATTCATAACTAGCGGACCGTCCGTCCTGGCTTCGCACGGGTAGACATAAATAGGTACAGATAGCTTTTCAATGAAAAAAAGAATTATTAAAATCGGTCCAGTACTTTTTGAGTTTATACGTTACATACAAAAATACAAATCTTTCCTCTTTATAATATTAGTGTAGAAGTGTAGATTTGATATTTTGGCTTAATCCTTGAAAGACATTCCTAAACGCTGAAAGCATTTCTTATGAGCCGATAATGCTAATGGTTTCTCTAGAGCTTCTGCTGAAATGTTTTCGGTACTAATGAATTTAAGTTTGGTTTTTTTTTCACATGCAACTGTTTCTTTGACAAAATGACACCGAATATATAAGTGCTTGGTACGTTCTTGGATTCCCATACTACTTGCAATTGGCTGTGTGTTCGGCTGTCAGCAAATTTTGTTACAGGTCCTTGATGAAGTCTAAATTATTCAAGTAAATTTTGTGCTTCTTTTGCAACGGAGCTTCATAATGAATGAGAATTCGCTTTGTGATTTTCGGTCATTATAATCACTAGCCCAACTTGCATCAGAGTACGCGTGAATATTCTGTGATGATTTCTTATAAACGTACCAACACTTTTGGAGCATTTAAGTAGCGAAGTATATGTATTGCTGCGTTTAAATGCTGCTGCCATGGATCACTGTTGAGCAAGGGCGGATCCACACTTTTCATCAGGGGGGAGTCACACACTTAGATGAGTTTTTACTCACCGCTTAAAAATGTTCTTTAATGTTTTGTAAAGGATGCTAACAAAATTTAATAATTGCTAAAATGACAACTTTAGTTATAAAATTATTTAGAACACTGTTGTACAGCAAGGTATGGTTTAATTATTTAATTTGGATGACTCATATGAAATCATTCCAAGATTCCAACAGTTTTCTAAATATGCCATATTTAAGAGCTAAAATACAATAGTTTAGAGGGTTTTTGATGCATTTCGCGCAGAAATGTAGGAAATTGTTTTGAAACGTTGCTTTTCTCCCTTGTTTTCATTTCTATTAATGTGAAGAACGCTGCAAAATTAAAAAATCCAGAAAATGAGAGAGGATCTGATATGTAAAAATGTCGGGCTTTTTTTGACGTAGTTTTTTTCGAACTCAATTTCCGGTAGTCTCTTATTACTATCATTATCAATCTGCTTACTCGTATTTTGATCTTATAAAGGCGTCAACAAAACTTCTTGTTCTTGAATTTAAGGAAATACATAGTTGCATTTAAGTACATAATTTCTCTAAAAAATTAAATTAAAACAAAGTAAGGTAAGTAAACAACTAAGTTGGGAAGAAAAGTTTTTGTAGTACTCACAAATTACACGTTTCAAAGCTTTTATATCAATAGATATGAAACGTTTATTATGTTTTTCACTTAGCCATTAGTTTAACAAAGGTGTCACTTGATTTTTTTGGGACATTTGTAATGGGTGATTTTTTTGAGGTTAGGATTTTCATGCATTAGTATTTGACAGATCACGCGGGATTTCAGACATGGTGTCAAAGAGAAAGATGCTCAGTATGCTTTGACATTTCATCATGAATAGACTTACTAACGAGCAACGCTTGCAAATCATTGAATTTTATTACCAAAATCAGTGTTCGGTTCGAAATGTGTTTCGCGCTGTACGTCCGATTTATGGTCTACATAATCGACCAAGTGAGCAAACAATTAATGCGATTGTGACCAAGTTTCGCACTCAGTTTACTTTATTGGACATTAAACCAACCACACGAATGCGTACAGTGCGTACAGAAGAGAATATTGCGTCTGTTTCTGATAGTGTTGCTGAAGACCGTGAAATGTCGATTCGTCGCCGTTCGCAGCAATTGGGTGTGTGTTATTCGACCACGAAGATTTTACGCAAAGATCTTGGTGTAAAACCGTATAAAATACAGCTCGTGCAAGAACTGAAGCCGAACGATCTGCCACAACGTCGAATTTTCAGTGAATGGGCCCTAGAAAAGTTGGCGGAAAATCCGCTTTTTTATCGACAAATTTTGTTCAGCGATGAGGCTCATTTCTGGTTGAATGGCTACGTAAATAAGCAAAATTGCCGCATTTGGAGTGAAGAGCAACCAGAAGCCGTTCAAGAACTGCCCATGCATCCCGAAAAATGCACTGTTTGGTGTGGTTTGTACGCTGGTGGAATCATTGGACCGTATTTTTTCAAAGATGCTGTTGGACGCAACGTTACGGTGAATGGCGATCGCTATCGTTCAATGCTAACAAACTTTTTGTTGCCAAAAATGGAAGAACTGAACTTGGTTGACATGTGGTTTCAACAAGATGGCGCTACATGCCACACAGCTCGCGATTCTATGGCCATTTTGAAGGAAAACTTCGGAAAAAAATTCATCTCAAGGAATGGACCGGTAAGTTGGCCACCAAGATCATGCGATTTGACGCCTTTAGACTATTTTTTGTGGGGCTATGTCAAGTCTAAAGTCTACACAAATAACCCAGCAACTATTCCAGCTTTGGAAGACAACATTTCCGAAGAAATTCGGGCTATTCCGGCCGAAATGCTCGAAAAAGTTACCCAAAATTGGACTTTCCGAATGGACCACCTAAGACGCAGCCGCGGTCAACATTTAAATGAAATTATCTTCAAAAATGTCATGGACCAATCTAACGTTTCAAATAAAGAATCGATGAGATTTTGCAAATTTTATGCGTTTTTTTTTTTTTAAAGTTCTCAAGCTCTTAAAAAATCACCCGTTATTATTGAAATTCGTGTTTGAATCTCAGTTCTAGAGCTTCCAAAGCAAATTCACTTCAAAAGTAGGTTTATTTAATTTTTTAAGATCTTTTGTATTCAACAGAAAACCTACTTTGAAAGAAATAAAATGCACGACTGGGTCGCTAGAACTTGATAATTTCTTCCAAAAAGTCTGTTTAAAAATATTTCCTATATTTTAAGATTTAAAAATGTACCTGCAAAATAAGTTTTTCTCAAAAATTTAAATGCCATTTTATTTGTCAAAAAATCTTGATTAACCTATTTTTTCGAAAATCATTTTAAATTTTGTCTTAAAAATATTTTTGCTATAAGCACTAAATAAAGAGCTTATAAATATATAAACATTTTACATTTAAATTTCGTCAAAAAATGTTAATGTTGTCCCCTTTCTGAGATATCGAGTTTTGTAAACAAAATTAGTATTTTATTAAAAAAAAAAATTACATTTTTGCTCATAAAAATTCATTATCATTTTGATCATTGACAAGAGCTTGCACAGAAAGAGAAGAATTTTGAAATCGGTCCATTAGTTCTTGAGAAAACTTAAAAACAAAATACAGGTTTTTTGAGTGGTACCCTTATTCTGGAGCCATACCAAAATATGTTTTTCTTGTGGAAAGAAGCCAAATTAAGAACCAAACAATTTGTGTGGGGACTGCTGTTATTTTTCGTATTAATAAAATGAAAAGAACGCCTTACACTAATCGGCTGAAAATCTTAATTTCAATCAACACAATTTTTTGGACTGTAGGGGCCAGGAAAGACAGACAGACGGAAGGAATCGGGGTACCCACTTTTTTAGACTTCTCTACCGTCGTAATGTCATATTTGATTAAAAGGTCTAGTTTTAAATTGCTATCGCAGTAAAAATAACTTCAATAATCACTTTTTATGTGTGTCAAAAAAATGTATTAATAAAATTGGAGGCTAGTTTAAGGAACTCAAAGGCAACTTAATATAAAATTGATGATCTCTTATTCAAGGTTTCATCTTAAGAACCTGAATATTTGCTCTTTTTCTTAGAAACAATTTTTATGAAAATTATTTAAAGAATGCCTATAAATTTTTTTCAAACTCTAAATTGAGTGAAAACAAAAGTTTTAGTTGTTTTTGACAGCAAACCACTTTTTGGTGAATGTCGTTAAATTACTAATTAATCTTTAGATGAAATCTTTATACTTATACAACTTAACTGTATATAAGTTTTTTGGCTCATATGAGCCCCCCCTGGATCGTCAATTGATCAAAAGTTGATGAATTTGTGCTGTGTTTTTGGAATAGGGCTGAATATCCGATTCATATTATGTTCTTGGTCCAATCTTCAGTCAAAAGTAGTACTTTTAGCAACAAAGTTTAAAGAAGAAAATACAAATGTTGTTTTCATATACAAAAAAATAAATAATTCAAAATATAATGGGGGTCATATCCATTAACGCAATACGATTAGTTTTGAATTGAAGGGGATTCCTACGAAAAGCAAACAAATTATCTCCCAGGGGGGTCATGACCCCTACGACCGCCCCCCCCCCTGGATCCGCCATTGCTGTTGAGTTGTATAAGGCGTTCGCTGCATAAGCAATGTCGGCCCTACTAAAAGTTGATACGTGTAGCAAACTTTCTATCAATTTGCGATACCTTATTTTATTTCGGTTCGCTCTCCTTTGATTTTCTGTTTATGTTCCAACTTCATTTCTGTAGGTATTGGTAATCGATCGGGTTTGAATTCCGTAAGTCCATATTTATCTAATAGATTTCTTATAAATCCTTCTTGAATGATAGATAAGGTTGCGTTCGAATGTTTGATTTATAATCCCACACAAAGCTCAGGATATCCAAGATCTCATATCTCGAAAATATCATGTAAAAGATATTTCAGTAAACCAAACTATAAACTGTGTTTACTGTTAACTTTCCGTTTTCAAATTTAAAGTAAATACATCTATCATATTTGGAGGCAATAAAACCAAGCATCTTTAGAGGCTCATCAAGTTTCAAGTTCTAAAGCCGTTCGCTTTAGTTTAACCCATAAATTACTTCATTTAGTTTGCATACCTGGCTCCCTTGTTCAAAAACCTTCGGCTGTTTTATATATATGTATATATGAGCGTGTCAATGTTACTACTTAAATATGCTAAAAAAATGTCCAGATGATAGACGTTTAACTCTTTCTCCAAAGTAATTGCCATAGTTAATCTAATGGAACTGATATTTGCCTCTGGTAAACAGGTATCAAGTCAAGTCCTTTGGCAACGAGTCGGGCCTTTTTCTTCTCATTTTTTTTCGTCTGTTCTGTATTTGGTCTTGAACACCCATTTTGATTGTATGACCCTACGGTCAAGGGGTCTGTCAGCCAAAGTCCATCAAGTGTTGTTTTTGAGCAGGGAATTGTACTCGATTTGCATCGCCACTTGCCATTCGTGCCTCTTCGAAAAAAACGATTTCATCAACGGTTTTTGGATCATTGTTTTTCTGGTTTGATGTATCTTAGCTAACGGTAAAAATTCACCACATGCTGAATGTAATGACGAATTATTACATTCAGCATGTGTTGAATTTTCAGCAATACCCTGAAACGAACAAGAATAAAAATGACATTTTGTTAATTCGTTACCTTCCAATTGTGTTTTGCTTTTATGAACAATTCGAATTATTACACTTCGCTTGCTTGGTATCCAAACGCTATAAGCTTTAGACGCGTAACCAACTAAAATGCCTTCCTTAGAATTACCTTCGAATTTTCCAAGAACACCATTCTTACCATTTTTTATGGTGTAAACTTAAGAACCAATCTCCTTCAGAAAAGCGACATTTGGTTTGCTTCCACTGAACTTCTTCTGGTGTAGCATGTCTGTTAATTTTTGTTGGACATATCCTTCGTAAGAACGCTGAAGTGTTAACTAATTCTGCCCACAAAAATTCGGGAAGTCCGCTTACATTCATAAAACACCTTCTCATTTCAGTTTATGCCCAGTTTACCCTTTCTTCAAGACCATTTTTCTGCGGTGTATTTAGTACAGTCTTTAAAAAAAAGAAAAATTCCGCTCTTTTCCATACATTTTTGAGAATCTTTGCTGCAGTATTCCAATCCATTATCCGTTCGAAGTGTCTTGAGTTTTTCTATAGATTTCGTTTCAGCAAAAACCTTAAATGTTTTAAAGGCTTGTAGAGCTTCACTTTTTCTTTTATGAAAACAAATATCTTCCTTGAAAAGTCAACGATGAAGGTTATAATGTATTAAAGTAAGATTGTCCTCTAATTTTGTAACCAGACAAGTGTTATATAAATATAATAGTTCCTTCGAATTTTGGACACTGATGCCAGATTTAACAGTTCCTGTCATTTTTGTGTTCAATTTTAATTTTTGTGTTCAACTTTTATATTAAATTAGGGCTTCTTTTGTGTTTGGCATTGGCAAGTTGTTGTTCCAAATTTCTTTCTTCTTTTCTCCAACTTCAAATAGGTAATCTCGTACAAATAGTTGTTACCTCAGGATATTTGCTTTAACCATCAATTTTATTTTGCAACATTTCGAAAAATTTTCAAAATGTTTTATATTCGAGAATTTAAAAAAATAATTTAGCAGCGCTAAAATTGAATTGTTTTCATTTAAAATTCCGTATTTTTCGTCCTCAAAATCATATAAATACAAATTGCTAATAAACATTTCCCTATAGATTTGTCGCATCATTACCTTCTTTTTCGCCAGCCCTTATCTACGGTCGAGCAGCGCTGCTGGGACTCAGTGGTGGGGAACACAGTTGTACTAGAACTTACAACAAATGTCCACAAAACGAGGTAATATCTGATTTTATTTTTGTGTTTCTTATTTTTAACTTAATTTAAAATTCCATTCAAATTTTAAAACTTGACATCTCTTTCCACTGCCTTCACCGCCGCTACCGCAACCGCCACCGCACACAGGATGACATTTTGTATTATCTCAACAACCATCGTGGAGGTTTCTTTAAGTTTTTCAGTGAACCTGATACACATCAGGATGATGCTCAGACTCAGAATACTCAACATCAGTATACAACCGAAAGACCATCGTACCAGCAACAGCAACAATCACTGGAACCATCAATTTTTAATTTCCTGAAAGGACTTACATCCCCAACAACAACAACGACCAATACTAATCAAGGAAACGTGGTGAATTCTTTTATGAGTGATGCCGTAACGAATGGAATTGGGAGTCTTTTCGGAAACATCATTTCGGGCTTCTTAAATGGACAAGGACAAGGAGCTGCAACAAGACGTAACGATGACGAAGATGATATTGATGTAGAAATTGATGTTGATGAAAAACCGAAAAAATATTCTGATTTAATTGAATCGAATTCCACAACGACGACAACAACATCAAATTCTGATGATGATGATGATGATGAACAGGAAGTAGAGGGGCGTATACTTAACAATAAAAGCAATATCCTTGCCTATGCCGAACCACCAGGACAACATGATAATCCAATAAGTTTTCCCCCCGAGAATGGGAACGACAATTACGAAGACCAACAATTCGGATCGGAATTTCGATTCCCTAATACTGCTCATAGGGATACTCATCATGATGAGGAAGACTATCGTAGGGGAAAGAAGGTGAATTTTATTGATTCACATCATCATCATCGGCAGCAAGATGATTCGTATTCGCATGGTGCGACGAAAATGATTTTTCCCGATCGAACTGGTACTGGAAATTTACGATTCGATAATGATGAATATTTTCGTGTGGGAAAAATCCTTAATCGTCGTCCTCCTGATTACAATCGGGGATATAGGGAGGAGCAGCAAGACTACAACTATAGGAGAACAACGTCAACAACAACGACGACTAGGAGGCCTTCGAGTTACCTTAATCGATATTCTTCAAGTAACTACAACTATAAGCAGGATTATAATCAAAATAAATATCAAGACAATGCAGAAGATACTTCGGGAAATGTGTATGTTACCAATGGACAGGGGGTTATTGAATACTATATCAATGCGAGTGGAAAGAAAATCTATGTTTGATTTGAATAGAAATTAATTGCCTTAAACAAAAAACAGTGGTCTGTTTGTTTAAAATCAAAGTCAAAAATAATTTTGTATGAACACTTTAAATCTGCACAGACATTTTTTAAATTTGGTAGACTTATTTATTGTCCGATATAAAATGTAACAATCTTTCTTATTTTTGTTTTCTTGGAATAGGGGTTAGACATTAAAGGTCTGAATATGTCCCGATTAATTCAGAATTTCCAAAAGCAATTATAATAAGTCAAGTTGTATATTCAAGATAAATTTTACATTTTGTAGAGTTATAATTTTGAATTAACTTGCTTTTTTTTAATTTTTTAAGTCTGGCTTGGTCTATTCCTGGGACCCTATGTGGACCAAATGCTAATCGATTTTGTATGGGATTGACCAGAAATGAGTTTGAATTCGTTTATGATATTTAAAGTATTTTATGTAAAAAATTGTTTTAATTCTAATCTAGTCGTTAATTTGTAAATATTTATAACATTTTGTTTAATAAAATAACCACAGAAAACACATAACAAGTACTTTTTTTTATTTTAACTACACCTGGTGAAAATCTTTAATTAGTTTTTCTGAAGAAGTAAATAAAAAAAAAAGCTACCAGTAATATATTCAATGAATTGGTGTCCCATAGTCATCATAACAAGCAAACAAGAAATTACTAAGGTAAAACATACCAGATGTTAGCAATATAAATGACATTTTAAACAACTAATTGTTAAGAGTTAGAATTTTAGTAGTTACGAATTTTCTTAATATTTGACAATTTACTAACTATTCCAAATTTTCTAAAATTTGCTAACCAGGAAAATACTAATAATAATTTGTAAAACCGTGACCTTTAAAATGTGGTTAGTGAAAGAACATAATAGTCTAAGGCCGACAGCATATTTTAGGAGTGGAGTGATAACCAAAATTCCTTGATGTGAATGTGTAGATATACTCGTACGCACCATTATATTAAATTAAACCGTCTGGCAGCTTTTTTTAAGCCGTGGTCGGGGGTAAGCGTTCAAAAATGGTAAATATTCCGATATTGAGGTCGAAATAATAACCACATGATTGATTTATCAAAAAATCAGAAAAAAATTCCAATGATTACAAAAAACGTGTGGCCAAGGCGTTTCACTTTTAGCCTTTTGCTTGCGAGAAGCATTTTAAGATTTTTCAAAAGAATTTTTAACTTTCCATAGGAAGTTATTGTAATCGGTCCTATTTTCAAGGTCCCTAGAGTCGTGCGTGTGTACGTACGTTCGCGACGTTTTTTTCGTCGGCCATGACTCAAAAACTAGTAGAGATATCGACTTCAAATACATTTTGTTATACAGATAATAATGCAGACAGATACAGAAAGGACTCTCAAGAAAAATAAGTAGGTGTTTTTTTTACCATAGCGATTTAAAAAAAAAGGTGAAAGTTTTAGTTCACCCAAAATATCTCACGAACCAATCACGTTAGCGAATTGAATTACATTTTATATTATATTGTATATTGTAACGCGATACCAAAAAAATATATTTTTGGAAGAAATTCCAATTAACGGTTTTTTATAAATCAAAAAAACTGAAAACAAAATATTTTTCACCTAGAAAATTGTATGAACAAAAAATGATTTTATCTCCAAAACAATTTTGTGCAACTAAAAATAAGGCTTTTGATATCTGGGAAAGTTTTGAGAAAAATCATATTGACAGTTTTTAACAAAAAATAAAAACCTAAAAAAAATTACTAAAAGTTCGTAAAAATTGATTTTGGACTCAAATATATTTTCAAAAATTTGAGATATTGGATTCAAATTAATTTTTTCTTATAACAAATATTGTTTTCAATATTCAGCAAAATTTTGAGAAAAATTTAATTGACAGTTTTTTACAAAAAATAAGAACTTAAACAAAACATTATTAAAAATTGGTAAAAATTAAGGCTTAAGTAATTTTCGACTCAAATATCTTTTCAAAAATTTGAGATTATGGCTTCAAACTAATTTTATTTTATAAAAAATATTGTTTTCAACATTCGGTAAAGTTTTGAGAAAAAATGAAGAGACAGTTTTTTTTGCAACAAATAAAAACCTAAAAGAAACAATATTAAAACTTAGTAAAAATTTACTTTGGACTCTAATATCTTTTCGAAAATTGAAAACATTGGCTTCAAACTAATTTTATCTCACAGAAAATATTGTTTTTAGTAAATTTCTTAGAAAAATCTAACATTCAGTTTTTTCATACAAAATTAAAATTTACAAAAAATAGTACACAAATGCTACTAAGATTGGTAAAAATTAATTTTCGACTAAAAATCTCGTTAACTAAAATTTATTTTGAAATCAAATTATTTCATATATGTAAAATATTGTTGGTAATTTTGAAATTTTTAAGAATAATTCAACTAACAACTTTTATAACAAACACGAAAACCTTCAAACTTTTAAGCAAGACAAATCGGCAGACGATATGGGAAGTTATCAGTGTGAGTCGCATCCCAGCCTCTTATTCAATTTTAGAACCTGATAAATTTGTTCTTATAATATATAACCATAACAATGGTACCAAAATATCAGAAAACTTCTCCTGATTACAAAAATGTATGTCCAAGACGTCTTGGCTTCAGCCTTCATTTTTCAATTTAAAGTCCACATAACTTTTTTCCTGTGATATTCAACCAAAAGAATGGTGCATAAAAACGTAAAATGTCAATCATTTTTGTTATAAGGGTAAGTTTTTTAATATTGTGGTATACCATTCTTATGGTTATATATTAAAGGAAAAAAGTTATGAGGTTCTTAAAAAATGGTTCTGAAAAAGCTTAAAATGCGTCTGACAAGCAGAAGTGAGAATGCCCGGCAATTGATACTGTTTTCCGTGAGAGTCTCGACAGATTAATTTTTACGGCAGCCATCTTGGCAAAAAAAGGAAACAATTTCAAAACTTAATAAATAATACTTCAAAATTTCCAAAACATTAATTCAATTCTTCCCGGTTAAAAAAGACCCTAAAAAACGGTCAACATTCACGCGGTTACATGTATCGCCTTCTTTAAAATATTTTAGTAAGACAATATTTTTTTACAAATCTTTAGTAAGATTTTTTTCAAAATCTTAACAGAATTGTTATTTTCTATAAATTGGTTTTGTTTCTTAAAAATGGACGTTATTTGCTTGTGTTTGTACTTGCGAAACATGCTGAAATATCATATTCTACTTCTTCTAATTCCACTATTGACATTTCGAAAATGTTTAGCCTAAAATGTACAATACATAATAATTATTTCCAATAATTTCTTCTATATGAAAATTGAGCGATGTCTGCGAATAAAACCCGATAAGTTGAGTAAAATGCTGTTCCAAGAAATGCATTAGAAATACTCGTAATCCTTGCGACCAGAATTTCTTAGCATCTATTTTGATCCAGCATATTGCAAAAATGTTTTTAATTTACTTACAAGCCCATTTCGAACGTGCCGAAATATTAAGTATTGGACAGCTTTTGGTTCGATGATTAGGAGGGTTCATAAGGAATATTAGAATAAGTTGTCGAAGTCCTATGCCTTTTGAGTTGGCCATCACTTTCATATTATATGGTTATGTTCTTATCAAACTTGACTTGCTTATTTTCAAGTTTATCTGAGAAATAATTAAATAAGCTATTCGGAAACAAGGACTCTTCTTTTGGAGGGTTGGCTCTTAACTTTTTTTAGAATAAAGTGTGGAAAAGCTATTTTTTTTAAAATAATTTCCAGGCCCTCAAGTGGTTATTAGTACCCTATATATGTACATATCTAAACAGAATGCGAGCGTTAGGAAAATAGCGAAGGATTTAAGAGAAGATACCGGTGCATATTGGTCCTAAAGTTCTGAACATCAAAATGGGAGGGGAAAATAAAGTTTGCCAAAGCATTCCATATTCTCGATGTGCGGCTTAAACAAGAATTTCTATACTTGACAGTACGCCTAAAATTGAGATCAAGTGTGAACTGATAATCATTCCTGGAAGTACTAGTCTTACGGCTGAATTGTTTAAGGTGTGGAATGTAGCTGGCTAATTTGACAGAACATTGTTAGTAAAAATATCGATAAAACAACGAAAGTCATGAAAGATTGCGCAGGTGTTCGAAGGATGTAAATGCTTCGGTTATAGTTATATCGCTTATCATTTTCCCTTTTTTAAATTCTATCCAAGAGATTTAAACTTGTTTTTGGGACACTTTCCCAGCTATGAGAGTTATATTCAAGCTTTGGAGTAGAAGCGGTGGAAAATGTCTTGCACCTTCATATAAATCCTAAGCACCTAGCAGCATTTTTGGCAATGTCGAATATGTGATAATTCTATAAGAGGTGAACTGTGATTTACAGACCGAGTACTGAAAGTTGATTAGTTTCCTGGATGAAAGTGCCAATCATGGTGGGTTACGCTTAAACGACAGAAGACAGCATTGAGCTTTTGAAGCATTAAAATCTACACGGTTAATAATTCCCCATTGAAGAATGGTGCTTAGATCGGAATTTAATAACTTAACATGCGCTGCCGTTGAAGTTCCGCATCCGAAGAACAAGGATGTGAATCTAGAAAAGAATATGAAAATCTGAGGGTACTGCAGTTGGCGAAACAGTTTAATGGATTAAAAGCGGTAGCAAAGAGATCGCTATTGATAATCAGGAAGAGAGTCGGAGACAAAGCGGAACCCTGGGGAACACCAGCTTTTATTTTATGAATTTCAGACTTAAAGCCGCCCAATACAACTTGTATTTAATAGTTAGAAATGTAATTTCTAATCCAACGTAGAAGAGATTCATCAATACCAAAAGCAAGCATTTTCGACAAGAGAGTTTGATGCCAAACTCTATCAAATGCAATAAGTGCAATAATTTTACTTACTCCTAAACGATGTAAAGATTTGTTCGACTGTTCGTTGAGATAAACCAACAGATCACCAGTGGACCTGTTGCTACGATAGCCATACTGCATTAAGAAGTTTTCGTTCTTGTGTGTCAAGATCTCATAGGATTTTTTCCACAGTATGAATGCGAAAAAAGATAAGGCCCATAGAATCATTAATGCGCTCGAGTACAGATGGAGTCATAACACTCACTGGCAGCGTTGAATTATAGCGAAATGCCTAGCAAAGAGATAAGCTTTCTCTTAAGAGCTAACAAACATTGTGTCATTGACAATGAGCTTAGGAAGCGAGGAAGAGAAAGAATTCCTCATATTTTTAACGAATGACCAAATATTGTTACTGCCTTTGGGACATTGCAGTTGTTTTGTCGTAATTTTTGGTCATGCAAAAATCTTGTCCTTTGAATATGGGTGTTGCAGGCCTATGAGAATAATTGCCTTAAAAATGTGCGGATATCAGACGATACTTTGTCCAATACCATAGCTGCAGTTAATAATCATGCAACAATAATTCAGCAAATTTGAAATAAGAATAAGAACCTTGCGACGATTTTTTATTTTTTATCAAAGAAGCACAATTTATGTATTTTCAAAAGACGTATGACAATAAAAACTTATTTAAAGGTTCTTATGAACCCCTCTAATTAAAGAAATGAAAACAAATGGTTGTCTATGTCAAATGACACCCCGACTGATTTGCTATATGGCTTTAGTAAGTATTACAAAATCAAGCTTAGAAATGCAAACCATCTTAGTATCCCCTTTGATTAGTCTTTTTAAAAAAGGAAAAATTCGAATGAAAAAACATATTCTCCTCACAAAAAAGTAGAATTGTTGAACTAGTAAAACACGATACTGTTTTACTAGTTCAACAATTTTACTTTTCATGCGTTTTACTTACTATTTCACCACCAACATTTTAATCTCTTTTGCCACTAGGCAACTAAATAAATCTCATATGTTTATGTTTTTGACATCTCGAATAATATACCCAATCAGTGATTACTAAGCAGAGTCCTTAGGTCTACCAATTACCTATAAATACATTTCCTTCATCCCTTCAAACATTCATCCTACTATAGCTGAATAAAAGTTTTCTCTTATTCGATTTATTTATAATCGACCCACCCCATTGTAATATATAGAAAATAAAAATCCCTCCTAATTTGATAACACGTAGGTTGTCATAGTCGTATACATAAAAGAAACTCGTATAAGAGGATTACCCCATTGGAAAAGATGACAAGAGTTTGAGAGAGTTTGTGTCTATTATATCCTACCCCTAACCATAAATTCAATATTGTTTTCAGGTTAACGTATACTTACAAACTTCACTGGCGCGTAATGAATCCACCATGCACGCCTTAATACAAAATCTATCCCAAAATGAACATAAAAGAGGTGGAGGATTTGAGCACCCGCATAACCCATGAGTGCGTTTATATTTATATATGTCCTGATGTCCATCACAACCACCACCACCACCATAATTTTCTTTGTTACAAATTTCGCCGCATAAAACTTGATAACAATATAAATCCTAATCGCCAGGAGTCTTGTTGTAATAACCTAATTTACTTAGAATCGCACCATGTCCTTTCTGTGACGTGCCTCGAAATTGTGACATGCATGCATGATTACGTTGTGTCATAGTACATATAGATACGCCAAGGCATAGTTTAAGGTTATCGTTAACGTCTCAAATTTCAATAACACAGTCGTCGTCGTGGTCGTTTACTGCTATTATTTTATTTTTCGTCTTCTATAATAATTTCTCGGCAAAATTACTCACTGACATGCAACAAAAATTGAATTGAAGTAAAACCAAAATCTCAATTATTATTAAACTCGTATCCTTATGTTTTGCACTAAGAGTAGAGATCGACATAACACCCGCCAGCGCCCCTTCCTTTTATACTATAGGTATTAGTTTAGCTCAAAGGTCCTGGTCTTATGTCCTTCTGAGGTTTATATGTCATTGTCTCACTGTTATATATTGAAATACACACTATTTACACTTTAATGAGAATCTGAACGAACGACGTCGTCGCTGTCGTCCTTTGCCAGACTATTTGTAAGTGAAACCGCATTGAAATTATTAGTTATTAATAATTTTTGAATTCACCCGCAAGGCTGTGTGTCAGTGTCATAATGCCAAAGGAATAGGTTTAAGGACCCAAATAACCGATTACATGCAACAAGCATACAAAATTCATGTCGGAAATGTCGACGCTATGCTGATGTGTATTACAAAAATCTGTCAATCAAAGGAGCATAATTTGACACCCATTTAGAAAGGATTTAGCTGTGATACAAGGATATGCGTTCGTAAAATAAAATAAGTGGAGGTGGTTGCGTGAGATGATATAGACGATTGCCACTCCCTTTGATGTGAATAAAATTGTTTTTTCTTTTTTTGGCTTAGTTATATTTAAATCATGGTTAAAATAAACGAAATATTGTTAAGGATTTTCGTTTTGCCATTGATACGGATATTTTGCTAATATGACATGTACCGTGGCAGGTCTAATGGCCTGTTATCCTTTTCTTATTATCATATTTCATTTTTATTTCATTTTTCTGCTGACAATAGGAGATTTGTGTTTTGAGTGTGGGAAAAGGGATAAATCCTATGGGAAAAAACAATAACTGAGATATAATGTAGAGTGCCTGAGGCACACAAAGAATCCATACCAGTTTTATATGAAAAAGTGTGAATTACAAACGTAAGGCGTTAGTACTTAAGGCTTTCATTGTATATATAATGTTGGTTTAAATAAAAAACTAAAAATCATATTTCTCATTAAGGTTTAAAAACAGAAAAAGTTTTGATGAAGCTAAGTACCAATTCCAACAACTGCGTCAGTCGACTTTTAAAGTAGCCGTTACGAAAAACAGTGTTAGGAAAATCAGTAACTCAAGCGAGAGTAACTCCGCCTATATTTTTGAGCTTTCAAACTCTAATGGCTGAATCACATACACGCTTCAGCTTCGGCTTCGCCTGACGTTTACGATTTCAGCCATAGGAATTCAATGCATGCTATCACAATGGAGCTTCGACTTCACGTTTCGTTTGACAATCGTAAGGAAAAGAACGTAATGTAATGTAATGTAATGTGACTCCAAACGGAAGCTCTAGTTCAATTATCTGAACATTTGCTTTGTCTGACAGCTCAACATCTGTAAAAAAAAATGTTAACAAACAAAATATTTGCTCTTTGGACGGATGAAATAATAGAAATGTCATTCAAAGCATGCCCAACGTAACGCAGACGAAGCTGAAGCTGAAGCGTGTATGTGATTCAGCCATAATGTTCAGTTCTCTCTATGCAACTAAAAAATGCACAAATATCTACCAACTAAGATTTAATTTAAACGAAACAAATATGGTGGACTCTCATTGTAGAAAAGTTTAGAATTCATACAAAATTTCTCGAGATTTTAATGGTAGATATGGTAGAGAAGTACAAAAAAGTGGGTCCCTCCATTCCATCCGTCGCGTCGTCGTCGGTCTGTCTGTCTGTCCTGGCCCATACCTTCCAAAGCATTAGGTCGATTGACTTCAAATTTGGAAATTAAGGTTTTGAGCCGATTCACTAAGGCGCCAGTTATAGCTATCATTGGTTTTCATCATTGAAAACAAACATTGGAATTTTTTTGGCAGGTCGTTTATAGCTATCATTAAAAATTTCTGTCATTGAACAAAATTTTCTGATTGAAAGCCACCGAAAAATTTTTACTGACAGAAATCTGTCATTGGAATTGTGTGAAATTGGAACACAAATCATGGAACGATTCGTTTCACTTTTGAACATAAAAGTTTCAGCTGTTCAGGAAAATTAATTTCCGTCCGGAAAACAGAAAAATACATTTTTAGAGAAAAATAAATACGTAATTATACTTTTTTTTCTCAAAAAAATTCTTTGTGTGATTTCCGATCGATGAGTACATAATTTTTATTTCTAATCAAAGGGAAACACCGTCAAATATCGATTTTTTATTTTTTTTATTAAGTTTTCTCAATAACCGAGATCATAAATTTTTTGTCTGCACAAGTTTTTATACTATCTCAATAATATTTGATGATCACAAAAATGTTATTGTTTTTATTTTTGATTAAAAAAAAAATATTTTACATTGTTTTTCTAAATTCGATATCTTGAAAATGGGTTATCATTTTTTTACGAAATTGAAATGTAAAAAGTATATGTATTAATGAGTTATAAATACCAAAAATATTTTTAAACTAAAATTGAAAGTTTTATATATATACCTAAAAAATTAAAGTTTTAAAAAAATGCGATTTTCAAATAAAAATGTTGAAAAATTAATGTTTTTTTTTGAGAAATAAAATTACATTGATTTATTGAAAGCAATTTTTTTTTGCAGGTACATTTTTAAATATTTTTAAACAAATTTTTGAATACATGAGCAAGTTTGTGCGACCCTATCGTGCATTTTAATTAATTTTATAAATGCATTTAATTTTGTTTTCTTTGAAACTTTTGTAATGTTTGAAAATATAAAAGATTATGAAAAATATTTGATCGATTTTGAACTTATTTGGATTTCTGCAATACAAAAAAGCAGCTGTGAGAGAGAGCTAGTGGGGCATGCTTATATGGGTGCAAGAAAACCATAGAAATTACATGCCAACTTAAGTTCATTAATTGCAATAATACATTAATTATACTGCTATCAAGTTTTGGAAGTTCTAGAGTCAACTTTGTTCATGCATACCTCAACTGCAATCAGTTATTTTTTTTTATTTTTTTTGGTGACATGAATTATTGTAGAACAGGAACGAGAGATTCTTTAGAAATCAGCCCAACAACAGATTTAAATTCGTTTGCAGAAATTAGATACAACTTGTTATAGCAACTGTAATTTATTTTTAGAAATTTTTGACACATTGAAGCTTTTATTTTAAACGGTCGAAGCGTCAAAGTTAGATAATATAAGGCGAGTATACGTTTGTCAGTAGCAGAGGTTCTTCTGTAATTGATTATTGTTGCCCATCATGATATGCGCATTTAATTGAAGACTTTGCCGTTGGTACTGATAATTTTTCCGATCATATGCCTATTACCTTTTCTTTGAAAGATGTTAACGGATCAAATATTGCAACAAATACCAATTACCTTCCCCGGCTTAAATGGATTGAGAACAGATGTCACACCTACATATGTAAAAATTCTTGAAACATTTACATCTTCATCAATAGAAAATAGTTGTAATATAAAAGACAGCATCTATGAAGCTAATGGAAAAGGTTTTGGTCAAAAGTAAAAGTTTGATCCAAAAAAGCTTTGATTCGACCTTGAGCTTAATGTAGCTCGAAAGACAACCTTTAAACATCTTTAATCGTTTAGGAAATTTAAAATTGATGTATTCCGAAATAAATACAGTTCTGCAAAAAAATTTTGTAATAAGCTATGCACGATGAAAAAACTTAAATATTATCAGAACATTATCACTCAACTGCATTCTGTAAACGCTTCGAAAGAATGGTGGAGATTAACAATAGAGATTCGTTTAGACAAATCTAATTTAACAATCCTGAACTGCGCAAAAGTTTAAATTCCATTTTCAACTACTTCTATCGGAATCAGAAGAGTCAATTCGTACGAGAATCCTGATATACCTGCAATTAGCGCATCGCTAATGAATCGTAACGTAGAGAAGAATGAGATTGTTTTAGCCATCACCACTTCTAAAAATAAAAAAGCACCTGCTAAAGATGGAATACCGTATACGAATCTTATAAGATGCCAGTCCAACACTGAATAATGAAATTTAAAGGTTATTTAGCGAAATTTTTGAAACAGCAATCATTCTAACTTCCATCCCTGACAACTTTACTCGCACACAGGAATGGTTGAGAGTTGTAAGTCATTAGGCCCTGGTTCTCAATGGACTGTTACGCCACCTAATTTATTTATTTATAATCGTTATAACCTCGTTAAAACAATCACTCATATATCCGCTTTTGAAAAACTATAGTTGATTGGCCTTCTTGGACACTTTGTATAAAATGCTTTAGTCCGTGCTCCTTAATAGGCTTATAGCCTGGGTTGAAGAAAACAACATTCTGAACGAATATCAAGCTGCTTATCGTAACAACTACTCAACAGTCGAAAATTTAGCTTGTCTTATCCAGCTGCAATTAAGTCAAAAGAAGATCTACAAGGCTATTAAAAAGCCTTTAAACATTAAAATTTATTTAATTTACTTATTCAATTGATAAAACTGGCAATTGTCTAGATAAATATAAAAATGGACCCTCATGCAACTCAGATAATGATCGACACAGAATTAAACCATTCCAAGAAATTTTCATAATATACTTATGTTTTAATAACTTCGTCATTTAACTTTAAAAAACCTTGGCTTCACGGGCAAATTTATAAATAATCCTTGACATTTAAGGACATATCATAACCTTTTCTTAGTTTCTTTATTTCGTAAAAAATATTTTCAAAAAAGTCTATGACCGCTCATTTTACAATTCAGAGATTTGATAATTATATCTTACAACTGAAACATTATTTTGGAGAAAAAAAAAATATAATAAAAAGTTAAGAAGAAAAATCGAAGGAAAATACGAAAAAAACCTTTCATTCAAAATATTAAAAAAAGTAAATTTAATTTACATAAAACATTAAGAGAACAATAATAAATAAATAAAATTTAGAAACATAATACATTTAGCAAAATAAATAAATAAATAAACAATGGCAAATAAATAAATGAAAAATTAAATAATTTAACAACCAAATAATTGACTATAAACATAATCAAGAATTAATAAATAAATTAACACATAATAAATTCAAAAAAAATAAACAAATAAATAAATAAATAAATAAATTAATTAATACATAAATAAATAAAAAATAAAAAAAAATTATAACACATAAATAAATTAACAATAAATAAATTAAGAAATAAGTAAATTAACAAATAAGTAAATTAACAACTAAGTAAATTAACAATAAATTATTAAACAAAAAAATATATTAACACATAAATAAATTAGCAATCAATAAATTCAAAAATAAATTATTCAACAAATAAATAAATTAACATACAATTTATTAAACAAATAAATAAATTAACAAAAAAATATAAAAAAACCATTAACATAAACCAAAAAAGGAAAGAAAAAAACAACGCAATAGTCTTACTTAAAATGTATTACAGATTATGCATGCAAGAAGTTGGGTTATGAGAAAATTCTCAGAACTTTCACAGCTGATATTAAAATTATTTATAAGCTTACAAATTCTATCAGAAATCAGTTCAACATTCCCTTTTCTGTGGAGACTTAAAGTTGAATAATGCCAAGAAAGGTTTAGCATCATTTTTAAAACCTTGTTTTTTGATACCTGCAACTTCTTTAAATGGCATCTGGCAGCGTTACCCCATACTGTACACCCATTTAACAGTATTGCTTGGAATGATAATCTTATTTTCATTTGTGAGTAGAGATTGTCGGCTAATAAAGGGTAAGGCATCTTGATAGCAATACTCATTTTGTTAAGAGATATTTTGAATGTATCGATAGACCCCGTGGCATGATGGTTAGTGCGTAGGACTGTCATGCGAGAGGTCCTGGGCTCGATCCCTGCCTGTGCCACCTAAAGTTTTTTTCACGGGTACTGCCTCTTGCGAGGATTTGACAAATTCTCCAAGAGTAATTCTTGTCATAAAAAAGTGCTTTCTCAAATTAGCCGTTCGGATTCAGCATATAAATTGTATAGATCCCTTCCATCGCTGCAGTAACTCGCACACAGGAATGGTTGAGAGTTGTAAGTCACTACGCTCTGGTTCTCTACGGATTGTTGCGCCACCTAATTTATTTTATTTTTTATTTTGAATATGTTGGTTTAAAGTTAGTTTTGAATCGAGATGAACACCTAGGTACTTAACAGACTGCTCCCATTCAATTGTGGTACCACTTACATGTAGCTGATTCCTGGGAAGATAGCAAGGTTTTCTTTTTCGTGTAAAAAAGATGGCTTGCGTTTTCCCAACATTCAGCTTTATTTTCCATTTTGTATAATATTTTTTAAGTACTTCGATCGCATGTTTAAGATTTGTCTCAATGTTGAGAGAAAATTCATGTGATGAAAATACTGCAGTGTCATCAGCGAAAATAGCTGATTCACATTGCGGTAGACTTGGAAAATCCGAAGTGTAAATATTGTACAAGGCCGGACCAAGTACTGAGCCTTGGGGACGCCGAAATCGACAAATAACAACCTAGAAACATCACAATTGACATGAACTTGATAACATCTATCATAACCTTTCTGTTTCACTGTTTTATCCTGTTTATTTTTTTTTAACATGAATAATGAAAGGAAAACTCATATTAATTTTCTTTTCTAATTAGAATCTCGAAATCTAAAATGACAGTAATTATTTCTAAGAACAAAAATAGGGAAATAGTTAACTTTTTTAATTGTTGTAAAATTAAACAAAAAATATCTCTGCTTGTCTAGTCTAGAATATTTTACCAAACTAAAAACCAACCTATTTGCCCAAGTGTATCTGATTGTAAACAAGAAAAAGAATCCAATAGCAAACAAATTACACACAAGGATGTATGTTTGTACGTTCATAAGCTCCCAAACAACCGATGTCTGTGCAAACATAAATTTTAATTAAAAATTTAGAAAAACATTCGCGTAAATACTCATTTTTATTTTTGACTAAAGGTAAATTTCGTTTTTTTCCTTTTTCCATCCACTCCTCCACATGTTACACGATTGACGATACTCCACCATCATAGGACACACTATATCCTTATTTTTTCAAATAACGAACGTCCTGAAGGATATACAAAAATAGACAAGCAATTTTTATTCGTTACATCTCGCATATTTACCCTGCCAATTTCGGAATTTTATTTTTGTTTCTATTATTTTTTAGCTTTAACACCCTGAGGGTAATTCTAAAAAGTATGCAACAAAAAAAAGATGGAATTACCTATGAGGTTCCTGGAAAAATGGAAAAATAATTTGAAAGCAAAGAAACAAAAACAACATGGTTGCTATTAATTTGTGTTCTTTTATTTCCGTTTATATGTCGCATCCAGCTGTGTGGTGTATTTTGTCGTTTTAAAAGCTTGTTTCTAAATATATTTACAGCTATACAATATTTATGTAAGCCTTGCCTCAGTAATTGACATTTCCCTTATCCTAACAAAAGGTGGTAAATCTCTCACCGATTTTTATTTTGTTGGTCTACAAAAATTGGTGTACAATTGAATTTAATAAAATTGTAATAATCTACGCCCATCGTAGACCACCTATTGTTCAATTCACGTGCACACTTCAAAACTGAGAACTAAATGAAAGTGTGTCGGATTTCGAGCGTTTTTTTGTTTTGTTTGGCATCGGCAGCGGCTTCGGGGAGCATTCTTATTGTCAATCCTCCAAAGAGCAATCTATGTACTTTGCGAGGACACGTGGCATTTTAAAGACAAAATTATATTATCAACAACATCATGCGGCATTTCATGATAATAATTCTCATATTATGTTTCTTTTCTTATAATATATAGTTTGTGGCAAGCCAACCGCTTGCAAAAACGCTTCAATTGCAACAAGCAACACCAATCAAAGGAGATTAGATTGACAGAAACGTTCTTGCAGTGCGAATGGAGAATAAAGATATTTGGGTTTATTTAAAAGATGACAAAGACATTTTTGAATTAGAAAATAAATAAAAGATTATTGTTGAATTTGTAATTACTTTTGAAAAATTGAAGGCTGTTTTTTTAATTTACTTGAGTCAAAAACTATTTTTTTTCAGTTTTTGTTTTTTGTAGGTTTTCGTGTTTTGTAAAACAAAGTTTTCAATTGAATTTCGGAAATAAATTAACTCCCATAATTTTTTTCTTTAGAAAGTTCATATTTTTATTGAAAAAAATACTGATTGGATTTTTTTAAGACCATTATCTTACGTTAACAAAAATATTGTGTATAGAATAAAAAAAAGTTGAAGTTAATACCTTCATCTATTCACGAAATATTGGAATCAAACATCAGTTCTTACTTATTTTGCTCAGTATTTTTTTTTTAATTTAAGAAGTTTTAAAAACAATGTTTTTACTTGCGACATAGGAACTATAATGTCCAGTTTTGCATTTGTAAAGATTTTGAACTCAAGATTTCAATCAAACATGAAATTATAATTTTATAGTAGTCGAAAAAAGTGGGTCCCCCAATTCCGTCCGTACGTCTGTCTGGCTGTCTGTTCGTCCTAGCCCCTCAAAGTATTGGATCGATTGACCTCAAATTTGGATGTTAAGGTTTTGAGCTAGTAGTCACCATACAAATTTTTTGGGCAAAATTCGAATTTTTTCAAAAACAATCCGATAGATTTGTTTTTAGTTTTCTCTAACATTCTTTTTCTTAATTTGGCTTCTTTCAACAAAGAAATGTATTTTTGTATTGCTCCAGAAGGTTACCCCCCATAGAATAGTTATTTTACTTTTAAGTTTTCTCAAGAACTGAGGAAAGGAACCGCATTCAATAATTGTCTCAATATCAAAAATGTCATTGTTGTATTTTTGATTTTTAAAACAAATATTTTTTTTTTTTCGATATTCGATATCTTGAAAATGGGTCATTTTTTTACGAAATTGAAATGTAAAACGCATATCAATAAGTTTCAAATAAATGCATACCAAAAATATTTTTAAACTAAAATATAAAAATTGTACACATACAAAATAAATTAAAAAAAAAACAAGCTAACGATTTTCAAATAAAAATTTTGAAAAATCAAGGTTTTTTGAGAAACCAAACAATCTAAGACAACCCTTAAGATTAGCTAAACTTATAAAGTAAGAAATTAAGAAAAGTATACAAGAAACAAATTTTTATCGTATACAAGATTTGCTTTCAAACAATACCAATTAGTTCCTTACAATACATAAAAGGTTCAAATTCTAAGTTAACTTTGACTTCACAATTTAAATAAGACGTAATTTTAAAATCAGTTAAACAAAATTATTAAATATGTGGCTTTTTCTACTCCATGCATTACAAATGAGTATCTTTAGGTTTTCTCTATTTGAGACCTTACTTTACACATTTTATAAACTTCTATAAGCAAAAGATTTACTCGTAAGTAATTATTTACACTTTTAATAAAAATATAATAATTTAACTTAACGCAGCTAACAGTTCAATAATAATTAAGCGTTGATAATTTGTGTTCATATTGACATTGACAAATAAATAAATAACTATAGAAAAATGCATACCTGTTAGAATTATACAAATCGGGTGTTTTTTTTAGAGGTACACAACTTCCGGTAAATATATGTAAATGTTAAACATGTTGTTATTCTAATGAAGTGTGTTTGATCTTATTTTAATATTCCTTGACAAATCAAAGTACAAAAGACTTACACCAGAACGAAGTTAGAAAGTTTTGGAAGTTTATTTTCGAAATTTGACTTATAGAACACTTTTATCAATGTCCTTTATGCTTTGGAATAAACTTTGGACTACTTTTTTCAAGAGCGTCAAATATCTGGTATATGCTATATACGAGTACGTCCCTTCTTTCAAAGGTTATTTAAACACTGATTAATTATAAGCTTAAGAAATATCTCAATGAACGAAAGCTTTTTAATGACCGGCAGTATGGAGTATCTCAGTATGCAGTATCTCACCGAACAGTGGAACAAATCTTAACATCATTTTGGAGACAGTAAGATTATTACACTTGATATTTCAAAGGCATTTGATAACGTTTGGCATCAAGCTTTCTTATCGAAATGCATGCATTCCGTATTGATGAATCGCTTCTTCGTTGAGTTAGAAATCACCTTTCGGACCGTTCAATTCAAGTAGTATTGGATGGGTTCAATTCTGATACCCATAAAACAAACTCTGGTGTGCCCCAGGGCTCCTTATTGTCTCCGACACTCTAACTTATTATTGTAAATGATCTTTTGTCTGAAACTTCCAACCAACTAAATTTTTTCGCTGATGGCAGTACCTTCAGCTTTTCATATTTGTTTTAAGATTTTCATCTTTGTTCTTTGGATGTGGATGTGGATTACCAACGGCAGCGTATGATAAGCTCATTAAATTCCTATTTTTAGAGCATTGTCCAATAGGGAATTAAAAACTGTGTAGAATTTAATACTTCAAAAACTCAATGCTGTCTACTGTCTCTAAAGCGTAACCCTCCCCCAATCCGTTTTATATGGGTGGTATACTTGTTTCGAGGAGACTGAACGGCTTTCAGTCCTAATTATGTTTATCACAAACCACTTGTTGTGAAGTGATCACATATTTGACATCGTCAAAAATGCTACTAAGTGATTAGGTTGTCTCCCACGATGCTAGAAGTTTTTTTACCCCTTCTGATATGGCTATAATTTATAAAGCCTATATTTGTTCGGAGCTCGAGTACAACTTGTGCTCCAATAACCTACTTGAATCTCTTAGACAGAGTTCAAAAGAAAGCTTTAAAAATGATGACCGTTGTCTTTTTGTATCTCTTGCAAGGTCTTAATTGCCTATCATTGTTTTATCGTTATTTTTATAAACAATGCTCTAGTGAAATAGCCAATTGTATTGCTCCCCCCAAACAATTCAACCGTAATACGCATACTTCTAGGAATGCTCTTCAGTTTACCCTTGAGCCCAATTTCGGGCGTACCAACTTTTTTACCAACTTTTATAATTTTTTTTTTAGGTTTTTGTTTTTTGTAAAAAAACTGTCAATTCGATTTTTCTCAACATTTTTCAGAATGTTGAAAACAATATTTCTTATAAGTTAAAATCAGTTAGAAGCCATTATCTCAAATTTTTGAAAAGATACTTGAGTCGAAAATCAATTTTTAACAACTTTTGTTAAATTTTTTGTTCGGTTTTTAATTTTTTGTAAAAAAAAACTGTCGACATTTTTTTTTTCAACATTTTACTGAATGTTGACAACAATATTTTTTGAAAGATAAAAGTAGTTTAAAGCCAATATCTCAAAGTTTTGAAAAGATAATTGAGTCGAAAATCAATTTTTAGCAACTTTTATAAATTTTTATTTTAGGTTTTTATTTTTTGTAAAAAAACTGTCAATTCGATTTTTCTCAAAATATTTCCTAATATTCAAAACAATATTTCTTATAAGTTTAAAGTAGTAAAAAGCTATTATCTCAAATTTTTGAAAAGATATTTGAGTCGAAAATCAATTTTTAACAACTTTTGTTAAATTTTTTTTTCGGTTTTTAATTTTTTGTAAAAAAACTGTCAATTCGATTTTTTTCAAAATTTTACTGAATATCGGCAACAATATTTTTAAAAGATCAAAGTAGTTTAAAGCCAATATTTCAAAGTTTTGAAAAGATATTTGAGTCGAAAATCAATTTTTACCAACTTTTATAAATTTTTTTTTTTAGGTTTTTATTTTTGTAAAAAAACTGTCAATTCGATTTTTCTCAAAATATTTCCTAATGTTGAAAACAATATTTCTTATAAGATAAAATAAGTTTGAAGCCTTAATCTCAAGTTTTTGAAAATATATTTGAGTCGAAATTCAATTTTTACCAACTTTGAGTAATGTTTTTTTTAGGTTTTTATTTAAAAAAAAAAAACTGTCCATTAGATTTTTTTCAAAATTTTATCAGATGTGAAAAACATTATTCTTCGTTGCACAAAATTGTTTTGGAGATGAAATCATATTTTAGTCGTAAAATTTTCGAGGTAACAAATTTTTTTTCAGTTTTTTTGATTTATAAAAAAACCGTTATTTGGATTTTTTTCTACAAATATATTTGTTTTGTATCACGTTACAATATATAATAAAAAAATTAATTCAAGTCTCTAGCGTCATTGGTTCTTGAGATATTTGGGGTTAACCAAAATTTTCACCTTTTTTTAAAACTGCTATGGTAAAAAAACCACCCACGTAATTTTCTTGAGATCCCTTTCTGCATCTTTCTGCACTATTATCTGTATAACAAAATTTATTTGAAGTCGATATCTCTTCTGGTTCTTGAGCTATGGACGACGAAAAAAACGTCGCGAACGTACGTACACACGCACGCACAGACATCTTTTTAAAAATCTTTTATTTCGACTCTAGGGACCTTGAAACGTCGAGAAATGTCAAAATTTTCAATTTGACAAATCGGACCAATTACAATAGCTTCCTATGGGAAGTTAATAAGTTCGGATGCTCTCTAAAAATTGGGTTCAAAGTTTGACCGACATTCAAAAAGGTTAGTTGCGAAGGCTTAATGTCACAAATGATTTGGTCATTCAATTGAGTTTTTTGTATTCAATATTGAAACAAATTCCATACCTCTAAAAAAAACACCGTATATATTTGCAAATATTGTGATTTAAAAAAGCAAATTATATGGATATTTTTAAAAATACTCAATCAGCATACGAGTATCTTTACTTCGATTAAAAAACTGCCATGATTAATTAATATGCATTATAACTGAATGTATATACTTGTTTTTACCTTCTTTGGTAAAATCAAGCTACAGGTGTAGAAACATTAAAATCTCGTATGCAAATATGCTTTTACGCACAAACCAACTAACCAACCTGCCAGTGTAGCGTTTACAACAACAAGCTTCCTTCCATATGCCATCCTGATGGTTTAATTAAATGATCAAATAATTACCAAACAAATTCAATATCATATTTGTAGCTAGAAGCTCGTTGAAGTTATGCTCATTAAAAATTCATTAGATATAGATATGTACATACGTATGTATTCAGAAACTCAGCTTTATACAATATGTGGGTAAAGTTTTCATCAGGTAGGTTATATTAAAACTAACAGACTTGCAGCATTACATCAAATCCATCGTCGTCGCTCGTTGATGTCGTTTCCATATAAAGCTAATATAGTTGAAGTATTAATATTAAATTATTTATTTTACAGCTTCAAACTGAATACGATGGCGCTACAAATTGAGGTATTCAAGCTTTATATATGCAAATACCGTGCTTTAAAGCAAAATTCTCGACATTTGGTAATTAATATATGCTTTTTACAACTCTGACAATAAAGCAAAGCTTGATAGGGTAGGTAGTAGGTAATAATAATTAAGGATTCCTCATTATTTTGATATTCGTATAAACATATCCTACGTAAATAAACGACATCTTTTTAATAATAAAATAACTATCTAGAGGGCTTTTTAGACGATGATGAGGATGACGAATAATATAAGGACCTTTCGGTCATCCTCATCATAATAATGATGATGGTCATGTTTGCACTCCTTTTTCAATTGGTAAAAGAACATGTCCAAGTACATATAATAGGTACATCCTTTTAATATTATTTTATATTGTGTGCAAGAAGTTTTCCGCATTGGATGTTTTATGATTATTTTGTACTGTACTTACATATATGGGGAATAAAACCCAAAGAAATATTACCAAGAGGAATTCATAGGAATAGATGTGAGATATGTGTCCGTCTACATAAATAATAAAAGTATCTCAACAGACCGAATAAATAACAACCATGCGATGCATCACAATTTAATAAGGGAATATATTATAATGAATAAGGATATGATGTGATGTGTCCTTTCAAACATGATGGCATGTTGTCCGGTTGTCTCTGACGAATAAATGACAAATTATAATGTGACCGAAGCTAAAGAAAATTACTCACCGTATTTAATATAAATCTTTTACAAGACATTTTATTATATAATATATATTCTTTCATCAAAATGATATCAAACCTTTCTATGTTTAATATTGTACATAACTATATAGATATTGAAGGAATATTGTTGAGGTATGATATTATGAAAAGAGGTAAAGAACATCATGCTTGTCGGTAGGTATTACAGATATCACAAATGAAAACTTTCATAACATCAATATAAGATCCTTGACAACTGATGGATGTGTGATTAAAGTGTAATAAATTTCTTGTGAAATACAAATCTCTATCTTTCTAATCCCTAACATATGTAAAGAGTTTGATGATGGAAATTATGAACAATCTTTGCAAATCTTTGAAAATGCAATATTTATTTTGGAATATTGATTTTAATTCAACTATTGCGAAGAGAGAAAATTAACATTTAGAGTGAATTGATTGGTTTTACTTAACATTTAAGTCATCCAAAAACAGTCCGTTTATCAGACTTTTATGGTAAAAGTCTTTGAATATCATAATAATTGAACTATTATGTTCAACAGCAATGAAGCTCATTATGAAGGAGTCACCAGAAAAATATTTTACACATAGCATATTTTTCATCTGGAAATTAAAAAGAGGCTGGGATGCGACCCACACTGATAACTTCCCATCCCGTCTATCGATTTGTCTTGCTTAAAAGTTTGTCTAAATGTATCAATTCTTACCAAATTTGCGTTCTATTTTTTGTAGATTTTATTTTTTTTATGAAAAAACGGACTGTTGGATTTTTATAAAAAAATTACTGAATATAAAAAACAATATTTTCTGTGAAATAAAATAAGTTTGAAGCCAATATTTTTAATTTTTGAAAAGCTATTTGAGCCGAAAATCAATTTTTACCAACTTTTATTAATTTTTTTGTTTAGGTTTTTATTTTTTGTAAAAAAAACTGTCAATTCGATTTTTTTCAAAATTTGTCCTAATGTTGAAAACAATATTTTTTATAAGTTAAAATTAGTTAGAAGCCATAATCTCAAATTTTTGAAAAGATATTTAAGTCGAAAATCAATTTTTACCAACTTTTGTTAAATTTTTTTTTCGGTTTTTAACTTTTTGTAAAAAAACTGTCAATTCTATTTTTTTCAAAATATTACTGAATGTTGAAAACAATATTTTTTGATAGATAAAATAAGTTTAAAGCCAATATCTCAAAGTCTTGAAAAGATATTTGAGTCAAAACTCAATTTTTACCAACTTTTTTTTTATTTTTTTTTAGGTTATTATTTTTTGTAAAAAAACTGTCAATTCGATTTTTCTCAAAATTTTATCAGATGTCAAAAACATTATTCTTCGTTGCACAAAATTGTTTTGGAGATGAAATCGTATTTTAGTCGTAAAATTTTCGAAGGGACAAATTTTTTTTTCAGTTTTTTTGATTTATAAAAAAAACCGTTAATTGAATTTTTTTCCAAAAATATAATTGTTTTGTATCACGTCACAATATATAATACAAAATTTAATTCAAGTCTCTAGCGTCATTGGTTCGTGAGATATTTAGGGTTAACCAAAATTTTCACCTTTTTTTTAAACTGCTATGGTAAAAAAACCACCCACGCAATTTTCTTGAGAGCCCTTTCTGCATCTTTCTGCCTTATTATCTGTATAACAAAATTTATTTGAAGTCGATATCTCTTCTGGTTCTTGAGCTATGGACGACGAAAAAAACGTCGCGAACGTACGGACGTACGGACGTACGTACACACGCACGCACAGACATCTTTCTAAAAATCTTTTATTTCGACTCTAGGGACCTTGAAACGTCGAGAAATGTCAAAATTTTCAATTTGTCAAATCGGACCCATTACAATAACTTCCTATGGGAAGTTAAAAATATTTAGAATGTTCCAATAAGATATGATATTTTAGTATTAAATAAAACGAGTACCTACTTACTTTAAAAGAGAAATTACCTACCATGGTTGCAGCACCATAATATCCTTTTCATGACATTTCCATGACTAATTCGCACATTTGCGAAGGTATATTACCTCAATATGAAAGAAGTGACCTTATAGTCATATTTCAAGGTTATTATTTATAGACCAATGATGCGGCTGAATAAAGGTGTTAAGTCACAACATCTCTGTGGCCAATTGTGATGACCACATCGAGATATAACAGGTTTGCAAAACTTTTCTTGCAAACTGTGGTATTTTCTGCGAAATGTTCCCCCATTTGGTATATTGGTGGTTTTTTTCTTTACAAATTTCAGAAAATGACAGATGACTTAACAGTGGGGTATTCAAAATTATTCACTTTGAATATTAACAACAATTTCTAACAGACAAACAAAAATGTATAATTCGAACGAAATGAAAGCTCAAAAAGGGTATAATATTATAAAGTCTATTATGAGTGAGACTCCTAATAGGAAAAATAAAACAAAATTATTCCAGGTGAAATATTCTTCATCTGAATAAGAAGGAGTTCTTCTATACATTTTTTAAGTATTGAAAGATTTTTCAATTCCTATTAACACTGTTTTTTGCACTAAAGGGTTTAAGAAAACCCTTAAAATAATTAGACACAGTGCGAGCAATTAGGAAAGAAGGATAGGATTAAAAATGCCAATTGCAATTGTCTGCACATTGTAACGAGTGGGATATATTGAGCTTGGTAAAGCGTTCCACATTCGTGTACTGCGGATAAAGAAAGAATCCCTGTATTTAACGTTACGTCCGAAGTTGGGCACAAGGGTAAACTAATGAGCATTTCTAGAAGTACGGTTATTACGGTTGAATTGTTTAAGTGGGGGGGGGGATTACAACTAGCTATTTCACCAAAGTATTGCTTATAAAAATAACGATACAAAAATGATGGTCATGAGACCTTGTTGCGGTATTAAAGAGAACCTCGGTAAGAAAATGATCTCATATTACTTTTAGAGCTCTCTTTTCAATTCTATCTAAAAGACTGAAGTACGTTATTGGGAAACAAGCCCAAATATGAGAATTATACTCGAGTTTTGGACGAATGAAATCTCTGTAAATTGTAGCCAAATCAGAAGGGGTACAAAAACTTCTTGCATCGTATGATAAAACCTTAACCCTTAGCGGCATTTTTGGCAATGTCATATATGTGATCACTCCAAAATAAGTGGTTTGTGATGCACATTCCTAGAACTGAAAGCTTTTCACTCATCTCAATGCATCCATGGATGTAGGCATTGGGTTAGGGTTACGCTTTTGCGACAGTAGACAGCATTGAGTTTTCGAAGTGGATTTTGATTCCCCATTGGACATGCTGTCAAGATCAGAATTTAATAAGCGTATTATGCGCTGCCGTAAGCCGTCCACATCCGAAGAACAAAGATGATAATCTTAAAACGAATATAAAAAGCTGAGGGTACTGTCATCAGCGAAACAATTTAGTGGGTAAGAAGTTTTAGACAGAAGATCGTTTATGAAAATAAGGAAGAGCTTAAACTGAAAATTGATCAGCCTTCCCATGACCTTGTTAAGAAGGGACTTACGTGCAATTGGTGGATGGTTAGAGGGTGAGGAGGATTCGCCTTTTTAGGAAAAGAAACCTGTACAATAGGACAGATAGAAAAGCTTGCGCAGTGGTTTTGCCAGTTTTGAAGAACACTTCTTTAGAACAATAGCGTGGATACTATCCGGGACAGCGGATTTGTGAATGTGAAGATCTTTCAGTAATCTAGCAAATGTATGAGTGCAAAAAGGAAGATTCAAAGGCTCAACTTTCCATTACCGCAGCACGAATTTCGACACGCGGTTTTTTTTATTTGATAGATATGCACAAATAAATAATAAACATTTATTTCTATTTTAAATTGATTTTCAAAGTTCACTTTTTTACATAAAAAACACGCAAAAATGGTTAATTTTGACATTTCTTCCCTGTTTTTTGTTCAGTGTTGCCATACTTGTTTTTTTCGTTGGGGATTTCTTTGTTTTTAGTGCTCAAATGCGAAAAGTACTTTGCAATACCCAAACTCGCACCCACCCCAAATCCTATAGTGATTCCAAACAGGGGGGTTACAGGGGGCAGCATCCCTTACATACCTAGCTCTTAGTATACCGTAGTATCAATTAAATAAAAAACTTGTTTTAGGCTCAAAAAACGCAATACAAAAAAAGTAGGGTTAAGTCCGAAAAAGAAAATATTTTTTTTATGATTTAACGGTGTTTCCTCGCCTTAAAATTTAACACATGTTCTATTGAGACCCCTAACTAACTGTACAAAAAAAATCAGAACGAAATTCGTGCTGCGGTAATCGAAAGTCGCCCCGCTAACTGTGCTGCAAGCACATAGGCTTTATCAATCGAACTTACAAAAAGAGTGTTATTAAAAACGAGCGTAGGAACCGACGACGACGGAGTGTTGCGCACATTTTTTTAAAAATGACCAGAAATGTTCACTACCTTTGAGACATTGTAGTATTTGTTGCCTTTATTACAAAATACGAAAATGTAATGCGTCGAATTTTCCGTTGCAGGTCTTTCTAGCTTGTTTGTACTAATTCCTCAGTTGGGTTGGCTGTGAAAATCCGGAAACTTACATCTTTGATCCTCTCTTTATAGCATAAATCAAACCATGAGTTTTCTTTGGGTTTGACAGATTTAACCCTATTCGAGATACAATTTCTCATTCCACAAAGAATTGAGTTTGTAACCATATCTGCGCTAGAATCCACGTCACTATGGAGGATTCATAGTGACCAGTTAAAGATTCTAAAGAAGTCGTTGAAACCGTCCCAGTTGGCTTTCTCATATTACCTAACGGTTCTCGTATTGGTTTTCTATTTAACTGGGGTTTTTTGGCATGCAAAATTTGCTGATATGGCACAATGGTCTGATGTGCCTAGAGGCGATAATACACTACTCGCATATTTATTAGCATCAGAGGTTACAAACAAGTCTAGAGTGTTTTCGGACTGACCTTCAACGTCAGAAATCCGAGTTGCCTCGTAAACTAACTGGTTCACATTATTTAACTAAAAAAAACAATCTCGACATACCATCCTTCGGGTGTTGTCTGACCAGAACAGCGGAGCCACGAAGAATTATTGTGCATTGAAATCGCCCCTAATATCAATCTCACTGTGCGGAAAACGGGATACATTACTCTGGATAAAGTCGGACAGCTCATCAAATTCGTTGGAAGTCGAATTTGCGTTGATGCACTGACCATACTGTGGTAGAAGTTGATAGGCAACATTATAATATAATGTACATATACGGCTAAACCATGGTAAGAAAAGAATAAAGGCACTAAACTTTAACCGTGAGGATAAAACTCCGAGTGATAAGTGGTTTTACCAACCTGACTCTCGCTTAGTGCCAAAACAGTACCAGTGAAATTCATTTTTTGGCGGTAAGGTGAGTGTTTGATCCCAGATCTTTTTCATAACTATACAGTCTTATACAGTAACCGTCATACCAAGGTAAGTCGGTTTATATCATCTAGATTTTTACTTGTCTAGATTTTTTGTAGAAATTTTTTACAGTTCTTATTTAAATTTCTCTTCCCTCGAAAGAAATAATTTTTGTCTGGAAAACAAAAATTAAGGTTATGACTTGCTCCTTAGCATTTTTAACCGGAATAAACTTAATTTAATAGTAGGAAAGGTACAAAATTTGTAGCGAAAGTCACACGTTCACGACAACCAATCAATGAACGCTCCTGAAATTAACACTACTACTTAGGATTTCTATAAACGATGATACAAGATGATGCCCCTTCTGATCTATGTAGATGTATTCTAGAAAGCCTTCATTTGTAAGAAACTTCTGTATAATCTACATATTTGGTCTGGTTTCTCTAAAAAGAGCTGAAGGCTTTTGGAAAAAATCGAAAAAAATAGCCTTGAATGTTTTATTGAAATTTGTATGAAATACCCAAATGCTGCCGTAATACTAGTTACCAAGGTTTATCCTTGGTTTGATTTATTTAAATCTATATTTCTTGTCATTTTTGTAAACGATCATACTTGTCTTCGTAACATTTTTATCTCAGGAACTCATTTTTCGCGAAAAACGAATTATATAGGGCGAGTTAAATCCCTTGTGTTTATATTATATCATGCCGTATCTACTTTTTTAAACACAAGGCTTGTTTTGAGTTCTTTTCGATAACTAAAACTATTCGAAAAAAATCTCGAGTCGAGAACAATAAAAAGTAGTACGGGACCCTACTCTGTAATGCGTTTCGAAAGCCAATCCGATTCGAATCTGATATTCGATTCGTTTATGAATTCGTACTCTGTAAAATGTTCGAATCGAATAAAACAATCATCTAGTACTTTTTCTATTTATCGAACAGATTTACCGAGTCTCGAAGTATTTCTTATGAGATTTGTCAAAGCAAAAATACAAAAAAAAAATCAAAACAAATCACAAAGACGAGGAAAAAATTAAAATTCAGTCATTATTATCACTTGAAAATTATCGTAATGACTTTTTTTTACACTTCACTGCTTTGCAATTGCCACATTTCTCTTTTTATTCAAGCTTAGAAAGTTTAAGCTGATTTTTTTCATAGTCATTTCGTTTTTTGTGTTGAAATTTGTCTTTGGCTAAGGTATACGTTTTTTCCTTCAAGTCATACGAATTCCACCATAATTTCAAATTGTTTTTGTTTGGTATGCACATTTTTCGCTGATGATTCCCTGTAATGGGATTTATTTGCTTAAATTTTGAATAAAATTATTATTTCCTTACTTATATTTTATTTATTTCACACAACTTAACACAATTTTCCTTTTGTGTCCTTTAAAAACGACCTTCGAATTGCAATTCGTTACCTCTCCTGGTGTAGAAACAAAATTTCCGTTTTCGAACGCTAATGACATTCGGAAACGCATTGCCAGGTACGAAAAATCCGAATGCGGATTTGTCATTCCGTAAGTACTAGATTTCTTATCCGCATTAGAAATAGAGAGTATAAAATATTCGTTTTCGAAAATATTTGCTTTCGAAACGCATTACAGAGTAGGGCCCCAGGAATCACTCACACTTCCTTCAAAACCACCAAAAAAAAAAAACGATCTCGCTGTGCCCATCGAATTCGTTAGAAGTCGAATTGCTATCCAGACTGGGGCTACTAAGATGTTTTGAAGTTCTTATTTAAATTTCTTTTCTCGAAAAAGAAATCATTTCTTCTGACAAAAAAATTGTAATGAGCAAGTTTTTAGTTGTCAAAAATAATTTCAAAGCTTGAGTTCAATCCCAGTCTTGTCTTCTACAGTCCCTTAAAATTCGTTCTTTTGGCGAAACTAAAACTTTGAGTTTAATGATAAAAGTACTCTTTTTTATACTTAATTCATAGATTATTTTGCTTCTTGTTCTAATTCCAAAAACAATTATCCAAATGTAACTTATCTTAATAGTTATTAAATGTTTTTTTTTTTAGATCCGTTAAAAAACTGCATTTTATATCCAACCTTAAGATGTTTCGTTACTTCTTTATACATAACTTTATTTTAAAATAACAACTTACTCCCTCATCTTTGAAAATACTTCCCAAGCACCGAAAAATTTCAAGCCATCAATAAAAACACTCCATTTAAAAATGCATGAATAATATTTATATTTTTCTTTTTAATATATATAAACATTCATGAGATCATAATTATGTTTTATAAAAGTGCATAAATCAATTTATACTGCAACCGCATATATATATATATTTATTTATTCCTTCATCAATATAATAATGCATAACTGCAATATATATATAAAGTTTTGTTTATATAAAAAAAAATCTTATCAACTATGTTTACAACATTCAAATATTCAACAAAAATTATACTCTTAATATTTATTAAAAAAAAATTATTTAATAAAAAAGAATTCATTTCTTTTCTTTTTCAATATTTAAAAAAAAAATAATATACAAATTGATTTACTTACAAACAATTACAAAAAAATAAAAGTTCAGAAGACAAAAAATATTGGCTGCATTTATGTAAAAAATGCTTTTATATTCGTAAATATTGAAAAGTTAATGATTTTTGTCAAGGATTTCTATAAAATCCGATCAACAATCTTCAAATTTACGAACAGAAAATTAAACTAATTTACTTATCTATTTTTTGTTTTATAATATATTTTCATTTTTGTATAAATGTAAAAGTATATAATATATACAAATAAAATAGCATATTAAATTTCATATAATTTTTGTTTTTTTTTTTTTTTATTTATTTATATTTACTGGATGAAATATGCATTTTAGTCTTTATTTTTGTGTATATTTTGTATTTATTTTTGTGAAATTTGTACAATTTGTCGATGCAAACCTTTTTGAGACCAAAAAAATAAAAAAAAACAGCGTAATTTATAATTATATAATTCTTCGATTGTAACAAGCGGAATTATTTAAATTGCTTTTTGTAATTTCTAAATTAAAAAAAAAAAATGCTCATCAACCTTTATTTAAATATTTTGTTTTTATTTTTCAAAAGATTTATTTTTCAATATTTTTGAGCCAAATTCAAGAGATCATTTGAAAACTATTGACACAAAATAACAATATTTGTTATTACAAATATCTTTGTTTTAGTCAAATTGAATATAAAATTTACAAAAGAACAACAAGTTATAATTATTGCATTTATTTAATTCAAAAGACCATATTTAGCTATTTTGTATTATTTTTTTTTTTCTGAAACCAATGTTTAAACTAAACTTATATTATTATAAAAATAAAATAAAAATATGTACAACCCAAAATCATCACTTTAAGTGTGATTTTTTGTGTTTATTTTTGTATTCATTTTGTTTTTGTTTAAATTGCTTTGTGTAAACATATAATATATCTTTTATTTATTCATGTATTTTTGTTTTTTTTTTATTTATTTGTATAAATTTGTGTTTTTATTTTTAAAAAAAGTTTGAGATCAACATTTTTTTGGGAATTGTTTTAATATCGATTAGAATTTTTATATATTTTTTTTTTCATTTTGTTTAACAAAAAAATTGTATTTCTTATATAAATTTTTGTTTGTTGTTATTTTTGTTTTTTGTATATGTAGATTTATTAAAAAATTGAATTCGTACTTTAAATATTTTCGATTAGTTTTTTGTTGCTTTGTTTCTCATTTGACAATAATTTTTGTAAATTTTTGATTTATTTAGTGTAATTTTTAAATTGCTATAAATTTGAATGGAATATGAATTTTGTGAGAGAATTTTTGATTAGTGAAGCTTTTTTGTATGTACACTTTTTTATAGTAGCAAAAATGTTTTATTTCAAAATTTTGTAATCATATTTTGGTCTTTTATCGTTCCAAAAAAATGGTTCTTTTTCTTCTTTTCTTTAAAGTTCTAACAATTTTCAAAAACAATTTTTTTTAATAATATGATCACAATGCGCTTCAATGAGCCTTCAAAACATTCAGGAAAAATATATTTGAAATTATATAAAATGAAAGAATTTAAATAAATGAAAAGAGTTTATTAAAAAATAAAGTCAAATAAATAAGAACAAATTAATAAAAATGAATTTTTCAAAAAAAAACTAATGAAAATATTTAATGTCAACTGAAACAATATAATTTTAATATTGATGCCATTACTATTGATGGAAATGGAAATGATTTACTAAAAAAATAAACTAATATTTTTATATTTTTGTTTTTAAACTTAAGATATTTATTTATGTGTTTTTTTTGTTGAACAGAGTAAATTACTATTGAGACCAATTTGAAAGTCTGTTCGTTGTTATCCTTAGAGCACAAGTTCATTTTTTATTTAAAGTTTTCTAAGTTTATTATTTTAATGTCTTTTTAAGGGATTTTTGTTTTAAGTTTAAATTTATTGGAATTATTTGAAATAAAAACTCAAAATTGCACACAAAAAAGTCAGCTAACTATTAAATTAGATTCGTTCTGTAACTCTTAATCCTTTCTGGGTTTCTAGAAGGGTTTATAAGGCAAAAGCTGTGGTAAGAATTTACAATTTTTAGATCTTGTAAATTACTTACAAAAACAGACTGTTGAAGACATTCAGAAAAATTCCAAACACGAATAAATTCTTAGAAAATCGAAAATGTGTTTCCAAACAAATATTACAACCTTTTAACTTTATTTTCATATGACTCAATATTTTTATTCACAATGAAAACTAAATTTTTGAAAATTTATATTTTCATCAAATTATTAAGATTTACATTATACACATAAACTTAAAAGAAAAATCCCTCCATTTCTTGTGCTTTAAGAATAAGAATTCACATGTAACTATCGTTAAACTTAATTTTTAATTAATATTTAAGAAAAATTATAAAAATCGATATTAACAAAAATAAAAAATAAATTTTAAATTCATCTACTAAGCATTAATAAGATTTAATACATATTTGATAAATTTTCTACAATTCATTGAAATTAAAAGCAAATAAATACAGAATGTATTTTTATAATTATTTAGTTTAATATATAACTTTAAAAAATAAAATCATCACAATGGCAGTTTTAACATTTCTTCTATGCCGTTTTCAAAAATTATATATTGAAATAAAATTATATTTTAACATATTTGAAATTGTATAAGCTTATAAAATAAAACGTTTATTTCTTAAATGACATATTTTTCAAAATTAATAAAAAAACAAAAATAAATTGAAACTAAATTACAAATATAATTTCTTTTATATAGAAAAAATTGAATTGAATATTTATAAAAATAAATTGATAATACAAAAAGATATATAATACAAAAAACTGAAAACTGAAAACAATTATTCTATTTAAAAAAAAATATCTTAACTTGTTTTAATTAAAATTTTTAAAGAAATATTTATTTATAAAAACAAAATAAACAAATTGAGGGAATAATTCAAATTTTTTTCTTAGCACCTCATCTTGTCAAAAATGACCAAAAAATGTTTTAATTTTTGTTTTTGTAATATAATTTTTTTTTGTTTTTATTTTTATAAAATGTTAAGTGAAATTTTAAATATCACCAAGTTAACATTTAGTTTAATTTAATTTTCAAAAATACTTTTTTTTTATAATTGATTTTTAATTTTCAATATTAATTGATTTCTTTTTTTAAGTATAATCACAATTGCTTTGGGTTTAAGGTGAATAACACCGGATTAATGGATCGAACTTTGAATAACCAAAGAACGATCGCTTGTGGAAGATATTGGAAGGAATCAAAAACAATCATTGTATTCTGATTCGTATTAAAAATTGAAAAATTAAAACACACCATATTCGAAGGATTGTCGTGTAATGTAAATTGCAACTGAAAAAAGGACACAAATAAAACAAAATAAAATCCAAGTACCTTCCACGAGCTTTTGAACGCAGTGTCTTGTCGTTTCACCCTAGAAAAAAGTGTTCGAAATTTTTGGAATATTTTCGAAATTTTTTTATTTGATTATTTATTACACTTAGATTTATGTTTTTATTTTATTTTTTGATGAATGAAAAAGCGATTGCTATCATGGTTTGAGACTGTGTTTAGTTAATATAAAATTGTAAAATCAATACAAAATATTTACCACACTTCATTTTTTTGTTAATTATTTTATTTTTAAGTATTTTATTTTGTTTTTTAAAATTAAACTCTTACAAATATATTCAATTGAAATACTGAGTATGTTCGTTTTGTTTGTTTTTTTTTTTTTTTTTAACTTTTATTTTATGGCAGTATATAAAATACAAAAATTCATCTAAAAAATTAATTTTATATTTCTATTTGTTGTTTTATTGCGCATTTAAAAAACAAGTTCAAAAGCGTTTTTGTTGTTCGTTTTTCTGTTTTTGTATGCAGAAGTAAAAATATTCGAAAAATTCATATAAAAAGTATTCAAAATTTGTATTTTTTGTTGTTGTTGGTGTCTTAGTTTATTTATTTATTTATTTGTACGTAAGAGTTGTATTTTGTTGTTGTTGTTTTTGTTTCTGTATTTATTGTTAATTTTCTAATTTAAAAATTATTTAGAAAAACAAAAACATATAAATACAATATAAAAATCAATACTTATTGTTTTTTTGTTTTTTGTAGGAGTCCTTTTGTGTGTTGCGGATGGGCTCACAGGCAGGATTTATTTTATTTTTTAGATATTATTCTTTTTGTTGTTGTTTTCCTTTTGTCTTTTTGTATGCTGTTTGGATGTTAGTAACGTTGCTAATTTATCATTCAGATATAAATCATTATTAATTGATTCTGCTGCTTGTTTAGAACAAACTTAAAAAAAAGTCCATTTTAGTTTTTTTGTTTTCTTGATGAAACTCTTCTTTTATTCTCTTTTGTCCGAATGGTGATTTATTCCTCCAATGGTTGGATTATGATGGGGTTAGTTTAATATTTCAATTAATTTTTAAAGTCATCGAGCAACAAGAAAACCACAACCCATGGCAACAACGAATACTGTAACAACGGTTGGCCAAGTAAAGCTTTGCTCCTGAAATTAAAAAAAAAACAAAAGATAAAAGTGTTAAAATTTCAATTTTATTGTTTGAATGTTTGAAATTAAGTTTTAAAGGATAAATTTCATTTTTTGACAAATTTTATAATACCAATTACAAATATGGTTGAATACAGATAAAATTCCAAATGAATCTAGAATTGTCTAAGAAGTCTTGTGTAAGGACTTCATTGTATACATTTAATGGTTTTTTCCAATAAGAGGTTTCATTTTCAATAGTCCGCTATTTGCGTAGCTGTCATTTTTGAAGATGTCATGTTTTGACATTTGAAAATAAAAAGCTACGCTATTACTGACAATAAACGATAAACTTTTCAATAATGTATTGAAACTGTTAAAATGCATTGAAAAATAGGCTAGGATGTGACCCACACTGATAACTTCCCATCCCATTTGTCGATTTATCTTGCTTGAAACTTAAAACTAACAAAATATTCATTAAAATATTTTGTGTGAGATAAATAATCTGAAGTCATTATTTTTCTTTGTTCTCCTAATACTTGAGTCGAAAAGCATTTCTCATCAGATTTTTGAAGTTTTTGTGGGTTTTCGAGTTTTGTTAAAAAAGTTGTCAGCTGAATTTTTCTAAAAAACAGTGTAAATTATTTTTCATATAGTACAGTATATTATAGTAAATAGTGAAATAGTTTGAATTTAAAAATTAATTTTTGTTAACGAGATTTTTAGTTGTAAACCAATTTTTACCAATTTTAGAAGCATTTCTTGAAAATATTTATTTCTTATTTACACAAATACAGATTGGGTGTTTTTTTCGAAAATTAAGCCCAGACTGAAATTATTTATCGAGAATCAAACATCAATTTTTACCAAGTTTTAGTAATGGTTTCTTAGGTTTTTATTTTTTGTAAAAAAAATGTCAATTCGATTTTTCTAAAATTTTTACTGAATGTTGAAAACAATATTTTTATAAAACGAAATTAGTTTGAAGCAAATATCTTAAATTTTTGAAAAGATTTTGAGTGGAAAATCAAATTAAACCAAGTTTCAGTTTTAATTTTTTGTAAGAAAACTGTAAATTCGATTTTTCTTAAAATTTAACTAGATGTTGGAAACTAAATTTTTTATAAGATGAAATTAGAGCTTCAAGACAAGATCTTAAGTTTTTAAGAAATATTTAAGTCAAAATCCTTTTTTTTAAATATTTTTTTTAAGGTTTTTATTTTTTGTAAAAGAAACTATCAGCTTGATTTTTCTCAAAATCTTACCAGATGACAAAAACATTGGTTTTTGATGCTATTACAAATATTTAGGAGATAAAATCATTTTTCGCTCGTAAAATATATGAGACTACAGTATTTTGTTTGCCTTGAATTTTTTTTTGATTTATAAAAAAATAAAAAAAATAAATTCAAGTCGATAGCTTTATTTATTCGTGAGATTTTTTGGGTTAACCAATATTTTTACTGTTTTTTTTTAATATAAAAGATTAAAAAAACACCCACTCAATTTTTTTGAGAGTCCTTTCTGCATCTTTCTGTATTATTATCTGCATAACAATATTTGTTTGGAGTTAATATTTCTACTGGTTCTTGAGATATGGACGGCGAAAAAGCTTCCCGAACACACAGACATACACATCTCTAAAAATTTTAATTTTCAATTCGACAAATCACACCGATTATAATAACTTAACATGGGAAGTTAAAAATTCTAGGTCAAAAACAGTCGCAAATTTGCTCTTAAAGATTCCTAAACGTGTTATTTCTTTAAAGGTTGATCACAATTTGCCACTGTGATTTTCAACAATCTGATTCAACACCTTTAAGATGCTCTCTATTCGGTTTAATATACCTTAAAGATGTTATTTTTGGATTTATCGAGGAAATGCATCCGCAAATCGTTTTTAATTGTAATTGGCATAACTTTCTCTCTACAATAAAATTAACTTTCATTTAGCCCTATTATGGTTATCAAATATCAACACGATATTTGATAATAGTTGATAATTATCAACAAAATTAATGAATCGGTATTATGGTGATCAATTATCAATATTTTTGATAAATAGTGAATTAAAAAATCTATTGTGAATAGCTTAATTGATAAACTCGGTATTACGGCTATCAAACATATTGATACCCATCAAATATTCTATCAGCTAGAAAATCTTCGTTAACAAATGAATCAAATATTCGTAAATGGTAAAGAATTTTAATTTAAATACGATTTATAAAAGTTTTTTTGTAGTTTTTATTGAATATACAAATTGAAGAACGAAATGCCTTCACTAGAATTGTTGTTTGAAGGCAATTGTACTGAGGAACGAAGGCTTATCGTGCAAGCCTTTCTATTTGTTTTCTGTTGCTAACTATTCTACTCCTAAATAAACAAAATATTATTAAGAAAAAAGAGATATTTATTTAATGAAAACAACTTACATTACTCCGCCGAAATTATTTATAGACCAAAACACAAGAACTCAACACAAATGACAAACGTCAAACACCAAACAAAACCTATTCACAATCGTATATTGATTAGTATTCACAATGGGTGAAAAATTATCATTTGATACTCATAATACCAAATTATCAATAAATTGATAGAAGTTATCAGTTCTCAAATAATTGATAGTTGATAGCCATAATAGGGCTGATTGATTTCCTTTACAAAATAATCGGTATTTTAAATTTCAAAATTACAATTTTTGTTTGAAATCCCCTGTTTTAAGTGACGACATTATTAAAGTGTGAGTTGTGCAAATTCCAATTTATACAAAATCAATGGTTATGCGATTTTACTCTTTTTTCTTTTCAAAAATGTGTCTCTTAAAGACAACCCCATTAAAAATATTATGTCCGAAATAAAATTAAAAATTGCCATAATTGTTCTAAGGAACTATCCCCATAAATCTTAAGATTATGGTAGTTTATTTTCTACCCCAAGAACCCTAACCATTCATCAAACAGTCCTGATGTATAAGTATATAGGACTACCTTATTAATGGGTCAAATAAAATCCACTCTTATCCTTAAACAAATAACAACAACAGTAAGAAAAAAAAAAAAAAAAAAAAAAAACAATTAAGTGCCACAAAATCACTATCAACCTATTTTTCTATCACATTTATACAAACAACCCACATCCATTGACCCTTATAATGATGTTACATCATGAAGGCAACTCAAACTCAAGGAACAAAAACACGAATATCGTGCTCTACTTTCGTGTCTCCTGTACGACCGACCGACGAGGACGCAAATCACATGACACAAGGGACAAGGGTTCAGGTTCACAAGACAGAAGTAAAAGTATCTAATAATTCATTAAACAAGTTCACAAAAATCATATGCACTCGATATTATAACAAATCATCGAGAGAAAGGACACACCATCAGAGTTAGAGTCAGAGTCAAATTCAGTGTCTACCTAAGAACTCCATAAGGACATTTATATAGAGGATGTCCTCTTTCCATTGTTCATAGAACCGTAATGTGTGTTAAAGGACATGAAAGTGAATTATAGATACTTTTTTTTTTGTTTTTTTTTTTTTTTTTGTGGGAAGGGAGGAAATTTCGTAAATCCCTTGGTGGTCATAATGGCTCATAAAATGAATCCAACACAATCGTTGATAATTATTTTAATAATACACTTGTGCGTTTTTGTTGCGATGCGAGGCATTTCTTGATTAGTTACACATGAATGGCCATAATGGACGACGGAAATCGAAACACAAAATAAAAAGAAAAGTTTGTTACTTTTTCACGATGATTATGATGATGATGAAAATAATAATGATGAATATGAAAATATAGAAAAGGGAAATTTGTAGGTTTGAGGTGGTTGGTTTTTCCAGTGGACAGAGACTTTGACTAAATTAATACAAACAAAATAAAAGGGAGCACGAAAAATGCTGTTGAATGCGCTTGATTGAATGCGTAACGCGACACTTGTCCTGCACATTAACATATTAATAATTTCTTTTTTCGTCCACCATGGGTCATAGAATTGGAACCAGCATCATAAAGTTAGCCACGCGGGTGACAATAATGAGTTTATTTTTTTGAATTATTTTGTGGATATTTAAATTTGTTGTTATATTTTTATTTTGTTGCTTTTATGACACAAAATGTGGGTTTAATTGCTTGTAAATCATTATGAATCGCCATTGCATGGTGATGATTGTAATTTATGAGAGAAACAACAGATGTAAGGATATTTCCGAAATAAACCGCAGTTTATATCATTGTTGCTCATGGAACTAAATATTTATAATAATAATTATTGTTTTGATGTCGATTTTAGCATTGCAGTGTAAAACAAAAATATACAAATCGAAGAATGAAAAAAGTAAATTAAAACACATTTAAAAAGCACTGCTTTGCGTCCCCCTTAACTCTACTAGAACCGTGGGTTTGAAAAATATAGTATAAAAGTTGTATTTTTCATTTTTACCATGAAAATTAAAAGAATTTCGACTACAAAGCTTTAAAAGGTTAAAGTGGATGTTCGTGATGGAGAAAGATACACTTAAGCCGCCAGTTTAATGGCCCATTGTGGTACCACATGAGTTTTGAGGCTTTCTTCTAAGCTCAATTAAACGAGTTTGAGTCCCTTAGGAAACGTCAAAAACTGAATATGTTAATATCATTGAGATCATTTAGATCGTTTTATATAGAAGAATTTTCGTAAGTAATTCTTGCATTTTTGAGCTAGAGCAGGACATGTCCTCTTCCTTATCCATATACAGCTTCTGCAAAAGTCATTTGAGAAAACGATTAGCCGCATGGCGTGCTTTCCTATTAGACAGTGATCTGCTTAGAGATAGATAGTACCTTAAGTTCTTTTCATCTAGTGTAAACCAAAGCCAGATATTTTTCGTGACCTGACACGTGGTGGTGTTATTCCACCTGATGTGTGTCTTCTTCATAGCGACTTGCATTAGCAATAGTTTACATGTAGCAATTGGTATTCCAGCATTAGCCAAACTTAATAGAATTGGTTGGGTTGTACTGTACCATTTTTGAAGAGTTCATCGGTTTTAATTTTTTTCTGGAATGTCTCTATGGTCAGGCACCCAGGTAACGTGAATATAAAACTGTTGTGCCATTTCCATCATAGAGATGATCGACAGTTATGGACTGTTAGAGAGTTTGAAGAGACAAAGTAAAGAGATTTTATAGCGCCTTACTACCTGAGAAAAAACGGATATCAGATGTTGATATCACAGTTTCTTTAAGCCAGGTCAAGACTCCTTTTATCACCAATAGTTCCGCCTGGAACACGCAACAATGATTGGAAAGGCGGAATATGAGAGACTTTATTTCAGTCGTTCAGAGTACACGCCTCCATCATTCGCTTCATTTATTTTTGATCCATCTGTGTAAAAGTAGATTGATTGGTCTTCCAGAAATGCCCTATCCTCCCAGAAAGATCTGGAAGTTAAAGAAATCTGAAAGTATATTTCGAAATGCAGTTGAGGGACGGTGTAGTCTTTGTGCTTTGGAATCGATTCAAATACTTAAGAATTACGAAGTGGCCAATGATGTTGTTAATTCACTGCGATGAAGCCTGGAGGTGTTAGGTCGTGCGAAGCCATCCGCTTATACATAGGCAAGCTTAACTTTGGACTTTGTTAAGTTTGTCTCGGTCTTTATCTTTTCTGAAGAAATCTATACGATACATGAAACACCGGGATTGTAGACCTCATTTATTACCAATATAGCTTCTTTGCAAGAGAAAAGAGCTACAGTAGCATTTTTGTTTCTGTCTTGTATAATACTATTGTATAATACTAAATTACCAATTTAGTTTTTTTGTCTAAAGTAAGACCCAGGTACTTAGCCTCGTCTGAGAACCTTAATTGGATACCTTTAATATAGGGGGGGGGGGGGGTTTAACATATGGAATTTCCTCGAAAACAGGACTAAATCGGTTTTGTGTGGGTTGAAAACCAGTCTACACCGATCAGCCTAAAGTATTAATTTGTCTAAGGCATTTTGTAAGTGTTCTTTTAGGTTATTAAGACGTTTTCCTGCGACTCATATAGCAACGTCATCCGCATGGGCAATCACTCTAAAACCCTACGCATCCAGACCAGTTAGGATTTCATTTACTACCAGGTTCCTGATGAGAGGGGATAGACCACCACCTTGCGGTGTCCCTCTACGAACAAGTCGTCTGGCAGAAAAGTTGCTCAGTTTTAAGTTAATTATTCTGCTAGCCAACATTAAATGAATTAACTTCCCAAGCGATCCCTTTACGTTCAGAGATGTTAATCCAGATCTGATTGCAGATGTGTCCATGTTTTTAAAAGCACCTTCGACGTCAAGAAAAGTAACCATAGTGAATCCTCTATGATGGAGGGAGACAGAAGTCTGATATCAAAACTTGCCCTGGAAATGAATATGAATCAATATTTCTAAGGTTTATTTCGAAGCTCAGCGTTTTCTGAAACGTTTTTCGTCAAAAATAGCCAAATTTTGTATAAAATTAATTGAAACCTTACAAAGTTTGTTGTAAATTTCACAGTTCATGTATTCTTATTAACTGTGATTTATATATACCCTTTTTTTAATCCCTTAAAGGTAGGTATAAGATATTCTTTTTCCACTTAGGCCTCTCACATAACATGCAACGTTGCTATAATTCACGTATATCTATATAGCTAAATACATGCTTACACATATAAATTTATTATACGAAATAAATTAAGAATTAACGACCAAAACAATCAGATTATCCGAAGCAATTAGAAAATCCTTGAAATTCGATACCTAGATATCTATGTAACTCAAGACACCTTTTAAAATCTTGACCCAATCAACACAATAATAAAAATACAAAAAAAAACCATTAATATAAAGTCAAACCAATACAAAGTTAACTAAGCTTAATAAATCACCGTGCTATAGAGCATTTAGTTTAACCCCAAAAAATAAAGAACTAAAAATACAACAAAAAAAAGAACTCAACAAACAAACAAAAAATCTCAAGCCTGCTGCTAGTTCTCCTCTGCCGATATTATTCTATATCAGTGCAGTGTATATATACATAGAGTCTTAAAGAATCAAGCTATAGCAGATAGAAGCTCTTCAATGACACACATGTTCTACAGCTTGATTCGAGTAATAAAAACCTCTATTTAAATATCGATAGGGGTCAACGAGAGCATGCACCAAAGAAAATGCACGTGTTCTTTGAATGTACGCTATACTATATACCTATACCTTCCTAAATACGTCTTGCAACTGTTAAAAGTTTTTTTATTTTTAATGATCAAAAAGAATACAGGCAACAACAAAAAATAAAAAAAACTTCTTAACGAAGGAACAAAACCAGAAAAGATACACGTAGTATCTACTTCGTTCGTATCCATAAGATACTCATAGTCACTCGTGTATTACGATTTACGAACGAATATTACGTCCAGAGAGATACCCGCCAGCCAGCTAGCAGCGAGCCTGAGCTGAGCTGAGTTGAGCTTGGAAACTTAAAACACAAAAGAACTCGTGTCACTCGCACTTCCAATCAAATGCGCCCTGAAACGCGCAGAAAAATTGCAACCTATACCCTTCCCCAACCCCTTCCTAACTGCTCCCCACAGCAACTATACGTTTAGATGGACTGAGAATGGATTAAATTTTTCTTATTTTTTTGTAAGAAATAAATTGCGATAAAACTAATTGCGCAGTACATGTTAAACGTGCGCGCATAAAATTACCCTTCTCGTTTGTATATTCATCGTTGTAATAGAGTTGCCAGATTTGAATTTCATACGACGAAATTTTGAATCGAAATTTAAAGCATACAAAATGTTCTGAAAAATTGTGTTAAAAACTTTTGAAGAAAGCAAAATTCCTAAAAATTTGGAGTAATACATTAATTTGAAAAATTTGGTACAGGATTCAATAAACTTGTTTCAAATCGCATCTATAATAAAGTTCAAAATTCATACTTCAGTGTTAAGAATCTGACAAATTCAAAAAAAAAAAAATAAGTACATTTTTTTTAATCGATTTTTCAGAAAACTAAAATTAATTTACTAATTTTGGAACAGAACAGAATTTTTGTCAAGTTAAAAATTGCATCAATAATAAATTACCAAATTTTGAATTCAGTGCTTAAAACTTGACGAATTAAAACTTGTACCCAAATTCAAGCCAAGTTTAATTCGAATTCAGTAATAATAAATATTAATAATAATACTTTTTTTAAATCTTAAGCTTGACATACTAAAATTTTATAGATTCCAGTGCTAAAAAGTTCAGAAATTCGTAACAATTCGGAGTAAGAATTTAATTAGAAAAATTTGGTACAGAATTGAAGACATTTTTTTACTGCTAAATATTTCCGAAAATTAAATTTGTTACAAATTGTTTCTATAATAAAATTCAAAATTCATACTTCAGTGTTTAGAAATTGACAAATTCTTTAGGAAACAAAATATATACCTTTTTTTAAACGAATTTTTAGAAAATTAAAATTGATTGAAGATTTTTTTACAAATGGAATAGATTTTTTTTTTCAAGATTGAGCTTCAATAATAATAATAATAATAATAATACATTTTTCTATGCATCTTAAGCTTTACATACCAAAATTTGAATTTGACAAAAGAGAATATACAATTTTTTTGTTATTCTAAAATTTTGAAATTCAATTTTGTTCCAAATTGTTTGGAAATTAAAATACTATATTTGAAGTTCGGTGCTTAAAAGTTGAAGAATTCTTTACACAAAATGGATTACATTTTCTCGAAATACTCGAAAATTGTTTTTGTCCAAATTGGTTAAAAAAAGGAACAATTTTTTCAACATATCTTAGCAAAACTTGACTTAAAATTTAAGCTTTAAAATAACTGATTTTGTACAAAACTCTATTGTTTCCATGTACATATGTATTTCGTTAGAACCAATGTTTGTATTTTGAGAAAACATTTTATTATTACTATTTTTTTGGTACAAAATTTTGTATAGTTCTAAGAAAATTTTGGAACATAATTTTAGTGAATTGGAAATTTTTAACTAATGAAATTTTCTTTAGATACACACTATTTTACTGCCTATGGAAAATGTTGAAACAAAGTTTTGGTTAGTTAAAAATTTTAAGTTTTAATTCGTACAAAATTTTGGGAGCACACATGTTTTTAGAGAATTTTGGAACACATCAAAGTTTAAAATTTTTCTTATTTTTGACATTGATTGAATGAATTTTGTTTTATCAAATGCACGAAGTTTGCATAATTAGAAATCTTGAAACTCAAAAATAATGCAAACTGGCAACTCTGATAATAATATATCTCAGGAGACACATTGTAGTCTGTGTTAAGATCAAGTACTTTTTAAAAAGAGGGGCTAACACATCTTGTTGCAGTTAACAATGAATTCGTTACACTAGGTTAAGATTTTGTTTACAGCAAACAAAAAAAAAACAAAAAAAAACTCACCTTAGACTTGGGCTTTGGTTTTGGGATGTCCTTTTTCTTTTTACGTGGCGGTATTCGGCCATTGAACTCTTGTAAGCGTTCACGTCCCGCTGTAAAATTGTCATAACGTTCGTCGAACTCATCCCAACTAGTTTCATGTTCGCTAAGGCATTCATTATCGTCTTCTCCAGTTGATATTAGCCTTGAACTGGAAAAAGAAAAATATAAAATAGTAGATAGAAAATAATTCAAAATGAAGAATGAGGTTTGGTATTTGATAAATAAAAAAATACTTTAGTTAAGTTTTTTTTTGTTAATGAGGTTAATGAAATTTTATCGTAATTTATTTATGTTTGCTCCAAGGAGCTTTAAAAAATAATCTAACAAAACATTTAAGCTCAATTTCCTTTCTTATAATTTTAATTTTTTTTTAATGAAAGAGGTATATGTATTTGATTCATTAAAATAATGAATTTAAGATAAAACTTAGCAAAATAATCATATTTACCGTCTGGCAGCATCTGTTGTATGGCGACTTAATCTCGGTGTTTGTTGTGATTGGTTGTGTTGTTGTTGCTGTTGTTGACGAAAGAAAGCCGCCTCATCGCCAAAGCTATTCCTTGGTGATCTTGGCGTACTACGTCCACGTGGAAAGAACACATCCCCCCCACTATATGATCCAGGACTATGAGCACTGCATGAAGGACTTGATGGTGGCGGGAATTGAAATACTGGAGAACCTTAAAAAAGTCAACAACAAAAATATCCTAAGACGTTAGTTGTGTTTTTAAATGATATATTTTAACTCATTATTAAAACTACCTTAGTAATAAAAACACAAATAAGTACACTTAACCTATAAAATAGCAGTAAGCAAACGAAGAAGAATAATAAATGTCACTGTCTTTCCTATTTTTTAATTGTAATTAAGTACAATAATCATCATTCTATTAAAACAGAGTTTTATTCCAAGTTAATGAGAATTAAGAAGAACAAAAAAAAAGTAAAGCAAAGACTCTGATGATGAAGAAAAAGTACCATAAAACTATAACGTACCTACTTACTATACTATATATTTTATATTTTTCATATTTTATAGCTTTCTACGCGAACAAGAAGATAGAGATAATAAAATAATAAAAATTTTCCCATTTAAGTTCTAGAGTTTTTATATTTTTTCTATTCTATTTTTCTCGAATAAAAGACAAGACCTAGAATAGAGTTCATGGAGCTATAAGGAGCTGGAGGAGCTATAGTTGAAAAGAAATATAATAAATTGTTCAACATGTATAATGCATTATGCACGATGACACTATAATAAAAGGGTGTTTTATTGCATTATAGTGGGTTATCATAAATTTTAAGAACCTTTATAATAAAAACAAAAATGAAGACAAAAAAAAAGATAGTTATTTTTAGAATTTTGTTGATGAAGTATCTTTAAAGAGGACATTACACCTAAAAGTGATGACTGATGATAGTTTTAATTGAACAATAGCACACCCTGAAGTTTTCAACACCTTTATATATTTAAGATTTAAGAAAAAATTGAAACAACCATTAGCACAAATTATTAAGTATAATAAATAATATATAATAAAATAAATATATTTAATGAGTTAACCATTAAGTACTTTTAATTTAAACTTTATTAGAAATAAAAAAGTATCGAAAATGCTGATAATTTCATAGTTAGGAAGTTACTGCAATGTGGTCTATTGTTATCTTTTAAATTAAAATGTTCAGATAAAATACAAAAAAAAACTAAAATATTTAGTTCGTATTTTGATGAGTTTGAAAACAATATCTTGCTTTGTTCCCAAGATATTCGAAATTAAAATTAATGTTTAGAAGCCTTTCTGTAGGTATTCACTTCTTTCAAAAAGTAACTGTTGATTGGATTTCCAAAAAAAAAAATTTATTTTTCGAATTAAAAATAATGAAAAAAATTTTTAAAATAATACTTTAGCTGATAAATATTCTTTTTCTTTTCTAATATTTATAAAAATATATCCTTTGTTTATTAACTTCCCATAGGAATTTATTGTAATCGGTCCGATTTGTCGAATTTAAAATTTTGAAAATTTCTCGACGTTTCAAGGTCCCTAGTCTAGATTAAAGATTTTTAGAGAGATGTGTATGCGTGCGTGTGTACGTACGTTCGTACCTCCGTACGTTAAAAAAATGTGACTTTATACCAAACTAATATTATTAAAAAAAATTAATTAACGTAAAATTTTGAGAAAAACCAAACAGACAGACAGACAGTTTTTTACAAAATTTAAAACCTTAAAAAATATTACTAGAAGTTTAGTAAAAATTGATTTTCGACTTCAATACTGTATAAAAATAAAAGATGTTAGCTTTAAACTTATTTAATCTTTTAATTATTATTGTTTTCAACATTCAGAAAATTTTGAGAAAAAAGAAATAACAGTTTTTACAAAAATTAAAACCTAAAATAAAACATTACTAAAACTTGTTAAAAATTAATTTTCAACTCAAACAACTTTTCAAAAATTAAAATATTGGTTTTAAACTGATTTAATCTTAAAAAAGGTATTGTTTTCGACATTCATTAAAATCTAACAGTCAGTTTTTTAATACAAATTGAAATCTACAAGAAATTGGTAAAAATTGATGTTGGATTCTCGATATTTCGTGAAGGTATTGACTTAAAAATGATTTCATTCTGTGTTAATTTTTTTTTTTAAATCTAATTTGCATTTGTTTGTATAAGAAATAAAAATTATGAAGAAATGCTACTGAAGTTGGTAAGAATTGGTTTTCGACTAAAAACTCGTTAACAAAAATAGATTTTGAAATCAAACTATTTCATAATATTAAAAATATTGTTGGTAAAGTTTAGTTATTTTTCAAGAAAAATTCAATTGACAACTTAAAAAAAAACTCGAAAACATTACCAAAACAACAAAAAACGGATTAGAAGTTGTTTTCGATTCAAGTCTTAGGAGAACAAAAAAAGATATTGACTTCAAATTATTTATCTCACATAAAATATTGTTATGAATATTTTGTTAAAGTTTTAACCCAGACAGATAGACGGAATGGGAACTTATCAGTGTGGGTCACATCAAAGCCCCTTTTTTTTAATTCATACAAAAGTTTATTTAACTTCATAATGTAAAAAATTAAACTTATTTTAATTTTATGTTATTATTGGTTCATTTATTTTTTCAAATTTCAATGGCAACTTTTTGAAAACAAAAATAACATTTAAAAAATGTATTACTTACATAACTACTTACACTTTTTTGAATAGATTTTCTCAAATTAAAGAAAATACACTGAGGCGTATGCGCAATTTGTTTTGTTTTATTACAAAATTATTAAGGTTGCGTTTTGGTATTTTTCTAAGTTTAAATTTTTTCAAAACTATCCTTAATTTAAAAAAAATTAAAAATTCCACCAACGAGAGGAAGCTGAGAAAAGTTAAGCGGGCCAAATTGTATCCTATTTTTTTATGTTAAATCTATTTATATAAAATAAAAAAAAAGTAACTATGTGTTTTGAGAATTATAGGATAAATTTGTAATATATGGTCACCTTATTTTTATATGACATCATTATTAACTATCTTGACATTGAAAATCATCAGCAGAATCATAATCTTTGAATTTATTTATGAACTTGCAGCTCTTTGATTGATAGGTTTAGATGGAAAAATGAGATTATCCTATAATACTCATATAGTCAAATATAAGATTTATAATAAACTATTGCATATAGTGCCACCTGAATAGCTTAATGGCATCATCAGCTTCACCACACATAGCAAGCTGTTGCAATTTCTTGCCTATATAATTAATAACACAGGTGTGAGATGGCGTGACAATGTTTAGCATTATTATAAGCTTTTATAATAATATAAAACAAAGTACATAGCTTAAGTGCATCGGATATGAGCTTGTTGTTGGGTGTGTAGACGTCACATCCAACGACAAGAGGATAATCATTAGTTTCATTAAATAGTTTTTAAGGTAAGGTACAAAAGAAGGTTTTTTTTTTTACTGTAAGCTTTGTATAACTTGACGTTATAAGGACGTAGGTTGTCAATTATACGATATAGAGAGTTACAAGTTGTAAGAAGGTAATAATATTACAAATTAGACATGCATTGTATTTACTATGCATGCCTGCATACTGGAATACTGTTGGTGTTATTAACATAATTTAATGCAATCATTTAGGTAGGCAGTTATAGTGAATACATTAAGACTAAGGTGTATTTTTTAATTTATTCATAGGGACAGATTCAAGAAATGAGAAAACGGCTGGCTGAGATTTTAATTGAAATATGTAATTACAAAATTAAGGATCTACAAGAACTTTATAACACTAACTAGGCTTTGAAATGAAATGTATATTCAAACAAAATAAGTCTTTTGATGCATAAGACTTGCTTTTTTAACTCGACTTCAACGATGAACAAAGTTCTCGACAGTTTTTTTTTACGAAAAATTAAAACCCAAAATAAAAACTAATAAAATTAGATAAAAATTGATTAACTCGAAGTCAAATGTCTTGAGAAAAAATAATTACAACAAATAAATGTTATTTTTATGTTATGTTAAAAATAGAAGAGAATTAAAATTTGACAAATGGCCTCAAGAACTTTATTGAAACAAAAACCCAATTTGATTAACATTTTTTTCATGAGATTTATAGTTGGTTATGGGGTTTTGATTAGGACCTTTGACTTCAAATAATTCAATCAAATTAAATTAAATAGTTGGATTCTACTTAAATTTAAAAAAAAAAACTTGAATTAGTTATTTTAGTCCTTTAACGAAATTTTTGACTTAAAGTGCCAGTATTTTGATGTTGTTTTCCACAATTTAGATACATATTCAAGTCAAGGGGTTTTATAGGGTTGTGAACAAATCGAGACATTTTCAATAAAAAAGAAAACTTAATTATTATAAATTGATAGCAAGACGTGAAGTCTTGAAGGCTATTTTCGTGTATTAGTTTAACCATAATTAAGAATTTCCAATACTGACTTATATAAGTTGGGTATAAGTTGTTTCAAGGATCAGCAGCAAGCTTTTGATTTGTCGCCTACGCTAGAGTTTATTTTGGCGCTAAATTGGCGGAAAGGGCTTAAAATATTGCGTACATTTTGAAATACTATTTGTTTTGTCAAGTTGAATTTTTCATATCCTCAATATCTTTATAAATTAAAAGTTGAACTAAAAAACAATCTTAAATATAAATATTCATGGTGCACTAGTTCATTGCTAATTGTTTCTTCTATTTATTTATTTATTTCAAAGCCAATTAAGAAGAAAACAAAAGTTTTATAATAATGTAACACAAAGTACACATAAATTTGATGTTTTTAAAAGTAACTATAACTTTATCCACAAGTGACAAAGTCCAAAGAAAAAAGATGTAAGATAAATTATGTATACCTTTAATAATGAACTTGTATCTAATTAAACCAATCATTTATCTATATCTACAAACAAAATGCACCTGTACCTCTCTCTGTAAGTCTTGATGTCTAGAGCGCAAGCACCCTTTTTAATAGCATGTTTGTGCTTTGAATTAAAAATTCTATCGCATTATCGTACCAAATCACGCAAACTCATCATAGTCTGCATTCGCTTATGTTTGTTTGTATGTTTTTATAAAAATATGTCCAATATATTATTATGTCAATTGAAATACGTTTTTAAAGGCTATAGGTACCTACATATGTATATCATCAATCAATTTGATGCTTTTACTCTACAGTGTAGAACGAACAATCTATTAAAAAATTCCCCTCTTTTAAACCCCCCGAGACACATTGGCTCGCTATATCTTATGTAGTGTATTTATACGAGTCATTTATTGTCAATATGACGCGGTGCTACATTGGCTACGACTTATTTTATACTTATATGCAAGTATAATCCAAGCTATAGTCATAATAAATGTACTTATCAGTTTGTTTTATTCTTAAAGTTATTAATATTACAAATGTGTTTCATGCTCTTGAACGTGCAGATACAAACTTCTGTGTTTAATTTACACATTACAGATTATTTTTTGTATTTTTAAATTAAAGAATGAATAAATGAATAAAGCTTGAAGTAACACTTGTGTTTTGTTCTAACCTTGGATATCATAAATAGTTTAGAATAATCTTAAACATACAATGCACCCGCAGGTTGTTCCACAATCGTGTGCATCTAAAAAAACAAAGATTTTTATTTTACGTCGATGTCAATGGGTCGACATGGTTCATTACGTAAGCCTCGTCTCTGATAGCATTTATATAGTCGTCATCATCGGGCAGCAGTCATGGGAAAAATCACATAAAAAGTGTTGCCAAACAGGGTTTGAAAACTTGGGTAAATTCACAAACGTCAAATTTTTGGTAGTGATTAGATTAGGCATCACTGCTTTTTTGCGATGCTGATCGTTGCTCAGCTGATTACGATGCGATGCTGATTGACAAAAAGTTTTACGTTTAAAAACAACTTTTGTTTTATGATATATGTAATACTAATAAAAGCTCTCATTGTAATTAGAATCTGGAGCCACACATTTTATCTCCTCTAGAACTTTTCTCCACAATACTGACATTGATTTTCTGCCGGCAAGAAATTCACCTTCATATTTTAATCTGATTTCTATTAACAGTTTAATTTGTGTGCTGGTAAAATATTCCTTGAAATTCATCAAATTAATTAATTTATAAACAATTTAGAATTTGATTTAAGTGATGCCAATTATTTGCATTTATGAACGTGCTACAGGGATGATCGCAAATCATTTCTGCAGTGATGCGTTTGTGAATTTACACCTTAATTCAATAAAAAACTATCATGTATTATAAAACATAAAATAATCAAATAGTGCGTACACGCCTAAGTGTACACAGCTATTTATTGTGGTTTTGGAGGAAGGAGTATAAGACGAACAATATAAAATTGCAGTAAATGTGATTCATTCTTCTTCTTAAAATATACAACGTTTTATTTTCTTGATCACAGCACCATCTATCGGATTACATTGTAGTGAATTTTAGTCAAAACCAAAATTATCTATCCATCGATACACTAATTTCTAATAACTTATCCAAAATAAAACTAATTAAAAAAGGTTTTTAATGAAAAAATAAACTAATAAGAATTTTGGTGTAAAAATAATAAAGTGGCATCACTGTTTTTTGCACAAAAGGCTATAAGTAATTAATTTTATAGTCTTTTGATTAATAAACAATGAAAGAGAATTATTTCTTTAAATTGTTTCTACATAAAATTTTAAATATATAAAAATTTTAAGTTATTCAATTGAGAACGCAGACATTATAACTAATTTAATGGTACTTAAAGTGTTGCCAATTGTATACAATTTTTGTTAAACTTTTTTTATTGAGAGTATCTAGATACATTTATATTTGTTTTTCTTTGTGATGACAGAAAGCCACTTGTGTTGTGGTTTGGTATGATTCGTTTGTAAGAAGTATTTAATAATTTGTATCTTAAGTAAGCAAAGGTATATACTTATACTTCAAACAAGTATTTATTTATTAGTACGAGTATAAATATCATTATAGTGTTGACTGATTCATTAGCCATTAATTGCACGCTCAGATTAATTTTTTGTATCTTTGTCCTTTTGATAATTTGCTAGACCTGTCTTGGGCTTATGAATTCAAGGTTATGGTGAGAAATAGACAACAAAAATGGCGGTTGATTCTATACTATATGTTCGAGTACAACACGTGATTAGATGCAAATGTTGTACTAGAGTGATGTAGTAAATAAATTCAGCGATGACTCGCTGCACATTTGACAGAGAATGAAGATTTATTTTACCATTTTGTTGTAGGTAATTGTTTTTTTTATTTTTGAGGAGTGGCACTTTTGTTGCACTATGTCAGACCAATAGTTGTCTTTTAGTTTCAACTATATACAAACTATAGAAGATACAAAAATAATTTATTCGAATTGAAGACGGGAAATTGTATGAATGATATTGTTGGTGGTATAGATTGATATTGTAAAAACGTGCATTGAAAATTAATAATCAAAACGTCTTGGGTAGGTCTAAAAGTTGGGGATACAACGAGCAACTACGATTTTATGAGATAATGTGAAAAAGAAGGATTTTCTTGTTGAAACTTGTTGTTTATGGTTTTATACGAGTATCTATAGAAAAAGACTAAGCTGTTAGAAGATTTAGAATGTATAATGTAGGTATACGAGTATAAATTAAAAAAACAAAAAAAAAGTAATTGAAAGATGTAAATAAAGTTTTGCATAAAATATTAGCTTGAGGGTTTGACTGATAAAATATCTTCATTATTCATAAAACTAAATTAATCTGCATATGTTTTGAATGTAAACAAAGAGTTTGCAGCTTAGATGTTCACTTTATTTTATTTAGTCAAGGATTACAGAAAATGATGAAATTAAAAGGTTATGAATCTAGAACTGATTGAAGTTCATTTTCATGGAAAGAATGAAGTTGAAACATTAAATTATTGATTTATTTTTGTTTCTTTTTCAACGTAGAAAGCTTCTAAGCTTTATGATTGATTGAGATTCTAAAGAAGAAACCTTGAATAAGAGATCGTCAATTTGATGTTAAGTTGCCTTTAAATTACTAAAACTTCTCTTCAATTCTGTCTTATTTTTTTGACGCGCAGAAATAGTGCAAGTCCTTTCTTAAAGTGTTTTTTTTTTTTCAAAATCTTAAGAGCTTACAAAATTAAGGAAATCTACTTTTTGAAGTGAATTTTTTTTGGATGCTTAAGAATTGAGATTCAAACACGAATTTTAAGAAGATAAATCTCCAAAAGACGGGAAAAGTGACTTTTTCGTTAAACCAATGACTGATTGAAAAACATAATGAAAGTCTCATATCTATATCCATTTAATATAAATGCTTTGAATCCCTCGAGAATTTAAGTGAAAAGAGATTCTGCAACGTGAAACTTGTGAGTGCCACACTAAAGTTCCTTTCCAACATATTTGTTTAACTTAATTTGTTTTTATATAATGTTTAGAGCAATTGTGTAATTAAATGCACCTATTTCCTTAAATTCAAAAACCAAACATATTTCTTTCCACAACTTTTAAGTTTTGTTGAATCCTTCTAGATACAAATATTTTTAAAAGGTTCATGCAAAACAGTAATTTGTTAGAATTTGTCTTCTAGCAAAGGTTTCAATCTATACGAGTAAGCAAACTGTTAACGACTCTGTTTAGACTCTCGAAAATTGAATCCGAACAAAATACGTCAAAAAAGCCAGAAAATTCTTCATTTTCCTAAGAAATAAGTTCACATTTTTCTAGCAAACTTCCTCATTTTCTTGGTTTTTGCATCAATAATTTTGTAGCGTTCTTACTATTTAGAGAAATGCCAAAAAGAACAGAATACTCGTATATTACTTTGGGAAAAAGCTACAGTTCAAATCTTAGAATGCTTTCATACGTAGGGAGTCCTCTTAATTAAATACTTAATAATATCTCACTGGACAAAAGTGTTCTAAAATAGTCTAATAACTAAAATTGTCACTTTAACTCTTGAAATATGTAAATGTAAGGTTAAGATACACATTGTGTTATTTAAATTTCGTCAGCCTCCTTACAGAACATTAAATAACATTTTTAAGCAAATACTCGCCTTTATTTTAAATTTGTGTAAAAAGAACAACTTTCAACTTGTGAATGCAATTTCGAGTTAAGATAAACTCTGGAGTTTTTCAAATTTGGATTTTGCATCAAGTTGAACAATAGTGAACAAAATCGAAAACCCTATTTAGGTATATTCAGCCCTATCATGAATTCCATCGTAATCGGAAATTTTAACGAATCCCGAAAAACTGTACCTATCATGAAATCCGTTCGTAGTGGAAAATCTCATAAAATTTTGCATTACGAACGGATTTCATGATACAGTTTTTCGGGATTCGTAAAAATTTCCCATTACGGTGGAATTCATGATAGGGCTGACTGTATCACAGTATTTCACTGGAGTATTTTATAATGTCAAAACTCCAATAAAAAACCTAAATTAAATAGCCAGCAAAAAATATCTAATAAGGCTTTGCAGTAAAAAAAAGAATATTTTCAAACAAATTAAAAACTAGAACCAACACAAAGAAAAATAAGCAAATTCTAAATAATGATAACTAAAAATACTGAAAACACAGACACGCCTTGCGCTTGCGAAAATGACCATAAATACTCTTAATACTAAATAATAATAATTATTTCCTTTGTCCATAATAATTCCCATGATGCCACCATAAAGTCAAATAGCTTATAGTTAGCTGCTGTTGTCTGCCCTGCTCTGAAGCGAATCCAAGAATTTATACAATTTGTACAAACAAAATAAATAAATTGCCTTCGCTGTAGAGCGGCGGCGGCGTGGGAATTGCAGCAGAAAATCTGTTTTGTGAAAACTATTTATAAACACGTATGTATATTATATATGTACGTATAGCAGGGTTTAACCTCGTTTAAAAAGATATAGGGGTTCCGTTCTGACAACATTGCGAATAAGCTAATTTTATGACAAAATACCTACACTTTTGTGTGTAAATCCTCATATAATCAGCTCAGCTCACCTGTGCGATGTTCGATGTATAGTAGAAGCTTTTTGTTTGACGCGCTTAATTAACTCCAAATCAGGGATTACTTTTACCTGTACTCGCGTACTTGATGTTTAACACTCCTCATCCGTACTTGGTATGATTCTCGAATGTAATCAACACCAGGAAATGCCGCATTAATCTATACCCAATTCTGTTAGAATGTTAATTATCAGATGAGCTTAAAAAGGCCGCTCATTTCTATTATTTGAAACAAACGAAAGCCTTGACACATCAAAAAGCCCCCCATTTAACCCCTTCTCCCAATATTGTCTATATAGAGAATACCCTTTTTGAATTGTTACAACTTTTAACAGTTAAAGCAGCAACACAAAAACAAAATCGCAAAATCTTTTGTTCGCATTTGTTAGGGCATTTCAAGTTTGGCGTAATTATTTTTCTTTTTTTTTTCAAAACAAAGCTTTACGTGGAAATATCGTTTACTGTCACTGCCACAAGCCATATCTACATCCTAACTGCATATAACTTTTCATGCCACTTGGGGTTTTCATGTCGGTCATGAAAAATTGAATCAATTATTATTTGTGTGTCGAAACTTTGTTCCTATTGCTGCTGCTGCTAAAAAAGGAAATAGCAAAATTTTCTAAAAAGGGGGTGCTAGAATAAAGTGACGGTCGGGTTGTAAATCTATCTATATCCAAACTATATCGGGTATATATATATGTATGTATATATTAGACGTCTGTGTGTTTATTTTTTAAGAACAAAGGTTTTTTAGTTTAAGATATTTAATGGTGGCCGCCCTTTGTTCTCACGATTTTATTTGACTTAGTTCGACTCGACATGACGATGACGAGAAAGGAATGTTTCCTTAAAGTCGGTAAAGTGGTTCTATAGCCCGAACAAACGACCGACGACGACGACGACATTATATGTCATGACAAGGAAAAATCATCGAATGGCTGTCAAACACACAGTTTGCTCCAAAAACGGGAAAGTGATCTCTTACCTACCTGAAACGCGATGTAGCGGTAATTCACTCGGGGCAGCACAACGAGGAGTTTTGCCAAAAATGGCTTGACAAAGGAATGCATCACGCGAGACACAATGAATTGTCAAGAATCGTTTTCATGAATGACGATTGTGACTAAGGCGAGGAAGAAGGTGTTCGTTTTTTTTTGGAGGATTAAGCTGTGCACGATTGAAGCCTCGCGATTTCCAAAACAAGATTGCGAGACGCGAGGTTGAGGTTCTTCATCTGATGGTTGAATAACTGATGAACGGATATAAATCTCCACTGTTTTGTTGCTGCCCCACCGCCACATATGTCATGAGAAGAAATGTATTTGGCGATTAACTGTAAATTGGATGTTTTTGATTTAAAGTTTTTATGTTTTTTTAATTAAATCGCGATAAAACAAAAAGAAAACGAACATGGAAGTGATATATTTAGTGAGTGACGTTTTAATATCGTCGCGACACAATTAACTGCTGATTCTGCACGCAATATATACTTATGAACGTTGAATGTCAGGTAATTAATCATCAACATTTTCGTAAAATGCACCTCTATACAGGTTTTGAGTTTTTGGGTCAATTTTGAGGATAAAAAAAATAATATTAATAATAAGGTCGATGATGTTATGTCGGCGGTGCTTAAGCGGAAATGGGTTTTTGTCCATTGTGTGGTTTGATATGTACATCAGCCATAATTGTTACCTTACATTTTGATATGCACCGATTATAATCGTTTGTCATTGTGTTTTTTTATTTTTTAAATATATCATCATGAGTAATTTCTTTCCCTTATAATAAAATGCAAATGAGATTTTAGAGAAATGTTATCTTAACTTTAAGAATGTGTCAAATGTAATTTTATTTGACCTAAAAATTGTTTGCGTTTGTTTAACTTAAGAAAAATAATGATTCATTTGAAATATTGTTGCGTTGTATTGAGTAATTTATCAGTCTACATCTACCGTTTTAAACTAACCATTTAAGGGATTAATATGGTGGAACATGTCATGAAATTTGTTAATGGAAATGAATTTCATCGAAAAAGTTATGAATTTGTCAGAAATGTTTATTGTGGGAGTATAGACTTATGAGGAACTAGTGGAAGACTTTAATTTTAATTTTGGTGCACTGTTATAAAATTTAAAGGACATTGTTTATTTTTGTCTTTTTATTTGCAATATATAAAATTTGAATTTCCTTTTCACAAATCTCAATTCAAAACTTGATTTGTTTCTTTAGTGAAATGATTTATAGTGGAAAATAAAACCGGCGCAGTAAGAAGCATTTTGCCTCAAAAACCGGACAAAATTATTTGAGATGATTTTTTTTTTTGCAAGAAATTAATGAAAATGCATAAATGAGTATAGTTTATGTATATTTCTGTAAAAAAAATACAGGTAAAACATGAAAACAAAATAACATTAACATAGAAATATAGTTTTTGGCTTAGTCTGATTAATTTAAACTGTCCAATCTTAATGTTTCTTCTAATTCTTCATAATCTAGTTCTTCTGGCTCAAAAAGGTCTAACGTTTCGCTTAAGTAGGGCTGGATTTTGCTGCATTTTCGTTTACATTTACAACTTATCAAAGGATCCGATGTAAAAAGGAGCCTATTCAAAACATCTTGATTGCACTGAATCCTTGAAAATTTTGACGGTATGAACGGAAGTGCTTATTATGGGCCTCGGCAGCCTCTTCGGATAACTGGCCAATAGGGAGGATGGCATATTTTATTATAGTCGAGCTGTGCACAAGTATTTTATGAAGAGTTGGCGTCATTGGATGCCAACCGTAATGTTTTACATACATTCTTGCAGTTTCCTTGCAAAATTCTTCAAACTTCAGGGCATTAATTCTGTGGCCGGATGACAGTGCTTCTAGAATAACCTTTAGCTTCATTATAAATTCTTTATTTATACCTGTGATTTCAGCGTATGATAGATGAAGTTCCGTTTCAAATAAACGTATTCTAGCATGGAGAATTGACAAGCCAAATCTCAATGATTTAGGATCCTCCACATTGGTATCTTCAAAGTTATTAAAACTTTTGGATGTTTTCCCACATATGTAGCATCTCATGGTAGAGGATGTACCAGTTGCAGCATTACAAACTTTTGCGTCAACCATTGTTGGAAGCAATGTGTGTCGAACGAAAGTGGTTGTTTCTGTAATAACAATTTTGGTCTTCAGTAATTCTTGTGCTTGTTCTTCAACGTACTTTATTTCTTCCTTAGTGATATCAGCAGTTTCATGGAGAAATCGAATGCGGATTGGGCGGCAAAACCGAGTGGATGACGGTGTCGGGTTTTGCCATAAAATCTTTTTTTGTCTCCAACATGTGACTGCAATCTCAATGGGACTAGAGAACTTTGGAATTGGATTGTCATCTGAAAACTTTTGTTGATAAGCTGTTTCATGAAACCCATCACAACCCCATTTTAAAATTAGTTCCAGGTTTTCCAATTCTTCTTCAGCACAGTTTTGGAGAACATCTTCAAGATAAAGACAAAATCTAGTACTAGTGTGATCGAGTAAGTCTTGGAGCACAACTTCTGCACACGTTTCCGTAATTCTTACTGACTCTGGTTTTGGATAGCATAGTTTTTTTGCTTCTCTAATGAGAGTATAGCAAGGAAAAATACTCTTGTTTGAGTCGTACCATAATTCCCACTCTCCTTGTAAAGTCGCCTTCAACAAAGATATTTAAAGCTTCTTCGGGTGTGTTTTTTTTATATTTGGTATCTGAGCGGTATCTATCATTTTTCTGAGTTTTGTGGCCCTTGTTGGTGAAGAAGTTGCGTCTATTATAAGTTTAGAGGCTGCAACATTTCCCGACATTCGTTAATTAACGCTATAGCGGCGAAGGTAAGCTCTCTAACAGGTACTTGTTCGCGGAGTTCTTTTGTTTTCCGTCGTTTACTGCGATCCGTCAATTCTTGGAAACCCTTGCTTGGGCGTCCCGCCCCACTATTCGGTTTCCAGTTACGAATTGATATAGAAGCATCGAGCCATTCATTATTATTTTTCAAAAATCGCTCTTTAATATACATAGAGGATATCCATCTCTGCTTTAAATCAGTTTTGAAATGCCGCAAATCACGACTAAAAGCTTGAAAATCGTTTTGGGGACATTATCATCTAAGTTTCTTGCTGTGCTCTCATTTAAAAGCATATACATATAATGTTTTTCGAGGTATTTCAATTAAATTTGCTGTCGAATGTAAAAGGAAGCAACAAAAGTTAGAAAGAAAGCTAAATTATTGGAGAGAAACATGTAAACTTCAAAGTGTTTTTTTTTTTTAAGGATGAAAGATGAGGACAATTTTTTGGCTTTTATAATATATTAAAAACCTCTAGTTTATTCTAAAAATAAATTTTTAACTCGATAACACCCGGCACTATAACAAAAACACTAACTTGTTAAAAAAAATACACTAAATTCTTAATTGTTCGCGTGTTTCAATGCTTCCCCGAGTAAATACGAGTACAAAAAAACCCAATAGAATCACAAAACTTTAACATTTAAGTTAAATACATACCACGGTCTTCAGAATGCATAGCTTAAATTTTTCCACAGTTCACTTCAACCAATACAAAACACCAACTGCAACTGGGTAAAAAAAAAGCGCATCGCGAGTAAAAGAGTCCATACTAAACATAGTCTAGATTCAGATTAGTTGCCTAACGAGGTGGCGTGATGATGGACCGTTTTAAGACTTGAATATGAGGTTATTCAACTACTTAAAAAACAAATTGAGTGGTATTCACAATAGTTTTTTTTTTTTAATTTTGTCCGGTTTTTGAGGCTAAATGCTCCAAACCTTTTCTTTTAAGAGACCAAATAATTTATTGACACAATGAAATAGTCCTTGTTTTGAAGGATTTTAAATAACTTTGATCGCCCTTCGCTCATTTAAGTTCCATATCGCTTTGTTTTGCAGTTAGTATTTTTTTTTAAGTGTGCGAAATAATTTTGTTTTTAAAAACTTAAACGCCATTTGTTTTCTCAAAAAAAAACCTTAATTTTACAAAATTTTGGTTTGAAAATTGTTTGCGCGGTATATTTTTTTATAAATTTTTAACTTAACATAGAAAGTTATTGTAATCGGACCGATTTGTTGAAATGAAAATGTTGACATTTCTCGACGTTTCAAGGTCCCTAGAGTCGAAATAAAAGATTTTTAGAGAGATGACTGTGCGAGTGTACGTACGTTCGTACGTCCGTAAGTCCGAAGTTTTTTTCGTCGTCCATAACTCAAGAACCAGTAGAGATATTGGCCTAAAATAAATTTTGTTATATACATATGTATGTAGATAATAAAGCAGAGAGATGCAGAAAGGACTCTCAAAAAAATTAATTGGGTGTTTTTTTTACCAAAGCAATTAAAAAAAAGGTGAAAATTGTGGTTAACCCAAAATATTTCACGAACGAATAACGCTAGCAACTTGAATTAAATTTAATTTTATATATGTATTGTAACGTAATACAAAACAAGTATATTTTTGGGAAAAAATCCAAATAACGGTTTTTTTTTTTAAATAAAAAAAATGAAAAAAAAAATAATTGTCACCTCGAATATTTTACGATAAAAAAATGATTTTATCTCCAAAATAATTTTATGCAACGAAGAATAACTTTTTTGACATCTGGTAAAATTTTGAAAATCGATTTGACAGTTTTTTTTTATAAAAAAAAAATAAAAACCTAAAAAAAAAATATTACTTAAAATTGGTAAAAATTGATGTTCGACTCAAATGTCTTTTCAAAAATTTGAGATATTGGCTTCAAACTAATTTTATCTCACACAAATATTGTTTTCAAAATTCAATAAATTAAAAAAAAAATCCAACAGTCAGTTTTTTCATAAAAAAATTAAAATCTACAAAAAATAGTAGGCAAATGCTACTAAAATTTGTTTACGACTAAAAATCTCGTTAACAAAAATAGATTTTGAAATCAAACTATGTATATGCAAAATATTATTCGTAATTTTTAATATTTTAGAATAATTCAACTGGTAACTTTAAAAAAAAAAAAAAAAAAAAAAAAAACACGAAAATCTTTTAAGCAAGACAAATCGGCAGACGGGTTGGGAAGTTATCAGTGTGGGTCGCATCCCAGCCTCTTTTTAATATATACAATTTTTTAATTTAAATTTAAACATGTTTTATTACGCAATTATCTTAACCTATTAATAGAAGTTTTACTCTTCAATTTCGTAAAAAAATAACGAACCATTTTTGAGATATCGAATTTCAAAAACAAAATGTTTAATATTTTTTTTTTTTAAATCAAAAATAAAAACAATGACATTTTGATCATCACCATGTTTGATTAAAATCTCCAGTTCAAAATGTTTAACGAATGCAATACTTACCATATAGTTCCTTTTTGTCACAAGTAAAAAAGCCTTCTTCACACTTAGTTAGAAGTATTTATATTGATAGATAATATTTTCTTATTTCTAAATTAAAAATCGTAAATCTCGAGATGTCCCGCTAGAAGCGTTTATATTTTATTTTATTGCAATTTTTATTATTCCCTTGATAGTAATTTTTGATTATTATAATTATCGCTACCGCCTAAAGATAGACATTCGAGACGTTCGTCGCGTCGTCGTCGGTCGTTTAATCGGTAAAGATTCAATAAAAAGGGTGGATTATTTTGTCGAAATCTATAGTTTTGTTAATTAGTTTTATTTTTATTTTTTTTATTGTTAAGTTTATATGCAAACAAAAGCTTTAAGAAAATGAACTTGATATGGTGTTTAATGAATGAAAAAGGCGCAATTATAGATATGTCGTTGTCGGCTTTATAAATGTTTTGAGTAATCATTGTAAAACGTTAACATTATAGGCGTGCATCATCAGGTATAGGTATATACCATACCATAAGTAACTATAAGTAGGTAATTAATTGAAACAATGCTCTTGATGGTGTGTTGCCTTGATTAGCTACTTAACTCATATAAATTTATTTTTATTTTATTTTATTTTATTGTGATGAATGATGACTAATTATTATTATTATTTTTCTTTTTTGAAACACGTGATGTATTGTTGTAGTAGGTACATGCATCTGGAGAAATGTGTATTCACGATTGTTTTAAATTTATAGTAAAATCAGCAAGATAACAAAAACAACAAAAAAAGGAATATCGAATTTGATGTTTTAAGTAATGAATGTATACGTCGCGTCGTCGTGCGGTTTTATTGACAACAACAAACAACAATGCGTTAATTAAGCTAATTTACGTCTCAATTAAATTTATTCAAACAAAAATTTAACCGCCTAATGCGTGCATTTATTTTGTTCGTATTAAAACAACCAACATGTTGATTATATTTTATAAAGGGTGCTCTTTCGGTTTTGCTCATCATTGGAGTTCTTATAATTTGCATGTGGTTTTGTATTTATTGAACAGTTGAGGGTTATGAACTTTATTCAAAGAGATTGGATTGCAATTCTCTATATCTACAAAACTCATCGTTAGTTTGTTGCTTAAAATATACACTTTCATACATACGTTAACCGAGACTGTTAATGGTTAAAGTTAAATGATGTGATGATTATGATTATGATGATGACGACGAACGTTGAGCTTGTAAGTGCGGTCTCATGAGACTATTTGACTTTGTCTGGGCTTACCATATATGCATTTAAGAGACTATACACTGCACAACACAGACATTTGAGCTGAGCGCAGACATAATATCGTGTGGTTTTTTATCGGGTTTTATCTTTAAGCTGAGTTCATTCAGCCACTTGTATCTTCTATATTATAGTATAAATTTGCTCTAAGGCTTAGTTATACGTCTTGGTATTTACGAGTATATATGTTTAAACATTTTTAATGAAATAATGAAATTATTTATTGTTTTATCTTTAAAATAAATTTCATAAGAGCTGCATAGTTAGTGGTTTTTATAAGTAGGCTTGGTAATAAAGGGTTGGGCATAAAAACCTAACACATTTTAAGGACCCCTAGCTCAGCCGCATCAAAACATTACGAGGTCGGGTTTGTAGCAAATAAAAGTAAACAGTTGAAGGTTTTTAATCTTTATTTTTTTAAAAATCACCGTTCAAATGATGACCATATCATTCAATACAATTTTTCGAGCTGTTTTTGGAAATTTTTGAAAACTTTTTGCAAAATTGCAAGCGATATATTCCCGATTTCGGTCTCAATATTCGTCCTAAGTTGGTCCAAGGTGCGTGGTTTATTGATGTATAGACACGTTGCTTCAGATAAACCCCACAAAAAGTAGTCACAGACGGATAAATCTGGCGAACGCGGCGGCCACTGAAACTCGGTGCTGCGAGAGATTAAACGGCCGCCGAAGTGCTTGCGTAGGAATTCCAACGTAACTCGTGAGGTATGGCAGGTGGCACCATCTTGTTGGAAAAAAGTACGATTCAGTTTACGTCTCCCTTCAACTGTACCAAAAACGACCGTAGCATCTCGACATAGCGCTCTGTATTCGCGGTTTCGTTGAAGAAGTAGGGGTCAACTATCCCCCACTCTGCAACTCTGCAACTCCGCACCAGACGGTTACGCGTTCGGAAAGTAGGGGTTTCGCGACGATGTTCTGCGGATTTTCGACAGCGTAATATCAGTTCAGACAGTTCTGTTTATTAACGGTTTCATTCAAATAAAAATGCGCCTCATCGCTAATCATTAGGAACTCACGTGGAATTTCTTTGCTGGCTAACTTCGCTGTCATTTGCCTAGCAAACTGTAACCTCGCCGCATAATCGGTCGGTAAGATTTCTTGTGTGATAAGAATCTTGTATGGATGAAAGTACATTGCTTTCAACATCCTATTGAAACATCGGCGAGAAATTTTCAACGCTTGAGAATGTTTTACGGCCGAACGGAGAGGACTGTAAAGCACTCCTAACTCGATCAACGTTTTCTGGTGTACGCACCGTGATCGGACGCCCGGTTGTTTTTTTTACCAGCCCGGGCCGTTTCCCAAAAGTTTTTAACCCATAGCTTAACCGTATTCCGCGACGGGACCGGATCACGAGGATTAAATTCGTATTTTTTACGAAATTCACGAATAACAGCAATGTAAGTAAGAATTCGTAATGAAAAATCGCTCGCAAACGAACGCACGCTGCGGAGCAGTCCACTTCTCCATGTTGACACTGAACAACTAAAAAAAATAAACCTTCAACCGTCTACTTTCCCTTCTAGCAACACGAATATCTCGCGTCTCGGTAGGGCGGAGCCAGGGATCCTTAAAATGTGTCAGGTTTTTATGCCCAACCCTGTAGGTATACATTTTGTTAAATGTTTTAAGCCAGTTAAATTGAATACTAAAGATATAAGGTTTGGTTTTTATATTCTCAGAACATAGATGGTGCTGCAATATAGTTATTTAAATCTGTTGTCAACTTCCAATAGGAAGTTATTGTAATCGGTTCGATATGTCTAATTGAAAATGTTGACATTTCTCGACGTTTCAATATCCTTAGAATCTAAATAAATGACTTTTAGAGAGTTGTCTGTGAGTGTGTGTTGTGTACGTACGTTCAGGAAGCATTTTTTATGTTCCATATCTCAAGAACCAGTAGCAATATCGATTACAAATAAATATTGTTACACAGACAATAACACAGAAAGATGCAGAAAGAACACTCAAAGAAATTAAGTGGGTGGGTTTTTTTACCATAGGAATTTAAAAAAGGTGAACATATTAGGTTAAACCGTTATAACTCACGAACCAATAACGCCAGCGACTTCAATTAAATTTGTATTATATAATGTAACGTGATACCAAATTAATATTATTTTTTAGTTAACGGTTTTTTTTTATAAAAAACTGAAAAAAAAAATAATTGTCACCTCGAATATTTTATGAACAAAAAATTATTCTATCTCCAAAATAATTGTGTGTAACGAAGAATAACGTTTTCGACATCTGGTACAATTTTGGGAAAAATCGAACTGACATATTTCTTACAAAACATAAAAAAAACCTTAAAGAAACATATGTATGTAACTATAAGTTGGTGAAAATTGATTTTCGACTGAATTATATTTTCAAAAACTAAACTGATTGGCTTCAAACTAATTTCATTTTATAGGAAATATTGATTCCAATATTCAATAAAATTTGTATACAAATCCAACAGTCATTTTTTTTCATAAAAATTTAAATCTACAAAAAAATAGTACGGTAATTGGTAAAAATTGATGTTTGATTCTCGATATCTCGTAAATATATACAAATATTGTCTTCAAAATGATTTTGTTCTGTGCTAAATTTTCTTAGAAAAATCCAATCTGTATGAATTAATTTTAGAAATAAAAACTTTCAAGAAATGCTACTTAAATTGGTAAAAACGTGTTTTCGACTAAAAATCTCGTTCGAAAAAATTGATTTTGAAATCAAACTATTTTATCATTTGCAAAATATTACTGGTAACCTTAAGTTAAGTTTGTTTTTTAGAAAAATTGAACTAACAACTTTTTTTAACAAAACACGAAAACCTACAAATAACAAACAACTGATAAGAAATGGTTTCGACTCAAGTATTAGGAAAACAAACAAAGATATCGGCTTCAAATTATTTATCTCACACAAAATATTGTTATGAATATTTTGTTAAAGTCTTGAGCAAGAGAAGTCAACAGGCGGGATGGGTTGCATCCTTTGCAGCCTTTTTATAAAAAACAGTACTAAAATTTGTTAAAAATACGTTTTCGACTTGAAGATTTTCAGAACGATTATATTTATTGAATTTAAACATTTTTTTATTTTCCTCAAAATTTTGTTTTTTTTTGGTAAAAAATTTGGTAAAGTTTTAAGATTAATTTAGTCTACAGTTTATTTTACATAAATACTTTTAATTTATAGACAGAAAACAACTTAAGCTTTCATTATTGATTGAATAGTTCTGAAAATGAATTAAATGACCAATTTAAAAAAAAAAACTACTATAGGGAAGCTATGAGCCTCTTTTTTTGAGAAAATTTAAATAATCATCTTTAAAAGTCCTAACCACATGTTAATAAGAGTTTTGGATCTTGATCCTGCTCTACTTATTTTATTTCAAAAAAAAACCTTAAAGAACTTAAAACTTTCCAAATTTTGCAAACTTCGAAAAGAATTATCAATTTAAATTTAATAATAGCCGCGTTTTATTATCACCGTGATCTGATCCGGATCAGATCATGATAATAAAACAGCATTGGATCATCATATCAGTTTGGTAGCAGTGTCAAATTCGTTCTTTCAAAAGTGACATTTCGAAGCAAAAAAAAATATAAACAAATACCCAAAATGGAAGCTGCTGTGGTTTCATCTGTATTCCAGATTCGTTTTGACCTATTAATAAAATTAAACTTGATAAATGTGACACTAAAATAATTTAATTTGAAGATTACTTAGATACAATTTATTTTTATTTTATCCCATTTGCAGGTTTCTCGATTTTATTTATATTTTTTGACATTAAAAGCAGTGTTGCCATAAGATCATTTCGCTCAATGATTTTTTTTGTTCTTTTTTTTTTGGGAAAAATGATACCCATAAACTATGTCAAATATACATTTTTTTAACTTAATTATTTTAATTTCACCAATTTATATTTAGTTTTGTTAAAATAACTCATTTTTTCATGGATTATATACAAAATAAATAAATATAAAACTTCTCGCTTTCTATTTGAAAAATATTTTATTTCAGTCAAATGGAAATGTTTATATGGCAATACAGGTTTCATTTAATTTTTGTGCAATGATACCAACATTTACATGTGAAATTACAATGATAAAGCCCTCATTGTGTGAAAAAAATTTTGAATCTCAAATTGAGATCCAAACAAAAAGCAGGATCTTGTGTTGTTGTTGTAGTGCATGTAAATCAAGATCCGGATCAGATCATGGTGATAATAAAACGCGGCTATGGGTGATTATACAAAAGTTGGGTAACTCAATGTCATCAACCAATATATACAGTCTTATTATGTTTTATTGAGATTATCTACAATTTATTTTAAAACAATGGAAAGACCTTTATTTAGTCACCAAATTTCAGTTCGTCATTTTAAATACAAGTTATTAAAAAAACACAATTAATTCTTCAAACGTCAGTCCTTTGGCATGTTACAACCCCGAAAACCAACAATTAAGTTACTGTCTATTAAACATTATCATTGATTTGAGCAAACTTATTAATTTACTACAATCTGTGATGTATATAGTTAAATATATACTACAACTTTCATAATGCAGTGTTCTCCACTTTATTTAAAAAAATAATAATAATTTTGTGTTCAGTTTCATTCGTCAGTCCCTTGTGTGTTATTTAAATTTGGAATTCGTGCGAAATATCGCCGACTCAACGTCAAATCCCACTTTAAATTGTAATGTTTCTTAATAAAGTTAGTTGCGGGTCGCAAAATTTGACGGCCACCATATCTGTACCAGAGTTTGGGTTATGTTTTATTTTCTATACACGTGCTAAGCCAGTCAACATGTCAGTCCTATGGTGGGTCGTTATTTTTTTGTTAATCTAAAGTTTATTTTTATTTATTCATATTAGACTTTGATTTGTTAAAATATAGTTTGTTGATATTTGAAATTACAAAAAAAAACATTAGTCCAGATTATAATCTCAAATTTCGTCTTTTTCGTCAGTAGTGTGGCGTCAGTTCTGTGTCAGGTAAATTGTTATTGTTCTTCATTTCTTGATCATTAGTACTTTTAAGATGAATATGGTTAGATTTTGTTTGTTGATTACTTTGAAATATTTAGTAAAACTATGTGAAAGTAGTAAAAGATAAGTGAATAACGTTACGTTAAATGTCAAAAGTCTGTTTTCAAAACTGTTATAGTATTTTCTCCTAGTATTACATATTAATAATTATTTTTAATTGTTACTAAGTGATTTTAAGTGTTCATTATTAAATCCTAAGAGATTTTTACTAATTTGTATTAAATTTCATCATAATACTTTCAAAACTGTGTATAACATGTATCAGTACTATGTTACTTTTTAAATATCTGAAATTTTTAAATATCTTACAATGTACTCAAAAAAGTGACTGGCCCGATTAAGAACAATATATTAATTAGATTAGCTATCATATAGGTACACCCGAATGATTAAATAACTATCGTAAACAAAATATCCTCAAAAGTTACCCAACTTTTGTATAATCATCCATATGTAGCTATAGTTAATTAAGCCTACTAAATCCCTATACCTACAATCCTTAAAACATGTAAACATATTTTCGTACACTTAAGATACCGGGTGAAACCTTGGGTTTTGAATCTTTTTGTTTACGCCATGTCATCCATAAATTTCATCATCTTATGAAATGTCCATCCATCTCCAAAGAGAAAAGAAAAACACAATGCTACACACGATACCTTGAAAATTTAACCAACAATATTTTTGTCCTCTAAAAACATAAAATCCAAATAAAAATAAAGCAGCACAAAAAAAAAATGATAACCTCGGACCTGACAAAGTTCTTAAATTACAACCCAGTTCATAGACCCATAATAATATAATTCAGATACCATATATCGGGTGATTTTTTAAGAGCTTGAGAACTTTAAAAAAAAAAAAACGCATAAAATCTGCAAAATCTCATCGATTCTTTATTTGAAACGTTAGATTGGTCCATGACATTTACTTTTTGAAGATAATTTCATTTAAATGTTGACCGCGGCTGCGTCTTAGGTGGTCCATTCGGAAAGTCCAATTTTGGGTAACTTTTTCGAGCATTTCGGCCGGAATAGCCCGAATTTCTTCGGAAATGTTGTCTTCCAAAGCTGGAATAGTTGCTGGCTTATTTGTGTAGACTTTAGACTTGACGTAGCCCCACAAAAAATAGTCTAAAGGCGTCAAATCGCATGATCTTGGTGGCCAACTTACCGGTCCATTCCTTGAGATGAATTGTTCTCCGAAGTTTTCCCTCAAAATGGCCATAGAATCGCGAGCTGTGTGGCATGTAGCGCCATCTTGTTGAAACCACATGTCAACCAAGTTCAGTTCTTCCATTTTTGGCAACAAAAAGTTTGTTAGCATTGAACGATAGCGATCGCCATTCACCGTAACGTTGCATCAAACAGCATCTTTGAAAAAATACGGTCCAATGATTCCACCAGCGTACAAACCACACCAAACAGTGCATTTTTCGGGATGCATGGGCAGTTCTTGAACGGCTTCTGGTTGCTCTTCACTCCAAATGCGGCAATTTTGTTTATTTACGTAGCCATTCAACCAGAAATGAGCCTCATCGCTGAACAAAATTTGTCGATAAAAAAGCGCGAAACACATTTCGAACCGAACACTGATTTTGGTAATAAAATTCAATGATTTGCAAGCGTTGCTCGTTAGTAAGTCTATTCATGATGAAATGTCAATGCATACTGAGCATCTTTCTCTTTGACACCATGTCTGAAATCCCGCGTGATCTGTCAAATACTAATGCATGAAAATCCTAACCTCAAAAAAATCACCCATTACATAGGTAAACAGAACCAGATACATCATCATGATTGGTGTTCTCCTTTCACGTTGTTTTCCTTTCTTATTTTTGTATATATATTTTTTGATCACAAAAGTTTTAAGCTACCTACTTAATGTAGATACTGGGCTATCTATCTATACCAATGTGAAATATGCAAAGGAAGACAAAAATCCATAAGATATTATATAGTGTATTTTTATATTATATAAATAAATAAAAAGTAGAGTGTTTTTTGTGGGCGTGTACCTACGTCAATCTCATAACAAAAATTGCATATAATCAAAATAAAAAATTTAAAAAAAAAATCTCAAGACATGAAAAGTTATACTAGCACACTCTGACTCTTGGAAAATAATAATACCTAACCTATAGAAAGATACATAATAAAACAAAAACATCAACAAACCGGTATTTTTGTATGTTTTTTGCGCTTGCAATCCAAAAGATATTATACTTCATGCTCTCTTATATTTCGTATCCATAACACAATATATAATTGGCACGAGCCAAATAATGCAAAGTTTTATGTTCCTCGTTAGTTTTTTGTTTTCTTATACCATAAGTTCGTTTTGTTTCGTTTCTTGGTTATGGTTTTGTTATAAGCTTGTTCTTCCATAGACATTATAATATCTAAACTACCTTATAGACTTTTGGGACATTTGTGGCAGGTATAAAAGTATCTAACTATGCAGAATAGGTAAGGCATTATGGTTGGTTTGGTATATTTTTCATCATACCTGTTTAGATCTTTTGGATTGCATTTTATGCAGATACAAACGACGGCGTGTCTTTATCTTTCATAGTCTGGTTAGTAATGTTGGCAATACATTTAATTTTTACATTTTGAAAAATAAGCGAAGATTTTCAGTACTTTCTTAGTGTTTTTTCTTTATTTTTTTTTTTTTTTATTTTTCAATCTTTCTACTTATATGAACGCTTTAAGAATGTTCAGAAAAGAAGGAAGCCAAAAATTCATTTAAAGTAACATTTTCGTCAACTCTATCTTTTTGACTATGAGTATGAGTATGAGCCTCTGCTCATGGTTTTTAATCGTAAATAAATTTGCCACCAAGTCTGTGGCTTTCTTGTGGTGTCATTTAACATTTTGTTTGTATATATACATATATGTGTAACTTTTTTCAACATGACCTTTTTTCACAATTAAGATATATTTTTTCGTGAATTATCGAAATTTTATTTTGCACTTCAATTATAACGTGCAAAAAGTAAATAAATTGGGATTTTGATGAGATTTTGCATTGTCAGCTATTAAAACGATTAAAATATGATTTTTATTTGCTGACTTTTTTTTCGGTATCAGAGTCAATTTTCTTTAAGAAAACAAAATTTAAATGAGTCATTTGAAAATTGTCTTTGTTTATAAATCGAAGGTATATCTTTTCCTTTCACCAATTTTTTTTTTTTTTTACATAGGAACTGATTAAATCTGATGAAGAAAATGTCAAAACAAAACAAATCGATAATTGGTTACTTAAATAGGTAAACCTAGAGGCAAACGTAGGTAAACTTGGTTACTTAGGATTAAGTGTTGTTCAGTAAATGGTTAAAGAGCTTTAAAGAGATTAATTTTTTTGAGTTCATTCGATAATGACGGAAAATTCTATGGTTCAAGGAATTGAGTTGAATGAACCATTTATAAATTGTTAATTATTTATAAAAATTTAAGTATCTTCGCAAAAATTAAATTTATTTATTTTTTAACATAATATTCCTGAAGCATAAGGTTAGGTCGGTTTTTGTGTTATGTAGAAAACAAATTTTAAGGAGATCAAAAGAGACATTTTTTTAGAATACAATTTTCTTAGGTAGTATCAGTTATTTGATACTTTGATAAATTTGACAGTAGTTGTTAACGAAAAAATACAAATATTAAAAAAGCAGGTTAGTCAACATTAACCAAGTCAATTGGCTTATTTCAACCAAGTTGATTGCCCAATTCTAACAGAGATGATTTGTTAAATTAAACCGAGCAGGTTTGTTAATATTAAATTTGACAAGTAGATTAGTTAAATTAAACCAAGTAGGTTGGTTAATCTGAAAAAAGCAGGTTGGTTAAACTAAACCAAATAAGTTGGTTAGTATTAACTAAGTAGTTAGGTAGTTAGTTAGTTAAAACTGAGTTATTTGGTAACTATTACGTGAGCAGTTTGGTAAATTCAAACAGAGTAGGCTGATAGACAAGTAGGTTCGCTAATTTCAACATAGTTGGTTGCTTAAATAACGCAGAGTAGATTGTTTAATTCAACTAAATTGATAAAATACACACATGTTGCCTGCTATTTAGGAAAATTTAGAACTTAAATACGCTGATTGGTTGATATAAATAAGTTGAATTGTGTTTTGCAGAGTTTACTTGTTATTATTTATTTATACATTTAGAGATGAAAATGACCTTTAATCGTGTACGTGGTTGTTTTTTAACCGATTTTCTCTTAATCTAGTAAACTATAGTATCTTCTGGAAAGTAACTCGATAGTTGCAATTTTAAAGTTGTAACTTGGTTATTGTTAACCGGGAGGATTTGGTTAATTTTAACCGAGATTTGGTTAATTTTAACCGAGTTTCGGTTAATTTAAATCGAGATTTAGTTAATTTAAATCGAGATTTGGTTAATTTTAACCCTGCAATATTTTTGTGTGCTTATACGAGTACTTAGTTGGTTTATCATCTTGAATACATATCTCAAAATAAGCTAAAGCTACCTTTATTAATTGCATACTTTAAAAAGTTCTTCAAATTTCATTTAATATCTTATTACAAAAAAAATTGTTTTAGGAATATTTGCCTCAGGCAATGCACGATCTAGGGGAGAGGGGGTGTAAGTTGTAGGGGTCATAACCTGTGGTAGTTTTTTTTTTTTTTAATTTTAGTAGAAATACCCTTGAATTCAAAACTTATCTTCTTGTTTTAAATAATTTGTATTTATTAAAGATTTGTTAGTAATTCAACAATATTTATCAAAAAGCGGTCTGCTAGCAAAAACAACTTAAATCCTTGTTTTCAGAAAATTTAGAATTTTAAAAAAAACTTTAGTAATGCTTTAATTTTATTTTCATAAAAGACAAAGAGCAAATATTCATGTTGTTAAGAAGAAACCTTGAATAAGAGATCGCCAATTTGATATTAAAGTTGCCTTTAAATTCCTGAAACTCGTCTTCAATTCTATCTTATTTTTTTTTTTTTTTTTTGACTCACCTAACTAGTGTAGGGCTTTCTTAAATTGTTTGTTCTTTGAAAATTGATTTTCTATCAAATACAAAAACTTTTAAGGTCTTACAAAATTAAAGAAATCTACATTTTCAAGTGATCAAAATATTTTCAAAAGGTTCACGAAATAACAGTTTTTTTTTTAGAATTTGTTTTTAGCAACAGCTCCAATCGACGAGTTAGCAGACCAATTCAGATTCTATTTTCTTTTCCTACGAAAAAAGATCAAATTTTCCTGACAAGCTTTCTCATTTTCTGGGTTTTGAATCTATATTTTTGAAGCGTTTTTCGCATTTATAGAAATTCCAACAACAATAGAATAAATTATTTTTGGAAAAAAGCTACGTTTTAATACAATTTCTATTATTTCTGCGTAAAATGCACCAAAAACCCTCTAAACTATTGTATTTTAGGTCTTTAATATATTAAATAGTTAGACCATATTTTGCTGGACAACACTGTTCTAAAATAATCTAATAAGTAAAGTTGTCACTTAAGACCTTGAAACATCTTAATGTAAGGTTTAGATAAAAATTATGTTATTAAAATTTTGTCAGCCTCCCTACAGAACATTCAAAAACATTTTTAAGCGGTGCTCAAAAATGTATCTTTATATCGGGTGATTTTTTTGAGGTTAGGATTTTCATGCATTAGTATTTGACAGATCACGCGGGATTTCAGACATGGTGTCAAAGAGAAAGATGCTCAGTATGCTTTGACATTTCATCATGAATAGACTTATTAACGAGCAACGCTTGCAAATCATTGAATTTTATTACCAAAATCAGTGTTCGGTTCGAAATGTGTTTCGCGCTTTACGTCCGATTTATGGTCTACATAATCGACCAAGTGAGCAAACAATTAATGCGATTGTGACCAAGTTTCGCACTCAGTTTACTTTATTGGACATTAAACCAACCACACGAATGCGTACAGTGCGTACAGAAGAGAATATTGCGTCTGTTTCTGAGAGTGTTGCTGAAGACCGTGAAATGTCGATTCGTCGCCGTTCGCAGCAATTGGGTTTGTGTTATTCGACCACATGGAAGATTTTACGCAAAGATCTTGGTGTAAAACCGTATAAAATACAGCTCGTGCAAGAACTGAAGCCGAACGATCTGCCACAACGTCGAATTTTCAGTGAATGGGCCCTAGAAAAGTTGGCAGAAAATCAGCTTTTTTATCGACAAATTTTGTTCAGCGATGAGGCTCATTTCTGGTTGAATGGCTACGTAAATAAGCAAAATTGCCGCATTTGGAGTGAAGAGCAACCAGAAGCCGTTCAAGAACTGCCCATGCATCCCGAAAAATGCACTGTTTGGTGTGGTTTGTACGCTGGTGGAATCATTGGACCGTATTTTTTCAAAGATGCTGTTGGACGCAACGTTACGGTGAATGGCGATCGCTATCGTTCAATGCTAACAAACTTTTTGTTGCCAAAAATGGAAGAACTGAACTTGGTTGACATGTGGTTTCAACAAGATGGCGCTACATGCCACACAGCTCGCGATTCTATGGCCATTTTGAGGGAAAACTTCGGAGAACAATTCATCTCAAGGAATGGACCGGTAAGTTGGCCACCAAGATCATGCGATTTGACGCCTTTAGACTATTTTTTGTGGGGCTACGTCAAGTCTAAAGTCTACACAAATAAGCCAGCAACTATTCCAGCTTTGGAAGACAACATTTCCGAAGAAATTCGGGCTATTCCGGCCGAAATGCTCGAAAAAGTTACCCAAAATTGGACTTTCCGAATGGACCACCTAAGACGCAGCCGCGGTCAACATTTAAATGAAATTATCTTCAAAAAGTAAATGTCATGGACCAATCTAACGTTTCAAATAAAGAATCGATGAGATTTTGCAAATTTTATGCGTTTTTTTTTAAAAAAAAGTTCTCAAGCTCTTAAAAAATCACCCGATATTAAGTGTCTAAACCCCCCCCCCCCCCCCCATTTAAAAGTCAGTATCCGACCTTGGCGCTTCTTATGTTCCTTTGAGCTTGAACAATATTAATATAAGACCCAAAACAATTCAAGAACAAAAGTTTCAAAACACACAAATTAAAACAATTTACGACATATCTACCTTCTTTAAATCAAAAACTCCAGACAAAAACAAAACAAAATTTACATATTTAATTTTCGAGCCTAAACTACTTAAGTTTTCAATTATCCTTATTAGTGTTTAAACGAATCTTGTACCTGTATAATTGTGAAACCAATTTAAAAGTTAATTTATATTTTCCATATAAGGCTTAAAGAGTCCACTAATCTCTAGAAGATAAACTCCTTAGACTATGAACTCCAAAGATTAACAAAATAAAAAAACAGATCTCAAATAAAAATGTCAACAAATGCCTAATAAATTATTATTAACCGCCATCCTAGATTTGCATTAACACCAAAATAAAAATATCTAAAAGAAAATAAAAATATCTTTGCAAAACGCATTTTATTACTCTGAACGGTGCCATATGAAGCTCGCTGAAACAAAATCCAGTTTTAGGTATTCATTTTAGTTAAATGGAGATTGCTTTATTCTTCGAATAAAATGGTCATTCCCCTCAATACGACCGAAGATCGTAGACCGTCAACGACTACGATGACTTAAGGCTCTAAAATTGGCTCATACAAAAAAAGAACAGACATAAAAGTCTGCAATCATAATAGGTATAACGTGTTACACTAACTAATAGGACAATTAAAAGGCAATCTTTTTGTATATAGTTTTAATACAAAGCAAAGCAAACCGCTGACTTCGCTCGCTGCAACCGTGCGTCGGTCGTCCTGTCGGTCGTCGCCGCCGCAGTCGACGATGACTTTATTGTCATATTCACATATGTCTTTCTGTTCCTGAGGTATCTTTATGTAAATGGTAAGGTGTAGCAAACTTGTCACCGTGAAAAACAAAAACAAAAAACCATCGTGTCTGTCTGGCAAAAAGGACGTCTCTAGTCACCGACACGCACAGAAAAGACCTGCATACGTATGGATGCAGTGTTTTTGTTTTTTGTAAAGATATAGATATTTTGTCGTCGTCGTCATCGTGTCCTTTGTTTTGTGTAATGTTCTCATTTTCAAAAGCGAGTGTCCTCTCCATCAGCTTCAACTTTAGCAGGAGTAAAAGAAGCAGCAGTTATTCTGATGTTCAACTTAATTGAAAAGCATCTCATCTAAATTAGCACGATGAGATACTTTCATGCGATTGTGTTGTGTATCTTTTTCTTTAAGTGCAGTTCTTTGCACGTTCTATACTATCTTTTTTTTTTGTTTTTTAGGGGTTTTGCCATTTTTAGATACATTTCCTTTTGCTTATATAGACGGTAGGTGTACCGTACCTATTTTTCGTCGTTGTCAGGGAGTCTCCACTGTCTCTGGGTATAATATGCATTGACACGAATTAAATGCCATATCGCATCGCACATATTCAGAAATATGCAAAAGGATATAATCCTTAAAATTTTCAAAGCAGACGGGATACGACTTCCACATACCTAGTAGGTAAGTTGACATATAAGATTTTCTCATATAGACGTACATAAATGTATCTATACGAAATACCATAGTGTGTGATTCATCATCGTCATCAAGCTTCAAGCTTCAAGCATCAACAAGGGACAGGATAAAGTGTCAGTATATCCGTTGGACAAGTGATGCACAAGATGTAAACATATCTATATCCGTCATTCTCCATCTCCGCATGATATGAGCTTCTTTCTAGGTACGTACATACATACATATATGTATAAACGAGTCAAAATAAGCTTTTTGGCTTCGTCGTAGTATACTCCTTCGTCTAGAGAAGTCGTGTTTTTTTCGTTTTGTTTAAATCTTCGCCGTGCCACTTAAAGGATGTAAACATTCACAGAGAAGGAGTGAAAAAAATAAGTTAAAAAAAAAATAGAACTGCTAAGGCTTCTGGGATGATGAAAATAGGATAAAAGTATCTAACAAACGTTTCTATGGGAATTTCTATAGATACTTGTACTCATATGAAAATTTCTACATGTACCTACCTATTTTGTGTTGAAAATCTGCATAGAAACAGATGCTTTTTTGCTTTTCTGTGTTCTAGGTTCTGGATTCTAGGCTTCGAGCTATTTTTCTTTTTTATTTGACATTGCACATTCATAAGATAGAAAAGATAGATACTTTTTTTTTTATTATGCGAAATAAAAAACATAGAAAAAGAAAAATTTATGACGAAAGTGTTGTGTTAGGTAGGAATGTAAGAAGAAAATGTGTGTTTTGGTTGCCCTGTGGGAAAATTCTGAATACCAAATGAGATGTGTGGCGAAAATATAAAGATATGTAGATAGAGAAAGAGAGCACGTGTCTTTGCATAGTTTTGTTTTTTTTTTTTTTGAATATATATATATTTTCTTTTGTTTTCCTCTTAAAGATACATTTTTATATTTTATGTAGATAAAAAGATATTTTGTTTGTATTTTCTTAATCTGTTATTGCTATAGGTACATTTAGATATATTTGTATCTAACGCAAAAGCGCAGATTCAAAACGAAGAAATGGGAGTGAATAATAAAAACAACAACAAAAAAAAAAAGAAAATCCGATGAAAACATAAAAATCTAAGTATGACATGACATGTGCTCTAGCTCTAGAAAGCTAGACTATGCGATGCGCGATATTATGATGATGATGATGATGGTGTTGTGATTTTTGTTTTGATTCCATCTTTTTCAAGGTATTATGCAAAATACAAGTAGGGATCTATCTTCATACTTCTGTTTTTTGTATCTTTTTTTTTAAATTCTTAATCTTTTCTCTCGCTGCATAGTGATTAAAGTGAAAAATGTGTGCAGATACCTACTCTCACTGTTAGCCTGTTACCATGACAAAAAGAAAACGATAGAAATGCAGTTTTTCTTTAATGCAGATGTGCGATGATTCATTGGTTTGATAAAGTGGATTTAAGTACTTATATCTATAGACTTTGGATTATCTTAATATAAGAACTATCAGTGAGTTATATAAGTTTAAGTTCTTACTAACTATGAAAAAAGGTTCTTGTTTGCGTAGGTAGGTATACGAGTATAATATGAAAAGTGCGACGGAATGTGGAATTGAGATAAGATGCAAAAAATATAGGTACCTACCTCCTCATGGGAAAAAGAAAGAAAGTAGACAAATGGAAATGAACGTAAGTCCTTGAAAGTTTTTCTTATACTCTTACATTATATTGATTTCAGTAATTTGAGTTCGAAAAACTGGTGAGAGTTTTCGTATAGACTTCGCATAGATGAACTGTATAAAGATAGATGTCTAAGGTTCAAGACATTTGTAAAAGAAATATTTTTCACACACATTTTGGATTTTACAATATTTCTGTTAATTGTTCGATTAAGAAGAAATAATAGTAACATGGAAGATACAGAATTTTAAAAGAGGGCTTGAAAAAAGAAGATAGATTTACTAAATCTAAAAAATTAAACATAACAAAGAGATTAGGTAAAACTAATGCAATTTTCTTTAAACAATTCAAATAAATTGTGACCATTGAAAAAGTTGAGAAGATATAACTTAACTTACGGAAAAATACGAAAGTGTTCACATAAAATAAGAAGTTCATAAAAGCCCAACTACCCATTTAAAATGTTTATAAAAAATTGCAATTTGAAAACACATAACTGACAATTCGACAGATCACTTTTTGTGGTCATCATATTTGAAAAAAAAAAAAACAAGCAAGGATATCGATTTAAAATAAATTCAAGACAAGATATGCAAACAGAATTTTCATTCAACATTCAACAAGAAACAATTTATGAAAAATACAGTTGCCAATTTGCTTTCAAAATATACTACTTAATAAAAAATAGATTTTCGACTAAAATATCTTAAAGAAATACAAAAAAACTGGGATGCGACCCACACAGATAACTTTCAATCCCGTCTGTCGATTTGTCTTGCTTAAAACTTTAACAAAATATTCATAACAATATTTTGTGTGAGATAAATAATTTGAAGTCAATATCTTTCTTTGTTCTCTTAATACTTGAGTCAAAAACCACTTCTTATCAGTTTATTGTTGCTTTTGTAGGTTTTTGTGTTTTCTTAAAAAGTTGTCAGTTGAATATTAATTAAAAATTACCAACAATATTTTGAATATGATGAAAAATCTATTTTTGTTAACGAGATTTTTAGCCAAAAACCAATTTTTATCAATAAATAAAATACAGATTGGATTTTTCTAAGAAATTTAAACACAGAAAGAAATCATTTTGAAGTCAATATTTTCATTGATTCACGAGATATCGAGAATCAAACATCAATTTTTACGAATTTTTTGTAGTACTTTTTGTAGATTTTAATTTTTATAAGAAAACTGACTGTTGGATTTTTATAAAAATTTTACTGAATGTCGAAAACAATATATAACCTATAAGATGCAATTAGTTTGAAGCCAACATCCTTAATTTAAAACAAAATGCTTAAGAAGAAAGCCAATTTTTACCAACCTTTTTTTTTAATTTTAAAAGATGTCAAAAACGTATTTTCGTTAAATATAATTTCGAATGTTTCTGAAATATTTGAGGTAAAAATAATTTTTTCCAGTTTTTTTAACTCAAAAATGTAAAAAAAAAAAATACTGTCCACTCAAATTTTTTTGAGAGTCCTTTCTGCATCATTCTGCATTATTATCTGTATAAAAAAATTTGTTGAAGTCGATATTTCTATTAGCTCTTGAGATATGGACGACGCACGTACACACAGACATCTCTCTTCTAGGCCCCTTGAAACGTCAAGAAATGTCAACATTTCCAGAAGAAGTTATATTGACTTTAAACTCATTTAATATTTTTTTTACAAAATATTGTTGTTAACATTTAATAAATAAAATAACATACCTACCTATATTTTGTTCATATCTAAAAATTTTTCTAAACAGAAAACAGCTTAAACTTTAGTTTTTTTTTTGAGGTATGTATATTTTATGAAGTTTTTTGAATGATGCCTTATAACAAAAATTATAAGTTGCAAGCGATTAAATGATAAGCCTTTTAACTAAAATTCAAGTAAAAGAACAAAACTATTGAAGGATACTTTGTTTCAAAGTCAGAAATTGGTCTAAACTAACTTTATTTATAATATTTGTGAGTTTGAATTAAAAAAAGAGTTAGAGACGAATGTTGTCTAGAAGAAAGTGTGAAGACTATCACATACATACATACATATGTACGTATCAGCATCCAATAGTTTTAAACATTTTGTTTGTTCTAGGCATCTAGCATAAAAACTTTAACGATTTATTTTGATCACAGAAAACACAAGGTGAAGAAATGTTTTTAAAATGGAAACAAATGTAAATGGAAAAGAAACATTTTCTTGAAAATGACGAAAACAAATTCAGCAATATATTCCGCCATTTGAATACAACTTTAAACTTTTGTCAAAGAAAAATGTTCAGAAAGACTTTAAAAAATTTAAAACGCTCTTTCTAAGTAGGTATATGTATATTTTGCAAATTTAACGGATTTTGTATTAAAAACCTTTAAAAACTCGTTCTGAAATATTTTCGAAAGTTCCTTCATGTCAATATTAACCAAACCTGGACTCAAAGAACTTCCAAAGATTATATTACCTAATGTTTTGAGTATTCATCAATTTGGAAACTAAAAACTGTACCTACCTGATTTTTATCATAACATAGCAGCTTAATAAACTTTGGTGTTTGATACAGGACATTTTTTGATAGGTGTTAGTATCGGCTTATAATATTTTTTCTAAAGAATATCTAGAATACCTATTTGAGATGCTTTCAGTTGTTGTAAACCAATTTTAAATAATATACATAGGTATTATTAGGAATTATTATCGTGTTTTTAAAATTTAGAGAATTTTGAGCTTATATTTGAAGTTTAGAATAGAAATAGAATAAACTTTGACAAACAAAAAACGGTTATACAAGAAAATACCTATGTATATTTTTTCAATTTTTCACTTGCTCAAAATCAGACAAGGAAAATCTTATTTATTAAGAAATGAATACCTACCATCTACGGTTTTAGAAAAACCCAAAAATTGGTTTTGTCTTTCAGATAAATAAATGCGCTTTTGTTACCGTGAATTCACTGAATGCGACTTGAGTCTTGAACTTCTGAATTATCCTATTTAAATGATTGACATAAAACTGCTTCTGAGGTTAAAGTACACTTTTTTCATTAATTTCCATACAATTTAACTAAAACTATTTTATAAGAAATAAATAAAGAATTTTATTCAAATTTACATTTCTCCTTCAATGAAAAATAATATATTGAAATGGAATAAAATTCCACAAAACACCAGTATTTTCCGATTTTGGTTTAAAAAAAAAAAAAAAACCAACAACAAAAAAAGCAAATGTTTTTAAATTTCAGAATTTTTAAAAAATTAATTGAAAAAATGAACGCACACGAATAGCTTCTTAAATGTGTAACTAAATTAAGCTTCTATTTTCATATTCAAGAAAGGTAAGTACCTAGGTATCAATCCTTTCAATAATTTAGTTTTTAAAATGAACACAACACATGATGCGGGAAGGTACCTATCTATTCAAACCTAAATAAAGCCTAGTTGCTTTGTTTTTATTTTTCAATTAAAAAAATAGTTTTTTCTTAAAATCAAAAGTAAACAATAGAATTTTGTTTTTTTTTTTAGAGAAGAATCCAAAAAGATTTAGGTAACTCACCATTAATGGAGCACCTGTATAAAGCTTCACAAAATGCCATAACCAAGTGTTCTCCATTTACAGGACTCTGCAAAGGAGTCTGAGTTGCTGATGATGTGGTATTTGGCGATTGGCTTGATGATGAACTTGTTCCATCATTGCCATCGTCATGTTCTGGCACATAAAATGGCACAGCCATTTTTTCTTATTTTATTTAAAAACAAAAATCTTTTAGCACAAAAACAAAAATATCTTTTGGCAAATTTTCTCTTGAAAAACTTTTTATCACTTCACTTTTAAAACGAAAAAAAGGAAACAGAAACGGAAAATCCTTCAAAAAAAAAAACAAATCAAATTATTTGTTTTATAAAAGTTCAGTCTTTTCTTAATTTATAATTTTTGTTTAATAGGACAATTGCACTAATATTTCAATATTCCTGTTATGAATATATATTTTTGTATGGCAGGTTAATATTTTTGTTTGTTTATCTTACTCTTTGAGGGTAAATTATTTGAATTTCTGGGTCTCTGGGTGCACGTATTAGCCAAAAACCTTTAAGATTTAATGCCATTTCAGTGTAACCGGTCACTGATTTAGTTTGCATTAAGTTTATGATAGTCAAAACTTTTTGTTTGTTTTTAGTTCATTTACACTTGATTTCAATTGAAGTTTGAAATATTTTTATTTATTTATTTATTTTTTAATTCAAAAGCAACAAGCCGTTTGAAATCGGGAAACAGCGTTGTTTTTATATTGTAGACGTTTTGTAGCTTGTTGCTGTCTTAATAGATAGAAAACACTCAAAACAATTGTATCTCAAAAGATTTTTTTTTTAAATGAAATCCTTAAATTCTTTTTTATTTCTTATTCAGGACAAAAATGCACTTCCCGTTGGATTTTTAATATTGCAATAAAAAGTTTAGATGCCTGTACACTTGCAACAGAATTTCGTGCAGCAGCTGCGCATCTCACCTTAAAATTTCAAAATGAACACCCCGTGATTTGGTTCACTTTTATTTTTGTTTTTAATCCTTCGACTATAAACAAGAAAAAAAAAACTCAGTGATTCCTTTATTGTTTTTTTTTTTATTTATTTATTTTTTATCAAAACTTTTTTTTTATTATTGTTGGAAAAACAAAATCAAAATAAAACAAAATTAAAATCTTATATAGAAAAATCGTTCAGTTACGAAAAACTATAAGCACTCAACATTACACACGTCTTATTCGCTTCGCTGTTCGTAATCAACTGCTTCTGCTCATATAAAATATATGAAAACAATTTATTTCTCTTTCCGCATCCGCAAAACGTTTTTATTCTTTCTTCTTTAATTTCTATACCTATATTTTGTATTCTTGTTGTAATTTCTCGGCTCAAATCGGCTCTCTGTAAAAATGCATAATTCTCCTATAGGCACCAATTCCATAACAAAACAAAATGGAAAGAACTTTAAAGAAAAATAAAAATTGAAAAATAAAATCTAAAAGATACAAAGATAAAAAGATACACAACAAAGTCAAGCAACTTTAAAAAGATTTTGCTTTGCTGAGAGTTGGAGAGCTGCTGGTGCAACAGAAACAGAACGGGAACGATCAGAACAAAACAAAACAAGACTTGCATTGTTGTTTATCGTTTATTCCTTTATGTTATGTTTTCCTGTAAATAAAAACAAAAAAATAACTCACCTTTTCTTATTTGTTACAAGTGGGATGGTGATGGTGTTGGTGTTGGTGGCAGCAAGAAGAGAATCTCACGAATGAGATATATATTATTATGGGGAAGGGGGATAGACTGAGAATAAGAATAAGAAGTAAAATATAATAAGGAACAATAAATATTGTTGAAGTGTGTTATTCTTTTGGTTTATCTCTCTTTTCTTTTGGCTTGTTTCTTTCTCTACCTAGTAGTAGCTACCTACATAATAACAAGTTGATTCCCCTTCCTAGTGGAATACACAAAACACAACATATTAACATATTTCTCTTAAGTCTGCAGGTTGTTTTGATTTTTGTATTATCCACTTGTTCAAACGAAGAGATGCACATGTAGGTGTAAAAGAGCAAAAACAGCATTGGGTATGGGAAGGTATTTGCGTGTAGCAAAGAAATAAAGGAATTCTCTTAGATAGTAGGTGTTGGTGTTGGTGTTGTTATTGCTACCAAAAGTGCAATCCTAAAGTAAGTGTTGCCATTGGATGGGCTCTCCAAATTGACGTATTGAAAAGCCCATCCATTGGGTGCCTGAAATGCATGAAAATTATCGCGATTTTCATCGAGAAATCATTTTTTAGTGATGAGGCCATTCACATCGGAATCAAAATATCCTAGAATGATTGCTGAAAAGCCTCTCCATCGTCAACTCAACACGCCCCTATTTTTGCATTTTGAAAGTTGGCGGTATTACTGTACGCAATCAAAAACGAGTCTGTTGCAAATGGTAAAGTGCGTCTCATTTTCAATAAGAGTTTCGTGTTATTTTTCGAAAAAGTGATGAAAATCGGCTACAGAAGTTTTCTGATGGAACACCTTCAGACCCTTTTATTTGAGTTTAATTGAGATATAGGGTAGGTATACGCAAATGTTACACAATCAATTCAAAACTTTACGGATTGAAACCGTAAAAATATTGCGGACATAGAGCCGTAAATGTGCTAATTGGGAATGGATTTTTTTTAGAAATAATGTGGTACTGCAACCGTTGCCTTGAAGGCCATTTCTCTGACCAAATTCTTCACATGTTATTTGCATAACCTTTTTCCTTACAATGAAATAACCATTCATTGATTTCAATATGAAACCTCTTGTTTAAAATTCAATGCTTTAAATTAACATTTCTACGGATATCGTATGTTTTAACTTGTTGTTTTACTTCTTTCAAAATATTGGTCTTTGATAAGTTATAAAGTAATATAATACTTTGGCATACGTTCTGAATAAAGTTGCAGGAGGGTAGGGGCAAATAACTTTACACTGGATCTGGATCCTAACCTGGAAAACTTCTTCTATAGTCCAAAATTAAAAAGGAAAAATCGTGATAAGACTCCTTTTACAGAACCAAGGGGTATGTGACTTAAAAGCCCAATCTTCTCTATATGTTTTATGGCAAAGCAAGAATACAAGATTGATAGTGCGTTGGACTGTCATGCCAGAGGTCTTGAGTTCAATCCCTGACTGTGCCATCTACAATTTTTTTCACGAGTCCTGCCTCTTAAGAGGAATTGACAAATTCTCCAAGAGTAATTCTTGTCATTGTCTCAACCTATCTAATCTAAATTATTTGTATTTATTTAAGAATACAAGAGACCCACAATTTTATGGTAGGCCAAATTTCAAGGCAAACTCATTCTAGATCTTATTTTTATGTGATTTCCTCTTTTTCCGAAACCATTTTTCTACGTACACTCAACATAGATAATCCTGTAACTTTAAACATTCAAACTGATATCTGCAAACTTTGATTTTGAGATTTAACTGATCTTTTATCAAGGCTGATTTTAGCCAAGTTTTGACTCTCCTCAAATTGCTACAAGTTAATTAAACCGAGCTTGCAATATAAAAAACAAGTTTTGTTGTCGGGAAAATATTGTTTGCTTTTTGTACGACATCGCATAAGTCCAGTTTTTGGAGATCTATGGGCGATAATTTTTAATCTTTCCAAAGATTGTACCAAATATTTTTTTGTAAAACAACCCGGATAATAAGGATGTTTTTTAATTATAAAAACCGCCAATTATTTGTTATAAGTTTGTGAGATATTTTTTTAAAGCAATTTTTCATATCTTGATGTTATTATCTATCTACAAAACTAAATTTATATGAAGTCGATAAATCTGTGGATCCTTTAGATAAAGCCGAAGAAAAAATGTATCCTCTTTAAGATCTAAATTACAATAGTTTAAAGGGGTGTTGGTGCATTTCACGCAGAAATTGTATTCGAACGCAACTTTTTTTCCAAAAGCAATGCAAAACCCAAGAAAATGAGAAAGTTTACCAGGAAAATGTGATCTTTTTTTCGTAGAAAAATAAAACAAGAATTTTCTGGATTTTTTGTTGACACCATACTCAATTTTCAAGAGTCTATTATTACTATCGTTATCAGTCTGCTAACTCATAGATTGGAGCTGATGCTTGAAGACAAATTCTAAAAAAATACTGTTTTGCGTGAAGTTTTTGAAATTATTTTGATCTTAATCTTATGTCACCCCCCCCCACCTTACCTAGCTGTTAGTACGCCGTGCTATCAATTAAAAAAACGGGTTTCGTATTGAATCCCCAAAAAAAAAGAATCCCCACAGGATAATATCCCCACACAAATTTAATCCATTTTGATAATATCCCCAGAAACGTAAGACAAATGGACAAAATCTCCAACTAAATAATTTATTTTGCCAAAATCTTCACGAAATCTCCAAATCCCCAGTATCCGTGCATATCTTCATTTATGCATGCAGTTTTTAGAAAAACTCTCATGAAATTCTCTTATTGTGATATTAATAAATGATACTGATAAACAGTTTAAAAAAAAATCACTATGAAGGTATGAAGGCATGCACTTCTCACTTTTCTCAGTATGACTTTAGTATTCATAAAGAATCATTGTATTCATAGTGCTTGCTTAGGACCCTTTCACACCAAACGAATCCGAATCAATCAGAATCACTCCGAATCAAGTTAAATCTGATTGACCAAGATTTGGCTTCGAGCACTCCGTTTAAATGTGAACGGATTCTTTTCCCGCCTTCAGACCGGACGAATCTGGTTCAATCAGGTTTGATTCGAGGTCGCACTTGATTCAACCTGTCGGATTCCTCGTCTGGTCAGGTCAGTCTTGAATCAACAACCATACGAGATGGACGTGGAGTTATTAATTTTAAAAGTTAAAGAAAATAGTGCGATTTATGACGCCAGTGACAAAAATCACAGCAACAGAAATGTCATATGTTCTGTGTGGAGGAAAATTAGCGAAGAATTAAACATTCCAGGTAAGAATTATATCATTTGTTTTTATTAAATAAAGTAAGTAAAAATCGTTTTCAAGTAAATACAGTAGGTAATTTCAATTTTGCCAAGGTATAAATCCTGCTGGCTGAAGAAAATACTCTTTCAGGTGGTTTCTTGTTGTGATTGCTTCATTTGTTCCTCTTCTCTGAGTGGTAGGTGGGAGGGATTGGCTATTTTCTTCATTCCAAGAGAAAAGTTCTTGATCCAACATAACATCTCTCGGGCTTTGTTGTTTTTTAATGAAATTATGCAAAACGCAGACATCAGTTGACAGGATGACAACAGTTTTAATGGATACCTGCAAAACTTCAAACTTCTTTGTAAGAATTCCAAAAGCACATTCTACAGATTTTCGAGCGCGAGACAGTCTGAAATTGAAATTCCTTTTACTGAAATCTAGATCCCGTCGTGGAAAAGGTCTCATTAAATTTGTTTGGAGAGGGAAAGCTTCATCGCCAATTAGGTACATCTCTGTTTCGTACTGAGAACCTGGCAATGAGAACTGGCCTTCTGGTACGTTCAATTGGCGAGCGTTGTAACGTTTCCCCATTGCAGATTGTGTGAATACCGTACTATCATTTTCCTTTCCATAAGCACCAACTTCGATCATTGTAAAGCAAGTGTTAGCATCAGCATCAGCAACAGCAAGCAAAACAACAGAATGAAAATCCTTGTAGCAATAAAAAAGTGACCCAGCATTTGGTGGGCGTTGTATACGGCAATGTTTGCCATCAATGCTTCCTATACAGTTCGGCATATTCCATTTCTCGTGATAGTCTTTTGCTATTTTCATCTATTCATCACGACTAGGAACACACATGTAACGGGGATGGAGAGCATCCCATAAAGCTTTCGTTGTTTCCTTTACTATTTCGTGGATGGTCGACAACCCAACACGGAAGTAGAAACTGAGAGAAGAGTACGAATGGCCAGTAATTACATACCTGCAAACAAAGAAAAACAATACAATTTATGTTAATTAAAACCTGGTTAATCTGTTAAACTATTTATACAAATAAAATGTAATAATCAGTAAATTTATAAAGCTACATTCTCCTTATAATTTTCTTTGCAGGAGACCAATTGAAGGCAAAATGGCATCAACTACGTTCCAACTACATGCGTGTCAAGAGAAACGAAAAACACAAACCCTCTGGATCTGCGGCAAAATCAAAAACAAAATGGCCTTACTATGATTTGATGTCATTTTTGGACCAATTTTCAGAATCAAGAGACACTTCTAGGAATGTAAAACAAGAATCACTCAGCCAGCCAGAATTTGTTAGTGAACTTCAGGATGAAACCCCAACCCACGAAGACATACTTACAGCGGAGGAGAATTTTGAAAATAGTTTGGCTGCAAATACAGAACAACCAGAAACTTCAAATCCTAGAGTCAATAAGAAGAAGAAATTTACGAGGAAAAGGCAAGCTGCAATAGATGACATCGATTCCCAGTATTTGACTGAATTGAAAAAAATTAATTCATCTCGGCTGGACGACAACGACCCCGACCGAATGTTTTTATTAAGTTTGCTACCATTATTGAAAAACCTGACTCCTGCAGATAACATGGACTTCAAACTTTACTCATTACAGTTTTTAAAAGACAAACTGAATCCAACGTCATCTGGCCATAATGTCACCTCGCAGTCTCAGCCGATTCAAATTGCATGGTCTGAGTCTCATAGCGATTTACCTTCTCCCGCTTCATCAACTTCTATTGCCACCTCAATGCATTACATTAAACCTGAAAATGGGAGACCCTTCGCGCCAGAGCATTTCAATAATTATACAAATATTTAATGCAACTTTCAAATTATTGTAATACGAGTGTATGTTGTTCTTTAAAATAAAAAATATATACAGATTTAATTAATTGACAGTTTATTATTATTAGACAAATTGCGAGTCGTTCCTCGGCTCTGACAGACTTTCTATAATTTGTATCCAGTTTCGAGATTTCAGGTCCCACCAAATCCAGCAGTATTAAGAACAATTCCTCACTCATTCGGAAGAAGTCATAGAATTTCTTCTCATCATTTTGTAGGTCAGGATGTAAATGATGAAACATACCAAAATCAAAAGCAACTAAAAGAAGATGAAAGGGTTTTTATAGATTCAGGTTGATTCAGCTGGTGTGAAAGAGTGGAGATGACGAATCAGATTCAACTTGATTCGGAGTGATCCAGATTAATTCAGATTCGTTTGGTGTGAAAGGGGCCTAAGACACATCAATTTTGTTTTTTGAGACCACGCGACACTTTTTTTACATACAAAACACGCAAAAATGGTTGATTTTGACATTTCTTCCCTGTTTTTAGTTCAGTGTTGCCATACTTGTTTTTTTTTTGTTAATTTCTTTGATATTAGTGGTCAAATGCAAAAAGTACTTTGCATATACCCAAACTCGGGGGAGAGTACGATAACTTTGGCGACAAAGTTTAATGACGGATTTGTATAGAACAGCTAAAAACAAGCATTTTTTACTATGGGAGGGAGGGTCTATCTTCTCCCGTTTAGGCGGTAGGGGCAATTTAAACAAATATGTACATTAAATGAAAAAAAAAAATAATTAAAAAATAACGGTAATACTTACAATTAAGTATTATACCATTTTTTAAAGCCAACATTTTTTTCTATTAGCTTGTTTTTAAATCAAGTCAAAACTATGCATAGTTTTTGAAAAAAATTGTTTTAAACTAAAAATTTATGTAAAAAAAATTAAAAAAAAGGTTTAAAGTGTAGTTTTTCAAAACTTTCAAATTATCTACTGTTTTTTTTAGAATTCATTGCTCTTATTTGTTTCTGATCAAAAACTGAAAACTAGATGACTTTATGTCTTCTAGTTTTTGAGAAAATTGAAAATTACCAAAATAAATATTTTAATTAAATTACTTTTTCCTTGCTTAAGTATTAACGTAGTCTTATTTTGATAGTAGTAATCGAATATGGATTAAGATATACCTAGGGTAAATTAATTTTTCTTAAATCCAGCTTATTTAAATGCAAAAGAAACTTTGCATGCACCCCATCTTGCACCCACCGCACCTTGCACCCTCCCCACCTTGCACACACACCAACTTGCACCCACCCCAAATCCTATAGTGTGCCCAAGCAGGGGGGTTGCAGATCCCACTGTTGCATACACCCAAATTCGCACACACCTTACTGTTGCATACACCCAAACTCGCACATACCATTGTTACTATCAAAATAAGACCACTTAAGCAAAAAAAAAAAGAATTAAATTAAAATAGTAGTTGTGGTTATTTTCAATTTTCTCAAAAACTAAAAGACATAAAATAGATAATCTTGAAGTATTGAAAAATTACACTTTAAACCTTTTTTTTAACTTTTTTTACTCAAATTTTGAGTTTAAAATTAAATTTTTCAAAAACTACGCATAGTTTTGACTTGAATTTAAAACTGGCTAATAAAACAGAATGTTGGCTTTAAAAAAATGTGTAAAACTTAATTGCAAGTATCACCGTTATTTTTTAATTATTTTTTTCCATTTTAAATAATAATTTTTTTAAATTGCCCCTACCGCCTGAACGGGGGGAGATAGACCCCCCCTCCCATAGTAAAAAATGATTGTATTAAGCCGCTCTACCAAAAACCGTTATTATATCTTGGCGCCAAAGTTATCGTACTCGTGCCAAAACAATTATGTTCAAGTAGTGAGTGAATCATGCGATTAAATCGCGCGCGCGATCATTGTTTTGGGGATATTCACCTGGGAATTTTCGGCCTGCGTATTCTCTCTTTGGGTATTTTGCTGCTGGGGATTTCGTTTTGGGGATTATGGATTTTCCTTTGGGAAGATTATATTTTGGAAGAAATTATCACCAACCCTCAAAAAACTTATTTTAGGCTCAAAAAATGAAATATAAAAAAAGTAGGGTTAAGTCCAAAAAAGAAAATATTTTTTTCTATGACTTGAAGGTGTTTCCTCGCCTTAATATTTAAAACATGTTCTATTGAGACCCCTACCTAACTGTAAAAAAAAATCAGAACGAAATTCGTGCTGCGGTAATGGAAAGTCGCCCCTTTAGTATAGAAACAGCGAAAGAGACTTGATTTTGTTCTGCGCACAAACTCAAAGCTTCGACTCTTTAATTTTCATACAACAAAAACAAACAATGAATATTATCCCTCAGCCCCAACAAGTACGCTATGTAAATGAATGTTCTGCTGGTGCTCTCCAAGTTCTCTTTTAGAAAAAGAAGTAAATTATACAGAAAACACAAAACAAGTCTGATTTCAAAGAAAATCCGGAAAAACTCGAAATAATCTAGGTACAAGTAAAATACATAGAAAAAAGAATCTAGTAAATAAAAAGAATTTAAAGATTTTTGTATTTATAAATAACGCGCGCGCGAATGATAACATAACAGAGAAGAAAAAACCGATCAAAACAAAAAGAACAAAAACAAGAAAATCGTATTCGTTTCGTTTTGTTTTCGTAGGCACATCGCATCGCATCGACATCACACAAAATTCGAGTTGAGAGAATTGAACGAGTAAGTGGAAGTGTGATGACGGTGGACGGTGGAGTGGATTGAAGATGGAGTACTATGGATGGAGTGTAGCACTGGACTATGCCAAAAACCAGTTGAGGGGAAACACCACCACCGCACCACCTTCACACACTCTATTGCTGCACTTCGCTGGTCAGAAGAGCTCCTACGATATACAAAACAAAAAATAAAGAAAACAACAACAAACACGATGACGACGACGACCGACGGACGGACGGACGGACGGAACGGACAAAACAACAGCCAGATACTATACTAGCGCTGCTGTGGTCGATAGAAGTGGTGAAGAGAAAGATTACTTCGACTAGCCCACAAAATGATTGACTGTACTTTACCTATTTTAGCTTGTTGCTGTTTGTTGTTGTTGTTCTTCTTCTTGTTGTTGTACTGTTGGCTAGCTTTGAATTTTCTGTTGTTGTACCTACGATACTTGCTGTTATACGAAATGACGACGAAAACGGGAACGGTTTGGGGGTTGTAAAGTGAGCGGTGGTGGTGTACTTGTATCTATCTACTGTTTTACTGAGCTGCTGAATACAACTACGAGTGGGTGGTGGTTGGGGTTGGTGGTGGAAGAGGTTGAGGTGGAGAATGAGGATGGATGGAGAGACCATAACGCGCGCGATGCGTGAGTTGAACACACAATTTAGATTTTTAGCCTCTGGTTTTTATTTTTCGCCAAGTTCTTTTTCTCGCTAAGTGGACGAAATTATGTGCTATGTACAATACATTATAAAATGATGAGTTCTCTTCGCTGGCTAATATTATATATGTACATAGGTATATGTATGTATGTACATACATAAATAGTAACTGTTGCGTAGTCATATAAAATATATACACACATGGAAGAAAGTATTGGCACAGCTATGGTTTTTAAAACTAAATTACTTATAAAAGAAAACTAATAGATGTTTTTTTTTTTAAATTCATTTAAAATAATTTGTATTTGTTATTTTTGTAATAAATTTTCTATAAAAATAAAACTTTTCATCATTTTCAGTACAGAAAAATTTAAATGATTTAAAAAAAAGTCCAGTTTTTCAAGAAAAAAGTATTGGCACACCCTATAATTTCTCACTAAAAATTTACCATTTCTAGCACTTTCCTTTATTTTTTTTTTATCGTAGCTGCTCATTTAATAAAAGTCTTTGTCAAATAAAGTTTATTATTCTTGCAAAATAAATAAAAATCGACAAGTTTAAGTGCTTTTGTTAATTTTTTTTATAATTTTTATAAACAATTGTTGAAAAAATGCCAAGGGAGGGTAAGGAAACTACCAATAGTGAAAGAAAAATTATTTTAGATCTGCATTCGAAAGGAAAATCATATTCTGAGATCGGGGATATGTTCAACAGAAGCCGTTATACGGTAAACCGGTTTAAAGATGCAGACAGCTTAGAAAATAACAAAAGAAGCGGCCGACCCAGGAATTTAACAAGAAAAGAAGAAAGGTCCGTCTTTAATTCTATACAAAAAACATTCGAAAGACAAGTCCTCTGAATTAGCAGTAGATATTTCCGAACATTTTGGGAAAACGATTGCGACGAAAACCGTTAAAAACATAATACATGAAGCTGGTTACTTTTCCTGGATTCCAAGGCCAAAACCTATTATTAGTTAAATGAACAAGATAAAGCAGACTTTTGGGATAGTTTTATTTTTCGACGAAAGCAAATTTAATATCTTTCGGAATGATGGTCGAGAATTGGTGTGGAGAAAACCAAACACTGCCCTTGACAAAGAAAATTTGCTTCCAATACCCAAGCATGGAGGTGTCATGGTATGGGGGTGTGTGGCGGCATCGGGGTTAGAGCAGTTAGTTTTTATAGATGATGAAATTATGGATAAGATGGTATTTCTAAATATACTTACGAATAATCTCAAGAAAAGTGGAGGGAGAAATTGGGTCTTGCTGAGAGTTTCTTTTTTCAGCAAGACAATGATCCCAAACATACTGCTCATGTGGTCAAGGAATGGATCCTCTACAGTACTCCTCATACTCTCAAGACACCGCCATCCACAGCCTCTAGACATGAATCCCATTGAACATCTTTGGGATGTGTTCGATATAAGAATCAGAAAAAAACGCTATTACCAGTAAATCCCATTTAAAAACAGTGCCTGCTGATGACTGGTCCAACATTGGTCAGGAAACAACAAAAAAACTTGTTTATTCGATGTAGATTAGAATCAAAGAAATCATTAAGAATAAGGGTGTTCCAACTCGCTACTCATTTTGTTTATTTATTAAATTAAATGCATTTTGCTTAAAATTTCTCAATTTGTGCCAATACTTTTTTCCTTCAAATAAGTGTAGTTGAACTATGATGTTATTGTTTTTGTTTAATTTAAAAATATAATTGTTATTTTTGTTGTCACAAACTTCATAAAATTAATTTATTTTAATTTATTTGTTTTAAATTATTATAAACTAATTTTTAAAAAATACTTAATAGTTTTATTTATTTATATATTTTACATCAATTAGAGTTAACAATCTCAAATAGACTAATGAAGTATTTATAAACGTACATTGAACATCATACTATTTAAATTAACATTAGAATTAACATAAATTTAATTTGATAAAAAATACAAATTTAACATATTTTTGAATGAAAATTAGTTACTTTTTAAAAATTCGGGTGTGCCAATACTTTTTTCCATGTCTGTACTGTAGGTTCCTAACCATATTTTTTAACTTAAATTGAAGAAAAAGTTGACACATTTGTTCTATAGAAAATTATGTAGGTACACATGTTTGTAGGATGTATTTATAGTCAATAAATGTGGAATTGGGACGGCTAATTTATTTATTAAGGATGGTTTACATTTTTTAATCAAAACAAATATTACAAATTATTATTATTATTATTATTGCAGTAGGTTTGTATACACATAGTTAGACCAAATGGTTTGTGATGATGATGGGGTTAATGTAACAAAAGTTGAATAAACCCTTTAAGTAGGTAAGTCGGGGTAATAGAATTGTTGGTTTTGTTTTTTATTTTATTTTTACTTTGCTTATTGAAATTCTTTGAAATGTTAGGACTGTTTTGGTGTGATGAAACATGTGCTACAATGAAAATTTACTATTGAAATGACTTAGCAGATTTTGTAGTTACGATTATGGGCATAGATAATTGGGGGAGAGTACGATAACTCAGGCGACAAAGTTTAATGACGGACTTGTATAGAACAGTTAAAAACAAGCATTTTTTACTATATGGGAGGGGGTCTATCGCCCCCGTTTAGGCGGTGGGGGCAATTTAAAAAATATATACGTTAAATAGAAAAAAATAATTAAAAAACATTTGTAATACTTACAACAAAGTTTTATACATTTTTTTAAAGCCAACATTTTTGTCTATTACCTTGGTTTTAAATCAATTGAAAACTATGCATAGGTTTTGAAAAAAAATGTTTTAAACTCAAAATTTGAGCAAAAAAAGTTAAAAAAAGGTTTAAAGTGTAATTTTTCAAAACTTCAAGATTATCTACTGTTTTTTTTTTAGAGTTCATTGCTCTTATTTGTTTTTAATCAAAAACTGAAAACTAGATGATTTTATGTTTTTTTTTCTCAAAAACTAAAAGACATAAAATCATCTAGTTTTCAGTTCTTGATCTGACTGAGTAAAATATTATATTAATATGTACCTATATCGATGTTTCAAAAAAGAGTGTATGGCGTATACGTTACATTTTTTTCTTAAATTTCCTTTTTGTTAACTTCGCATAGGAAGTTATTTCAATTGGTCCGATTTGTCGAATTGAAAATTTTGACATTTCTCGACGTTTCAAGGTCCCAAGAATCTAAATCAAACATTTTTAGAGAGATGTCTGTGGTCATATTTCAAGAACCCGACTTCAAATAAATTTTGCGTTTATTTTACAAAATTAACAAAAAGTAAACATTTTGGTTGATCCAAAATATTTTACTTAACAATAACGCTAGTAACTTCAATAAAATTTTATTTTTTATAATTTTAAGTTATATTAAATTAGGACAATTTTAAAATTCAATTAACATTTTTTTTACAAATCAAAAACTTTAAAAAAAATTGGACACCTCGAATATGATACGAACAAAAAATGATTTTACCTCTATATTCATTTTATGTAACAAAGAACAACGTTTTTGACTTCTGGTGAGATATTTAGAAAAACCAAATTCACTGCTTTTTTTACAAAAAATAAAAACCTAAAAACAAAAATTATCAAAAGTTGTTAAAGATTGATTTTCGACTTGAAGATATTGGCTTCAAACTAATTTTATTTTGGAAAAACTATTGTTTTCAACATTCAGTAAAATTTGTATAAAAATCAAACAGATTTTTTTAGATTTAGATAGATTTATTGTTTCTATTCTTGTTTATGTACATACATAAATAATATTTACAAAAATCGATAAGCATCGCTTTGCCGTCTGCCTGATTGACATGAAATTAAACATTTTATAATAAGTTTTTTTTTTTTTTTTGTTTTCACAATAAATAAAAATATGATAAATATAATAAATACAATTCTCTGTTTTCTCTTTAAAAAATTTAAAAATCTTTATTAACAATTTGGCTTCTATATTTTATAGCTGTTTGATAAAATTTAAACAATAAGTTTATATCATTTTCACAGTTGAGATGAGCTAAAACTTCTTCTTCCGGTATTAAATTGCTTCCAAGGAAATATCTTCGGATTTCTTTTAGAATTGGGCACCTGCAAATGAAGTGGATGATATCTTCTCTCTCCGATAGGTTGCAAAGACTACAGTAGATTGGTAAATCAGTGCGGTGAGGGATATAATTAAGTCGAATAAGTTGTCCTCTCATTTTAAAGATAGCAGATATGATTTTATTTCTGTTTTCGTTACGAAAATAGTTCTTTTCATTTAAATTATGCCTCAAAATGCTATATGTATAGCTCTGTGTAATGACGAAGTAGCTAAATTTAAGCAGTCAGCTCTGTATTGTTCATCTACTTTTGAAATCAGGTTGTTGATTATATCCTTACAGTATCTTTAATTTCCATTTATGCGATTGAACTCCATTCCGCTGTAGGTTGCAAGCTCTTCTAACTTTTTGTACCATAGTATTCTTCTCTCTATTACCTTTCTTGCAATAATTTTTGGAAGTCTCTCCTCCGGTAATTGCAGGACTTTAATACTATATACATACTCTGCGTGTAGCTTTAAAGTTTTAATAAAAAGTGGTGATAATCCTTGTTTCAATGTTTATCATATAGTTGGGCGTTGTGCTTGGCAGATTGAAACATCTTTTGATGTAATAACTCAGCAGTTTCTCCACTGTTTCATACTGGCAGTATCCCCAAGATTGTGCTGCGTACAGCATCACCGAATCAGATACAGATTGAAAAACTTTATATTTGACATTATGGTCAACTAAATGATTTGAAAACACCTCTTCCAGGTAGCAGATATGGCACTTTTAGCTTTTATTAGTTTTTTTTTTAAGTGGAATTCCATACTCAGATTACTAGTTACCGTTACTCCAAGATACCTGTATGCTTTCACGATTTCGATGGCCTGTCCCTTGAGATACCATACGACGGTAAGGTCGTTGATGTACATGGCAAAGATATACGGGCTAAGTGTACATCATTGTCTTACTCCCATTGTTGTCTCAAACCATTCCGAAATCTCCATTCCGTTCCACACAGCCGATTGATTGTCTTCGTATAAGCTTTCGAGAACCCTTCCAAATTTTTGACTCATTCCAGCATTATGTATAGCTTATATATTAAAGCTTTTCGGTCGATATTGTCAAAGGCTGCCTTGAAATCTACAAAGAGGGTGTATAATTTTTTTCCTTGGTCTACAAATATACCCGCGATGTTTTGCAGTACAAATATGTTATCTACTGTTGAGTAGCCGTTCCGGAACCCAGCTTGAAATTCCTTAATAAGATTATTGTTTTCAATCCAGTTTGACAATCGGTAGTTTAACAGTTTTGTGAATACCTTATATGCAGAATTTAAAAAGGATATTCCTCTATAGTTTGTTGGGTCTGCTAAATTTCCCTTTTTATGAATCGGAAATATGATTGCTTGTTTGAACTGAGCAGATATTTCTCCTGTTTTAAACATTTTGTTAAAAATCGCAGCTAGCTTATTGATAAAGTTGTCCGTCGCATATTTGAGACATTCTATGGGGATCCTATCCGCTCCAGTCAGTTTTCTTTTAAAAATTAAAATCTACAAAGGGTACTACAGACAATTCGTAAAAATTGATTTTCCATTCTCGATATCTCCTGAATAAATGAAGGTATTGATTCAAAATGATTTCATTCTGTGCTAAATTTTATTGTTTACGTTAGATAATGGTCTTTAAGAAATAACATCTGTTTTTGGCCAAAAAATCTCGACAGCAAAAACAGATTTTTAACTACGAGTATAGTTATATTATTGTAATGTGTATACACTCTTTATCACTTTTAATATCGGATTGATAGGAGAACTCTCTTCTTTAAGCATCGAGAACAACTTAATAGATTCTCGAACCGATTTGAGGTATATAAATAGGCGCACGGAAGCGAAGCGGTTAATTATGGATTGTGAATTGCGATAAAGTAAAGACTGTGTATAAAAAGTAATAATTGAAACTGTTAAATAAAGAATTTTTGTGAGTAATTTAAATAAAGTGAATTTGTGTTTTTATTTACGAAGTGTGACTAAGTTTTAATTGTCGGACCAAGCCCAATATTACATTATCATATGTACAATATTGGAACTAACTTTTAGTAGAAAAATTGAATTGAAAACTTTTTTTAAAAAACACGAAAACCTACAAAAACTGAATTGAAATGGTTTTCGACTTAAGTATTATTAAAACAAAGAAAGATTTTGACGTCATATTTTTTCATCTCACGCGAAATTATTTTATTAAACTTTCAGACAGCTTCTATTTAACTTAGTTTTCGAACAGAAAATCGGTCTCATCACTGAAAATTATTTTACGATAAACATTCTGATAATGTTGATTCATTTCAAGAACTTAGCAAAGGTACGACGTTGCTGGACTGTGAATTCATTTTTTTTTTAACTGAACTTGAATAGCCTCAGGTCTAAGTCTTTATGCAACATAAAGAATTATCTCATTAATTTTTGCTTTTGGACTACTTTTTAGGGGAGTACATTAAATCATTGGATATTGAGAACCCATAAGAGACATAAAATCTTTATTTGATGCAATACTTCATAACTCCCAACTTAGCGAACTATGAAGCTTCATATATGTACATATTCATATCATATCATTACGAAGTTCATCCGTTCTTTCCAAGATCAACTCACTTCAAAAAGGTGTCGGGGAGAGTACGATAACTTTGGCGACAAAGTTTAATGACGCATTTGTATAGAACAGTTAAAAACAAGAATTTTTTACTATGGGAGGGGGGGTCTATCTCCCCCCGTTTAGGCGGTAGGGTCAGTTTAAAAAAATATGTACATTAAATGGAAAAAAATAATTAAAAAATAACGGTAATACTTATAATTAAGTATTATACCTTTTTTTAAAGCCAACACTTTTGTCTATTAGCTTGTTTTTAAATCAAGTCAAAACTATGCATATTTTTTGAAAAAAAATGTTTTAAAGTCAAAATTTGTGATAAAAAAAGTTAAAAAAAAAGGTTTAAAGTGTAATTTTTCAAAACTTTCAGATTATCTACTATTTTTTTTTATAGTTCATTGCTCTTATTTGTTTTTGATCAAAAACTGAAAACTAGATGACTTGATGTCCTCTAGTTCTTGAGAAAATTGAAAATTACCAAAACAAAATATTTTAATTAAATTACTTTTTCCTTGCTGAAAACGTAACTTAGTCTTATTTTGATAGTAATAATCGAATATGGATTAAGATATACCTAGGGTAAATTAATTTTTCTTAAATCCAGCTTATTTAAATGCAAAAGAAACTTTGCATGCACCCCATCTTGCACCCACCGCACCTTGCACCCTCCCCACCTTGCACGCACTCCAACTTGCACCCACCCCAAATCCTATAGTGTTCCCAAGCAGGGCGGTTGCAGGGGGGCAGCATGCCCCCCCTTACAGATCCCACTGTTGCATACACCCAAACTCGCGCACACCTTACTGTTGCATACACCCAAACACGCATTACGCATACGCAAATACCATTATTACTATCAAAATAAGACAACTCAAGCAAAAAAAAGGAATTAAATTAAAATAGTAGTTGTGGTTATTTTCAATTTTCTCAAAAACTAAAAGACATAAAATCATCTAGTTTTCAGTATTTGATCAAAAACAAATAAGAGCAATAAATTCTGAAATAAAAACAATGGTAGATAGTCTTGAAGTATTGAAAAAGTTACACTTTAAACTTTTTTTTAACTTTTTTTACTCAAATTTTGAGTTTAAAATTAAATTTTTCAAAAACTACGCATAGTTTTGACTTGATTTAAAAACTGGCTAAAGAACAGAATGTTGGCTTTAAAAAAATGTATACAACTTAATTGTAAGTATCACCGTTATTTTTTAATTATTTTTTTCCATTTTAAATAATAACTTTTTTAAATTGCCCCTACCGCCTAAACGGGGGGAGATAGACCCCCCCTCCCATAGTAAAAAATGCTTGTATTAAGACCCTCTACCAAAAACCGTTATTATATCTTGGCGCCAAAGTTATCGTACTCGTGCCAAGGTGTCCATTTACCATTCATTTTTAACCCCAGTCAGCTGTCATCATCTACAAACTATAAAACCCACCTATAGCACCTACTCGAATTTGACTCTTTAAAAAATCTGTATGTAGGCCACTTGTTATCTACATTTTTGTATCAACACTTCTTTTATATAAAATCGTTCGTAGGTTTACATTTTAATCAAACCATCCATGTTTGTATTCCTTCCATTTTCTCTTGGACATGTTCAAACATGAATTTTATGCTTAATCGGGATGAACAAAATAAATTTGTGTGATATTATAAAAAATTTTAACTGCATGGTGAAATGCACAACGACAAAAACAAAAACAAGGAGTTTTTAATATTTAAACGTGTGCATAATAATTATTATTATTGTTCAGCAAATATGTATACAAATGGCTTTTTGTCTTTAATCAGTCTTTCTGCATTATATTCAACCCTTTATAATTTAGCAAACGAAGAAGAAAAATTAGTAGGTCTAGGTATATTGTGAGCATTTAAAAAAAAGGGGTTTTAAGTGGTTTTCTTGTTATGGTTGGTTCTTGAATGAATTTAAAAATATGGGGAGTTAAATTATTATTTTTTTGAAAATTCATGTTACGACTTGTTTTAAATCAAGTCTCAGTTAAAAATTGTGCACTTGCATTTTAAATATATGGGACCTTAGAAATGTTTGGATGGTAAAGTCAAGAACATTTGTTTTTTTGAGACTAATGGTGAAATTTATATGAGTTTAAGTTGTTTTTTCCTTACCAAGTGCGGAGTGCATTCCTATTAACAATCTTGACACAAATTTTAAGAAGTTGGAAATCTTAAGTGTCAAGGATTTTAGGGAGTGTGCTGCCAAGTTCAAAAGCTTCTTGCTAAACTTTATTCACTTTAAGTACATTTATATAAACTTGTATGATATTTAGTAAGCCATGATATCATATGAACTATGAAATGCATTTTATTTGTTTTTAACTTGATAATATTCTTCTTTTGAGGCATTTCTCAAGTTTTGTGTGAAACTTGCCAAAAACAATAATTTCCAGAGACAAAAATGTTGGCAGTCAATAGAGTTGCCATTTTGATGAAGATCTCATACAGAGTTCCTATGAAAATCAGCATTAACCTAAAGAAAGAAGAAAACTGAGCAAATTAAACTTTAAGGATATTTCTGCATTTTAAAACTGGCACGAGTACGATAACTTTGGCGCCGAGATATAATAACGGTTTTTGGTAGAGGGTCTTAATACAAGCATTTTTTTACTATGGGAGGGGGGGGGTCTATTTCCCCCCGTTTAGGCGGGAGGGGCAATTTAAAAAAGTCATGATTTAAAATGGAAAAAAATAATTAAAAAATAACAGTGATACTTACAATTAAGTTGTATACATTTTTTTAAAGCCAACACTCTGTTCTATTAGCCAGTTTTTAAATCAAGTCAAAACTATGCGTAGTTTTTGAAAAATTTAATTTTAAACTCAAAATTTGAGTAACAAAAAGTTAAAAAAAGGTTTAAAGTGTAACTTTTTCAATACTTCAAGATTATCTACCATTGTTTTTATTTCAGAACTTATTGCTCTTATTTGTTTTTGATCAAAAACTGAAAACTAGATGATTGTTTGTCTTTTAGTTTTTGAGAAAATTGAAAATTTTAATTTAATTCTTTTTTTTTGCTTGAGTGGTCTTATTTTGATAGTAATAATGGTATTTGCGTATGCGTAATGCGTGTTTGGGTGTATGCAACAGTAAGGTGTGCGCGAGTGTGGGTGTATGCAACAGTGGCATCTATACTGCAACCCCCCTGCTTGGGCACACTATAGGATTTGGGGTGGGTGCAAGTTGGTGTGTGTGCAAGGTGGGGAGGGTGCAAGGTGCGGTGGGTGCAAGATGGGGTGCATGCAAAGTTTCTTTTGCATTTAAATAAGCTGGATTTAAGAAAAATTAATTTACCCTAGGTGTATCTTAATCCATATTCGATTATTACTATCAAAATAAGACTACGTTAGCAAGGAAAAAGTAATTTAATTAAAATATTTTTTTTGGTAACTTTCAATTTTCTCAAGAACTAGAAGACGTAAAGTCATCTAGTTTTCAGTTTTCGATCAAAAGTAAATAAGAGCAATGTATTCTAAAAAAAAAAATTGTAGATAATCTAAAAGTTTTGAAATATTACACTCTAAACCATATTTTTAACTTTTTTTTTGACCAAATTTTAAGTTTAAAACAGTTTTTTCAAAAACTATGCATAGTTTTGACTTGATTTAAAAACAAGCTACTAGACACAAGTGTTGGCTTTAAAAAAAGGTATAATACTTAATTGTAGGTATTACCGTTATTTTTTAATTATTTTTTTTCCATTTAAAGTACATGTTTTTTTAAATTGCCCCTACCGCCTAAACGGGGGGAGATAGACCCCCTCTCCCATAGTAAAAAATGCTTGTATTAAGCCCCTCTACCAAAAACCGTTATTATATCTCGGCGCCAAAGTTATCGTACTCTCCCCTTAAAACTTATTTTGGAAACAAATAGGAAATTCATAAAAATGTTACGTATACGCCATATACTTTTTATTTAACCGATATATTATTAAGTACAGTGAAAAAATGTAAAAATAGTAATAAATGTAGTAAGATTTATGAAGTACATTGTGCTTGCAAAGAAAATTTAAATTTAATAAATAAGTATTTAGTACAATTTCTAAGTTTTTCAGAAAACGACATTAGAGAGTGGAGATGATTTGACTCTTAGGCGAACGATTTGGATTTATAACATAAGTTAAAATGTGGATTGAGTATTCTTAGTCATACACTTTTTTGAATGAAGGTAAAAAAGCCTCAAAAACGAATTTCGCTAAATGAAAGCATTTTTATAAACTTTTAATATAGTAAATATATGTAAAGTGCAAAATTGATCGGAAATATCTTTTCATCTCTATAAATACACACATTTTATTAATACAAAATAACGGGTTATTCATTTTTCGGTTTTAAAAGTATAGGGCTGACATTTATGACAATGGATCGCTTAGCTATCGCATACAAATTGTTAAAACCTGCTACAAAAATTGTGATTCTGCCACACCCACATATAGTGCTTTAACACGGAGAGAATTGAAAAATCACTAATTGCTAAATTTTAGGTTGCAATTTACGAAACCCCTTTTTTTAGTAAATCAAGACGATTTTATTTAATTTGGTAATTATTATCAAAAGCTATAATTCGAGCTTGTTGGAATGAAAGTAAATTGCAACTTTTGAGTCGCAATCCACTATTTTAGGGGAATAATTTAATTTGACTACTCATTAATCTTGGTTTGCGAAATGCATGCGGTGATTTAAGCATTCTCAATTCTCAAATCAGTAAAATATAATCACAATATAAATATTCAAGCTGCAATATGCACTTATGCTGGTTTATATTTTTCATGATTTTAAATCATATTTATTAGAATAAGCGGTGACTTGTGTAGCAATTGTATAATTCGCAGTTGCTCTATGCAGCTCGGATTATATGGAGTCTCGATTTATTCGGGAAAGTATGGGTCAAGACAAGGTGTAATGGTCATCTTCTGATGAGCCCAACCATTGCATCGGGCGAAACGCATATATGAACACTTATGCTGGTTTATATTTTTCATGATTTTAAATCATATTTATTAGAATAAGTTTATGTTGTAAATCACTAATGAAGATTGTTGATTTTGCAAAAAATTGTACTTGCATCTCTACATGATTGCTTGAAAATGGAAAGTAAATTAATCTTTAAAAGCTACAAATTGCTGCAGAAACTGTTTCAAATTACGACTCAAAAGTTGCAATTTAAAGATAATTAAGTATCAAAACTGTGACTGTCATTTCCAAACTGCAGAATAACCTGTTTCAAATTACGACTCAAAAGTTGCAATTAAAAAAAAAGAATTAGCAAAACATTAGTTGTCATTTGCAAACTAATGTATATTGTCGCAGTCTAAGAAAACAAGGGTTGAAATTTGCCACTTGTGTGTGTACGTATTTAAAAAAACGAATCATAATCTACAAGAAAACAATTTCAATCTACAAACTCCTGCTGAAATTCACGATAAAAACAAACATTAAATTGATACAAATTTATATCAAATTGCAATTCGCTGTTTGAAATATTTGATTTCGGTCGAATTATTGCTACTCAAATGTAGTGAAATATGATTTTTGAGTGTCAATATCTTCATTTTGCTCATTTTATGAAATTGCAAACAAAAAGTAGCAATTTACTTATTTCGAAGCTAAGGTCCAAAACTGGATTCATTTTTCGTGATTTGTAGCTTATTTTTCTTGATCTGATCTAAAAATTCTTTCCGTGAAGAGAAGATTATATGGTTTACTTAATCGTTCAACTACGCAAGCAATTGGCAAATTTCTGAACGATTCATATATAATTTATACATATATAATTATATATTTATATATAATTAATATTTTGATCCTAAAGGAGTCAACGAAACTTAAAAATTGTAGGAAATAATAATTTCTCTGAATATAAAATAAAAACAAATTGAGCTAAACAAATAAGTTGGGAAGTAACTTGTGTGTGGCAGTCACAAATTACTTTCAGAATCTCTTTTCAGTTTAGTTATCAATAACAGAAAATCAATTTTGAAAGAAATATAATGCCCGACTGGTAGCTAGAACCTGCTTATTTCTTCAAAAAGGCCAGTTTAAAAATATTTCCTATATTTTAAGATCTAAAAATGTACCTGAAAAATAAGTTTTTCTCAAAAATTGAAATGCCATTTTATTTATTAAAAAAACCTAGATTAACTTAATTTTTTTTTCGAAAATCAGTAGAGTGGTTTTTTTAAATTAATTTTTAGGGGAGAGTACGATAACTTTGGCGCCGAGATATAATAACGGTTTTTGGTAGAGGTGCTTAATACAAGCATTTTTTACTATGGGAGGGGGGGTCTATCTCCCCCCGTTTAGGCGGTAGGGGCAATTTAAAAAACATGTACTTTAAATGGAAAAAAATAATTAAAAAATAACGGTGATACTTACAATTAAGTATTATACCTTTTTTCAAAGCCAACACTTGTGTCTAGTAGCTTGTTTTTAAATCAAGTCAAAACTATGCATAGTTTTTGAAAAAAACTGTTTTAAACTTAAAATTTGGTCATAAAAAAAGTTAAAAATATGGTTTAGAGTGTAATATTTCAAAACTTTTAGATTATCTACATTTTTTTTTTTAGAATACATTGCTCTTATTTATTTTTGATCGAAAACTGAAAACTAGATGACTTTATGTCTTCTAGTTCTTGAGAAAATTGAAAGTTACCAAAAAAAATATTTTAATTAAATTACTTTTTCCTTGCTAACGTAGTCTTATTTTGATAGTAATAATCGAATATGGATTAAGATACACCTAGGTAAAATAAATTTTTCTTAAATCCAGCTTATTTAAATGCAAAAGAAACTTTGCATGCACCCCATCTTGCACCCACCGCACCTTGCACCCTCCCCACCTTGCACACAAACCAACTTGCACCCACCCCAAATCCTATAGTGTACCCAAGCAGGGGGGTTGCAGGGGGGCAGCATGCCCCCCCTTACAGATGCCACTGTTGCATACACCCAAACACGCATTACGCATACGCAAATACCATTATTACTATCAAAATAAGACCACTCAAGCAAAAAAAATTAAAATAGTAGTTGTGGTTATTTTCAATTTTCTCAAAAACTAAAAGATATAATATCATCTAGTTTTCAGTTTTTGATCAAAAACAAATAAGAGCAATAAATTCTGAAATAAAAACAATGGTAGATAATCTTGAAGTATTGAAAAAGTTACACTTTAAACCTTTTTTTTAACTTTTTTTACTCAAATTTTGAGTTTAAAATTAAATTTTTATTTTCAATTTTCTCAAAAACTAAAAGACATAAAATCATCTAGTTTTCAGTTTTTGATCAAAAACAAATAAGAGCAATAAGTTCTGAAATAAAAACAATGGTAGATAATCTTGAAGTATTGAAAAAGTCACACTTTAAACCTTTTTTTAACTTTGTTTACTCAAATTTTGAGTTTAAAATTAAATTTTTATTTTCAATTTTCTCAAAAACTAAAAGACATAAAATCATATAGTTTTCAATTTTTGATCAAAAACAAATAAGAGCAATAAGTTCTGAAATAAAAACAATGGTAGATAATCTTGAAGTATTGAAAAAGTTACACTTTAAACCTTTTTTTAACTTTTTTTACTCAAATTTTGAGTTTAAAATTAAATTTTTCAAAAACTACGCATAGTTTTGACTTGATTTAAAAACTGGCTAATAGAACAGAGTGTTGGCTTTAAAAAAATGTATACAACTTAATTGTAAGTATCACCGTTATTTTTTAATTATTTTTTTCCATTTTAAATAACGACTTTTTTAAATTGCCCCTCCCGCCTAAACGGGGGGAGATAGACCCCCCCTCCCATAGTAAAAAATGCTTGTATTAAGACCCTCTACCAAAAACCGTTATTATATCTCGGCGCCAAAGTTATCGTACTCGTGCCAATTTTTATATGTACCTATATGTACCTATATACAATTTTTAAATTTTGTCATTAAAATATTTTTGGTATAAGGTTATTTGGTGCTTATAAATATAAATACATATTTCGTTAAAAAGTGTTCACCCCTTTCCGAGATATTAAGTTTTGTAAAAAAAAAAATTATAATTTTTTTAAAAATCAAAAAATTAATACATGTTTGATCATCAAAAATCATCATCAATTTGAAAATTTGACCATCGACAAGAGCTTGAACTGAAAGAGAAGATTATTAAAAACGGTCGATTAGTTCTTGAGAAAACTTAAAATCAAAATAAAGGTTTTATGAGAGGTACTCTTCTGGAGTAATACCAAGATATGTTTTTCTTGTAGAAAAAGCTGAATTAAGAAAAAAAAATACAGACAGCTTTAAAAATCGGTTCATTTTTGAAAAAAAATCAAAATTTCGATTTAAAACAAAAAAACTTGTATGTTGACTACTGTTATTTATTGTATTAAAAAATGAAAAAAAGCCTTAAGCTAATCGGCTAAAAAACATTAATTTTAATCGACACAGTGGTTTAGGCTGTATGGGCCAGGACAGACAGATAGACGGACGGAATCGGGAGACCCACTTTTTTCGACTACCATCGTAATGTCATATTTGATTTGAAATTTTGTACCAATGCAATATTTGCCATATAGTTCGTATATGTCACTTCAATGTTCACTATTTATGTGCATCAAAAAATAAAATGGAATTGAAGGCGAATTTAAAGGCAACTTAATATAAAATTGACGATCTCTTATTCAAGGTTTCTTCTTAAAAACCTGAATATTTGCTCTTTTTCTTAAAAACAAATTTTATGAAAATACAGGGTGGGCCGTTAATAAGTGCACTTTTTGTCTCGCTCTAACTCCCGAACGAAATAACCGAGACCCGCGGAGATGATATCTCCTTGCAGCTCGAGATCTAAATTTTTAGTCGCAATGAGTCCGTTCACGGGAGAGCAGCGCGCTTTCTGCGTTCGCGCCTTTTATGAAAACAATCGCTCATACGTGACTGTTCGTCGGCTTTTTCGGGTAAAGTTTGGATTACGCAACATCACCGAGTGTCCAAAGTACGAATGTAATCAAAAAATGGATCGTAACATTCGAGGCAACGGGATCAACGCAAAAACTTCGACCTACAGGACGCCCACGTTCCAGGCGGACTGCAGAAACAATTGAACGCGTACAAGCTTCTGTGCGCGAGGATCCAAGAAGCTCTACACAGAAACGCGCTGCGGCCCTGGGAGTACCCAGAACGACTTTACGTCGCATTTTACGGGATGATTTGAAGTTATACCCTTACAAAATTCGGATTGTCCAAGATTTGAAAGAATCCGATTTTGTTTCACGGTTCAATTTCGCAACAGAAATGTTACGGAGATTCCCTCACTTCAATAACATTATCTTCTCAGACGAAGTTCATTTTCATGTCAACGGATTTGTTAATCGACAAAATTGTCGATACTGGGGAACAGAAAATCCACGCTTAAAACATGGACGACCGTTACACTCTCCGAAAGTGACCGTTTGGGCCGGAATAGCCAAGTGGGGGATCATAGGGCCGTATTTTTATGAAGATCGACACGGGCGTAATGTTACTGTTAATTCAGAGCGTTATGTTTCGATGCTTAGAGATTTTTTAGCTCCAAAACTGCAAGAATCTAGTGGTTACACTATTCACACCTGGTTCCAGCAAGATGGCGCTACCTGCCATACAAGTAACGACTCTCTGGAGGTCGTTAGAGAAATGTTTCCTCGAAGGTTGATATCGAGGAGGGGTGATATTGCTTGGCCACCCAGGAGCCCTGACTTAACGCCACCGGATTTCTTTTTATGGGGCTACCTCAAGAGTAAGGTGTACTCTAATAATCCTTCAACGACGGCTGAATTAAAAGCGAACATTGAAGAAGAAAACCGCTTAATCACTCCGCAACTTTTGACAAAAGTGTTCCAAAATCTCAGAGTCAGATTGGAAGAGTGCTGTAGGCGAAATGGACAATATTTGGATGATTTAATTTTTAAAAAATAAAAATTCATTTCGTTTTGTATAATTTAAAATAAATATTTCATTTAAAAGCGCTACAGTTGTATTAATATAATTTTTTTTTAAGTGCACTTATTTACGGCCCACCCTGTAATTTAAAGCATTATTAAAGTTACAAAAATTTTAGTTGTTTTTGACAGCAAACCATTTTTTGGTGAATATCGTTAAATTACTAACAAATCTTTAGATGAAATCTTTACTTATACAACTGGTTTTTGGAATAGGGCTGAATTTCCGATTCATATGATGTTCTTGGTCCAGTCCTCAGTTAAAAGTGGTACTTTTGTCAACGAAATTTAGGAATTAAATAATAAATATTTTTTTATATAAAAAAAATAAATTCAAATTCAAATTCAAAATATAATGGAGGAGGGCATTCATGACCCCCCTCCCCCTCTGGATCCGCTATTTCTCGGTGGGTGTGTTAATAAACAAAACTGTCGTATTTGGGGTTCTGAGAATCCTCAAGTAATTGAAGAGAGGACATTATATCTGGGGTTCTGAGAATCCTCAAGTAATTGAAGAGAGGAAATTATATCCACAAAAAGTCACTATTTGGTGTGCTCTTTGGTCCAGATGTGTGATTGAACCTTACTTCTTTTACATGTGTTTTATTTACGTTTACTTTTTAAATCGCAAAATCCTGAGTATATGATCTTAGTCAGTTTATTTTAGAAACAAAACAAAGAGTTTAACATTTCTCAGACCTTAGCTGAAATTATGTTTGTTTCCTGTGCAGTAATATATTTTGAGTCAAGTCTTTACCTAGGATCTTTAAAAATTAAATCAGTTTTACTTAAAATTCGTTAGTCAAAACAATTTTGCAGCAAACGCAAAATCTCTGTCCCTCTTTTTAACTATAAATTGTTCAAAACAAGATTGGACCCCAAATTAAAGTCGCACACCAATATTACACCACACCCAACTAACAATAAACAAACATACTTTACAGCCATCGCACTTTAAATTTATCTTCTGATGTTATAATATATAGACTTGTAGTTTTGATCTATGACTATATATGACGACGATATAGAAGTATCTAAGTCGCATGAAAAATTCATAATCGCTCTTGCAGCAGCAGCCAATATTTATTTTTGCCGATTGAACTAGATACTCCAATTTAAAATAATAACGCAACCAAGTCTGAAATCATTAAAACTAAATGAACTGCCCCAGTGCGTGGCGTTCATTATTACCCTGCCCTGGCGCAAGTTGCAAGTCCTCGACGAACGTTGTCGTTGTCGTTATCGTTGATGTCGTTGTACGTTCGTTGTCATTGCAACAACAATCTACACTAATCATAATAGTAACATGCAATACATTGTTCGTCCGTCCGTCAGTCTGTCCGCCAGTCATTGTCGGTTGTAGCAAACTTTGTATAAAGTAATTGAACACTTGACATACAATCGCTCGCTCTCTATATGGTCGCGTCGTCGTCTTCTTCTTTTTTAATATGTAAGTACCTACTCTCTGGTACTGGGCTGCCCTTTTTTTTTTAAATGTACATAAATGTAGGGAAAAAATATAAATAATATTTTTACGCAATGCAAATGCTCTGCTCCTGATGCACAGCCCCCTCTCTTATAATATTTATGATTCCAATCAAAAGCCACAGGATCAACCATCTGCACACTGGGTCGCATTTAGTATCCGGCATCAGCCCCTGGCCGTAACCCTTGCATGGATGCAAAACATCAGCTCCATCTTTCTTGTTTTTTATCATTTGTTGTTGTTTTTTCTTCTTACGATACGCAACGCAAACGTACATCAGAGATGAGGCTTACAAATACGGGGGCAAATACTATGCTCGATGCTCGTTCAAGACAAAGAGGCCAAGTGGAGATATGATGTTATAGCTGTCGACTGTCCGCTTGCTAGTGCATGCAGCGCTTAGTCCAGTGTTCCCATTTTCTTAAAAAAATCTCATTTTATAATAATTTAAATATGAATAAATTAAACAATATTTATTTACATTTTATGATGCAAATTATTGTAGTAAGTTTTCAAACAATTTGTTGCAACACTTTTTCATTAAATTTGAACATTTCATGAATTCTATCTTAAATGTCTTTAATTGATTTTAGAGCATTGGCTCAGACCTTTTCTTACACGTGTCTTAATAATTAGTCAATCATCCTCTGGAAAACGGCCAGGGAACGTGTAACGGTCTGTCTAAAACTAATTCCCAAATACTGAAATACTGCGTTAGATAATGATAAAAGTTTTTTTAGGCACTAAATCTTTAAAAAAAAAATCTAAAACCATTCTTTTTAAGGCTATACTTAATTTAAGTATGATTTAGGCGTATTTTATTTTGACATTTAATTAAATAAACCCTTGAGGTCCGTTGATTTCGAAAAACTTCCTCTTTAGTCTCTACATCTATTTTCTGTACAAATACCTATTTCTCCATAATTTATTATGGAACTTTTCATAATTGTATACATTAAAAAACAAAAAAACTATTATTCTTATTTTAATATAGAAATCCTTATTTGTTTGCTCAAAATTAAATGTTCACAAAATTAAAAAAGGTCCCAGCGCCTTCTTCCAGAACTTTAACTTGTCACGTTGCTTCCTCAATAGTTACGTTGATTTCCAGCGCAGATATGGTTACATATTTAATGAAATGGGAAATGGGAAATTTTATCCAGAACTCATAGTTTGATTCGAGCTGTAAAGAACTTATTAGGATCAAAAATGTAAGTTTCCGGAGTTATAAATACAACCGCACTGAGGAACAAACTAGAAAAACCTATAACGAACATATTCGAGGCATTAAATTTTTGCAGGACCAAAATTACGTCAAAAAATACTAGAGTGTCCCAATTGTATTACAAATTTCTGGTCATTTGTAAAAAATTTACGCAACACTACCTCATCGTCAGGTCCTACGCTTGTTTCTAATGACACTCCTTTTGTAAGCTCGATTGGTAAAGCCAATTTGCTTGCAGCACAGTTTGCCGTTAATTCGATTCTGCCAATGAGTGATATGACTCCTCCTGTACTCGAAAGCGTACACGATTCTATAAGATGAAGATTAAAAATCTTGACATTCACAAATCTGTTGGACCGGATAGTATCCTCGCTGTTGTTCTGAAGAGGTGTTCTTCAACTTTGACAAAACCACTATCCTTCTCTACAGGTCTCTTTCCGAGTGGATGGAAAACAGCATTTTTCCAGCCTGTTCCCAAAAAAGGCGAATAATCCTCACCCTCTTACTATCGTCCAATTGCACTTACGTACTTTCTTTCCAAGGTCGTAGAAACGCTGATTAATTTTCAACTTAAGAAATATCTTGAACATCAAAAGCTTTTTGATGACCGGCAGTATGGCTTTCGTAGCAATGGATCCACTGGTGATCTCAAGGTTTTTCTCACCGAACATTTAAAGAAATCTTTTAACATCGTTTTGGACAATGTAAGATTATTGCACCTAATATTTCAAAAACATTTGATAGAGTTTTGCGTCAAGCTCTCTTATCGAAAATGCATGCATATGGTATTGATGAATCTCTTCTTCGTTGGGATAGTATTTATCTATCGGACCGTTAATTTCAAGTATTATTGGACGGATTAAAATCTGATATCCACAAAATAAACGCTGGTGTTCCCCGGGGCTTCGTTTTGTCTTCGACGCTCTTCCTTAATTGTATAAATGATCTTTTGTCTGAAACTTCTAACCAACTACATTGTTTTGCTGATGATAGTACCCTCAGCTTTTCATATTCGTTCTTAGATTCTCATCCTTGTTTTTTGGATTTGGATTATCAACGGCAGCGTGTGATAAGTTCATTAAATTCTGATCTTGACAGCAATGGGGAATCAAAAACTGTGTAGAATTTAATGCTTCGAAAACTCAATGCTCTCTATTGTCGCAAAGTATAATCCTCCCCCATCGAGGTGACTGAACAGCTTTCATTTCTAGGTATGTGCATCACAATCACAAACCACTTGTTGTAGAGTAATCATTTATTTCACTTCGCCAAAAATGATGCTAAGTGTTAAGGTTTTCTTAGACTAAGCAAGAAGTTTCTTCCCTTCTGATCTGGCTGTAATTTCGAAAGCTTTTGTTCGTCCAAAACTCGAGTGCAATTATAATATTTGGGATGGTGCCTCAATAGCGCATTTGAATCTTTTGTACAGAATTGAAAACATTGGTCTTTAAGTATGATAAGAGAGATAGTTCTTTCACCGAGACATTTTCTTCTCTTGAACACCGCTGCAAGATCTCACACCTATCATTGTTTAATCGATATTTTCACCAACAGTGCTCTAGTACCATAGCCAGTTGTATTCCTCCCCTCAAACAATTCAACCGTAATACCCGTACTTCTAGGAATGCTCCTCAGTTAACCCTTGAGCCCAACTTCGGGTGTACTGTAGGGATTATTTCTTTAGCCGCACTTAACGAATGTGGAACGCTTTTTCAGGCTCAATATTTCCCACTTATTACAATGTGCAGACATTTAAAACTAATGCGCTAATTGCTCGCACTGTGTTGAATCATTATAAGAGTATTCATAACCCCTTTAGTGCGCGCTCAATATAAAACAAAATATATGTTGCTCTTTTTCGATTTTCAATGATTAAAACAGAATAATAACCCTAAACGATATTTTTTTAATATCCCTGGAAAAGTTAAATAGAAATAAGCCTCCCAACCTTTTAAGAAGATGCCCAGTTGTTTTTGACAAAAACTACATTTCAGTGCTTTTTACAGTCTATTTGTTAATAATCAAAGATCAAATGAATGACAAAAGTTCTGCCTTCACCTTAGAACGAAATTAAAATGAAACTTAGAATATGAATAAAAGTAATATCAACCACATAAAAGTGGCAATGCTGGTTTTTACAATATTCTTCGAGAGTTGAAGATAATTAGCAAAAGATATAGATACTCCAGTGAACTTTAACTGCGAGAGAAGAGTGAAGCACAGATATACATACATAGATGAATTCCATGCTATTGCATCTGATGATTCCAGATATCGGAATACTAAAACCAAAATGAAAAACACAAATTGTCTAGATGCAATTCTCGCGCGTGGTCGCCAGTCGCCGCCGGCCGCCGCGCCGTCTTTACCAATCGATGTAAGACTTGTGTATTTTTATATAAAATAAATATAAAAATAATACACGGCGGCGGCGTAAAAATAAAAACATAAAGAATAAGAAAAACCATAACACAACTACGCAACAACAACAAAAAGCTATACACGTTGATATAAAAATGTACGTCGACGTAAAGTATTATATATATATATTTTTTCAAATCACTTGATAGGTCAGCGACCCAATGGAACAATAATTGTTTGCGCCCTCTAGCAACCGCTACTGTACCTCATACCCTGACTTGTCCTCGTCTCTCTCTCTCTCTCTCTGTTTCTCTTTTGGTGTCGGTCTTGATGGTTGGTCTTGGCTCGTCGTCATCATCGTCATCGTCGTCGCCAGTTGAGAGTCTTCTTGTTCTCGTCATAGTGCTGATGTAATGTGCCATAGAGCTTGAGCTTCATATACAATAGGTATAGACGAATGTATGGCAAGCATGCATCTATTCCAGAATCCAGATGTGCAGCACCGGCAAAGGAGGAACACACCATCCACCATCCATTGCCAACCAGCCCCCAGCGACTTTTTTGCTCCCATGTATATTCGTAGGTATAGCGTGGGGTCTGGAGGGAGCCAGGCACGAAAAGTAGAGCCGAACAACGGCCGTTACACCGCATCGCATCGCATCCAACGGGTGGTTGTGGGGCTGCTGTGATGTGCCATGAGGATGATGATGTCGCTAGGCCTAATACGGCTTACTGCTACGGGTACACCAGATTCTGCTGCTGCTAACTGCAACGATGATGCAACTTTTTTAGAATAAAAGAAAGGAAGAGTTGTTTGATAAGGTGCGGTGAGGGTGCGACTCGACAACTGACTCCGCTCCGCATCATTCGATAGAGAGGGAGTGTTATGTTGAAGAAGTCATCGTGTCGCAAAATAGTGCCTTCTGGCTTATACGTATATATAGGCTGGGCTATGAGTTCGGGCCTCTCTATACGAGCACCATGCCTGGAAGCTAAATGAACAAAAATCGATTCTAGAAAACTAGGAGTCGGTGTTGCAACATGGAACTCTGAATACAATATGAAGTGTGACTTTATGTTTTTACGAATACATCACACAGAACAACTGAATTCTTAACCGAGATGTTTCTTGTAAAATGCGAGTACTGAATTTTTGGTAGTTTTGATTCTCAAAGAAGAATCCTTTAAGCTTCAGGGAATTTTCAGTCTTTGTATGTCAGATTCGAGGTCTGGACGTTATATTTTTGTATCATCATTTCTTCAAAAGTCTCAGCATCTAATAAAAAGATTTATTTTTCACAGTGCGTAACTCAAGCCACAGGTCATGTACATATACTGCCCCCTGTCGGAAAATTAAAAGGCTCTATTTAGTCAAGTCAAGTGCGTCCAATTTTACACAACTTTGTTTCAATCCTCGTCTTTACTTTTTCTTCAATAACATACCTAGTAGTGAGTCTGAGTAATATTTCAAGTACTTGGGATAATCGGTTCGCTGAGTGCACACCAGACAACTTTCAATCATTATCTGGATTATGCGTCGTCGACGGTCTTCAGTCTTTCGACGTCGTCCATGCGTCATTTATAATATCAAACTTAAGAGGCCAATTTATTGCGTTTTTCTTGTAATTAACCATGAGTTTTTAATAAAAAAAGAAAAGAAAAATAAACGCAAAAAGAAGCTTTTTTAGTGGGTATAGCTTTGTACCTTTGACTAAAAATGCGTAGAGGTTATGTATGTACCTGTATGAAGATTAAGCAAAAGAATTTCTATGGCATGTCAATGTTGTTAAAAAAGGACTAGACGCAAATCAAAAGACTTTTTTTTTTCTCAACAGGTCGAATCAACTGAAAAAGGGGTGAATTTTCAAAACCAAACAAAGCTATTTCTTTAATCACCTTGACGATTTATTCACAGTGCGTGCATTTCGTTTAAATGTATTGAAAGAATTTTCCTTAAGAAAAACATACAAAGGCTAAACCAAGGCAACGCACAAAAGAACTAAAAACTTGAATATACAGTTGCGGTCAAAAAAATAGCACTACGATGTAATTTGTTACATTTTCAACGGTTAATATAAATGTGGTATACTTTTAATAACTATTACTGTATATTACCGTTCTATGGTTGTTTGCAAATATTCTCTCTGCGAGAATTTTCAATTAACAAAAAAAATAACGGCAGATTTGATTTGAGTAGTTTTTTTTTGTCAAATTAAAGCAGTCAAAATAATAGCACCGATGAGAGTACTCCTGTTATTTTTGAAATATTTTCTATCAAACAAAATTTTTTTACATAGGTTTGTACTATTTAACTTATTTTTAATGTAATTTATAAAAATCTTAAAAATATTTAGCAACAATGGGCCGTGGAAAACATTGTACGCCCGAAGATAGAAAAACCATTAAAAACATGATATCTAATGGGAAAACCTATTCGGAAATCAGGCAAATCCTCGGTTGTTCAATAAAAAGATACGCAATGCCTTAACATTTACTGTAAAATCCGAAACGCGTGGGCGGAAGCGAGCAATGTCCCCTCTGATGGTGAAGCGATTGATTCGACAGAGCAAAAAGGAACCGTTTTTACCAGCTACGGAGCTGAAAGTCGCGTTGAATGTGACAGCAAGTGTAGAAACAGTGCGCAGGTGATTAAGGGATAACGGTTTATATGCCCGCAGTCCAAGAAAGGTACCTCTCTTGACAAAAAAACATGTGACCAAACGGATGCAATTCGCGCAAGCCCATGTAGAATGGCCATAACGAAGTGGAGGAATGTTCTTTGGACAGATGAGACCAAAATTGTTTTGTTTGGTGGAAAAGGATCACGGTCATACGTGAGAAGGCCCCAACATGCTGAATTCAACCCAAAATATACTACAAAAACAATCAAACATGGCGGATCTAGCATTATGATATGGGGCTGTTTCTCTTACAACGGTGTTGGTCCTTTATACTGGATAAAAGGTATAATGGATCAGCACCTGTATGTAAAAATATTGCAGGAAGAGATGTTGCCGTATGCGTCTGAAGATATGCCGCTGAATTGGGTCTTTCAACAGGACAACGACCCAAAACACACCAGCAAATTGGCCAAAAATTGGTTTCGGGATAATTGTGTGGAAGTTATGCAGTGGCCTGCACAGTCACCAGACTTAAACCCAATTGAAAATCTTTGGGCTGACGTAAAGACGGAAGTGTCTCGGTGCAGGCCAAGCAATAATAATGAACTTTGGGCTACTGTCAACACTTTCTGGAAATCGATTCCTGTTGAAAGATGCCAACGCCTCGTGAACTCTATGCAAAGGCGTTGTACTGCAGTAATTGCAAATAAAGGAAATGGAACAAAATATTAAATATGGCTAATTTTTAAACAGATTAAAAAATAAATATGAAATATTATAAAAAATAAACATTTTTTTTATTTTAAACGATGTTTTTATGATGCGGTGCTATTTTTTTGACTGGCAAAATTTAAAAATGCTTTAGAAAGTTAAGAAATCTGAAGAAATGGACTGCATTTTAATTCCATTTTTTGTATAATTTATTTAAAGAACTGAATAAGGTTATTAATTTAACAGTATATTATTAAATAACATCTATTAATTAAGTTTTTCTGCATCATAAACTTTTTGATGCGTTGCAGTGCTATTTTTTTGACCGCAGCTGTATATAGTCAAAGGTTTCTTTGAGGTAAAACTACCTGCCCTACGTCAAAGCGTATTAGATCTTTGATTTAATGTTTTTTTTTTTTCTTACATAAGAGTAGAGTCTAATAAGGTTTTTAACTTTGATTAGAAAATAATTGCATTCATTCGGTCTTCAAAAATTACTTCATCCTTTAATAATTTATTTTCGTGAACACAAAAACTGCTTTATATAATTCCATATGAAACGCAAATATTCAAAATTTATTATCTAACTAGCTGACCCGGCGAACTTTGTACCGCCTAACAGTCAATGAATGTCGTGTTACTTTTTAGCTGAACTAATTTAGGCTTTGATGAACGTAAAACAATGATACAAAATAATATATTTATATAGATAGAAACAAAAAAGTATTTTATTATGATGAATGATGATTAAAACATACATACAGAATGAGAATAAAAATAAAAAATAATAATTAAGTACCTACTTCAAACACATGTCAGAAAAAAATGATTGAAAACTATGTTGTGCAGATTGGGAAAAAAAATAAAACTCGGATTAATTCATTAATAGGATTTTCATTCAAGCACTTTGTGGTAAACGACATTCTTTGTTTTTTGGTCAGGCGCAAGAACAAATAAAGCGGATGGTTTGCCGACACGTGAGCATGCCACGTACAATTGACCATGAGAAAAACATGCATTTTCTAGATTGAGGCCACAAATAGTCAAGGATTGGCCCTGTGATTTGTTGATCGTCATGGCGAAGGCAAGACGAATTGGGAATTAAATTCGTTTAAACTCAAAGGGCATATCCGTTGGGATCATCGGAATCCTTATAATAAGAACTTCCTCATCTTTAAATTTTCCTTTAAGTATCGTGAATCACATTGCTCATCAGTTTAAATTTCTAAGCATGATGACTACCGAGCCAACTTTAAGTAAACCAGGTGGTAAACCAGGCACATCCAAGGAGTTTAAAAATTCAGTTGGATAATTAGTGGCTTCTTCTTCGTTTGTTACACAGTCGATAGATTTGAATAAATACAAAGTACCTACGATTTGATTTTGAATTATAAAATTGAGGTCATCTACATCTTTATGTTTAGCGGCCAAAATTGCTCGCTCACATAACCATTTAGTATTTTTGTGGTTAGCAATGATATCCGGGAATACTTTGTTGATAAGCTCGTCTTTTGATGATACGAAAATGCAAAAATGTGGAGGAAATGAAAGCAAACCGCTCGATTTGTCAAGAGGAACACGCCCATTACCGATAGTCAGCAATTGCTTCGAGAAATCATCAGCAGATAGATCGTTCAACAATGCAACTCTCATATTTACAGACAGTTGAAGTTTCTTTACATATCGCCACAGATTTGATGCTTTGAGGCAAGCGTTTATTTCGTCGGCAGCAGTAGATCTTGGAATGACTGGTAGTGTTTGTCGGAAATCGCCAGATAATAAAATCATGGCACCACCAAAACATCTCGAGTCATTGCGCAGATCTTTTAATGTTCGGTCTAGTGCTTCCAATGCGCGTTTGTGCGCCATTGTGCATTCGTCCCATATGATAATTTTTGATGCTACTAAAACTTTGGCCATTGCGGAGTGTTTCGAAATGTTACATGTCGGTTCTTCAGTAGTTTGAAGGTTTAATGGCAATTTTAACGCTGAGTGAGCCGTACGGCATCCGTCTAACAATGTGGCCGCTATTCCAGAAGAAGCAATTGCTACCGCAATTTCGGATCTCGCACGTACAGTGGCCAAAATCAATGACATGAGGAATGTCTTCCCAGTTCCACCGGGGGCATCCAAAAAAATAAGCCGCCATTTCTATCATCAATTGCATTAATCAGTGTATCATAGACTTCCCTCTACTTAGGATTCAACAGAGGTACATTCGTTTGAACTGATTGGATTAGTTCATGTGGATCATATTCACGTTCACGTTCCAATTCTCTATTAAATGCGTCATTCATTCCGCGATCTGGCGCTGTCATTCCTAACCTAACTAACAAACTGCCGCAAATGATGTTGGCCCTCGAACATGTACCAGCAACAACCGCAAATAGAAACATTCATCATTCTTCGGATGAACTGTGTAAATACGACCAAGAGCATCAGTAGAACGCATATCTGGATGACCAGGAACTGCATCGCCTTGCTTCCGACGTTGAAATTTCTTCGATGTAGCGTTCCAAGTGTAATAACGTGGCATTTCTGAGTAAAGCGAAGTTCGTGCGAACGGATCGCTTTGACAAATCACAAAGAAACTGGTCAGTGTTGTCGCTGGAGGTGTTTCGGCACGTTGAGCAGCATTCGACGCTGTGAAATATACTCTCTGACCGTTCTCTAGATGCACCCCCAAATGTAAAACAGTGGGATGATGTTCGTTAATAGGGAATGAAAATATACGCCAAATTGCTTAATTGCAGTTCACATACCTATCTACGAACTTGATAGCGCGTGATTTCATCGTTGGTATTGGATGTTTGGATACCAAAAACCGCCATGTCGCTCCCTTTCGTGACATATTTGCAAATGTATTTAATTGACTTGACAAAATTCCAATACTCAACATTACAATGTGCTTTGAATGTTTTGGAAAGAAGTGGCGAATATGGAACAATCCAACTGTTGTCAACGACGAAATCGTTTCCTTTCACTTTAGTTGTGATAGTTCTACCATTATCATCGGGCGATCGACGCCGATACAATGGATAACCATCGTTGCCTGTAATGGTCTCTGCCGTCAATTTTAGTGGATACCGTTTGGAACACTTGCCGTCGACCATGCACGGTGATTGTCGGTTGATAGTGCCACACGGTACATGAATCATATTTTCGTGACTACAACATCATGTAGGTCTGGATCGGTTTCAGGAGCAGGAATCTCCGCACATATGATGTCATCTATTTGATCTGGCCGAATTCTTTTGACTAACCAAATCAGAATGTGAGCATGCGGTAGGCCTCGTTTTTGCCATTCGATTGAATACATCCAGCATCGAGTATTCCCAAAGACGTGTTGCTTAACAATGTAATTCATTAGTGACCGAATTTTTTGCCTGAAAACACGTGCGGTGATGTCGTGTCGATCACTTGATGTTTGTCCGGGAAGCAGCAATTGAATAATTTCTATCCATTTCGGATTACATGTAAATGCAATGAATAGATCTGGCCGACCATAATGACGAACATTATGTCATTGCATCTTGCGCATATTCATGCAAATGACGCGGGCTACCTATATATGTCGCCGGATGTCTTCAGAAAAAAATAAAGTTGTGGCTTAAAGGTCTCAGCAACCAGGCCATAAGCTCAAAAAAAAAATTGTTGTTACACTATTTGACAGGATTGGACAACAAATGTTTGACCTTTGACATGTAATAAACAAATCAGCATCTATTGAAATGAATAAGTATTCATTACACATATCGAGTTTTCATTGTTTTTAAGATGTATTCTGCTATTCGGGACGGAAACAAATCCAACAAATCAAAAACCATGGCAATCGGTCCAGCCGTTCTCGAGTTATAAGTGTTGTAACAAACACAACTTTCTTTTATATACATATATAGATAATGAAAAAGAAAAGTGCGTAAGAACATATTTTTTATTAATTGAATTAACATAAGGGGCAATTTTTAGATTTTGAAACGTAAGGTTTTGTATTTCCTTACAATTATTTAGTAATTGCAATTTGTTTAAAAAAACACTCGAACATTTATAAGGCAGGTCTTTCCGTTGTAACCATAAAACCACAAAATGTTTGTTTGTCAAGTTTTGAAAAATAGAAGGCATCAACGAGCGCCTTATGATCATCCGCATCAAGGCTAAATTCGGTACCATTAGCATAGCAGAGTGATGGTAACGATATTAAAATTGGGCGATTTTAATGTCAAGCTATAAGGAAGGGGAGAGATCTTTGGTGGAATAATTGGGATATACTGCCTGCAAAACACTTCCAATAATAGTTTCAGGCTCATCGGTTTTGCTGCGGAGCGAAACGTCATGGTAGCCAGTACGCGTTTTCCGCACCTCAACATTCACAAAACAAACTTGTAGTTCTCCAAATCAAACTAGTTTCTACCCGATTGACCATATTGCGACCGAAGCTAGACACGCTTCCGATAGGAGCTAACAACAACTAGGACCACAACATTGCCAAATGCAATCAGAGAAGCCGCCTCTGACGTTCTGGGTTTAAAACAGCCTTCAACAAGAAACTCCTGGTTTAATGAGGATGTCGGCAGCCAAATGCAGGCCAACAACAGGCACGCAAAACGGCGCTGCATAGAAGAAGATGACCTGCTCATGAGAAGCGTGCGCACGAAGATGTTGAGAGGTTCAAAAGCAAAAATGAAGTTCGAAAGTTTTATGAGCAGGAGAAACGCAATTCACAAGTACATAAACCTCGAACTGAAGGCTGCAAAGACGATAGTGGAACCACAGTCAATTCTGTTTCTGAGTATATGAAAGGACCACTCTGCAGACTGTACAATGCATTCTCGTACAGATTGTACTTCAGAAAACATTACTGATGTTCGCGATAGTGTGGCCGAAGAGCCGTCCACCTCAAATCGTAGTCGTGCCCAACAATTGCATCTCTCACGTTCGTCGTTGATGAACAGAATGCATAAAGGGATGCATTTACAGGCTAAACTAAAGCCTCTTGACCATTTCAAGCGTCGTCGTCAATGGTCAGAATGGTGACAAAAGATGTCAACAGTCGATGATCAATTTTCGATGATGACCAACGGCGATAACGAACCCAATTTCCCTGTCAGGCACGATGATGATGGCTTGAATGTCGAGGTCTCCAAAACAGCTGAAAATAATTTGGTTAGGAGCATGCCCTATGAATGGACCTCAGTAATGTTTGCCCGATAATAAAAAAAGAAGACCCTCTAAACTGCACCAAATATAGAGGAATCAGTCTACTTAAAAACGCTTACAAAACCTTCTCTGCCGTAATATGTGAACCTCTAAAGCCCATCGGCAACTACCTGATAGCACCTTATTAGTTTGGCTTTAGACCAGGAAAATCCACAGTCAATCAAAATACTCACTTTACGGCAGATCCTGGAAAAAAAACCCAAGATCATCAAATCGACACCCATCATCTCTTTATCGATTTTTAGACCGCATATGAGAGCGTCTACACTCGACAAGGACGAGCGGTATAGTTATGTCTAGTTTTGGCATCCTGCCCAACTCGTCCGTTTGTGCAGGACTATGACAAAAGTGGATGAAAGCGCCTTGAATCGTTTCAAGAGAAAAGTTCTTCGCTTGATCTACGGTTCTGTATAGAAGGTGAGTGGAGGAGAAGATGTAACGACGAGCTGTACAGTGACATAGACTCATCCAGAATGATACAAGTCCAACACCTGTGATGGCTGGGTCATGTATAGAGCGCATGGAACCCAATGCTCTGGCCCGGAAAGTCTTCCAATCGGCAGGTCCACAGGACAACTTGGAGTGAGCAACTGGAAACATCTAGCTACGGACCAACCGGATGGGGAAGTTTGTTGGGTGAGGCTCTAGTTCACACAGGACTGTAGCACCAACTTAACTTATAGTTAGTAAGTAACAACAGTAGTTTACAATTAATCAAAATAGAACAGAATACATGTTGTTTTATTGCTCGTCGATCTTAAGAAATAAGGGGGTCATTCCGTAATTTTTTAAACTATAATCGTAAAAATTATATTCGTCAACGAAATCGTCCACGATTTGCTTGATGTATAAATCGACCACTATCGTCTAGTCTCTCGATTGCAGTGTTTGTCTTAAAGATTTCAAGTTTTTAAAAAAGGCAAAAGTACCTAGGGGGGTCTTTCCGTAACTGTTTCCTTTTCCATTTCCATGAACGTTATGAATCCGTATTTTGCATAAAGACTTTGATCTTAAGACTTTAAGAGCTCAGTTTATACAAGAACTCACTGGAAACGTCGTATATTTACCGTTTGGACTGTTGTCAGCTTTTTGGCTAGTTTTAACTTAGCTATTTTAATAAGCACAATTTTCAAAAATGAGGTTGGCAAGATCCATTAATGTTGAAAGTTTATCTATCTAATAGGTGTGCCAATTTGGTAATGTTTTTGTACTGACATAGCGGTTTGGTTAGATCTAAATTATTGGATAATAAGGCTGTTGCAACTGTAATTGTGAATGCATTACACAACCGATTTTTATGACGGGAATAAGAAGAAAAATCAAATAGGTGATCACAATTGGCCATCCAGCTCTTGCGATTTAAAATCTTAAGTTTTGGAGGACATACATCCAAAAGTATTCCGATATGGTGCTGCAACGGTAGCAGTAGGTTCCATTTGGTTGATACTTTGTCCATTGTGAATGACGAATTCTTTTTAAGAACTACTAGTTATTTCCTAAATATCAAAATGAAACCTCTTATTGAAAAACTTTAAACCCTAATTTTAAAAAATGTTTGTTCTTAAAAACTTTGTACTTGTAAAAGTGAGCATTTTGTTTCATAAGAATTTTAAAGAACCGAAATTTAAGTACAGTTGTATGACTTTTTCAGTATTTTGAACCAAATATACATATAGGGCAAATACCTTAACAAAAACCAATAAATTTTTTCCTAAGGATAGGTAAAGGCAAAACACTCAGTCGACGAGTAGGTAAATAGATCGAAGCATGCATAAACCCTGCAGTGAAAGAAAAACCTGGCATTATTACAACAAAAACAACTTTGTTGTCTAATCCATCATCACAGTGTCAAATTTGATTAAAACATCGATTTTCTTTCTTTTTTCAAGAAAGAAACCAATATAGGTACTTGCTTTATTATGTAAAATAAAAGAACCTGTCCCATAAAAATGAACACACCTTAAAAATTATTCCTCGCCGAACAATTTATTGTATCATATTACATTGACAAGAGTAGAGGTAGGACTATATATGCATAAAAGCCTCACATATCAAATCACACCTGAAACTCCTTGAAAAACTTAAAAAACAAAAATACGAATCCTGTTTCACAACGTAGGTCTACCTAAATAAGACTGCATTCGGGTTGTGTATATCTTGTACTTGACAAGGTGGACAAATTTCTATTGTCAATCAAACAAAACAATATTTCAACACACCTACCGCACCGCACCATGCAATTCAAATACTAAACTCGCAGTACCTGCAGGGTAGGAAGGTATACGTGCAAAGGCAGTGCTCTGCAAGACGAACTCGAAGCCTCGAAGTATAATGTCAGTCTCTGTCGCGTATCTTTGCGCAACTGTGCTTCTAACCTATAACTATTGTCAGGAGTTATGGAGGTACACAAAAATTTACCATATCAAACAAAACAATTTAATAAATTTAACGAGTTTTTGTATTCAAATCGCGAAGATAATCCTTTTAATGGTCTTATCGCTCGTATTCTTGTCTCCCGCTCTCAAAATCAACTGCTTCTTATTTTCTATTATTATACTCATAGAAATAGATATGCATTTGATTTCTTTAAATAGAAACTCTTCTATTTTATTTTGTTTTGTGTGTCGAAGCCTTTCCAGAGACTTATAGATATATCATCATTTGTACGCTTTGCGCATTTTAAGTCAAAATGTATCTGATGGATCCCTTCGGGATCTTTAAGACTGATGTCTGAGAGAATCGGCCTCTAAGCTCCGTTCTATCAAATCAATTTGATGGAACTTGGCAGAAGCAGCGGTAGCTATAGTCACTGAAGAGGATCAATTTGAAGAGTGGCGGACTTGTGCTTTTGTTTCGTTCCTGTATTTTGATCCAAGAGTTGTTGGTTGGCTCTCACAAATCTTGTCTTGAGATCTAAGGGGCAAGTGAGTTGTAGCTGAGCTGAGGGCAGTTGCACTGTGCTGAACGCCATGAACCCATTTATTATATCTTTTGCTGCGAAACGCAGTATCTTTTTGTATAAAGTATATTGTTGGTGCAGGTATAGATACAAGTAGATCCCTGAGTTTTTCATTGTGTCCGATATTTTTTATTATATTTTTATTTGTCATTTGGGATTCTTTTTTTCATTTAATCCGAAACACTTGCGCACAAAACTGTAGCTAGTTTCGATGGATGGATGGATGGATGGATTTTTCTATAGGGGACGTTCGTTTTTTTATTTGTGTGTGTGTTTTTTTTGTTCTTGAACCTGAGCAGGTCTTTTATTGCTACCTGTCTTACACTCGATGGAAAATCTCCTTTCCACAGATGTATCTTTAGGCTGGCTGGCAGCAGCGTAGCAATCAGTTGTAACCTTAGTAGCAACACATGTGAGTATTATAATATGTGTTCGAATCTGCAGCAGCAACAGCTAAAGAAGGAATCGGTGCTCAGAAAGGTTGACGTTGATTCCCAAAAGTACTCATTTGTGAACCAAACATGAACACAAAGTAGAAAACCAGGAGCTCTTCAGCTCTGGATCTGGATGTTCAACTTTATATCCGAAAAAAAGCAATAAAACCCAAAAAGGGCTAAATAAAAAAATATGATACTGTCGACAAACTACACGACTGCGACGGAAGACGAGGAAGACACGACGCGACGGTAAGGCTGAAATGGTGATTATGATGGTGAAAATAAATAAAAAGATACAAAAAAAAAACAATAAAAAGAACATCGAATTGAAAAAAGATTAATTATCTGCTGTGAGTGCCTGTGCCTATGCCTGGGTCCGGGTGTAGGGTATATTCATCTTTTTGTATCTTTTTTTTGGTTTGGCATATGACTGGTTATCTTCTTCAATTTTTTAAACATTTTTTTTAAACTGACACATCAGAAGATTACAAGTTTATGTGTGTCAAAAATCAGACAAAGGTTAGTAAAAGATTTTCAGATGGGATTTCGATCATTTAACTTTAGGTATAGGTAGAAAATTAAAGGCAACATTTATTTTTGGTTTTAAGATTTAATGAAGTTAATCAATTAAGTACACAAATTATCAAACAAAAAAAAAAACGTATTGTAGCATCATCGAATGCAAATATGATAAAATGTTGTTGAAAGTTCATCCTTAGATGATCACTTTTTATCTGCAGTATTTTTTAATTAGAAGTCTTATTTTGATATTTAAAAAGATTAGAATATTTTTGAAATTAAATGATTGCCGATTATTTCACGAATTCCATTCTTATAAGGTCGATTGTGGAACATTAATATAGAACTGAACTTTAACGTGTTTCTTAAATCAAAAGATTTCTAAGGCCCCTTATGAACACGTTTTCGCGAAATAACACGGTCATAAAGCTTTTCTTGCAAAATTTCGAGAGGAGCGGCTTGTATTTTCCGAGCCCCAATTGCAAACATTTTCCTTAATTACGTATTCTCCGAGGTAAAAGATGGGCTCCATCACTGAAAATGATTTTTCGATGTATTTAAAAGACAGTGAAGATACGACAATTTTGGTGTCAACCAGCTTAAAGTCTTGATGATTGAACCTTAAATGGCTTGAGATTCAGACCTTAATAGTTAAATAGGAAATACGAAGTAACGTCTTTTATAGAATGCCTAATGCTAAAGATCGGGAAGGATTCCAAAAACCTGGCATTTTGTCAAAACCAAGGACTACAACAGTAATGTTCTTCGATGTTGTTGAGCTAAGCACTCGGTTTCTATTTTTGATATCTCTAAATTATTTAAGTAGTATACTACCCGTGGCGTTATTGTTAGTGCGTATGACTGTCACGGCAGAGGTCTTGGGTTCAATGCCTGCCTGTGCCATCTAATTTTTTTTTTCACGGGTACTGCCTCTGGCGAGGAATTGACAAATCCTCCAAGAGTAATATTTATTGTGAAAAGCGCTTTGTTAAATTATCCGTTCGGATTTGGCATAAAACTGTTCTGAAGAGGTTTTCTTCAACGGTGGAAAAACCACTGCGTAAACTTTTTCCTCTGTTCTAATCCTCCGGTTCCTAGCGGATAAAAAACAACATTTCTCCAGAGCCCATCCCCAACAAAGCCGAATCTTCCGCACCCTCTAATAACCAACCTATTGTACATACGTCCCTTTTTTCCAAGGTAATGATTAATTGTAAGCTCAAGAAATATCTTGAAGCTCGAAAGCTTTTTAATGGCCTATAGTACGGCTTTCGCAGCAATAGGTCCACTGGTGATCTCACAGAACTGTAGAGCAAATTTTTACATCGTTTTGGAAAAAGTAAGATTATTGCACTTGATATTTCAAAAGCTTTTGATAGGGTTTGGCATCATCAGGCTCTCTTATCGAAAATGCGTGCTTTATAGGTTTTCACGAATCCTTCCTTTATTGTATTAGTAATTACCTTTCAGATCGTTTAATTCAAGTTGTATTGGATATGGATTGTAAAATAAATAAATACTGGTGAACCCCAAGGCTCTGTTCCATCTCCAATACTCTTTCTCATTTTTATTAATGATCTCATATCTGCAACTCCTAATCGAATACATTGTTTTGCTGACGATAGTACACATTCCCCTTTTTCGGATGTGGAACTCATTAAATTACGACCTAAACAGCATTGTACAATGCGGAATAAAAAACATCGTGGAATTTAATGCTTCTAAAAACTGATGATGTCTTGTATCGTTAAAGGGAGATAAACCCCCCTGGCCATTATCCATGGATGGAATTTACATTAAAGAGTTTATATTCTAGCCAGTTGCATTCCTACCCTTAAACATTCTCACCGGAATACTCGCACTTCTAGGAATGCTCATCGGTATACCCTCGAGCCCAACTTCAGTCGTACTGTCAATACAGAGATTCATTCTTTAACTGTACTAAGCGAATGTGAAATGCTTTACCACACTCTGTCTTTCCCATTCATTGCAATATTCAGGAATTCAAAAAAATGTGCACCAACACCTTCTTTTAACAATCCTTTTTCTTTCCTTGTGCTCACACTGTGTCTCTGCATGATACGGGTAGTAATACCCCCTTGAGTGTGCGCTTATTATAAAGAAAAACTTTCCCAACATGTCAAATTTACCACCAGTTTCAATCCCACAACCCAAAAGTGTGGTTTGTTAAATTCAGTATCGTTACATTTTTGGTAATAACATATTTTCAAATGACAAAGGCTACTCAAAATGAAATCTGTTATTGGAAAACCCTTAATAATATATATTTATAACTTTTTTCAATAGTCTTAGAAAAACACAATTTCGGCATAGTTTGTAAATGAAGGATTTCCTCTATTGACGCAGTTTGCTCTATATATACTCCCTCTTCTAAAATATCAAGTTAAGCAAGGTTGAAAATGTCCGATAAAAAGCTTTATAAAAAAGAACTTCTTAAAGGAGCCGACACGGACTTGTGACTAACACTAAATATAAGATTAGTTAAATTACTAATCAAGACTGACAACAAGCAAACATAATTTCGTCACATTTCAAGTCTTAAAGCCTCTTGCTTAGCATTAACCCAATTAAATTTGTACATTGAGGAGGGATTTTGTGTGTGTTAAACTAAAGTGTTAATAATAAATCCGAGGATATACATTTTATATTTAAAAACCAAAGAAAAAACAAAAATCTCAAACCAATATCCAAACTTGCAAGATGCAAGACGGAACCTTATTATTTTTTTCTTTTTAATAAATAAACAACCAAACAAAACCACGCCAATATGCCTGCAGCAAAAAAGTGCTGTAAAAGTTCCACTTCGGTGAGTCCAATTATAGAATTGCATCAGTCTTCGTTGTCTTGTCTTGAATAAATGTCTGTCCAGTCTATTTGAAAGTTGGGACGATGGATGGAGCCTGGGCTGGGAGACGATGGAGTTTGGACAACAATATGCGTATAGAATAAGTCCAGAAAGTTATTTAATCTATATCTTTGCATCGCAATACCGAATGTCAGTCAGTCAGTGTGCCATAATCTAGTCTAGATTTCTACATAGCTTAGCTGCATAAAAGCCTTTGCAATCGACTTATTAAATAGGTATACATAGCTATTTAATAAGTGGGTGCTGCATTAAGCTCTGGAATAATTACATGGCTTAGATTAGACTTAAAAGAAAACAAAATAAAGGATTATATACTGATCGTACTTTATATGACCATCAAGCATAGTTACATTACCTGTAGACTTTGTGGTTAAAGCCAGGTGAGGATAGGCTTGACTGTTTTACGCAGTTTGGATCAACAGTCCATTTTTTTTTTAAACAATGGAAATTTATTTTTTCGATTTTTCCCACAAAGATTTTGACTTGGAGTGGCTATGGATGGCGTGGTGGATGGTGGTGGTGTGCTCAACCAGCGTGCAATTCTTCACTTACTTGAGGAGACATCGTCTTCTTCACTCACAAAAGACACAGAAAGAAGAGTCTTACTTCATAATCGATCGATCTGTAAAAAAAAGAAAGATTTATAAAGAACAAGAAGTAACCAAAAAGGTTTGGCATCATCAGAAAATAAATCGAATTTTGACAAATCCCAATTATAAGTCCTGCTCGAGTGACGATAATGACGGAACACAAGTGCTTCCATGCTTAATGATGTGAATCTCTTCAAGTCGTCGGTTGGCGTTGCTGCCACCAATGTTGTGGGAATAACTAAGATGTACACTGTCAAGCCTGGTGTAACAAACCCCTTTTTTCTGTTATTCGATTTGATGGAATTTTAGAGGACTTTGTTGCCCAGATCACGTCCGCAATAAAAAAAAGATATTTTAATATTCAGCTGAGGTTTCTATGAATTCATTTAGCGGTACTTAGGAACCATCAGCTTGAGGGAAAGACTTCTTGCCATTTATACAAACAACAACAACAACAACAACATTGTCTACACGTAGAACATTAAACATGTGCCGGCGACTTAGAAAAAAGGTGCTGATAGTTGTTGTTGTTGTTTTTGTTGTTGGTCTTCAAAAGAAGCCAACAGTGCGTGGCGTGTCTTCATTTTCTTTTACTCATATCGCGGACATGTCCGTCCCGAGACAAGTTTTGCAAAAGATATGGGGGAGATGAGAATCTTATATTTATTTGTTATAATGAGGTGCTAGAGGCGCTAGTGGACATGTGTAATCATATTCGAAGAAGGGGGCGCTAGTTGTTAGATTTTTTACAAATTAATGCTTAGATTTGCTTGTGAGCAGGTCATGGGTTTATGGTCACTGATGGTCAGGCCCGCGCGATGCAGAAAGTGAAATTTTCAAAAACAATTTAATTCGATTTTCCGGTAAACTGAACACATCATGAAAAAGGGATGGGTTGATGTGAAAAAATGTGTTTTAGGTTGTTTACACATGTTTTGTGATATTTTTTTCTGGAATATAGGTGGAAGCGGACCTAATTAGTTGGTACCTAACCTGTAAATTAAGATTTATTGCTATAGGGGAGAGTTTGATACGATGTCGTGTCACCCTTTGTTCCTACCAAAAAATGAAAAATATTTTGTATTCAAATTGTGACAACTTTTAAATCATTGAGCCATTAAGGAGCGAATTTTTTTAAGAAAGCTTCGAGAACTTCCAATTTGTTGTCTTTTGAAAACTTGAAAAATTCACATTTCAAAAACCTATTAATATAATTTAAATTCAATATAAAAATAGCATTCATATTTGGAAGACTAAAACTGTGCAACTGTTGGACAAATTAAAATTATTAGGATAAGTTAGTGATGTGATATACTGAAATACTAAAATGTGCAGTGCCCAAGAACAACTGAGAACATAACTGCTGTGGCCCATAGTAATTGCACCGTATTTTACATTAAAACTTAGTTACATAAGAACTCAAGTCGATTGGTATTCAGCTATTGCATCAAAATATCTTAGGTTGTATGACGCATCTGTAAAGCTCGAGAGACGTTGATGAGGAGTTAGGTTAAAGGCACAATCCTGTTTTCTGGGAAAATTAAAGAATGTCTCTAGGTGGCAAGGACGAGACGTTGCATAAGTCGTCGAAAAAATAATTTCCTAATATTGTCACTCTTCTTTTGGCTAGCATAGAAAGCCTACATAGTTGTAAAAGGAAATTTGTTTTACTTTTGGAAATCTTTGGCCATAGATTTCTCGAAACTCAGCCCACCTGCTGTTCGCGAATTCAATGAAACTTTGGTGGATTTGTTCATTAACCTGCTCTTTTGTAATGTATATCATTGATAACATACATATATCTTGGACTGAGCATTGATCCGTTTTTGACCAATTTGTGTACCATTTTAGTTATCGTCAATGTCAGAGTGTCTTGGGATCCAACAGAAGATAACCGTATTGGTTTCGCTGAGTAAACGAAGTTCCCTACGGAATTGCTATACCAGTCTTGACTTGGTCACAGTAGCAGATATGGCCTTGATTGCTGCTTGGCTGTCGATAAATGCCATGTCTATGCTTTTGTCTTCCAAATTGTGGGAGAAAGGCACTTTGCGGTTTCAGAAGCCACCAGTTCTTCTGCTTGAAAGACACTGCAGTAATCTGAAAGCTTTATTGATCTTTCTAGGGGAGAATTACATAAATAGACGACAGACCCTACCCCCTATCTTTGGAACCATCCGTAAAGGCAGATACACGATTTATTTGTATGACCCTGTTTTCCACACAGTCCTTCCTTGTATTGGAATATCGGTTTGTGCTACTGGATTAAAATATATGTACGGCCATGAATAGTCTGTCTTAGTGCACAGGTCTATGGCAATAGTGCTCTTTGACCAAATGAAGCCATTTTCCAGCGCGTTTGTTAGCCAGTTTCTTCACGAATATACAAAGAGGGGGCTGCAGTTGTTGTAGTCCTTATTGCACTTGAATTCTTTGAATTTTTGTCACATTTTTAAAATTGGTAACCCTTTCAATGGCTAGACCATACCAAACATGCGTACATTAATATTGGCCTTACAATCGCAGTGTACAAACCAAGTAATGGTTTTTAAGCTTAGACCCCATTTTCTTCCAAAAATTCTGCTGCAGGTATAGAAGGCTACTGAGGCTTTTCTTCTCTCTTTCTTTAACATTTTCTTTCCAGTTTAGTTTACGATCGAGAACCTGTCCAAGATATTTTGCCGTACCAGTAATGTGTAGGGAAACACCATTAATAGTAGGACAGCCCATGATTGAAATATTTAGTTTTCTGGTGAAATCAAAATGTCTTGAAATTTTATTTAAGAAGCAATTTCAGTTATTAGGCCGATTTTCACATGCGAGGCTATGTTAATAAGAATAATTGTCTCGGAAAATCCAAGAATGATGTTGCTCTCCATCCTCAAAGTGTCACTGGTTGGCGCGGAATTTGGGCTGACATAGACGGAGCTGTATGATTCAACTTTAATTTTTCAAAAATGAAGTTGATGCAATTTTTGTAAGTTAAGGGTTTCCGCTATTTATGTCTAGAATCAGACGATATTGATGTAGACGAAGTTTATTTTCAATCTTTTACGTTTTGGAACTATTACAATTTAGAAAGAAAATTTTCCTCATGGTGATAATTCTCGAATCTTGTGATTTAGCTTCTATAGACTTGTTGCTTGGAGACCACGTTTTATAAGCCACTGCACTCGACTTATACACTCGATTTAAGACATTAAATATAGAATTCGTGGAGTTATCGAGGACATACATCCTCAAGTATCCAAATTAGTCATGGAAAATTTTATGACAAGAATATGGTGCTGCAAGCACAACCATTGTGGCCTTTAAGCTGATATCGATTTTCGTTAATCGTCAGATTTTAGTATCAAAGTGAAACTTATCTAATAGTTGCTAATTCTAGTGAAATTTAATTTGGCTTAATTTCCCGAAATCTTAGCTTTTTTGGATTTCCAACAACGTTGACTACTTTAAAACTTAATAATAATTGCAATTGACAACATTAATTTTCCTTAGAGACCTTAGAGACCTCAATGATTTTGATTTGGTTAGAGAACTGTAATTCCGGCAGGAATCGGTCATCTTATACAGTGTCCGTTCATCAATTGAACTGGAATAAAGTTGAAATGCGTTTTTGACAAATCCTAAAGAAGAAAAGTTGAAATTGAATGAAATCAATTTCTCACTTACAATGCAAGAAAAAACTGATATTAATTACTTCTCAACACAATCAAACTAATAGATCAATTAATAAAACTTTATAACAGAACAAGCTATCATCACATCTAAAATAACTTGATCTTGATAGAACTTACTTTTTCCAGATAGAAATCTCCAATGCAGACTGTTTGGCTGCAGATAAAGTATAATAATTAAATAAATACATCAGATCAAAGCTATTGGAAGAAAAACAACACAATGCATTTTTCTATAAACCAAGAATCATGTATACATACGAGTTTATATTATATTGAAAGACTTTGGTGCGAATAAGTCGGACAGCTCGAGACATGCGGGCTGACAGTTGATTTTGATTCCATCACATAACTCAAATAGCTCTTGTTGGAGTGCACTTAAGAGAGTCTTTGAGTCTTTCCATGGCCAGGCTAGCAATAAAATGGTAATTATACAATTCGCGATACAAAATTATTATGCTTTAAGTCCGAGATCGGTAGTCCGCGATATATTATATTGTGCTTAAATGTATAATGCGGTCCCAAGTCGTATTGTAGCATGGACCGACCTCGCTCATATAGGCTTGCGCAACATAGCACTTTTGTATACATTTTTCATGGTGCTAGCCATCAAGGAATCGCACAATGATATAATTCGCATATCAATCTTTTTACCGAAGTAGATATATTGAAGGAAGGAAGGAAAGGAAAGGAGGCTGATGGAAATCAGTAGACCCTCACAATTCGGCTTTGACTTATTCGACTTCACATCAAATAATGACTGATGTGGTAAATAATCTAAAAATTTGATCTATTGCGGTTTTTGATTTTGTTCTGAAGCAACAATTAATTCAATATTCTTCTAGCTTTATATAAATTATATAAATTTGTGAGCGCAATATGCCAAGGATGTTATGTTGGTTGACAGATCAAAATAAAACTACAAATCAATGACAAAGAAGCGAGATATACATTTTTTATTTTTATTTATTCCGAAAGACCAATTTACAATTCATTATCATAAAATTGAAACAAGAAAAAAAAATACTAAGTTATGTTTAATCTGTTGAAATGGGGCTTTTGAAACAACATTTGTCAGTAATTAATTCTTGTCTTCACTTTTCTTATAAATTTTATTTTATTGGCTGCCTGCTCTTTGTCAACATAGATAAATAGACCAAAATCAATTCGGTTACAAATTGGTTTAGTTTGCGAGACTGATGTATAGCAACGGCAGCACATATGTGATTGACAATTTGACAACATATCGCTAAGCTTTGTTAAAATGAGAGATTGAATGTGGGGCAAGTTATGCTGCCTATGTGAGTATACGAGTAGCAGCCGATAAGAATACTAAATAGGTCTCTAAGTCTTATGGTCTTGGAATTTTGAAAATTAATGATTGTTACACTTTAAGTTTTTTTTTTTCTTGTTCAGTAAAGAAGTAGGTTCTTTAAAATTATCATAAAGTATGCATGTATGTCGAAATCTAAGATTTATTTAGGAAATTCGTTTATCAATTTATTAAAATGGTCATTAACAGAGTTTTAAGTAAAAAGATAAATTTTTTTCCTAGTTTTTAGATAATATTATATGTATTTTTAACGACTGTTTTATATCAAATTTAAATATTTTCTGGTTTTATAATCCAAATTCGTAAAAAGTAAAATGTACTCATTACTTTGAAATAACTTGGATTGCAAAAAAACACACATATGTTTTGTTAGAAAAACGTTAAATTAGCAAAAAATTATAATATAATTTTTAAGAATTTTAAAAACTTTTTGTGGTTATTTTTGGCAACTTATAAAAAATATACATAATTTTACAATTTAATTTGCAGTCAAGATCCGCAAGAATATTAAATTTCCGAATAGAATAATTGTTTCTTATTTAAAAAATGGAATTCCAAAAAAATATTTAATAGATTTTGATATTCAATATCAAATTAATTTTACGAGACGAGACTATTCTATGGTCGCGTTCACTGAGGAGATCATGAATATCCGATAAGTCTTTGATTCATTATTAAAATTCAATGATAAACTAGTAGAATGGGGTACTAATTCGGCCTTAAAACATGTAACACTGAAATTTTAAAGTAGGTTGAATTTACGCAAAAGAATAAACGGTGAACCCGTAAGTCGAAGATTATGAATCTCTTGGCATTCCTGATACATCTAAAAAATTCAAAAATATGATTGAACAACTCACCGCTTTGTTTTTATTCCACAATGTGTAGAATCGATTGATTTGAACATACAACTAGAATTCAAAATCTGTCAAAATAAGTTGTTAAACCAATTTTTTTTTGTCAGTTGAAAGTCTGACATATACGAAAAAGGATCGCTTAACTATCGCACAACACATACAAATTGTTAAAACCTACTACAAAAATGGTAATTCTGCCACAGCCACATATTATGTATATTATGGTTTACATAATTGTCCAACTACGCAAGCAATTGGCAAAATTCTGAAGGAACGTGAAGAGACTCGAATGGTTACAGATATTCTAAGGCCTGTGCATCATCTTTTCGCTCGTACCACTGAAAAAATCGCTGCTATAAGTGAAAGTGTTGCCGAAGACTCGAATGTATCCATTCGTCGTCGTTCTCTATGGGGTTTCAAAAAGACGGTGCCACATGCCACACAACAAGAGCGAATATGGCTTTATTGCAAGAGACATTTCCTGGCCGCGTAATTTCTCGTCGCTGGACGTTTTTTTTTTTTGTGGGACTTCGCGAAAGACTATGTGTATGCAGATTAACCTTTAACTCTTGAGCACTTAAAAACCAACATTCGTCAAGTTATGTCAGAGATACCGCCCAATATGTGTCAAAAAGTTGTCGAAAATTACCTCAATAGAATCGATGCTTGCAACGTGGTCGTGATTATTTTTGAAACCGCAAAATGGACAACCCGGTACTATGGTACTAAAATAAATTCTTGTTAATGTTTCTTGCTACCAACATTGCACAATTACTAAGCTAAAAAGAACCTACTAAGCTAAAAGAAATGCGACCCACACTGATAACTTCCCATTAGTATCTACCCGCTGAAAATTTTCAAATTGTATTTTTTGTAACAAATCAGTTTTGATATCAAGAGAATTTTTAAAAGTAGATATGGGTGATTATACAATAGTTGGGTAACTCGATGTCATCAACAAATATATACAAAGTCTGATTATATTTTATTGAGATTGCAATTTATTTTGAAACAATGGAAAGACCTTTATTTAGTCACCCAATTTCAGTTCTTCATTTTGAATACAAGTTATTAAAAAAACACAATTAGTTCTTAAAACGTCAGTCCTCTGGCATGTCACAACCCTGAAAACCAACCATTAAGTGACTGTCTATTAAACATTATCATTGATTTGAGAAAACTTTTAATACAATCTGCGATGTATGTATATAGTTTAATATATACTACAACTTTCATAATGCAGTGTTCTCCACTTTATTTAAAAAAATAAGAAATTTTGTGTTCAGTTTTATTCGTCAGTTTATCGTGTGTCAGTTTTATGATGAGTCGTTATTTGTTTGTTAATCTAAAGTTTATTTTTATTTATTCGTATTAGACTTTGATTTGTTAAAATGTAGTTTGTTGATATTTGAAATTACAAAAAACAAAACAACATTAGTCCAGATTATAATCTCAAACTTCGTCTTTTTCGTCAGTAGTGTGGCGTCAGTTCTGTGTCAGGTAAATTGTTATCGTTCTTCATTTCTTGATCATTAGTACTTTTGAGATGAATATTGTTAGATTTTGCTTGTTGATTACTTTGAAATATTTAGTAAAACTATGTGAAAGTAGTAAAAGATAAGTGAATAACGTTACGTTAAATGTCAAAAGTCTGTTTTGAAAACTGATGTAGTATTTTCTCCTAGTATTACATATTAATAATTATTTTTAATTGTTACTAAGTGATTTTAAGTGATCATTATTAAATCCTAAGAGATTTTTACTAATTTGTATTAAATTTCATTATAATAGGTACTTTCAAAACTGTGTATGCTCGTCAGTCCTCTGGCAGTCAAATTCTGAAATTTTTAAATATCTTACAATGTACTCAAAAAAGTGACTGGCCCGATTGGGAACAATATATTAATTAGATTAGCTATCATATACACCCGAATTTATAGAAGTTTGATTTAAAAACTATCGTAAACAAAATATCCTCAAAAGTTACCCAACTTTTGTATAATCACCCATATGTAGTCAAAAATGTAGGTTTAAGCTGTTTTCTGTGGATATATATTTGAGGAATAAATCAATATATTTTTATAGGAAAACACTGTATTTAAATATAACAAAACATTAACAACAACATTTGAATGGCATACACAAAACTTTTAAGTAAGAATCTTCTTTTGTTTTCAAGATATTAAACTTAAAGTTGAACGGGTAAAAAAGGTAGGTTATGGGTTGCTGCTTAGCCGATTTCTTAATTTTACGTTACATTATATGTTTTATTTTATTTAATTTAAATTAATTTTATTTTATTTTATTAACTTCACATAGGAAGTTATTGTAATCGGTCCAATTTGTCGAATTGAAAATTTTGACATTTCTCGATGTATCAAGGTCCCTAGAGTCGAAATAAATGATTTTTAGAGAGATGTCTGTGCGTGCGTGTACGTACGTCCGTACGTTCGCGACGTTTAGTCGTCCATATTGCTCAAGAAACAGTTGAGATATCGACTTAAAATAAATTTTGTTATACAGATTATAATGCAAAAAGGTGCAGAAAGGACACTCAACAAAATTGAGTGGATGGTTTTTTTACCATAGCAATTTAATAAAAAGGTGAAAATTTTGGTTAACCCTACACATCTCACGAACCAATAACGCTAGAGACTTGTATTAAATTTTATATTATATATTGTAACGTGATACCAAACAAATATATTTTTGGAAAAAAATCCAATTAACGTTTTTTTTATAAATCAAAAAACTGAAAAAAAAAAAAAATAATTTTCACCTCGAATATTTATCGAACAAAAAATGATTGTATATCTAAAATAATTTCTTACAACGAACCAGGGACCGAGCTAGATGGAGAAGTTTGTTGGGCGAGGCCCTAGTTCACACAGGACTGTAGCACCACCTTAAGTAAGTATGTAAGTAAGTAAGATAACGTTTTTAACATCTGGTCAAATTTTGAGGAAATTCGAATTGACAGTACGAAATAAAAATAAAAACCAAAAAAAAAACGATACTAAGGCTTAGTAAAAATTTACTTTCGACTCAAATATCTTTTCAAAAATTAAAAATAATTGCTTCAAACTGATTTTATCTCACAGAAAATATTATCCAACAGTCCGTTTTTTCATGCAAAAATTAAATCTACAAAAAATTTGGTAAAAATTGATGATAAAGATATTGACTTCAAATTAATTTCATTCATCCAATTTGTATTTGGTTATATACATAGATAAGAAAGAAAAGCTTTTAAGAATTGCTACATAAATTGGTAAAAATTGGTTTTCGACTAAAAATATCGTTTACAAAAATAGATTTTGAAATCAAACTATTTCATTATATGCAAAATATTGTTCGTAATTATTAAGTTTGAAGAATAATTCAACTGACAACTTTTTAATAACAAAACAAGAAAATCTACAAATCTCTTAAGCCAGACAAATCGACAGACGGGATGGGAAGTTTTCAGTGTGGGTCGCATCCCAGCCTCTTTTTTATTTTTCAACAATCCTTTTTTTTCATAATACTTTGGTCGAAACCCATTTATTATTAATTTTTGTAGGTTTTCGTTTTTTGAAATAAAAAGTTCTCAATTTGATTTTTCAAAAAAATATAACATAAAGTTAGAAAGATATTTTAGTAACATTTTTTGAAAGTTTTTATATTTTTGCAGTAGAAACACTGATTGAATTTTTTTAAGAAATTTATTTTGAGTTAACAATAATATTTTTTAACGAATTTAATAATTTTTGACTAAATGCCTTCATTTCTTTATTTGTTCTCGAGATATTTAAGTCTTAATCTTTTAGCTGTATTTTTTAGGTTTTTATGTTTTGAAAACAAACCGTCAATGCGATTTTTTTTTTAATAAGCCAAAAACGTTATTTTTTAGTGCATTAAATTATTCTGCAGTAAACGTCATTGTTTAATCGTAAAATATTCAGGGTGACATAGTTTTTTTAGTTTTTTGATGTTATTATTTGATGTCAATGTCTCTATTTGATGTCAATGTCTCTACTGGTTCTTGAGACATGGACGAAAAAAACGTACGTACATACTCACAGACATTTCTTTGAAAATCTTTTATTTAGATCTCTAGAGACCCTAAAACGTCGACGAATGTCAAAATTTTCATTTCGACAAATCGGTCCGATTACAATTATTTCCTATGGGAAGTTAAAAAGCATCAATAAGTTAAATTCGTTCTTCTTTTAGTTGGTTGATAAGGGTAGAGTTGTTGCTATAAGTTCGTTCGAAGATTTAGGTAAATTACAAGGCTAATTTTTTAGTTCAATTTTATTTTTGTACAATGTTTAGCATGAATAATAATTTCGATCTAGATAGCAACAACTCAACCACTATGACCATTAAAAGTAGTTGTGATAAAATTTTTCGTCTAAACTTTAATGAAAGTAAACCTTTTCATGTTGTACATAAAAATATACGTAGTGTGAGACAAAACTTCGACTTACTGGTTTGTAATCTTGAAGCTTTTGAATATTTGCCTGATTTGATATTTATATCTGAAATTTGGATTTTTTCTTGTGAAACGGATGATTTTATCATTCCCGGTTATACATTTTATGCAAACACTAATGAATTATATCCAGCAGGTGGTGTAGGAGTTTTTATTCGAGATGTATACTCAGGTGAATGCTTGAAGGTGAAGCGATACAACATGGCTAGCGCAGATTTGATAAAAATTACTATTAATGTTCACAAAGTTCTTTTTGATTTTGTTTGTGTTTATAGATTACAGTCTATATCTTCTCAATCCTTTCTCGAGGATTTTTCAAATTTTCTACGTGGTGAAAATGGGTGTAATCTCGTTGTATTGGGTGATTTCAACATTGACATCTTAACTTTGAGCGCTGTATCTGATTATTACCTTGCTCTAACAGCTGAACATGGTCTTACATCTATTATAAATGAAGTAACAAGGCCGATATCAGGCAAGTGCATTGATCATGTTTTTGGTCGTTTTATGAAAATCTCTTTGGGAAATTGTTTTGGTATCAACTTTGATTTGAAAATAACTGACCACAATATGACAGGTATTTTCTTCAACGGTGTTTTTGGTGTGAAACGTAACTGTTTCACTTCCCCACAGATTGTGACTAATATAAGATATCCCTTACTTAATAATCATCTGCGTTTTGAATTTTGGGAGGAGGTATATGCTGAAGAAAATGCTTCTCAAGCGTATGACTCGTTTCTAAATATTTTAAAAGATCATATAAAAAGCTCTAGTTTCACAGTCACAAAAAAGAAATCCCAGGCAAGATTAAAACCATGGATAAGCAATTCTATTTTAAAAAAAATTAAAGTGAAAAATAAAATGCGCAAATTATGTTTTAAGCATCCACTTAACTCGAACTTAAAAAAACGGTTTAAGAAATTGAGTAAGAAAACTAATAAGGAAATTTCGACCTTACGCGACAACTACTACTGTTCAAAATTTCAAAACGCTCAAGGAAACCCAAAAAAGGAATGGAGTATAAACAATAGTTTAGAAAATAGAATCACGCCTTATCAATTTAACCCCATTGTGCTGAAAGAAGCAGGAATTTGACATTTTTGAGCCTGTAGTTGTAGCTAATACATTTAATGAATTCTTTGTTTCAGTAGGAGATATGTCTTTCCAATCAAACTGTAGGTCGCTTTGCAACAGATGTGTAAGTTCTCAAGTGCATGATAGTACGACGACTGCAAATAGCTTCTTTTTTGAAGAAAGTCTTAAGTACGATCTACTCTCTGAAGAAAGATGGCATTTCTAATGTACTACTTAAGAAAATTGCGCCAAATTTAGTTGAAATCCTTGCACATTTATTCAATTTAAGTATTCTTAGTGGAACTTTTGCTGATCAACTGAAATGTGCAGATATATTACCACTGTTTAAAAAGGGTAATCGTAAAGAGAAAAACAACTATAGGCCCATTTCTTTGCTATCTTCAATCTCTAAGGTTTTTGAAAAAATGATAAAAAAACGAATGTGCGCGCATCTAGCAAAAATTAACTTTTTTAGTCCATTTCAGTTTGGGTTTAGGGAAGGATGTTCCACTGAGGATGCTCTTTTATGTTTTTTTTTTTATTAACAAAGCCTTGGATGAAAGGAAGTTTTGCGCTGGTCTCTTTGTGGATATTACCAAAGCATGGTTGTTCATGATATTCTTTTGGATAAACTATATAATGTCGGTTTTCGTGGCTTTATATACAACTGGTTCGCTTCTTACTTAAAGAACCGTAAACTAAGAGTAAAAATCGGAGATTTCTTAAGTAGCCCCCAGGTGCTAAGCTTAGGTGTCCCCCAAGGGTCAGTCTTAGGACCGGTTCTGTTTTTGATTTTCATTAACTCTCTTTTTTCCCTACCGTTTGCAGGTAGAGTTACGGCTTTTGCAGATGATCTGGGAATCGCATATGGCTCAACGAGCCCACTGAATCTGACAGCTGAACTAAACCACGATATTCACTTATTGAGATTATGGTTTGCTTCACATAAGTTAATTGTAAGTGGAAAAACCAAATTAATGTTTTTCAGATTAGGTTCACTTGAGCCACCATATGTCGATGTCAAGTTCCACTCGTTTGACTGTCAGCGTTTCAGCTTAAATGGTTGTGTTTGTACATCTGTGTCTGAAGCAACCTTTAATGAAAATGAGGCCTGCAGTTCGAACTGTTTTCAAATTGAAGTGGTCAGGAACTTTAAATATCTTGGTACTACGATCGATCAAAACATGAGTTGGATGCAACACATTTCTAGTTTGAAACAGTACTTGCGCTCTTCTATTAGGTGTTTATATCGGTTAAGAAAGTGTTGTTCTAATAGAACACTCATTACTGTTTACCATGGAATCTTCCATTCAAAACTGCAATATGGGATTAGTGTTTGGGGAGGTGCCTACATGTCCAATCTAAGGCCAATCGTCATCTTACAAAAGTGCGCCATAAGAAAAATTAGTAACGCTCATCGCCTTGCTCACTCTATGTCATTGTTTAGATCCTTAAGAATTCTTCCAGTTAGGCATTTATTTTATTTTAGGGTCTCTAAAATATTTTATATGAGAGGTGGCTATATGCAAAGTCCTATATTTGATTCACGTAACTTACGTAGCATTAGCCGTCATGTTGTCTTAATTCCAGCTTTCCGCACTACTCATTATAGGAACTCCTACCCAGTTGTGTCCTGTAAACTTTTTAATAATCTTCCTCATGATATAAGAGTTATAAGAACCCAAAGTAAATTTTTAAAAAAATGTTAAATCATGGCTTCTTGATTTTGATCACGATGAGATAGAAGATTTGCTCTCCTATGTTGCATAAATATTAGTTTAAAATCTTTAAAATTTTAATTATATTTGTAAATTTTATTGTTAATTTTGAAAAAAAGAAAAAAACAAAGAAAAAAAAAAACAATAATCACTGTCAACCCACTTTGATTAATTTTGTCTTTTTTAAAGTGACATCTAACACTATTTATAGCTTTTATAAGCAAAATACAAAATGTCACTAGCTATTCTCAATTGTAAAAAGTAAGATTTTGTAACTATGTATATACGTTAGTTTATTATGTAAAAGAGAATAATGAATGAATAAACTAAACATAAACTAGTTTTAAAGATGAATCATTCTTGATGCATCATCTAATGCCTACTTTTGAATATTTTCGCTCGGGTATAATAAAACTCTCATTATTTAATGGGCTTATGAAAGCATTCATTCGCCTCAACTGTCCATTAACAGCTTATTAAATACTTCACGGACAACGGTCTTCTTCATTATCATCATTCCATACCAAATAGGGACTGACACTCAAGTATTCCTATAGCAACCTTCTCATCTATACACTTAAAGGTATCATTCCTATATTCAAATCTCAAAGCCCAGTTGTTGATGGAGACATTTTTATTTTGTTTACATAACTCCACCATCATGGTTATATCAAAAGTCATCGTACTTATTTCTGTGATGACTAATTGCAGATTTTTTGCTCTCTTTCTGAAAGTTGGTATAGCTTCAGGTTCAATTCTTTATTATACCAACCGTTTTGAACATGCTTTACCGCATTTTTGTCTACTGACTCGCAGAATTATTTAACAACAGCCTATGAGTCATATTTTATAACTTTCATCCCGAGGAATGTAGGTACTAGCAGTCTATACCTTCCTATAGCTTTATTCCATTTTTCTGTACAGACTTTTCAACTGATGCAATCTAGGTATGCCTCGTTAAACCATGCATCGTAGTAGGTGAGGTGCCTCTGCTTCCATGACACAGAGTTATACGAGGCATAAGTATTATTGCTGCAGGAGAAGAAGTGTTAGAACTCTGTTCTCCATATCAAATCCCGCACTCTGAATCATCCCCAAATGAGTACTCAAGGCTTAGTCGAACTCATATACGAGTATTATAACTGCACTTTGTTTACTTTTCTCATGATCTCCAATATTAAACAATAAATGGAGAAACAAAAAAATAACAAAATCTATTATTTAAATTTTATACAAAATGTCAAGGCGTATAAAGAGAGATACGAGTATAAACATGGGGGCTTATTGATACCAGCATTTTAATTGAAGGCATAGGTACGATACTTACTTAGGTTCTCATGATGCAACGGAGAGAATTATTAAATGACAGAAAAACCACTTTAATGAACTAATATTGTGATGTGCACCTTATGATGACTTTCATCGGCTCCAATTCAGGTCCCGAGGGAAGCTCACTATGTTCTTTTATTTTCGAAGTCACTTTTCGGCCATGATATATGACTTCACTGAAGAACTGTGGAATGGGCTGCTTTGTATTAAGATTAAGAATTAATTTTTGTTGGGAGCTGAATTGTATCCTTTTTAGGAAACCATATTGTTTGGTTGTCAGAGTGTGTTGTCCTGAGAGTGAATTTAATGAAATTGGGACAAATATAATATTCATTCTTTTTATATTTTTGGGTGAAAGCATTTTTGCTTTTGTTAAAATATTTGGATGATTTGGGTGTGAGTAGAAATTTATTTTAGGGTAGAGTTTTCTTTTTGTTGATGAGTTTATTGTGTTTTTCGTAGTAAAATATTCTCGATATTTGAAAACAACATAAAAGCGAATAGTGGACTATTGTAAGTCATGATTTAATTCAGCTTTTTAAGCTAAATTTCATCTGTTTACGCTTAAAGAAAATGACAAAGGTTAATTTGGTCAACAGTTTTTCTGTTTTCTTTATATTGTACAAAATAAAGATACATACATATATGTAAGTAGTTTTGAGGAGGTGAAAATTCCATTGAATTTGCAAAAAAACTTTAATATAAATAAATGGAAAACAAATAATTCTTAGCTTAAACATTTCAAGAACAAAAATGATAATTTTTTACTACGGAAATAATTTAAATATCTTGAGAAAATTCTCATTTTATAGACCATAGCAAATTTTATTTTAATCATTCTGATGTCGTCGTCGTACAGAATTGTTGTGAATTTAAAAAAAAAATACAAGAAACGAAATTACCTCCAAAATAATTGTATAATAATTTTTAACAAAAATCCAATCGAAAGTTTTTTTTACAAAAAATATAAAAAAATAATTAAAAATTGGCAAAAATTAAGACTTCAAATTTATTTCATCTAAGGCAAAAAAATATTTGTATTGATAGATTTTTATTTACTTATTTACTTAAGGTGGTGCTACAGTCCTGTGTGAACTAGGCCCTCACCCAACAAACTCCTCCTCTACCTCGGTCCCTAGCTAGATGTCTCCAGTTGGGTGAGGTCACTTTCCACTTGTGCGCGCCACCTGTTCCGCGGTCTTCCTCTATACTGACCTGTATTGTGGGTGTGCATTCGAAGATTTTCGGGGCATTGGTTGGCATGCTCTCTACGTGACCCAGCCATCTTAGTAGTTGGACTTTTGCCCTTCTGGCTAAGTCTACGTCGCGTCGCGTCGCTGTACAGTGTACTCCTCCACTCACCTTCTATGCATACGGGATCGTAGATCACGCGAAGAACTTTTCTCGCGAAACGACCCAAGATGCTTTCACACTTTTTCATAGATAATGCTTCTGCACCGTATAGCAGGACGGGAATGATGGCCTTATATAGCGACACTTTGAGGGATGACTTTGCCACTCATTTGCTTACTTATCCCAAAGAAACAGAAGCTAGCAAGAGTTATTCTTCGTTTGATCTCAGCGCTGGTCTTGTTTTCTGCGTTTATACCAGAGCCTAGGTAAGGTAGACGAAGTCCTTAACTACCTCAAAGTTACGTCTGTCGATGGTGACGTTTTGACCAAACGTCGGTGTTGTAGGTCCTTTCTTGACGACAGCATGTACTTTGTTTTGCCCTTATTAACCGTTAAAACATTATTGCCGCCTCTGCCTCAATACGCACAAAAGCCCCATTGACATCACGCTAAGTTCTTCCGATTATGTCAATGTCATCAGCGTATGCTAGTAATTGGACAGACTTTTGAAAGATAGTGCCTCTAGTGTTGACGTGGGAGCTCTTCACTATTCTTCCAAGTACGATGTTAAAAAAATCGCATGACAGCCCATCACTTTGTCTAAAGCCTTTTTTGACATTGAAAAGTTCTGATAAGTTATTTCTAACCTTTATGGAGCAGTTCGAATCCTCCATGGTCATCATGCACAAACGGACGAGTTTAGCAGGGATGCCAAAACTAGACATGGCTCTAAACAGCTCGTCCCTGTAGATGCTGTCATATGCGGCCTTGAAATCGATGATGGTAAGTGTCGATTTGATGTTCTTGGGTTTTTTCTAGGATCTGCGGTACAATGAATCCTTGATCGACTGTGGACTTTACTGGTCTAAAACCACACTGATAAGGACCTATCAAGTTGTTGACGATGGGCTTTAGACATTCACATATTACGGCAGAGAATATTTTGTAAGCGATGTTAAGTAGACTGATGCCTCTATAGATGGTGCAGTTTAGAGGGTCTCTTTTTTTCAGAATCGGGCAAACAATACTAAGGTTCAATTCATCAGGCATGCTTTTTTTTCGACCATATTTTACAGATAAGTTGGTGCATCCTCCTAATCAAATTATCTCCAGCTACTTTGAAGAGCTCGGCATTCAAGCCATCTGCTCCAGCGGTTTGTTAGACTTCAGCTTAGGTATGGTAATCTTTACCTCGTCTAAGTCGGGAAGACGGGATTGTTGGCTTTCCTCGTCTATGTTGAATAGATCATCCTGCCTGACAGCGGAATTCGGTTCGTCGTCGCCGTTATACAGTCTGCACAGTGGCGTCTTTAGGCATGGGTCCGGTGGGCCAGGGCCCCGCAATTATTTTGCCCCCAAATCTACCAACTCAAAATGAATGAATCTATACAAGAATTATATAGAAAACGAAATAAGTTTAGTAAACAGTAGAAAAACAAATTTCATTTTACTCTCCGTTCCGTTGAAATTCTAATCCTCACCATCTTTAACTTCTGGCAACATGAAACTTTAATCGTACACCTGCACACGCTGTCAACATTATTTTAACAACTCTGCTTTCGTTCTACTCTACAGTTCTGCACACATGTAAACAAACACAAAGTTGTCCCATGATGATTCATTATCGCAGATCATATAAAAAAATGTGAGAACTCAGGAAAGGGATACGCTTCCTATTTATCAGCAAATATTTGCAACGAATTCACTGATATAATGGGAAAACAAGACCTAATGAAAATTTTAGGTAAATTAGATCGGGAAAATATTTTTACCTAAGTGATGACAGTACAGTCGACCTTTCTCATATCGACCAGTTGACTTTTGTAATTCGGTATGTTAAAAATTGTGTTCCTATCGAAAGATTTTAAAATTTATACCTATTCAAGAGCATAAATCTGAATTTTTTGGCTGACATAATCTTGACATTTATGAAAAATTATGATATTTCAATAGAGGATTGTAGTGGACAAAACTGTGATAATCCGGCTAATATGTCGGGAAAATATTCTGGTTTGCAAAAAAGATTAAAGGAGAAGTGCGAATTTGCTACGTTTGTACCTTAACTTAGTAGGCCTTCATGCGGCTGGTTGTGTGCAAGAGGCAACAAGTTTCTTTCAAGTGGTTCAAAAAGTATACAACTTTTTTTCTGCTTCTACCCATCGATGGAATAAATTGAATGTATGTTTAGGTTCGCATAGAATTCTTAAAAGCCTTTCTGAAACAAGATGGTCTGCACGAGCTGATGCAGTTAACGCGCTCCATTATGGTTATAAGCAAATTGCTAAAGCCTTAACATCTATCTCTAGAGATCCAGAGCAAGCTCCAGACAAAAAAGCGAAGCGCTAAGCCTGTCTAAGAAAATGTCAAAACTGGAGTTCCTCATTTTAACAGAAATTTGGAGCACAATATTAGAAAGAATTCATAAAACCAGCAAGAGCAAAAAGAAACAATAACGATTGACGTTGCTGCCAATTTGCTTTGTTCTTTCATAAATGATATAAGGGAGAATTTTGATAAATTTGAAGCGTGTGCCAATATTAAGAATCCGGATGCTAATTATAAAGACTTATTGCAACGAAAAATAGTACGAAGTTCGCGTGCCACATATTTTGATGGTCCTGCACCATCCGTCTAGCTACTTGGGAAAGAAAAGTTTAAAATATCAACTTTTTTTCCAATTATTGACACTATTACTTTGCAATTAAAAATACGATCCAAATGCTATCAAGAAATTATTGCATTGTTTGGCTTATTTGTCAATTGCAATATTTGGCTTCAGAGGAGTTGCAAAATTCTTGCGAACAGTTTTTAAAAAACCATAGAAATGTTAATGCAGAAGAACTTGAGGTAGAATACTTGCACCTCGTACGGTATTTGAAAGAATTCAATAAAGATGTAAATGAAGATCTTATTACAATATCAAAATTGTACAGTCTAATTACAGTGGATGAAATTGGGAACACATTTCCAAATGTAGAAACTGCCTGTAGAATTTTTGTATCTTTGATGGTTTCAAACTGCAGTGGAGAGCGTTCATTTTCGAAATTGAACCGGATAAAAAATGAACTTCGAAGCACAATGCTAGACTAAACAGCTTGTCAATTTTATCAATTGAAAATTATTTACTGCAGGAAATTGAATTTGATGACTTAATTCATGATTTCGCAACTGACAAAGCCAGAAAAGTATGCCTTCAATAATATTTTATTGTATACTTAAAGTTACATACATATACATATATCTAAGAAAAAAACAAATAAAAACAAATATAAAAAAATAAACTTACATAGAATTAAAAAAAAAAAAAAAAAAAAAAAAAATTATCAAAAATCAACTATAAAGAAAAATGTTCAACTATTGAAGGTGAATAAAAAAAAATATAAAAGTATAAAAAAATATCTGTTTTATGTTTTTTTTTAGTTCTTTTTAAAAAGTAATAATATGTAAAAAAAAAATTAATTTTAAAATGATTTGTTTAACCAAAATAATTACAAAAAAAAATATATTATATACCTACTTTTTTTGGCCCCCAAATCCTATTGGGCCCAGGGCCCGCAAAAGTCTAAAGACGCCCCTGAGTCTGCAGAAGTGGCCTTCCATATTCTCAACATTGACTGCGGTTCCACTATGATGTTTCCACTTTCGCTTTTGCAGCCTTCGTTTAGAAGTTTATGTACTTGTGAATTTTGTTTTACCTGTTCATAAAACTTTTAAACATCTCATCAACAGCAGTTCTCATCCTTCCAAACAACGCCGCTTTGAGTGTCAGTTGTTTGGCCTATCGACATTCCTCATCAAACCAGGGGTTCCTTGTTGGTGGCTGCTTAAAACCCAGCACGTCAGAGGTGGCTTCTCTAATTGCATCTTGGCAATGTTGCTAATTGGGAAATTTGGAAAAATTCCTTCTTAAAAAGAATCAACTAATTTTATAAATACGAGTAGATAGGGAAAGGAAACACTCGGACTGAAAATAAATGAAAATTAAAACCGATCTTCTACAAAGCTGATATTAATGCTTAATTTGGACTAACTCATTTTATTATTGACTTCCCATAGGAAAGGCTTTAAGATATTTTCATAAGATCTTTTTTTTTAGAGAAAGAGCAAATGTTCAGTTTCTAAAGATGAAACCTAACAAAATTTATAAATATTAGAAAACCCTATAACAGTAAAAAAAGAAGTTAAAGTGAAAAGTGCTAGAAAACTTGAAGAACTTAAAATTTTCGAAGTATTGTTTTCTCCATCTGGAAAAACTGTTTACAGACGTTTGATGCATACTAAAGACTTTTAAATTGATGTGCTGTTAAATTAACTATATACAAGGTGTAATTACATAAAACCTAAAACTATTTAGTCTCCAAAAATAATTCCTTTTAAATAAATTGTCAGGTCTACACTGTTTGAGTAGATTTTTCACTATACGTACCTAGAATTCGATTGGAATCATTTATCTCATCGAATCCCAGTTTAATGACTTTTGAAATATTAATAAAGCAAATAGTTTCGTGCTCTACTCAGATCTATTAAATTATCGCTAATAATTGATCCCTTGAGGCCATCATCTCGCCAAGAATAAAGTACCCAAACTAATCTTTCCACACACACTTTTCTAATGAATTTCTTTCTATAGCCTGCCTGCCCTCCCGCCCCATTTCTAGAGTGCAAATAAATTTTATTAAATACCCTCTTCGCTAAACATTCTATTTTTGAATCAACGTTATTACTCCTCTGATGTGCAGTGTGCATTTTTCTGCATGGCACCGATGGATACTTTATAGGAACCTTACCACTCTTGCTCCCTAAATACTTCAAGTCATCCCTGCACATATATTTGACAATGAATCCATCATCTCTTAGCATCATTCCTGGCAAAATCCCCATTTGGCAATATATTTCACTGCAATTTGAGTATCTTTTTGCGTGCATTTAAATTTTCATTCGTTGAGATGATATTGTGGATATTTTGTATGAATTGAAATTGAAAATGTTCGTATTTTTAGCATCAAAAAACTGCGGCGGGCGGTACAAGGAGAGAATCCTATAGAACTGCGTGCGAGCAAAATTTAATGACATGTGCCCAACCGATTGCATCGCAATTGCACTCGCACTATGTTCTGTTTTGTCGTCGTCCTTTCATGCGTGTTTATAATATATATTTAGATAAAGACCACGCGCATAATTGAAATAATAAAATAATAATATACATATAACGGTATATTGTATATATCTCAACATCACCAACATCACATCACAGCACCATGCCACATGAAGATAGAGCGTATGGCATTAGATTTAGTGTGTTAATGATATTTGTTAACGAAGTGCGTTTTGGCGTGGGGCCAGAGGCCCCCAGGGCGCTATTATTTAAAGTTGCCAACACTCAGTATACTTTAAATTTTTTTAAAAATCTTTAAAAGGACGAAAATATATTTTACATTTAGTTGTTTTCTGCTCACAATTTGATGTAAGTTAAAAGTGTCTGAATTCAAATGTTGGTATTTTCTCTTTTTTTGTACGTTTTTGGTTAGGATATTTTGAATGCAAGGATATTCACAACATTTGGCAACTCTACTTCCTCACTGCTACAACGTAGGTTAAGTACCATGCTGTGTGCATATTTATGTATAATTTCATGTTCAATGTTTATGCGATTTGCTGCAACGTTTTGTCGCTTGCGCGACATTAATGAAAAACGCACCTCATTCGTATGTATGTATATGCATTGCATATATGCATGCATCTCATCATTTATATACTTACATAGGTAGATGTATGAATTGCATATTTCGTTAGGCGTTATGTTAGAGTATTTATTGCATGTGTTTTGCGTTTATTATGACGATTGTTGTGTTTTGCTGCTTTAAGTGGATTTAAATTGGCGATTTATTAAATTTCACATAATTTGCCAACAGGATTAGCTAAGCTACGAGTATATGGATGCACTCTCTTTCCTTGTTTATATTTTTAAATATATCTATAAATTTAGGTTATTCTTTATTTATTCAGGTGTTTTTTTTTTTTTTTTTAATTCTATTTTGTTTTTGGTTGTAGTTGAATGATTTTACATGAGTGCTATTTTAATAGGAAGAATTAAAAGCTTTTTAATGGATGCAGTAAGTTGATTAGTTATGGTACTTTTTTGTAGGATACTTTTTTGAAGGATACACAAATTTATATTTTGTAAATAAATTAGGTGGCGCAACAGTACTACAGAACTAGGGTCTAGTGACTTACAACTCTCAACCATTCTTCTTCAAAAGTGTGGCAACGCTGTGAAGTGCTGTAGTCGTTTTTTATTTCGCTCTTATTTTGGTTATTATTTTTAATTGTTTTTGCCATACAAATTAATTATAAATTGTGTTTTTTCTAAACTTGACATTGTAATTGACTCATTTATTGATTAATTAATGAAGTGTTCAAACAAATAACTTATAAACTGAGCCGATAACAATCAAAGACAAAGTGATCTTCTTGCCTACATAGTGCATTCAACACAGTTGCTGCTTTCAGTAATTTTATTTTGGCATCGTCAAAAGTATCGACTAAACCCCTTTCCTGGTGAGTGACATTTTTGTATATGTTCTGCCTTGAAGCATGTGAGACTGCATTATATCCGAAGCCGTACAATTTTGATGTCGTTTCATGTTGAATCCAATATTTTCCACCTGGGCTATTGATTTTGATGTGCCGGCTGCCGATTGCATTAATTGGATAAGTTTCCAGATGATTGTGACAGTGACAGCGTTGTTTTGATAAGTACAACAACAACAACATCTCATTAATATTTTTGACAACAAAAACAAATATCATTCAACGACTACCTTACCGACGACACTATATTATATTATTGGTTTGTGTACACATTAAAAGGTAAACTACAATTTCTGAGTACACTAAGAATCGAAATTTTTCAAACTAAAATTGAAAATAAATAAAATTTTCAAATAAATTAAACAAAATGTCTGACTGCGGAAAATGCCTTCAATTATGCGATTATATGATTGACTCGATAATGTGCTATGGCAATTGTCACAGAACTTTTCATGTCCATTGCATAAATGCCAACTTTAGTTCAATCAAAGTTTTTAACAAAAATAAAGGATTTTATTATTTTTGCGACGATTGCGATCCATTCGCTGATAAAAATATTACCCGTGACCTTTTATCCAACACAACGATGATACAGAACCTACAAAAGCAGTTGAATCAACTTATTGATAAAGTAGACGATTTTTCAAATTATTCGCTTGTACAGCGTAAACAAACAAGGAGCGTTACGTCGAATGCAGGCAAACGTAAGAGTAATGAGTTGGATATGACATTGGCTCATCCTTCAAAAAAGATAAACTCAGAGACAGAGGTACAAAATGTACTAAGCCTAATGGACTCTGCTGATGCAAATAAATCCCCTTCAGAAACTCCAGTGAATACTGAAACACTAAATTCACCACAAATTGAAACTGACTCTGTAACACTCCAAGTCATTCCTCCTACTGCTTCCTCATCGTCATCATCGTCATTATCATCATCATCAACAACATCAACATCATTATCATTGTCGTCATCGATTTTACCAACAGAAACTACAACATCTTCTTCTGAGTCATCATCTTCTAGTTCCATATTTCCATCATCTCGAACCACACACACTCAACACTATAATGTATCACCTATTGTATCAGGTCTTAAAGTAGTTGAAGGTCAAAAAATTATTTTTATTTCTAAGCTTGATCCTGCAACAAATGCTTTAGATATCAAGAACTTTATCAAAGCCAAAATTGGTACATTGGATCATGTACTTGTGGAAAAAATGTTCCACAGAAATTATTCTAAATACTCGTCATTTAAGGTTAGATGTCCGGATTCTGTCTTTCATCTACTTAGTTCTATTTCTTTTTGGCCCACCGGAATTATTATGCATGAGTTTGAGAACAGAAATTCCAAAAAACAATCACGCCATTTTCTACAACCACTGACAAAGTATGCCTACCGCTTCAACAACAGCAAAAACTGATGATTTATTATCAGAATGTAAACGGACTACGAACTAAAACTAATCAGTTCTATATAAATGTAAACAACTTACCTCACGACGTAATTGTGTTAACTGAAACCTGGCTATGTAACTCAATTGCTGACACAGAACTCTTTGACAAGAACTTTCAAGTTTTTCGGCGTGATCGATATTCAATTGACGAATCTACAAGAGTTGGAGGAGGATTATTAATAGCTGCTAAAAACTCTTTTATAAGTTCGTTGGTAAATGATTTCCAACAATTTGACCTCGAAATGATGAGCATAAAAATAAAAATGGATTTCGGTAGCCTATATATAGTTGCTGTCTACATACCACCAAGTTCCAACTACAATATATACAAACAAATCTATGACAATTTGGAAAATTTATTTGAAAATATAAATGCTGAAGATGAAATCTGCGTATTAGGTGACTTCAATTTACCTAATCTTGATTGGTCCAAGAATGACAATAACGAAGAATATTTTCCGACCAACCCATCTACTGATATCGAATTTTGCACAGTCGACACAATGGCCTCTCTAGGACTCATTCAGCTGAACTCAATCAAAAACCACAATAACAAAATACTGGACCTTATTTATATTTCTGACATCGTAAATGCTGACACTGCTGTTATTCAAAGCGACATAAAACTTTTAAAAGAAGACCGACATCATCCTGCGTTGACAATATCCTTAAATTTAAATATTTGTAATCTTGATACCTCTTGTGATAAGCAAATTGAATTTGACTTCAAAAAATGTGATTTCAATCAACTTTTTACCGACTTAAATCATTTGGACTGGGATTCAATATTTATAAATTTGAACTTAGATGATATGGTATTGAAATTCTATAAAATATTATTTAATTGCTTTCTAGAGAGCGTACCTCTTCGTAAAATTAAAGCCAAAGATAATAATCCGCCATGGTTTGATCGGCATCTTAAATGCTTAAAAAATAAAAGGAATAAGGCGTGGATAAAATATAACGAATCACATACTGATGTTGATTATGGTATCTACCAAGAAATCAGAAATGATTTTGTTAACTATTCAAATTGTCTTTATAACGAGTTTGTTGCAAATACTGAACGGGAACTTAAGACGAATTCACGAAATTTTTGGAAATATGTTGACTGTAAGCGAAAATTTGGCGGGTACCCTCCAAACATGACATATAGAGACAAAACAAGCCATGATCCTCTAGAACTTTCGAATATGTTTGCAAATTTTTTTAAAAGTGCGTATGAAGATTCTTTTTCTACAAATCACAGCTCAATAGATTTAACAAATACTTCTCAGTTTCCTCACTTGGCTCAGATAAATCTAACAATCTCGGAATCTACTATACAAGACAAAATTCTAAAACTTGACGAAAGTCTTAGTCCAGGGCCTGACGGACTGCCTTCATTTATGCTAAAAAAGTGCGTTAAATATCTTTCGCACCCATTGTGTATTCTGTTTAACCAATAATTTAATTGTTCCCATTTTCCACTCTTATGGAAATATGCATTTCTAAAACCAACGTATAAGAAGGGTCCCAAGCATCTTATATGCAACTATCGTCCTATAGCTAAGCTGTCTGTTATACCAAAATTGTTTGAAGCCATTGTTTGTGATATTCTTTCCTTTAACTGTTCTTCTGTTTTTTGTGACAATCAACATGGTTTTGTGAAAAAAAAATCGACCGTTACAAATCTACTCGAATTTACAACATATTGTATTGACACTTTCGAAATTAAACAACAAGTTGACTGTGTATTTACAGACTTTAGCAAAGCATTTGACAAACTTAGCCATAAAGTACTTTTAGGGAAATTAGAAAAAATTGGACTAAATGATAAACTAATAGCATGGATATCTTCTTACCTAACAAACAGATATTATTGTGTTGTGTTCAAAAACGACTATTCCAATCCGTTTATTGTCAATTCTGGTGTACCTCAGGGTAGCCACCTTGGCCCATTGTTATTTGTTCTGTTTATAAATGATCTCCCATCTATCTTAAGAAATTCTATGACGCTAATATACGCTGATGACGTGAAAATATTTCGAAAAATTAATTCCTTAACGGACTGCGAACTATTACAAGATGACCTACTTCGTCTATGGGAATGGTGCAATACAAATCGTTTATTGTTAAACATTGATAAGTGTAAAACGATGAGTTTTACACGTAAACACAGTATTTTTGACTATAACTATAGGTTAAATTCTTCAAACCTCGAAAAATTGACTCACTTCTCAGACTTAGGTATCATTTTGGACACAAAACTGTCTTTTACTGACCATTTCAACCACATTGTGAAAAAAGCTAATAAGACACTAGGCTTTATAAAAAGATTTGGCAGGGAATTCCGAGATCCTTATGTCCTTAAAACTCTGTATGTATCGTTTGTCAGATCAGTCCTTGAATACGGTTGTATAGTTTGGGCCCCTTATTACTCGAATCATATCCATAGACTTGAAAGTGTTCAAAGAAGATTCCTAAGATTTATTTTACGATTTCTCCCACAGACACATGAATTAGCTTTGCCTTCCTATTCCGTTAGGCAACAACTTATAGGTCTTCCATCGCTTACTAGTCACCGTAAGTATTTGCAACTCTGCTTTATTGTTGGAATTCTGAATGGATCCATTTCATCTCCATCAGTTTTGTGTCGATTCCACTTTAATGTAAGCCGAAATTACTTCAGAAATCGAGTGCCAATTCGAGCAAATCTTAGCCGATCAAACTATGGTTCTAACAGTCCAATTAACCAGTTAATAAGCATATATAATGAAAATAATTTTCTTTTAAATTCTATTAATCAAAATATCAAATCAGATAGCTTCAAAATACATTTTTTCTCTCACTATTTAAATAATTCCTAGCTTTATGTGTCATATTATTATTAGTAATGTTTAAAGTATATTTTAATGTATAGAATATATTTATATATATAATTTTTTTTTTAGATATAAGTTTTGTTTGTAAACCTAGCGTTAGTATTTAACGTAATTGAATAAATATAATAAAATATAAACAGGATTAGCTAAGCTACGAGTATATGGATGCACTCTCTTTCCTTGTTTATATTTTTAAATATATCTATAAATTTAGGTTATTCTTTATTTATTCAGGTGTTTTTTTTTTTTTTTTAATTCTATTTTGTTTTTGGTTGTAGTTGAATGATTTTACATGAGTGCTATTTTAATAGGAAGAATTAAAAGCTTTTTAATGGATGCAGTAAGTTGATTAGTTATGGTACTTTTTTGTAGGATACTTTTTTGAAGGATACACAAATTTATATTTTGTAAATAAATTAGGTGGCGCAACAGTACTACAGAACTAGGGTCTAGTGACTTACAACTCTCAACCATTCTTCTGTGCGAGTATTGTTCTCAGGGAGGGGACCTACAGTTTTAAGCCGAATCCGAACGGCTAATTTGAGAAAGCCCATTTCTTGACAAGAATTACTCTTGGAGGATTTGTCAATTTCTTGCAAGAGGCAATACCATTGAAAAAACATAGGCACTGGCAAGACCTCTGGCATGACGCCACGGGTGTTACATTTTTTTTTTTGCATAAACAAAGTTGTCATTTAAGAAACTATCAATAATTAAATTTCTTGTACAAATTTGTAAAAAAAAACGGTCTGTTGCTTTTTTTTATTGTACCGAAAGATAACATTAATATAAATTGTAAGATGAAATAAGATCAGAAACAATAATTTTATTTGTTCCCAATATAGACGAGTCAAAAATTCAATTTTTACCAATTCATAGTAATATTTTTGTAGTTTTGTATTTTGCATAAGAAAATTGTGTATTTGATTTTTTTTTAATTTGTATAGTACTATATTTACTGTGCAATTAAAGAAGTTTCAATTTAACACTTCATTTTTTTTTTTAAATATATATTTGTATGACATACGTATTCTGTTCGAATATCAGTTTTGACAATATTTGGTAGTATTTTTTCAAGGTTTTTTTTTGGTAAGAAACAGACAACTCGAATTTGGTTAAAACTATACCACATGTCAAAAACGATCACATTGAGTCTGGTGTAGAATTATTCAATTGCTTTTGTTCAGGTTTTTATTTAGAAACTAGCAGTTCCTTGAAATTTGTAAGGTTCATTCCAATTTCCAATAACATTTTTATTACACAATAATTTCAGTTTTTATGTATATCGTTGTTAAGGTCAACCAAAATTTCACTTTAGTTTTTAAATTGCTGAATAAAAACAATCTTTGAATTTATTGGAAAGACCTTTATGGATATTTTGATGTTAATATATTATCTATGGTTCTTGGTATTGTACAAACAGAAGGAAGTGCCAAGGCCAACTTAACAATGTCCCAACATTAAATTTTACAAGTCGGACCGATTACAATAAGAAAAAAGAGGCTGGGATGCGACCCACACTGATAATTTCCCATCCCGTCTGTCGATTTGTCTTGCTTAAAAGTTTGTCTATATGTATCAATTTTTACCAAATTTGCGTACTATTTTTTGTAGATTTTATTTTTTTATGAAAAAACGGACTATTGGATTTTTATAAAAAAAAATTACTGAATATCGAAAACAATATTTTCTGTGAAATAAAATAAGTTTGAAGCCAATATTTGTAATTTTTGAAAAGCTATTTTAGTCGAAAGTAAATTTTTACAAGTTTTAGTACCTATTGTTTTTTTCAGTTTTTATTTTTGTAAAAAAAACTGTCAACTCGATTTTTCTCAAAATTTTATAGAATGTTGAAAATAATATTTCTTAAAAGATAAAATTAGTTTGAAGCCAATGTCTCAAATTTTTGAAAAGATATTTACATCGAAAAACAATTTTTACCAACTTTTATAAATTTTGTTTAGGTTTTTATTTTTTGTAAAAAAAACTGTCAATTCGATTTTTCTCAAAATTTTTCCTATTGTTGAAAACAATTTATCTTATAAGTACAAATTAGTTAGAAGCCATTATCTCAAATTTTTGAAAAGATATTTGAGTCAAAAATCAATTTTTAACAACTTTTGTTATTTTTTTTTCGGTTTTTAATTTTTTGTAAAAAGCTGTCAATTGGATTTTTTTCAAAATTTTACTGAATGTTGACAACAACATTTTTTTAAAGATTAAAGTAGTTTAAAGCAAATATCTCAAAGTTTTGAAAAGATATTTGAGTCGAAATCAATTTTTACCAACTTTTATTAATTTTTTTTTTGGTTTTTATTTTTTGTAAAAAAAACTGTCAATTCGATTTTTCTCAACATTTTTCAAAATGTTGAAAACAATATTTCTTATAAGATAAAATAAGTTTGAAGCCTTAATCTCAAGTTCTTGAAAAGATATTTAAGTCGAAATTCAATTTTTACCAACTTTGAGTAATGTTTTTTTAGGTTTTTATTTTTTATAAAAAAAATTGTCCATTAGATTTTTCTCAAAATTTTATCAGATGTCAAAAACATTATTCTTCGTTGCACAAAATTGTTTTGGAGATGAAATCATATTTTAGTCGTAAAATTTTCGAGGTGACACATTTTTTTTCAGTTTTTTTGATTTATAAAAAAACCGTCAGTTGGATTTTTTTCCAAAAATATAGTTGTTTTGTATCACGTTACAATATATAATATAAAATTTAATTCAAGCCTCTAGCGTCATTGGTTCATGAGATATTTAGGTTTAACCAAAATGTTCACCTTTTTTTTTAAACTGTAATGGTAAAAAACCACCCACGCAATTTTCTTGAGAGCCCTTTCTGCATCTTTCTGCCTTATTATCTGTATAACAAAATTTATTTGAAGTCGATATGTCTTCTGGTTCTTGAGCTATGGACGACGAAAAAACGTCGCGAACGTACGGACGTACGGACGTACGAACGTACGTACACACGCACGCACAGACATCTTTCTAAAAATCTTTTACTTCGACTCTAGGGACCTTGAAACGTCGAGAAATGTCAAAATTTTCAATTTGACAAATCGGACCTATTACAATAACTTCCTATGGGAAATTAATAACGGTTCTAGGGGGGGTATCCTTCTGGAGCAATATAAAGATATTGTTTTAATGAAAGAAGCAAAATTAAGAGAAACGAATTTAGAAAAAATTTAATAAGAATCTATCGGTACGTTTTTGGGAATATTCAAATTTTCGGTTTTTAACCAAAACAAAGGTATGGGGACTAATATTAGTTTTGGTCTTAAAAAAAATAAAAAAAAGCGGCTGGGAAGCGACCCACCGCGATAACCATCCCGTGTTTTAATTTGTCTTGCTTAAAACCCCAATAAAATATTTAAAAGAATATTTGTTTTTGTAGGTTTTCGTGTTTTGTCAAAAAAGTTGTCCGTTCCATTTTTCTTAAAACATAATTACAAATTAACAATAATATTTTGCATATGATGAATAGTTTTATTTCAAAATGAATTTTTTTTTTAACGAGATTCTTAGTTCAAAACTAATTTTTACCAATTTTGGTACCATTTCTTGAAAGTTTTTATTTCTTATTTTGTTTATATAAGATTTTTCTAAAGTGACGTTAAGAACAAAATTCATTTATGTAGGTATATAAAAACTTTATGAATTTCAAAAACAATATTTTCTATAAGATGAAATTAGTTTAAAACCAATATTTCTAATTTGAGTTTGAGTTTGATTTGAAAATCGATTTTACCAAGTTTTAGTAATTTTTTTACGTTATTATTTTTTGTAAAAAAAACTGTCAATTTGAGCTGTACGGAATTTAAGATGACATTAGTTTGAAGCCAGCACTTTAAAATTTTGCAAAGATATTTGAGTCGAAATTCAATTTTTACCAACTTTTAGTATTCTTTTTTTTTTGGTTTTAATATGTTTATAAAAAACTGCCAATTTGATTTCTCAACATTTTATCAGATGTCAGAAAAGTTATTCTTGTTTGCATAAAATTACTTTGGATATAAAATAATTTTTGTTCTTATAATATTCAAGGTGACATTTATTTTTTTTCAGTTTTTATTTACAAAAAACCTGTTAGTTGAATTTTTTTTAAATAAAACGTCAAATTATATGATAAACAATTTAATTCAAGTCGCTACCGTTATTAGTTCGGGATTTATTTTTGGGTTAACTAACGTTTTTTTAAATTGCTATGGAAAAACAACACCCATTTAGTTTCAATGTGTTCTACAATCCTTTCGGCATCTTTCTGTGTAACAAAATTGATTTGAAGTCGATATCTGTACCGGTTCTTGAGATATACATACATACATACATACATATACGACGAAAAAAGCTTCCTGAACGTACGGCATTTCAAAGAAATACATATGTTATAAAGATTTTAGAGACCTTGAAATGTACTTTTCAATTCCACAAATCGGACCAATTTCAAGAACTTTCTATGAAAAAAGAAATTCTTGGGGAGACATCCCAAAATATATTAGTTTCAAAAATTGCGCAACCATTTAATTCAAAATGATGGTCTGTTGCAAGATCTCATTAATATCTCAATTCAAATGGATAGAAACTAAAAAGTCATTGATAAAAAAAAAAATGCGAAAAACAACTTATTTTTATTTTCAAAGAAGCTTTTACGGGTTACGAAGCTGTCGTAAATTATTAAACTATATTTTTTTTTAAAAACACATTCAAATTATGAAACCATTTTGTTATACCCAAAAGATACCTTTTTTAAAGGATTTACTTTTGAAATTCCAAGACAAAACATAGCAGTGAACTTTTTTGCCATATTTTCGAATGGTTATTTTAAGTGAATATTTTTTTACCTATGAAAAATGTATTTTACTTCTTTAAAATATACATTTTTATTTTTTTTTTCATACAGTTTATAAAATTAATTAAATTCAAATATAATTTAGAACTTTAGAGAAGTAAAATAACGATATCGACTACAAATAAATAGTAATGTTATACTAGGTTAGGTTAGGTTATAGTGGCTGTCCAAGATGGAAACGGACACAATTAGGCCAGTTTAATGGCCCATTGTGATACCACATGAATCTTGAGGTTTCTTCCTAAGCTCAATGGAACCAGTTTGAGTTTCTTACGAAACGTGAGAGGCTGGTTATGCCGATATGATTTAGATCGTTTAGATCGTTAAAGAAGAACTCTCCTAGGTAATTCTTGCGTTTTCGAGCCAGAGCAGGGCATGTGCAGAGAAGATAAAGAACTGTTTCTTCCTCGTCCATGCAGAAATCATTTGAGAATACGCCTAATCTCGTGCCGTGCTTTCCTATTAGACAGTGTCCGGTTATGACACCTATTATCGCGCTTATATGCGAATGCGATCTGCTTAGAGAGAGCAAGCACCTTGAACGTTTTAAATTCAGTGTTGGCCAGATGTTTTTTGTGACTTGACACGTGGTGATGTTGTTCCACCTGGTGCCTGCCCTCCTCACAGCGTCTTGCATTAGCAACAGTTTACAAGTAGCGATTGGTATGCCAGTACGTGCCAAACGTGGTAGGATGGGCTGTACTGTACCGTTCCTGGCGAGTTCATCTGCCTTACAGTTACCTGGAATGTCTCTATGGCCCGGCACCTAGCAAAGGTGAATATTAAACTGTTGTGCCATCTCCATTAGAGATGATCGACAGGTATGGACTGTTATAGAGTTTGTAGAGACAGAATCCAGAGATTTTATAGCGGCCTGACTATCTGAGAAGATACGGATATCAGATGTGGATATCACGTTTTCTTTAAGCCAAGACTTCTTTTATCGCCAAAAGTTCCGCCTGGAACACGCTACAATGATTGGGAAGGCGGAATGAGAGACTTAATTTCTGTCGTTCAGAGTACACACTTCCACCAACCCCTTCTTTCGTTTTTGACCCATCTGTATAGAAATGGATTGACTCATCTTCTAGGAATGTCCTAATCCTCCCAAAAAGATCTGGGAGGTATAGAAATCTGTAAATTTCTGTCGAATTGCAGTTGGGGGATGGTGTATGTATGTGTGCTTTGGAATTGATTCTAAATAACTAAGAATTACGGAGTGACCAATGTTGTTGTTAGTCCACTGCGACGAAGCTTTGAGGCGAATAGCAGAGCTTGCAGCTATTTGTTTGCTAAAAATGTCAAGAGGTGTTAGGTAGAGTAAGGTGTCCAGTGCCGCAGATCGGGTCCTGCGAAGCGATCCGCTTATACATAGGCAAGCTGAACGTTGGACTTTATTTAATGTTATACTACATTTGCATAATTTAAATAAAAAAGTGAACTTAACATATTTGTCACCTAAAACATTTTTTGAACGAAACATTACATGCAATTCAAAATAACTTTTTGACAGCTGGTAAAAATTTTCAACAAATCGCTTTTGACAATATTCTTAAACAAAAAAAAAAATGGTTGCCTGTAAAGTCGGTTTTACGGGCGAAGATTTTACGTGACAACGTTAAAATTCTTGCTCAACACAGTTTAAATCAAGTTTTCTTATATCTGCCACTTTTTCTTAATATTTGTAATTTTAAAGAATCAATTCGAAAATCAAAACATTTATTCAGATCGAAGGTTCAAATTTTTGCTAAATAAATTTGAAATTAATGAAAATTTGTAAAATAATAATTAATTAATTAATGAATTTTAAACTAATAATTTACTTAACACTATCAACATTTATCAATAGTATGACATAACCTATAAACTCAGTTTCTCAACTTTTGTGTCAATCTAACAATTAATCAATCAATCATAGTTTACGATAATGAAATATCAGTGTACAATTATTTACCTTTATTGTTGTAGTTGTTGTAAATGACGAATCTAAGCACTCCACATTTTCACTACAGACACAGCTGACGATACTTTAACCACACGTGTGAACTTGTATTATGACGCTTTCTTGTTTTTCCAACGCCAAGAACGTTCGAGAAAGACAAAGACAGAGACACAAGCATGCGCCGATTCAATGCGCCTAATTCTCTAGTGCTGCGCGCGCGGCAGACCGATCATAGTTGAGTGGGAGAGAGACGCAAGGCATTCGGCGGGCCTCTCTTTCGTTCGGTGACTCATCGTAACGTTACCGGGCGTTACACTTTTTCATAAGTGACTCCCTAACAACCTAATTTAAGACGTTGTCACGTCAAAAAAAAAATACAGCTAGTACTGCTGAAAATTTGTAAAAATTGATTTTCGACTCAAATACCTTTAGAACTAATAAAGAAATATACTTCGAACTTATAAAATATCATACAAAATATTGTTGTAAACTTTTGGTATAATTAAAAAAAGTTTCAATTGACTTTTTTAACAAAAGAATTTAATAAAGTATGGATCGCATTTTATTTGGATCATTCAAAATTTATCATCATTTTCAATATGTCTATCGGTTTTAATTTAAGTACCTATGAATTTTTCGTCACCGAAATTATTATGTCTTGAAAAGTTGATTGTAATAAATGCATTGCAAAAGTGTTAATACATACTCGTAAAACCTCAAGAACTGTTCATATAAAAACAGCGGATGCACCGTCTTAAGTGCCATTATAAATAAATAGTTCTAACATAAAACACTTGTATTATGTCTTAAGATCGCATCATAAAACCGTCATAAGCCCACACTTTCTATTAAAGCAGTGCATCTTGTCCATGTAGGTACACTTCGTATCTAATGGTCTGTTTATAAAGTAAACAAATATATTTTGTTTTGTCTTAATAACGAAAAGAACAACTTGTAAGACTGACTATCATATTCAGCTATAGCTACGGAAACTGCAGTAATAACGACATAAACAAAGTCGATGTACATGACCTAAAAATCAGGTTAAGTTTGTTTATACGTAAATCTACCTTACCTACAACTTGAGAGTTAAGATAACTTAAATAAAACCTAACCAAACCAAAGCGCACACTTCTTGTGTATGCCGATGTAAGCATAGACTTCGACAATATCTAACCATGAAGACCTGAGTATATAGTACTGCAAACCGACAGTCTTGTCCGCTGCTATATGCGCAAATAGACGTGGGTCTAAGCGCAACAAAGTGGACACTTAACATGTATCCGAGTAAACTTCAGATACCTACATAGATATTGGCTTTAATGTATATCAACATACTATAAATGTTGGCAGTGGCATATTCTGTGTTTTTAATTAAATAATACAAAAAAAAAACTTCGGATAGATTAATTAAACTTTTCCAAGTTTCATAAGAAACAAATTAAATAAATATAAAAACAAAAACATGTAATTATGACTCTAAATGCGGCTGCATCCAACTACCGTTTGAGGCAACGAAGACGACGAAGGTACATCAGTCCGATATGAAAACTAAGGAGACCGAAAGACGCATTCATACACATTCACACATTCATATAGGTTATGTACAAGTTTTATAGTTTGTAAACAACGACTACTGGTATTACACTTTTTTGTTTTGTGTTTTCTAATGAAGTCGCGCACAATACAGAAAACACTTTCGGCTCTTGCCATAAAGTGACTTTGAGACTTCTGTAAGCCTTTGAAAGGCCCATTTTTCATCCCGAAACAAAAAAAAGCAAACCTACAGATGTTAGGTTCTAACGGTTCTTACAAGATAAATGCATCTTATGGGGTGGTGTGCATCTTACTTATATGCCGTAGTAAGTAATAAACCTTTTTCTGACCTTTATTCTTGAAAGATTATTATTAGTTGAATAAGCCAGCGAGCACGTGTTGCAGCTTTGAGGTGTAAACTTACCTGGAAAACTACTTTAAGGGAAAACCTTAATGTCTCAGAACAACGCTCCTTTGAAAAATGATGTTCACGTAGGAAAATCTCTCCGTCTGGCGTGTGCTAATCTTTTTTAAGATAAGCAAACAAAAATATACTACAACATCAACAACACCACACAAATGAAAAACAAAAAGAGTTTTATGATGAAGATGCAATGATGACAAATAAAATACGGTAATGAAATGATGTTGAAGAAAATAAAGTAATTAGTTTATAATTAATTATATTGGAGACTCCAAGTAACACTGAGACATAATGATAAATGTTTAAAAAATAATTTTTAGAAAAATACAAACAAAATAATATTTTTCCCCGATTGTGTGTTTGGGGTTCAGGGGGCAGGCGAATACAGTGACTTTGTTTAGTTTATACTGAAGCTCTCCTTATCTCAAATACATTGACCTCAATAAATTATTAGTTGACTTAAAATAATTATGTACATACGACTAGGTATCGGGTATAATTGCTTATAGCTCTAAATATTGAATACACTTCAATAATAATAATAATTATTCGAAGGGCAATACAAATGGATGTGGATCAATAAGATGGACGGTTTTGTTTTTTTTTTTTGTGTCATTTTTAATTTGAGAAATTTTATTTGAATTTGTCATTATTTTTATTTTTGTCTTTTGTCATTATTTGTATTGAGTAACTAGCTGACCCGGCGAACTTCGTACCGCCTAACAGTCAATGAATGTCGTGTTACTTTTTAGCTGAACTCATTTAGGCTTTGATGAACGTAAAACAATGATACAAAATAATATATTTATATAGATAGAAACAAAAAAGTATTTTATTATGATGAATGATGATTAAAACATACATACAGAATGAGAATAAAAATAAAAAAATAATAATTAAGTACCTACTTCAAACTCATGTCAGAAAAAAATGATTGAAAACTATGTTGTGCAGATTGGGAAAAAAAATAAAACTCGGATTAATTCATTAATAGGATTTTCATTCAAGCACTTTGTGGTAAACGACATTCTTTGTTTTTTGGTCAGGCGCAAGATAAAAAAATAAAGCGGACGGTTTGCCGACACGTGAGCATGCCACGTACAATTGACCATGAGAAAAACATGCATTTTCTAGATTGAGGCCACAAATAGTCAAGGATTGGCCCTGTGATTTGTTGATCTTCATGACGAAGGCAAGACGAATCGGGAATTGAATTCGTTAAAACTCAAAGGGCATATCCGTTGGGATCATCGGAATCCTTGGAATAAGAACTTCTTCATCTTTAATTTTTTCTTTAAGTATCGACGCGTGAATCACATATTGCTCATCAGCTTTCTTATCACCAAACGCGTTCCATTACACAGTTTTGGTTGGTTTAAATTTCTAAGCATGATAACTACCGAGTCAACTTTAAGTTTTAAATTGTGCGGTGGTAAACCAGGCACATCCAAGGAGTTTAAAAATTCAGTTGGATAATTAGTGGCTTCTTCTTCGTTTGTTACACAGTCGATAGATTTGAATGAATAAAGAGTACCTACGATTTGATTTTGAATTACAAAATTGAGGTCACCTACATCTTTATTTTAAGCGGCCAAAATTGCTCGCTCACTTAACCATTTAGTATTTTTGTGGTTAGCAATGATATCCGGGAATATTTTGTTGATAAGCTCGTCTTTTGATGATACGAAAATGCAAAAATTTGGAGGAAATGAAAGCAAACCGCTCGATTTGTCAAGAGGAACACGCCCATTACCGATAGTCAGCAATTGCTTCGAGAAATCATCAGCAGATAGATCGTTCAACAATGCAACTCTCATATTTACAGACAGTTGAAGTTTCTTTACATATCGCCACAGATTTGATGCTTTGAGGCAAGCGTTTATTTCGTCGGCAGCAGTAGATCTTGAAATGACTGGTAGTGTTTGTCGGAAATCGCCAGATAATAAAATCATTGCACCACCAAAACATCTCAAGTCATTGCGCAGATCTTTTAATGTTCGGTCTAGTGCTTCCAATGCGCGTTCGTGCGCCATTGTGCATTCGTCCCATATGATGATTTTTGATGCTACTAAAACTTTGGCCATTGCGGAGTGTTTCGAAATGTTACATGTCGGTTGTTCAGTAGTTTGAAGGTTTAATGGCAATTTTAACGCTGAGTAGCCGTACGGCATCCGTCTAACAATGTGGCCGCTATTCCAGAAGAAGCAATTGCTACCGCAATTTCGGATCTCTCACGTACAGTGGCCAAAATCAATAACATGAGGAATGTCTTCCCAGTTCCACCGGGGGTATCCAAAGAATAAGCCGCCATTTCTATCATCAATTGCATTAATCAGTGTATCAAAGACTTCCCTCTACTTAGGATTCAACAGAGGTACATTCGTTTGAACTGATTGTATTAGTTCATGTGAATCATATTCACGTTCACGTTCCAATTCTCTATTAAATGCATCATTCATTCCGTGATCTGGCGCTGGCATTCCTAACCTAACTAACAAACTGCCGCACATGAGATAACACATATCTTCGATCAAGAGCAAAGTCTGGTTATGGATCTCCTCATTCACCTCAAGATCGGAATTTCTTGAGCTGACGCGAATTCGATGTAAAATATCTTCTGATATGTTATCTTTGTATTTGTTCCACAGGTCACGTGGTTTCGATGGGAAGCATGTTGAAATGATAATAGCAAATAATGTGCGTATCTGACTTGGAGATGCAGAAATAATTGCTTCAGCGATTGTCGTGTCCCAATGAGTATCGTTTTCAAGCAAATTTAGCTCTTGACATGCTCCACGAAATGTGGGGCACACGATACCATTAACAGTTCCTAGTGATTCAAATGATGTTGGCCCTCAAACATGTACCATGAACTGAACGGATGAACTGTGTAAATACGACCAAGAGCATCAGTAGAACGCATATCTGGATGACCAGGAACTGCATCGCCTTGCTTCCGACATTGAAATTTCTTCGATGTAGCGTTCCAAGTGTAATAACGTGACATTTCTGAGTAAATCAAAGTTAATAATTAATAAATAATTTTCGAAAATTAATGTCTTAAACAAACAAATATAACAGTACTTGAACTTTGTAGAAATTTCACAAAAATAAATTTTTGAACGCACACATGATGTCTTCAGAAAAAAATAAGGTTGTGACTTAAAGGTCTCAGCAACCATAAGCTCAATCGATTTTTCATTGTTTTTAAGATGTATTCTGCTATTCGGGACGGAAACAAATAAAAAAAAATAAAAAACCATGGCAATCGGTCCAGCCGTTCTCGAGTTATAAGTGTTGTAACAAACACGACTTTCTTTTATATATATAGATATAGATAAGAATCACATAACATTTTGCCCCAAAAAAATCAAACAAGTTAAAAAATTTAAAAGCAAGTGCGACCTAAGTCAACACCCAGAAAGAATTTAAAAAACGAAATTTTTCTGTAGTAAAATTTCGTATGAGTCACAATAGGTACTTTCTCTCGGTTCCCCTGGAATAATAAAAAATATTTGACAAGTAATGGAATATTTGAACAAAGTTTTAAGAAAATTAAATATATTGAAACAACATTTCCTTTAGGCCTTGGAAGAATTTATGTTGTATGGAATTATTTTTTTTTTAAATTAGGTATTGTAGATAACTATAGGTGACTATGCAGACATTATTGTTGATTTCATATTTTTTTAACCCAAGAGAGGAAACTAACTTACATTTTGTACAATATTAATTGAAATAAAATAGTGCTTATACGCCTTAGTGAATCTTTCATTATTTTAGATTTGTTTAAATGACATAAAATTTAATGTAAGTGAGAGCTGTTATTTTTAGTTGGTAATGGTATTTATATAAATAAAGCAAATACGGTAACACAGGAAAAGTCAAAGACTTTCAACCTCCATTTTAAAAAGAAAATATCAACTGTCGACTGCTATATCTTAGGATTAAGTTGTCTTATAGAATCGTAAGCGTTAGTAACATGTTGCAAATTGATACAACACAAAAAGCAAAGACAAAATTCTCTAAATATTTGAATAGCAACAAAATATGGTCTTAGTCATAATTTTATTTTATTTTAAAGGGTTTTTCGTCTAAACTTGCTGCACCATAATAGTTTTAACAGTTATCTTTCCAAACCTAACAATGGTACATTTTAAATAAAATTTCACCTTATGGACTCTTTTAATAATTCTAAAACTACATAGCATAATACATAAGCTCTTTTAATGAGCCAAAGCCACAAGACAAGCTTTTCACTGGAATTCTTATAAAGAATCCCTAAGAATTTATAAGAATAAGACACTAAGGAAATCTAAGCGATCTTCTTGGCGGTAATTCTCTGGCACGATAGAAGAATCTTCTTTCGACTAATCCAGTGATGCCAAGCTGTCTGAAATATGTAAATGGCTCCTGGTCAATTTCAAGCGAAGAATCCCTGAACTTACTACTGGATACTCACTTTCCCGGTAGCTCTCTAAGCGCAACTTGAAACAATCAAATTCGTTCAAATTCCAAAGCTACAAGTCCACAAGTTCTGAGCACAAATAAAAAGTTACAATGGGCTCTCAACAGCTTCGAACCATTTTAATCAGCAGGACCAGACGGGTACAAAAACTACAAACTACAAAAAGGCTCAGAAATAATTGTACCAATCCTTGAGGCAATTTTTAACAGCTGTCTATGTCTGGTCCATATTCCCTCGGCATGGAATAAAGTGCAAGTTGTTTTTATACTCACAGTAGAGACATGCTCGCAAGCCAACCCTAAAGATCTACGACTTATAAATCTATCATCATTCCCTTGAAAGATTGAGTGATATCCATTTAAGGGCAAGTATTGTTACAAGACTTCTGTCTATGTCTCAACGTGCTTACTGTAAAGGCATATTGGTGGAAACGGAGTTAGACACCTTAGTAGTACGCACCATCGAATACTCCCTTCATCATAGAGAGTTCTCTATCCTCTCTATTGGAACCTGGTGTTAAATTAAATCCTAACTGGTCGGAATGTAGAGATTTTCAGAGTGATTGCATATGCGGATGATGTTGCTCTTACAAAATGCTATACACAAACGTATACTTTGGGCTGATCGGTGTGGACCACACAAAACCGATTAAGAGCTGCTTGCGAGGCATTACAAAATTTCATATGTTTACCCTCCCTATATCAAAGGCATTCAATTAAAGTTCTCAGACGAGGCTGGATCTTATTTTAGACAAAAAACAAAATTGGAAATATAATGTACAAGAAAGAGTCAAACAAACTACAATAGCTCTCTTCTCTTGCAAACTAATAGCTGTAAGCTCTGCTATTCACCTCAAAGCTTCATCGCAGTTGGTTAACAACAACATTGGCCACATCGTTATTCTAAAGTAATAAGAATCAATTCCAAAGCACACAGACTACACCCTCCTTCAACTGCAATTCGACAGAAACTTCCAAGATTCTATACCCTCCAGATCTTTTTGGGGGGATGGGTCATTCCTGAAAGACAAGCCAATCCACTTTTGCACAGATGGATCAAGAACAACTGAAGTGGTTAATGGAGGTGTGTACTTTGAACAACAGAAATTAAGTCTCTCATTCCGCCTTCCTTTAAATCATTGTAGCGTGTTGCAGTAGGAACTTTTGGCGAAAAAAGGAAGTCTTGTCCGGCTTAAACAAAAGGTGATATCAACATCTGATATCCGTTTTTTCTCAGATAGCCAGACCGCTATTAAATCTCTGGACTCTGTCTCTTCAAACTCTATTACAATCCATAACTATCGATTATCTCTATAATGGACAACAGTTTAATATCCATCTTTGCTGGAAGCCGGGCCATAGAGACATTCCAGGAAATTGTAAGGCAGATGAACTTGGCAAAAATGGTACAGTACAACCAATTCTAGCACGTTTGGCAAATGCTGGCATACCAATCGCTACATGTAAGCTATTGTTAATGCAAGAAATTATAAAGAAGGCAAACATCAGATGGAATAACATCGCCACTACGTGACAGGTCACAAAAAACATCTGGCCTGCACTGGACTTAAAGCGATCGAGATACATACTATTTTTAAGCAGATCGCATAATAAGCTCCATAATCGGTGTCATAACCGGGCACTGTTTAATAGGAGAGCACGGCACGCGGTTAGGCGTATTCTCAAATAAATTCTGCAGAAGCGGTGTGAATGACGAAGAGGAGGAAATAGTTCTTCACCTACTCTGTACATGCCCTGCTCTAGCTCAAAAACTCAGGAATTACTTAGAAGAATTCTTCTTTATATAACGATCTTAACGATATCAAGCATATTAACATAATCAGTCTTCCATGTTTCGTAAGGGGCTTAAACTGTTTTTTTTTTTGTTTTTGAGGTTAGAAGAAATCCTCAACCTAACCTAACCATACATATAAATGAGCCTTTCCCCTTAGATCCTTTTCACTAAGATCGTTTTAAATGCATTGAAATAAGATCTACGCATTGACTTTAAAAACGTATCGGTCGATTGTGGCTATTGTAATAAGCAAACGATGTGTAATTTAATATTATTGATTAACTAGCGGACCCGCCAGACTTCGTCCTGTCATAAAGATTTGTAATGTGGCAGTTTTTTGTTCCTACGTATTTTATAGTCGTGGTGTAACACTTTTTTTTCTTTAGGCACAGAATTATTCAACCGAAACCGAAACCGAATTTAATAACTTGTATATTGTTTATTTTCCTTTTTATTTATAAGAAAAATCAACGATATACGAAACGACGACGGACACGATGTTTGCCAAAATGCAAAACGTCAAACTAGAGGCGAATTAAAAAAAGAAAAGCGAAGCGAATTAAAAGTGTTACAAGACAGCAAAATAAGTGCTGCCACCAAGCTAGTTCACTAAGGGGGTGGGTTCATCAGTTGATTGATTGGACAATTAATTTTATTGAACGATCAATCAAAATAAAAATGATTTTTGATGAAATTGATTAAATGCCACAGGGGCGTACTTACTTTTGTAAGCAAAAAGGGCGCCAGCAATTTTTTCTGAAAAATAAATAAGGAAATTGCAAACCTTTTTAAGAAGAGAACAACGGTGAAGGACAATTGTAAACCACAATATAAATAAAAGAATCAAAGTATTTTTTTTGATATTAATCTTTTTATTGTCTGAGAAACCTTACGAAAAGGAGAAAAACTCAGATTCTTTTCAATGTTCAATAAAAATTGTATGGACAATGGACCGTTAAGGTCTTAATTCCCACAAGTAAAAATTTTGGGATTAAAACAAAAGAATTTAAAAAAAAAACGATTTAACACCAAAACAATATTTTTACTTATCTTTTCTTTAATGCTTTTCCTGTGAAATCCCCAACTAGCTCCTTTTTTTTTCCTTCCTTTCCTTCTTCTAACAGGTTTGTATTCTTTTTTTTTTTTTTATTATTTTTTCACGACACTCCTAACTTCTTATAAATTTTCTTTTCTCAATTTTTTTTTCTTAATCTTTGTTTGGTATCACCACTTGTCTCAACACTCTGAATGCTTGCCAAGAATTGACGGCCAGATTCCAAGATCTGTCCCGTCTCTTCTATTTCGTCTCCCGCCATTTTAGCTTTCAGCCAATATGGAGTGGCGGATTTCAATCACATCATCAACAGCCAATCGGAGATCGGCTTGTTGATCTCAACTTGTGATGAAATACTCGCGATCCTGCTTACTCGCCTTTTCCTCTCACAGCTAAATGCAAGTCATCCTGGAATTCGCCGCCCGCTGGATTCACTTCCAGGTCACGACGATTCCAGGCGCTGCATTCAGCCACCCCCATTTTCTACCTTGATATCGAACAGAGACCGAGAACTTAAAAATTGAGAAAATCTTTAACTTAACTTCAATTTTAACTTTAATTTTAACTTTATAACAACCGCGCGAAAAGGAAAGAAAAAAAAGTTACAATTTGGGATCTATTAACTAAACCCCGAACTAAGTTACCCGAAACTTAACCGCCCATATATCCATACAATTTGTTTCAAGTTTTACAATAATTTCATTATTCATACTATTAAGGTTACAGAAATAACAAATTAAACAAAAGAATTCCGGAAGAATATAAATTTACAATTTTTTTAAGACTTTAAGTTGGGCCGTAGGCCATTCTCCATTTGGAGTGACTTCACATGCAACTTTACACATCGACCAGACCGCCCGTCTGGTTTGGTTTCACTTAAATGGAAACCAACCTTCCTTGAAACCTGAAACGAGACTTGGTATTTTTTTCCTCACGAAAATGATAGAGAGAACCATGGTCAGAAGGACTATGGCCGTCCCGCTCTCTCTCATTCTCGTGTAAAGAGGTAGTGACATTTGTCAAATAGATTAAAATAAACAACAAAAGTAACAAGTGGATGCAAGAGGCATCGTTTTTATTAAAAATTAAAATTAAATAAAAAACTTGTTGCGTTTATTTATAACGCAACAAATCCCACCCTTTCCTCCTTGAAAAGGTGTTTGTTCATAACACAAACAAGATTACTTAAAAAGGGACTTCCAATATTTATTCGTTTTCCGAAAACGACGTAAACGGCTTCAGATCCTTTACATGCCAAGTGCCACGATCTTTGCCGTTGTTATCTTCAAGAACGTAAGTCCAGGGAGACAATCGTTTTCTGATTCTAAATGGCCCGACATACTTCGGTGCCAGCTTGGCTGCGTAATAATTCGCAGCATTAGATAGATCAAAATTTCTGCGCCAAACAACATCATTAGGAAGATATTGGATATCTCTCCTCCTGAGGTTGTAAGATTCCGCAGTTTTCTTGGATGCCGTTCGAAGTTTCGCGGCTATATCCGCCCTAAGTTTCCTAAACCTTTCTACTACATCTCCTTCCAATTCCAAATTATTTCGATCTGGGTCCCTAATTGAGTTTTCTTCTCTTCCACTTGTACACATTTCTTTGCCAAAATTGGCGTAATATGTTGAAACTCCTAATACTTCGTGTTGCGATGTACGGATGGCACATGCAACTTTCGCTAATTGAGAATCCCAAACGCGGTGATTCTCAGAAACATAGGCTCTCAAAGTAGTTTTAATTATTTGGTTAATCCTCTCCGCTGGGTTAGCCTGAGGATGATAGTGTGGAGTGAACCTAATTTTTGACGAATACTCGTCGCAAAGCGATTTCAATTCTCTACTTTTAAATTGAGGACCATTGTCACAAATGACGAACTTTGGTACTCCAAATAGCAAAAACACATTATCCTCCAACTCCTTGCAAACTGCCTTTGCAGTAGCAGACCTTAATGGGAACAACAATGGAAATTTTGTAAGATAATCTACAACTGTTAAAATGTACATATAGCCCCTATTGGACTTTGGCAAAGGACCTACTAAGTCCACACTTATCATCTCCCAAGGAGAAGAAACCCCTATCCTTTCAGTCATAAGACCCGCTGGTTTATCATTTACTGGTTTCACTTGTTGACAAATTGAACATTTCCTAACATAATTTGCTATATCATTTCTCATTTTTGGCCAATAATATTTGGCCCCTACTCTCGCGAACGTTTTCCTAACCCCCATATGTCCTGCTAAAGGACTATCATGACATTCTTTCAAAATTTCTAACCTATCTCTTTTCCCCACTACTATTTTCCATTCTTCGTTATTTTCGTGAACTACTATATGTGTCGCTTTGATAAACTTATAAAGACAACCATTTTCCACCCTCCAAGCTGGAAACCCTAAAGGATTAGCCTCAACTGCCGAAATCATTTTTGTCACCCAAGGGTCCGAATCCTCACCCGAGATCCCAGCCACTACTGGAACCCCCCGAGATAACATGTCCGGAACGACATGATCTTTTCCCTTGCGATGTATGATCTCGAAATCAAACTGCTGTAGCCGTACTGCCCAGCGTGCTAATCGACCCTGCGGATCCTTTAGGTTATTCAACCATACCAATGAGTAGTGGTCGGTTATGACCGTGAATCGAACACCTTCGATGTACGGACGTAACTTTTCCACAGCCCACAAAACTCCTAAACATTCTTTTTCCGTTGTGGAATAGTTTCTTTCAGACCTATTTAATGACCTACTTAAGTAACAAATCACTTTTTCCCCATCCTCAAATTTTTGCGAAAGAACCGCACCTATTCCAAAATCCGACGCATCTGTCTGTACTACAAAGGGTAGATTAAAATCAGGGCATGTTAATATAGGGGCCGTAACAAGGCATTCTTTTGCTTTTCTAAAACTTTCCTCGCATTCCGGTGTCCACTTGAACTTCTTTGATTTTTTAAATAAGTCCGTTAAGGGCCTAACTAAATGAGCAAAATTTGGTACGAACCGTCTGTACCACGACACTGTTCCTACAAAGCTCCTAACCTCTTTAATATTTCTTGGTGTCGGTATGTTAACCATACTCTCTACCTTTTCTGGATCAACGTGTAATCCATTCCTATCCACAACATAACCTAAGAATTTAAGTGACGGCCTACAAAAGTGACATTTCTCCCGCCCAACTTTAAGTCCCGCATTTTGCAATCTATTTAAAACTTCTTTAAGGATTTCTAAGTGTTTTTCGAAAGTATCTGAAATGATAATGATATCATCCAGATACACGAAAACATATGGTTCAAGTTCAGGCCCCAAGACACTATCAATAAATCTCTGCCAGGTAGCAGGAGCATTGTGTAGGCCGAAAGGCATTCGCTTGAAATGGAAAAGACCCCTACCCGGTACCGTGAAGGCAGTAAACTTTCGAGATTCCTCCGCCATAGGAATCTGCCAATAAGCTGATTTGATATCTAAAGATGTTAAGCACTTCGCATTTCTAAGTTTATCTAAAATCGATGAGATTATCGGTAGAGGATAAGCATCCCTTTCTGTCACTTGGTTCAGTTTCCTAAAATCAACACAAAATCTAAAACTATCATCTTTTTTCCTAATCAAAACTATTGGGGAGGCCCACGGACTATTTGATTTTTCGATGACGTCTTCATCCAACATTTCCTTAAGAGCTTTATCGATGTGAACCTGCATCGCAGGTGAAACAGGGTAATATCTTTGTTTTATAGGGTCTGATGATGTCCTAATGACATGTTCTACTCGATTTGTTACTCCTAATCCCTCTGGCATGTTTTTAAATAAATCCTCAATAAGTGTATGTAGTTTAACCCTCTCATTTTCATTTAAATCCGACTCTTCTATAATCGATGTCGTGTCTATTGAAGCCACCGCTTCCTGACTTGAAAAGTTCCACATGCGTGAACGAAGATCCGGGACAATTCCAGATAGTGCCCAAAAGTCTGCACCAAGTATCATTGCATGGGGAAGTGAAGGTATCACCAAGCACTCTATAAGGACTGATTTATTTTCAACAACTATCGGTAAATCTACTACCCCCAAAACTCCTACCCCTGCCCCATCTGCTAAATGTACCTGCCTAACATTACTTTTTTCCAATCCTAAACCCAAATCTTTTAAAACTTTCCAAACGTCCCTACAAATTATTGTTCGCGAAGCTCCTGAATCTAAAAGCCCTACAAAATTAAAGCCATAAATATTAATACTCAAGTAAGGACGACTATCATCCCCACTTGTTTCCAACGTGAAACCAAGTTTTACTTTCGCCAGCTGGTCGTCAGCAGGCGACCTATTTAATTGCGACGGCGCTCTTGTCCTGCTGGCCCAAGAGACCGTTGCCCATTTCCCGAGCAACGTCTACAGTTACTCCGGGTTACACCCATTGCCCCACATCCAAAACAACGCCTAGGAGCGGAACAAGAACTCAAAAAATGACCTTCCCTGTTACAGTTAAAGCATCTGACGGACCTACGAGGTGGGGGGTTAACTGCAACCGTTGTTGTTGCTTCCTGAACGGCAGCAACATACGCAACATCCGGCTCCAACGCCTGTCTAGAACGATAGTTAGGTGGTGGCACAAAAGCCTCAACATTTGTCCTAATAGATTCCAATCTTCTACCAAACGCAACCAGTTCATTGACTGATTTGATATCAGCCAACCCCAACTGCGTCTGATAGAACGGTGCTATGTTCTTCATGAGAATAGAAAGTTTTCTACTCTCACTCAGAGGTTCCAAAAATCTCTTAAATAGGGTCTGCATGAGTGCGATGTACATACCCATCGACTCATCCCGACCCTGCGTACGCCGCTTTACTTCATCCATCAACAAATCATCATAATTAGAGGGTAAAAACTCCAACTTAACTTCCTGGACCAATTCCTTCCATGTACCTACATTGTCCCTAACCGCCCTAAACCAGAGGAGCGCCTTCCCTGTAAAAAGATCCACGGCTGACCTAAAAAGCCTTTCTTCCGACACCCCTCTCGACTCTCTCAGTTCCTCGACTCTTTCTAAAAATGAGTTAACTGATGAGCCACAACGCTCACCAGAAAACTTCACACCCCATTTTTCAATTTTTTCATGTCGCTCAGAGTTCCGGTCGCCGGTTTGAACTCGTATATCACGAGGCAAACCCTGCATTTGAAACTCTGAACTCGCACGTTGGTCGACCTGCGCAGTTGGTAACGCACCCAGGGCTGCTGTCGACTGTTGGTTGTTTTCGGTGGTTTTATTTTCGTTTTTATTGCCGTCGATATTTTTACTACCGTCCTTTGGTAGTTCCTCTACCCCTTCGTTTAATGCTGCCATCAGTAATAGTAGCTCCCCTCTAATGTCAGCCACTTCATTCACCTCTTCTGAAGATTCGGCCCTCGCCCTAACAATTCTACACAAAGACCATTCAATTTTTGTCAAAATTTTTAAATATTCCGAAGACTTAGGACTTTTAGGAGGTATTCTCAAAAGATCTTTAATTTCTAAAATTTTCGACCTAACTGCTTTTGAATCCTCAGTAAAAGAAAATGGGTAGTGAGGACTCTCCGAAGAAATCGAACCTAAACGCTCCAGATTACGAGAAGCTCTGAGGGTCATCCTCATTTCGTCGACCTTCGCGCCTTCCTTCAACCCCCGGGCAAGTAACTCATAAACGAGTTCATCCTTAGCTAGCCTATTTACATCCATCGTATCAAAAAAGGAAAAGAAAACTCTCACTTAATAAGAAGAACCAAATTTCACCGATTAGCAATGAGATCAAAACAAAAAATTGTTGAAAGTTGTTATAAATACGGTTAAAGCAACACCCAGTTGACTTCCGTACCAAATCACAATCAAGAAGAAAGTTGAACGAATAATAAAATATATATATATATTAACCAACGTTGCAAATACACACCGACATTAAAAAAAAAACTAAATCAAAAATGTAAAGAAAACCAGGTATATGGTCACACCACAAAAAAAATTCTTCCAATTCAAACTTAAAACAAACAAAATGCAATGTTCCCAAAGTTTCCTTAAAAAATATTTCTCCTCTATATTTTTTCAATTAAAACCACTAGGTACAGTCCCACTAGCAATATGGTCACACTAGTATCCAAGAATAACACACCAATCCAATAAAACAATTTCAAAAATATTCAAAAAAAACGAGCAGAAAAAAATAGAGAAAATCCAACCAAGTATATGGTCACACCAAAATTTGGGCACTACAATTTCCTTCCGAATAAAAAACAACCACCAAAAAAAATATCAAAAGATATCAAGAACAATACAAAAATTCTGATGGAATTATAACCACTTGAAAATTATAAACAAATCACCAAATAATTCAACACATGGAGAGAAAGAGACAAACGTATATGTTGATTTTTTGTTGTAACCACCGATATAAAATTTACCACTATGAATAAAAAACGCTCTAATGTTTACCGTAACGTAATAAAGTGAAATATGTTGAAATGAATATGTAGGAAATTATATATATGTAATTGAAAATAATAATTTGATAATTTAACTTAGAAAAAAAAAACTAACCACAAAATTGAATTGAATTGTAAGAATATTTACAAAAAACTTACAGACTTCCTGGTTTATTTTCAAACCTCTGAATATGAATCCCACTGTATTTAAACTCCTTTGAAATTTTGATGACAATAACAATAACGGCACTGGTAGATGTACTTTATTTAATAGGGGTTGCACAATTTAATCCGACCAATTAAAATTGAAAACTGTTGATAAAAAGAAAATAAAACAAAGTAAAACGAAACAATCTTAGAATTTCAATAAAACTTCCCTAAAAGAAACACAACACAACACAAGAACAATTGGAGGGGTTTTCCTTCACATACAAAATTTCAATTTTTTTATCAAAGAAGCCCCACGTTCGGGTGCCAATTTGTAACACTTTTTTTTCTTTAGGCACAGAATTATTCAACCGAAACCGAAACCGAATTTAATAACTTGTATATTGTTTATTTTCCTTTTTATTTATAAGAAAAATCAACGATATACGAAACGACGACGGACACGATGTTTGCCAAAATGCAAAACGTCAAACTAGAGGCGAATTAAAAAAAGAAAAGCGAAGCGAATTAAAAGTGTTACAAGACAGCAAAATAAGTGCTGCCACCAAGCTAGTTCACTAAGGGGGTGGGTTCATCAGTTGATTGATTGGACAATTAATTTTATTGAACGATCAATCAAAATAAAAATGATTTTTGATGAAATTGATTAAATGCCACAGGGGCGTACTTACTTTTGTAAGCAAAAAGGGCGCCAGCAATTTTTTCTGAAAAATAAATAAGGAAATTGCAAACCTTTTTAAGAAGAGAACAACGGTGAAGGACAATTGTAAACCACAATATAAATAAAAGAATCAAAGTATTTTTTTTGATATTAATCTTTTTATTGTCTGAGAAACCTTACGAAAAGGAGAAAAACTCAGATTCTTTTCAATGTTCAATAAAAATTGTATGGACAATGGACCGTTAAGGTCTTAATTCCCACAAGTAAAAATTTTGGGATTAAAACAAAAGAATTTAAAAAAAAAAACGATTTAACACCAAAACAATATTTTTACTTATCTTTTCTTTAATGCTTTTCCTGTGAAATCCCCAACTAGCTCCTTTTTTTTTCCTTCCTTTCCTTCTTCTAACAGGTTTGTATTCTTTTTTTTTTTATTATTTTTTCACGACACTCCTAACTTCTTATAAATTTTCTTTTCTCAATTTTTTTTTCTTAATCTTTGTTTGGTATCACCACTTGTCTCAACACTCTGAATGCTTGCCAAGAATTGACGGCCAGATTCCAAGATCTGTCCCGTCTCTTCTATTTCGTCTCCCGCCATTTTAGCTTTCAGCCAATATGGAGTGGCGGATTTCAATCACATCATCAACAGCCAATCGGAGATCGGCTTGTTGATCTCAACTTGTGATGAAATACTCGCGATCCTGCTTACTCGCCATTTCCTCTCACAGCTAAATGCAAGTCATCCTGGAATTCGCCGCCCGCTGGATTCACTTCCAGGTCACGACGATTCCAGGCGCTGCATTCAGCCACCCCCATTTTCTACCTTGATATCGAACAGAGACCGAGAACTTAAAAATTGAGAAAATCTTTAACTTAACTTCAATTTTAACTTTAATTTTAACTTTATAACAACCGCGCGAAAAGGAAAGAAAAAAAAGTTACAATTTGGGATCTATTAACTAAACCCCGAACTAAGTTACCCGAAACTTAACCGCCCATATATCCATACAATTTGTTTCAAGTTTTACAATAATTTCATTATTCATACTATTAAGGTTACAGAAATAACAAATTAAACAAAAGAATTCCGGAAGAATATAAATTTACAATTTTTTTAAGACTTTAAGTTGGGCCGTAGGCCATTCTCCATTTGGAGTGACTTCACATGCAACTTTACACATCGACCAGACCGCCCGTCTGGTTTGGTTTCACTTAAATGGAAACCAACCTTCCTTGAAACCTGAAACGAGACTTGGTATTTTTTTCCTCACGAAAATGATAGAGAGAACCATGGTCAGAAGGACTATGGCCGTCCCGCTCTCTCTCATTCTCGTGTAAAGAGGTAGTGACATTTGTCAAATAGATTAAAATAAACAACAAAAGTAACAAGTGGATGCAAGAGGCATCGTTTTTATTAAAAATTAAAATTAAATAAAAAACTTGTTGCGTTTATTTATAACGCAACAGTGGCTAAAAATTCTCCTGAACAGAACCGTCACCCTGGTGATTGGGAGTTGAAAATAAAAAATAATTAAATGAAACATATGTATAAAAGGATTTATAAGTAAGTAATCATGTGAATGATAATTATTAACAGAAATCAGTTTTATTATCATTGTAGTGCTTTGTGATATACGATGTTCTTTGTTTGATTACTTGGCGCATAGACAAACAAATCTGATGGTTTTCCAATACAGGAACAGGTAACATACAATTGATCATGTGAGAAACATGGGTTTTCTAGATAAATACCACAAACACCTGGGATTGTTTATGGTCACAGCAAAAGCAAGCCGCACTGGAAACTGTAGTCCTTTAAACTCAAATGGCACATCAGTTGGAATCATTGGGATGCGCGGTATGAGAAAATATTCTCCTTTATACTTTCCTATGAGTAAAGTTGCTTCTATCACGTTTTTTAGTAATTTTTTTTATCGCTAACTGTGTATCCTGTTGCAAAGACGCGGTTGGTTGATATTTCGCAACATTATAACTATTGATCCAGCCTTTAATTGAAGATTGTGAGGTGGCAATCCTGGACAATCCTGGCCAATCCAGCTAGTTTAAAAATTCCGGTGGATAGTTGACTACATCATCTTGGTTAGTAGCCGAATCAACTGATTTATATATCCTCGAATCGCCTGTAATTTGTTCTTGAATTTTGAAATTTAATTCATTTACATCTATGTTTTTTGCAGCCAATATAGCTCAAACAATCATGGTTTCTGTAATTTTGAGAAAAATCGGAAACACCTTGTGAATAAGTTCATCTTTTGATTGCGTTCACTGACAAAAACTTTGCGGAAAGTTAATGCAGCCAGTCAATATGTCTATAAGAAATTTGCCATTACCAATGTCAATGAGTTGTTTAGAAAATATGTTGCCAGAGTTATCATTTTGCAAATCGACACGCATATTCTTGCTTAAATGAAGTACTTTGACATGTTTTCACAAATTGGAAGACTTTAGACATGCATTGATTTCATCAACTGGCGTTGATCGTGGAATCACTGCTAATAAAATCATTGCACCACCAAATCTGTTATTATTGCTTCGTAGATCTTTTAAGGTTCTGTCTAAAGCCTCCAAAGATTTTGTATGTGCCATCGCACATTTATCCTAAATAATCAATTTACATTGCTGCAAAACCTTTGCCATTGCAGAGTTCTTCGAAATGTTGCAGGTTGGAGTTTCATTGCTTTGCATATTTAATGGCAATTTTAGTGCTTAATGGGCTGTTCGATCATCTTCAAGCAAAGTTGCTGTGATTCCCGACGAAGCGAGTGCAAGTGCAATTTTATTTTGTGAGCGAATTGTTGCTAATATTCAATTGTTGCTCGATTCAAACTTGCGCGATTATTAGTTGAGTGTCGCGCTCGCGCTTCACGCGTTTGTGATATCCGAATTCTTTCACGTTCAATTCGGTCGTCACGCTCTTGTGCAGTACGATTAGATCGGTAATTAGCTTGGTTTGAAGCATTTCGGGTTCTTCTACCTAAATTGCTTCGTCTTTTAGGAGGCATATCAAACATAAATTATTTTGTCACTAAATACTAACTAAACATGATATAAAAAGTTGTTTCAGTCGTTTATCAGTTGACAGAAGCAAACTCAGTAGATTGGGTAACAGAAAATCCAAGAAAAACAACACTTGTACACCGGCAAATCCACATATCAACACTTTTTTTTTTTTTTTTTATTTGACATTACTTGAAGTCAAATCCTTTAAGTCGACTACGTTTTAGTTAGAAAACATTTGTATGGGAAAAAGAAAAGGGCTGTTCTTATGATTTTTCCGGGATTTATTCGAATTTTTCTCTCTTTTTCATCCTTGAACTGCATCAAACGTTTTAAAAAAAGAATTGGCCAAATTGGTCCAGGCGTTGTTGAGTTATGCAGTTACCAACACATTTAGCGATTCATTTTTATATATAAGATACACAGATAGACACACAAAATATGCACCCAAAAACTATTCAATTATTTTTTTTAAATGAAATAAAAGTCAGCGTATACGTATATAAATTTTATATTTCCATTTAAGAAGTAAATGCCTTTTGCAATTATATGTACTTTAAGGAGTTTCAAATCTATGAACTTTTGTGAAATTATTTAGATTTGTATGAAAAGATATGTACACAAATTAAAATGAATATTAATTTATTTTAATATTGTGTCGGTTTTTTTTTTGAACTCAATTGAATAAATCTTTAAAAACCAGAAATTTGTTTTATCTTTAACAGAAAATTTAAAGTGACAAAGACAAAAGTTCAATTTGTTGGTGTTTATTTATACTCGTATGTAATAAAAACACTCTCACCCAAATGACCTATTTTAGAGTTCATAATCTAAACGACACACATTACAAAAACCCAAAACCCGCACCTAACAAAGAATTGAACCCCCTGCCGTAATGAATATTTCACAATAATCCAAAATCTACCTCCAGCTCCAATATACCACTTGCGCGATTTTGAATAACAAGTTGTGATGACTTGTCCACATTGACACTACAAAAGATACCAAAACACAAAGTATTATGTTCCTTTTCCATTCCTCCAGAACTAACCAGTCAGTCCGTCAGTCAGTCCGTAAGTCAGTCAGTCAACCCAGCAAATATAATCTACCATAAAGCAAGACCACTTTTAATTTCTTCTTCTTTTTAGGTGATTTATTCCTGCCCCAATGTGGGACATGACACGAGACATGACGACATTAACAACAACTGATTGCGTTGCGTTGCGGCACACAATACCAACTTGGTTGGGCTTTTTCCTTTCAATATTTTGTGTTGTTTTTGTTTTCGATAAAACAAAAATTCAAAAATACAAGATGACACCCCTGGAGTGTGAATATGAATATCCATGGAATCGTTTCATCCATCGCGTCGCGTCGCGTCGGTCGGTGGCGTTGAAGAAAACAAAACGCGCTAAAAAGTAGGTCACAATCACAACCACTAACATGTTGGGCTTTTGTTTAAACAAAAAAGGAAACAAATATTAAGTACAAATAATGATTTAAAAATTCTTGCCGGTTTTCTTGGTTTAAATTTTAAACACTTTTAAGTTCATGACCTGGTTGCATAAACTAACTTTTGTCAATATTTTTGACAGCTTTTTTGAAAACATTTGTTTTAAAACAAATATATATCTGCGCACTTTGAAAAAAGGGTGTACGACAATAAGAAAAAGATCTATTTGCGAAGTAAAATGTTGTAAGCCAAAGAAAAAAAGTGAGAAAAAAAGGAAAGTGCTTTAACTGTCAAATAAGTCTTTGTCAATTTCAGTAGATCGATTGATAACTCAGAGAGAAACTGCGATTTTGGGTTTCAATGTGTTTGATTACACAAGAACACTTATCAAATGCCACAATCATCAAAGCATTGCGTGATATTCATAATATTGTTTGCACATTGTAGGTGACAAACTTCTTCAAGTACTCTTGAAAAGCATGCATAGTTACTAACCCTAAGCTGTCAACAAATTCTTAGTAGTGACAGATTCATATCTTTTAGGACAATTATTTAGAAGCTTACTCTTTTGATCGGTTTCTATAAGTATTCCAATTGAGTTATTTCATCGGTTTGATATTTAATGAACTTCTATAAAGTGTTTTGAAACACAATTTATGCAAGATTTCAGGTTATAACACTTTTTAATTTGTATTAATTAATATCATGCAAAATTAGTGTAACTTGGAAAATCCGAAATGTGTTTGATAGAAATTACGTTACCATATAAACAATCTATTGGGTAAGTTTTTTAGTTTTTTTTTTTTTATTAAAAGCTTATGGGTAAGGTTGGTGTGTCCTGTTCTTAATCTTGTCAAAACGATTGAATTTTTTCGTTTTAAATAATCAATTGGCACTTTTAGAGATCGAAGTTTATTTGAAAGTGGTTCCTGTCTCCCTTTATGTTCCCATTTATCATTAACTGTGATTTTTATTCTCTCCTTCAAATTTGTATATAAGAAAAGATTTATCAGTTTGTTGAAAAATTGAATACCCATGTGACTGGGAATCCAAAAAAGTACAGAGTTTTTGGGAGATTGGTATATAAGTTCTTTTATTTTGTAAGCAATGTAGTGCCCGCTATTAAGTTTTTTTTTTTTAATAGAACAGATCTCAAAGAATCTGTACAAATTAGAGAGTTCGGATAGCCGGATGAATTTGCGTAATCCACAGCTTTTTGGATTGCATAAAGATCTGCTATACAAATATTAGAAAACTTGCTTAAGTAACTGAGAGGTGTTTGAATGCACAATATGTCTCAGAGTTTAAAACGGATCCATCTGTAAAAATTTGTTCTAGAAAATATAGAAGCGAATTTTTCATGAAAGTACATAGGTAACAAATTGTTGAGGGTGAGTTATGCTTACGGAATCCAGATTGGAAGTTATTAGGCGCTAGTTATAGCTATTATTGGTTTTCATCATTGAAAACAAACATTGGAATTTTTGTTGACAGGTCGTTTATAGCTACCATTAAAAATTTCTGTCATTGAAAAAAATGTTCTGATTGAAATGCAGTGAAAAATTTTTAGTGACGGAAATCTGTCATTGGAATTGTGTGAAATTAGAACACAAATCAGTTTAACGATTCGTTTCACTTTTGAACATAAAAGTATCAGCTGTTCAGCAAAATGAATTTCCGTCCGGAAAATAGAAAAATACATTTTTAGAGAGAAATAAATGCGCAATTACACTTTTTTTTCCTCAAAACAATTCTTTGTGTGATTTGCGATCGATCAGTAAATAATTTTCATTCCTAATCAAAGGAAAACACCGTCAAATATCGATTCAAAATTTTTTCCGGATCGATTTCAATGATAGCTCTAACTGGTCCCTTAATTAAATAATTACTATCATGGAACCACTTAAGCTTTTTATTTTTAATTCTCTCCATAACTTTACAAGAATAATTAGTTAAGGAAATGGACCGGTAATTATTTGTATTAAAAAGATCCTTTCCCATTTTAAGTATGGGTATCAACAAAGCTTTTTTCAACATTTTTGGGAAAGTGCCGGTACAAAAACTTTTTTGTAAAAATTAAGAAATCTTCATATTTTGTATCATGTCATATATTCTTCATAGATATTCTGAAAGTAATTTAATTTGTTGGTTTTACAATTGTTGGGTATATGAAAAATTAATTCTGTACAAAATTGCATAGAGTAAGTATAAGTTAGTCAATTGAGTCATTGTTTTTCATGAAATAATTGAGACGCATCGAAACTTTATTTATTAAACTCCTGTTATAAATTATTGCAATCGGTCTGATTCCACATATTAAAAACTTTAATATTTCTAAACGTTACAATATCCCTAGACTCTATCTATCTTGCTTTTAGAGAGATATATGTACATACAGAGTAGTGAAAACGAAAAACTCAGTACGTACAAAATAAAAGAAATATTGAAACAAAAATTAAAACTTTAATTTATATAAAAATCAAAACTGTTCTACAGAAAGGTATTTTAAAAAGGTAAATAATAAGAAACTTTTTTTTAAAAGCAGCGTTTTTTTAACTTAAAAAAATTTAAAATTAAATTTCCAAAGGTATAACATTGAAATAGCAGTGTTAGTCTCAATTAGGCTTATATCACTGTTATGTGATATTAAACAATTAAAATAATAAAAAAAAAATTCTGTGTTAGTACTTCGTCGAATTTACCCGATTTTTAATAACAGCCTGACGTGCGTCGTTGTGGCATAGAATCTACCAAACGCTTGCAAACCTCTGCTGGTATACTATATCATGCATTTTTAACTGCTGCCCAAAGTTGATTGTTATTGACTGGATTGGCATTATGAACATCTCTTTTAAAGTAGCCCCAAAGGTTTTCAACGGGATTTAAGTCAGGGGACTGGGCCGGCCAGTCCATAACATGAACCACATTGACCCAAAACCCCTCCTTTGCCTTCCGACTAGTGTGTTTCCGGTCATTGTCTTGCTGGAAGACCCATTTTAGTGGCAATTTTTCTTCTGAGTGAGGTAACATGACATTTTCCAAGATGTCGACTTACTATACATTTTGGTCCATAATCCCATCGATTTTGTGTATTGGGCCTACACCGTTATACGAAAAACATCCCCATACCATGAGCAATGGACCACCGTGTTTGACGGTCGTCTAACAAACTGCCGGGAACCAGTGCCACCGTACAGGACAATTTTGCACTCGTCCGTCCATAAAATATTTCACCAATTTTCCACATAATAGGAAGCAAATTTTCTTGCGAACTCCAGACGTTTTTTTAAGAATTTTTGTAAGTAAAGGTGTTTTTCTTGGGGTACGTGCTGGTAATTTTGCTTCCAATAGTATTCTTCGAACGGTCATTTCACTCACTTCCAAATTTAGCTCTTGTCTGATTTGTACAGCTGACTTTTTTGGATCTAGTTTGGCTGATCTCACAATCCTTCTATCATCCTGGCATGTTGTTTTTCTTATTCCACCTCTGTTTTCAGAGCTATCATTTTGGGGGAGTATGAACAAATACGCTGGATTTCTGTATAAGATTTCCCTTCTCTGCGTATCGAAAGTATTAAATTTCGTTGCTCACCGGTACAATGCTTACAACGACTCACTATTGTTGATACAAAACGAAAACCGATTATGTAAAAGCCAGTTCCTGGTACTATTTGATTAAGGCAACTCACTTATTTTAAAATAATTTTTGAGAGAATTTTTCAAAATAAAAACAATAAACATCAAATTTTACAGACCACTGCTATTTTATTGTTCACATGAAATAAGATTTACAAAAGCAAAAGTAACTTTTTTTTATGTTTGCTATTGTTTTCTCTTTTTTTCTTTCAATGATGAATTTTAATGAATTACAAAAAGTATCATTTGCAATGTGGGTCGCATCGCATCGCAGCGTCTTTTTTTAAACAGTTGTCTCAGGAAAACCACACACTGGATCTGTAAAACTTCTTTGAAGTCGATATTCATATTCGATCTTGAGGGTATGGCCCACGAAACATACGAGCATCTCTCTATAAACTATGGATTTAGGTCCTTAAAAAGCCGATAGATAACAAAATGTTGAATTGGGAAAATAGGATTGATTAAAGAATAACTTCTAATGGCATATTCAAAAAAAACTTTCACTTATGCAATTGCGTCGATTTCGCATCGCATCCCATAACTAACCCTAATATACATACTTGTCCCCCTTCGAACAACTTAAAACATGTAAAAAATATCAAACTTCCATGATTGACGAGCGTAGTAAAATTTACACAAAATCAAAAAGAAAATAAAACATTGTGAGATATAATTTTAGAGATAAATGTTCCTTTTTTATTTTCGTTGTATTTGATCCCTTAACTAATTTGACTGATCGATTGGTTTGTTTGGATTAGATTTTTCAGGTTTAAAGGTCCGTAGGTTTTTGTGATCGAACGATCGCATGTTGATGTCTAATCCAAAAACTGATTTGAATTTTATTGTTCTTGGGCTTAATTTGAATAAATTTCAAGCTACTGTATTATCTTTCTGTATGTTTATCTTTTTATTCGTTTTAGTTTCGATTACAGAGCAGTTTTATTTTGTTGTTGTTTTGGTTCGCGTTTATCTGATTGTCTCCACTTGATAAAACTGCCCAGAGTCAAAGTCAGGTACCAACAAAAAAGGGCTCGTATGTGCAATACAAGTAAACATATATCTCGCGTTCGGCGGCGGTCAGATTGTCCAATTTCTTTCTTTTAATTTGATGACTCATCGATTGGATCGTCGTCGTCGATCGTCTGTCGTCTTTGGTCAATTCGATCGACGTCGTGCGTCGTTGCCTTGATTCTTGCTGATTGTTCAATGGGAGTGCGTTGTGTTAAATTTTGGTTTTATTTATTTATTTTCATAATTTATAAACTTCACCAGCGCGTTACCCTTTTTACTATATACTACCACTAACTCAGGTGGAGGAAGTTGTTGATCATCTACAACGTCTATATAGCACAGGGTATTTAGTTTTTTTGTTTCTTTTTTTTTATAAAAATAAAAGTAAAAATTGTGCAAGCACAGACGAATGAGTCATCTCTTATGTGTGGTTCAAATCAAAGGGTACCTATAACGTTCTTAAAGCATGGCAGGCAAAAAGCAGGTACCTATAAGGTATACCTTCCTACCAGTTCTTGGTTTCTTGTGAAAAATTTTGTATAGAAAAAGATATAAATTCGCAGGAAGGGCGGGGGCTTGTTTGAAAAAAAAATAAGAATTGTCTCTCTATGGGGAAATTAGTATCCGAAATCGGGGTCGTTAGTCCATCGAACGGACATCGGAATTAGCCAAAGTTGTTTTTTTTTTGAATGTGTTTATTCAGGGCCTCAACAAACTAGCTTAAAAAAATGCTTTTGATGACTCATTGAGTAAGAAAACACTTGACTTTATATTATAGCAAGTTGTTGTTAAAAGATTAAGCTAATCGTCAATCGAGTTTTGGAACCGCAAAAATAAATAATGCAAATGAGTGAGTGTATAGGTAGTTACGCAAAATAGCGAAGTGCTTAAGTATTAAATAATGATTTATTTACCTTCAAGTTTTTTGACCTCTTCAAAAAAATATCATATTTTTTTCAGGAGATTATTTTAGTGTCAAAACATTTATGGTTTTTGTAAGACGACAAATTATGAAAACTTTAGTTCATCTTGAGTTCGAGCAAGAATTGTATGGTAGGAAACAAATATTATGACTTTGAATTATGAGTCATTTTGTAGATAATTTATTGAACTGTTGATCAATGTCTTTTTGAGATCTTGAAATCCAAGGGAAAATCAATTAAATAGGTATAGCAAAGAGATGTGTGATTTTGCAATAGTTAATGAATCAGATCGAGATTTAAGACACATTAACACCTAAGTAAATATTTATGTAAGATCTGGACAACTGGTAAATATCTTGTCACCAAAGCTTATGGCATATGACACATTGTCTAATTTGTGTGATGTATTTAATATAAATGTACGACAGTTTAATCTAAAAATTATAAAAAGAGGCTGGGATGCGACCCACACTGATAACTTCCCATCCCGATTTGTCGATTTGTCTTGCTTAAAAGTTTGTCTATATGTATCAATTTTTACCAACTTTTATTAATTTTTTTAGGTTTCTATTTTTTTTTAAACTGTCAATTCGATTTTTCTCAACATTTTTCAGAATGTTGAAAACAATATTTTTCATATAAGATAAAAAAGTTTGAAGCCTTTATCTCAAGTTTTTGAAAAGATATTTGCGTCGAAATTCAATTTTTACCAACTATGAGTAATGTTTTTTTAGGATTTTAATTTTTACAAAAAAAACTGTCAATTAGATTTTTCTCAAAATTTTATCAGATGTCAAAAACATTGTTCTTCGTTGCACAAAATTGTTTTAGAGATGAAATCATATTTTAGTCGTAAAGTTTTCGAGGTGACACATTTTTTTTAATTTGATTTTTTCAAAAAATATACGTGTTTTGTATCACGTTACAATATATAATATAAAACTTAATTCAAGTCTCTAGCGTCTTTGGTTCATGAGATATTTAGGTTTAACCAAAATGTTCACCTTTTTTTTTAAACTGCTATGACTAAAAAACCACCCACACAATTTTCTTGAGAGCCCTTTCTGTATCTTTCTGCTTTATTATCTGTATCACAAAATTTATTTGAAGTCGATATCTCTTCTGGTTCTTGAGCTATGGACGACGAAAAAACGTGGCGAACGTACAGACGTACGGACGTACGAACGTAACGTACGTACACACGCACGCACGCACAGACTTCTTTCTAAAAATCTCTTATTTCGACTCTAGGGACTTTGAAACGTCGAGAAATGTCAAAATTTTCAATTTCAAATCGGACCCATTACAATAACTTCCTATGGGAACTTAACAAGGTACTTGGACATTTGTCGAAAGTGAGTAAGGCGAATGTATTCATAAAAGGTTTCTTCTTTAAGATTCAATTTCAATCTAAAAAGTTGTATAAAACTAAGGAGTTACGTATGAACAATGCCCTTAAAATATATGTTAAGGAATTTTCAGGAATATAGGCGAGTAGATTGATTGAGCTTGGAGAAGAAAATAATTTTTAGGAATGAGTGTTTTCCCAACCCATTCACGCTTCTAGCATCATGGGTGTCTGAACTTTCCGAGAAGTTAAAATCGACTTGGACCGCTACCTCGTTGCAGCCAAGGTAGCACATCGATTTTCCTGAGTCTTGGCAAACCAAGGAGATGCCGGGAGAAGATACAACTTCGAACGTCTACTTTCGGCTAGAGATCACCAAATCTTTCTCCGACCGAGTTACAAGTAAGCACTATAGATATAGAAGTTCTCTGCCGCAAACACAATGTTTCGAGAATCAGTGGTAACATTGATAAAATGCAATCAAAGAAGCTGTTTATGTTGTGCTGGGTTTCAAGCAGCAACTAACAAGAAACCCCGTTTGATGAGGTATGGCAAATGCAGCCAAACAACAGGCACAAGAAGCGGAGCTGCATAGAAGGACGAGAGCTGCTCACGAGCTCTATAAGAAGAAGAGAAGAGAAGAACACCGACTTTTCAGAAGGAAAAAGAGAGAGCATTAGATGCTTTCGGTCGAAGATGTTGAGAGTTTTAAAAGCAGAATTGAAGTTCGAAATTTGTATGAGCATGTGCAACAAAATTCACAAGTACATAAACCTCTAACTGAAGGCTCCAAAGACGAAAGTGGAAACATCATAGTAGAACCACAGTCAATGCTGAGGATATGGAAGGACCACTTCTGCAGACTGTATAACGGTTACTACGAACCGACTTCCGCTTTCACGAAAGCCAACAATCTCGTCATCCCGACTTAGACGAAGTAAAGACTGTCATATATAAACTGACAAAGCCATCGGAGCAGATTATTTGAATGCCGAGCTCTTTAAAGCAGCTGGAGATAATTTGGTTATCTCCAGTTGCAGCATGCACCAACTTATCTGTAAGATATGATTGGAAGAAAGCATGCCCGATGAAAGGAACCTCAGTATTGTTTGCCCGATTCTGAAAACAGGAGACTCTCTTAACTGCACCAATTACAGAGGAATCAGTTTACTTACTACTTCTCTGCCGTAATATGTAAACGTCTAAGGCCCATCGTCAACAACCTGATATGTCCTTATAAGTGTGGTTTTAGACCAGGAAAGTCCAGAGTCGATGAAATATTCACATTACGGCAGATTCTGGAAAAACCCAAGAACATTATATCGACACCCACCATCTTTTCATCGATTTCAGCATTTACAGGGATGCGCTGTAAAGAGCCATGTTTGGATTTGCCATCCCTGCCAAACTCTCCGTTTGTGCAGGATGACCATGGAGAATTCTTAGGCTTAGAAAGCAAATGACTAGAAAAACTCAACAAAGTGTTACTATATAAGACGCTCATCATCCATGCTATACGGTGCAGAAGCATGTACTAGGTATGACAAAAGCGGATGAAAGAACCTTGGGTCGTTTCGAGAGAAAGGTATGCATAGAAGGTGAGTGCAAAAAGAGATGACGAGCTGTACGGGTTGTGTAGCGACTTAGACTTAGCCAGAAGGATAAAAGTCCAACCACTAAGATGGCTGGGTCAGATAGAGCGCATGAAAACCAATGCTCCGGCCCGGAAAGTCTTCGAATCCAGGCCCTCAGGACAGCGCAATAGAGGAAGACCGCGGATCAGGTGGCGTTCACAAGTGGAAAGTGACCTAATCCAACTTAGAGTGCGTAACTGGAGACATTTAGCTAGGGATCGAGATAGACGGATAAGTTCGTTGGACCCTATTTCACACAGCGTGTAACGCCAACTTAAATAAAATTGCTATTTAGTAAAATGTTAGGCGTTTAAAAATAAGTTGTTTAAAATTTAACGCAAATGTGTTTAAACTTTTTGTTTTTATTTTGTCAAAACACACAAATACGCAATAACATATGCAAGTAGCCATATTCCAGCTATTTATATACATATATATATATTTATATATTTATTTTTTGACGTTCACTGAACTCGTAGGCATATACAAATAATACTCACGAATTTCCTTATTACAAAATATGAGCCACGTCTCATTTGTTGTGTTTTTGCATTTAATTAATTCCATCAAAACATTAAAACCACCATCACTATTCAACGTCTAATCTATATATCTTAGGCATGATGTGCCACCCAATATTGTCATACTGTCAAATATTCAAATCGTCTTCCCTTACTGTCTGTGGCATAAAATCTTATCAGAAAGCCTTTTATGGATTCACCAGTGGGACAAAAATTGTGCAAGCGGAATTGTCAACGAGTTAAAAAAAAAAAAAAAAAACAATTAACGCTGGACAAGACGTCGAAGTCGGTTCTTCCGCGCACCTGATGTTGATGTGTTATTCTTTTTTATGACCCAGACGATGCCAATGACACAAAGATGATTGTGACTAAAAGGCATAAATATACGTAAGTAAACTCATCGTAGAGTCCGACTCCGTTTGAACTTATCAAAATGATATGTGCAAAGAAAAAGAAATTTATACTTGATGATGGTGCTTCCGAATGCATTAAAAAAAATATCTATAAAGTATAATAATAATAAAAAGCATGTGAGATAATTAAGAAGGCACGTACAACGGACGGACAACGCGTATACCTTGCAGCAAACTTCTGGTCTGCTGTGGTATATTATAGTTTTCTTATCAACTTGATCAGCCTAAGAGGTTTTGACTCCTTCTATACGCCTTTACCTTCTTGTATTACGCTTCTTTTTTTTATTTTTTGAAAGCCTTAAGCTATTTAAGAATACAAACAAATTAAAGCATATTATTATTCCATGGAACCATTAGATAATCTTAAGGCTATCTATACGAAAATCATTACTGTTGAATGAGAAATGAGTTCTAAAGTCGATGGTTTAAGCGAACCCAAATAAAGGTTAAAATGTTTTTCATAATATAATCGTACATAGTTTATTGAATATAACTGTTGACAATATATAAATTTGTTATAAGGAATGTTCTTAAATTAAAATCACAAGTTAATTATTGAGCTATGTCTATGAGACATAAATTATGTTACTTTTTATTTTTACATAAAGGATTTTCCAATAAGAGTTTTAATTTTGAATAGCCCGCTTTATTTAACCAACTGCCACCTTTTGACAATTGATATGGAATTCGTAGAGTGGATCACTGTAACCACCGAGTTTTTGTGATTCGTCACCTTTAGACTTTTTTTTATTGGGGCCACATAAAAGATAGGCTCTATTGGACATATAGCCACAAATGTGCTAATTGAACATATTTAAAATGTCATGAAAAAGCTATGGTACTGTAACCGTAGCCGTGTTGAGTATTTGGCTTGCATCGTTTCGCACTTTTTTACAATCAAAAACCTTTTAGTCTTTTTTACATCAAAATAAAACCTCTTTTTGAAAAACACCATAATTTAAGTGTGCAAAAAGTTACACCAGAACAAAACGTTTAGAAATATATATAGGACCTTCTTGAGCACTTAAGTTTATTTAAAGAGTATATCAATTTGTCTTTAAATACAATACCAGTGCTTACATTACTGTAAATGGGGAACGTTGCAGGGCTGTATCCCATGTCATTGCAAATCATTTGGAGGAAAAATGGTTATAATAAGATGTTATGGTTCGACATTCCTGACGGCTAACGCAACTATTATTTTGTTGAGCTAAGCGTTTGGTGACGAAATTTTCTAAGAAAATGGACCCATGAATTAACACACTTGTTCGTGTGATTTGACACCTTTCAACACCTTTTTTAATAAATTGATGAAATAAAATAGGGTACGTTTGAAAAGTAGTACCCGTGGATGGGATGGTAAGTGCATTGGAATGTCATGCCAGAGGTCGCTAGAACTAACGGCCTCAATTTTCTTTTCCCAGTATAAATTATTAATACTTAATCTATAGCTATCACTGATCAATTTGTTTACGTTTTTGATCAACGACTTCAATATCCTAATCTCCAGATCGTAAACCTCCTCCGGTACAAGCGTTTATGCCTTGTCCAGAGGTCTACTTTTTGGTTGTGCAGTTAATTTATAACAAGAACGAGACATGACATATACATATATATATTATAATAATGATGAGTTGTTCCAAAAGAAGACAACACAGCGCCCTTCAAAAATTCAAAACCATTAATTCTGTGAATAGTAGGAACGAAATTTGTAGGACTCTTAATAATTGCCCAGTGAGTATATACATATACACCATATCGTATGTTCAATTTGGTGTTGAAAAATCATTGGGCCTACAATATTTGTTATAAGATTTAATTGTTTGAGGTCAAAAACTTTGATTATAATTATAAGGCCAACATCATTAAGAGCTCTAAAAGTGTTGTATCCACTGAATTTAAAACAAGCCTATTTTTCAGACATGCAAAAAAATTTTTTAGAGATACATATACTATTTTGGATTCTTAATGGAAACTCAAAAGCGATTGTACAATGTGAATTGCAAAATGTGTACGAGGTATAGTTTAAAATATTCTAACAATAATCTATATATATAAAAATCAATGCCACTTTTCGTTGTAATGTTATAACTCAACAATGCCTTTACCGATTTGGCTAATTTTGGTCTTGAGTTATTCGTGGAAGTCCAGAGAAGGTTTGTACGTAGAGAAAATTTAAAAAAAAATCTTGAAAAAGTGTTAAATCAACATCTTTCTATACTCCCATATATGTACAAACAATTTGTACTAATACTTAAAAGCCAATTTGAACCTTTGGCAAAACAATCGAAGACAAAAAAAGTGACGTTAGTTCTGTCAAACAAATTTAATGTCATCATATGTCATTTCATGTTATCAGCGATAAATTATTACTTTGTTGTGTTTATATTTTCCAAAATATTGTTGAGTTGTTGAGTGAAGGTAAAATGCCACGAGCAAGACGACCAAACATAGGCCGGCGAACCCCAAATGCAAATCAAGTGGCATTATTAAGACGATCTCAGACTACAGATAAACGCGCACAAGCTAATGCATCGCAGCGTGAACGTACTGCACAGAATAGACCTGTTGACCCTGTACTTGTACTTAGTCTTTCACAACGGTCACGAATACGTCGTGCTGTTTTGGATGAAATGCTGCGTGCTGCTTTTAATTACAATAGTCAGATTGATTATAGTATGTACGGATACATTGGAATGATGGACGCAATATGTCCACATTGTGATGCGGCTAACTTTCAAGGTGAAAGCCCGGCATGTGTTGTGCTAATGTGCTAATGTGAGATTGCCAACATTAGAAACTCCGCCCATTGTATTTATTTATTTTTGGGACATCTCAAACGTCGACTATTCGATCGGAACAGAAAATTGCATTGGCACTTGCATCTTCGGGAATTGCTGCTACATTATTAGAAGGTGGTCGGACCGCACACTCTCCATTAAAATTGTCATTGCATGTACAGGTGATTGAAACTCCAACTTGCAATATTTTGAGAAATTCTGCTATGGCAAAAGTTCTGCGATTAATGTCAATTATTTTATGGGATGAGTGCAAAATGTCGAATAAAAAATCAATAGAAGCATTTAATCGAACAATGAAAGATTTACGCGGTCTACGAAAATTGAAACTGAACATTAATATGCGTATGCACCTACATAATAATGCAACTGCCCATGAGTTTTCAAAACAATTGTTAGAAATTGGTGATGGCAAAAACCAATCGACATCGGCAGTACCAACGGATTGATCACTTTAACAAACGAACAATTTTTGTACAATTGTGCAATCTATAGATGAGTTGATTGAATGTTTTTTTCCGAATATTCTTCAGAATTACAGAAATCATGATTGGTTGAGAGAACGCGCCATTTTAGCACCGAAAAACATTAATTTAAAAATATATTGTTTATCCAACTGTTTTAGACTAACCTATATAGTAGACCCACCATAGTAAGAGTACCCAATCCTTTTTTATTTTTTAGTTTTTACTCTTTGCTGATAAATATAATATAAACAATATATCATTTGGGTTATTTGAACTTTTAAATAGCTAGCAATTTAAAATATTTTTTTTGTTTGAATATATGAACTTAATAATGATTTTTTTATTACTATGCCTTATACGTAGCGAAGCACGTACCGGGACGCTAGTATTTATTATTTTAAATTATAAATACTTTTAATTTCAATTAAATTTAGCAGTAATCGGTTAACAATATTTTTGATTAACATTTCTTCCGCTAACACAAATAAGCTCTACGGTTTTCGTACACGTGAACATGCAACTTATAGCTGCCCATGAGAAAAACATGGATTTTTCAAATCTAAACCACTAATGGACATTTGTTTGGCCCTGAGACTATATATAGACACGACAAAAATCTTAACGAATTGGAAACTGTAACCTTCTGAAGGGTTTGGTAGAATATGACGGTATCATTAGAATACGTGGCAACAGGATCACTTTTCCTTTAAACTTTCCAGTTAAAATGGTTGCTTCCAGAATATTTCCGGTGATCTTTTTGATGAGCAAACATGTACCGTTGTATAATTGAATTGGATTCAAATTACGCAGGAGAATAACAGGTGAACCAATCTTTAATCGAAGATTATGTGGTGGCATTCCAGGTATATTTAGAGAATTTAAAAATTCAATGGGAAAATTTACACTATTATTTTCATTAACAACAGTATGGATTGATTTAGAAGACATTAGATCGTTAATTTCGTTAACATCAACATTTTTAGCTACAAAATAGCCCGATGACTGAGCCAGTTATGATTCAAGTTATTTCTCTGTATATTCTGAAAAATACTCTAACTTACTTCATTTTTTTCCTGAAAAACAGTGCAGAAATTATCTGGTAGTTTTATGATTTGCGTATTTCGTTGCAGTTCTATTTTACCTTTCCAATAGCTAGTAATTGTTCGGAAAATAGCTAACATCAAAAATTGGAAAAGTTAAATTTACTGCATTTCATTTACAGAAAAATAAATTTAACCTATTCAACAGGTGCCTCAGCAACATGTGGTGGTTTGGATGTTTGACATAGCGCCATCTATTGAATACTTACTCAACCCAGTCAACAGATGTCGCCATAGAATAATTTGCAATTTTCTTTCAAGTTGAATCGAACTGCACACGGTGTACAAATTTGATTAAAATCCGTTAAGTAGTTTAGGAGTCTATCGTGGACAAACAATGTGACACGTAATTTATACATATTAGATAAAGCAAAATACTTTAAGTTACGTTCATGCATTGACAGGTCTTCGAATAAACGCTTTCTTCATAACTATTTGAACTTATATGTTTTGAGAACGAATTTTTTTAATTAAAAATTCGTCTCCTCAAAAATTAAATAAAGCAAATTGTAATTTATTTCAGTTCTTACAGCCATGCTTTAAGACATCTTAAATTGGGTAGGGAGTCATTACCTCATTTACTTATTTACTAAGGACCTCTTAACTTAAGCGACTTAAGACTTCACTTCATTTACTTCGACATTTTAGGGAATTTAATACGTAATACGTATTAGAATTCAATATCAACGAATTTTCATATTTTTAAAATAGGGACAATTGAATAAACAATAAATGTTCCTTGACAAAAATAATGTTAGTTTAAAACAAAAATTCATATTATGAAATATCAAAACCTACTTAATAAGAAACTAACTATCTTAAATAAAAATTGATTGAAATAAACATTTTATTACTTAAATATTGCACATTTAGAACATAAATATAGCAGTTAAAATACATTTTAATTTATGTACAAGAATCTTACTAAACGCTACTTTTTAGATTTAAAGAAATGGGTTATGAATATGAAACTCATTTTTGAAATTTTTACTTAGTGAATTTTAAATTCTCCTGGGATCCTTCGAAAGCTTTTTCTTGGGACCCAACTACATCTTCTTTTATATCAATTGAATAACATATGTTAGTAAATTAATTCCACAAAACAAATAAAAAAAAAAAAACAAATTAAAAGCACAATTAACAAATTCAACATTCAGAGTTATCAATTAAAAATTACAATTGCAATAAAACCTATCAATAATTACCACTTAAAATAGAGTTCTTTGTTTCTTTAGTATGTTATTCATGGTATCGTTGGTAGTATATACACATATACATACATATAATAGTCAATAAAATATCGATCCAAGAGAAGCTTATTACTATAATTATTGTCTATACCTATCTTTTTAACAACCCTCTTTTCATTTAACTAATTCCCTTTGATTGTAAATTCTTCTTCTGCAGTTTCTTTTGTTAAACTCGATTATTTATTGTGTCAATTCATGCGAATGCATAAACCTGTAATGTCTATAGGTTCTATACCTTATATAGGTACCTTACCTATACCTATACTAAAATTCACAATGATTCATCCCCCTAATTAAATTCATTGGCAATCAAACAAAGATGCAAAAAAAAAACGAATCCTGTTGATTTGTGTGTCTACCTCCAGTTAAATTATAAATAAAAGCGGGAAAACAGGATAAAAGCAGAACTAAAATGAAGAAAAAAAAAACATAGAAAAGATAATTATTACACATTGATTAAAACACTTATCGAAGAGAGGGCAAAATATCGTATATAACTTAGGTAGTTAGGTTAGGTATAAATGTATCCTTAAGATACTTTTCTATATGTGTTCTTCCTCTACACCTTATAAGAAGCATATTAAATCGAATTATATGCGTAGCGTATCCATATATGATGATGCATCAACATCAACAATTTAGCCAACCAAACACTCTGCACAATATATTCAGAATTCAGGGATCTAGAAAAAGGTTCACAATACACAATGTAGGTATACTCGTATATTTACCTTTAGAATGAGTTGGAGGCATGGCAAATGGATATTATAGAGCTCAAACACAACCTTAACCGTTCCAGTTTTACCATAAAATACGTTACCATATACAGTAAGATATCTCATAAGCAAAACATGAAACAAAAATTGTTTTATTAAATTATTTTAAGCATTTGTAAAAGCTTAGAAAACACTGCGAGACCTAATATAAAATGTTCCAAATGGGGGCTCGAGCCGGACGTTAGAGATTTTGTATTTCAATGCCTTACATTTTTTTGTGAATTTCAACATTCGACAAAGAGAAGTTCAACTGTTCAACAAAAAAGCAAAATAATCGTTTTCTTGTCTCGAAAAAAAAGTCAGAAAAAAAGTTAAACAAAAAAGCGAAAACGTGAAGCGCTATAATGCTGAGAATTGAATATATGTACACTGCTGGACTAGAACTAGTTTTCAAAATTGGACACCTGCACGGTTTCAGATCTCAAGCACCTACAGAAGATTGAATTAAAAATAAAAATAAAAAAAAATTGAAAAACAACACAACAAAATGTAAAGAGCCCAAGAAAGGCAAAAAAGGTTCTTTTTCCATGTCCATGACACGAAACAGGAAAAAAGAAAATACTCACTCAGTGTTTGGTTTTGGATCTTGAATATATGTAAAAATGGAAGAAGATTGTAGTGAACAATAAAAACAAAACATGACAAAAAAAAAATAAAATCCCAAAACCGAGTATATCGTAAATGGACTGACGGACGGACAAGAGGTGGTGACGCACGCAGCGAAGAGTAGGAGGAGGGTCGTCTTCAACGTCGTCGTCGCCAAGCCATTGCTGCGTTGTTCAAATCTCCAGCCACTCACAGCCGGAGAACCTTTTTTCCCGATTTTGTTTTCATTTTTTTGTTTGGCTTGGGTTTTTGGTCTTCCCCTGGATTGATTGTTATATTGTGGGCCACAAATAGAAAGTTTTTTATTTCCAAGAAATTTAAAACTTTTCGGACAATTCTGTGGTGTTTCCCTTTTTTAAGTGGTCTTTATATTTTCTGGTGTTGTTGTTGTTGTTGTTGCTAGTCTTTTGGTCCTTCTATCCGATATCCCATCCGATCCAATCCGATCCAGAGCAGCAGGGCTCGCCGATGAGGGTTCGAATTCAAATGCGTTTGTATTCTTAGGTAGACAGATTATACTTGACCTGGTCTGCTATATTTTGGTGAGGAGATACACCTCCTGTTTGCATGCAAGGGTGAATGATATCAGAAACATAAAATATATTAACAAAAGAAGCAAGTCCCAGTCACAGCACAGTTACAGTCATCTGTGTTGTTCACTTGTTTGAATTTCGATTTATTTTCAATTTTTTCCTTTTATATGTTTTTTCTTTTCATTATTTGTTTAGTGCACATTAAAAAAAAGGTCATTCGAAAAGTAGTCAAGAGAGATTATCTATCTTTTGAAAACTGAATCATTATGTGCCTTTGCTTAAAATTGATAAATGGTTGCTTTTAAGTACATTTGAAGGAAATTATTTGCTGCTTCTACATAGGTATATAAATAGTTTATCGGTTGAAAGATTTATTGTTGTTTGATTCTATTTTAAGAAGTTTGACGCTTCTCAAGGTTTACGTTAAAGGTTCAACAGAACATTTTAAATTGGGATTTACCTGCCTAAGTGTTATGGAATCATCTTTTTATTATGGAAAGATAAAAATTAAATTTGTAGGACCTTTTTATGCAAAGTCAGCAAGAAATAGAATAAAGCTTACAATTTTAAACTCTTTCTTTCCTGGATCTAAGATTTTTTGGACCTAATCATTATATGCAAGCATTTGCTTTACTTACAGGCTGACAGATACAAAACATTACTAAATTACATTGTTCGCAGCAACTTTCAAGATTTGTATTTCATATTTTAACTTAACGGTAGAAATTATGCTCAGGTAGGCCAAGAACAATAAGTAGAGAAATATATTAACTTCCCATAGGAAGTTATTTTAATGGGTCCGATTTGTCAAATTGAAAATGTTGACATTTCTCGACGTTTCAAGGTCCCTAGAGTCGAAATAAAAGATTTTTAGAAAGATGTCTGTGCGTGCGTGTGTACGTATGTAAGTTCGTACGTCCGTATGTCCGTATGTCCGTATGTCCGTATGTCCGTATGTCCGTATGTCCGTATGTCCATACGTCCGTACGTCTGTACTTTCGCGACGTTTTTTTCGTCGTCCATAGCTCAAGGACCAGAAGAGATATTGACTTCAAATAAATTTTGTTATACCTACAGATAATAAGGCAAAAAGGGCTCTCAAGAAAATTGCGTGGGTGGTTTTTTTTTACCATAGCAGTTTAAAAAAAAGGCGAAATTTCGGTTAACCCTGAATATCTTACGAACCAAAAACGCTAGAGACTTGAATTAAATTTTATATAATATATTGTAACGTGATACCAAACAAATACATTTTTTGAAAAAAATCCGTTTTTTTTATACATCAAAAAAACTGAAAAAAAATTGTCAACTCCAAAATTTTACGAATACAAAATGATTTTATCACCAAAACAATTGTGTGCAAAGAAAAATAACGTTTTCAACATCTGGTAAAAATTTTAGAAAAATCGAATTGACATTTTTTTTAATAAAAAATAAAAACCTAAAGTTACTCAAAGTTGGTAAAAATTGAATTTCGACTCAAATATCTTATCAACAGTTTGAGATTATGGCTTCCAACTTATTTTATTTTATAAGAAATATTGTTTTCAATATTCTGAAAAATGTTGACCAAAATCGAATGAACAGTTTTTTTTACAAAAAATAAAAACCTAGACAAAAAAATTAATAAAAGTTGGTAAAAATTGATTTTCGACTCAAATATCTTTCCAAAACTTTGAGATATTGGCTTTAAACTACTTTTAGCTTTTAAAAAATATTGTTGTCAACATTCAGTAAAATTTTGAGAAATAGCTAATTGAAAGTTTTTTTTACAAAAAATAAAAACTTAAAAGAAAATTCACAAAAGTTGGTAAAAATTGATTGTCGACTCAAATATCTTTTTAAAAAATTGAGATTATAGCTTCCAACTAATTTAAACTTATAAAAAATGTTGTTTTCAACATTCTGAAAAATTTTGACAAAAATCGAATTGACAGTTTTCATACAAAAAATAAAAACCTAAAAAAAAAACTTTATAAAACTTGGTAAAAATTTACTTACGACTCAAATAGCTTTTCAAAAATTAAAAATATTGCCTTCAAACTCTTTTTATTTCACAGAAAATATTGTTTTCGATATTCAGTAGTTTTTTTTTTATAAAAATCCAACAGTCCGTTTTTTCATAAAAAAATAAAATCTACAAAAAATAGTACCTACGCAAATTTGGTAAAAATTGATGTTCGGTTCTTGATATCTCTTAAATTAATTTCATTCATCCAATTTGTAAAAATTTAAGAAATGCTACTTAAATTGGTAAAAACTTGTTTTTGACTAAAAATCTATTTAATAAAACTAGATTTTCAAAGTAAACTATTTCTTTTATGAAAAATTATTGTTGGTAATTTTAAAATTTGTATAAGAATAATTCAACTAACAACTTTTTTAACCCAACACAAAACTACAAACTTTTAAGCAAGACAAATCGACAGACGGGATGGGAAGTTATCAGTGTGGGTCGCATCCCAGCCTCTTTTTTTTTAATTAAAAAACAGGATCCTCATATCCCTAAAATTTCATTTTTTTAAAAGTTGTTTTTTACGAGAAACAAAACAAAACCTTAATTTATAGTAAGATTTAGTTGACCCCAAATATCTCACGAACCAATAACGGTAGCGATTTCAAGACAAATTTTATGCAACGATAATTGCCATTTTTAACATCATAATTGCCATTTTAAAACAAATCAGAATATCGGTTTTCTTACAAAAAATTAAAACCTTAACAAAACACTACGAAACTTGGTAAAAATTGAATTTTCACTCGAATATCTCCTCAAATACTAAACTAAACTAATTTTAAACTAATTTTATCTTATACAAAATATTCTTTTTAACATTTATTAGTATCGTCTTAGGACAACTGCCAAGATGCAGTTTTTTTGATAAAAACTGACATTTGATTCGCATATTTAGAGAATAAATACAGTTATTAAATTTAAAATTAATTCATTATATGGAAAATTTTGTTGTTAACGAAAGATCTCTATTTCCTTATAAGAAATAAAATGCAGCGACTAGGTTAGGTAAGGTTAGGTTATGGTGGCTGTGGAGTAGGACACACTTATAGGCTAGTGGCCTATATTGTGATAACACATGAATTTTGAGGCTTTCTTCTAAGCCCAATGTAACCAATTTGAGCCCCTTACGAAACGTGAGAGGCTGATTATGTTAATTTGATTTAGATCGTTTATAGATCCATATAGAAGAATTCTCCTAGATAATTCTTGCGTTTTTGAGCTAGAGCAGGCCATATGCAGAAAAGGTGAAGAATTGTTTCCTACTCTTCCTCATCTATACAGCATCTGCTAAAGTCATTTAAGAATACGCCTAGCCACATGGCGTACTTTCCTATTAGACAGTGCCCGGTTATGAAACCGATTATGGAGCTTATATCCGATCTGCTTAGAGATAGCAAGCATCTTGATCGCTTTAAATCTATTGTAGGCTAGATGTTTTTTGTGACCTGACACGTGATGATTTTATTCTACCTGATGTTTGCTTCTTCATAGCGTTCTGCATTAGCAATATTTTACATGTAGCGATTGGTATGCCAGCATTTCCCAAATGTGTTAGAATGGGTTGTACTATGGCATGCCTGACGAGTTCATCTGCCTTACAGTTTTCTGGAATATCTCTATGGTCCGAAACCCAGCAAAAGGTGAATATTAAACTGTTGTTCCATCTCCATTAGAGATGATCGAAAGTTATGGAATGTTATAGAGTTTGTAGAGACAGAGTCTAGAGATTTGATAACGGCCTGACTATGTGAGAAAATACGGATATTAGATGTTGATATCACGTTTTCTTTAAGCTAGGATAAGACTTCTTTTATCGCCAAAATGATTGGGATGGCGGAATGAGAGACTTAATTTCAGTCGTTCACAGTACACACCTACACCAAGCCCTTCTTTTATTTTTGATCCATCCGTATAAAAGTGGACTCGTCCTCCAGGAATGCAACATTCTCCCAGAAAGATCTGGAAGGTTTAGAAATCTGGATGTTTCTGTCGAATTGCAGTTGGGGGAAGTCTTTGAAATTGATTCTAAATACTTAAGAATTACGGGGTGGCCATGTATTATGTGAAATTGTACATATTTATTGTAGATATACTTCTACTTTCAATTTATTTTAATTTATGTTTTTTCTTATTTATGTTATTATATTTCTTTTTATATCATTTTAATGTTTTAATTTACATATTTAAATTTAATTTTATATAGTTTAATATATTTGATTTAACACATGTTTTTATTGAAGTTTTTTGCTTTATTTGTTGTATTTTAATTTATATTATTTTATTTTTCCTATTCTAATTTTAAATTTATTTCATTTATTTTAATTTATCTTATTTCGTTGCAAGTTTTCCTTCCGTTATATGTATTGTATTTAATTATTTTATCTAAAGTGTTATTTTTTTTAACATCATACATTTTATTTAAGGTATTTACCTTTTTAATTTTAATTTATTTCACTTCAATTAACTATTTTGTTTTATTTTATTTTGTTTTGTTTTATTTTATTTTATTTTATTTTATTTTATTTTATTTTATTTTATTTTATATTATTTTATTTTTCCTATTCTAATTTTAACCTTATTTCATTTATTTTAATTTATCACATTTCGTTTTAAGTTTTTCTTCTGTTATATGTATTTAATTTAATTCTTTTAATTAAAGTGTTATTTTTTTTAATGTCATACATTTTATTTAATTTTAATTTATTTCACTTCAATTAACTATATTTTATTTTATTTTGTTTTATTTTATTTTATTTTATTTTATTTTATTTTATTTTATTTTCCTGTACCTATTCTAGTTTTCATTTTATTTTATTTTAATTAACTATGTTTTGCTTTGTATTTTCAATTTTTTTCTATTTTATTTTAATTTTTTTCTTGTGCTATGTTATTATGTTTTATTTTATTTCATTTATTTTCTGTGAATTAATATAAACAATTTTTTTTATTAATTAATCAATTTGTTTTTATTTTACATATTTTGTTCAAGTAGTAATTTTTGTTGTAATTTGGGTGATTTTATTCAAGTTTGATGCTTTCTGTCTTATTTTGTTTTAAATTTTAAATTTTATCATGACCATTGAATTTTTTTGTATTTTCAGAATTTATTTCTTATAGTGTTCAAATTACAAGAAATTCATCATTAGACGATATGATCATCAACCCTATTTTATTTTAAGAAAAATATAAAAAGTCTTAAGATTAACATCCTTAAGTCATAATGAATATTTAATGTTTTATATAGCATTTTTAAAGACAAGAGTAACGCTATTGGATGCATTTTTTTATACAAGCCTTACAAAATTTCTCACAAGGTATTCTCTCAAAATCTTTTCTAAGTCATATTTAATTGAATTATTTATTCATGACGCACCCATTTCTGATGATAATGATGACAATAGCCCATTAATAAATATTGCAACAAAAAAAATCCTTACACAATATCCTTATTTTTTAAATCTCAGTTCAAAAGAAAAGATATTCTCAAATTATGCAAATTCATCCTTCAAAGATACATATCAAATCAACTTAAAGAGGTGAGGTTAAATCACACCCCTCGTTTGGTCGAACGTGACAAACGATTAACTTAACATCAAGAACTTTATAAACAAAAAATCGAGTGAAAATCTATACTCCATTACTTTGAAGTCCTTCTTTTCTAAAAACTATAATCAAACCTTAAACCCTTACCCGGCCACCATCCCTTTCCTTAATCACTTTGTGATTTATGCATTCGCCGTGCAGTGCAAATGCATCGCAACTTTTTACCTCGCTTTTATTATTGTTTTTGTTATTTTCTATAGCAAAACAAAAAAAAACATAACCCTTGAAATTGATAGAAGGCCTGATGATGAACAAAATCGTTAAATTGAGTATTCTATTCATTCACGTGTTGATCATGCCCCCTTTTTTTGTGTGTTTTTTCCTAAAAGGTGTTGTGTTCAATATGCTATGCAGGGTGCTAGTAGCGCACATGCAAATTGTTATCGCATAAATGAATCTATACAGATACAAAAAGTATCTATACCTACCTACGTTAGATAGATTAAAAAAAAAAAACATGACAAAATATTCCATAGACTTTGTAGAGGGACAAAATTTAGTTAACATTTGTTTTCAGTTTGTTGTTTTTTTTGTTTTCGTTATAAGGTTTTATCTCCTCGAAACTGAGAGTCATTAACAGACCATCAATCATTTCATAAAAAAAGATTCATAATCACTAACGACATTACAAACGGCAGTAGAGAAAACCAACCCGTGGGGTTTATTAGTGGAATATGCTATAATTGTACAAAAAAAATAATACACTTACAAAAATTACAATACAAAATATGTATGCTAATTTATGTGTTTTCTGTATCCTTATGAAAATTACTGAAGGTGTTCTAAAGTATTCTTTTAAAAAGTTTATGTTAAAAGCATTGGAACTTTTCAAAAATGTTTACCATATTAATAGTTTTGACTACCACTATTCTCATATATATATTTGGAACCCCGGCGTTATCACTCTGAAACTTGGTTTTCTAATAAAAAATATTTGTCCAAACCTAACTCAATACAAACATTCCTATCGAAAAACATGGATACATATTATCAACTTTTAGACATAATGCACTACATTTCAACAGATTTTAGCCTAAATCTGTACAAACTACAAAAAAGTGTTGTAAAAGATTGTTTAAAATAACATAAGCTACAGGCTACAGGTATTCCTATACAAGGGCGGATCCAGACTTGAAATAAAGACGGGTATAGATAGATAAGTTCTTTATTTTTTCAATTTTCTTATAAGCACAATATTTCATAATAAAAGATATACAAAGCATGGCTTTATAAGCCGTCTGCCTGAAAAAAAACTAATTAAATAAAAAAACAAAAATACAATATTTGAGTAAAAAGAGAGAATATTTCAGAAAATAAGTTTCATAGTTAAAAAATATGTAAATATAAATATTAATTTTTTTTAAATTATTATTTTCATAATGTGACTTTTAGTTTAGTCAAAACAAAAAAAAGATTCATTGAATTAAAGAAATAATGTTCATCATTAAAGTATATTTTGATATATGTATTTATATAGTATATAAAAAAGCAATAACAGGTAGTTATATGTTCAATAAGAAGTGTGACTTTTAGTTTAGTGAAAACAAAAAAAATAAAGAAAAAGGAAAAAAATATTGGTAATGGGCTTTTAGTTTAGCTAAAACAGATAATGATTTGTAAGTGAGAAAAAAAGCAAAAAAATAGGAAAAAGAACTGCATATTTCTCAAGTTTTTTTTTTTTTTTTTTTTTTTTTTTTTTAATTTTAAGGGCTTTTAGTTTGGTTGAAACGAAAAAAAAGGACAAGATACAATCACTTTAACATCTTGTTACAACTCAAAACAAATTCAAACACTCGTTTCGATATTTTCTTGCATGTGAGACATAGCGTATAAGATGCTTCCAGCCACGATCTCCGTTTAGTACACCGACACATTCCTCTTGGGAAAGAAAACTAGAATAAAAGTAAAGCCTTCGGATTTCCTGTAATATTGGACAAAGTGCTAAAAAATGCAAAACATCTTCGTTTTGACCAAGGTTGTAAAGGGAACACACAGGGTTTAAGTCTGTTCTATGTGATCTATAATTCAAATCGAGCATTTCCGTTCTGATCTTGAAGATCAAGCTCATTTCCGAAACTGTAAACTCTTCTCTAAAATAGTTTCTCTCACCAAGTTTCAGATTAAGTTGTCTGTATATATTCCTGGATGTTGATGCAGTCCCTCGCGCAACACAAAGCCTATACATCGAGTCATCTATAACAGAGATACATTCATATAATGCATTTTTTAATGCTTCCACATTGTCCACTGGTAATTATATTGAAAGGTTATGAGCTACAGCAAGATCATACCAGTTTTTGACATGACTATATCCACAACTAAAACAAATTTTAAGGAGTCTTTTTTGCAAGTTTTGGTCGGACCGCTTCATAACTTTGATCATAAAATTGGCGATAGCCTTTAAGTTTTTCAAGAAAATTTGAAGTAAGCCTGAATCTATAGGTGGATAGCATAATTAGGAGTGTTGATATTTAACCTAAAAATTCGCTTGAAAAAATACCTCTGTATATTTTCCATTTCCTCCAACTGTTCGAAACCATATACTTCATTACCAAAGCAAAAACAAGTATTCACGGTGGCATTGAAAACTTTGAATTTTTAAATTGGATCTACGAGTTTATTTGCGAAGAACTGGGACCACATTGTATTTATTGCAATTTTTGCAGCGGTTGTATTTTCTTTTATAAAGGTTTGAATGTTAAGATTATATGTCATTGTATACCCAAGATACTTAAATTCATTTACGACCTCAATTATCTCACCATCTAAAGTCCAATTCCGTCCATAGTCAATTGATCTATTTCGAGATCTGAAACCATTATTTTGGATATGGTGGTATTTATTCTAAGATCCCATAGACCACAAAACTGTTTTAGCTTGTTAATCTGGAGCTGTAGAGTAAGCGGACTGTCTGATAAAATCACTAGGTCGTCAGCATAAAGCAAGACTTTAAGAGTAATATCCCCGAACTGAACTCCCCCAGGTATACTGTTTTCGACATCGTTCATATACAGTGCAAACATGATAGGGCTTAGAACACATCCTTGAGGGACACCTGCTTCACTACTAAATTCTCTAGATACTTTTCTACCATTCTGAACAGATGCCATCATGTTTTCGAAAATTTTTCTCTCTGATAAATTTAGTAGATAGGCCAATTGCTGAGAGCCTCCTGTTAATAGTGTCAAAAGCCGCTTTTAAATCAACGAAAAAGGCATATAAGTTCTTTTTTTTATCAATAAAACGCCTAGCAGTGGTGCTGAGTACAAAAATTTGATCAATAACTGAAAGGTTGGCTCGAAAACCAGCTTGAAAACAACTAATTATATTATTATCTTCTACCCAGTTCGTAAGTCTAGTATAGAGTATTTGTGTAAACACTTTTCTTAATGAGTTAAGCACAGCAATTCCTCTATAGTTCTCTGGCAAATCACGGTTACCTTTTTTAAAAATGGGTGTAATTCCAGACAGACGAAAATTTTCGGGCACTATCTCTTCAATGAATTCTATTTAAAAGTTCTAACAGATATTCCAAAAACTCAGGTGTAGCATGTTTATAAAACTCTACTGGGATCCCATCAGATCCATAATAAATAAAGACGGGTATATGAAAACCGCTCAAAAAATGTTCTTTAATGTTCTGTAAAGGATTCTGACAAAATTTAAACAACAAAATGTGTATCTTAACCTTATATTTACATATTTCCAGGACTAAAATTACAACTTAATTAATATATTATTTTAGAACACTGTTCCAGCAAGATATGGTCTAACTATTTAGTTTGGACGACTCCCTACATAGGACATAAAAGCATTCCAAGATTCCAACAGTTTTCTAAATGTGCCATATTTAAAAGCTAAATTACAATAGTTTAGAGTGTTTTTAGTGCATTTCACGCAGAAATGTTAAAACTTATACCGAAACTTTGTTTTTTTTTTTCAAAAATAATATATTCTGCGAAGAACGCTACAAAAATATAGATTCAGAAACCCAGAAATGATAAAGTTTTCCAGAAAATTGTGTAAGAAAATAAAACAGAAACTTATATGAAAAATGTTTGGTCGTATGTATTTTTTGATGATAGATGACGAATTCCAAAAAAATATTGTTTTGCGTGAACTTTTAAAATGTGTTGATCTTAAAGAAGTCAACAAAGCCTAAAATATTTGGTTCTTATATTTTAGGAAATAGGTGCATTTATTAATAAGTTAAGAAGAAACTTTAGGGTCTAGATTCAAAGTTATTATATTAAATTAGTAGATACAAAACGTTTATTATGTTTTTTAATCAGCCATTAGTTAAACGAAAGTGTCACTTTTTCTGTTTTTGGGACATTTTTATTCTTGAAATGCGAGTTTACATCTCAGTTCTATAGCATCCGAAGCAAATTTACTTAAAAAAGTAGTTTTCTTTAATTTTTTAAGACCTTAAATGTTTTTGTTTTAATAAAAAAAAAAAACACTAAGAAAGTCTTACAATATTTTTGTGCGTCAAAAAATTTAAATGCAATTTAATATCAAATTGGCGATGTCTTTTTCAAGGTTTCTTCTGAATAACCTAAATATTTACTATTGTCTCAGAAATGATCTTATGAAAATAATTTAAAGCATTACTAAAGTTTTTTTCAAAATTCGTAATTATGTGAATACAAAGATAGTATTTGTTCTACTTTGAAAAAAAAAAAAAAACTAACAGCTCTCAAAAATTGAGTTTCTCAAAATAAAAACAAAATCAGCTTGGATTAACCCTTATTCCCTTAAGCTTCTTTTATAATGATTTTTTTTAAGAAGTTAAATTTCTTTGAGTGTATTCAAAAAAATTACCATGCTATTGGAACAAGCTTGACACACAAGCTTCACTTATCATTGCATAAAATATGTTTTACATGGATGGATACATACCTATGACAAGATATAGTTTGTGTTCGCGTCCAAACAATATCATGCTACCTACAACATACATTCGTACGTACAACATATTGTAGTTTACATCAATCTATCGGAAACATAATTTGCATGCCTATTTTCTAGAATCATGCATTAGATACATTATCCTCTTGGACAGGCAACATGACAAGACATACCCAGTTAATGTTATCTATCGCTATCTGTCTCGAGTAGCCAACGAAAATAACAGCAACAAAAAAACATCAAAATAAAACGTCACCGGACAACATTGAAACAAACAAAAATATATAGTAAAACTTCTAACAACAACAAAAATTACAAAATGCCACAATACAACACAGACAACATGAAAACATTAGATTAATTATCGTAGTTTTTGATTTGATATGAAGTGTTTAATATTTTTTTTTTGTTTTTCCAGATTTGTTTTATTTCTGTTGTCAGATGCATTATAGATACATCAAGATACATCACACTTTGTGATGAATTCTAAGATGGAATTAACAGGGTGATTCAAAGGACGCCTTTTGTTAAATTTCAAGCTTCTAGAGGCATTACAAAATTTTTAAATATACCTATTCAAAATATTCACGCATAACTTCAAGTTTTAGAACAAAGTCAAGACTCACTGATAGAATATAGTGGTTAAAAGAAAAATTAACCTATAAATAAGCCAGACAACTTCAACTATTCCGTTTCATGTCTTATTCAAATGCTTACAATATTATGTTTGAGAAAAATCCTTGACACGTTGATCGAAAGTAGCTAAATCCAAAAGTTTTTCATTAAATAATTTGCTGTAAAAAAGTGTTAATCAGCTGTTACAGTTAGAATGTTCTTCATATTTCTGGTCATCATTCGAAGCTTTAAAAAAAAATCAAAAAACATTGAAGGAGGAATTTGAAAAATTATTGGCAGCCAGCATATCCCTTACATGACCTTTCGAAAATTACTTGCTTTTTGTCTTTTGCGACTCAAGGAATTAAGTATTGACATAGACCTCATCTTCACGTGGCCTCAATGAAAAAAGTCATAAGGTGTTATATCAAAAAGTTTCGGTAGCAATTGTAATCAACATTTCGAAAAATAACACGGTCAGGAAACTTTTTTTGGTAAATTGCAGAGGCTCAAATTTGAAGAATATTGACTGCTACAAAGGTGTGTCACTTTTCAGCTTTTAAAATATAAAACCACTTATAGGAAAACCTTTTGTTTACTTGTAGTGTCATAACTGGTAGTTAGTCTAACTCTAAAATCATTGATTACACTGATTGACAAGATTATGTATTTTTACTCTAGCACAAACAAAGTTTTTTAAAATACCGGGGTTTTTAAGGTTCGTTGTAAACTAAAACAATAAATTGCATCAATCTTTGTTTTCTAGAAACAGCTGTAATCCTTTTAGCACCTGGCTTTGTTTTTGGAAATTTTTATTAGTTATGTATGTAGGTCTTTATTTTCTTAGATATAGTTTTTAAAAATAAGTTTTGTAGTTAATTTTTAGTTTTGACTTCGAATACGAACTTTAATTTTAACTTTCTACTCGAGTTCTAAAAATACCCGTTCTTAATATTATTTTTAATTTTTGTAATACATTTCAAAAGCTTGATATACTAGAATTGTGTAGAATTGTGTATACGATGTATTCGTTACAAGAACAAAACTTACTTTCGAATCGTTTTGTCTTTTTCTGTTGAAAACCGTTTCATCAAAAATGGATTAGCGTTACTTTCACATTTTTGTAAGACAATTATAATCAACAACTTATGAAGATGTTAGGAACATTTTATGAAATGCTATAAGTATTTCAACTGATTATTAAAGATGTTGAAAACTATCAAGAAATTAATTTAAAAAAAGCTACTGCATGAATTACGATGCTTCAAAAATCCTTATAAATATACATATGTATATATATATGTTTTTTTTTTAATTTAGAAAAGTAATATCTCAAAAAACTGTTGAAAAAGTGCAACCTGATTGCCAGTTACAAAGTTTTGTTGACCAATATAGATCAGAAATACTCCTCCGAAAATACTATTAAAAATATGTTATTAAAGAAAAACCAAAACATTTTTGGTTAGACTTTGTGCAATATATAATATCAAAATTTAGCGGGTTTTTAACAATTTTCTTTCCTTTTTAATTTTTAACTTCCCATAGGAAGTTATTGTAATGGGTCCGATTTGTCAAATTGAAAATTTTGACATTTCTCGACGTTTCAAGGTCCCTAGAGTCGAAATAAAACATTTTTAGAAAGATGTCTGTACGTCTGTACGTTCGCGACGTTTTTTTCGTCCTCCATAGCTCAAGAACCAGAAGAGATATCGACTTCAAATAAATTTTGTTGTACAGATAATAAGGCAGAAAGATGTACAAAGGGCTCTCAAGAAAATTGCGGTTAACGGTTTTTTTATAAATCAAAAAAACTGAAAAAAAAATTGTCACCTCGAAAATTTTACGACTAAAATATGATTTCATCTCCAAAACAATTTTGTGCAACGAAGAATAATGTGTTTTTACCTCTTATAAAATTTTGAGAAAAATCTAATTGACAGTTTTTTTTATAAAAAATAAAAACCTAAAAAAAAAAACATTACTCGAAGTTGGTAAAAATTGAATTTCGACTCAAATATCTTTTCAAAAATTTGAGATAATGGCTTCTAACTAATTTTAACTTACAAGAAATATTGTTTTCAACATTCGATAAAATTTTAAGAAAAATCGAATTGACAGTTTTTTTTACAAAAAAACAATACTAAAACTTGGTACAAATTTACTTTCGACTCAAATAGCTTCTCAAAAATTACAAATATTGGCTTCAAACTTATTTTATTTCACAGAAAATATTGTTTTCGATGTTCATATATCATTCGATATAAAAAACCAACAGTCCGTTTTTTCATAAAAAAATAAAATCTACAAAAAATAGTACGCAAATTTGGTTAAAATTGATACATATAGACAAACTTTTAAGCAAGACAAATCGACAAACGGGATGGGAAGTTATCAGTGTGGGTCGCATCCCAGCCTCTTTTTTTTCTTAAATTTTGATAATTTTGAATTTAGTGTTGGTTGACCTCTGAAAAGTTTTGTTATGATATCTTCTTCGAGCACAAAAAGTAACCACCCTATTGATAGATTCTAATAAAAGATTCCATGCAATGGCATTTACATGCATTATTTATGTTGTTATATTGGAGACTGATCTTTTGCCCTGCCACTTGCAATCAATTCTAAAATTTAGTTTTAAAATAGTGTCCAATGCAGTTTCCAATTGGTCATGCTATTTAGACGAATTCAGCTACAATAACAACAATTACAACAACAAAAAAACATACAATTATATGAATCGATGCGATGATTTGATGGCTTCAACCACACACCAAGTTGAAGATAGAAATATGTTGTTTTGTTAGATTTTTGATGTGCCTTTGATAAGTGGGACATTATGGTTTAGTGAGCTTGATTATTTTGATGTTGGGGGTCTTGATCAATTATTCTTATTTTTAGTTGATGTTGGCATCAAGATGATAAAAGCAAGTCAATTAGGAGAAAATTGTATTTAAATTCGATATGTGTTTTTTTTAATGTGTTGTAATTGGAATCAGGGTTAAGTTGGTATTTTTAAGTCCTTGAAAAAAGTGGATTTAAGGTCTTGAGATCTTAATTCCTATAACTGTACAAATCTAATTCATAGAGCAATAACTTCCTACGGCTTGAAGAATTTGTATAAATGGAAAACTAGGTATATTTTAATTATTTAAGTAATATCTTTAACGTATTTTCAAACTCCCCTATTTTTTTACGTGACGATGTTTGCAAATCACTTATGAATTTCTTGTTATTTCTCAAGATCCCAATTAAAGTTATAATAATCGGTACGATTTATTAAAGTGAAACTTTTGACACTTCTTGATGATTTAAGGTTCCTTTAATCTATGTAAATCTATGTTTTTTTGAGAGTCGTCAGTATGTTCGTGTACATTGGGGGAACCTCTTTATCGTCAACGATATCTCAAGAATCCAGAAAGATATCAACTTCAAATTAAATTTGGTTTACAGATATAGAACTTCTTCAAAAATTTACTGGTGTTGTTTATACTTTAGCAATTAAAAAAAAAGTGATAAAGGTGTTGGACCGCAAATATCTCGGCTTTCAGCTGCAACTTAAAGGTATATCAAACATTTTGACTATTTTGACGTCGTCATACTAAATTATTTTGAGGTTAAAAAAATTCAACTAACAGTTTTTTAATAAATCAAAAAAAACTTAACAAAAATATTTTTCACCTGGAACACTGCGAACAAAAAAATTATATCACTTCCTGAATAGTATGATGCAACGAAAAATAAATGTTTTGATAGTTTTAAAATTGATAAAAATTGATTATCGACTCGAATATTTTTCTCATAGAAAATGTTGGTGTTAATATTTCATAAATTTAGAAAACTACTATTTAAAGTTTCCTTTGAAATAAAATAACTGTTAAAAATATTAAAAAAATTGATTTTCCACTCAAAGTCTTAAGACAGTCTTTCTTTACAAAAATAAAATCTCTTTAAAAATGCCACATTTAATTATTTAATATCTCCTCAAAAGACAGCATAGACTTCAAGTTATGACTACACATTTTATGAACTACTTTAAATGACAATTTGTCTTTTCGCCAACAAAAATAATTATCTTAAAGGGCATCAATGGGAAGTTAAGTTTTGGGTCAAACCCCAGCCTACTTTTTTATTTTATATTTTTAATATTAACAAATTTCAAATCATAAAAGTAAATATATTTTTGTTCTATGTAAAACATTTATGCCATCATAATAAAATCATACAAGAAAGAAGATGATTAATTTGAATGCACACGTGTGCAACGTGCGTCACTATTACTGATGGGCATACCACGCAGAGCAGTCAATCCTTTTTCTTGTATATTTTATGTACAAAAAGTTGGTAAGCTTTCTACCACTTTGTTCTTAACACAGTGTCGAACCTGAAGGTAAGTAATTATACCTTCATATTTTTACCGTTACTCATAAGAAAAGGGCTCTAAAAGATCGACGACATCGCAAGTTAAGAAAAAAAGAAACAACAACTACCTATAAACTGAAGAAAAACAAGAAGTAATAAAAGAACTTGAACTTAAGAGTGCGAGTTTGAAACTACTGATTCTAACGACTACTGTAGACGGTTTACAGCATGCGTAGGTTGGTAATATTTTATTTCGCTCTGACGCTCTTTCGATTTCTTAGACTCCTAAAATAAGCATCTTTTCTCCGAAGATAGTGTTTTTATGTAAGTGGTGCGATGATTAATTTTAAGTCTGAATAATTCTGGTTTAACAAATAAAACACTTGTTCATATGGCGATGCGTTTATCCTTAGCTTACAATAAAAATGTCTCTATACTTCGTAGAAATCAACGCTTATTGACTTATGTACGTTCTAAACGTGGGATCTTAAATTGTTAAGAAACATCTGAAGAGTCAATACGACAAACATTGTTTTCGTGACAAGATGATTCAATCAAATCAACGAGACACAGTCCGATACGATTCTAACATAAGCAAGCGTGTCATAAACTTATCCAACATTTTTAGCATCAATTCAAAGTCTTAACATTCCAAAGTATAACCAAAGGGTTGAAGATTTCAGTGCCCTTGGACAAAAACCGTTTATTTATAGGTTTCTATTGATGGAATTGAATTCTTAACTTTTTGTTGCGGGTGAAGTTTTCTATAATTTTTTTTTACTTAAAACGTATGATATTTCTCATAATAAGAATTTAAAAAAAAAAAAAACTTTTTAAAGGCTTGCATTTTATGTAAAATTTGTAAGCCGAATTGTTGCTTAAAACTCTGAAAACGCACTCTTCAAACTCATTTCTAAGATATTATGATTGTTGTGTGGCTTAGTTAAATATTTTTATCCACGATAAATCGCATCGTGTGCAGGTGCCTTTATATCAAAACAGGGCGCGCGTATACATAGTTAAAAGTCAAGTGCGGTTGCAAGAATTGCTTATGTCATGACATTAAAAATAAAAGAAATACAAAATAATAAAGAATACAAAAATGCTCAAAGAAATATTAATGCACAATGCAACAAGCCTAACCACACTTCAATTTGATGAAGATGATAATTGCAATAAAAAAGGTATCGTTGATGCTTGACGACGAGGATGCTAATGACGTTCTTTGTCATCATCTTCGTCGTCGTCTTCATCCTCTCAAATTAGTCGTCAGTCGTTGGGGTTGTCTTTAACGTCTTCTTGTTCTTCGTCATCGTCCATCGGCTCGGCCGTCGTCATCAGCAATAATGGACCAGACATCAAACAATATTATATAATCATTATAATTTTGGGTATTGGATGTTAATTTTAGGGGAATCAAAGTGTAAGTTGCTTCTGGATATGATTATTACAATGTAACTATGTATTTACTTTATGGTTTAGTTATCAAAGTAATTATGTTTCGTCCGATCTGTTCTTTATTACTACCTAACTAATGTAATGAGTATTATTGTAAGACAATTGGGTCAGTTAGCGGGCGTATAGTTTTATTATTGATTTATTGTGTAAAATGCGGTAGTTTTGATTTTTGTATGAATTGGTTATCAATTTGGTGTTATTAAAATTCAAGTTTCTAACCTCGAGTGCTAAGCGCATAACATAGCTAGAAATGTTCGAGCTTTTTACGTTTATTGGTGTGTTTTAGTCTAAAGGAGAATTTATTCCAAATACAATTGTATTCTTTTCTACTTCAAGATTTTGTCGATTATTGGTAAGGTTGCATTCATGGTTGATGGTTCAAGTTCTGAAAAATTGTATCTACTGGATTTAATGCCGAAGATAAGGCTACTTGATTCTACAATACTATAGAACATCTCGATATTTCCAATTTTCTCTTAAAGTAAAGATTAAAATCAAGATCAATTTATAATATACTAGACTAGCAAACCCGGCGAACTCCGTTTCGCCACCAGATGACTTCGTTTTTTGTATCATTTCGTTTGGGAATTAAGAGATGAAGAAAAATTATTTTTTTTTGTTTTATATTTGAAAAGGAACAATTGTATTCCATATCCCAACAGTAATGAATTCATTTCGATTACAAAAATGAAGAGTAATGTAGTTGAACTTCTCTAAGTAAAAAATGAAAGTGAATCCAAAGTAAATACTGAATCGAAGCGTTATACTTGTCCGAAAATTATCCGTTTCATTGAAGTGCTCTTTGGTAATACCCATTTTTTGTTTTTTGGTCTGACGTTAACACAAACAAAGCGGATGGTTTCCCAACTCGTGAACACGCAACGTATAGCTGCCCATGTGAAAAACAATGATTTTCTAATGTTTGGGAAAACATTTTCAGTAAGAGCTAATTGAGAGTCTACAAATCGGCAAAGGTCGTTGGTAAGAGTAGTTAATCCAGTTGTCGCATCAACTGGCACTTTTCCATTTCCAACAGCTAACAATTGTTTGAAAAATTGTGCAGCACTTTGATCATTTTGAAGTTGAACTCTCATATTAGTGGTTAGCGATAATGTTTTTACGTTGTTCCACAACAGTGATGCCTTCAGGCAAGCATTCAATTGCAGGCGTTCCACGGTGAATTACTGGCAACGTTTGCCTGAAATCGCCTGTCAACAATATCAAGCCGCCAAAGATGTTGTTACTTCGTCGAAGATCCTTCAGTGTGAAGTTTCCATTGCACTGGATCGGGAAATATTGCATGTTGGAGTATCAATTGTGTTTAAATTGAGTGGCAACTTAAGCGCAGAATGTGCAGTACGACCGCCATCTAGAAGAGTTGCTGCAATTCCAGATGACGATAACGCCAAATTTATGTCACATCTTGATCGAATAGTGGCGAAAATCAATGAAATGACAAATGTTTTCCCTGTTCCTCCAGGTGCGTCCAGGAAGAATAGACCACCAGTATTATTGTCCACCGCTTGCATTAATGTTTCGTATACTTGTTTTTGCTGTTCATTCAGCAACGGCACATTGCACATTATTTCGAACGAATTCCTGCAATGTATCAACATTGTATTGCAGCTCTCGATTTAATTCTTGGTTCAATGCATCGTGCATCGATCGATTTATCATTCCTACTTCAATATGTTTACAATAGTCAAGGATTGATTCTCAATCAGAATCATTCCCTCATTGTAGATTTCATATGTTATTTGAAGTCGATATCTCTGACGTTTCTAGAGATATATGGTTGACTAAAAAAGGTTCCCAAAAGTAAGCTTTGGTTTAGAATATAGGGCCCTTGAAACGTCAAAAAAAAAATCATTTCCACAAATCGGAACTTTTACAATAGCTTTCTATGGGAAGCTAAACGGAGTTCACCGCTTTTCTGTTAAAATTTTTCCTGAATTTTATCTGCTATAAACCTCACGGAGCCCGAGACCTTTCCAACGAATGCAAAACCGTGGAAATTGGTTCGTGCGTTCTGGAGTTATAGCGTCAGGAAGGAAAACTGGACTTATTTGTATATATGTAGTAGATATTAAACAAGAATTGCACAAATTTGACATAAACAAATTTATTTCAAAACCAAATATTACACAAGAATCAATATCGGACTTTAAAAAAAGTAGTATGAGAGAATTAATGGGTTATCCATTTAGCGGTTTAAAAAGTTTTAGGCCTGAATTTGGCATCTGTCAAACTAAATTGTTAAACCAATTTTTGTTGTTTCAGTTGCGTGTCTGACATTTACGAAAACGAATCGCTTAACTATCGCACAACGCATAAAAATTGTTAAAACCTCCTACAAAATTGGTGATTCTGCCACAGCCACATATCGTGCTTTAAGAGGAGATTATGGTTTACATAGTTGTCCAACTACGCAAGCAATTGGCAAAATTGTAAAGCAATTTGAAGAGACTGGATTGGTTACAGATATTGTAAGGCCTGTGCATCAGCGTTTCGCTCGTACCACTGAAAGTGAAAGTGTTGCCGAAGACCCTAATGTGTGCATTCCTCGTCGTTCTTACGGCACATTATTGTGTATTTTGCATTCGGATGTACACCTACATCCATATAAAGTAAAGTCTAGCTCACACAACAACTGAAGCCAGCTGACCATTCACAACGTCGTAGAAACGAATGGGTGCTTGAACAACAGTCGGTGGACGGCGATTTTTCAAACAAAATTTTATTCAGCGACAAAGCACATTTCTCAATTGGCGGGTATGTTAATAAACAAAATTGTCGTATTTGGGGTTCTGACAATCTTCAAGTAATTGAAGAGAGGCCATTACATCCACAAAAAGTCACTGGTTGGTGCGCTCTTTGGTCCGGAGGTGTGATTGGACCTTACTTCTTCGAAAACGACAATAAAACGACTCGCACCGTCAATTCGGAGCGTTATGGTCATAATGATAACCGACTTTTTTTGCCCGCTAAAACGTTTTGTTTTGTGTGCCACATGTCATACAACTCTATAGCGAATATGGCTTTATTACAAGAGACATTTCCTGGTCGCGTAATATTTCGTTGTGGCGATATCAACTGGCCAACAAGATCATGCGATTTGATACAGATGGACTTTTTGTTTTGCGAAAGACCATGTTTATGCAGATAAACCTTTAACTCTTGAGCATTTAAAAACCAACATTTGTCAAGTTATGACTGAGATACCGTCCAAAAGTGGTCGAAAATTACCTCAAAGAATCGATGCTTGCAACAACTCGTATGGTGGTAATTTAAATGATGCAGTCTTTCACACATAGTGTCAACCTTCAAACCTTATAATAAAAAAGCATTATCATGACATAAAATATTTTATATGTGTTTTATTTTTTACTTTTGAAACCGCAAAATGGAAATAAAAGATTTTTAGAAAGATGTATGTCACCTCGAAAATTTTACCACCAAAATATGATTTCATCTCCAAAACAATTTTGTGCAACGAAGAATAATGTTTTTGACATCTGATAAAATTTTGAGAAAAATCTTCAAACTTATTTTATCTTAAAAGAAATATTGTTTTCAACATTCTGAAAAATGTTGAGAAAAATCAAATTGACAGTTTTTTTTACAAAATATAAAAAACAAAAAAAAATAATAAAAGTTGGTAAAAATTGATTTTCGACTCAAATATCTTTTCAAAAATTTAAGATCATAGCTTCTTACGATTTTAAACTTATAAGAAATATTGTTTTCAACTTTGGGAAACATTTTGAGAAAATTCAAATTGACAGTTAAAAAAAAAATAAAAACCTAAAAAAAAAATATAAAAGTTGGTAAACATTGTTTTTCCACGTAAATATCTTTTCAAAAATTTGAGACATTGTGGCTTCAAACTAATTTTATCTTATAAGAAATATTGTTTTCAACATTCGATAAAAATTTGAGAAAAATCAAATGGACAGTTTTTTTTACAAAAAAAAAACAATACTAAAACTTGGTAAATATTTATTTTTGACTCAAATAGCTTTTCAAAAATTAAAAATATTGGCTTCAAACTTATTTCATCTCACAGAAAATATTGTTTTCGATATTCAATAATTTTTTTATAAAAATGAAACAGTCCGTTTTTTTCATAACAAAATAAAATCTATAAAAAATAGTACGCAAATTTGGTAAAATTTGATACATATAGACAAACTTTTAAGCAAGACAAATCGAGAAACGGGATGGGAAGTTATCAGTGTGGGTCGCATCCCAGCCTCTTTTTCATTTTATGATTTGAAATAATTGTCTTAATTTTTATAACCAATATTGTACACCCAATGGCTTGTCAACACCGAATTGAACATACGATCTGTTCTATATACTCATTGGGTAATTATTAAGACTCCTAATACAAATTTGGTAATATATTCACTGAATTAATGGTTTTGAACTTTCTATAGGCATTAAAGATAACTAAAAAAAAGTGACGAGTTGGATGTGTCTTACACATAACAAATTATCCGTTTGTTCAATTGAATACTGCTTGTCTTATATTTACCCTTGAACAAACATATTCTATTTCTATTCAAAAATTATTTTCGTGCAATTTTGATCTTACTATATTTGGATAGCTAAGAACCATAGATATACGATTTTATAATCCTCCTAGGTATGTATATGTAGGTACCATTTTATTCAATTCAATACCTTATGACATATCGATTTTGCACAAATTCCTTATTACTCCTGTCGAAAACCTATTTCCAATTAATCTCCATTGAATGCATCTGTTTGCCCTTTGATACGTGATTCCACCACACAATAAGTCTTAAGGAAAATGTATAAATCCATTTCATGGTCTTCCCTCTTTTGTGTGCTCTACCAGCTGACTATAAAAACAAAATAAAAGAATTGATAATATAAAAAAATAAAATAAAAACGAAAAGGCCACTTGTCCGTGATGTGATGATGCTGGATTTTCGAAAATACAAGCCATCATCGTATCGCATCATCGACTCCATGAAGCAAAGCGACGAAGACGGTGACGATAAACAAGTGTTCTTCTGTATATTTTGGTCTTCTTGTAAAGAAGATAATAATGTACATGGAAAAGAAGATTTGTAGGTACATTTGGATCCTTATACCATAGTCGCCACATTGTCTGGCCAGATCGTCTGGATCTGGATGGATGCAGCAGCAAATAATAAAAATAAAAATAAGAAGAACAAAATTAAAATAAAAAAGACTTGCCTTCATTACTACGCTGCCAGCGCTACAACAACAAACATATCTAAACACACGCAAAAGGATTCGAATAATATTTCCTTGCTTTTTTTTGTGTCAGTTAATCTTTTCGTGAAGATCTTATCCTTAAAAAAATATCAAATTTCAAAATCTTGTGTAAATGTTAATGACTTCACATAATCCATCATGCATGAGCCGGGTTCTTGAGACTCTTTTGGATCTTCATCGCATAGCCTTCTCAAAAATTAAAGAAGAACAAAAAAGAAGCAGGATAAGACGATTGATTAGTGATTAGGTTTTCAGTGTCAGAACAAAGTAGAAAAGGAACTCACTCAGCTTCCTCCACCATCTGTTGAATTTCAATTCTTTCGTTTTTGTTCAACTTGTTTTTCCCTTTTTAAGACTGAATCTGCGTAAACTAGGCACGTAATCGACATCGTAAGCCCGCAGTTTAGGCCTCTTTGGTAAAGTATAAGATAGCCATGCACTTCAAAACCATTCCATCACAATAATAATAATTACTATGGAGTGTTCCTTGGACAAGACGCACAGAATATAATGACTAAAGAAGCCAAGGGATCAACTTGTTGCAAAACGTTCGTTTAAAATGTTGTTGGAAAATAAATAATTTTCTCACGCAATTGAGCACACAAATAATTTGAATTGCTGCAAAGATATCACGCCCTATTTGATACGCACAGAGACGCATACGCATTTGGATGTGAACGAGTTTATATACTTTGATTGATTCCCACGTCCATCGGTTCAATCGAAAGGAATCGGCATCGTCGCTCGTTTCCTCTTGTCTCATCACCGTGCGTCGTCGTCGTCGTCAATCGAAATCGACTAAATTCGAGTCGCGCAAAACAATGATGATGTTGCGACCGATTGCGATTGGTATTGGAGCATGAACGTGCGTTCTAATCTTATTCTCGGGACGGATCGCATCCATCAGATACAAAACATATATGAAAAAGAACAAAATGTTATTCTAGTCGTAATTGTTGAGAATATCACACGCTCGATGAAAAGAAACAAGCTCCTTATAGATGTGACAGTGACATTATCTTTCCCCCTTTTTACCTCTTTGTAGATACTTTTTATTTTGCGAGGGCAAACCTTATATTTGACACATAAAGTGCTATTGTTCAGCATCAGAATCATCAGGGTATCCTTTCTTTTTTTGGTTGAATAGAAAATCTAAGTAAGGCGAGGTAAAGTGGTAAGTGGATATTTGAACAAACACCTGTTATACACACACAGACAAAAATATTGTAATGAAGATTGAAATGATTGCAACAAAAGATTATATAAGACCTGTCATTAGAGCAAATGTATGGCTTGTATTGCCTATGCATATAAGTCTTAACTTGTGTGAAGTAAATGTTTACATCAAAAAAATGTATTACTGAATTTTCCTGACTCTTCACATTAAAATTAGATAAATTGATATTTATGTTCTTAAATGGTGGTTTTTAAATAATTATGCAGCTTACAGCTGAATTTTTACATTAAAAACTTTTTACCTTTTGAAATAAAAAAAAAATCGGAAGAAATACCCAGAAACAAAATTTTGGAGATGAGGTGAGATTAAGATACTCTAAATAAAGATGCTATCCTTTTTATGACAAATCATCCAATATCTTATGTTTTATTATTCGAAGTGTTTTCTGGAAACATTTTTAATTGATTGGTGTTGTTCTTTATAACTATAATAACACCCTAAATTTTGATAACGGCCTCGCATTTTTAAGCCGTAATCTTTTCTTACCTGAAACACCAATTTTGTGGTAAGTTACTAAAATGTTCACTCGTTTTTTGGGTCTGGGTGGATAGCGATCCACTATCGTAAATGGCAAACAGTAAACTAATATAATGACACTTCAAATGACAAATCAGTATGACAGGTATCAAATGCAACTAACTTAAATCCATAAAATTAATGTCCTTAAATAACTGTCTTTTGTTAAGTCACCACACAAAGTATGTGTCGTAAAACGTTACATGTTTTACAAAAGTTGAAATAAAGTGCAGGTGCCTGAATTTTGGGTTTGAGCAAAAGATATATTTCTGGCATTTTTCTGACAATATTCTTTCGGCATTTTCAGCTTTTCTGTAAAAGCAAAAAAACGCCAGAAAATTTTGAGCGAAATAACATAAAATAAGTTTAAAAAACAAACTTATTCTTTTGTGCTTGACGATGATGGAACAAAATATCGGCCAAACAGACACCGCGTAATCGACGGCATGCACACCTCCATCCGGTGGTACAAATTTTCGATTACGCTAAGCCATAATTGAGGTTCTATGCAGTTGATGTGCCGAATTATCTCATCCTTTAGCTCTTGATTTTTTGCTGGCTTATCGACGTACACCTTTTCTTTTTAATTACCCCAGAGAAATAAGTCCACGGTGTCAAATCACATGATCTTGGCAACCAATTGACACCGCCACAACGTTAGATAACACGGCCATTGAATTTGTGTGCAAGTGGCACCGTCCTGCTGTTGAAACCACATATCGTCAACATCCATACCTTCCAATTCGGGATGCACAAAGCTCGATAGACGAGTTGAGGTGTACGGCTCTTCAGCCACACTATCGTGAACAGCAGCAATGTTTTCTGCAGTGTGTTTTTACATCTCTTACAGACCCGGTTTGCTCAAAGTTTTGAACAACTTTTCCGATTGTACACACATTTGAACGATTAAATTGACCAAAAAAATCACAAAGTGCATGATATGCGTTTTGATTTGAACGCCCATTTTCATAATAAGCCAGAATAATTTTAACGAGTGGTTCGATTAAGTATCTTTCTATTGTTGAAATTGAATTAACCTGAAATTGGGAAATGTCGAATGAAATATACACAAAAACTTGCCGTTTAGGTGCGGTTGGTATTCAACATCAGCCCTTTAAATTTAACCACCCTTAAATATACACTTTTTGTATTCTTTTTTCTAGAGTTTAAATTTTATTTTCCTGAATTAAGATTTTTAATGACAATTAGGAATTTTAAAGAAATACCAAGACGGGATAACGCATTAACTGTTTTCAAAATTAAATGTATAACGCATTAACTGTTTTCAAGATTAAATGTAGAATGTTCAAAGAAAAACAATCAGCAAATAATTTAAAATTGTAGGGAAGAATCAAAGTTTTATGGCAGGTCTGTTAAAATTCGTCCTTGCTAATTTTTGTTTTAATAATTGTCAGATCTATAATACCGCAGATAGATCATAATTTATCACCGAAATTTTGTCCGCTGTTTTTGAAAGGTTTTTTAATTGTATCATTTTAAATCATACTTCAGGTTGGTTTTGGTAGATTATCTGCGTAGCATCACTTTAGTTTAATATATCCTTTTACATGAAACATCATAAAAAAGATACATATTAAGAAAGAATTATATGCCATTTTATTTACCCAAATACCAAGTGATTCCTGGAAAGCACGTGTTGCTACCTAAATTCCATATTTATGGCACATTTTTAAGTAGATCCTCTTCTCTTTCCTTAAACCTCCAGCCAGTTCTTATAGCACAGCTTATAGTGTTTGAAATTTAAGACGACCATAATAATTACCATAACATTTGTCATTTGGCAGCCACTTAAAATTTTTAATAAAAGAAAGAGAGAATTTATGGAAACCAAAATACAATAACTCTCCGTTGGTCCAGGTCCAGTTCGTTTCGTCCTTGTTCCTGACCTCCATATATCATTTCGAAACACTTGAAAGATCCAGAAAGAAAATAAATTTAGTTTTTATATTTTCGGACACATGCCCACTCCAGAGCAAGGCGTTGTCAGTTTCTTTTTTTTTTAAGATCTCATAAGGCACGGGACAATGCATTTTATGCATTTATAAGTTTGTCATGCCCCAGTTATGGCATGGTGATGGCCCTAAACTAATATGCGTAACAACAACGACCGAACGACCGAAGACGACGCAAGATGATGATGTTGACGACGTAATCTAACACCGCTTTAAATTGTCCATAAACTATTCGAGATTATGGAACAGAAGAATATTTCAAAAAAAGAAAGCAAAACGAAACAGACATCAGACATCAAGAAGTCAAGGCACGTCTTTCTCCAAGTCTTTTGAAACAATATCCAACACCCCTCTTGAAATGAAATGGTGATCATATACTATATATGATCAAGATGATGATAATTGTATTTTGATTTTTCATTTAATTGGATGCAATTTGAAGGTTCTTAATGTGTTTTCTTGTATTATTTCGTTATCTCTTTTATATGTACACTGTACATTGTGAGTCTTGATAGACCTTCAGCTGCTATATAGGAATATGATTAGGCAAGGAAACGACGACGCGACGATGGATTTTTAAATCTCAAAAATTTAAAACTAATCACGAACACAAAAAATAAATAAATTGAAGACCAAGAAGTCTTATTGTATAGTTTGTTGCACTTATAATTGGAATAATATGTTGCATTGCTGTACGCGCTGTTGACGACCGCGACCCAATGCAACCATATGGGGTTGGGGTTAATTATTATTTCTGTCGCACTCTTATAGGGTATAACAGGTTTGTTTTTATTTTGTTTTATTTTGTTAATGCAAAGGCGTACACCTTACCAATTTCACCCTTTATTTAAAAAAAAAGGCCACTTCACAAAAGTTTTTGTAAAATGTATCTACTATCAAAATATGTGGATTAAGGTAAGATTTTCGATTTTAAAAAAACAAATTACCTACTTATTTATTCACCAAGATTTTCTTAAAAATCAACCTATTTTTGGAATATTTAAGGTGCCAAAACCTCTGCTTATATTTAATTTAAAACAAAAATACTTCCAATAGTTTAAAAAAAAAAGTCTTTTAAAATTTTTTTTTAGCCTTTATAGGGTCATTTTTGACCCATTTTAGGAGTAACATAAAGATTTCTCTTAAACTAAATTTCTTAGGGACTTGATGTTTCATGGCTTTTTCTAAAGTTTTAACATTAATATATTAAGCTTATAAATTTATAAAAATATTTGTTATTTTAGGACGTACAGACTTTTTTACGTTCGCGGACCTCGGGTCAAAATTGACCCTACTGTATAAATAGAGTGTCAATTAGATTTTCTTGTTTATTTGTTCTCAGTTATTGTTGTGCACTTGCATTGTTTTACTAACGGGGCTTTTATAGAATTATTTTTTGACATTTAGTGACTAGCACATGCTTTTGTTTGCAAGTTTAGGTAACTAATTTTTTCCTATTGAAAATGAGTGATAGTGAAAGTGAATTTTCTTTGAGAGTTTCGGATGAAGATGAATCATGTTCGGAATTCGAAGACCTTGTTGAGGAAGCTGATTCATCGGATAGCAGCTCTAGTGAGGGTGAAATTGCATCTGTTTCTGGCCAAATGATAAAGTCAAAAAATGACCTAATAACTTATACCAAAAAGCCCTTTGAAAACATTGCCGGAAGAGTCTCGAGGGAAAACGTTATAAACTTGTTGCCAGGATTGACACGTTATTCGTCCTCAAGAATCACAGTAGAAGAAATTTCAAGCTTCGAGTTATTCTTTCCATCTCCTTTGGTACGTATGATATTGACTTTTACAAACATGGAAGGTAAACGCTCATTTGATGAAGAGTGGACTGACATTGATAGGACGGATTTGTTTGCATTCATTGGACTTCTTTTACTGGCTGGTGTTTTTCGATCGAATAACGAAAGCTCTGAAAGTTTATGGGACTCTCAAAAAGGAAGGCCAATATTTGAAGCAACTATGTCACTGAAGACATTCAAAAAATTATCAAGAGTTATCAGGTTCGACATTAGAGAAACTCGAAGTGAACGACGTTTGTTAGACAAATTTGCTCCTATATGTGAATTGTGGAATCATTGGGTTGAGATTTTGCCGAAACTTTATAACCCATCCGAAAATGTTACAATAGATGAACAACTGGTAGCATTTAGAGGGAGATGTCCTTTTCGACAGTATATTCCATCAAAGCCTGCGAAGTACGGAATCAAGTTTTGGGTACTTTGTGATTCTGCAACCAGCTTTTCTTGGAACATTTAACCTTATACAGGCAAAGAACTTGGAAGTACACCGGAAAGAAATCAAGGTATGCGTGTAGTTCTTGATTTGGTTGTAGGCCTAAAGGGGCATAATCTAACGACCGATAACTTTTTCACGTTTTATCAACTGGGACAAATATTGCTGCAGAAAGAGATTACACTGGTTGGAACAATACGCAAAAACAAACCAGAATTTCCACCAGAAACTGTAAACGTAAAAGGAAGACAAATTTTTTCATCAAATTTTGCCTTTACCAAGGATACTACTATCGTGTCCTATATTCCAAAAAAAAATAAAGCTGTAAATCTTCTGAGCACATTTCATTACGACTCGAGAATAAGTGATCGCGCAGATAAAAAACCAGTAATAATATTAGATTACAACAAGTATGCAACTTGTTACTCCTTACATACAAAAACGAAAAACTCTACCTCGAGCCCCTTTTTCCCTTGAAATCGCAAATAAAATACGAGGTGCATCTCAAAAAGATCCACAACCTTCTTCATCAACTCAGACGGAAAACAATACAAGAAAGAAACCCACAAAAAGAAGCCGATGTCAGTTATGTCCAAAAACAGATAATAAGACAAGTTTAGTTTGCGATATTTGCGATAAATTTATATGTAAAGTACATTCTAAGACTATCACTTTGTGCACAAATTGTAATAACTGATTATACTTTCATCTTTCAATCTTCAATAAAAAATTGTTAAAGTACTAATAGGATTTAAATGTAAACATACTTTTTTTAAAATTCAATCAAATAATAAAATATAAACTTAAATAACATTTATTTTCATTAAAAATATTTAAAAAAATAAATTATTAACCATACCTGTATTATTTAATCAAATACTATACGGACAAACACGACCGGACATAAATCTTGAAAAAAACACTAATGGGTCAAATTTGACCCGCAGATCTTTTACGTTAGTTACTTCAAGGACCGCATGAAGGTTAAGCACTATCAGATTATTTTCTTTTAAGTCCAAAACAATGTCAGAACCGATGACATTTTAGAGTAGGTAATAATCATTTTCGAAAATCAGCAATCAATTTCGAGTATTTTTGATCAACAAAATATTCCTGAAATTGGTTGTGGATTAGTTTGAAATTGATTCTCCTTTAAGTCATCATTTTCGAAATCGAAAGCCAACTCCTTAAGTATTTTTCGAAAAAGCAATTATACATACTTTCGACAAACTATATTGAACCTCAGTTTTTGAAAACCAGCAAATAAAAGTTTTTTATATCTTTGTTTACGTTCGTCAAACTTGTTTCGTTGTCCATATCTCAAGAACCAGTATAGAGATATCGACTTCGGGAGGACTCTCAAAAAATTGAGTTAAAAAAGTTAAAATTTTGGTTAACCCAAAATATCTCACTAACCGTGACGTGATACAAAACTAGATAATATTATTTTGGAAAAAAATTCAACTAACAGTTTTTTTTTTTATGAAAAAAAAAATTATTTTCACCTCAAATATTTTACGAACAAAAAATGATTTTATCTCGAAAATACTTTTATGCAACGAAAAATACCGTTTTTGATATCTGGTTAAATTTTGAAAAAAAATCGAATTGACAAATTGTTTGAAAAAAAAAAAACAAAAATCCTAAACAAAACATTACTTAATGTTGGTAAAATTGATTTTCGACTTAAATATCTTTCTACAGATTAGAAACATTCGATTGAAATTAATTTTATCATATAGAAAATATTGTTTTCGACATTCAGTCAAATTATTATAAGAATCCGACAGTCAGTTTTTTCATAAAAGTTAAAATCTCCAAAAAATAGTACACAAAATTGGTAAAAATTATGAATAAATGAAGATATTGACTTAAAACTTATTTCATTCTTTGCTTAGAAAAACCCAATCTATATTTGTTTATATAAGAAATAACAACTTTCAAGAAATGCTCCTAAAATTGGTAAAAAAAGGTTTTCGACTGAGAATTTCGTTAAAATGAAAGATTTTAAAATAAAAACTTATTTTATCATATGGAAACTATTGTTGGTAATTTTTAGTTAGAAATAGTATTAGGAGAAACAAGAAAGTTGTTGACTTCAAATTATTTATCTCACACAAAGTATTTTAATAAAGTTTTAAGCATGACAAATCGACAGAAGGAATTGAAAGCTATCAGTGTCCCAGCCTCTTTTTTAGAATTGATTTTATTTAATTATTGATAAGCAAATTTTATATATTTTGGAAATTTTATGGAATCAGTGTATTATTGATTTTTTGTTAAAGCTAAGCCATTCTTACCAGAATTAACACTGACAAAAATAAAGAAGCATTTCATTAAATTTCAAAAAATAAGTATGTACTTCGAATATTTTTCGATTGCTAAAATTTTCACACAATTATTTTTAAAGATTGTTCACATAATTTAGTTTGTCAAGTCATTACATTATAAAATCATGATTTAAAGACAGCTGATTCTTTTTTGAAAATTAATATTTTTTTGAATTTTAATATTACGAAAAGTTATAATTATTTAATTTAAATTTTGACAAAATTTGGTACAAGTATGTAAATGATTTTTGATAAAATTCCAAAGAACTTTCTTTTCTGATTTTAATTTTTGAAAACCAGTACTTTGAATTTCGTTCGAGAACTAATTTTTCACTATAGAGTTTTTAAAAGAAAGAAGTCATTTTAAATAACTTCAGAAGCTATTTACATTATTGACGTTTCTCAAGAAATAAACATATATTATAAATAAATAAATAAATAAATTAGGTGGCGCAACAGTCCGTTGAGAACTAGGGTCTAGTGACTTACAACTCTCAACCATTCCTGTGTGCGAGAGCGAGTACTGTTGTCAGGGATGGAGGGACCTACAGTTTTAAGCCGAATCCGAACGGCCAATTTGAGAAATCACTTGTCATGACAAGAATTACTCTTGGAGGATTTGTCAATTCCTCACAAGAGGCAGTACCCATGAAAAAAATTTTTTTTTAGATGTCACAGGCAGGGATCGAAGTCGAACCCAAGACTTCTGGCATGACAGTCCAACGCACTTTTTTTTTTAATTCATTTTTATTCGTTAATTCTTAAAACTATCTTAAAGCAAGACAAAAATTCATAAAACTAGCCTAATTAACCATAACTTACAACTAGCTTACTGGTCCCATACGAACACTCTAAGTTCAACAATAATACTTAATTCTAATGCCTTTCGGCCTTAAGACAGTCCAACGCACTAACCATCAACCAAATAATATACATATGTAAAACGAAATTTCGTCTATTTATAAACAAGTAACGATAACTTTTTATAGGGTAAGTTTGACACTTCAACAAAAAACATACCCTCATGTGTCTTTTTTGTCATATCAAAAGTCGCTTATAACTTAAAGTGACTCCAATGCATTTAGGAACAATGATTACGCTCCTTTAACGTTAAGTAGCAGCCAGCAGTGCAACAACTTGAAAACTCAAAACGTCTTTGTTTACAATATTTCTGTATAACATACGACTGAATCTGTATATATGTATAGCGGTGGCGATGGTGGCGCGGCGGCATGCAGCAGCGTGCTAAGCTCGCTTAAATGAGATAAAAAAAATAATTATTAATTTATTCAAACACTGCGTGGAAGGCCATAAACCCTTTGAAACAATTTGTCGTTTTTTGGTTTTTTTCAAAAAATTGATAAAAAGAAATAAACGACAACCTCAAAACACCAGCTACGAGTATTTTGTATAATGTATACACAAAAGCGGAATGAAAACCAAATTGATATCCCTAAGTAGGACAAACGCTCAAAGTTGGGGGCCATTCGGATTGTTTTTATATCGTAAACGTATCGTTTATTGAAGAGCAAAGAGGTGTGTTTGGGGATTTTATAAGAGACAAAGCGTTTTGTCGCTGAAGCTGAAGCTGATGCAGTTGCATTTTCGTTTCTTTATATTGCTCCTATATTATGGATGGATTGAGGGCGCAGGTTGTGTATATAAAATAAGAAAATTATAAAAGAAATAAAAACTTTGAATATTATGCTCTTGGCATTTTGTAGTTTTTCAATATAAAGTGACATAGACAAAAAAACTTTGTTGTTGTTTAAAATAGGAAAACACATTTTGAATGTCGTTTAGGATTTAATTTGTGTTTTGTGCTTGTTCTTAATTACTATGGCTATTGGATGGACACGTTTTCAATCAAAATAAAGCATATCGGAAGATGAAAAGGTGTTTTTTTATGAGGTCAACTTTTAATTTATAGAGTCGAGAATAACAGATGGAAAAATTGAGAATATTAATGCGTGTTTGACTTTTATTAATAAGGAAAGAGGTAATAGACGTTTAAAACTTTGTGGTTTTGACTGTTTTTATTATTATCAGGCGTGATTTAGGTGAAAACATAGAAGACTTTGTTTTCTTTTCTAGCCAAGATTAACACGTGACATATAAAGGATACGAGTATAAAAGGAAATCGAATGTGAGTGCAAATTTATTTAAAGTCTGGATTTGTTTTCCTTTCAGATGGTATGGAAGACAAGGTATTTTAGAAACTTTATTTCGGTTTAAAAAAATCTTAGGTATAGTTTTTCAACTTTTTTTTTCAAACCTACATAATGTATATCAAAAAAGACAAAAGTGTTACAACTTAAAATAAAATGCACGACTGGGTCGCACGAACTTGCTCCTGTATGCAAAGAATCTGTTTAAAAAAGCACCTATATAAGATTTAAAATTATACCTTTAAAACAAGTTTGTCTTCAAAGATTTAAATGCTTTTCGATTTGTCAAAAAAACCGCGCGATTCATCCCAAGACACAACTCATCCTAGGACAACTCATCCCGGAAATGAATTGGTATTTACAATAGTTATAGTTATAAACAATAATACATATGTACCAAATGCATTATCTAATTTGGATAAAAGATAGTAATCAGCCCTATCATGAATTCCATCGTAGTCGGAATTTTTACGAATCCCGAAAAACTGTATCATGAAATCCGTTCGTAATGCAAAATTGTATGAGATTTTCCACTACGAACGGATTTCATGATACAGTTTTTCGGGATTCGTAAAAATTTCCGATTACGATGGAATTCATGATAGGGCTGAATATAATAAAAGTTTTGTCAATGTAATGCGCTCTTTCGGGCTCACGCACAGGATTTGATCTGGTGAGATGGGAGGGGGTTACATTTAATACAGTTAAAATAACTAAAAAAAAAATATTTTAAGATTCAAAACTTTACCTGAAAAATAAGTTTGTCTACAAAAATTTAGATGCCATTTTATAAATCAAAAAACCCTTGATTTTTCAAATTTTTTTTTTTGAAAATCGTTAGAGCGGTTTTTTTTAAATTAATTTTTTGTATATAAAATTTTTAAATTTTGTTCTAAAAATATTTTTGGTATGCAGTTGTTTAGTGATTGTAAATATACGCTCTACATTTGAATTTCGTAAAAAAATGTTGACCCGTTTTTGAGATATAGAATTTTGAAAAAAAAAATTCAATAGTTTTTTAAAAATCCAAACAATAAAAAACTGCATTTTTGATAATCAAATATTGTTAAGGCAATATAAGAGCTTATTCAGAAAAAAAATTATTAAAATCGGTTGATAAGTTGCTGAGAAAATTAAGAAACAAAATAACGGTTCTATGAGCGGTACCTTTCCTGAGTAATACAAAAATATGTTTTTCTTATGAAAAGAAGCCAAGTTTAAAAATAAAATTTTAGAGAAAATTTAAAAAAAATCTATCGGTTTGTTTTTGAGAAAATTCGAATTTTCGTTTTTTGACCAAAAAAATTGTATGGGGGCCACTGTTAGTTTTGGTCTTAAAAAAAAAAAAATGAAAAAAACGCCTAACGCGAATCTGCTGAAAACTTTAACTTCCAAGTTTGAACTCAATCGACCCAATGGTTTAGGCTGTAGGAGCGTGGACAGACAGACAAAACAGACCGGACGGAATCGCGGGACCCACTTTTTTCGACTTCTCTACCATCGTAATATCATGTTTGATTAAAATCTCGAGTTCGAAATTTTGCACGAATGCAAAACTTGCCATATAGTTCCTATATGTCGCAAGTAAAAATCATTATTCATTAATTACCAAAATCTCACCTAATAGACTCTTTTCGAAAACAATCATTTGGATTTTGACGTTTTGTATTAAACCTTACAATTACTCCCTAATAAAATAAGCACAGAAGTTTGTAAAGGATTGTTTAATTTCAAGGGCCGATGTCGAATGTGAACCACACCTAAACGTCAAGTTTTTTTCTGCATTTAATTTGACATATCTCAATTTCAGACTAACTCACTTTGAACCATATGGTATAAGATTCACAATTGAGCAATGCATTAAAGTTATTCAGGTTTATTATGAAGCATAAGTTTGAAAAAAGCGATAGTGTGGCTGAAGAACCGTCCACCTAAATTCGTCGTCGTGCCTAACAATTGCACCTCGCACCCTCGTCGTTGATGAACATTATCCATAAGGACTTGCATTTACACGCTTACAAGGCCTCTTGACCATTTGAGTTCGTCAATGGACAGAATAATGGCAAGAATTGGCAACAGTGGATGATCGATTTCCAAAAAAAAAACGTCTTCAGTGATGAGGCACATTTTCATCTCAGTGGATTCGTCAATAAGCAGAATTGGCGCATTTGGATGAAAGATAATCCAAGAGTGATTGTTGAAAAACCAATGCACCTACAAAGAGTGACTGTTTGGTGCGGTTTATGGGCTAGTGTCAACATCGGGTACTTATACTGTTCGCTATTTTGATGATGATAACGAACTTTTGATGGCCCGAATTGGAAGATGTGGATATAAATGATATGTGGTTTCAACAGGACAGTACCACTTGCCACACAGCTAACGAAACAATGGCTCCTTTGCACGACAAATTCAATGGCCGTTTTATCGCACTATAACAATTGACCGTCAAGATCATTCGATTTGACATCGTTGGACTTCTTTCTTTAGGGTTATTTGAAAGAAAAGTACCCGTCAATAAGCCAGCAACAATTCAAGAGCTAAAGGATGAGAAAGTTCAGCACATAAAAGGCATCGAACCTCAATTATGCCTCAGCGTCATAGCAGATATTTGGCCGATATTTTTTTCCCTACATAATTGAACTGAAATGTTAATAATTTCCAAAATAATTTCAAAATCAAAATCGGCCTTTAAAATTTAACCACGCACCGTGTATACATATAATTTAATTCTCCTTATGAACACTGAGCTCCTCCTAAACGACTGGACTGATTTCAATGAATTTCTTTGTATGCGTTTGGGTGCTGCCTTGGTTGCTTTAGATTCGCAAATCAAGCCGTCAGATGGCGCTTCAGTTGGTATATGGGTTATTTATCTATACTTTAACTAAACGGCTGAATCGAATTGAATTAATTTTGAAAATTGTTGAAGTTGATTTTTGATTTGCTTACCGAAAAAGAAAAGAAAATTATAATTGGCACAAATATCTTGCAAAGAAAAAATAGAAAGAAAATTATAACGAAACAATTTTTAAGCTTAAAAAATTATCTTTCTGCAGCCAAACAAATTCAGCTGCACAATCTGCCCGACGCTGACGACAGTCTGACGTTTATGAACGGTAGGTACTGCAGTTCGCCTAGGTTAGTTCGATCGAAAATCTGACTTTATGAATGCAGATAACGCAGTTCTTAGTAAGGCTGACGTTTATGAATACAACCTTTTTTTCAAAGTGTTTTTAGAAAAATTGATGTTATTTCAAAATAACGAATAATTTTATTATACGAGTATGTCTTTCATTTCATACTTTGTTTCATATCCTAATATCATACAGGACAACGTCTGTCGGGTCTGCTAGTAATATTATAATTTTTTTAGAGCTGTTTCTGTTTTTGTCTTAAAAATTAAATTTTTTGTGAAAGTTCATGACAAAGTTCAAAAACTGAATAAAGAGACCCAATGTTATTTTGTTGTATATTTGAATTTAAAAATTGTATTCATTTTTTTTTAAATCTAAGAAAACGTAAGCATTTCTGTTAGTCTTATTCACTAAGGTGTATTTTCCCTAATCCGGACATTTATGTGCTGAGTAGATAAGACGATCGATTTAGAAATAAAGAAGACAAATAGAACATAGTAGTACATATGTATATAATAGAAAAATCTGATTATAACTTAAAAAAACGCGTTAGGTCGTTTTTGAGGAAAATATGATTTTTCTTAAAAGTCAAAAATGATGTACTAAATATTAAGATTATTACTGTTCCTTTTGACTCATAAACTCATGTACTAGACTAAATAAGAACTCAATCCTTTCACTTGAACTTGATATAAAAATCAAAAAGGTCAATGCTGAAACATCTGCCACTTTATAGACATTATCCAAAGCCAAGCACAATTACTTGGCGTTAATAGCCTGGCATATAACAAACACACAATGAAAACGTAAAAAAGTTAAATACAAAAAAAAAATAATAAACTGCAACATAAATATTATTATTTGTTTAATGCCTAGATCTACACCACACTCTTAACATACACCTTTTTTCTTGCCCATCGTCGTCGTCATCATCATCTTCCTCCAGCTCAAGCTCCAGCACTGCATCGCACTAATCGCACAGTAGCTCAAGGCTCAAAATATAGTTAGAATCGAGTCTTTTGAAAATATACCTAGACCTAAGTTGATTCGTTCAATCGTGCTCGTTTCCTCCTCCTCCAGTAGCACATCGCCATCACATATCGTATTGAAAACACCAGTTAAATGCCTGTGTAATTACAAATAATGATAAACTATTCGCATCAATATAGACGCCTAGCGTGTTGCGTTGCACATAGGTATCGATAGAGAAGAGACCTATAGAGCTTGTATAACGCTGTCTATAGTATGATGCCACTCTGCCACATCTTATGAATACGAGAATATAGACAACGAGATGAGCCCTACTTGAGATAATAATCTCTGACTTTGATCTCAAACTCAATTCTATGATGTTACTTCAATTGGTGGGGCACGTACTCTCCATTCGATGCGAATTGCAAGCATAGATACTATAATTTGCTTTGGCTTCTCTGCCATCTCCATAATAATGCAACAATATACCGACCTGAGATACAGTTTGTGTGTTACAAATTGACAAAGTGTGTCTTCTCTATACGACCGACGAAGATGACGCTACACATATTCTATTCTCGTACCTACATACATATAGCATCAGGACTACAAGTTTAAGACCCAAGGTACTAGTTAAGTTTTCAATGTGGCTCCAATTCAACTGCCGAAGCCGATTGGATAGATATCTAACACCTGCTCTTCTTAACTATGGATTGGATCGCATGTACCTATACTTTACTACCTATAACCTATGGAAGCTGCCATCAGTTGGAGTTGGACATATAGAAAAACTAGAAGAAACAAAAAACGCTCGTAAAACTAAACTGGTTGGACTCGTGTGTTGGCTAACCAAACTTCTCTAGTTACTGCTTATAGACGCTATATGAACTACTCACGGGCGGGTAACGCAAAGCTGTGGTTAAATCGGTGCGTTGCGTTGGTCGGTTTAAAAGATGTCAGGGCCGTCTCAATGTTGTGTGGGGCCTAAGTTTACAAAGATAAGCTTCCAAAAAATGCACGCAATGGAACTGCGAACTAAGCCTTATTCCACAAAAAACTTATCAACTTTTCGCTTTGCACTTATTAATTTAATTTTTTCAGCAAAGTGATAGGTGTTTTTTGTTCGACAAAACTATTTGCAAAATTTTTGAAAAGTCTTTGCACTCTTACCTTTAAATTGGTAATTTCCAAGATAATAAGTTAGTATTGTTTTAATGTGTTCATACATATTTTATTTAAGTTTATATTTTATTTTATAGGTTAACAAACAAGATAAACAGGGTACATGGTAGGAAGTTTTAAGAAAGCCCCATCCCTTGAACTGGATTCGGCTCAAAAAACATGGACCTATGCGAGGGACAGTTTGTTTGGGCTCTGGAAGAATAGGACATTGGTAAGTATAACATGCTCATAAGATACATATACAATACCTATATAGCGTTGTTCTGATTATTTGTTTTAAAAACAATGGAAGATTTATTCTTAAATATTATTTTGTCAATTTGCAGAGTAAAAGCGACAACTCCCGAAAAAATTGCTATGGAAGCAGGTATGGAACTTCAGAAAATATACCATTGGTTGATTCCAAAATATTGATGATGATGATGACAAAAGAAACACCTTAACAACAACCTTTAAGCCCAAAGAAGAGGAAGGGCTCTTTTAAGTTTCCAAGTGAAACTTTGGACAGAGAGAAGAAATGTATCACAGAAAACTACTGTGTCTGAAATTCGAGAGAGAGTTACAACTTCCATCATCAGCAATAACTCGAGAAATTGCAGCGACAGAAATGAAAATTAATTCGGATTCCGAGGAATCTACTGTTTAAGGAGTTTTAAGTTTTTATGTATTATTGCTTCATGAATTATTATTTTTATTACTGTTTTTTGATGATAACTTGAGTATATCATTTTTTTTTTAATTTTTTTTCTAAATACACAATTAGTGAATTCCAAAGTTTTACTTTTTATACAGCAGTGAAAGTTCGCTTAGGTGGAAAGCGACAGTAATATAAAAAGTTTTCGGAACAACATTATGCCTAGAAACGAAAAAGAACACTGCTGTGAGAGAAAAGATCATAACGAAAACACAATTTTATTATCAAGAAAATCAATCAAGAAAAATTTTACAAAATCAATATGTTTAATTGACTTAAATCTTATAAGGCATGGCCAGAGGGGCCGTCGCGTCAGCCAGATGATAGAATTGCTTAATGTTTTTATTTGAATTTTGTAAATTAATTGATTTTTTATTTTAAATTTAAAAGCTTTCACTTATTATTTTTCTTCTATAGTTTACTGTTATTTTAATAAATTGTTGCTAGTTGTTGCCAGTTTTTCCCGTTTAAAATCGCTAGAAGATCAACTTCTTCTAAAATATTTTGTTGCCATATTTGTCGTCGGATTTCTGCCAGAATTGGACATTTTGCGATGAAATAAACTATATTTTCCCTTTCGTTGGTATTGCACATGGAGCAAATCAGAGCTAAGTCATTGCGGTGCGGTATGAAGTTTAAAGATAACAACTCTCCTCTTGCTCGGAACAGGAAAGATATTTGTTCACAGCTAAAATTGTCATTGAAATAGTTGCCTTGTCCTAAATCATATTGGAGTTTTGAATATATTTCTCTGTGAAGTGAGCTTCTCGCCTTCTCTATGTTGTCTTCCCTTGCTTTGTTGGAGGATTTCCAGTAAATTACAGAGAAAAGGTTTCCACTCTGTAACATTTTCCAAAGTCAAGCTGAAAGGTATTTCGCACGAGTCTGCTAAATTCTTCCATTCTTCAAACCATGAACTTTGGGACCTTATGACTGATACTGCAATCTTCCTAGCAATTTTATCGGTGTGGCTGTTCATCAGTTTAACAATGTAATTGAAATGTAATCTAAGTAATTTTAGGTACAGTGGTGATAACCCAGTTTCGATAAGAAGCATATAGTTTGGTGTTGTGTCCGGTAGACGAAACTGTCGTTTTAAAAAGAATCGGAGGAGTTTTCCAGTGGTCTCCGAAGGGCGCCAGCCCCATGATTCTGCAGCATACAACATGACGGACTGAGAGGTTGCGGTAAAAACTCGATATTTGGTGCTGAATGAGAGATCCGAATTTCCGTAAATATTTTGCCATACTGTACCAACAGCGTTTTTGGAAGCCGATAGCTTTTTCTCAAGGTGCTTTTAGGTATTCAGGTTGCTCGTTACAGTAAAACCAAGGTTTTGGTATTCTTTGACATTTTCCATTAAATCTTCACCATAGTACCATTTTTCATTTGCAGCCAAAAGTCCAGTTCCTCTCCGAAAAACCATCGTTTTGTATTTGTTGAGATTTACAGTAAGGTTCCACTTAAAGCAGTAATCCCTTAATTTATTGATCATTAGCTGCAGGGACTCCTGTGATTCCGATAGCAGAACTAGGTCGTCTGCATACATAAGTATTTTAATTGGGAACCCATCGAATGTAAAGGCAAATAGTGAGGGGCTGAGATTACAACCTTGTTTCAATCCAGCGAACGCAAGAAACCACTCTGACAAATTTTGCCCATCCCATACTATATAGCCTGTTTCTTTGTAGATGTTTTCAATCAACCTTCCATATTTAAGAGATATCCCGTCTCTAAACAGCTTGTAAATTAGGGCTTTTCTGTCGATGGAATCGAAAGCTGCTTTGGACATCGACGAAAAAGGTGTACAATTTTTTGCGCCTACGAAGATATAATTCAGCAATGTTCGTCAAGCTAAAGATGTGATCCACTGTAGAATATCCTTTCCTGAACCCAATTTGTACTTCACTGAGAAGGTGCTTACTTTCGACCCATTTTCTGAGGCGGCATCTTAAGATTTCCATAAATATTTTAAGCGAAGAGTTAAGAAACTATATACCCCTATAGTTCGCTGGATCCATCTTATCTCCTTTTTTGTGTAGGGGAAAAATAATAGATTTTCTATTATTTTATTATGAAACTACTTCTACCAATGCTGCAGGAAATATTGTGTAAGATGACACAAATAAAAACTACGTTTACTGAAAACTCAGGCTTCAGTCACAAATAATTAGTGCACGAAAATCTTTCTTTAAAAATGTAAAAACTATTTTCAAAATTATGCGGCGCGTTTTTGTGTTACAACGATTCAAAGCCTCTTCAACGGGATTACTGATATTTCGGCGTAATGGTGGCATTAACCACTATCGCCCAAAACAACAGCATCAGCGAATGGTCTTCATCCATTGTCAAATCTTTGACTTACAGCCGAATTCCGTAAAACCTTTTAGTAATGGACGCTGCTCGGCCAACTAGCATTTACACAGTAAAATTTGTAGTCTGGTTCGCATATCATCATCACATTTAATGAGTGATTTCCATGTCGGCCCACAAAAACTTCCCCATGTAATGAAGGTGCAATGTTTTTAACTATTGTGCCATCTATGCAACCGCACACACAAGGGATTCCATCCATCACAAGAAAGTTTTCAGCAACACCATTGACGTGATCGGACCACCGCACTGTGCTAAAAACGTCTATTATCACTGTTGATTTTGCAACACCATGTACTGTGCAACTCTATGGTACTGACAACCATTTGATTTTCAGACCACAAAGCATAACTCCGTCGTGCACCAATTTATCTTCAATTTTACTTAAAAGGAAATCAGCCTGAATTCATTCAAATGAAAACACTCTTTAAAATTATAATTTTGTAGTCCCTAGAAATTTATACGGTCTTTATAATTTCTTGAAACACCCACTTCTTCATCATCGTCAAACAACAACTCACGCCTTAATATTTTGAACGCTTCGAAAGTAATATCAATAGATATGCAAAGCGAATATTTTCTTTGCAAACGTTTGATAAACTTATCAAAATTCGCTTTGAAAAAATAGAATTTAAAGTTTTTGTGAAACGAAACAGCATAATTTTTGTAAAGTTTTTGCAATTTACACTTTTCAATATTGACTTTGGACTCTGCATAAGAACACATATGTGGAACAGAAATTTCAAAAAGAAATTGCAAATTATACTTATCATTTTCAACTGTTCACTTATCATATTTTTTAGTTCTGTGGAACACAAAGTTTTGAAAATTGATGAAAAATTTGATAAGTGCAAAATGAAAAGACGATAAGTTGTCATGAATTCGAATTTTATCTTATAATTTTTCATATTGTTGTTATTAAATGGGCTTTAGGTCAAATGAACATGTCCGTCAAATAAACAGACGGACATGTTACGTGTCAGTTTAACTTTGTAGTGTGTAGACAAAAGAAATCATTATGAGTAATGAGTATTCATTTGACTCTACATGAAGTTTTGAAAAACTTTGAATTAAATGCTCTCAAGACTTTGAAAAATACGTTTTGGAGTTAATTTTTAGTTTATAATATTAATTTTATATTTTATCATTATATTTCAAAATCTTGATGAGTTTATGAGTTTAGTCGACGAATTCATTATAAACACACAAATTACTTTCAACCCGTTTTGTATTTTTCTGATTTAAACGTTTTAGTAGAAATGGTTCAATTTTTACCAAATGTTCAGCAGTATTTTTCGAAATATTTTATTTCTTATAAAAAAAAACTGTTTAATGGATTACTCTATATGCAAAAAACACTAAGTTCTTATGAGTTTGAAGTCGATATCTATATTTGTTCTGAAGACGTTTGAGCCGAAAATCAATTTGAAATGATTTTCAGAAATATTTTTGTAGGTTATTACCCTTTGTCCAAAAAATGTCTATTCTATTTTTCAAAGAAATTTCAACATTTTCTGTTTGATAAACAATAACTTCCAATGTGAACTTAAACAATCAATACTTTCCCTAAACAAATGCGGTCCTGGAGGCCTCCTTATCGTACAATTTTGACTTTATCCAACATTTTAAGGCCTATATGCATAAAACCAAATCTAAACCAGAACTAAACTCTCAACAGTCTCGGCAGCTTACCGCATCAGAAATGGGTATCAATTTCCCTTTTCTGCAGAGCGAGCGTTTGGTTCTTTTGATATTTTTCAAAAAAGCGTTCTCCAGGCGTCGCAATGGCAATGGCAATGGCGATGACGATGGAGTAGCAGTAGCACCTAGGAGCGAGCAGAACCAACCATAAAAAGCAGCTAGCAGCAGCTCCCTATACTCAAAATGTCATTCACTTGCGGTTATTGGATTATAGAACTGTACTTAACCACCATTTAATTCATGTGCAATGATGCGTTCCTAATGAAAAGGGTTTATTCGCCATGAATAATTCCATTAAATGTCCATTTCGGACGGTTTTTGATTTTTGTTTTGTTATTATTATTTTGTGTGTTCGTTTATATTTCTCCTCAAAAATCAACATAAATCATGCAACCTGAAAGAATGAGACGATGATGATGCAGCAGCAAAAGGTACGAGTTACGAGTTATATGTGAAGTGAGGTTTTGTTTAAAGTCGAAATCGAAATCAAGTTTTACTGGATTTGGGAGTGTGGTTCTAGATATAAGTTTGGTTTGTTGATGATCCGAGAAGGTAAAAAAGGGAGAAGGAGGGAGAACCCTTCGGTCGATTAGAGACGTTCGTCGTCTACGTCATCATCATCGTCGTTGAAGAGCAACTGAATCCCTCCAATTCCCGTTTTTATTTTAACTTTTTTTGTCCAACGTCTACTGGAAAAGTGATTTGACACCTGCAACAGTCATAATGAGTTCGTGTAATGGAAGACCAGTAGCAGCTATAGAGGTAGTATCTCAGCATAAACGAAACTCATAGAGTTAAGGTGGGCGACAAGGTAAATTAGTGGGAATCACATTTGGCTCGCTGATGGCTGATGGAAAATTCATCCAGATCCAGAGACGTAAAGTATAGTAAAACAAAAACTAGATTTGGAAAATAAAAATGGATGAGAAAGATATCCGATCCCGTGAGTCTTCGATGGACAATAAAAGAAAAACACGTTAAAAACGTAATCGAGTGATGGAAATTTTGTGTTAACCCTAATCTTGAATTATGGGGAATAATATAATAAATGTATACTATGTATAGAATGGGAGAGTTGTATATTAAAGTGAATAATAATAGAATTATTCCTTTGTTGTTGTGGGATATGTTATTACAGGCTCTACGTCAAATGGCTAGTAGATTAAGCCACCTGCGTTACGCAATCAATTTTTGTGTCCATAGGTAGCTACATATATGAAATCAAACAAAAGGAGCTGTTATTTATTTATCTCTGATATGTATACCTATGTCTAGAAATGCTAGGTTATAAGATAAGTGCATGATTTTAAGACACGAAACTGAATTTTGTTTTATGAGAAACTTAAGAAAATCTTTAGATTTCTAGGTATATGTAGGTCCACTATTTTATAAACATTTAAAAGCGAATAGACAGAAACCGTGGTCATTTTCAAGAATAACCTTTTTATTAACGTAACAAGGAGTGACATTTTCTTTATCGTTTTTATTTTTATTTTTTTAATTTCTTAAGCCAACCAATTTTTTAGAACTTTACATAAAAAAGGAGGGTTTCTCTTTTAATCGGAAGATGAATAAACTGTTTTTATATGCAATTTGACTGTTTCAATTCTAACTTGCGATATATAGAAACTACATACATATATGGCAATTTTTGGATTCGTTAAAATTTCGAACTCGAGATTTAAATCAAACATGACACTACGACGCGACGGTAGAGATGTAGAAGAAAGTGGGTCCCCCGATTTCGTCCCTATCTCTGTCGGTTCAAGCCCCTACAGCCAAAACTCTTTATTAGGTCGATTATCTTCAAATTTGGAAATAAGGTTTTAAGCCGATTTGCGTTATGCGTTTTTTGTTTCCATTTTTTGGTCAAACATCGCAAATTCGAATTTTCTCGTAAAACAATCTAATGGATTTTTGTGTATTTTCGGTAAAATTTTTTTTTTTTTTTTTAATTTGGCTTCTTTAAATAAAAATACAATATTTTTGTATTGCTCCAGAAGTTTTCTCAATAATATTTTATTATCAAAAATGAAGGTAATGCTTTACGAAAAACGTATACATATATTAATAAGATCTTAATAACTGAAAACTAAAAATGAAATCAATATTTTTTATATAACGGGTGATTTTTTAAGAGCTTGAGAACTTTTTAAAAAAAAACGCATAAAATTTGCAAAATCTCATCGATTCTTTATTTGAAACGTTAGATTGGTCCATGACATTTACTTTTTGAAGATAATTTCATTTAAATGTTGACCGCGGCTGCGTCTTAGGTGGTCCATTCGGAAAGTCCAATTTTGGGTAACTTTTTCGAGCATTTCGGCCGGAATAACCCGAATTTCTTCGGAAATGTTGTCTTCCAAAGCTGGAATAGTTGCTGGCTTATTTGTGTAGACTTTAGACTTGACGTAGCCCCACAAAAAATAGTCTAAAGGCGTCAAATCGCATGATCTTGGTGGCCAACTTACCGGTCCATTCCTTGAGATGAATTGTTCTCCGAAGTTTTCCCTCAAAATGGCCATAGAATCGCGAGCTGTGTGGCATGTAGCGCCATCTTGTTGAAACCACATGTCAACCAAGTTCAGTTCTTCCATTTTTGGCAACAAAAAGTTTGTTAGCATTGAACGATAGCGATCGCCATTCACCGTAACGTTGCGTCAAACAGCATCTTTGAAAAAATACGGTCCAATGATTCCACCAGCGTACAAACCACACCCAACAGTGCATTTTTCGGGATGCATGGGCAGTTCTTGAACGGCTTCTGGTTGCTCTTCACTCCAAATACGGCAATTTTGCTTATTTACGTAGCCATTCAACCAGAAATGAGCCTCATCGCTGAACAAAATTTGTCGATAAAAAAGCGGATTAAAAAAAAAAAAGCGGTAATAAAATTCAATGATTTGCAAGCGTTGCTCGTTAGTAAGTCTATTCATGATGAAATGTCAAAGCATACTGAGCATCTTTCTCTTTGACACCATGTCTGAAATCCCGCGTGATCTGTCAAATACTAATGCATGAAAATCCTAACCTCAAAAAAATCACCCATTACATACATACATACAGTGGCGAGCAAAATAATAGCAGTGTAATAGGCAACAAGCTATAATTGTTCATAAATCAATAACACATCCACTTTTTCGCAACTCTACTTTATTTTGGTACTCAAAGTAATTATCATAAAAGGTACAAGTGATAATTTAACGGTAAATTCTCATTACTTTGTTTAAATGTCGCTTTGTGTAATGTGATTCATTATTTTAGGCGAGCAAAATAATAGCAGTGATTGACAAATTTAATTTAAATAATTGTGTTTTAGTTAAAATTTTGATTTCAAAAGTTATGAAAACAAGTCCTGTTATTCTATTTTATATTTCCGTTAAAATTGTAATAAAATGTTTGATTTTAATAATTTAAAGTGGGTTGAGGTAAACACTACACACTGAAGAGGCGGGAATTTATAATAAAGCTCATATTTGAAGGCAAAACGTACAAAAAGGTTCAGGAACTTCTTGGCTGTTCAGCGAGGACGCCTAACCTTTGAAAGAAGGTCAGAAACGATAGACGGAAACAATCTTTTACACCATCTTAAATAAAACGTGTGGGTCGCTTTTCAAGGAATAATCCTACAGCAGCAGCTACAGAGATTGCAGACGAGCTTGAGGTTCCGTGCGGTGTGCATACGGTGAGGAGAACACTAAGGGAGCATGACTTAAATGCTCGCAGTCCAAGAAAGGTTCCACTTTTAAAGAAACACCTTGTAGTTAAAAGGGTGAAGTTTGTTCGCCAACATTTTGGATGGGCTCCCGAAAAGTGGAGAAACATTCTCTGGACCGATGAAAGCAAGGTGGCTCTCTATGGTGGTAAAGGATCTCGGCAGTTTGTGAGAAGACCCCCGAATATGGAATATAACCCTAGATACACTACAAAAACTATTAAGCATGGGCGATCCAGTATAATGGTTTGGAGATGCTTCTCCTATTATGGAGTTGGCTGCATCAAAAGCATTATGAACCAGCACTCTTACGTGGATATCCTGCAAAACACTATGCTGCCATATGCCGAATACGAATTGCCCCTGAAATGGGTCTTCCAGCAGGATAACGACCCAAAGCATACCAGCCGAGCACCCAGGCAATGGTTTCAAGATAATAGGATTGAGGTCATTGAGTGGCCTGCACAGTCTCCTGACCTCAATCCCATCGAGAATCTTTGGGCAGACATTAAAAAAGAAGTATTCAAGGCAATACCAAAAAATAACACAGAGCTATGGAGCGTTGCTGAGTAGGCTTGGCAATCAAATAACACCATCAAGATGTCAGGGACTTGTGGACTCAATGAAACCTCGTTGTGAAGCAGTTTAAAAAAAATAAAATAATAATAATAAAAAATAAAAATAATAATTGTTAACAAATACTAGTTTTTATTAAATAAAATACCGTCGAAAAGAACTTTTTGTGTCCTTGTTTTATTTAAATTTAACAGAAAAAAATCACTGCTATTATTTTGCTCGCTTTATTTTGAGGTGTATTTTGTTTTTGGATTACTGCTTAGCTAATTAGCAATAAATTAAATTCCATTCTTATTAAAAATTAAATTTTAATGAATCTTAAGGAGTTTTACTTAAAAACATTTCCAACATCAAAGCTCTTTCTATGTTTTAGGTTTTATTTAAAATAATTTTCCATGCACTGCTATTTTTTTGCTCGCAGCTGTATGTACATACAAAATTAATTAAAAAAAAAACATTTTTCAAATAAAAATATTTAAAATCAAGTTTTTTTTTCGAAAAAAACAAATGGCATTTAATTTTTTGAAAACAAACGTTTTTGCAGGTAGATTTTAAAATTTTAAAATACCGGAGATATTTTTAAACAGACTATTTGGATAAATGAACAAGTTCGTGCGACCCAGTAGTGGATTTTATTTTATATTACTTTATAAGGATTGTATTTAAGAAACCTATGAACAACAATGTGCAAGACTGGGTTGTACGAACTTGCTCCTGTATCTAATGTCTGTTTACAAATAGTAATTATGGGTGATTATACAAAAGTTGGGTAACTTTTGAGGATATTTTGTTTACGATAGTTTTTAAATCAAACTTCTATAAATTCGGGTGAACATGATAGCTAATCTAATTAATATATTGTTCCCAATCGGGCCAGTCACTTTTTTTAGTAAATTGTAAGGTATTTAAAAATTTCAGAATTAGACTGCCAGGGGATTAACAAGGTAACATAGTAATAATACATGTTATACACAGTTTTGAAAGTATTGTAATGAAATTTAATACAAATTAGTAAAAATCTCTCTTAGTACTTATGATCATGAAATGAAGAACAATAACAATATACCTGACACAGAACTGACGAAAAAGACGAAATTTGAGATTATAATCAGGACTAATGTTTTTTTTTGTAATTTCGAATATCAACAAACTACAATTTAACAAATCATAGTCTAATATGTATTAATAAAAATAAACTTTAGATTAACAAAAAAATAACGACTCACCATAGGATTGACATGTTGACTGGCTAAGCACGTGTATAGACAACAAACATAACCCAAACTCTGGTACAGATATGGTGGCCGTCAAATTGTGCGACCCGCAACTAACTTTATTACCAATATTAAAATTCAAAGTGGGATTTGACAGTGAGTCGGCGATATTTCGCACGAATTTCAAATTTAAATAACACACAAGGGACTGACGAATGAAACTGAACACACAATTTCTTATTTTTTTAAATAAAGTGGAGAACACTGCATTATGAAAGTTGTAGTATATATTAAACTATATACATACATACATCGCAGATTGTATTAAATTAATAAGTTTTCTCAAATCAATGATAATGTTTAATAGACAGTCACGTAATGGTTGGTTTTCAGGGTTGTGACATGACAGAGGACTGACGTTTTAAGAACTAATTGTGTTTTTTAATAACTCGTATTCAAAATGAAGAACTGAAATTGGGTGACTAAATAAAGGTCTTTCCATTGTTTTAAAATAAATTGCAATCTCAATAAAATATAATCAGACTTTGTATATATTGGTTGATGACATCGAGTTACCCAACTTTTGTATAATCACCCATATTTTAAAATCTTAAACTTACCTATAAAATAATCTCCAAAAAATTAAATGCCATTTAATTAATCAAAAAACTTTGATTTATTTAATTTTTTTTCGTTTTTTTCTAAATACATTTTTGATGTAGTTGTAGGTATACAATTTTTTCTTTAATACATTTTTGGTAACGAGTTTTATAGTGCTTATAAATAAACGTTTTACATTTTATATTGTCGTAAAACGTAGCCACGTTTTGAGATATAGAATGTTGAAAAAAAAATAATTACATTTTTTTTAAATGCAAACGAAAAGCAATTAAATTTTTGCTCATCAAATAGGTTAAGAGCTTGTGCAGCATACATTTTAAAATCATCAGTTAATTAGTTCTTGAAAAAACTTAAAAATAAAATAACGGTTATATGGGGGATAGCCTTGGAGCAATTCAAAAATATATTTTTTTATTGAAAGAAGGCAGAAGGAAGTTAGGAAAAAATAGAAGAAGTTTAGTAAAAATATATTGGTTTGTTTTTGAGAAAATTGGAATTTTAGATTATGAATAGGTAAACAAATTTGTACGAAGGCTACTGTTATTTTTAATCATATACAAATTAAAAAACACCTAACGTGAATCTGCTTTAAGCCTTAATTTCCAAGTTTGAACTCAATCGAACCAATGGACACACAGACGGATGAAATGGGGGGGAACCACTTTTTTCGGCTTTTCTAACAACGTAATGTTATTTTTGATTAAAATCTAGGGTTCGAACTGTTTTACGAATGCAATACTTGCCATATAGTTCCTATATGTAGCAATTAGAAATGTGCGACATAAATTACGTAAATGTTCTAGTATACCAATTTTGTTATAATCGATTTGTAATTGATGACTGACAAAAAATGATATTACCTCCAAAATAGTTTTAGGCAAACAAAATAGAATAGAGTTTTTTACAAAAAAAAAATGGTAAAATTCGAGTTAAGACTCCAGTATCTTGAAACTTTATTTCATCTTATTCAAAAATATATGCTACCAAAAATGCCGCACTAAAAAATGTTAAGCTTCAATTTAATAATTGCATACTTTGCAAAGTTCCTTAAATGACAACTTGGCTTATTTCAAAAAATAAATATTTTAAAATGCACCAATTGGAAGTTATCAGTGCAGTGGGTGTTTTTAAATGACATGAGTATCAATTTGTGTTGATTAACTGTGTTACTATTCCATTAATTTAAAAGTTAAGCATTCAAGAAATAATTTTTTTTTTTTTTATTTTTCGATTCCAAAATGGACTTATGTTGGATTAGAATTTTCTTTACGTTTTCGAAAGACTATTTTTGTCACTTTTTGGAAATATTTTTTTCAATTATTATTTGTTTTTACCCATTTTAAATTTATAAGGTACTTTTGAGATAAAGAAGTCCAGTTGTCGTATATCAATATTGTACAGAAATAATCGAACATTTTTTTTATATTTCTTCAAACTTAAAAGAAAACCCAATAAAACTTAATATTTTTTTACCTACTTTATTAAAAAATTAAACCTTTTTTTGAAAGGCGAAAATAGAAAAAAATACTTTTTAAGAATAACTCATAAAAGTTCTTCAAATGATTTTATAAATTATATTTTAAGACAATATCAACATTAAATACTGATTTTTTTCTTGAAACATAACTTTTTATTTTATTATTATACTACATGCTCTAAAAAATAATAAATTATTTGAAAAAAAGAGCATTTATTTCGACCGTGACAGGACTCGAACCTGCAATCTTCGGATCCGAAGTCCGACGCCTTATCCATTAGGCCACACGGTCACGTTTCAAAACGAGCTAAATGAAAAATAAATTAATAGAGGAGATAATAAGAACTATAAGAATAATAAGAATTATGGAGGAATTCATTTACTATAATTATGAACTTTGCATATTATAATTATATTCCACGAAATTTAATTTGCTGTTGATATGACGTCAATTGCGAACTGCGAATCTTAATTTATTTAATTTATGATAAGATATCAAAAATAAAAAGTTCTTATATCGGGTGATTTTTTAAGAGCTTGAGAACTTTTTTTAAAAAAAAAACGCATAAAATTTGCAAAATCTCATCGATTCTTTATTTGAAACGTTGGATTGGTCCATGACATTTACATTTTGAAGATAATTTCATTTAAATGTTGACCGCGGCTGCGTCTTAGGTGGTCCATTCGGAAAGTCCAATTTTGGGTAAGTTTTTCGAGCATTTCGGCCGGAATAGCCCGAATTTCTTCGGAAATGTTGTCTTCCAAAGCTGGAATAGTTGCTGGCTTATTTGTGTAGACTTTAGACTTGACGTAGCCCCACAAAAAATAGTCTATAGGCGTCAAATCGCATGATCTTGGTGGCCAACTTACCGGTCCATTCCATTTATTTATAAATAGATAGCATGCTTTCAGTTTACATACAATTTAGTTTGTTTTATTGTATTATGTTAGTATATCATTTGAATTTCTTTAAAATGTTTAAAATTATGATTTTTGAAAATAAAGTTATTCATAGCCCAAGAAAATAAAGGTTTCACCTGCTAATGAAATGGCTTTCACAACTTTACCAAAATATTCAAGATTACAAATACCTACCTATTTTTTCAGTATTTTTGATTTGTAGAAAAAAAACATTACCTTGATTTATTTATTACCATCAGTTTAATTTTGTGTTGCGACTTAATGAAGAAATAATGTAAACTTCACCAAAATTTAACTGACAATATTTTGTATAAAAGTCCAAAAAAAAAACTTTACAAAAATAGGTATCTGTCACCTTTAAATATTTTAGGAAAAAAAAATGATATCACCTCCAAGATAACGGGCAATCAAACTATTATTTCTTTTAGGTTTTTGATGGCCTTAGTTTAAATCCGACTTCAAAATCAATCCAAGTCTTCAAATTTGTTATAATAATAATTCGAATCAACTATAACGTGGAGTAATTTTGCTTTACTTGCGACATATGTATATATACATATACATATACATATATATGTACGGTGACCATCCGTTCATTATTATAATGAACAGTTCATTATTTGAAGAAAATGTTCATTATGAATTATTGTGTGTCGGAAAAATAAAAATGTTCATTATTTAGAAATTGCTCATTATTTGTTCATTATTTTATGATTTTTTTTCTTCAAGGAAAGCCTAAGCATGAAAACCATTAAATGTTTAATGAAAACGTACCCTTATATCATAATTCGTAGTCTTTCTTTTTCGGAACAATTCCTACTCTTACAATTACAAAAATCAGATCATATTAAACATCCCAACATGCAGGGAAGTTAAACTAATACTCTACACTTGCGCACAGGATGACTCACCACTGGAACTTAATTTTACCATTGAGTTTTACTGACCATGACAATGGTAAAAAAAACTTTTAGTGAATGTGAATGAAACTCATCTTTTTTGCATTTGGACTAGTTATGGCATTTTCCAAAAGTTTTTTTGAGAATGCACTCCGACTGTTGGAATTATTGCATTGTTGAAATATCCTTCACTCCAAAAATAAATGAAGAGTAAGGATTACACTCCTTCCTGGGACAAGGTGGAGTTAAGTTTAATGTATATTATGAAAAAGAGAAACAATATTTCAGTTAATGACGACGAGTTGTCATGTGTAAAAAATTACGTTTCTTCAGAAAAAATTGTTGAATGGAAGGAGGGACAAATGAGTGCTGGAGATAGGTGGGTTGAAATTTTCAAGTTTTTCAATAAAAAAATGATACAATATGAAAAAATTTCAAAAATCGTAGAGTCTGGGTCTAATGCCTCTACAGAGAGAGTTTTCTCAATTTTAAACAATGTATGGACAAACGAAAAAAACACAATATGAAAATTAAAACAATATGGCAAGTTTTGCATTTGTTAGAAATTTTGAACTCAAGATTTCAAACATGACATTACGATAGCAGAGAAGTCCAAAAAATTGGTTCCCCGATTCCGTCCATCTGTGTGTCTGTCCTTGACCCTATAGCCTAAACCATTGGTAGAATTGAGTTCAAACTTGGAATTAAGGTTTTGAGCCGACACAGCTTGGCTTTTTTTCGTTGTTTGTAAGACTAAAAATAAACAATGGTCCCAGTCCAAATTTTTTTGGACAAAAATCGAAAATTTAAATTTTCTCAACACAAACCGATAGATTTTTATTAAACGTTCTCTGAAAATTGTTTTAACTTGGCATCTTTCAATGACAAAAAAAAAATATTTGTGTAATGCTCTAGAAGGGTTCCCCTTATAGAACCGTTATTTTGTTTTTATGATTTCTCAAGAACTAAACAAAAATTGAATTGAGTTTTCGTACAAAAAATAAAAACTTCAAAAAAAAATAATAAAAGTTGGTATAAAAATTTATTTTCGACTTTATTAAATTTTTTTTTATCTGTACAACAACATTTATTTGAAGTCAATTTTTCTACTGGTTTTTGAGATATGGACGACGAGAAAAGCTTCGCAAACGTACGTACTCACGCACGCACAGACTCTCTTAAAACCTTTTATTTTGATTCTAGGGACCTTGAAAGGTCGAATGTCAAAATTCTCAATTCGACAAATCGGACCGATTACAATAACTTCCTAATGTGAATGAAACATAAAGAATTACTTCAAAGTTTTTTAAAACTTAAGATAGAGTCAAATGAAAACTCATAAGATATTGCTCTCGTTCAATATTTTTTAAGAATTACTTTACGTTTACCTTAGCCTTAAAAACAGTGTATTATTACGTATTTATTTGCATTTTGAGAGAGGTTTATTTAAAATACATTATCTAATCAACATTGGATGAAATAATAAGAAAATTACATGGCTAGTTTTTTTTACAAGAAGCGCACGCTACCTTATAGATATAAGCCGCGTTTTATTTATCTCAATGATTCAATCCTGATCATTTTAATAAAATAAAGCAGCACGGATCATCAAATTATTTGACGTTTGGAGCAGAGTTGCCCTTCAATCATTTTATTCAAAGAAGTTTTTTTTGTTTTTTTTAAGGGTACAATGATACATAAGTATGTATTTCGTCAAAATAAATTTTGTTGCACCTATTCATTTTAATTTCAGAAATTATGGTTATTTTTTGTTAAACATTAATAATAAAATATAAAAATATTAAACTTTTTGTTATGTAATTAAAAAATATTCAGTCTTATTTAATAGAATTCGCTAAACAGATGAATAGTTATACAGTGCATAAGGATTTATGAAGGCTCTATGTAACGTTGCGAAAATTCCCATTTATAAAAAAATCTGCTATAAATTTTAGTTATACAATGCTTATATCAAAAAAATTACCAAAATGGAGCAATCTATTCCATTTATCTGTCTATTAAATCAGCCGTTTGCCATAACAAATAAAATATAAAAAAATAATTCCAATTATTTTTATGATATTCTCTTCGAAAATCTATATTTTCTTTTAAATTCTTCGTTTCTTAGGCTCATTGGGTTGAACCTTTTTTTCTAAACTTTCCGCCTTCTTGGAGTCGGTAAAACGCGATTTAAATTCTTTAAATCATTAATAAACGAGCTTAACTGGAGAGGCATTATTGTTTGTATTTTAATTTCAAAAATGGAGAGAAATCAAAATGACATTTATGAAATAATAATAACAATAATTTCCTTATGTAGGCTCTATTCAACCTCAAAACGCGTTTAGCTTATTATGGGACTATGCAACCTTTCATAAGTTTTATAAATAGCATTTTTGCGTTTAGAGGCATTATAGAGATTACATAACTTTATGTAGGCTCTATACAGCGTTTTCAAATAAGACTGATTAAGTTTAATGACAATGGTAATGTAGAAGCAATGTTTTTTTAAATAGTTGGAAGTGACTCCAAACTTTACAAGACAAAAATTCATCTGGGACCTGTTTCAACAAACACTTTTCACTTTGCGCTTTTTCTTTCCAAATTACGTTTCATTAATCGCAAACTTGCAAAGAGGACATTTTTAAAAAGTTTTTCTCCTTGCAAAATACGTTTCACCAAACTCAAATTTGGAAGATGCAAATTTTTTTCTAAAAAGTGAAAAGTTTTGTTATTTGAAAAAAGTATATATTTGTTGTCTCTGTTTGTACCAAATAATTAACTTTAAAAATTATATTTAGAACTATCGGGTGATTTTTTTGAGGTTAGGATTTTCATGCGTTAGTATTTGACAGATCACTCGGGATTTCAGACATGGTGTCAAAGAGAAAGATGCTCAGTATGCTTTGACATTTCATCATGAATAGACTTACTAACGAGCAACGCTTGCAAATCATTGAATTTTATTACCAAAATCAGGTTCGGTTCGAAATGTGTTTCGCGCTTTAAGCAAATTTTATGCGTTTTTTTTTTTTTTAAAGTTCTCAAGCTCTTAAAAAATCACCCATTATGTATTTATTGTCCTCCATTGAAAAGAGGACATTGTTTAATATAATGGGTGATTTTTTAAGAGCTTGAGAACTTTTTTAAAAAAAAAAAAACGCATAAAATTTGCGTAAAGCGCGAAACACATTTCGAACCGAACACTGATTTTACTAATAAAATTCAATGATTTGCAAGCGTTGCTCGTTAGTAAGTCTATTCATGATGAAATGTCAAAGCATACTGAGCATCTTTCTCTTTGACACCATGTCTGAAATCCCGCGTGATCTGTCAAATACTAATGCATGAAAATCCTAACCTCAAAAAAATCACCCGATATGAAAGGCTTTTCAGTACTATGCAAAGAGAAATTTTCATTTGCAAATAAGAGTTTGTTTTGAAAAGTACATAATTGTTAACAAGGCTATGTTTTGTTTAAATTTTAATGCATTTAGTGAAGAAAATTAATTTTTAATTTTAGGGTTAACACGTTGATCAATCTCAATTTTTAGAGGTTTTTTAAACTATCCTCCAATGAAATTTTACAGATTAAAGTAAAAAAAAACGTTTCTTTTGAAAAGCTGTTGTAGAATAATTTATAAAAAAAAAAACGATTTTTGATAAGAGCGGATTTTCGATTAACATAAAGTACCATCGAATTTATACTGTCTAAAATTTTAAATAAACTACAATTCAATAGCCCAGTTACACGGAAGTGTAACACATTTTTTTAAAAATCGTAACAAAAGCGAAAAAAATGTAACAAATTGAAAAAAATGATTTAAATCAAAGAATGCTCTTGAACTCAATTTTTTATTTTTAATAGGAACATAAGTTTTCTTCATCACAGTTTTTAAATTCAGTACAAAACTATACATTAAATAATAAATTAATAAATTATTATAAGTAAGACACATTTTAAGTTTTACATAAAACAAGTTTAGGCAAATTAAGAGAATTGATCTTTTACGAGTATTTGTTTTGCAAACATTATGGATTCAATGGTATTCAAGTGCTATTGGTTAAATCATTCTTTATCAAATTTAGCTCTGAAAAAATACATTCTGCTGCCGCAGAATTGTGTGGTAAACTTAATATTTTATAAACAAATTCTGTTATATTTTCAAAAAGATTTTCTTTTTGAGCATTTTGCAAAGAGCCAACATGGCATGGCAACATGTTTATATGCTGGATCGAGAGATCGAGTTTGAATTTGAAGTGAAAGATAGCAAGATTTCGACTAAACTATAACTGAACGAGTTCGATCGAATCGAATGAAGGTGATTTCAACTCAATTTAGGACGTAGGTGTACAAATAGGTGGAAATGTTGTTTAAGCGCACTTCACACTGATAAAAAAATCATAAAGTAAATTTTTAAAGAAAAAAAAAGTTTGGAGAAAAAAGTGTAACAAAAAGAAAAAAAAGTAACATAGTATCAAATACAAAAAAATTAAGAAAAGTGTAACACTTTTGTTACACTTGTAACATTGTGGCAACGCTGAGCCCAAGGAATATGTGTTTAAAGTCCCTTGCAACATATTTTGTGTACATTATGGGCTGGGAATAAAGCCGAATATCACAATGTTGCTCGAAATAAGAAAAGAAACAGTCTGCAGCGTATAGTTCATCATTACCAAATGTCGAATGTTGAATCATTGATGAATTAGGTAGGTACCTTTTAATTCACCTCCAAGACGATTAACTTTTTATTTATTATTTTCTGGTTGACGAACAGTGAAAAATGTTAGTTGAAATAGGCCCTGGTGTGGAATAGAAAAACCAAATTTTAGATCACAAAAATACGAGTAGATCCAATTTATTTTGTGTTGTAACTTGTAACGCAAATAAATAGATGATCTGGTCTGGATCACAGGGAAAATAAAACATGGCTATTATTGGTACACTCCGAATATCTTAACGAAAAACAACTTATCCTGCCATATTTGATACGTGATTATTGATTAATGTATGAGGGGTTAGTTATTAAGTCAAGAAATTAAATAACTTGTGTACCCTTTAGCTAGGTAATCCACGTTTACGTGTTTTCCTGAAAACAACTAGGTAGGTATAACTCTTCTAAAACATCTATTCAAACTCTATGACAACTTCCAAAAATCGTAGGTATTTGAATGCATTTACAAAAATACCCCTAGCGGCCTATAGTTTAAAATAACAAAAAAAAAAACTAGATAAAACCCTGAAAACAATCCCATTTTCTATAAACCTACAAGTACATACACCATACTACGTAGGTAGGTATATTCCTATATTGTTCATATTATTGCAAATAAAAAAACAACAACAACAAAAGCAACACCAACAATGAGGGTTTCAATCAGCAATAATCACTATAACCATCGTCGTCGTCGTCATCGTCATTCGGTCTTCGCAAGTTGCAGCCTGGCAGCATTTAGATTTTCAGTTTTAAAAAAATAAGAAAAATTAAAGACCGAGAGAAAAAAAAGTAACGAACAAAAATATCCACCGAACCTTTGTTTGATTTCTTGAACACCTGTATCACTTTAACGCTAACCCACCTAGAACATATAAATTGCGACTTATTTTTTCCTCCGTTTTGAAAATATAGGGAGAACGAACGTTAAAAAAAAGTCGTTAGATGGATTCGAATAACCAGTTTCTTCAAACCGAATCAATGCATAAACATAGGTATAGTCTTATAGCGCTGCATGCATATACATATATGCACTGCAATATCGCTTATGCCTATACAGTATGCACTATGCATGCCTCCGATTCGATCCGAACGACAAACAGACAGACTGGATGGAAAAAGGGGCTCAATGCTCAGCACAACATGGCACAGCACCGAGAACTCAGAGCTCAGAGCTCAGAACACCACCAATTGGCGATTAGTCACCTGAGAATAAGAATATACCAACAAAAACGGAATATGTTCTACAACAAAGATTCATACTGAAGACACTGAACGTTAAAGTAGCCCTTAACCCAAATAAAAGCACTGAATGCTGAAACCAAACTAAACAAACTCGTATTCGCTGCCGCGCGCTGCCGTCACCATATCGCAGTAAAGAGAACTGAACTACGCTTGGGAATTATTGTCGATCGTAGCTCGTCGATATCGAGCAGTAAAACTGACACTTTTACTCATCATGAGGATTTGGTGGACGCATGAAGGCCAAGAGAATGCGGTGCAAAGAGTTTGGCGGCAGTAAATTGGATTGGATTTGCTTTTGCTTGACTGCCACTCTGCCACTGTCACTGTCACACATGCATCCATCTGCAATATGCTGCTGTATATAGGTAGATAGGTGATGGTGTTGCTGCACTGTACTACAGGCATTAAGAAGACGGCCGGCCGGCCCAGTACGGTCATTACGGGCGATAATTTAATCAGAAATTGAACGAGACAAGTCAATATTTGTTGGACCAGAGAATAACGATGTAAATGTTGACTCTGAAGGATTGACTACCGTTTTACGTAATGCCAGGTAAAAAGACATGCATTGTGACAGCGACCGTTACTTAGTGGTTTTATATGGTGCGGAAAACCATGTGTGACGCGACGTGAGTTTTGTGGATGAAAATTTAAAAAATAAAGAAAAGTAGGTACCTACATATATGTACTTATCTCTATGTTTATATGGGTTTTCTGTGAAGGTGTATGTAGATTTGTAGGTAGGTATATTTGTATAAACCTAATTGAAAATTCAAACTGTTAATCGTAGTGTGAATCTGGAAGGAACATTTACTGTAGATACCTACAGTTTGGTAACGTTTGAATAATAAGATGCAAATTTGGTTTCAGGTGGTCATCTAAAAAATAGGTATTTTAAGAGATAAGTAAATTAAGAGCCATTTTCTTCGCTTACTACAAGTTTAACTCAACTTGAGGTTGTAATTTTTTTTTTTCACTCAAAGTTTACAGTCTCAACTTTCTATTCTCAACTCTAGAGTTGATCAATGATCAACTTCTGGTTTTCTTAACTTCCGAAAATAGTAAAAGTTGAGAGGGTAAACTTTGAGTTTTCTATCAAAGTCAAATTTCTAACATATTTTGTTACATCTTCTTCTTTCCCCCTCACGGTTTTCGCCTTGTTGTGGCGAGGGGGCTTACGTCTAACTCTTCAGCAATCCAGCTGCGGAGTAAGACAACTAAGAAAACCACAAAAAGCAGAGATGCTTATCTAATAAATATGGACAAAAGTTTACAAAATGAAGTAAATCGAACGGGGATATACGTTCAAGTGTCGGCAGAAGTCACGGCTGCCGGCGAGGGCTTGGCTTCGCAAGAAGCTAAGTCGCCAGTGACAAATGTAAACTTGGAGAAAGGAAAACGAGAGCTAAAAAGACAACCGGTCATTCTCTCAGTGGATCTCCTCCCCGACTTAGATGGTCTAACTATCAAAGGTACGGAGACCTCGGACAGACCTCCTTCCATAGGCAGTCAAACCGAGGACGAGCTACTGATGGAACCGAGTCAAGAAGAGACTATGCTGAAGTCTGCTGCACCCCTCAAAGCTACGAGGCAACGCAGCAACTACAGATCCTCCAAAAGATTCGTGAAAATGACCGAGTTGAAAGACCCTGCGACGCTCAGTTCGAGAGACAAGGCTCTCTTAAAAAAGCATAAGAAGCTAGTTAGGAACTTTGAGCGGCAGCTGGCAGAGACTGTCACTGCACCCAGGGAAATAGCGAAGGAAGTGAATACCAAAGAGTCGGAGAGCAAAGGAGTAGATGCTGCCAAATCTAGGCCTGTCCCTAAAAAGGCAAATCGTGAACAGGTTGGCAATAACTCGACCGCTCGGAACGACAAAGGTAAAGTTCAGGCGACTTCCAGTAAGAAACAGCAAGCCAACGCTAGGAAAGACCAAGCACCGGCAAGCACCTCTTCTGGAACGAAGCCAGGAACGTCCAAGAGACAAAGATCGGAGGAGGCGGTCAAGCAAGATGGTGCTAAAAAACAGAAAACCAGCAGCTTCGACACCACCCCGATTGACCTACAAATTGCCATAATAAGCCGTGACGACCCAGATGGGAAAATCTCGGCAAAAAACTGGCTCCTTGTGGAAAACGAGATCCTCAAAGCCATGATGGAGGCATCGGAGAACGATAGTTCGGAAGACTATGTCTTTGATGGTGCCGGATGGCGGCGAGGAGTTAAAGTGGTCTGCTGCGGTGACCAGAAATCACGGGAGTTTCTGAACCGTACAATCGCCAACATTGGCGAACTATGGGAAGGTTCCTCCCTTGAGATTCTACCCGCCGCAGCTCTACCACTCCGCCAGCAGTTTAGCATATGGATCCCCCCTCCTGCAGAACATGAGGACGCAGCCATTATAAAGTTGCTGGCGAAACAGAACAAAGAGCTTCCCATTTTAGAATGGAAGCTCCAACACTCAAGAAAGAGTCATGGAGGCGAAGGGAAGGACCTCTTGTTTGTGGCAGACAAGAAATCTGACCTTCTGCTCAAAGGTAAAAAAGACGTGTTGAGGTATGGTCTCGGAACCGTAAAGGTTAAGAGGCATGAAGGCAAAGGGGAGTCAAAAGCTGCAAGTGGTGCAAATAAACCTGCACCACGCTAAAGCAGCAACGTACGACCTTACGCTCTACATGTCTCACGAGAACGTGGATGTGGCCTTGATCCAGGAACCATGGTTAGGCAAAAACCGAATCCGTGGGTTGAGGTCAAAGCACTACAACCTTTTCCACTCCACGTCAGATGTAAGTAATATTAGAAGTTGCATCCTAGTGAAAAAATCAATTAACGCTTTCTTCCTATCTAGGTACAGCAACAAGGACAACACGGCAATCAGCGTCGAATCAAATGAAGGAAACTTCATTCTAGCGTCGACGTACATGCCGTATGAGGAGGAGAGCCCACCATCAAAAACTGTCCGTGATCTTGTGGTCCATGCCACAGCAAGCGGCACACCTTTGGTGGTAGGATGTGATGCCAACGCTCACCACACTCAATGGGGCTCAAAGGATATCAACAAAAGGGGTGAGTCAATTTTTGAATATATTCTCTGTTCTAATTTATCGATATGTAATAGGGGCAATCACCCTACTTTTCGAAACAAAAACAGGGAGGAAATCATAGATTTGACCCTTATTAGCAATAATAGTAAAATTTCAGTTGAAGACTGGAGAGTCTCACCTAAAGAATCTTTTTCGGATCACTTTAGGATACTCTTCTCTATAGACAGGAACTTTACTGAAAAGAAACCTTACAGGAACCCAACTAGAACGAATTGGACAGAGTACGAAAAATGGCTGAAAGACTGTATTGATCCACCAGAGGACAATACAAGTCTAAGTACTTCAACCATTGACACTGTTGTCCAAAACTTGTCTAGCAAAATGAGAATGTCTTTTGAAAAACACTGCCCTTTATCTCGTTCTAATAACCCCACTAACCCACCCTGGTGGAATGGGGTACTGAAGAAACGTAGAACAGAGGTTAGAAAACTTTTCAATAAAGCTAAACTGAGTAAATTAGACGAGGACTTAAAGTCTTATAGAGCCGCACTTAACACTTACACCAAAGAGTTAAGGAAGGCCAAAAAGGATTCGTGGGCTAAACATTGTGAATCCATTGAAAAAACAAGCGAGGCGGCAAGGCTCCGTAGAACCCTGGCCCTTAATCCCACGATCCCGGGGTACATTAAACACCCTGATGGATCATGGTCGAACTCGAGCCTGGAAACGCTTGAACTCTTCATGGAAACTCATTTCCCCGGTTGTAAAAACCCAGAAAGTTCGGATTGCTTGCAATCGAACACGCTGGATTTTACTCACACGGAATCAAAGTTAGAACTAAATCAGGTTATTACTGAGCAGAAGATTATTTGGGCAATAAACTCGTTCAAACCCTATAAATCAGCGGGACCAGACGAGATTTTTCCAGCTCTTCTCCAAAATGCTCTCAAAGTAATAACTCCGTGGCTTAGGGTAATCTTCATAAGTTGTATCAAACTTAGATACGTCCCTAATAGCTGGAAAAAGGTTAAGGTAGTCTTTATCCCAAAAGCAGGGAAACCGACTCACTCGACCGCTCAGGATTATAGACCAATAAGTCTCTCTTCGTTTCTCCTTAAGACACTAGAGAGGATAATTGATCTACATGTTCGAGAACTTCTCAACGAAAACAACTTGTGCAACTACCAACACGCTTACCTTAAAGGTAAATCAGTGGAGACTGCTTTGCATGAAGTAGTTTCACATATTGAGAAAAGTCTTGAACAGAAAGAATATACCCTGGCAGCATTTCTTGATATCGAGGGTGCGTTTAATAACGTTAAAACGGAATCGATCAAGACTGCCTTAGTTGAAGTTGGGGTTGAATCTGTCATTGTCGATTGGATCTTCACCATGTTAAATGGCAGAATTATCAACTCTCAAATAGGAGTTAGTACTATTGAGAAAACAGTTACTAGAGGCACACCACAGGGAGGAGTCATCTCACCCCTGCTCTGGATCCTCGTAGTCAACAAAATTCTCACAAAGTTCAAAGATCAGGGCATTAAAATAGTAGCATATGCAGATGACATAGTGGTTTTGGTATCAGGCAAGTTTCTTACCATCATCGAAAACATTATGGAAAATGCATTAAAGGATTTATCTTCTTGGGCAACTAAGAACGGTCTCGGGGTCAACCCCACCAAGACAGAGCTAGTTTTGTTCACGAAGAAAAGGAAACTGGAGGGCTTCAACCCTCCCAAACTAAATGGCATTCCTCTAAAACCTTCTAAGGAAGCTAAATTTCTAGGAGTAATCCTTGACTCCAAGCTTACATGGAAGCGTAATACGGAGGAAAGAATGAAAAAAGCACTATGTGCATTCTACACATGCAAAAAGACCTTCGGTGTACGTTGGGGTATGCGACCGCAAGTCATCCAATGGATGTACACAGCGATAGTCAGACCCATTCTTACCTATGGATCTATTGTATGGTGGAAAGCGGTGGAAAAATCAAGCTATCTCAAGAACCTGAATAAGGTACAGAGACTAGCCTGTGTAGGAATAACAGGGGCTCAAAGATCCACACCACAAGCTGGATTGGAAATGATCTTGGACCTCCCGGCTCTGGATGAGTTCATAAAGTGCACGGCAGCCAAAACTGCAATTCGTTTAAGAGAACTGAGCTTTTGGAGGCACAGCACTTATGGCCACGGGTCAATCTTACAAAGATATGACACGATTCCAGGACTGATAGAGACCACCGATTACATCCCCCCTTTACTGGATTTCGACAGGAAATTTTCTATTTTAATACCAGAAAGACAGGGTTGGGATCCTAATTCACTTATAAGTAAACAGGGTATCCCTTTCTACACTGATGGTTCAAAAATGGAATCAGGAACAGGTGCTGGAGTGTTTTGCCAATCTCTGAACATCAGAGCGTCATATACACTCCCGGCTGACTGTAGTGTCTTTCAGGCCGAGATCTTTGCCATTGCAAAAGCAGCTGAATTGGCACACCAAGAAAATCTAAGCTCTTCGGAGATTACTTTTTTCGTGGACAGCCAGGCTGCTATCAAAGCCTTAGCCAGTGAGACCATAAGATCAAAAGCAGTTTTAAACTGTAGGAAGAAATTAAACAAAATCTGCCACACTAACCAGGTAAAGCTCTGCTGGGTTCCCGGACATAGCAATATAGAAGGGAATGATATAGTAGATGAACTAGCCAGGAAAGGGTCAGAAGCAGACATAAGTAGTAGCGACCACTCAGTTGGGGGACCCCTCGTCCCGATTGGGGTACTCAAGAGGAAGATAGACCTTAAGCTAAAAGAGAAAATCAACATCTCCTGGAAATCCAGGGATGATTGTGTAATCTCTAGAAGTTTATGGCCTAACACAAATGAAAAGGAAACTCGGTATATTCTATCGCTGAGTAAAAAGAATATTAAAATCTTGACAGGTGTACTAACAGGTCATTGCGCCATTGGCACAATGGCTAACAGAATAGGTGCATTTGCACCCGATTTTTGTAGGAGCTGTCAGGATGAGGAGGAAATGGAAACCATTAAACACCTGCTCTGCGACTGTCCGAATCTCCAAACCAGCCGACTCCGTCATTTCGGAAACAGGTTTGTTGGAGAACTGGATGATCTAGCACAGGTTTCAATGGCAAGCATGAGGAAATTTATAGATAGCACAGGTTGGTTCGTTAACGAGCCAGTCTACGCTAATCGACAGATTTGAGGAGCATCGATGCTAAATTTTTACTTTTACAGGGGATCACAATGGACCAATAGGCCCCCGTGTACGCAACAGCTTCATGCTGTGCACACCCCTTGCAACCTAACCTAACCTAACCTACATCTTCTGTCAGAAATTTTTCTCGGTTTCGATTTGAATACAAATATATTTAACATGAAATGTTCCGAGGAAATTATTATTGGGAAAATCATCCATCGTCTTCTTCTGGAAGCGAAATTATGCTCCTGAAATTCGGTTCTATTCTTTAGGGTTCCATGCACGATTAAAGCATTTTCAAACTTTCAGGCAAAGATTTGAAGAATGTGAATTTATGAGCACTTTATAACAATCGACTTAAAACAGTGCAATTGATTCATACTCGTAATATAGCAATCGGAAAAGGAACCACAAATTCTACCGGAAATGCCCGAATTTGACGATATTTTGCGTAATACAAATGTACCATCCACAAGGCAACATCAATTATCTCGCCAACGGTTGGAAACGCAAGGTCTTTAATTCGAAATTATTTTCAGTCAATTTCAGAGTAGGAATAAAGAAATAGTTAAATAGTAAGTAATTCGTAATAAATTAATATTTAATATTTTTACAAAAACCAAATAAAGTGGCTAAACTCGATTGCCGATTGAACTGGGTGCTATTTCAACGTCTCAATTTGAGAATTATGAAACTCTGTATAAATAGCACGTTTGCTGTAAAATTGGGCTCATTCCTTTCCTCCCTTTCCATTTCTATAATTTCCAATTCAATGGCATGTTTTTTTTTATTTCGTGTTGCGTCCGCTCTTCCTTTAATTTGGACACCTTTTCGGAAGGTTTTTCTTTTCTGGATTAACCCTCTCCCAAGAGTCTTCAACAGCTTCTTCCATCATCATCAGAATTTCAACCTCGTTTTGAACCATGTTGTTTGAAATTGAGTTTTCATTTTCAAAAACAATTATTTCATCTGATATATGAATTAAATTGTTTTCATTTATTTGAATTGCGAATGGTTCCGGGAGCGTAGTAGGTTTTTTAGTTGGTAATAAGTCGCTGTCATCAGTCGATGCACAAAAGCCCATACGTTAACGGAACCAGCATCTTAAATAGTTCCTTCATCGGCTTGAGCAGGGAGTTATTGTTTTGGTGGACTTCCAACTGTTGGCTTGCCGTCCTTAGCAAAATAAAAAACTTTTAAAATTTCGTTGGGCCGTCAGTTTTTTTATTTTCTATTATATGGCTATATTGGAAAGCGTTTACAATTAGCCAGTCTTCCTTCTAGGTATACAGAATATACCACTTTTGGCAATTTTTTTTTTTGCTATCATTACTTTTTTTTGAAAATTATGAACGAGTTTGAAAATAGCAAAACGCAAGCTATTTGCAGCACAAACATTTCCTGAGGTACAAATACAAATGTATGTTGACCTCATTTGATGAAACTTGCTGGATGTTTATGAAGTTGAGAAAACAAATAAGACAAAAATAACACTGGTCGACATGGTTTTCTTAATGGCAATAAAATTGCACTTTTCCAATGGGATTTGAAGGCCTTAATTCAAATCCGACTTCAAAATTAATGTATCATGTCAGTTTTTTTTAGATATTAGCTTTTTTAAAATTCGAATAAAAAAAAAACACTTAAAGTATAAAATAATAATAATAATAAAGTACATTTTTTCAATAAAATCCGTGATGGTTTTACAAATCTAAAAATATATGTTATTGTTATAATTATTTTCTTTAATAGTCAGTTGAAATATTTTTAATATTTCCTATACAATATTCGAAAAATCTTCATATGTTTTTAGATTTCACCTGTCTTATAAAAGTCTGAAAGCCATTCATCCTAAAACGGTATTCAACAGAAATAGGCAACACTGTTCAAAAGTACGTTTTGTTCTTGTAACGAATCTGTTGTCTAAACAATTTTATTATATCAAGTTTTTGAAATACATACATATAATAAAACATATACAAATAATGTTGAAAACGGGTATTTTTAAGACTTTAACAAATAATTAAAATAAAAGTTTGGTTTCGAAATAAGCACTAAAATTTAACTCCAAAACGTATTTTTCGAAACTTTGAAAGTATTTAATTCAAGGTTTGCTTAAAACTTCATATAGAGACTCATAAATAATGAGAATTTCCAAAAACTTAGTAATATACTAAAATAATTGTAAGTAGAAGAGAAAATTTTGTACTTTCCAAAATCATCGTACAATTTATTGTTAAGAGATATTTTGAGTTTAAACTTAGCCTGTTTTTGATTGCTTGTAGCATTTTTATAGCGGCGTATTTTATAAACCCGATGTGATTAAAGGCGAGATTCAAATGTAGGATATCTAAATCCTTTAAAAAAGTATTGCATTGTTCGTCCAACAGAAAAAAAACGTAATTTTGTGGATCAGTGTAATTTGGAAAATATCGCAATCTTTTCTCTGGCTTTCTTACTAAGCATTCCGTATTGAAAAAGTAACATTTTATTTTCATCTATTAAGAAAACAAAAATATTAAAATTGTAACTTAAATCTAATGAAATGACATGAAAAAAGTTCTTTTAAACTTCACATAACTTATTGTAATTTGTGTAATTTTTCGAATTGAAAATTTTGACATTTGTCGACGTTTCAAGGTCCTTAGAATCTAAATGAAAGATATGGATTTTCGTCGTCCATATCTCAAGAAGAAATAACTCCAACTAACGGAACAAAAAATAATTTTATTTCCAAAATAATTGTAAGCAGAGAAGAACAGCGTTTTTGACATCTGGTTAAATTTTGAGAAAAATAAAACTAAAAGTTTTTTACAAAAAAAAAAAATAAAAACTTAAAAAACATAACTTAAAGTTGGTAAAAAACTTATTTCCGACGTAAATAACATTAAGCATGTGGGCTTCAAACTAATTCCATCTTATAAAAACTATAGTTTTAAACATTAAGTAAGATTTTGGGAAAGATCGAATTGACAGTTTTTTTTACAAAATCATTAAAAAAAAACTAAAAAACATTACTAAAACTTGGTAAAAATTGATTTTCGAATAAAACATCTTTTCAAATTGAAAAAAAAATATTAGCTTCAAAGTAAATTCATCCCATACAAAATATTGCTTCCAACATTTAGTAGAATTTTGAGAAAAATCGAATTGACAGTTTTTTTGACAAAAAGAAACTTACTTTAACTTGGTAAAGAAATATCTTTTCAAACATTTAATATATTGGCTTTAAATTAATTTCATCTTATAAAAAATAGTCAGTTTTTTCAAAAAAAAAAAAAATAATATTTACAAAACATAGAACGCAAAATTGGTAAAAATTGACATTCCATTCTCTATATCTCGTGAATAAATGAAGGTATTGAATTTAAAATGATTTCATTCTGTGATAAATTTTATTAGAAAAATCGAATCTGTATTTTCTTGTATAAGAAAAAAACATTTTTAAGAAATGCTACTAAAATTAGTATAAATTAGTTTTCGAAAATCTAAAAATCTCGTTAAAAAAAATAGATTTTGAAATCAAAATATGTATTTCATCATATAGAAAATGGCACGAGTACGAGAACTTTGGCGCCAAGATATAATAACGGTTTTTGGTAGAGGGTCTTAATAAAAGCATTTTTTACTATGGGAGGGGGGGGTCTATCTCCCCCCGTTTAGGCGGGAGGGGCAATTTAAAAAAGTTATTATTTAAAATGGAAAAAAATAATTAAAAAATAACGATGATACTTACAATTAAGTTGTATACATTTTTTTAAAGCCAACATTCTGTTCTATTAGCCAGTTTTTAAATCAAGTCAAAACCATGCGTAGTTTTTGAAAAATTTAATTTTAAACTCAAAATTTGAGTAAAAAAAGTTAAAAAAAGGTTTAAAGTGTAACTTTTTCAATACTTCAAGATTGTCTACCATTGTTTTTATTTCAGAATTTATTGCTCTTATTTGTTTTTGATCAAAAACTGAAAACTAGATGATTTTGTGTCTTTTAGTTTTTGAGAAAATTGAAAATAACTACTATTTTAATTTAATTCTTTTTTTTTTTTGCTTGAGTGGTCTTATTTTGATAGTAATAATGGTATTTGCGTATGCGTAATGCGTGTTTGGGTGTATGCAACAGTAAGGTGTGCGCGAGTTTGGGTGTGTGCAACAGTGGGATCTGTAAGGGGGGTCATGCTGCCCCCCTGCAACCCCCCTGCTTGGGAACACTATAGGATTTGGGGTGGGTGCAAGTTGGAGTGCGTGCAAGGTGGGGAGGGTGCAAGGTGCGGTGCGTGCAAGATGGGGTGCATGCAAAGTTTCTATTGCATTTAAATAAGCTGGATTTAAGAAAAATTAATTTACCTCTTAATCCATATTCGATTATTACTATCAAAATAAGACTACGTTAATACTTAAGCAAGGAAAAAGTAATTTAATTAAAATATTTTGTTTTGGTAATTTTCAATTTTCTCAAGAACTAGAAGACATCAAGTCATCTAGTTTTCAGTTTTTGATCAAAAACAAATAAGAGCAATGAATTATAAAAAAAAATAGTAGATAATCTGAAAGTTTTGAAAAATTACACTTTAAACCTTTTTTTTAACTTTTTTTATCACAAATTTTGACTTTAAAACAATTTTTTTCAAAAACTATGCATAGTTTTGACTTGATTTAAAAACAAACTAATAGACAAAAGTGTTGGCTTTAAAAAAAGTTATAATACTTAATTATAAGTTTTACCGTTATTTTTTAATTATTTTTTTTCCATTTAATGTACATATTTTTTTAAACTGCCCCTACCGCCTAAACGGGGGGAGATAGACCCCCCCTCCTATAGTAAAAAATGCTTGTTTTTAACTGTTCTATACAAATCCGTCATTAAACTTTGTCGCCAAAGTTATCGTACTCTCCCCTAGAAAATATTTGTTGTAGTTTTTATTTAAATTTTTAGAAAAATTCAACTGACATTTTTTTTTAACAAAACACGAAAACCTACAAAAAAAAACTAAAAACTGATAAGAAATGATTTTTGACTCAAGTATTTAGAAAACAAAGAAAGATATTGACTTAAAATTATTAATCTCACGCAAAATATTGTTATGAATGTTTTGTTATATTTTGTAAAGGTTGTAAGCAAGAGAAATCGACATTTCTCTTTTTATTTTTTATATTTTTATTCGTTTCGTTTCTTTATTTTATTTATATTCTCAATCCAAAAGTATATTTAATGTGATTAAAGTCAGTTTATTTTTTTTTTATTTTCGGGTTCAATAAACACCTTCCATTTAAATACCAATAGCTTACCTTCATTAAAAACACCTCACTATTCGGCTTACCAGGACGACTAAAGCTCTGGTAAGAAACAGATTAATATTTAAATTGTACGTATTTAACAAACAGCTGCATCTAGGTATACCACTTCAAATAAAAGAAAATTAAAAAAGGACCAAAATATAAATTCAACTTATACAAAACTTTTACATTTTCATATTTATGTAGATAATATTTTTAAGTCGTGTCATCAACAAAATCATCATCATTCAGCTCTCATTATATTCCTTTGAATTTATGTTTTCGTGAAATATAAAACCCACATCACAGCTTCCATCCAAAACGTAACGTAATGTTCTGATCTTTCGCCTCACAGCAATTTAGGGAGTATCCCAAAAGTTAAAATCCGAAAACCAAACACTTGTGCCATCCACGAGTTGTTTCGAGTTGATTTCGAATATCAAATGAGTTCCAGGTTTCATCCACAATTCTAGACCCCCGAAGAAACTCAAAGGAGAGAAAGAAGCACACTTAAAAAAAATATAATATAATTTGAACTGCCGCAAAAGATACGAAGACATGTTCTGACATGCTTCACCTGTCATCCATCTATGTGTAGGTTACTCCGGCAATACATCAAGGAACATAACATTATACCTTACCTATACCCTTTATCTTTGTTGTTGTTGTTTTTTGTACTAAGTTATCCCCCTTTTTTCATTTTGTCAGCAATTGCAGGGATTTGGTGAGCCTAGAAGTTTGATAATCGATACCCTTACCACCCCCGACTTGAGAGATTTACAGAGCAGTAAGGGAAAACATCATTGCCGACGTCCGTCGTCGTTGCATCGCAGGGAACCTTTCTTCCCTTCAACTGTAAACAATCACAAATGCTGATAACCAAATGTGCGCTCCGTTGTCACAAATCTGGAGGAATACTAAAAATAAGAACAACAAAAAAGGAAGATATCGTTACAACGACTACGACCGACGAACGACGTCAACGTTGAACCACTCCATGTCTTCCTTCGGTCCGGTCATTGCACGTCGTCATCGTCATAGTCGTCGTAGTCTTCCTTCGGGATAACCCTTTGCGTTGCTCGTGAGGAGTAAGGAACGAGATCGAGCAAATGATCTGTGCAAGGATGGGTTCATTGATCTCACTTTCCATTGCCTGTTGAGTTGGCTCTGAAGTAGTTCTATCGTTGGTTCTTTTATAGGTTTCTTTTTTATTATTTTTATTATTTTTTTATTCTAGGATTAAGGCAATAAAAAAGTGCATACAATTGGCTAAAAAAAACATAGAGTGCGGAACAAAACTGTATAGAAAAACTACGGGTTATATGAAATGAATTATACAGCACCCTACGTTGCAGTTAACAACACAAACAACAAAAAAGAAAACTTAGGAAAAGTTGCAGCGAAGGGAGGTTTGAGGGTAAGACGCTTAGATTTTGATTCTTACTTAACGGCCTTAAATACAAGCCACTGCCTTAAACCCTACAAATCAAATCACTATCTTTTCTTTACAATCAAGCTCCTTGTTGTGGTTGTAGTTTGAATTAAGTCTGAATGAATTAGATAGCCAACCATTCCTGTGTGCGAGTACTGTTGTCAGGGATGGATGGGACCTACAAATTTAAAGCTGAATCCGAACGACTTATTGAAGAAACCACTTTTCATGATATGAATTATAGTTTTGAAGGATTTGTCTATTCCTCGCAAGAGGCAGTACCTACCCGAAAAAAAACTTTAGATGGCACAGGCAGGGATTGAACCCAAGACCTCTGGCATGACAGTCCAACTCAATAAACCATCATGCCACGAGTACTACATTTAAAGCTATAAGGACTTAAAAAGTTCAAATGTCAAAAAAAGCTAAAATATCAAGACCCAAAGAAACCAAATCGGTTATACCCTAGATCAACATAAGGTAGGTTTATGAAAATAAAAAATCAAGAAACGATCGTGTGCGCTGTGCCAGGTTTTTTGTGTTATGTTGAAGATTGTCGTGGCTTCTACAAGACATTGTATCGTATATATGTGCATAGCAAAAGAAGAACCAAAGCTATAAGAGGTAACCCTATACCCATCTAGATATGCTGATGCACCCATTTGGCTCCAGCATACAACTCACGAGCGACCAAGCTACAACCGACAACCAAACAAACGACGATCCGGCTTGAGCTTGAGCTTCAGAGAATATGTACATAGTAGAGTATAGTAACGCGAGTTGTTGTATATTTATGTACCTCTAGCTATTGGGGGTAGAGTGGATGGCGCAGAGTTGTTTTATATAGGTAGGTACACAAGAAGATTGTCAGGTAAAAACCGGTAGCTACTACGAAAAAGAATCGAATCTTTACGCTTCTTGTTGAGTTTTCTTTTTTTAAAGTATTTTCTTCTGGGGCTTAGTTTTTATTTTATTTTTTTTTTAAGGCTTTATTGTGAGTCTTTTACCTCCTTGTGTTGCATTTTTATTTGCCGGTTTGTTGTTGTAGCGTTTTTGTTTTATTATTTCTTTGTTGTTTAACTATCGTTCATGACCAAGTTCATGTGTTCTTCAAATGCAATAAAAACAACAACAGAAAAGCATCAACTGCCCTGAGGAGTTTTCAAGTTCCCAATGCATTAGATCATAAAAAAGATGAGTTTTTTTTTATTTTTGCATAAGATTAGTTGGTGCATCATGCCATCGATGTTTTGACAATAAGTTTGTGATGTCACTATCAATAGTCATAAAACGCGCATTAAATTCAAAATTTTAAATTGGGTGGCGCAATACAACAATCCGTTGAGAACTATGGCCTAGTGACTTACAACTCTCAACCATTCCTGTTTGCGAGTACTGTTGTCAGGGATGGAGGGGACCTACAGTTTTAAGCCAATTCCGAATGGCAAATTTGAGAAAGCAAGAGGCAGTAACCGTAAAAAAACTTTAGATGGCATAGGCAGGGATCGAACCCAACACCACTGGCATGACAGTCCAACGCACTTACCATCATGCCACGGGTACCAGGTATATCTAGAGAATTTAAGAATTCAATGGGAAAATTTACACTATTATTTTCATTAACAACAGTATTGATTGATTTAAAAGACATAAGATTACCTGGTAACAACTGTTGTATCTAGAAGTTAATTTCGTCAACATCAACATTTTTAGCTGACAAAATTTCCTGATAAAAGAGCCAATTATGATTCAAGCAATTACTCTGTATATCTAGAAAAATACTATGAATCAATTCATTTTTTTCCTGAAGAACAGTGCAGAAATTGTGTGGCAGTTTAATGCGTTGCGTATTTGGTTGCAGTTTTATTCAACCGTTCCCAATACCTAGTAATTGTTCGAAAAATTACTCACACCAAAAATTGAAGAAGTAAAATTCACTGTATTTCGTTTACTACAAAACAAATTTCATCAGAAATTGAGATGTAAGCTATCCTATCTTTCAAGTTGGATCAAAATGCTCAAGGTGTACAAATTTGATTAAAATCGGTTAAGTAGTTTAGGAGGCCATCGCGGAGAAACAACGTAACACGTAATTTATATACCTATGTATATTAAGAAGATAGTAAATATTAGAAAGTAACTAGAAACGTTTGTTTGCTTTTTATTTGTTCTTGATCCTCATTGATAATCACAAATTTTAAACAATTTTCAAAAAACATCAATATCGGGAGGTTGTTTCTGATAAATGTGTTACCGCTCAAAAACAACCTTCCACGTCAGATAATTTAAAGAATTTGTTTTATATTTAATTTAACGTTTATTTAAAGTTTCATTAACATTATTTTAAACGTGTTTTCGAATAGGCGAATCATCCTCACCTTCTAACCAGCAACCAATTGCACTAACGTAACTTGTTTCCAAAACCATAGAAACGCTGATAATTTCTCAAATGAAGAAATAACTTGAAGAACGAAAGTTCCTTAATGAGCGGCAGTATGGTTTTCGTAGCAATAGGTCCACTGGTGATCTCATGGTTTATCTCAACGAACAATAAAACAAAACTTTATATCGTTTTAGAGAAAGTAAGATTATTGCACTCGGTGTTTCAAAAGCATTTGATAGAGTTTTGCACCAAGCTCTCTTATCGAAAATGCGTGCTTTTGGTATTGATGAATCTCTTCTTCGTTGGATAAGAAAAGAAACTACCCTTCGAACCGTCGATACAAGTTGTATTGGATGGTTCAAATCTGAAACTCATAAAATAAACGATATCTTGTCTGGTAATTCTAATCCATTAAACTGTTTCGCTGATGACAATACTCTCAGCTTCTAAATTCACATATTTGTACTTCGGATTTGTTACTTCAACAGCAGCGTATGCTAAGCTTATTAAATTCCGATCTCGACGGCATTGTCCAATAGGGATTTAAAAACCGTGTAAAACTTAATGCTTTAATACTCAATGCTGTCTCCTGTCGTTAAAACGTAAATCAACCCCCGATCCCACTATCCATGAGCGGCACTTGCATCCAGGAAACTAATCAACTTTCAGAACTCGGTATGTGTACTACAGATCAACTCTTATGAAATGATCACATATTCGATATTGCCAAAAACGCTGCTAGGTGCTTAGGATTTCTCCGACGGTGCACGAAATTTTTCACCCTTTCGATCTGGCTGTAATTTACAAAGACTTCATTCGTTTAAATCTTGAATATAACTCGCACCCTTGGCCTGTCCCATATGTTCCAAAAAAAATTTTACTCTTTTGGTTAATATCCAAAAAAGAGGTTTGAAATTGATAAGCGATATAACTATAACCGAAAAAATTACATCACTCGAACACCGCCGCGCCGCAATGTTTCATGTCTTTCGTTGTTTTATCGATATTTTTATAAACAATGTTCTGTCGAATTAGTCAGTTGTATTCTACTTCTTAAACGATTTAGCCGTAATACTCGCACTTCCAGGAATGCTCATCAGTTTACCCTTAAGCTCAATTTCGTGCGTATTGTCAAGCATAGAGATTCTTTCTTAAACCACACATCGAGAATGTGGAATGCTTTGGCAAACTCTGTTTTTCCCTTCCATTTCGATATTTAGAACTTTAAGACCAATTGGCACCGGTATTTCCTCTTGAATCCTTCAATATTTTCCTAACGCTCAAACTGTATTTAAATATGTATAAACATATTAAGGGTACTAATAACCTCTTGAGTATAAAGGTTCGTAATAAACCATTAGAGTGCCTGTAAATTATTTTAAAAAAACATCAACATTTTTTGAATAAACTTCAAAATATAGTCTTGCGTTTCACAACACTTAGTTGTACTTAATGAAATTTTTTGTAAGTATTTTTTTTTTCAATTTAAGCTTAGAGGGGGGGGGGGTAAAAAAAGCAATACAATTATCCAAAAAGGTACGTATTTAAGAATATATTTTGGGTACACAAAATCAGTACAAATCTACTCCTAAATAAGAGTAAGGTTTAAAATCTAATACTTTTAGTTTAAACAAAAGATCGATCGTGTCTTTTTTTTAAATGCAGCTCTTTATTTCACCACAAAGAGAATATTTCAAAACTAACACATTCGTAAATCAATCTTTCTCTTAGATTTAAATTTTTGAGAATCTCTTTATTTATCATTGTTCTTCTTTTCATTCTATCCTCATATCATGTGCCTTAGTGTTAGTAAACTGGAAATTTATAGTAAATTTGTAGTATCCCGCCAAATTGTTGATCGAATGAAAACAAACAAAAAAAAATAAAAAAAGGTTTGTTTTGATTATTTTGTCCTCCACACACCTTTCATAACATTTGTATAAAAGTAAAAAGATCATTTGAATGTATGTGTGTGTGTGTAGCTGCATCTGGATTTGTGTGTATCATTTTATTAATCCATCAATACAAACTTAAGTAGGTTCGTATATCTCGTATGATTTTTATTTCAATTTCAAAATACACAAAAGTCAGGTCAGCCTAGACGGCACCAGAGATGCGATTTAAAGCGTCGCCATCGCCATACGTCTAACTTGCATCTTGTAAGTTGTACTGTAACAAAATAAAAATGAAAAAAAAGATACAAAGAAGAATAAAATTAAAGAACAAAATGAAATTTAAAAAAAAAAAAAAAACAACACAACACGGCATTAACTTGATTTGATGTGTGTTTTTGGAATGATGCTAGATTGTGGGATTAATTCCTTATTTTTGAGGGATTTTTTGTATAAATCCACCTAAAAGGGACAAAGGTTTTTTTTTTTAATTTAAAGCCAGTAAAACAAAAATAAGATATTCCTCGTGAAGATCAAATTATTTCCTATTGTAAACAGTTTTCGTTTAATAACGAAAAAGACAATTTATCCAAATACATACATACATATGTATATAAATTAAAGTCTTCAAATATAAACGTAGTCTTTAGGTATATCATATAAACAACAAACTATTGATGAAGTATAAAGTCTGATCCATAATTTTTAAAATAAGAAAATTGACGATTTAGTTTCGGATATTTAGTAAAATCGTGTTGGTTCTCCCCGCATGCTGAAAAAATAGTGTCCCTTATTTTCTCTTCTGGTTTTTAAAAATTAAAAATAGTCTTTTAAGCATTCCTAAAGTATAACCGCGCAATGCAAACCTCTCTGAAGCTTCATTCAGTTATGTGTTTTGAAAATAAGCTATACAGAAAAAAGGCTTAAGTTTTTTTTGTCAAGTGGCCTACTCTTAAGGGCTAATGCTATCAAATTTCAAGATCAGATCGTGTCGTCCGCAATTTCTTAAAACATCCATAATCTTATGGGACACACGCGTCCGCAGAAGCTGACACGTAGCGATAAGAGCTGTTTGATCAGTGCTGCATCAAATTCGCAACATTCTTTGCGGTCAATGCGTGAAGAATTGAGGTTACGAGCTTCAAAGGTTTTTCGTTCCTTAAAAAGCAGTGGAGTGATTGTTCGAGCTACAACAGTGGCAGCTTTAAATCTGACAGCAGTCAGCAAACAAAAAAGGTTAGAATTTGCCCATCAAAACATGGACCAGAATTGAAAAACCCTAAGAAACTTTCTATTTATTTACACTTAACTCTTGTAATTCCAAATGGCATTATCTAATGAATGTTTTTTTTTTTGTTTATATTATTTTTAGTGACGAAAAGAAGTTTAACCTTGATGGTTACAACGGATAATAGATCGGTTTTTCTTTAAAAGGATCTTCGGCGGTGACAGTTGTATGGTTTGGGTTGGGGGGTCTTCTGTAAATGAGGTAAGGGTGCACTTGCCTTCACCTCCACAAGGATAACTAGTTCAGCTTACATTCAGATGCTACAGGATTATTTGATTCCCTACTGAACAGCAATTTGTCAGAATTGCTGAGCTGCGAGTGGAAATTGGGGAAGCATGTAACTCTGTACACGATTTCAAATTAAAAACCTGTCAACAGTATGCCAATAAGAATGGTTAGCTTGGCATGAAGATCCTTTACTAATTTTTCCTAAAAAATTTACTTAAATGTAAAAAAATAAAATGTTGATATACTTTTGCAATGCATAAAAATCTGTTTTTAATTTTTAACCAACAAAAGAGAAAATGACGGAGCTATAATTTCTTTTCATTTTACTTGATTAGTGATGTGGATGTCATTCAAAAAAAAAAAATATTTAGGTGTCATTCTCATTTCAAGTTTTCTATAAAACGTATTCTTAAAGATATTTATGCAAAGCACTGTATTTGTTTTCAGTTTTCAATTCAAGAAGTCTGAAACTCTTAGAGAAATTTTTATAACGCGAAGTTGAAATCATCTTCAGCTTTTTTTTTAACTTTTTATTTCGAAGTTGTCATTCCACAAATCAAGATTTTCAAATTGAATGTTTATCAACTTTATATTTTCTGCAAGATTTTGCATTAAATAAAATACTTTTTGAAATAGAAAGAAACTATTTTTATCAAATTTGTTTATTGCCAAAAAGGAAAGTTCACCCTGCAAAACAGATTTGTTAACATTATTGTATTCGTATTTTTGACGTTATGTCAATAAATTGATATGTAAAATGTAACAACAATTATACTACGCGTTTTTAATTCACGCTAGTTTTATTTTAAAGCAATAGAGAAATTTAGTTTAAATTTTATAATTTAAGCTTTAATTTTGTTACTATTATCTTAAGAACAAACCACTTCAAGAATTTATTATAGTTAAGCATTAACAATTTATTCTTCATAAATCATTATTAAATACAATTCTACATCAATTTTTTTAATTCTCAGAATTGAAATCAGAAAAATGTATACGGGGTGTGTTCTAAAATGTGTGTATTTATTATGATTTAGGCACACTCTTAAAGCCTAGTACGCTGCTGATGCGAAACGAAAATTCCCATACGAAAATGACATGACGAAATCATAAACGAAAAATTTCGTTGTGCTTTTCGTTTTTCAGTACGCTGCTGAACGACGAAATGTGACATTTTAGTGGATAGCTCTACTAGTTTTCTTAGTACAATTCTCCACTCTTTTCGTTCTCAATTTAATTGCCCAGCACATTAATTGCTTGCGAAATTTTGACGTTTAATTTTTTTATTGAAAAAAAAAAATTGTTTACTCGTGACTTTCGGTGTTTTGACTTTGATTTATATTTGATTTAAAATTTAAAATAAAATGGATTTGTCTAATGTGTTCCAACATTGCATTTCTGAATCGGAAACTCAGGATGTTATTGGTGATGTGCAAGAAGTGATGAAGACAAGCAGTGAAATTTAACTTCCAGACAGAACTTTCCACAAATATTTTTCCGCTGTGGTTTTCGTTTTAATTTCGCTCTGCACTTGGAGACCGCCGAAAAATTTCGTTTCACATCAGCAGCGTACTAGGCTTAAAAAGAAAAGGTTGAATCTAAATTTCGATTTAATTTGATTTTTTTTTTGACAGGAGGAAATCTTCAAAAGACACATGGCAGTATTCGACACCAAGTCGTGGACTCTTAAGTGTGGGACTCTTAACCACTAAAACCACCTCTTTATCAGGACCAATCTTGAAGGATCGACTACAGATTTTTCTTTCTTAACTTTGTACAATCACTTTGGGGGAAGTTTAAACTTTTAATACTTTCCCATGTTTTTTTAGAACATAAGCTCATGAGGCTTGGTTCTTCTTAATCTCCGAACATGGTTTCTTATATTCAAGACGGACTCCATTTCAGAATTAGTATGACTTTGCAGTCTCTGGTTGTGCGGTACAGCGTATTTTTTAACAACTTCTGTAACCATTTCTGTTTGTAAGTCACGATGTAGATCGGTATTTCTTATGTACCAAGATGCATTAACTATTCCACGGAGGACTTTGTTTTGGAATTTTTGGATGATTTCGGTATTTGTTTTCTTTGTACAGCCCCATAATTGGATTCCATAGGTCCAAACAGGCTTTAGTACTTGATTATACAGCATTATTTTGTTTTGGATTGATAAATCAGAGTTGTTACCAAGTAACCAATATATTTTTCTATATTTCAAGTTTAGTTCTACTCTTTTCTTTTTGATATGCTCTTTCCACTTTAGCTTTGCATCCAAAGTCATTCCAAGGTATTTGGCCGTAATGGCGTAAGGTACAGCTTGATTATTAATGAATATTGGAATATTGTTTATCTTTTTATTTGTAGAGATTATATGTGAAAATTTTGTTTCATTGAGTTTGATACGCCGCGCCGTTTTTCGATCTAATCTCTCACTGTGTCGACGGCATGTTGTAGTTTTACTGCTGCCTTAGAGACACATTTGTCGGGTACCAAAATTGCGGTATCATCTGCAAAAGTAGCCATTATGGTGTGATTACCAACTGGAATATCCCTTGTGTATAGTAAATACAGGGTAGGACCTAGGACACTTCCTTGTGGTACACCGGCTTCTATTTTCTTCAATTCCGAGTATTCTTGATCGTACCTTACTCTAAACAATCGGTCTGAAATGTACGATTTTAATATTTCAAAGTACTGCCTGGGAAGATCCCTTTGCAGTTTGTACTCAAGTCCCTCATTCCAAACATTGTCAAAAGCTTGAGCAACATCTAAGAAAATAGCTGAACATACCTACTTGTTTTTCTTCTAATGCTTTTTCTCTTACATCCAATATTCTATGAACTTGATCTATCGTGGAATGTTTATTTCTAAAGCCAAACTGATGGTTTGGGATTAACCTTCTTTCTTCTATGATTTTGCTAAGTAAGAAGCAGTTTTTTAAAAACTTTTGCCATAGTTGGTATAAGCGCATTGGTCTGTAAGACGTCACTTCTGTAGGTGGTTTACCTTGCTTTGATATGACAATTACTTCAGCAATTTTCCAATGGTGCGGGACATACCGGTGCTTAAGGCATGCATTTATTATATATTGGAGTTTTATGAAGGCTTTCAATGGCATTTCTTTCATAACCTGAGCAGTAATTAGATCGTAACCTGGTGATTTTTTATTTGATAGTTGATGTAAACACATACTTTTTATTTCTTTAAGTCTTACAATTGGTATTTCACTTTCATCTATCTTATCAACAAACTGTAAGCTATTTTCAGCTGCGTATGATTTAATTTGATGAAAACTTTATAAAAATCATTGTCAGTATTCTTAAAATAAAAAGTATTTCAAAAACCTAGGTAAACGAATCTGTAACGAACCCAAAACTGATTCATAGCTACGAAAAGCAATTCTTCTTTAAGTTCAAGAGTTAAGGAGCTATAGACTTTGAGAATATAATTGACAAAGAGTGAACAAAAGGGTTCAGTCAGTTGTTTATTTTCAGCATGTTATAAAAATTCTATACAATTTGTAAATATTATAAAAGTAACGAAAACATTTAAATTGTTCCCAATAAAATAATTAAAAGATTTAATTATAACGGCTCGGCTGCAAATAAAAGGGATTTTTTGGATATAGTTGTGGGAAAATGTACTCGCACGGTCTGCTATCACTGGCTTGAATTTGGATGCACAATTGTTAGGCTGTTTGTTCTGTTAGAGTGTGTGTATCGGTGTAAGCGATGCATTTTATTTGCTTGATCGCGAACACCTGTGATCGTTTTTTATGCCCTTTTAACGATTTTTATTTCAGATTATATTTTTTTTATTGTGATATTGTTGTTGTTGTTGTTGTTGCTGCTGCTTTTCTTTTGTTTGTTCTTTTTCTTGGTTCTTAAGCAGCGCTGAGCGCAGCAGCAGCAGCAATCAGCAACTTTTTGATGATGTTTATTTTTTTTTTCTGAATTTGAAAAGTCATTTTTGTTTGGGTGCAGAGCGTATACCTATGCTCTTATACCTACTGCAAGTCTTGAAGACACTTGTTTTCAGCAGTTGTTGGTTTTCTTGAGTTCAACCAGACGACGACGTTGAGATTTAAACCGAAATTATTAGAGACGACAAACGCCAATATCATCGTCGGTCGTCGTCGTCGACGCGTCTTTGTACGAGCGCACGGAAAGGTAGAACAAGTTGGTAGGCATCAAGTAGGGATACGTTCAGATAATGGGTCAGGTAATCGAATGATCGTACGTGCAACTCGTGGCCATAATTTTTTAAGATCTCATGCTCGCAGTGATCTTCAATGTGACAGAGACTTTTCGTGAAATCTTTGGAGGGTCGTATTTCATATGAGTATATCAGAAGGTACATACATATGTAGGAGTATATGATATTAAGCTGTAATATGAAAAACAATTTGGGACAAAAAGCATAGTTTAAATATTTTCTTATGGACGGAGATGATGCCCGATCAAGACACATCACATACAAATTATTGCTACCAATCGCTACTATGTAGGTATGTATGTATGTATTGTATATGTAGTATAAGTTATGGTAACTCTGTTCTGTTGAGCATGCATGAACATGTTTTGGTTTTGAATCATAAATGGGGCAATTATGATAAACTTGATGTTGCTGTCGATGTTTTTATACGAAACGTAGGTAAAGAGTTATAGATATTTAGGTAGGCACTTGAGTACTATAGTTGTTTATAGGAAAAAGTCGAGCGTTTGGCTTAAATGTGATGAAGTAATTTTACCTGTCGAACTTGTTGAGAATGTATGTAAGAACCTACATTTTTGATTATTACTATGAATTTGGAGGTGTCCTACATTTTTAAAACGAGTACAATAATACTCTAGGATCTGGAGTATTTATCAGGGGGGGGGGGGGGGGTGCACTTAAAATACCTAAAGAGAGAACAATTTAGAACAGAATGAGATCTTGAAGACAATACCTTCATTAAATCACGAGATATCGAGAATCAAATATCAATTCAAAAAACTGGCCGTTATATTTTTATAGAAATTTTACTGAATGTCGAAAACAATATTTTTTTTATAAGATAAAATTAGTTTAAAGCCAATATCTTAAATTTTTGAAAAGAGATTTAAGTCGAAATCAACTTTAAGCAATTTTTTTCTTAGGCTTTTAGAGTACGATAACTTTGGCGACAAAGTTTAATGACGTATTTGTATAGAACAGTTAAAAACAAGCATTTTTTACCATGGGAGTGGGGGTCTATCTCCCCCCGTTTAGGGGGTAGGGGCAATTTAAAAAAATATGTACATTAAATGGAAAAAAATAATTAAAAAATAACGGTAATACCTACAACTAAGTATTGTACCTTTTTTTAAAGCCAACATTTTTGTCTATTAGCTTGTTTTTAAATCAAGTCAAAACTATGCATAGTTTTTGAAAAAAAATTGTTTTAAACTAAAAAATTATGCCAAAAAATTAAAAAAAAAGGTTTAAAGTGTAGTTTTTCAAAACTTTCAAATTATCTACTGTTTTTTTTTGAGAATTCATTGCTCTTATTTGTTTTTGATCAAAAACTGAAAACTAGATGACTTTATGTCTTCTAGTTCTTGAGAAAATTGAAAATTTCCTTGCTTAAGTATTAACGTATTCTTATTAACTTCCCATAGGAAGTTATTGTAATGGGTCCGATTTTTCGAATTGAAAATTTTGACATTTCTTGACGTTTCAAGGTCCCTAGAGTCGAAATAAAAGATTTTTAGAAAGATGTCTGTGCGTGCGGACGTATGTCCGTATGTCCGTATGTCCGTACGTCCGTACGTTCGCGACGTTTTTTTCGTCGTCTATAGCTTAAGAACCAGAAGAGATATCGAAAAAAGCAGATTAGATGCAGAAAGGGCTCTCAAGAAAATTGCGTGGGTGGTTTTTTTACCATAGCAGTTTAAAAAAAAGGTGAACATTTTGGTTAAACCTAAATATCTCATGAACCAATGATGCTAGAGACTTGAATTAAATTTAGTATTATATATTGTAACGTGATACAAAACAATTATATTTTTGGAAAAAAATCCAATTAACGGTTTTTTTATAAATCAAAAAAACTGAAAAAAAAATTTGTCACCTCGAAAACTTTACGACTAAAATATGATTTCATCTCCAAAATAATTTTGTGCAACGAAGAATAATGTTTTTGATATCTGATAAAATTTTGAGAAAAATCGAATTGACAGTTTTTTTACAAAAAATAATAACCTAAAAAAAATAAAAAAAGTTGGTAAAAATTGAGTTTTGACTCAAATATCTTTTTAAGACTTTGAGATATTGGCTTTAAACTACTTTTATCTTTCAAAAAATATTGTTTTCAACATTCAGTAAAATTTTGGAAAAAATAGAATTGACAGTTTTTTTACAAAAAATTAAAAACCGAAAAAAAAATTTAACAAAAGTTGGTAAAAATTGATTTTCGACTTAAATATCTTTTTAAAAATTTGAGATTATGGCTTCTAACTAATTTTAACTTATAAGAAATATTGTTTTCAACATTAGGAAAAATTTTGAGAAAAATCGAATTGACAGTTTTTTTACAAAAAATAAAAACCAAAAAAAAAAACAATACTAAAACTCGTAAGAATTTACTTTCGACTCAAATAGCGTTTCAAAAATTACAAATATTGGCTTCAAACTTGTTTTATTTCACAGAAAATATTGTTTTTGATATTCAGTAATTTTTTTATAAAAATCCAACAGTCCGTTTCTTCATAAAAAATAAAATCTATAAAAAATAGTACGCAAATTTGGTAAAAATTGATACATATAGACAAACTTTTAAGCAAGACAAATTGACAGACGGGATGGGAAGTTATCAGTGTGGGTCGCATCCCAGCCTCTTTTTTTGATAGTAATAATCGATTATGGATTAAGATACACCTAGGGTAAATTAATTTTTCTTAAATCCAGCTTATTTAAATGCAAAAGAAACTTTGCATGCACCCCATCTTGCACCCACCGAACCTTGCCTCCTCCCCACCTTGCACGCACTCCAACTTGCACCCACCTCAAATCCTATAGTGTTCCCAAGTATGGGGGTTGCAGGGGGGGCAGTATGCCCCCCTTACAGATCCCACTGTTGCATACACCCAAATTCGCACCTACCATTGTTACTATCAAAATAAGACCACTCAAGCAAAAAAAAAAGAATTAAATTAAAATAGTAGTTGTGGTTATTTTCAATTTTCTCAAAAACTAAAAGACATAAAATCATCTAGTTTTCAGTTCTTGATCAAAAACAAATAAGAGCAATAAATTCTGAAATAAAAACAATGGTAGATAAACTTAAAGTATTGAAAAACTACACTTTAAACCTTTTTTTTTTAACTTTTTTTACTCAAATTTTGAGTTTAAAATTAAATTTTTCAAAAACTACGCATAGTTTTGACTTGATTTAAAAACTGGTTAATAAAACAGAATGTTGGCTTTAAAAAAATGTATAAAACTTAATTGTAAGTGTCACCGTTATTTTTTAATTATTTTTTTCCATTTTAAATAATAATTTTTTTAAATTGCCCCTCCCGCCTAAACGGGGGGAGATAGACCTCCCTCCCATAGTAAAAAAATGCTTGTATTAAGACCCTCTACCAAAAACCGTTATTATATCTTGGCGCCAAAGTTATCGTATTCGTGCCTTTATTTTTTTTTAATATTCGACGTGACAGTTAGTATTTTTGTTTTTAGTTTTTTTGATTAATAAAAAAGCGTTAATTAAGTATTTTTCAAAATTATAATAGTTTAGTGTTTTTTTACAATATATCGGGTTATCCATTTTGCGGTTTCAAAAGTATTGGGCTGGAATTCTACATCTGTCAAACTAAATTGATAAACGAACTTTGTTTTTTCGCAACGCATGAAAATTGTTAAAATCTTCTACAAAAATGGTGATTCTGCCACAGCCACATATCGTCCTTTAAGAGGAGATTATGGTTTACATATAATCGTGCAACTACGTAAGTAATTGGCAAAAATGTGAAGAAATTTGAAGAGACTGCATTGGTTACAGATATTGTAAGGCCTGTGCATCATCATTTCGCTCGTACAACTGAAAATATTGCTGCTGTAAATGAAAGTGTTGCCAAAGACCCGAATATCGATTGCTCGTCGTTTTCAGGAATTAGGACATTCTCACGGCATTTTATGGCCATTTTGCATTTGGATCTACACCTAAATCCATATAAAGTCCAGATCACATAACAACTGAAGCCAGCTGACCATTCATAACGTCGACTTTTTTTTGCCTGCTATTGAATAATACGACTTGGAGGACATATCGAGCGAATAGGGCTTTATTGGAAGAGACATTTCCATGCCGCGTAATTTCTCATCGTGACTATATCAACTGGCCACCAAGATCATGCGATTTGACACCGCTGGACTTTTTTTTGTGAGGCTACGCGAAAGACCGTGTTTACGCAGTTAAACCGAATCGGCGAAAACCCTAAATTTCCAAATTTGAAGTCAGTCCACCCAATAGTTTTGGCTGGGGTAAGGGTAAGGAGAGGCAGACGAACGGAATCGGGGGACCCACTTTCTTACACTTCTCTAATATAGCAATGTCAAGTGGGATTAAAATCTCGAGTTCGAAATTTATTACGATTGCAATACTTGCCGTATATGTACATATGTAGTTTCCATAAGTCGCAAGTAAAGAGGAAGGTGTGCCATAAACCATTAAAAACGTTTTCTTTTGTTAACAAGATTTTTTAATTTCCAAGACGCCTCGCCATTTCTCTATGCAAGTTTATGAATAGTATATATATATATATAGTATATAATAAAAACTTACAATGATTATTATAAAGTGATGATATTTCCAACTTACCAATTTGGTGTTAACAAGGCGTTAGCTCATTAAATGCGAGAACATAACAATATATGTACAAAGAACATACAGAGGTTAAAGTGCGTGATTAAAAATCACGTTTGATTTCAATCCATTTTTACTAGGTTACGGAAAACAAACAAAAATGACCAAAAATATTATAACATACAAACTATTTCGCATCCTCGCATTGTATCGCATAGCTAAACAATAAAATAATCAATCAATTTCCTGAATGAACATAACGATCATTTTTCTATAAAGACATTGATCTACCAATTAAAGAATTACAAAAAAAGAAAAACTGTACAAAACAAGGTACCTTATATAGAAAAAGATATTTGAAAAGTGTAAATTGTGAGTCATTATATTCGCATAGTCACCATTAAACCAGAACATTAAAAAATAGTTGACTAGGTTGAGTAATATCAATAACCCCTGGTGGTTCACAATAACAAAGCGAAAAATATGGTTTGACATTTTTTTAATTGATAGTCATAATAATATTAAAATGTATGCAGCTACAAAATAGGTTATTTCTTTTTATACAATAAAAAATATAGTAAGAACTAACCTGCGCCTCCTTAATTAACTAAACCCATTAGAAGTTATTTTAATCGGTCCAATTTGTCGAATAGAAAATTTTGATAATGCTTGGTGTTTAATGGTTTCTATAAAAATAATAATCCATTATTTTATAAAGATATGTGAATATATTCTTAGGGCAATTTGAAAAAGCAAATTAACATTTTTTAACCAACTTTTGAAAATAAAAGAGGCACATTGATAACTTCCCATCCCATCCCGTCTGTCGATTTGTCTTGCTTAAAAGTTTGTAGGTTTTCGTGTTTTGTTAAAAAAGTTGTCAGTTGAATTATTGTTAAAAATTTTAAAATTACAAACAATATTTTGCATAATGATGAAATAGTTTGATTTCAAAATCCATTTTTGTTAACGAGATTTTTACCAATTTTAGTAGCATTTTTTTAAAAGTTTTATTTTTTATATAAACAAATACAAATTGGATGAATGATATTAATTTGAAGTCAATGTCTTCTATTATTCACGATATATCAAGAACCGAACATCAATTTTTACCAGTTTTGTTATCAGATGTCAAAAACGTTATTCTTCGTTGCACAAATTTATTTTGGAAATAAAATCATTTTTTCATTTTTTTATAAAATCATTTAATTGTTTTTTTTTTTTTTTAAATATACTAGTTTGCTATCATGTTACAATATCTATATATATAAAAATGAATTGCTGTTCGTTAGTCTCACTAAAACTCGAGAACGGCTGAACGGATTTATCTTATCTTAGTCTTGAAATGTTCGTGGAGGTCTAGGGAAGGTTTAAAAGGCGAGAAAAAAATCGAATAAGTTCCGGAAAGCCCTAAAAACAGCCCTTTTCTATTTCCCATACAAACGTTTTCAAACGAGTCAATTTGAACTTTATTGCTATTCAATAAAGTTCATATTAAATTATAATCACTCACTTGTCTACGCAATTTAGGCGTGTTCCTAACGTCAAAGAGTCAATCATATCTATGAAAATAATCTTCGCGTGCGCTTTGGAGAATCTAATGTCGCGTTCCGAAAATAAACAAAAGTGAATCGCGAACGCGACAAAAAATGTAATAAACTATTATAGTACTGATTTCCAATTAATTTGGTCGGCTTCGCGAAACTTAATTTTAGCTAACTTCAGTTGTAACTGTATCAGATTATTTTTTTAAGTTTGATAAATCTTAAGTTCTGTCACAAATTAAGTTTCTGAAAACAATCATAGTATTTGACATTAGATTTGACAACCAACTAATATGACAATCATTCTGTCGCACTTCAGAAAAAAATAAATAAAAAAATCAGAACACGGAAAAAAGTATTACGATGGACGATATTGTGTTACGACCATGGTTACGATATTCTAAAAGTGCATCCTTCTATCTTTATGAGTGACGATTACCGCTACGTGCGCGAGAACTTTCTTTCTTACTACCGTTGGCTTCATCTGGAATAGCTGCGACTCTGCTAGAAGGCGGACGAACTGCGCATTCTGCCTTGAAATTACCATTAAACATGCAAATCACCGAAACACCAATTTGCAACATCGCCAAAAATAGCGCAATGGTCAAGATCCTACAGGTATGCAAATTAATTGTTTGGGATGAATGCACAATGGCCCATAATAGGTCACTGGAGGCGCTGGACAGAACATTGAAAGATCTTCGTGACAACCAAAGTATTTTGGGGGCCATGATTCTGTTATCAGGTGATTTTCGTCAGACTCTTCCAGTTATTCCCCGATCAACTGTTGCCGATGAACTAAATGCATGCCTAAAATCATCGAATTTGTGGCAGTACGTAAAGACACTCCAATTAACAACTAACATGCGAGTATTCTTGCAACCTGATGAAACTGCAAATGTGTTTACGAAGCAGTTGTTAGAGATTGGAAATAATAGAGTTTCAACGGACACCTCGACCGGATTCATCACATTACCCACATATTTCTGTCACATCACAGATTCAAAAGAGGAGCTTATTCAGCGTGTTTTCCCAGATATAGCGAAATAACCATAATTGGCTGGGTGAACGAGCAATATTGGCAGCGAAAAATAAAGATGTCGAGAATCTAAATGCCACCATTCAGAATTTTTTTCCAGGACAGTTGGTTTCCTTCAAATCAGTCGACACTGTTATGAACCAGGATGACGTAGTCAACTATCCCACGGAGTTTTTAAATTCACTGGAGTTGCCTGGATTACCACCTCACAATTTGCAGTTAAAAGTAGGATCAGTTGTGGAAAAGCTGATGAATAACGTCATTGAGGCAACAATCATAAAAGGAAAATACAAAGGAGAGGATGTATTGATCCCGCGAATATCGATGATTCCAACGGATTTACCATTCGATTTTAAACGCTTACAATTTCCAGTACGTCTGGCCTTTGCGATGACAATAAATAAATCGCAAGGACAGTCTTTAGAAGTCGCGCGTCGGAAAACCGTCTTCTTTGTTAATTTACGCACCACAAAACAAAACAAAAAATACAGTTTATTAGAAAGCTTTAAATTGATTAACAAACTATATATCATAACAGTGTGTCTCTGTTAATAAAAATTTAAACCTTATAAATAGCCATTATTTCAGGAAAACTCTGCTTTTTTAAGTAAGCAACATGATGTGTCGAAAATAATAATAAAACTTCATGCTTCATTAAAAAAATGCTTTTTTATTCAATACGTTTTGTTTGTTTTGAAATTAATTTAGGTATACAAAAGTTTAGGTCTTTTAAAGGGTGTCCCAAAATTAACGCAAGATTTGAATTTGCCGCCATTTGTGCAGTGAAGTGTTGGCAACCCTGAAAAAAAAGCAATTTGACAGATAACAGTATAGGGTTATTAAAAATTGAGCGTTACACGAGAGAACAACGTGTCTTCATTATTAAAGAATATTTCAAAAATAGTGAAAGCTTGGCGGCTGCAGTTCGAAAATTTCATACAAAATATGGTCGGAATAGTGTTTTAACTTCGTCAACTGTGAAGAGATTAATTGAAAAATTCATGGAGACTGGATCCGTTGGAGACGCCAAACACACTGGTCGTCCAAAAACAAGCCGTTCAAATGTGAATGTCGAAGCAGTGCGTGAGAGTGTTGCTGACAATCCAGGAACCTCAATTCGACGTCGTGGACAAGAATTGCAAATTTCAAGAACCTCTCTACAGCGTATACTCACCAAAGATCTGTGTCTTCATGCTTACAAAATTCAATTAACACAACAATTGAAGCCTAATGACCATGGACAGAGAAGAGAGTTCGTTGAATGGATTATTGAACATCAACAAATGGACCCTGATTTTTCGAGCAAAATCATCCTAAGCGATGAAGCACATTTTCATCTTGATGGCTTTGTCAATCGCCAAAATTGCCGCATTTGGGGTTCGGAGAACCCACATGTGATTGTCGAAAAACAAATGCATCCACAACGCGTGACTGTATGGTGTGGATTTTGGGCTGGAGGCATAATTGGGCCATATTTTTTTGAAAATGATGCTGGTCAAGCAGTGACTGTTACTGGTGCTCGATATCGCGACATGATTACACAGTTCTTTCTGCCAAAATTGGATGATATTGATGTGTCCAATATGTGGTTTCAACGAGACGGTGCCACATGTTATACAGCCCGTGAAACAATTTAATTACTGCATGAGACATTTCCAGGTCGTGTACTCTCTCGTTTCGGTGATCAAAATTGGCCTCCTAGATCGTGTGATTTAACACCATTAGACTTCTTTTTATGGGGTTATTTGAAATCACAAGTCTATGTCAACAAGCCCACAACCACCCGTGCATTAAAGGAGGAGATTCAACGCTGCATCAACGAAATTCAGCCACATTTATGCAGAATGGTCATGGAAAATTTCAACAAAAGAGTGCGCATGTGCATGCAAAGCCGTGGAGGCCATTTGTCCGATGTGTTATTCCATACATAACCCTATCCTATGTACTTTACGATTCAATAAAAATATAACTATCAAAAGACTAAAAACGGCGTTTTTTATTTAATTCGAATCTTGCGTTAATTTTGGGACACCCTTTATTTGTCGATTGAGGCAGTACGAAGTCTGCAGGGTCAGCTAGTATAATTTAAAATTTAATGCAAGTTTCTAGCGTTATTGGCATTGGTTTTCATGAGCTCTACGGGACCCAGCCATCTCAGTCGTTGGACTTTTACCCTGCTGGCTAAGACTACGTAGACGTACGTTTCTTTCGAAACGATTTTCATCCGCTTGAGGAAGGGATTTATAACTTAATTGCTTTCTTAGCCCAAAGAAACAGCTATTAGCAAAAGTAATTCTTCGTTTTATCTCAGCGCTGGTGTTGTATTCTGTGTTCATAGCGGACCCTAGGTTAGGTAGAAAAAGTCCTTTACTACCTCATTGTTACGTCTGTCGATGGTGACTTTTTGACCTAGATCTCGTCGGTTCTTAGCTCCTTTCTTGATGCCAGCATGTTTGTTTCGCCTTCATTAACCGCTAAGCCCATTTTGGCCGCTTCTGTCTCAATACTTGCAAAAGCCCCATTGACATCACGCTTAGTTCTTCCGATTATATCAATGTCATCAGCATATGCCAGTAATTGGACAGACTTTTGAAAGATAGTGCTTCTAGTGTTGATTAAAATTGACGCAAGAACTGAAGCCGTTTCACCACCAGAAGCGTCGTATGTTCGTGAATTGGGCTGAGCAACAACTTGAAAATGATTCGGATTTTTATCGAAAAACCATCTTCAGCGGTAAGGCTCATTTCTGGCTAATTGGCTTCGTCAATAAACAAAATATGCGGTATTGGTCAGGCAGAAATCAACACGTACTCCATAAGTCATCATTGCATTACGAAAAAATTACGGTTTGGTGTGTGTGACGCCGGGCGGCGTCATTGGGCCGTACTTCTTCCGTGATGATCAAGACCGGCACGTTACTGCGAATGGGGATCGCTACCGTTAAATGATAGCAGAATATTTTTTGCCCCAATTGGATGATATGGACTTGGACGACATGTGGTTCCAACAGGACGCCGCGGCGTGGCGCCACAAGCCACACAGCGAATTTCACAATCAATTTTATTGGAAACCAAGTTTGGAGAACGTATATATGTATATGTTATCTCACGAAATGGTCCAGTCGCTTGGCCACCTCGGTCGTGCGATTTGATGCCGTTAGACTATTTCCTGTAGGGCTACGTCAAGTCTCTGGTCTATGCCAACAAGCCAGCAACAATTTATGAACTTCTTACGAATATCGAACGTGAAATCGGACGATTTTTGCTTGAAAACCGTCGAAAATTCTGTGCAGCGTCTGGACACAGGACTAAAGAATTTTATTGATATTGGTTTTGTTTTATTTAAAAAAAAAAATTGTAGCGCTCTTATGGAAAAATCCAAAATAATAATAGTATAAATGTACAACAAAGCATAAAATTAATAATAATTTGGCAAACTAAACTCATTTGAAAAAAAAAAAACTTTGGGAATATTAAAAAGTTCAATATGTCAAATTTCATTGTAACCATTTTAATGATATTTTTATTAACATGCAAATATTTATTCCCATTCATACAAAAAAAGGTAACTAGCTGACCCTGCACCCAAAAGCTGTGTTTAACTTAGCTACGAAAATGGAATGAAAATTTGTTGACAATGGAAAAAAGTGCGTATACGCCCCAGCGAACAATTCTGTTGTATTTTAGTTTCAGACCAAAAACTTTAGCTTATTATGTTTTAACGTTAAAATTCTTTTTCAAGTGATGCAGCCCCTAAAATTTCAACAATTCGTAAGCACTTGTACCTTAGTAAATTGCAAAAATTAAATATAATTCTTTTTTAAATCAACTACATATCAACGTACCTCAGAACTTAGAACCTCTTTTTGTGTACTACAGCTAGAGTATACCTACGATTTTAAGGAACAAATGATGCAATACTTTCGAGATGGACTTCACTATTTGGTGTGTTGTATTCGATGATGCTACCTCACGTGATCGCCATCAACAAAAAACAAGTTTACTTTGAAAAATAACAAAAACAAAACTTAGGAGGAGAAGGAGGATCCTCATCCAGAGATGGCTTATGCCAAACCAAAACAAAAACCTAAAGTTCGTAAAGTGGGTTCTTAGTTCTTATATACGTTTGTATATAGTTTTAAGAAGATATTGGATAGCAGTGGTGGCGGCAGGATGCATACTGGATATGACCGCCTGCATCTTTTCCACAGCTACTGTGTACTTTTTAAGATAAATAGAAGCTAAAACAAAATACAGGGTGGTTGGAGTGAATACTTAGTTTTCATAAGAAATAAGATTAATTTGTCAAGACCTTTGGATAGCTTGAGGAGTATACGTTGTCTTAAATCCAAAACGAAACCATTCGAAATTTTTAAAAAGGTTAATAAAAGGTTAAGAAATTTTCTCGGGGAATTAAGAACAAAAATTGCAAAATGTAGACTGTCTACTTTACAGAATCACCCTGTTTCATGATTTGTTATTTAGTTTTTGTTGGTATTTTTCTTTTTTGTTGCATAAGATACTTCGTGTATCTTTGTTTTGGTTGCATCTTTCTTCGACTCTTTATTGCACAGCGTGATTCATTAGTCGTGCCTCGTATTATTCACAAATGGCACACATGAAGTGGTCTTATACTTTTAGTTCGTTCTTTTGGACGTTCACGTCGTTGTCGTCTATACGGACATACTCGTAGCCATCGTCGTCATCATCATCATCATCCTCGTCGTCGTCGTCGTTGTGGTTGTCGAGGTTTTGCGCTGTTGAAGAGAGGCACTTAAAGTTAGCTAAAGCCAGAAGAGACTAATAAACAATCAACTAGAGAGCAATACAAAAAAATAAAATTAAAGAAAAAGAAAACATTAAATAAAAATATAAATTTAAAAAATAATAACAAAAAGAATCCTAACATAGTTCGAGTACAGCGATGCGACTACTATTAGTTAGTTTAACTTTTCTTTTTAGGTAGTACCTACGCTGGATCTTGTTGGATACAATTTACAGAAACACGTGGTAATGGTAGGTCGTTGAGGAGTTTTTGTTGTTGTTGTTTTTTGTTCAGAGTTCTTCAGCCCCAAGTATGGATGGTAAGTGTGTAATGTGGTAGCCCATTGTAGGCAGATGGTACAATACAATTAGTCTATGTGATGTAATTTATCTTGTTCCTGTAGGATGAGTTCTGTACCCTTTTTTAAAAAAGGATTCGTTCTTTCTTTTTTGTATACCTACTTGCTTATAGAGCGGACTCAAAGGCCTTGTTTAGTAAGTGGGAGCAAAAAAGCCAGCAACTATAGCTACTTGTTGGACTTTTGAAAATGGTTGGTTGTTAGATATCTGTCAGTTGACGTGATTTGCTTTATAAGTTTAACGACAAATCTTTCAACTTATAGCTGTGTAGCATGCAGAAGGAAAATAGACATTTTATATGGACAAAATTATAACTCACTATAAGTATGGAAAAGCATAGGTACCTACTTGCATAAAAAGATGTTTTATATGTCGTGTTATGAAGGTGGTTTTAGTTATAGCCTTTTGTAAGTTGCCTTTTTGGGATATGGTTTTTTTTTCTGTGTTAGAGGTTTCTTCACTTTTGTTTGCTCTGGAAGGGAACATAATTTCTCGGGATTAAAATACTCTTTTTTTTAAATAAAGTAAACCTAACTTAAGTTACGTTATAAACCATTTATATAAACTCTTTTTATCGAAATATCTTCCGACTTAGACGAAGTAAAGATTGACATATCTAAGCTGAAGCCTAACAAAGCCGCTGGAGCAGATGGCTTGAATGCCGAACTTTTCAAAGCAGATAGATATAATTTGGTTAGGAGCATGCACCAAATTATGTGTAAGATATGGTCGGAAGAAAGCATGCCCGTTTAATGCAACCTCAGTAATGTTTGCTCGATACTGAAAAAGGAGACCCTCGCTAAACTGCACCAACTAGAGAGGAATCAGTCTACTTAACATCGCTTACAAAATTTTCCCTGCCGTTATATGTGAACGTCTTAAGCCCATCGTCAACACTTGATAGGTCCTTATCAGTGTGGTTTTAGACCAGGAAAGTTCACATTACGGCAAATCTGGAAATACCCAAAGAACATCAAATTGACACCCACCATTTCTTCATCGAGTTCAAGGCCGCATATGAAAGTCAAATACAGGCATCCCTGCTACAATCGTCCGTTTGTGCAGGATGACCATGGAGAATTCACGCTGTTCCCTTAAGGTTGGAAACAACTTTATAGATGAAAGAAAGGATTTAGACAAAGTGACTCGCTGTCATAGGACTTTATCAACGTTAAGCTTGCCTATGCATAAGCGGATTCAAGCGACCCCGTCTGTGCCACTAGATAACCTACTTTACCTTATGGCTCTTGATATACTTAGGAAACAAATAGCTACAAGCTATACTATTCACCTCAAAGCTTTATCGCAGTGTGTTAACAACAACATTGGTATTACTCCGTGATTCTTAAGTATTTAGAATCAATTCCAAAGCATACAGCAATTCGACAGAAACTTCCAGATTTCAATAACTTCCATATCTTCTTGGGTGGATAGGGCATTTCTGAAAGACAACTCAATTCACTTTTACACAGATGGATCGAAAATAAATGAAGGGTTTGGTGGAGGTGTGTACTCTGAACATCTGAAATTAAGTCTCTCATTCTACGGAATTTTTGGTGATAGAAGAAGTCTTATCCTGGCTTAAAGGCAATTTGATACCAACATCTGATATCCGTATTTCCTCAGATAGTCAGGCCGCTATCAAATCTCTGGACTCTGTCTCTACAAATTCTATAACAGTGCATTATTGCCGATAATAATCATTAATGTAGATGCAACAAAAGTTTAATATTCATCTTCGCTTTGTGCCGGGCTGTAAAGACATTCCAGGAAATTCTTAGGCAGATGAACTCGCCAGGCTCCCAAGGTGCTTGCTATCTCTGAGCAGATCGCATATAAGCTTGATAATCTGTATTTATGAGGAAGAGGAGGAAACAGCTCTTCAACTCCTCTGTACATGCCTTGCTCCAAGATCAAAAATAAAAAAAATTCTGGAAAAGACCCAAGAACATAACATCGAAACACACAATTTTTTCATCGTTTATGCTTATGACAGTGTAGACAGGAACGAACTATAACGTGCCATGTTCAGTTTTGGTATCCCTACCAAACTGATACGACTTATCAGGATGAGGCTGTAAAATGCTCGTTGCTGCGTCAAAATTGGAAGAGACTCGACCGAAACCTTCGAAATCACCAGAGGACTTCGACAAGGCAATGCGCTGTCATGTAGCTGCTTCAATATTGTTCTTAAAAGAGTGGTGCGCAACACCAACGCTAATACAAGTGGCTCCATCTTTCAAAAATCCACACAATATTTTGGATATGCAGATGACATCAACATTTTGGGAAGAACCAAACGAGCAGTGACGGGTGCATTCTCTAATATCGATTCTGGCGAAGAAAATGGACCTTTTTTTGTTTTTTTTTTATATTATACGCGCACTCAGGGGATATGAATACCCTTATGATGATTAATCACAGTGCGAGCAATTAGGAAGGGAGGATAGGATTAGAAAGGAGATACTGATGCACATTGGTTTTGAATGTCTGCACATTGTAATGAGTGGGAAACATTGAGTCTGGTAAAGCATTCCACATTCGTGTAGTGCGACTAAAGAAAGAATCTCTGTACTTTACAGTACGTCCGAAATTGGGCTCAAGGGTAAACTGATGAGTATTCCTAGAAGAACGGGTATTACGGTTGAATTGTTTGAGGGGAGGAATGCAACTGGCTATTTCATTAGAGCATTGTTTATGAAAGTAGCTATAAAATAATGACAGGCGGTGCTCGAGAGATACAAAAGTTTCAGTTAGACAACGATCACCTATCATTTTTAGAGCTCTCTTTTGAATTCTGTCTAGGAGACTCAAGTAGGTTATAGGAGCACCTGCCCATATATGGGAATTGTACTCGAGTTTCGGACGAATATAGGCTTTATAGATTATAGCCAGATCAGAAGGGGTAAAAAACTTCTTGCAACTTCGGAGAAAACCTAAGCACTTAGCAGCATTTTTGGCGATGTCAAATATGTGATCACTCCACAACAAGTGGTTTGTAATGCACATACCTAGGACTGATAGCTGTTCAGTCTCCTCGATGCAAGTACCACTCATGGATAGTGGCATTGGGGGAAGGTTAGGCTTTTGTGACAGTAGACAGCATTGAGTTTTCGAAGCATTAAATTCTACACGGTTTTTGATTCCCCATTGGACAATGCTGTCAAGATCAGAATTTAATGAGCTTATCATACGCTGACGTTGGTAGTCCACATCCGAAGAATAAGGATGAGAATCTAAAAACGAATATGATATGAGAAGCTGAGGGTACTGTCATCAGCGAAACAATTAAGTGGGTTAGAAGTTTCAGACAAAAGATCATTTATAAAAATAAGGAAAAGTGTCGGAGACATAACGGAGCCCTGGGGCACACCAGCGTTTATTTTGTGGATATCAGATTTGAACCCGTCCAATACTACTTGAATTGAACGGTCCGAAAGGTAATTTCTAACCCAACGAAGAAGGGACTCATCAATACCAAATGCACGCATTTTCGATAAGAGAGCTTGGTGCCAAACTCTATCAAATGCCTTTGAAATATCAAGTGCAATAATCTCTCTCCAAAACGATATAAAGATTTGTTCCACTGTTCGGTGAGATAAACCATAAAATCACCAGTGGATCTATTGCAACGAAAGCCATACTGCCGGTCATTAAGAAGCTTCCGTTCTTCAAGATATTTCTTAAGCTGAAAATTGATCAGCGTTTCCATGACCTTGGAAAGAAGGGACGTAAGTGCAATTGGACGATAGTTAGATGGTGAGGAGGATTCGCCTTTTTTAGGGACAGGCTGGACAAATGCAGTTTTCCATCCACTCGGGAAGAGACCTGTAGAATAGGACAGATGGAAAAGCTTACGCAGTGGTTTTGCCAGCGTTGAAGAACACCTCTTCAGAACAATAGCGGGGATACTATCCGGGCCAGCGGATCTGTGAATGTCAAGATTTTTAAGTACTCTAGTAACTGAACGAGTGCGAAAGAAGATTTGTCCCATAGAATCGTTTACGCTACGCTTTCAAGTACAGGCGGAGTCATGTCACTCATGTTAACAGCAAACTGTGCTGCAAGCAAATTGGCTTTATCAATCGAGTCTACGTAGGGAATGTCATTGGAAACGAGCGTAGGAACTGACGATGACGTAGTGTTGCGCACATTTTTTACAAATGACCAGAAATTTTTACTACTGTTGGGACATTGTAGTATTTTTTGCCGTAATTTCTGCTCATGTAAAAATTTAATGCGTCGTATATGTCCGTTACAGGTCTTTCTAGCTTGTTTGAACTTATTCCGGTTTTCCTCAGTTGGGTTGGCTTTGTAATTCCGAAAACTTACATTTTTGGTCCTAATAACCTCTTTACAGCTTGAATCAAACCATGAGTTTTCTTTGGGTTTGATAGATTTCTCATTCCACAAAGAATCAAGTTTGTAATCATATCTGCACTGGAATCCACGTCACTATCGAAGAAGCATAGTGACCAGTTAAAGTTCCTGAAGAATTCATTGAGACCGTCCCAGTTGGCTTTCTCATATTGCCAAACGGTTCTCGTTTTTGACATTAACGAGGACAAAACGAAGTATTTACTGTCGTCAAATAGAGTCGATTCACACCGTAGACTTGGTCAAAACGTGACAATTGACAGGTATAACTTCGAGGTGATAAACGAATTTGTTTATATCTGGGCACTGCTGTTAATTCTGCAAATGACATCAGCGCGGAGATCAAACGTAGAATTACCCTTGCTAATCACTGTTTCTTTGGCCTAAGCAAGCAGTTGAGGAATAAGGCCCTATCGCGAAGTACCAAAGAGACACTGTACAAAACTTTAATCATCCCAGTCTTGCTGTATTGTGCGGAAGCATGGACCCTCTCCCAGGCGGATAAAGGATCTCTTGGTATCTTCGAGAGGAAGGTTCTGCGTACGATCTATGGTCCGGTTTGTGTCGACAGGCAAAGTAACATCTGGCGGAGAAGATATAATCAGGAGTTATACGAATTGTACAGCGACTTACCACTGGTCAAAAAACTGCGTGTTCTACGCTTAAGATGGCTAAGGCATGTCGAATGAACATCGAAGCTCCAGCTTGTAAGGTATTCAACGCCAAGCCTGAGGGAACAAGAAGCAGAGGCAGGCCTCATCTCCGGTGGAGTGATCAAGTTGAGGCCGACGCATGTCAACTTGGTACTCGAAACTGGAGGCAGCAAGCTAGAGATCGAGTAAGCTGTCGAAAGTTATTACTTGAGGCCCAGGAGCACAATGCGCTGTCGCGCCAACTAAAGTAAAGTAAGTATGTACATAGGGTAAGTTCGGGCATTATGGCGCACCTAACGTTAATCTAAAATAACTTTAAAACGAACAACATTTTATAATTCAATATTTTTTTTTTATTAAATAAGAGATAACAGTAACATAAATAAATCAAATAAAAATAATAATTCAACTTCATTAACAAAAAATAAATTATTTTAAAAATAGTTTAAAAAAAACCATATTGCCCTACCTGCGGGCAATATGGCGCACCCCTGAGGGCAATATGGCGGGGAGATTTTATTTTTGATTTAAACGCCCACATCCATCACAGGTGTTCTTAAATCCCGTACATGAGTCGTGAGACCACTGTCCACAAAGGACACACTGCATCCACTCGTCCTTTTTGATTGTAGTGGTGTAATCTTCACCACATCCAGCACAAATATCTTCCCCGAAATCTTCGGGCCCATCCGACTCGTCGGCTAGCTGGATCTCAAGATTTTGTTCGTCGGATGACGTTGACGATTGCCGCTTTACCTTTATTTTTTTTGGCCTTGGAAGCTTAGTCTTCAGTTGTTTTTGTTTTAATTCCTTACCCAACGAAGTTAACACCCTGGCCTTTTGCTTTCTTGTATTATTTTTCACCTGACTAGAACAAGATGGGACGGGAGAAATTAAGTTCAGCATTTTTCCAGGCGTTATATCGCTAGCAGCTTCCTCAGTTGTACTTGTAGTCGGAGGAACTTCAATGGGAGGTGGAGTTGCGGGAGGCATTGGAACGGTTTCCTCATTTTGATGGTCAATGAATGCGTAATCCGGTATTATTTCTTGATTGAAAGGATAAATACCTGTGGAACTAAATCCCGAAATTCCATTTTTGGGATTGGCGGCTTTAACCCAAGCACTGGACAGTAACTTTCCAAACTGAAGTCTGTTAATTTTTTTATCGGGATTAGTTCTTATGAACAAATTGCATGCTTCAAAAAAATATGTCTTAAATGGTTTAAAAAACGACCGGTCCAAAGGTTGAAGAAATTGAGTTGTGTGAGGTGGAAGACAAAATAGGATTATGTCGTTTTGTGTGGCATATTCAAGCATTTCCAAGTTGGTGTGAGATGAGTGACCGTCAAGTATGAGAAGAACTTTGCCACTAGGCTTTCTTGGAATGAAATGTTCTTTTAACCATGAAAAGAAGATTTCTTTGTTTATATAAGCTGATCTTTCTCCCATATAAACTACTGATCCAGGTGGCATTCCCTGTGCCCATTCAACCTTCTTTCTTTTTCCTTTAAAAATACAAGCTGGAGGAAGAAAACTACCCTCCGCATTGCAACAGGCGACTACTGTTACCGTTTCTCCTCTTTCGGCTGACGTCACCGCAGCGACATTTTTTGAACCTTTTTCAGCAATGACATACTCGGGTTTGTTATTCAGTTGACAACCAGTTTCGTCCATGTTGAATATGTTGGAAGGTTTGTCAAATAAATTATTTTGCTGTAAAACGTCTTCCAACAAACGAAAATACCTTGAAACATCTTCTCTGGACATACCATTTGCGCGAGCCTTAGAAACCCCTTCAGATTTGCGTATAGAAAGCTCAGGATGGCGTTTTAGAAACAGCAAAAGCCATCCGTGTCCAGCTTTTCCGGAACTCTTACTGAAACTGTGATTTGGATTGTACTTCTCTGCTAATTCAAAGGCCATACGGCACAGCTCTCTTCTATTCGGAGAAAATCCATGCGCTTGCAATTTCAGAATGTGTTGTACAATTTTTCCTTCGTTTTCTGCATTAAGGCTGGTTGGAGCACCTAAGGCATGCTTCTTGTAGTCTTTAGTCTTAAGCCTTCTTCTAATGGTAGATGCCGGAACTTTGTAATGCTTGGCAGCAGCATTTATTGAGAGTTGTTCCTTCTTGATCTCATCAATTGCTGCAATTAAATCCAGTTCTTCCCATTTGCCCCGGAGACCTTTATTTGTTGTGCGTATATTTGGCATTTCTGAAATAATTATAAATAACTTACAGTTAAAATACTATTTTACAACGGAATTATCCCTATAATATGCATAGCATAACATAAGATGCAAAAAACGAGAAGAGACGAAGAGACATACGTATGAAACTATAATTTACATGAAAACTTCATAAGGGCATTATGGCTTACCCGCGCCATAATGCCCTCACAGTATCTGCGCCATATTACACAAAAAACACTAATTCACAACACATTACAAAAAAACTAAGTTCTCTTTTCGTTTCAAAAATTTCCCGCTACACAACAAAACTGAAACTGTATTCTGCATTACACTCTTCACACCGAACATCTGCGTTATATACTTACCGAGAAAAACGAATCCAAACACAAAGCAAAATAATAAAAACACGAGCAAACTGTAAATTTTTGTATACAGTCAAACCCGCTTAAGAGAAACTGCCAAATGCCACAGTCCCTCTTTCACTTAAGCGGGTTTTTCACTTAAACGGACCCCGCTTAAGTGAAAAAAGTTTCACTTAAGCGGAGTCCGGATAAGTGAAAAAAAATTTCACTTAAGCGGATTTAAAAATTCCATTAAATGAAGATTTAACGCTGGAAACAAGTGTACATATTTATCTATTGCCTGGAAAAAGTTTAAATAAAATAGTTTGAGTAACACAACAATCAAATAACACAAAAATAATTTATTCAATAAAAAAAAACTAAACACGTATGTATGTACATATTATATAGGAATTCAAAGGTAGTATTACATACATATTGCATAAATTATATTAAATCACATATGAGTTTTTGTACTTTAATTGATTGGCACATTGTGCATACCAAAAATAGGCTTCATTAAGGTTTTAAATACATAAATATTCACATTTTTGAATAAAATATTGTTAGTTCAATAAAGAAAAAATTTCACTTCCTTTTAAAAAAATCATCAATTTTAGTTTGTGACAAAGACTTAAAATGGCAATTCATCATTTTATATTCGATCTCATCAAGAATTAGCTCTAGTTCAATATCACCATCCGAAAACTGCTTAAGAACACCGAGAGATTTAAAAGCTTCTTGGAGTGTTGGTTTCTGAAAACCCAAAATTTCCACATCTGAATCATTTTCAGATGCAGATCTGTTGTCTCCAAGCTCTTCGAATTGTAGTGCTGCCTCATTTATAATGTCTTCGTCTGTCATGTCGCCAAAACAAGGAAGATCCTGATCTATATTTACAAGATAATCAATTTCTTCTCTTATTGCTGTCGGAAAATTATTTTCTTCATCTACTGGTTCTACTTCTACTTCTTCATCACTGTTAAAAGTCAAACCAGCTTTCCGGAAACAGTTCTTTATGGTCAAAGGAGTCACCATCCACCAGGCTCTTTTTATCATTTTTAACGCAATCAGTAAATTTATTTTTTTTGAAAAATCAGATAGGGATTCCCCATTATCCAAATGAAGAAGTTGCTTCTTTGTTATACATCTTCTGTAATGGGCCTTAAAGCAGTGTATAATTCCCTGATCCAAAGGTTGCATGACAGAGGTGGCATTCGGGGGAAAAAAATCAATTTTAATGTTTCCCAAATTAACATCGCATTCTAATTTGTGGCAAGAAGCATTGTCCACAATTAACAAAACCTTTTTTTTTTTTGCTTTAAATGTGTTGTCCAAATCTTGCATGATCATCGTCCAAATGTTACTTGTCATCCAAGCTTTGGTGTTAGCATAATATTTAACAGGAATCGTGTTTTTGTTAAAGCATCTTGGATTACGAGATTTACCTGTGTAGATGAAAAAAAGATAAGCAAACACAAAACATCAAATAATTTTTTTAATCTAAAACTATGTACACACCGATACAGAAAATCATTTTATCTGTTCCAGTTGAATTCGAAACAAAAAGGATCGTAATACGATCCTTTGGTAACTTCATTCCTGAAGGGTGTTCAGTTCTGTTCACCAATGAACCCGTTGGTAGAGCCTTAAACATTAGCCCGGATTCATCCGCATTATAAATATCATCAGGATCGTAGTTTTGACGAATGTCTGGCCACACATTTTCTAGCCAAGCATTAGCAGCAACTGTGTCAGCCGAATTTTTTTCTCCACAAAGCTTTTTAAATTGGATGTTTTCTCGTTTTTTCCATCGATCTAACCATCCATTTGTCGGCTCAAAGTCGACGTCCAGCATCAAAGAAAAACTTTTTGCCTTATCCATGAGCATTGGCCCAGTTATTATGGCGTTTTTAGAGCGCATGTCTTTAAACCAAATGGACAAAGATTTATCCACTTGCTTTTGTGCTCCAGTGCGCTGACGTTTCCTTAATAAATTTTGGTTTTGGGCAGCCACTTTAAGGATTGTATCTTTTTGTTTAATTATTCTAGATACCGTCGGCGCACTGCAATTGAATTTGGAGTAAATATTTTTCCTGGTTTCACCATCGTCGAGTAGTTTTAAAATTTTTAATTTGTCTTTTACAGACAAACAAACTAATTTCTTAGTTTTATGTGGCTGAAAAGGAACATAAATTAAATTTTATTTTCTTGTTAATTAATCTCAAAATACGTACCTCTGGATGAGACATTTGAAATGTTGTTTATATTTTTGAAACAAAACCAAAAAGCAAGTCGTTTGTATGTAAATAAACGTTTGTGACAAACAAAAATTGAAATGTCATTTTCGTGGTGAATACGTGGTGAAGGTGGAAAATAAAGATGAAATGACAGCGTTCAGCAAATTTTTGGTCTGTTCGATTACTTTTTTTTATTTTCACTAAAGCGAGTTTTTTTTCAATGAAATATATTAAATTGAACTGAAATATGTTTCAGGTATCCGGGTTTTTCACTTATGCGAGTTTCGCTTAAGCGGAGTGTTTTAAAGGTAATTGGTCGAAAAATACTCGGGGATAAAAAAAGTGTTTCAGATAAGCGGGTTTTTCTCTTAAGCGGGTTTCTCTTAAGCGGGTTTTACTGTATTCTTTTTTTTTGTCCAGCGAAATTCGTCGTATCGACTAACGATGTTTACAGGGCACGTGTTCAGCAGAGACTGAAGTTTTTGCATTGTTTTTATTTTGATTAGAATTTTAGAAGTATGATATTTGCGAGGTGCGCCATAATGCCCCATGCGCCATAATGCCCGAACTTACCCTAAGTCATAATAAAATTCAAAATTGTCAGAAATTATTTTTTTTTAAAATTAATTATTATAAACTTTCATCTTCAAAATGTCCAAATAATAAAGTCTTTTTGAAATAGTGTCCTCATTATAATTAACAGGAAAAGCCATCATTTTATTTGCATGTTGTTCACTTATTAATATATGTATGAATTGCAATTTGTCTTCCTGAAAGTAAATACCTATGTACGTACAAGACCATTTATCGCTCAATCTTAAAGTCGTTCAATCTTGAAATCTTCTATACTTGCGGGTAATTAAACTACATCGTTATAAACTTACCACCTAATCTTATTTGCATTTTCTATATCGTTGTAAGCATATTCAAAAACCAATTACATACCTATTCTTTATTCCTTATTCCATCCATACAAGCTCCTAAACGTTTACGAATATGAACATACCTATTACTTATTCCAGAATTAGCAATTTTATATGAGATTGAAATGATTTGAACTTCTTTACGCTAATAAACTTGGTCAAATATCAAAACATCATCAGCTGTTGGATAAAAAGTCTAAAAAGTAAAAATCATATAAAATGCAAATTAAAGCAAACACTGAAGAATTATTCTTAGACGTACAAAGACGGCGCGGCGTACCTAAGTTACGCAAAACACTCAATGCAATGCTCAAAGTTGCACCTAAGCAAACGAACGCTTGTTGAAGGAACTATAAGCGTTTTTTTTCTTCTTGTCTTACTAGGTATTAAGAAAGCAACCAAATATAACAAAAAGCAACAACAACTCAGAACTCGGAGTACTCATCCACTAGTATAATGTTTATTTGTTTTGTAGTAAGAATAATATTCTACTGCAATATAACGTCGGGACGAGCAAACAATTGAACACATGTGTTCTAGAACCAGAGTTGTAAAATCAAATTTCCCAAACCAAGCGTTTCGTATATTGCCTTTGGAAGAACGGACGCGGACAAGCGTCAATAGGCTAGAAGACCATAGTAGCGACGACGACTACGAAGTCAACATCAACAACGAAAACGACGCACGATGAAGCTTGTCGACGACGACGTGCGTCGTCTTCATCATCATCATCATCATCATCATCATCATCATCATCATCATCATCATCATCATCATCATCATCATCATCATCATCATCATCATCATCATCATCATCATCATCATCATCATCATCATCATCATCATCATCATCATCATCGTCCAGTTCCAGTTGTAGGAAATGACCCTTTGCAGAGGCAGCGGAGAATCCAGTGCACCGAGTTGTTTTTATTTATTTACACGCGGTTCGTGTGGATCATTTGCAGATTGGATATTTCTACTTCTCATCTTTACCTTTCTTATAAACAACATTTTTCAATATCAGGAATGACCAAGCATAATGCAGTATAAACGAACATAATATTTATTAATTTAAATGAAAATTTTTTCAAGCCAACCTATCGGTCCAATTTTCCACTTCATTGAGAATGCCTTATCTTTTCAATGGTGCATTACATGTTGGGTCTATAAGCATAGACAAGACATTTAGCGTAGCCCAAATTTGTGAAACTAGGTGCCCAATTCACAGATCCCCATTTCATGAGATGATTCGGTCACTCAAAATAATGTTTGCCTTGTTGTAACCATCATTTTTCTTCCAAATGATCTGAAATGTTATATGAGGAGTCAAAAGATTACGAATCAGAGTTCATCATTGAAGGTGATGTTGACAACGGTTTGAAGACAAATTTTCCAATAACGCCTACGGCATTTAAACCAGAACAAACATTATGTAGATTTTTTCGTTATATGTAACGGAATCTTGTGATGATTGTGCTCACTTTAAAACCGGCATTTTATCAGCTTAGGTATTATCCGTTAGACAAAAATAAGCCTTATCGCTGGAGATGACTTGACGATAATAGTGTTCCATACTTTTTGGTCAACAAAGCACGAATTTTGGAAACATTTTGTACTAAACCGTTGTTTTCATAAATTTCTCATTTTGCTGTCAATATCTCAAAAGTGTAGAGACCTAGAGTGCGTGAAGTTAGCCCCCCTTTTTCCGATTTTCCAATTTTGGAAAGTTGTTCCAGGTTATTCCCGGTTTGTTCCGCATTGTTCCAAAGTTTTTTTTTTGAAAAATACCCAAAATGGGGATCTTAGACCCCAAAAACTGTTTTTGACCTAGCCCCTTCTTCTTCGAAAATCGATTTTTTGAAAAGTGTTCCAGGTTGTTCTAGTTGTTCTGAACATTGTTCCAAATTTTTGGACTTCTATGTTCAAATTTTTTAAAGATATTGGCAAAATTTTAAAAAATTCTAGTCCCCCAATTATTGAAACTCCTACTTTTTATATTTTTTTAGATTCTAAAAAACCATTGTTCCAAAAACTAAGAGTCATGAAATGTATATTTTAAAATATTTTGCCCCCGATTTTTTTTCAAAAACGCAAAATACGTCTCCCCATTTTTGTTTGTTTTTTTTTTTTAAGCATTTTTTGTAAATTTTTCATACTTAAAATCAATTTTAAGAAACAAATCTCTGTAAAAATTTAGAAGAGCCCCGGAACAGTTGGGAAAAAAGTTTTGGAATTTTGAATTTCGGAAAAGGCGGAATATGGTTAACAGAATGGTACACTGTTAAGTTTTATTTCGACTTAATATGTATGTTTATTTATATTTGAAACCTTGGAATGATCTGAGTGATTATGCATACAAAAATATTTTTTAAATGTGGATGTTTGTAAAGGGGGGGGGGGTTGGTGATGTTTTTTGAATGTAGGCATAATCATTATTAATTTTATAGTCGGAATCTTAAAGACCTTTTGAACTTTGCTGAAAGCATACAGCTATATTGGCTTAAAATTTTAAATTTTTTCAAGGGGGGGCACTAGGGAGGGGAAATATTATTTTTTTTCGTTTTTGTGCGCCTTTAGCTATATTAGCTTATGGTTTTGGACCAAATTTGGACACGAACTGGGGGAAGTATGGTTTGACTTGGAGCATTTTTCAAATTTTTGATTTTTGAAAAGGGGGAGCTAAAATAATTTTTACAAAATTTAAAGACATCGAGATTTTTTTTAAAGATCGATCATCAGCGTAAATATAATAGGTTATAAGCCAAGTTTTGGTTGCTGTACATGTGGTTAATCACGTTTTATTAAAATGTAGGCTTAAAAAAAAAAAAACAAAAAAAAATAGGGAGACGTATTTTGAATGTTTGAAAAAAAAATCGGGGGCAATATCTTTTGAAACATACATTTCACGACTCTTAGTTTTTGGAACAATGGTTAGAACACTTTTTAGAATCTAAAAAAATATAAAAAGTTGGAATTTCAAAAAAGAGGGGGCTAGAATTTTTTAAAATTTTGCCCATATATTTTAAAACTTTGAACATAGAAGTCCAATAATTTGGAACAATTTTCAGAACAACTAGAACAACCTGGAACAATTTTCAAAAAATCGATTTTCGAAGAAGGGGGGGCTAGGTCAAAAACAGTTTTTGGGGTCTAAAACCCCCATTTTTGGGTATTTTTCAAAAAAAACTTTGGAACAATGAAAAACCGGGAACAACTGGAACAACTTTCCAAAATTGGAAAATCGAAAAAAGGGGGGCTAACTTCCGCACTCCAAGACCTATACAAAATAAGTATGGGTCAGTTTTATAGGAAATTCAATTTGCTACAAAAAAGTGCTTAACACCATACCACTAATATATAGCTTTCGAGATATTAGTCATTTAAGTTTATAGTATTTTTTAAAATTGTGTTCGAAATTTCGAAATTGAAATTTAATGCACTTCAAATTTCAACGTGTAATATCTTGAAAACTATTAATCTTAAAGTATAGTGCTGATAACTTTTTTTGAGCTTGTTTACTTTTTGAATCCTGGAATTTGTCCACATATATTTACCATTAAAAGGAGGTCGTGGGCCGTCTTCCGGGATCCGGTTCCTTTGAACACATTGAAAAAATCGGTGTCGGATAACAATATTTTAAACTTATAAGTTTTTTAAAGCAGCTAAAGCCAAGGCAGATAAAGTAAAGTTGTATATTATTCTGTACATTTATTGTCTTAGAATGATAAACAATAATAATAATTTAACATAAACCGCTTCGTTTAAGAGCAACTTACTAAACTGAAAAATCCGGGTAGCAATTTCAGTAAGATTTTATACGAGTATGTTATTGAAAACTAAATGTTAGGAGTAGGAGATGGGGTAAAGTGCAATTTTATACTAATTTCAACAATATTTAAAATAATTCAGTGTTAATTTGAGCAGCACTTCAAAGATATCGAAAAACAGGCAATGCTTTTTAAAATACCGCAGAAAATGTCATCCCATTCCCAGAAAACAATTAAATTTAAATTTTAAAATTAAACATTAAAATCACAATATTAAAATGCCTTACAGCAAATTTTTTTAACGAAGTTCTAAAATAAATTAAAAACTCGATCTAGTAATTCTCGGTTTATCTATGAAACTTTTTTTCAAAAACATTTAGTACCTACTCGAGCAATTCACATTTAATCATGTGTGTAGAACTCGGTTTAAAATCATTTTTGAGTTTTAGGAATTTTAGGACTCAGTTGAATGTAACTGAGTTCTAATGTATTTTTTTTTTGGTATTTTTGTATCACTCTTTAGATAGTTCTGACTCGAAATTCTGACATTTGACAAACAACATTTTAAACAAGAAGCTTGGATCCGGCCCACACTGATATCTTCCCATTCCGTCTGGCGATTTGTCTTGTTTAAAAATTTGTCTATATGTATCTATATTTTATTTTTTTATGAAAAAACAACTTTTGAATTTTTATAAAAAAATTACTGAATATCGAAAACAATATTTTCTGTAAAATAAAATAAGTTTGAAGCCAATATTTGTAATTTTTGAAAAGCTATTTGAGTCGAAAGTAAATTTTTACCAAGTTTTAGTATTGTTTTTTTTTTAGGTTTTTATTTTTTTGTAAAAAAACTGTCAATTCGATTTTTCTTAAAATTTTATCGAATGTTGGAAAAAATATTTCTTATAAGTTAAAATTAGTTAGAAGCCATTATCTCAAATTTTTGAAAAGATATTTGAGTCGAAAATCAATTTTTACCAACTTTGAGTAATGTTTTTTTAGGTTTTTATTTTTTATAAAAAAATTGTCAATTAGATTTTTCTCAAAATTTCAAAAATCAGATGTCAAAAACATTATTCTTCGTTGCACAAAATTGTTTTGGAGATGAAATCATATTTTAGTCGTAAAATTTTCGAGGTCACAAATTTTTTTTCAGTTTTTTTTGATTTATAAAAAAAAAAACCTTAATTGGATTTTTTCCAAATATATAATTGTTTTGTATCACGTTACAATATATAGTATAAAATTTAATTCAAGTCTCTAGCGTCATTGGTTCATGAGATATTTAGGGTCAACCAAAATGTTCACCTTTTTTTTAAACTGCTATGGTAAAAAAAACACCCACGCAATTTTCTTGAGAGCCCTTTCTGCATCTTTTCTGCTTTTTCGATATCTCTTCTGGTTCTTAAGCTATAGACGACGAAAAAAACGTCGCGAACGTACGGACGTACGGACATACGGACGTACGAACGTACGTAGACACGCACGCACAGACATCTTTCTAAAAATCTTTTATTTCGACTGTAGGGACCTTGAAACGTCGAGAAATGTCAACATTTTCAATTCGACAAATCGGACCCATTACAATAACTTCCTATGGGAAGTTAAAAATCTATCAGTTTTCGTTGGAACGGACAATTTTTGATAAATGTACAAATGTACACATATTAGTGATTTCACTGATTCTTGAAAAATCGAGCCATTAATTCAGATATTAAAGTCATGTGATCTCTTAAAGTCATGCAAATTAAATGATAGAAACTCTTAAATTGAAAAGTTTTACGAATCGTGGATTGATAAAATTTTACTATTTTTAAATATTTCCTCAGAACTCAGATGCACATATTGTCAAAACGGGCGTCTTGTCTTCTAAAATCAGATGTATCTACACTTTTATCTGGGCATGTTGTCCATCGGAATATTTGTTTTTTTAGTTTGGATGATATTCCTCGACATACATAATTTAAATCACTCTTAGTTTATTCGTGCAGACTCAAGTGGTAATTTTAAACGGTGAAGTGTTTATTATTATTCGACGCTTTGCTATGAAAAACATTTAAGACTAAAATAAAGTGCACGAAAAGTTAATAGTGTAATGGGTTCGAATGCAAATCTAACTTTTACATTTTCTGAAACTGTCAGCGTCTACGACTTTAAATATTATGCAGCTAAAATGTATGACTTGTTGCAAACCGTCCATATGTTTATATATTTTTTTTAAATAAGGCCTTTCGAAGAAGTAAAATCATTGCTGAACAGAGTTCTAATATATGAGTTACAGCTTAAACGAGTTCTAATTTATGAATATAGGTACCGAGTTTTAGAGACTAGAACTTTGTCAAGAAATTGGCCGTTAGTGTTTTAGTAATGACGATAAAATGTAACTTTAACTCGTCTTCGCCTCCGCCTCTACCTCTAAGTTTTCTTTGCTTCATTCCTGTTAAAAGGTATTTTTTTATGGATTGATTATGACGAAGCTCTACACCGAAGATCTTCTGAGTCGGAATTAAGTAGATTCTTCACTAAAGCGAAATATTTTCAAGTGATTTAAAAGAAAAACGGATTTTCTTGCATCTGTCAAAATGAATGGCGCTACATATTTACTAAGTAGCTCCAAAATTTTTGAACCTTTCTTTTCGTTTTACTAACTAGTAAATTTGCTAATTGGCTTTTATTAAAAACCGAGCATCCAAACAGGTTTAATCAGTGACAGTTTGTAAAAATAAACAAAGCAAAAACTCTTAAACAGACCTATGAACTGGAACTCCCTGGACTGGACCATTCCATCCACTGCTTTATAAGATTAATTGTACAGATGTCATATGAAATTAGTAAATTACTACAAGTGATATTACCTTGGCAAATTGTTAAGTAGATTGTTAGGTAAACCATCTTTAAAGCTAAGTAAATTGCTAAAAATGGCTTTAAAAAATTGTCGCGAAATTTCAAACGATTAAGTAAAATGCTAAATCGTTTGAAATATTGACCAAATTTGTTTTAAACAATGTGAAATATGATTAAAAAGAGAATATTCATGAAATCCAAGATTTATTCAAATTCGTCAAAATAAAGCCCAGTTTTCAAGTGAAAATCCAATTTTCACATCAATCTTGTTATCTTCAGAAACATTTGGCCATAATTCCTCTTCGTCTCCTTTTTCTATACCATCAAGTTTTATTTTTCATGACGAATACAAAAACTAAAGGTAACCAAAAAAATAAGGTCCACTTTTTTAAGTTTTTTATTTATCAGGGCATAAAAGTGTCTTCTTCCAGTTATTATTATTTACTCTTTATTTTTGTTTCCAATTTGTATGGTTTTGTTTTTTTATGTTTGTATGTGTATCTGCCACTCGAGTAATAAAATAATTCTCTTTTATTCTTTTTCTTTACTATATTTTTCTTCTTCTTGTTTCTGTTTGCTTAAATCTTTATCGTTTGTATTTTTGTTTGTTGTTATTCTTTTCTTTTTCTTAAATCCATTAAGGCAATGACCTGTTTTCGACGATTTGTTGTTGTTTTATCTCACTCTAGAGCATTGTATTAGAAAAGAACAGGAAATAAAAATGCAACATAGAACATTGGAGCATGCGATCGGACGGAACAAGAAAGATCCATCCATTTGGCTGGGTTAGTAGAGGGTTGTCAAACGGGTTTAAGTTTTAGTTGACTTCTTTTTGGATTTACTACGACGTCAAACTCATGGTACAAATAAAAGAAAAATCAAACTCCACCTTAACTGAAAAGCAAAATTTGAACACTTGCGTTTTCGCGTTTGACTTAAATCAGAGTGTGGAGGAGAAGAAGTGAAGTACCTAATACGTTTACGTTAAGACTTGCGCTGCTTCTGGCCGCTGCTGGCTGGCTGGCGTAGTAGGTATAAAAATATAACAACGTAAGATAGCACGTCAAGCCGAGCCGAGTAGAGTAGAGTCGTGTGGTTCAAGGAAATAGTTGCACACATGGTAGGCAAGGTACCTACTTATAAATTTTGAGCTGGAGCTGGAGCTGGAACTTTGGTAACAGCGATATCAGTGCACGATGGCCGAACCAAAGAAGTACTCACTCACTGAGTGTTGAAGCACTTTTATTTGTTTTTGGGTTTGGTCGTAGTTACAACAGAATTGCGTATGTTGCATGATGGGTACTCCGGTTTAAAATTAATTTCACAAGTTATGCTTTTGAGACACTTTTATTTTAGGAAACAAAAATAGAGCGCTAATACATTTTTCATGAATATTATCAGTCTTATTTAATAGAATTCGCGGGGCGAGTACGATAACTTTGGCGACAAAGTTTAATGACGGATTTGTATAGAACAGTTAAAAACAAGCATTTTTTACTTTAGGAGGGGGGTCTATCTTCCCCCGTTTAGGCGGTAGGGGAAATTTCAAAAAAAAATATGTACATTAAATGGAAAAAAATTATTAAAAAATAGCGGTATATACTTACAATTAAGTATTATATTTTTTTTTAAAGCCAACATTTTTGTCTATTAGCTTGTTTTTAAATCAAGTCAAAACTATGCATAGTTTTTGAAAAAAATTGTTTTAAACTAAAAATGTATGCAAAATAAATTTAAAAAAAAAGGTTTAAAGTGTAGTTTTTCAAAACTTTTATATTATCTACTGTTTTTTTTTTAGAATTCATTGCTCTTATTTGTTTTTGATCAAAAACTGAAAACAAGATGACTTTATGTCTCCTAGTTCTTGAGAAAATTAAAAATTACCAAAAAAATATTTGAATTAAATTACTTTTTCCTTGCTTAAGTATTAACGTAGTCTTATTTTGATAGTAATAATCGAATATGGATTAAGATACACCTAGGGTAAATTAATTTTTCTTGAATCCAGCTTATTTAAATGCAAAAGAAACTTTGCATGCACCCCATCTTGCACCCACCGAACCTTGCCCCTCCCAACCTTGCACGCACTCCAACTTGTACCCACCCCAAATCCTATAGTGTTCCCAAGCAGGGGGGTTGCAGGGCGGCAGCATGCCCCCTTACAGATCCCACTGTTGCATACACCCAAACTCGCACACACCTTACTGTTGCATACACCCAAATTCGCACACACATTACTGTTGCATACACCCAAACTCGCACCTACCATTGTTACTATCAAAATAAGACCACTCAACAAAAAAAAAAGAATTAAATTAAAATAGTAGTTGTGGTTATTTTCAATTTTCTCAAAAACTAAAAGACATAAAATCATTTAGTTTTCAGTTTTTGATCAAAAACAAATAAGAACAATAAATTATGAAATAAAAACAATGGTATGTAGATAATCTTGAAGTATTGAAAAATTACACTTTAAACCTTTTTTTTAACTTTTTTTACTCAAATTTTGAGTTTAAAATTTAATTTTTCAAAAACTACCCATAGTTTTGACTTGAATTAAAAACTGGCTAATAAAACAGAATGTTGGCTTTAAAACAATGTATAAAACTTAATTGTAAGTATCACCGTTATTTTTTAATTATTTTTTTCCATTTTAAATAATATTTTTTTAAAATTGCCCACGGGGGAAGATAGCCCCCCTCTCCCATAGTAAACAATGCTTGTATTAAGCCCCTCTACCAAAAACCGTTATTATATCTTGGCGCCAAAGTTATCGTACTCGTGCCGAATTCGCTAAACAGATGAATAGTTATACAGTGCATAAGGATTTATCTAGGCTCCATGTAACGTTGCGAAAATTCGCATTTATAAAAAATTCTGCTATAAATTTAAGTTATAGATACAATCCTTATATCACAAAAAGTACCAAAATGGAGCAATCTATTCCATTTATCTGTCTATTAAATCAGCTGTTTGTCATAACAAATAAATAATAAAAAAATAATTCCAATTATTTTTATGATATTCTCTTTCGAAAATCTATATTTTTTTAAATTCTTCGTTTCTTAGGCTCATTGGGTTGAAGCTTTTTTTTATAAACTTTCCGCCTTCTTGGAGTCGGTAAAACGCGATTTAAATTCTTTAAATCGTTAATAAACGAGCTAAACTGGAGAGGCATTATTGTTTGTATTTTAATTTCAAAAATGGAGAGAAATCAAAATGACATTTACGAAATAATAATAATAATTTCCTTATGTAGGCTCTATTCAACCTCAAAACGCGTTTAGCTTATTATGGGACTATGCAACCTTGCAGAAGTTTTATAAATAGCATTTTTGCGTTTAGAGGCATTATAGAGATGACATAACTTTATGTAGGCTCTATACAGCTTTTTTAAATAAGACTGTATATACATATACACACATACAGATATACATATACTTAGGTATTGACATTTTTCTAAATGAAAGTTTAGACGTTTACAAACGAATGGAGAAAGAATGCAATCGTTATTAACTTCCCAAAGGGAGTTATTGTAATCGGTCCGATTTGTCACATTGAACATTTTGACATTTATCGACGTACGTTTGGGAAGCTTTTTTCGCCGTCCATACCATATCTCAAGAACCAGTAGAGTTATCGATTTCAAATACATTTTGTTATACTGGTAATAAGACATATTACGATGCAGAAAGAACTCTCAACAAAATAGCGAAGTGCACGATATGCATTTTGATTTGAACGTCCGTCTCATAATAAGCCTGAATAACTTTAATGCGTTACCCGAATGTATATTTTTCCATGTTTCAAATTGAGTAAGTCTGAAATTGAGAAATGTCACGTTTAGAAATAATTTATATTAAACATTAGTCCTTAAAATTAAACCACCCTTTACAATATAAAATTAAATTATAATCGCTAGAGTTATTGCTTAAGTATTAATTTGGAATTAACCAAAACTTTCACTTTTTTTAAAATTGATATAGTAAAAAAAAACACCATTCAATTTTTTTGACAATTCTTTCTGCATCTTATCTGTAAAATAAAATGTATTTGAAGTCAATAAGTTTGCTGATTGACAGATTCTTTTACATTAATTCAAGTATTGGAAAAAGTATTACTAAATTGATTTAATGTCGTCTCAAATATCTGGATAGAAAACAGCTTGAACTTAAATTTGGTCCTTTAAGGGACAAATGAGAAGTTATTAGCAAATAGCCTTGTTTTTGTGTACCTAACCTAGCTACATATGTATTTATTTATTAAGTTGTTTGTTTATTTATTTTTGTTTTGCATTGTTTCTTCAATTTTAATTGTTTATTTGTTTTCGTAAGTCAATATTTTATTTGTACATGTCATATTTTTTAAATTTAACATGCTTTTGGGAATAAAACGAATTATAAACTGAACTGGTGAAATTCTTATTTTACGATCTCCCGCGTTTTTTCTTTCTTTTTATTTTGTTTTGTTTCTATTTTCTTTATGCTGGATTGGAACGTACCTACATATTTTCTTATCCAGTTTTATTTTGTTTTGATTTTGTTTTGTATTCATTTTCCCGGACCTGGTTTGCACAGCATGTCCAGTCCAGTCAAGTCCAGGCGAATGCAACTCCAGGTCGAAGATAATAATAGGGACTCCCTATCCCATGCAGCCGTTTACTAAAGTTAGGTATATCTTTGGCCTGGGGCGAGTACGGAAGTGAGATAATGACTCTAGGATCTGTAGATTAACCTACCTGAGTGAGTGGAAAGACGACAAAGAGGCAACTTGTCCAGGGCGCCATCACACAACTATATACCCAGCCATTAGAGGCTTCTCTAGATGCGACTATACGAGCGATGGGACTTACATTTACCTTTTAGTGATGTTTTTCTGTCTTTTAGTTTTCCAGACATTGAGTTATTATAATCGGCAGGTACTTTCATCCGATGGAGGTATAAATCAATTGACAATGTCACTTTTACACAGAGGTAATCTTTTTTTGTCGAAGGCGAAATTATACCCCCTGAGACGCCCATGAAAAACTAGAATACTTAAGTACCAAGCGAGCTGTGTGGAGTGGATACGGAGTACGGACGGCTTGTATACGAGCGAGTGATTGCAGCTTTAAACTTCTTGTAAAGCTGCTGGGCCAGTTTTTGGATACATAAGTATCTTATAGATAAACCAATCTGGGGACTAGGAGCATTATAATATGCAGTGTTTGGACACTTGAGCGGGTTCTTAGGCACAATCGTATGTAGGAACGTTTTGACGGTAGCGGGTAGCGGATTTATATCTTGAGATCGTGGCACGAGCGAGTGACTTTAAAATGTGTCTTGATTGTACAGCGATGATGACGACGAAGACGAAGACGAGACGCTTGTTGTATCTCCAGAGTTGCGTTTTGTTTAGAAAAATAAAAAATGTTTCAGAACACAACAAAAGAAAAAGGAGCAAACTTCAAAAGAAGTTCATGTTATAATTTCACCATAATGAACAATGTTTGCTGATATCTTTTTAAATTGTTCAATTTAAAAAAGTTATTGATATTAATTGGCATAATTCGTTCATCGTTTGTAATTATTGTGTGTTGACATGGGATTTTGCTGGTGGCTGATGGCTGTAGCTCTGACTCTGTTGCTGGATGCTGGGATATCGTGTTTATTGTTACATATACGTAGGTATATTGGATTTTCAAGACTTGAGTAAATAATGATCATGCGTGTTAATTTAGCGTTGTTTTTTCCTCTTCCACGATTTAAATAAATTAATTTAACTGACGGGTGATTGTGAGTATACTAAGATTATTTTAATTAGCTTAGTATGTCAACAGCTTGGGGGATTTCTTGGTGTTTGCCAACATTAATCTTAATTTAGTTATTTTAAATAACTATAGTTACTACCTTTATAATAAGTTGGTATTTTTATCACCTTGATGTCGATTAGTATAAGCAGAAGCAGTCATAATAGTTGGAAAAACTAGGCAATTACTATGGACTTTGAAATTGGTGCGGGTGTAAAAGAGTAGGATTTGTGTGTATGTTTTTACAATCATAATTTTATTTTTTAAAGCAATTAGTTTTACCTAATTATATACCAAGCACATTTAAATTTAAATGTAAATATAGAAATATTTCAAATTTCAAAAGAAAACAATAAATTGTGTTAAATTTTAAATTATCGAAAAAATTTTTAAGAACTTTTGTTCAAAATGAGAATTAACTTATTCAAACAATCTTTAAAATAACACAGTCTATTTTATGAATAAATTGGATCTTGTGCTCTTATCATCGCCCTAAAACATGTCGCTATATATAATTCAAACGGAATCACTTACTCCTAAAATGAGAGTTATACTCCTAAAAAAATAGTTTATTAATTTAAAAAAAATGTATACCTAGTTATTGAGTTAAAAACAGAATTCTGAAAATACCCCATTTGTCTTTAAATTAACACTTCTTTCAATGACTTCAAATACTTTATGTAAAAAAGATGCGACCCACACTGATAACTTCGCATCCCGTGTCGGTCGATTTTTCTCGCTTAAAACTTTAAGAAAATATTCATACAATTTACTAAATTCGTTGTTCTCGTAATACTCAAGTCGAAAACCATTTCTTATTTTTATGTTGTTTTTGTAGGTTTTCGCGGTTTATTAAAAATGTTGTTAGTTGAATTTTCCTCAAAAACTTACTAAAAATTACCAACAACATTTTGCATATGACGAAATAGTTTTATTTCAAAATCTATTTTTGTCAACGAGATTTTTAGTCGAAAACCAATTTTTAACTTCCCATAGGAAGTTATTGTAATGGGTCCGATGTGTCAAATTGAAAATTTTGACATTTCTCGACGTTTCAATGTCCCTAGAGTCGAAATAAAAGATTTTTAGAAAGATGTCTGTGCGTGCGTGTGTACGTACGTCCGTATATCCGTACGTTCGCGACGTTTTTTTCGTCGTCCATAGCTCAAGAACCAGAAGAGATATCGACTTCAAATAAATTTTGTTATACAGATAATAAAAAAAAATTGTCACGTCGAAAATTTTACGACTAAAATATGATTTTATCTCCAAAACAATTTTGTGCAACGGAGAATAATGTTTTTGACATCTGATAAAATTTTGGGTAAAATCTAATAGACACTTTTTTTTATAAAAAATAAAAACCTAAAAAAAACATTACTCAAAGTTGTTAAAAATTAAATTTCCACTCAAATATCTTTTCAAAAACTTGAGATTAAGGCTTCAAACTTTTTTATCTTATAAGAAATATTGTTTTCAACATTCTGAAAAATGTTGAGAAAAATTGAATTGACAGTTTTTTACAAAAAAAAAAAAAACAAAAAACCTAAAGAAAAATTAATAAAAGTTGGTAAAAATTGATTTTCGACTGAAATATCTTTTCAAAAATTTGAGATAATGGCTTTTAACTAATTTTAACTTATTAGAAATATTGTTTGAGAATTTTGAGAAAAATCGAATGGACAGTTTTTTTGAAAAAATAAAAAACTTAAAAAAAAAATGTGTAAAAGGTGGTAAAACTTTCAAAACTTTGAGATATTGGCTTTTAACTACTTTTATTTTTAAACAACATTAATTCAATTTTAAGAAAAATCGAATTGACAGGTTTTTTACAAAAAATAAAAACCTAAAAAAAAACAATACTAAAACTTGGTAAAAATTTACTTTCGACTCAAATAGCTTTTCAAAAATTAAAAATATTGTCTTCAAACTTTTTTTATTTCACAGAAAATATTGTTTTCGATATTCAACAGTCCGTTTTTTCATAAAAAAATAAAATATAAATAAAGCGTGTCCCAAAATTAACGCAAGATTTGAATTTGCCGCCATTTGTGCAGTGAAGTGTTGGCAACCCTGAAAAAAAAGCAATTTCACAGCTAACAGTATAGGGTTATTAAAAATGGAGGAGAGAACAACGTGTCTTCATTATTAAAGAATATTTCAAAAATAGTGAAAGCTCGGACCCTGATTTTTCGAGCAAAATCATCCTAAGCGATGAAGCACATTTTCATCTTGATAACTTTGTCAATCGCCAAAATTGCCGCATTTGGGGTTCGGAGAACCCACATGTGATTGTCGAAAAACAAATGCATCCACAACGCGTGACTGTATGGTGTGGATTTTGGGCTGGAGGCATAATTGGGCCATATTTTTTTGAAAATGATGCTGGTCAAGCAGTGACTGTTACTGGTGCTCGATATCGCGACGTGATTACACAGTTCTTTCTGCCAAAATTGGATGATATTCATATGTCCAATATGTGGTTTCAACAAGACGGTGCCACATATCATACAGCCCGTGAAACAATTCAATTACTGCATGAGACATTTCCAGGTCGTGTACTCTCTCGTTTCGGTGATCAAAATTGGCCTCCTAGATCGTGTGATTTAACACCATTAGACTTCTTTTTATGGGGTTATTTGAAATCACAAGTCTATGTCAACAAGCCCATAACCACCCATGCATTAAAGGAGGAGATTCAACGTGGCATCAAAGAAATTCAGCCACATTTATGCAGAATGGTCATGGAAAACAAAAGAGTGCGCATGTGCATGCAAAGCCGTGGAGGCCATTTGTCCGATGTGTTATTCCATACATAACCTTATCCTATGTACTTTACGAGTCAATAAATATATAACTATCAAAAGACTTAAAACGGCGTTTTCTATTTAATTCAAATCTTGCGTTAATTTTGGGACACCTTTACAAGAAATAGTAAGCAAATTTGGTTGTTCGGTTAGTGAAATCATTTTTTGGACAATCACGAGATATCGAGAATCGAATATGAATTTTTACCAACTTTGCGTATTATTTTTTGTAGATTTTAATATTTTGAAAAAACTGACAGTCATATTTTTATACAAATTTTAATAAATGTTTGAAATGGTTTGAAGCCCATATTTTTAATAAAAAAAATACATTTTATTCGAAAATCAATTTTTACCGAATTTTAGTTATGCCTTTTATATATTTTAATTTTTTTGTAAAAAAACTGTCAATTAGATTTTTCTCAAAATTTTAACCAGATGTCAAAAACGCTATGATAAAGTTATTTTTTGTTCGTAAAATATTTGAGGTGACAGTTATTTTTTCTTCATTTTTGTTCATTTATAAAAAATTTTACTCGTTTGGTATCACGTCACACTTAAATTAAAACATGTGGGTGATTATACAAAAGTTGGGTAACTCGATGTCATCAACCAATATATACAAAGTCTGATTATATTTTATTGAGGTTGCAATTTGTTTTAAAACAATGGAAAGACCTTTATTTTGTCACCCAATTTCAGTTCTTCATTTTGAATACAAGTTATTAAAAAACACAATTAGTTCTTAAAACGTCAGTCCTCTGGCATGTCACAACCCTGAAATCCAACCATTAAGTGACTGTCTATTAAACATTATCATTGATTTGAGAAAACTTATCAATTTACTACAATCTGTGATGTATATAGTTAAATATATACTACAACTTTCATAATGCAGTGTTCTCCACTTTATTTAAAAAAATAAAAAATTGTGTGTTCAGTTTCATTCGTCAGTCCCTTGTGTGTTATTTAAATTTGAAATTCGTGCGAAATATCGCCGACTCACTGTCAAATCCCACTTTGAATTTTAATATTGGTAATAAAGTTAGTTGCGGGTCGCACAATTTGACGGCCACCATATCTGTTATGTTTGTTGTCTATACACGTGCTTAGCCAGTCAACACGTCAGTTTTATGGTGAGTCGTTATTTTTTTGTTAATCTTAAGTTTATTTTTATTTATTCGTATTAGACTTTGATTCGTTAAAATGTAGTTTGTTGATATTTGAAATTACAAAAAAAAACATTAGTCCAGATTATAATCTCAAATTTCGTCTTTTCCGTCAGTAGTGTGGCGTCAGTTCTGTGTCAGGTAAATTGTTATTGTTTTTCATTTCTTGATCATTAGTACTTTTGAGATGAATATTGTTAGATTTTGTTTGTTGATTACTTTGAAATATTTAGTAAAACTATGTGAAAGTAAAAAAAGATAAGTGAATAACGTTACGTTAAATGTCAAAAGTCTGTTTTGAAAACTGATGTAGTATTTTCTCCTAGTATTACATATTAATAATTATTTTTAATTGTTACTAAGTGATTTTAAGTGATCATTATTAAATCCTAAGAGATTTTTACTAATTCGTATTAAATTTCATTACAATACTTTCAAAACTGTGTATACTCGTCAGTCCTCTGGCAGTCAAATTCTGAAATTTTTAAATATCTTACAATGTACTCAAAAAAGTGACTGGCCCGATTGGGAACATTATATTAATTTTGATTAGCTATCATATACACCCGAATTTATAGAAGTTTGATTTAAAAACTATCGTAAACAAAATATCCTCAAAAGTTATCCAACTTTTGTATAATCACCCATTTATTTCAAGTCGCTAGCGTTATTAGTTGATCTTTTTAAATCATGTTAAAAATGTTCGAATTATTAACTCCATCAAGGATTGTAAAGAGCTACAAGAAGATCTAAATCAATTTTGCAACGGGTGCAATTAAAATCGTATGATTTTAAATATTGACAAATGTATGTCAATTGGTTTTGCACGCAAACCCAATGTAATAAATTATGACTATATGTTTGAATTCGTCACCTTTGAATAAAGAATCCAGTTTTTCTGACCTTGGTGTTGTAATAAACTCAAAATAAACATTTACTGATAACTATAATTATCTTATAAAAAAGCTAAAAAAAACACCTAATTTCGTTAAAAGATATTCTCGAGAATTCCGTGATCCATATGTTATTAAAATTCTGTATGTTTCTTTTGTCAGGCCAATTCTTAAATACGCTTGCGTTATGTTGATAGAGTAGAAAATATTAAAAAAAAGCAGTTTTAAGATTTTTTCTTCGTTTTTTTTCCCTGGGATTTTTTCAATGATAACAAATAATAAACGTTTTTCTAACTACCTAGGAAGTTGCATGACAAAAAAATATCCTTAAAGTTAACTTATTACGAGTACTTACAAATGCCATGACTCTGATAAATGCTTAAAAAATATAAATACCAGGACCACCATGACTATTAAACATACTAATGTAGATCCAAACAGCTTCTTATAATATGTATAATTGAAGTCTATTAAATATCTCCATTAGATTTCCTGATGTGATTCTAAAAAAAATCAAGATTTATTAAATTGCTTAATAGACCGATAGTTTGTTTTTATTTTTTCTCTTGAAAACAATTTAAGTCGCCTTTTCTCAAATCGTGGCACTTTTTTAACTTCACATTTAATACAATATTTACGAAGCAAAAGGGTTTCGAAATCCCCATTTAGCCTTGATGGAATTTCTATGCATAAAGCAATTAACTTTTCTTGCATTGCAATCTGCTATTTACATAGCTCGTGTGGGGTCCCATCGAAGCAGTAAGAAAACTTAAACCAACTCTACTCCAAGACGGCTGGCGACGGCGGCGTTAGCGGCGGTGGCGGGGGCACCACAAAGTAGCATCATTGTCACAGCATAGCACCACAAACAAAGTAAACTGACCACAGTTGTTGATTTTGTTTTTGTTTTTTGTTGTTGGGTCTTGTGGCTTGTTAACTTCTAAGGCCAAGTGCAATTAACATCGAAAAGTCTTTGCTTTACCACACACAAGACACATTACAAAAACAACAACAAAATAAGAACTTCAAATTGTTCTTTCGAGGTTTTGTATGATTTTTTTATTTCTCCAAGAAATCCACTTTTATTGGCAATATAGTCAAGTTGCCAATAGAACCCAACCGACCCTGACCAACAATGGTTACATACGAAACAGAGTGTAATCATTGTATGATATTTAAAAAGCATCATTATGCAATCCTCTCCTGCCGTTAATTGGATTCCGAAGACTTATTGCCATTGCAACCAGAAATTATCAATCTGTTGCTGGAACACGTGGGTCTTGATCTGACCACGGCAATGGAAGCTATATGGCATCGGCTTTAGCTTCAGCTTCAGCATCAAGACCATGGCTTACCACATTAGGTACGTAGGAGCAGAAGCAGTGACCAGGGGCAGAGAGAGAGAGCTGCTGCTGCGCTGATGACTTCGAGTATAGGTATAGCTGGCTTCGTCGCTGTACCGTACCCCGGTCAATATAATTGCAAATAATTATTAGCACCAGTCATGCGCGACTGTGTGTACATACACTCGTACATTGCATTCATCCAAGATCCAAGTCGTGGAAATGGACGGCAGCACGGGGACAATGAATAACTTGCCACTGTCTGTCATATACGCGCTCTGTTCCAAGTGCACCACCGCAATTTGTGGTGGCTTGAGCTCTGCTCACTCTACACGTAAGCCTGGGCTCTCGACTTTCGATGACGAGCGACAGCGAGACGGGTTTTAACTGCGACGCAACTTTGATTCTGGACATACAAAGAAAATGGCAAGCAATACACATCAGCGATAGGCGAGATTGGCTATCGGGACGAGAGCGTTTATTTGGTGGCACTTGCCCGCCCGAGGGCTCTTTTTTTTCTTTCGTTCGTTATTAATTGCACTGTGTATGACGCTTGCTCCTAAAGATACCTACTCAAGCTCAAATAGTACAACAAAGTGCAAATCAAATTGTTAGTGTTACTATATGCCACAAGTAGGCATTGGAACTGAGTACAGTAGGAACGTATATATCAAGCCAGGTAATCAACCAACAACGATGCCAACTTACAACTGCGACGCTGCATAAAATTATGATTTTTCATAAATCGTTATACTCGTAAAGCAGCTGTCTAACATTGTAGAGATTTATACATTTGAAATCACATTTTGATTGTGATTTTTTTTTTCATTTTTCTGTACATATTTTTAATTTGAAGTTATGGCATATTTTTAAAATGACAATAGGCAACCAAAAAAATACCAAATAGGACATAGAAATCGCTTATTCAGTTCCAATTACTTTTAATATTGCATAACGGTTGAAAATTATAGTTACCTAATTAATTTTTGGACAATATTATAAAAAACCTGAAAAAATGCGCTTTTCTGAAAACGTCATTTCAGACTTTGAAAAACAATTAATATCTTGGAACGACGAAAGTAAATATTTAATATTTATTCACATATTCAGCCTTAAGGTGGCCACAGACGACGAACATGCTCGCGCAACATGCTCGTGCTCGCGCTAAATTCGTCGTCTGTGGGGTTGTTCGCGAGCGGCTCGCTGTTGCCGAAAAATTTCGATTTCATCGTGTTCACCGGTTTCAATGTTCGTCGTCTGTGGCGATGTTCGCGAGCAAAACTTCATTTTTATTCAGATTTTCGTAGAGTACACATCGCGGAAGAAAAACAATGGTGACAGTAAGCCGTGATTTCATTGATGAATTCATCCAATTTTTGCGCGGTGAAGATGCGATTTGGAATTGTGAGTGTGACAGTTATAAGAATAAAATTGAAAAAAACAAATCTTGGAACAATTTATTAAAAAAATATAAAGAAATAGACCAAATTGAGTCTCTAATGTTTGTGTTTTTTTTCTGTACAGACGGCGTTATTTTAGAAAGGAGTTCTGCATAGGTTGTGGAATCCATCCTCAAAAAATTTTTAAAAACTTCTGGCGATTTTATCTCCAACTCTTTTAATAAATTTACATGCGATTGAATATTCCGTTTATAAAGCCAGTCTATCATCCACTCTCTTTTTTTGCTTGATTTTTTTTCCTTTCGCAAAGGTAAATCATCATAAGGGCAACGACTTGCGCTTTTTCATCACACATGATGTTTCCTCCTCGGAGATTCAAAATGAAATGAATGTTCGCGAACAATGTTCGCCGTCTGTGGAGGAATGCAGGCGAGCATGTTGCGCGAGCATGTTCGTCGTCTGTGGCCACCTTTATCGGGAATTCCTTGGCAAACATTTTTCCTTAGGAATTTCTCCCTTCCCGGGTACAAGTTCCTATTAGGGGGAATTTCCCACGGAATTCTTTTTCCTTGGGAACAAATTTTGCCAACATGAAAATAATAAATTAATTTTCGAACATAGTTTTGGAACGATTTGACAGCAGTGTTGGGACCTCGCAGAAGCAAAAGAGTGGTAGAAATAATGTCAAAAAGGTGGTAGAAAAGTGGTAGAAATTAAAACCCATTTTTATTTAGTAAATCTTATATTCAATAAATTATTAAAAAATACAAAAAATTAAATAAACAATAATTCAGTTCTTTCAGTTTCAAATATCACAATTCACAATAATTAAAACTTAAAATTATTTTTGCTATATAGACCGCCGGAAAATTTAATTTTGAAGCATATTTCAGTAATGCTTCCGGAGGATTAAAATTCTGAAAATTTACTGAAATTTCCCTTTCAGCCAAAATGTTGTGAACGGTTGCAGTTTTTAATTTATTTCTTTTTTCATTTTTTATATTTTTTAAATCTGAAAATAGCGCTGCTATGCGGAAGATATGTTTTCAAAAATTAAATTCCGTCTTTTAAGTTTTTTATCAAAAGCCATTGTGAAACAATGTCATCAGTTTTAAAAATTTGGAGTAATTGATTTTCTCCAATTAATTTTCATCACTCATTATTAATTAACTTTAGTTCTGAGTTATTTATAGTTGGTGAAAAATGTTTCGTGAGACCTAAAACTGATGGCATTGTTCCATCAATGACGTTTTTCGGGTTTAAATATTTGAACAATTTTAGTTCATCGTTTGAAAGGTTAAACCTTTCTCCAATTTGAAAACATAATTCAATATAATAGCTGCACATAACTTTTCGTAGTTGCATTACATCTTGTTCAACAATATCATTTTCAAGTAAGTACCTTTCAAAGTAAAGGCCAAAATACATTTGAGAATATGGTAAATAGTTTTCACTGTTTTTTATTCATATTTTCTGGTTTTACAAAATTTTTCATTAAATTTAATTTTAAAGAATGACTACATTTCTTTCGAATATCAAGTGTAATTTTGTGTTCTCAGATTGAAATGTTTTATTTAACTCGTTTATAATTTTAAGATTTATTGACAAAAAATTTAAGTATACTATAAATATTAAAAGGTAGAGTTTAATGATAGGTGAACGGTGAGTTGCAAAAAGTGGTAGAATTTGCTTTTTAGGTGGTAGATTTTCATGAACACCAAAAAGTGGTAGAAATACCACTTAAGTGGTAGAAGTCCCAACACTGTTTGACAGTCGGTTCTTAGTGAAAAAAAAATTGTTTGTTTTCGTCCTAGACCTAATCGTTAATTTAAAATGCAAAGAATATCCTTTTTATTATTAATCGATGAAATACAACGAGAACAACGAAGAGAACAAAGATCCATAAGGCGAAGTTTAAGAGATCATTCAAAGCCATCAGAATTGCCACAGCCACTGTAAGTAAAAATATTTATAGATAGAAAAAAAAAATGATTTTATCTTTTTCTTCTACAGATTGCATCGCTATTATAGAGTAAACAAGCAATTTTTTAAACATTTGCTTGATATGCTATCTAATTTCTTCCCTCAAACCAAGAAACCAATAGCAATTCCTCCTATAGTCAAGCTAGCATGCTTACGCTTTTTTGCCGAAGGTGGATACCAGACGAGCGTAGGAAAAGATCATGAGGTTGGGCTGGCTCAATCTTCTTTTTCGGAGGTCCTGACAAATGTATTGGGTTTTTTTGAGACCACAATTTGCCCCATATTTATCAAAACTGAAATGAGCGACGCGAAGAAAAGAGGCGAACAAAATTGAACTTTTACGAAAAACATAAAATACCTGGGGTAGTGGGCTGCATAGACGGCACTCACGTTAAAATAATTGCCCCACCAACGAACAAACACTTACATATATTACAACAGAAAAGGATATTTTAGTTTGAACGTCTTACTTGTAATTTATTTTTTGTTATTTTTTCTTAATTTAATTTAATCTATGTTAAGGTTTTCGACGACGACATGAAAATTAGATTTGTAGATACTTCACACCCTGGAGCATCACATGATTCATTTATTGGGAAAAATCCTGGCTGGAAGAAAAATATATAAATGGTGACAGAAATTCTTGGCTATTGGGTAATAATCTTTTAAGTAAAATAATTATTATATTTGTTCAACAAAGTTTTTAACAGGTGATGCTGGATATCCCTTGGAACCCTGGTTATTGACACCCCATCGAACAGTACAAGGTTCATCGGCAGCTAATTTCAATGAAGCCCATACTCGATGCCGAAATATAATTGAAAGGACGAATGGGGTCCTTAAAGGAAGATGGAGGTGTCTGCTCGGTGCACGAGAGCTGCACTACCTTCTAAAAAAAGCAATTAAAATAGTGAATGCATGCTGCGCCTTACACAACATGTGCATCCATTTTAAAAGCGATTTTCCAGTTAATCTGAGTATTGAATTTATAGATGATGAACACTGAACAGTGTTGCCAGCTCGAAATTGGGAATCTAGTCAGATCTGACTTGTTGACTGGATTTTGATTATTTAAATCCAGTCAAAAAAAAAAACAGTTAAACATAATTAAAAACAAAAAAACAATCAAAAATCCAGTCAAATAATAAAAATATTTTAACAAACAAATAACATATTTTATTCTGTTTTATAATAAAAAACTATAATAGAAAAATTAACAAAAAATAACTTATTTTCCATAATTCACAGCGTATAATGTACTCATGTTACTAAATTTATGATAATAAGAATAATTCTTTTCAGGTAATTACATAAAATATACCTACGAATATACTTATTCCGAATCGGAACTCGAGGTATTGATTTCCGTATCAATATTTTTGTAAATTACATTTGTTCCAATTTTTTTCGTAACTTCATTTGAAATGATGAAATTATGGCAACATTTTACCCCTCGCAAATTATTTCTTATAATTAAAATAGCACTTGTAAAAATTAAATGCAACTTGTTTCTTTGCTTGGTTTTGACCAAGTTTAATTGGCTAAAAATTCGTTCTATTTCAGCGTTTGATATTGGCAATACCAATATCGAAATAGCGAACTTTGCCAATTCTTTAAAAAGATTTTCTCCACTAGCATCTTTATAAGATGAAACTTCACACCAAAAAGGTACTGTTTCCTCTATGTTGTTCCATCTTAAAAAGTTTAGATTGTCCCATTGACTAGAAATTTTGTCAGCTAAAATCGCCTCGACATTCATTGCATTCCAAAACAAGTTGCAGTTGTGGGGAGGATTTATTTTGCGAAAGGCATTACCGAAAGCATTCTTATCTGCTTTAAAATGTTAAGATTTGTTGGCACTTTTTGCTACAACTCTTTTACTAGCTTTATATAATAAAATGTTCAAAGTTTTGTCTAAATACATACATCAATATCTTCCTTGCTTACTTCCAAATTTAATTCTAATTCATTTAGTTTTTCTTCGCATTCGACTATAAGGTAAAGCAGGACTAAAATCATAATCACAGTTGGGTATACAAATTTTTTTGATAAGCATTAATATGAGAAGTTCCAAATCACCCAAAACTTTAACAAAATCTCCTTTTTCACTTTCAAATATTTTGTTAACCCTTTGAAGTTCTTCTAAATAATTAAAGAAAGTGTTTCGTATTTTTGACTTGATTCCAATTAAAAATAAATATTGACTGGATATGTATTTTATTTCCAGCTAACGAAGAAAAAATCCAGTCAAATGTGACTGGAAACAAGTCAAAATGGCAACAGTGAATTGATGAAGGCAATTCCACCGACACCAATAATAGAGGTGAAAATTTTGATATCTATAAACGATACAGAATACAATCACCAATCAAAACGTATTATAAGAAGAGAAATAGGACATAGACTTTAAGTTTCTAAGCTAACCAAAACAAATTTATTTTTGGTATTCATTTACTTATGGGTGGGTGTATTTTGTACTCAAGTTATAATAAAAACAAAAAATATATATGAATTCATAAATAAAACTTAGCATAAAAAATAAGTTCAAAACAAAAAACAAAAACAAAAAAAAAAATAAAAATTCATCACAGGAAAAGGCACTTTCTTCTGAAACTCACTAATTTTGTCAATGGACCTGTATACTTTCTTGAAATGGTATTCCATTTCTTTTTAGTGTCGCTTCATAGCCTCAACTGCATCTTCAACCTTATTGCAGAGTTGTTTTTGAATTTCAATTTCTCGTTCCAAAGCGACGTCACAAGTAATGCCTTTTTGTGGCTTTTTTGTAGGACGAGGAGTTGAAGTTCTGTTTTCAATGTTCATCTGGGAATCATTTGTTTCAACGTTCTGCTCCTCCGGTTCAGTTGCATTCATGATCATAGCAAACATAACATTCTCGTCGAAGGATTTGTCCTTTAACACTTCAACAGAACGGCTGACTGATGATGAATTTGGACAATTTTCACTATCGACGATTTGATTTCGATTATAGCCTGTCTTTCTCTTTTTGCTACATGAATAATAAATAAATAAATTAGGTGGCGCAACAGTCCATGGAGAACCAGGGCCTAGTGACTTACAACTCTCAACCATCCCTGTGTGCGAGTAATATTGTCAGAGATGGAAGGGACCTACAGTTTATATGCCGAATCCGAACGGCTAGTTTGAGAAAGCACTTTTCATGACAAGAATTACTCTTGGAGAATTTGTCAATTCCTCGCAAGAGGCAGTATCCGTGAAAAAAGTTAGGTGGCACAGGCAGGGATTGAACCCAAGACCCCTTGCATGACAGTCCAACGCACTATCCATCACGCTACGGGTACTACATGAAGTGAGACCAAAAGTTAAAGCATCTGGGCATCCTTCCACTGATTCTTCTAAGGCACAAATTCGTATTATTGTTTCCTCCAACGCACTGAAATTATACTCCTTGTTTGGGCCTCCGCCGGTTGCTTTTTGTTGTCTCTTGTTTTCAGACATTTTCGTCCTCACGTATTTTTTTTTATCAAGCCATACCTTAAATTATTTTTGTTTTTAATAAAAAAAATCATGGTTATCCACTTATCACCTACTTTTTTCCATTCAGAAATAGATTTTGTTGGTGGGCCCAAACTGTTAAGTTCTTTTTCTACTTCTTTCCAAAATTTTGATACATCTTCCTAAGACCGATTTGTTGTGAAACCATTAGCAACATCTCGTTTTTTTCCATAAAACTTATTAAAACTTGAACTTGGTGAGTATTTGTTGAATTCGACCTTAAAAAGATAAAATTTTATTAATATTTTCATTATTATTTTGTTGAAAATTGCTTACATTGTTTGCTCCGCTTTAAATTCGGACAACTAAATAACGGGAAAATATTCAGACAGAAAAACACAAGATTTCCCATGAAAAAAGATTTGCCGATAGGGCGATAGGTATTTTTCCATAGGAATTTTTTTCCCATTTTCAAAAAGTTCCCGATACCAATTTTTCGAATATGGGAACAAATCCATGGGAAAAGAAGTTCCCGATAACCCCAATTATTTACACATAATTTCAATAGCTTGGAATATGCTACATTTTTAGAGAGGCAGATTATCATCTTAAATACTTTCAAAATTAGTATTTTACTATAAATATCCAAAATTATTTAAAAACCAAAACAAAATTAAAATGGAAGCTGGAACACTTCCAATCCCGTCTATCGATTTGGCTTACTTAAAACTTTAACAAAATGTTCACAACAATATTGTTCTCCTAATACTTGAGTCGAAAACCATTTATTATCAGTTTTTTGTTGTTCTTGTAGGTTTTCGTGTTTTGTTAAAAAATTTTTCAGTTGAATTTTTATTAAGAATTAACTAAAAATTACCAACATTATTTTGCATATAATGACATAGTTTCATTTCAAAATCAGTTTTTTATAATAAGTTTTTTAGTCTAAAATCAATTCTTACCAATTTAAATAGCATTTCTTGAAGGTTTTTATTTCTTATATACAACGCAGATTTGATTTTTCTAAGAAAATGTATCACAAAATGAAATCATTTTGAAGCAATACCTTCATTTATTTACGAGACATTGAGAATCGAAATTCAATGTTTACCAATTTTCTGAAGATTTTAATTTTTATAAAAAAAAAACGTAGGTACTTTTGGATTTTTCTAAAAAAATTTATTTTTACGTTTTTGTTTCTTGAAAAAAAGCAATCCGATTTTTTTTTCGAAAACCTTACTGAATTTTGAAGCTATGTTTTTTATAAAATGAAATTAGTTTCAGTCAGTATTTTTAATTTTTAAAAAAGATATTTAAGTCGAAATCATTTTATACCAACTTTAAGTAATGTTTTTTTTTTTAGGATTTTATGTGTTGTAAGAAAACTGTCAATTCGATTTAGCTCAAAATTAAGGCAGGTGTCAAAACCATTATTCTTCGTTGCATACAATAATTGAGGTGACAGTTATTTTTCTTCTGTTTTTTTTTTAATTTATGAAAAAAACCGTAAACTGAATTTTTTTCGAGTCTATAGCGTTAATTGTTTCTAGCGTTGTTTGTTCGTGAGATATGTTGGGTTAAATAAAAAGTTCACCTTTTTTTAAATTGCTATGTTAAAAAAAGCACCCACTAAATTTTCTTGAGAGTCCTTTCTGCATCCTTTTGCATCGTGATGGTCTTTCAGGTTTTCATTTTTGTAAAAAATAACAGTGAATGGAATTTTTCTAAAAATTTAACCAAATGTTAACAACTTAGTGTCTTTACAATTAGCCAATATTTTCGAATGGGTTCTATCACAGTCTCTTTTATTGTTCCCATTTTAATTCCAATTTTGTTCTAATTTTTTCTACGAACTTTCAAATTTGATTGAATTCCTGGAAATAATTTTGGTATACACTTTCGTTTCTTTTTGAATTAGTTACAAGTTTTCTGTTAGCAATTTAAAAAATAAGAAATTCCAAACAACCATAAAGAACACACTACAGTACTCAAAATATCTCTAATTGGGTTTAATAGCATTACATTACGATCCCTACCTTTTCTTCATAAGTGATATTACTCAATTCGATGGTATGATAATAATTCAAATTTATCATTTTGTACCTATTAAACTTGTAGGACCTATAGTCTTCCAAACGTCACAAATATATAAATTGGTCAGGTAAGTTAACGACCACAAAAAAGGCTATTTCACACGATGTGATATGCCCTCATAGAGTACACTAAAACTGCTTCCATTAAGTGGCATTCAGGACAATTGAACACAATAAAACTGACCCATTATTCATTTTATGATCAACATCACACAATTTTAATGTATTCAGAAACTGGACAAATAGGAAAATTTCGATCATTAAAAATGCCTAAACTGATTGAAAATTACATTTTCTGTCGTCCATCCCAGAGATTTGTATCTTTTAGAGTGTGATGGGTGTAATAAAGTGATCGTTCGTTGCACATAAAGTGTATGATGATGACGACCTGACCTCTGTCCTTTGTTATTGTCAGCGTTGTATGTCGTACGCTGTGGTAAAATTCAAATTAAAGAATCATATAATATCGTCGTTACAGATGGAAGGATTGACAAGCGTGATTTTTCAAATTTCAGTTTTCATACCGAATTTTACTGATTTTTGTTTTTTCTTCATAAAATATTCTCTTTTTTTATGATCGTCTATATTATGGACTTTGTGGTCAGTGGTAAATGTCAAAATTGTGTTTGTTTATAGAATTTTATGATTCTCAAGAAATATTGATGCTAGGGATGTTATTTTGTAAAAGACATGAGATTTTATGATCACTTATTAAGAAAAGGAATTGATACCTATCTATGCTGGTTAGTGGTTACCCGGCCATATAAAATCAAGTAGTAAAATTAATAAAAAATGATCTTGATACATTTAAAAACCTAGAAATTTGACAAAGGTATTTCAAATAACAAATGCTCGTAAATGATTTACTGTAACATTATTGAACATTTAAAACAAAATTAAATAATTGGTAGTAAGTTCCAGTTATAAAAGTAAGCCAAGATTTATCAAACATTAAGGGCCCCCGCAGACTGCAGAATTTTTATCGGCTGATAGTTTGGTCGGCTTCTTAATTAGTATGGAGAGGAATGCAATAATGCATATGCGCACACTACAGAGATTCAGTATCGGCCGATAAAAAAGTTTGATGGGCTACACCATCACTTTTAAACTAATCTGTCGGCCAACTATCGGCCGACTGTTTAATCAGTATTGGCGTATTCGCCTGCGCATACATGACGATTGTTTAGTCGGCCGATAGTTCAGTTCGCTCTGTGATTTGGCGTCGTGTGCGTATTTTGAAGATTATGAGAAATGAGAGCAATAATTTTTCTGGACAATATTTTCATTGTGCGACCGCTTCAACAGTCAGTTACAAACTAGTTCGAGAATAGTCGGCCGGCTGTTGGATAGTCAGTGCCCTGTTCACCAACCAAACTGTTGAGTTGGATCGTTATGCGCACTTTCAGGCCAACCCGACTAAACTATCGGCCGATAAAAAGTCTGCAGTCTGCGGGGGCCCTAAACCTTTAATCCTCAAGTAAAGTATTTTTAAATCTTAAAATGATATAACTATTTCACGACTCACGTTTTAAGGTAGCAATTGAAACTTATACAAATAAAATAAAAACATCACAACTATTTAAAACCTTTGAGGGGGTAGGTATGGTAAGGACATAATTTTATGGACATCTATTACGTACTAACAAACTTTTATTTCAGAAGTTTTACATATTTGAACTTAATTTTATTTGTAAACCAACAGTTTATAACTCGCATGGTTTATTAAGTAATTAAATATCCCGCTAGATTGTCATATGCCTCCTAGATTGCATAGTCATAATTCTTATTTGCTGATGTTTAGGGTAACTTGATTAATTAGTGATTTAAGACATACTCGTTGTCCAAAAACAAATCTCTCAAATGTTAATATCTAAGTTGCTTGGCAAAATCCTCATTCAAACCCTCCAAGTGGGTGCCAGGCGGGCAATGATCACTACAGAAGTCCTGTGCGTTTTTGGCAGGATGGTGATTAGCTAAGGTTGAGTTGGGTAGCCGAATTATTGTAACTCCTCAATAGTGCAACGTTCGGAAACCCAATTCAATCATAGTTTAGAGGTTCCTAATTTCAGTGGTGGTGTGAGCGTACTTGTACGAAAACCGTGCCGAAGAATGAAAGGTTGGGGGATAAACCAGCCATTGACGAGCTCTTTCGGATGCTGTGGCAAGGTCCGTCATATTTCTGCCTTACCCCGGCAAGTGGCTCTGCCGGGGCTGACCGTCTTTCCGCCCTACTCGTGGGAACAAAAATGAAACAAAACAAAACATCAAACAGAAAAATTTTAAAGAATAATAACAAAAATCGCGCCATGGCTGCCAATGCGGTCACATCCACTGGAAAGGCTGTCGAGCCTACTCAGAGGTGTGAACGTGTTGGCAACCCTGTGGTTGCCACTAGTAGCGGGAGTCCTTCTCCCTCTACTAGCCGCAACCTATACTTGAAGGAAGTACCCGTCAGTGGAACAGCTGTGACGCTCGGCTGTCCCAAGGGCGGTAATTCCACACCCCACCCCTCCCCGCTCCTGCTAGGACGTCGCAAGCGACCCCAAGAAGGGACACCCCATCCGGAGAGACAAAATCTGCGACATGTGGAATTGTTTCAAAAGGTGAGGGCACACCCCGATTGGTATCGGCAGCGACGAATTCTGATGGTGGACCCACAACTGTGTCACACGGACATAGCTCTGGGTCGGCCAGCAAGAAGTCCAGGAAGTCACTAGCCAAACGAGACCAACGTCTAGCTATTAGTCAGATTAACGACTAGCCGCAGTCGGTGTCATACCGGCGGCGGAAAGAACCCCGGAGCAAACGCGAAAACTCGAGTGGGCTAGTGGCTTTCTTAGCAATATCACCAAACAGACCTGCAGCGACTCAACATCAAAGCGCAATAGGTCTTTCGAGGGCGACAAGCCCGAACCAAAAAGGCAGAAGGTGCATTCAAACAGCACAACAGCCTTCAATAAGGATCTTTCCTTTAGCGACCCGCTAAAAGGTAAGATCATAGCAGCGGTCATTGGATGGTAACATCTCTCATGATCAATGGGCAAGCGTCAAGGCTCACCTCGGTTTCAGATTTTTATCTGTCATCGAGGAGAATCCGGGACCTCTCCCAGACACAGCCGATGCAGGATGGTACCAAAATCGTATCAAACTCATCGCCTGTGGTGATCAGAGATCTTTCGATCTATACAGGGCTGCTGTCAATGGCTTGCCAGAGGTCTGGCCGGGTGCCAAGCTCGAGGTTGTTGCAAGGGAGAATATTCCTTGCCGGCCAAGAGCACGTATAATGGTCCCGGCTCTACACAACTGCCCAGATATGATCATGAAATTGATCAAAGCAAGTAATCCAAACCTGCCTACGCACGACTGGAAAAGTCCCAAAGGTTGAGAAGGAGACAGTGGGTCACTATAGATCAGCTCTCGTGTTGATCAACAGGGAATCACTGGCTCCACTGGCCGCGACCAAAGGCGTGATTAGGTATGGTTTCGATGAAATCGTGATCCGTATCTACAAGAAAAACGAAGATTCGCTTAACACGCCCCCCACAGAAGCCCCTTCAGCGGAAGGAAACGCTTCACTACCACCAATAATGGAGGTCGATGAAATACCAAAAGTGGAACCATCGACCTCCACAGCCCCAAACAAGCCATCCGACGTGGAGGCAAAACTTACAGTCGACAGTAACTCCGACATGGAGACTGAAGACGCCACCTTAGGCATCACTCTGAGTGAGGAAGACCTACTTCATTCCTCCTCAGACGATGAAAACGCCGATAAAAGTGGTGGAGGTTAATCTGACTAATAGTAGCAATGCTGCGATATGGCCGCAAATAACCTCATACTCCGACTGCACGCGAACAAGGATGACATCGTCTTGATACAGGAGCCGTGGGTCTCAAACTCCATCATCAGAGGCCTCCGGACTCCTGGTTATAGGCTACTGCATGCATCGGAGAAAGGTGAACCAAGGTCATGTATGTTAGTAAAAAATGACTTAAATGTATTTTTACTCCCCAATTACAGCAACAAGGACACAACTACATACCGCTGTCTTAACAACGGATAAATCCACCTACTGGCTCATATCCTCCTATCTTAGCCACGACAGCCCAATTCCAGGTGACACCTTGAGGAAGGCAATTGCGGACGCGCAGTCGAAAAAAGTTGGTCTCCTAATTGGATCGGACGCTAACGCTCATCACACGGTATGGGGTAGCTCGGACATAAATGAGAGAGGTGAGTCCTTATTTGATTACTTACTAAGCACTAACCTACTCATAAGTAATATTGGTAATGAACCCACTTTTGTAACCAAGAATAGGAAAGAGGTACTTGATATTACACTTACCTCTGACTCGATCCACAATCTGATTTCAAACTGGCATGTCTCAAAACAGAATTCCTTCTCTGACCACAAATACATTCAGTTTGAGCTCAGAGATGTGGCAAACATATCTACGGGTTTTCGCAATTACCGTAATACAAACTGGGAACGATATAGGGAGGTACTAACACAATTACTTGATTACAACCTTCTTAAAAGCTCCTCCAGTAAAGATGAACTAGATCTTTCTGTGAATCATCTCACTGAAGCCTTCAATGAATCAATGAGAATTTCATGCCCTGTAACCATTTTAAAGGGAAAAAAGAAACTTCATTGGTGGCGTAAAGAACTAGAACCATTCAGAAAGAGTTGTCGCAAACTCTTCAATAGATCTAAATACACTAGATCTCCTTCTGACTGGGACTTATAATTACTAACAAGCTCTAAAGCAATATAAAAAAGAATTAAGGAAGAGTAAGAGGTCTTCTTGGAGAAACTTCTGTGGCAAAATAGAAAATACTTCAGAAGCCTCAAGACTCAGGAAAATTCTCTCAAAAAGTCCAACAATACCCAGTGCTTTAAAGACAGATGCAGGCACATGGACTATCACAAATGAAGAATCTCTTAGGCGATCACGATAGCAATGGAAAAGCTGCAATTAAAGAAACCACTCATAGATTTTATTAGTCTCATGCCCAACAGCAGGACAATAACTTCAAGGATGAGAAGCTTTACTACCACCAGATCGGTGCATCAAGGTACCCCCCAAGGAGGGGTCCTTTCGCCTCTCTTATGGAACATGGTAGTAAACGACCTTCTAACATCATTAGAAGCAGAGGGTTTCAGGGTGATTGCCTATGCTGACGACGTTGCAATATCTGTATCTGGAAAACACTCCCAAGTTCTCCCGGAACTCCTACAAAATGCCTTGAATAGGCTAACAAAATGGGCTAAGTAATGTGGCCTGGACGTCAATCCACATAAAACAGAACTAGTACTCTTTTCAAGAAGGTACAAAATTCCTCAGCTCAGCCCACCCAAGATTAAAGAAATACCATTAAGGTTTTCCGACCAAGCTAAATATTTAGGCCTCATTTTAGACAAAAAACTAAATATTGATGAAAGAGTAAAAAAGGCTACTGTAGCGCTTTTTACTTGTAAAAAGGCCATAGGATCAAAATGGGGCTTCTCCCCAAAAATAACCCACTGGCTATACACTTCGGTAATTAGATCGATACTCATTTATGGAGTTGTCGTATGGTGGACCGCACTGGACAAGATGGTAAATCTAAATAAGTTCATCAAAGTCCAGCGGTCAGCAGGTATGTGCATCACAGGAGCACTTCGCTCAACACCAACCGCAGCCCTGGAAGTGCTTTTAAGCCTAACACCTCTTGACATCTTCTCCAAAACGGTGGCAGCTAACTCATGTGTGAGGCTTAGAGCCACCTCTCAATGTAACAGTAACAATACTGGACATACTACTATCCTAGATAATTTTAGATCTATCCCAGATCGCCTAGACTATACCACCCCTAAAATGGTATTCGGTAAAAGCTTCCATGTGTCCATCCCTTCAAGATCCTCCTGGGAAGAAGAGAGACCCCTGGAAGACAATGCGATACACTTCTATACAGACGGTTCAAAGACCGATTACGGAGTTGGAAGTGGTATCTATTCGGAACAACTGAATCTAAGTCTATCATATAGACTTCCCAATCAATGTAGTGTATTCCAGGCAGAAGTAATGGCGATTAAAGAGGCACTATCCTGGCTCAAAGAAAACGTTATATCTTGCAAAGATATACGAATTTTCTCGGACAGCCAAGCCCCTCTTAAATCTCTCGCGTCTGTCTCTACAAACTCTCAATTAGTCCGCGACTGTCGATCATCTCTGAATGAGATGACAGAACAGTTTAATATTCACCTCATTTGGGTGCCGGGCCACAGAGACATTCCGGGAAATTGCAAAGCCGATGAGCTCGCCAAAAACGGAACACTTCTGCCAAATGTTAGACAAAAACATAACATAGGAACACCACTTGCTACATGCAAATATCTTCTCAAACAATATGCTCTAGAAGCAACAAATGCTAGATGGTCACAGGGCACCACCTGCCTAACAACCAAGCAAATATGGCCAAGCATAGACTTAAATCGCTCAAAAGGCTTGATATCCTTGAGCATACAAAATATAAGCTCTACAATTGGAGTAATAACAGGACACTGCCTCATAGGAAGACATGCTCTGAGGCTAGGAGTCTACACAAATGACTTCTGTAGAAGCTGCATGGACGAGGAGGAGAGGAAACAGTCCAATACCTGCTATGTACATGTCCAGCACTCTCCACTAGAAGGAATAACTTTCTCGGTAATCCCTTCTTCGACAATACCAGTGAACTGGCAATGACTGACACAAAGTGTCTCTCTAACTTTATTAAAAGCACAAAATGGTTTGTTTAATTTTCATTACTCTCCCATGAGTAACCTTATTAGTGGTATCACAATGGACCCTTGAGGTCTAAGTGAGTCAATGACATCAAGACAGCCACTCCAACCTAACCAACCTAACCTAATATCTAAGTTATGTGTAGGAGTGTTGGTTATACTTGTAGTACATACATTTTAAGATTTAAAAATATATCTGAAAAATACGTTTAAACTTAAATTTTTTAAAATCCATTTATTTTCTCAAAAAAAACATTAATTTATTATTTATTTTTTTTTTCGAAAATCTTTAGATTTTGTTTTTAAACATTAATTTTAAAAATTAATTTTGTTTGTTGCAATTAAAATGTTGACATTTCTCGACGCTTCAAGGTCCCAAGGATCTGAATAAAATAATTTTAGAGATAATATGTTTGTGTTACGTGTGTACGTACATACGTCCGTAAGTTCGGGAACGTATAACCAATAACGTTAGCGACTTCAATTAAATTTTATATTATATGACTTGTTAATATAATTTTGAACTTAAAACAGAAAATAATTTTTGTATCAAAATAATTTAATGCAACGAGGAAAAATGTTTTTGACGTCATTTTTGGTTCAATTTTGAGAAAAATCAAATTGACAGTTGACAAACTAATTTGATCTTATAGAAAATATTGTCTTCGAAATTTAGTAAATCTTGTATTAGAATCCAACAGTCAGTTTTTTCAAAAAATTAAAATCTACAAAAAATAGTACGTAAAATTGGTACAAAATGATGTTCAATTCTCGATATCTCGTGAATAATTGAAGATATTGACTTTAAAATGATTTTAATCTGTTTCAAATTTTCTTAGAAATATTCAATTTGTATTTGTTTACATAAGAAATTAACACTTTCAAGAAATGCTACTAAAATTGGGGTTTTGACTAAAAACCTTTTTAACAAAAATTGATTTTGAAATCAAACTATTTCACCATATGCAAAATATTGTTGGTAATTTTTAGTTAATCATTTAGAAAAATTCAACTGACAACTTTTTTAACAAAACACAAAGACCTACAAAAACAATAAAAAACTCATAAGAAATGGTTTTCGACTCAATTATTAGGAGAACAGGGAAGCTTCTCCCCTATCCAAAATCTTAGTTTACAAATAGTATTTATATAAGAAATAAGGAAAGATATCAACAAGTTCAACGAAACAATAGCTAGAGATACGATTAGACAAACAAAATCAATAAGGAAAACAAAATCATTACTTAACAGTCAACAGGAATGAATTATTAGCTTAAAAAGACAAAATGCAAGCAACATAACAAATAGAAAAGAATTAAACGAAAATGCTACTAAGTTCTTCGAAAAACTATTCTCCTCGACCAAGCATATAACTGAAGAAGAAAATATTGAAAACATAGATATCAATCTCCTAACAACGCAAACTCCCATATTTAGCAAAGAAAATATTGAAAGGACCATAGACGATTTGAAAAAGGACAAATGCACTGGAAATGATGGAATCTCTGCAGAAATGATAATATACGGGAAAGCATCGCTTTCCGAAATCTTAACATTTATGTTTAACGAAATCATAAGAACTCAGCAAATCCCTAAGAAATGGAGAGAAACAACCATTACTCTTATACATAAAAAAGGAAAAAAAAGACGATTTGAACAATTATAGACCTATAAGTAACATTTCGACAATTTATAAGCTGTTTTCAAAAACAATCTACAGGAACATCAAACAAGATTTTAACAATAAACAACCTAGGGAACAAGCTGGATTCAGAGAAAGTTTCTCAACAACAGACCACCTACAGACGATGAATCAACTAATAGAAAAGTGCAATGAATTTCAACAACCAATATGCTTTTTATTCATAGACTTCAGTAAAGCATTTGACAGCGTTGAGCACGAAACAATATGGACATCTCTAGAAAATCAAAATATGGACCCAAACGTTATAAGGACTATCAAAAACATATACAAAAATAATGTAGCAAAAATAAAAACAGAGAGTACAGGACGTAAATTTAAAATAACAAGAGGCGTCAGACAAGGAGACCCGCTTTCACCACCACTATTTAGTGCAGTCTTAGAGGATATTTTTCAAAAGATGAACTGGAAGATAAAATATGGTATAAGGATATGTGGACAACTTCTAAACAACCTAAGATTTGCGGACGATATAGTACTAATATCTACAAAAGTTAAACATATACAAAAAATGACAACAGAACTTACTAACTTGTGCAAGAACTATGGACTACAAATCAACAAGTCAAAAACAAAAGTGATGACAAACCACATCAGAGAAGATATAATTCTGGACCATGAAAAAATAGAATACATAGAGGACTACATATACTTGGGACAACTAAAATCTTTTAAGGACCAAGAGAAAAAAGAAATCAACAGACGCATCACAAACAGCTGGAAACAATTCTGGAGCATCAAACAGATTTTAGAACTGGACCAAAGTGTAGAAACACGAAAATATCTCTTCGACTCCGCTATTTTGCCGGTGCTTACTCATGGACTACAAACCCTGAGCTTGACTACGAAATCTCTTGACCAGCTAAGGATCTGTCAATCCAAAATGGAAAGAAAAATCCTCAGAATAAGACCCAGCGAAAGGATAAGAAGTGAAAACATCCGAAACAGTACTCGAATAATTAAGCAAAAGACAAAAATCGAGTTGGGCAGGACATATTTCAAGACTACAGGATCAAAGATGGACAAAGTTGGCAACAAAATGGACACCGGAAAGCAAGAGACGAACAGGCCGACCAAACAATGGGCCGCTTTGGGGGAGGCTTACGCCAAAAACTTATAATAAAAATTGAAAAAATAAATAACCAAACTTTTAAATATCAATTATCTTACTTTTCCATTATCTAATTAATAATTCTATATTTGTAACTTGTATCATTCTATCAAATAATTTGTAAAAATTCTAATTAAAAAAATTTTAAAAATTGTATCTATAGATGTATTTAAATGTATTTAAAATGATAAGGCAATAAAAGCTTATAATAATAATACAGTAGACGTTCGATATAGTGAATCTCGGAAGAGTGAACTATCCAGTATAGTGAACACCCAAAATTTTACATGCACTATACTATAAAAATAGTAAGTAATACAAATCTCGATATAGTGAAAACATATTTTTGAACAAGAATATTGCATCGGCAATGCGTCTGCAGCATGTCGACTGCCTTTAAACAAAATTTACCTTTCATTCATATTTATCTCACACTGAATCACAAAAGAAAGTAGTCACTTGACTCAGTAGAATACAAGTTCTTGTTGCGTTCTTAGTTTACAACATTGTAATTGTAATAATAAGTACCTATGTAATATGAATTGTTTTTGTTTTTACTCGTAGCTGTTTCAACTTGAATAAAATGTTTATTTATCGATAAAATAAATATAATTATCTTCACACTGAACAAAATGTGTATTTTTTGATCAAAATTATCTTTGGAAAGCGTTTTTAGGCCCCCGCTCGAAATAGTGAACAATTTCTAAATAGTAAACATGGCTGGTTTTTATTACTTCACTATATCGAGCGTCTACTGTAATAATAATTTATATTAAGAATATCAAATTTACATTAAAAATAAGTTCTATTTCAAAAATTTAAATGACATTAAATTATTTGGAGCTTATAGGGCCCATACACTACGCAAACACGTTTGTTCAAACGTGTGTTTGAACAAACACACTACACAAACATGTTTGAGAGATATTACTTTTTACATACCACAATACCTGTAAACTTTTATAAAGTTCAATGAATTCAGTCCAAAAAATGTGTTCCTCTTGTTTATTCATATGTTAGCTCTATGAAAATTGGCATCGGTTTGAGCAAAATTCAATACACACCACACAAACATGTTTGTGCAGGCACGGAAAATTCAAAATTTTTTGATTTTGTTCAAACCGCTTGCGCAAACACGCATCATCGCTACACACTAATCAAACAGTTTGCACAAACATTTTTACAACAACAAAATACATTTGTTTGCTCAAACAGTTTGTGTAGTGTATGCGGGCTAGGGTGGTCCATTTTTTTTGTTTTCAAATTTTCAGCTTGACCACCCCAAAAATTTGTTACACGTGTTTTTAATAACAACATAGTAAAGTTTCAACAATACAACTGAACTGGAAGGGGGTGCTCAATCGACTTTTGTTCTCTCAAAAAGAGCTTAATTTGTACTGTTTCTTCCTTCCAGTTTTGTGGGTTAACTTGTTCTCATAGGTCAGTTTGGTGTGCTTAGCTAATAAGATCGTTATTAAAATAAACTATAAGGAAGTTATATTAAATATTTTGAACAGTTTTATAAATTATTTAAACAATAGACGCGGAGTGAATAAGTGTTGCAAAATGTATTTATCTACTCGGAAAAAAAACGAAATTTTTTTACTTGGGTGCTGAGATATTAAACCGTTGATAAGGCTTAACCAACTCCCTACTCTTCGACAAGTCTTACTTCGTTACCACCATATATTAAATGAATTAAAAAATGTGAAATATTCGGCGAATGTACTTGTGCAAGAACTTTTAGAAGTATGGTCCAAATCCGATACTCCAACAAGGCAACAAAATCACTGCATTGAAAAGTTGATAAAATTGCATAAAAAGTGGCTTCTTTTGAAGAAAAATAAAGAAAGAAATTCTGAAGCACAAAAAAAAAAGAGAACAATTATTTCAAGAAGAATTAGACAAACTCTTTGACATTGCTCATTCAAGAGCCATGAATTTGATAAAAATTGTGGAAGAGAAAGCATTTCTCATTGATCAAAGAGGAGAACGTAAGATGATAATGACATCAATTGACAAGAAGGTAGAAAGGGTCAAAGCACGTTCTATAAAACGAAAACAGCGGTATATTTACTAAACACGTTACCAGTGCTCTTGATCGTAATAAAATCACCGATCGAGAAGCAATGCGACTGATTATTCCATTGTCTGCTGCCCTCGGTTACAATCCTGCTTCACTTCCAATTTCTCGCAGCACAATTCGACGCGCAAGGAAAAAAGCCAGAACCGAATACAACTCCAATATAAAAAATAATTTTGACATCGATTCACCGCTTGTAATACATTGGGATGGTAAACTTATGCCCGATATAACTGGCAGTAAGAAAGTAGAACGTCTTCCAATTCTTGTCTCGGGTTATGGTTGTGAAAAACTACTAGGCGTACCAAAACTTACCTCAGGAACAGGGGAACAAATATCGGATGCAGTTTTTGACATTATACAACAGTGGGATATCACAAATAAAGTCCGCGCTATGAGCTTTGACACTACTGCTTCAAACACCGGTGCCCAAAAAGGAGCTTGCACTCTCTTAGAGGAAAAGATGGGACATAATCTTTTGTGGCTTGCTTGTCGTCATCATGTATTTGAAATAATTCTTTCTAAAGTATTTACTTTGTGCTTTGGACCATCAAACTCTCCTCAAATACCTCTATTCAAAAGATTCAGTGATGTTTGGGAAATTTTACCAAAAGAACACTACGATTGTCTTGACCTCGAAGCGAAGGAACAATTAGCGGAAAATACTCTCAATAGTCTAACTACTTTATTTGAAAAGAATCAAGTACGTGATGATTACAAGGAGTTAATAGAACTTACGATGATTGTTTTGAATAAACCTCCTTCGAAGATTCACTGGCGTGCTCCAGGTCCGATTCATCATGCTCGTTGGATGGCTAAGTTACTATATGCTTTGAAGATTTTTCTTTTTAGAAATAATTTACAAGAATTTAAGCTAACCAAGAGAGAAGAAAAACAAATTGTTCGATTTGTTAATTTTGGTACACTCATCTACACCAAAATTTGGATGGAAGCACCATTGGCAGCAGATGCACCAGTTAATGACTTGCTTCTTTGGAAAAACTTAAAATTCTACGAAGCCATTGATGCCGAAATAAGTGTAGTAGCTAGGGGTGTCTTAGAGCGTCACTTATGGTATTTGTCTGACGAATTGGTCGCCTTAGCCCTATTTCCTAACAAGCTCACAAATAATGAGAAAACGGCCATAGTAAAAAAAAATAAATGTTGATGGTGGTAAGCGTTTAGTACGAGGTGATTCCACTAAACTTACTTTGGAGGCTACATTGGAAGCTTTTGTATCACAAAGAACGCTTAAAACACTTTCAGTTCTAGATATCAAGGGCTCTTTCTTGCAATTACCTCCTGAGACTTGGAGTGACAATTCCGATTACCTTCACGGAAAAAACTGCGTGGAAAATTTGCGTGTTGTTAATGATACAGCGGAGAGAGGTGTAAAATTATTTGAAGACTATAATACGATACTCACTAAGAATGAGGAAGAAAAGCAATTTTTACTTCATGTCGTAGAACAAAACCGGAAAAGCATTTCAACTAAAATTTCTAAAAAGGAGCTTTCAGCCATAGTTTTAAGAAAATGAAAAAAGCAAAAAAAGTTTGTAAAAATAAAAAATAAAAAAAAACTAACAAAAGTAAAAAAAAATAAAAGTAAAAAAAATAAAAAACAATAAAAAAAATAAAAAAAAATGATTTAAACTTCAAATGCGTTGAGCACTCTCTTATATATAAGTTAAAGGACTGAAATCTTGCACACATAATTTTCACAGTATGTGTAACAAATTAAGGGGGTGGCGTTTCATGTATTTAAAAAAAAAAAAATTGCCATCCAGTTGTGGACCACACTAATGCGGGCCCTATTATAAATATTCGTTTTACATTTGAATTTCGTAAAAAAATGAGCACCCATTTTCGAGATATCGAATTTTGAAAAAAAAGTTTAATTTTTTTGTGAACCAAAAAAAAAAACAATGACATTTTTGATCATCAAGATCTTGTGCAGAAACGAAAATAATAACGTAAATCAGTTCATTAGTTTTTGGAAAAACTTACAAACAAAATATGGATTTGAGGAAAACAAAAATACTTATTATATTGAAAGAAAAAGAATTTAAGATAAAATTCGAATTTTCAATTTTGTTCCAAAAAATGTTATGTACTGTTATTTTTAGTCTTTAAAAAAAATGCTGAAAAAAACGTAACGCGAATCCGCTTAAAACCTTACTTTCCAAGTGTGTACCCAATCGACCAAATGGTTTGTGCTCTAGGTGCGCGGACAGATAGAGAGATAGAAAGACCAGACATCGTAATGTCATGTTTGAATATAATCTTGAGTTTGAACTTTTTTACGCATCCAATACTCTTGTCATATAGTTCCTATACGTGTCGCAAGTAAAGAAACATCGACTGAATTATTTGTAATGTCATATCTTGATGTTACTGTCTATGGAAAATATTTTCTTCTGGTTCCTAAGATATGGCTAACGAAAAAAGATATCCTTAACGTACCGACGGAAGACCGTAGGAAACCTAAAAGCATAAACTAAATTGACTTTATACAAACGTCAAAAATGTCAAAGCATTCTTCTTCCAAATTGAGAAGTTTTTGTCAATGGAATCAAAATTCAACTCAACACTTTTTATACCCACTATCACATTATAACTTAACGCACCTAAATAAACAAGTAAAAAAGTGTTATTAACGCCTTTTGCGCGTCCATTATCTATTATATTCCCTTGAAACCAACGCAACTCATCCTCACACCTCAATTTTCTATTGTTTTCGATTTGCTAATGTATATTCTTCACCCTCACCTCCGTCCTACCCGCCATTACATCATTGATGAAAAGACCCATCAATAGAACTTTTAACAAACTCAATTTATCCAGGTCGGTTAATTGTGAATTGTATACAAATCTGAAGAGGGTAGCTTTTGTAAGTCTCATTTTATAGACTCGTATATAGACATATCTTGTTGCTCTTCTGTTATTGTCATTGTCAGACAAGGAGTCAGACAGATAGACAGACAGACAACACTCGATGCATAGATCCGCAAGCCTCAAATGCATGGTGTACATAGGTATATCTTTATTTAAATAAATTTAACTGTGACGACTAAGTCCCATACAAACGCTATTTCAATGGAACTCGAGTCGAAACAAATGCAAATATGCCTATCTTTCCCATTCCCATCCTAACCATCAAAAAAGGACTCTCAAAACTCTATAATAATAAAGTGGCTTTTTTGGGGAGTGCCATCATCATATACATATGTATATGTAGGGTAGGTACCTTACATTGTCATGTTGCACGCTACACACCCACTTCTCTGGCAACACTGTAAATGACTGAAAATGACATCTGTTACTATATTTGATTACACTTGAAAATTGAAAATGCGTTGAAATAATATATTTTCAATATACCTACGACTACGAGTATGACAAACACCTAATTGTAATATCCCCCCAGCCCAGAGAGCTTGCTTTGAATATCAACCATAGATAGTTAGGTACTAAAATTGAATCCACGCCATGCCACCGTGCCATGCCATTTGAATATGTTTATGAAAATTTACACGAAATGATTGCGTACGAAGTCAAAAACAGGGTTGTTGTATAAATTTGCCAAAAACACATTTTATACTTAAGGATTCCATTCTACTCGCTCGTAATGTTGACTTAATCAAATTAATGGAGAAAATAGAGATCGTTTTGTTATTTACATTGCTAATTGAAGAGAGCATTATGGAAAACTGATTGGTGTTTTTGGAGGATTGTATGTTTTGACATTAACGCTTCTAAAATAGTTATTATGAAGTTAGTTGTTTGCGGTAAAGGATTTTTGGGATGGGTATAAAGGTTGTACGAGTTGAGACTCTTTTGTTTTTCGATGGAAGTAAAAATGAAGTGTTGGAATGCAGTGGAATTCTATTCCATACTAATTTCTCCATTGTGAAATAAAATAAAATCTTCAATTGGGAATTGAAGCAAACACCATTTTATTTGTTTGTTGAATATTATTTCTCTTATTCATAAAAATACTTAAAACCTTAAAATTCTACCAGTAAAATATTCCAAAAAATATAATTTTTTTCGTTTTCTTAAAGAAAATCAAAAACTAAGTTTAATATCGTAATAGTTTTTGTAAAATACAAAAAAAGGTGACAGAAGAAGATATTATATCAATTTTCGTAAAAAAACACCCTTTAAAGTTCAATGTCTGTGCTAATTCTTTGGGTTTTGGTTTTCATGATAAATCAAACATAATCAATTTTCATAATATACCATTTTCGGGAGCGGATTTCTGGTATATAGTTTATCCACTTTGATTAACTCTCAACAAAAAAAGATAGAAAGATATTCTATTTTATTGGCAAATTATATTTTACTACTAACAAATAAAAAATTAGTTTTTGAACAGCATGTGCGTATTTTAATGTTTATGAGTTTGAACTTTGAAAGAAAAAATTGCAAAGAAAACATTTACATTCCAATTTTATTTATAACTAGCGGCCCGTCCCGGCTTCGCACGGGTAGACATAAATAGGTACAGATATTTAAGTTATAAGCATGCTAATTAAAACGACCATGAATCACTAAATTAGAAAATATTTTGTTGTCCTATCATTAATACTCTTCGCAGCGTATGCGGTGAAAGACATTTTATGGTTAATTTTTTTACACCTTCTTCGGTTGGTTTTAATAAGAATTTCTAAAGATTTCTATAGTAATCTAGTACTAAATATAGCCTATGTTACTCAGTAATAACGTACCTTTCTAATGAAAAAAGAATTATTAAAATCGGTCCAGTACTTTTTATATCACAGAAAGGTTTTATATTTAATTTAAAAGAATCTAATTTCCAATGATTTGGAAAAAAGTAAGTATATTAATTAATAAATAGATAAATAAATAGTTTTATAAATTAATTAACGAACAATATACTCCTATAAATAAATTGTCTACTAAAAAACAAACTACAAGCAAATGATATATAAATAAATAAAAAAAGAATATAATAATTACACAAGTATAAAGATAATAAATAATACATAAATAACAAGATGTAGCTCAAGCATAATTTTGAACTTGCCATACGAAGTTATTGTAATCGATCCGATTTGTCAAATTGAAAATTTTGACATTTCTCGATGTTTCAAGGTCCCTAGAGTCGAAATAAAAGATTTTTTGAAAGATGTCTGTGCGTGCATGTGTACGTACGTTCGTACGTACGTTTTTCGTCGTCCATAGCTCAAGAACCAGAAGAGATATCGACTTCAAATAAATTTTGTTATATAGATAAGAAGGCAGAAAGATGCAGAAAAGGCTCTCAAGAAAATTGCGTGAGTGGTTTTTTTACCATAGCAGTTTAAAAAAAAGGTGAACATTTTGCTTAAACCTAAATATCTCATGAACTAATGACGCTAGGGACTTGAATTAAATTTTATAATATATATTGTAACGTAATACAAAACAATTACATTTTTGGAAAAAAAAACCAATTAACGTTTTTTTTTTATAAATCAAAAAAACTGAAAAAAAAATGTGTCACCTCGAAAATTTTACGACAAAAATATGATTTCATCTCCAAAACAATTTTGTGCAACGAAGAATAATGTTTTTGACATCTGATAAAATTTTGAGAAAAATCTAATTGACAGTTTTTTTTTTATAAAAAATAACATCCTAAAAAAAATTTACTCATACTTGGTAAAAATTGAATTTCGACGCAAATATCTGTTCAAAAACTTAAGAATAAGGCTTCAAACTTTTTTTATCTTATAAAAAATATTGTTTTCAACATTCTGAAAAATGTTCAGAAAAATCGAATTGACAGTTTAAAAAAAAAAATAAATACCTAAAAAAAATTAATAAAAATTGATTTTCGACTTACATATCTTTTCAAAACTTTGAGATAATGGCTTCTTACTAATTTTAACTTATAAGAAATATTGTTTTCAACATTAGGAAAAATTTTGTGAAAAATCGAATTGACAGTTTTTTTTACAAAAAATAAAAACCTAAAAAAAAAACAATACTAAAACTTGGTAAAAATTTATTTTCGACTCAAATAGCTTTTCAAAAATTACAAATATTGGATTCAAACTTATTTTATTTCTCAGAAAATATTGTTTTCGATATTCATATATCATTCGATATAAAAATCCAACAGTCCGTTTTTTCATAAAAAATAAAATCTACAAAAAATAGTACGCAAATTTGGTAAAAATTGATACATATAGACAAACTTTTAAGCAAGACAAATCGACAGACGGGATGGGAAGTTATCAGTGTGGGTCGCATCCCAGCCTCTTTTTTCTATGATTAATTCATGTACCTATTATTATGGCTAAGAAATTAGCTCTTAAATCACTTTCTAGCTTTAAATAAAATCAAGTTTCTTTTGACATGATTGACATCTTTATAAGCCAATTGATGAATGTAATTATGATTATTTCTAGATTTTTTCTACGGGGAATATATCCTGAATCACTTCATCCATTTATACTTTTGTCTTATAGATACACATTTATCTTCTATTTTACTATAAGTTAACCTATACCCCTCCTCCTACATTAATGCATCATGTTCATGCTACTTGGACTTGCCTTATGAATAATTCATTAAATGGATATGGATACCGTATCCTCGAACACGGTGCAAAATATTCGAAAAACAACAACAAAAAATTATTCATGATCATCAAATCAGATTAAATTAATGAGAAAATTTTATTTCGAGTGATTTGCGGGAATTTTTCTTTACTTTTTCCATCCATAATCCCATTTATTTGTTCCTTTATTGTTCGAAGAGTATGATATACAGTTCAAGAGCCTTATTAATTATGATACTCTGGACATTTGAAACCTCGAATAAACTGAAGAAAAAAAAAAAAAAACAGAGGAAAACTTTTACACATATCAGCGACATGAAATCAACTCATCCATAAGGAAGTCGAAATAATTGTCTAGTCATTACTCAATCAATCATCATCGTCCAGACACATGTGCGAGGGAGCAGCTTCTGAGCAAGAGCAAGTAGTCCAAATGTCCTTTAGTCGTCCTGTATGTCGTCCCGGTTTCCCTGTCGGTATCGTTATATATGAAAACGTATCCTCTTAAACAAAGTCATGAACAGAGGCAGAAAAAAAAAGATATAAATACCATTAGTTATGTTAATGCATATCCTTGTATTTAAGGATCATCGATTTTGGCACATAGTTTAACATTTTTTCGCAAATAACAATAGAAAAGAACATAGAAAAATATCGTTTGTAAGGATACAATTCCTTTTCGGGGTGTGGTCCTGTCATAATGCAATTTGTGCGTCCATTATTCGGCACATTCTTGCATCGTCATTGAATATGTGGTTGATGGAAGTCCTTTTTTTATATCGACACTATATACGCATACGAACTTTATTATATATCAGTGCGTAGAGGTAAAAAATGTTATCATACAAGGGGCCGAATTTCATTTTTTACAACTTTTATTTTTTGGCTTGTCATGTTTTAATGTTGTGGGTGTCAAAACTGTTTCATGATATTTATAGTAATTTCTTTTCTTTTTTTTTTTGGTGGAACTCAATTTGGGTCTTTGGGTGATGATTAATCAAATAATGGATATTCATTGAAATGTAAATTCCTAACGTTTTTTGGTATAATCTCTATTTTTTAGAAGTCTGATAAAAATATGTCTACCGATATACTTTTTGTTGTTTAACTGCAGTTAAAGATTTTCCCTTTTAATAGCTTAACTTTAAAATAAAGGGCTTAAGTCACTTGAACAAAAGCTTAACTTTTAGATGAGGTGAAAATCCTATCAAAGAAATGGGTAGGTAATTAAGGACTTCTTTCATATTCATTGTTGCAAATTTTATTCACATATGGCAATCAAGGGTAAAAGGGAGCTCGTCAATCAATTTAGGGATCAAGTTTTTACGAGCTTGGCTAATGTGACGAATATTTTGCATGGTTGAAAGCATAATAGATTAATTTTAAGCACATTTTTAGATGGTTTTCATAGAAATGTATGCGGGGATATTTATTTTGAAGTTGATGGATTTACGACTCATAAGTCTGTGGCCACAAGAAAAAACAACATAAGTCGACTTATGTCGAAATTGAGTTTATTATTTTATCGGAATCTATCTTCCATATTTTTTTCGTTTTTTTATCTCTTCTGGTTTTTGAATTATAGCCAAGAGAAGAATAACATAAGTCTTTTTCTACTAACTTTACACAAGGAAAAACAGCATAAGTCAAATATTTCAATTTTCACATGCTACTTATGCACTTATTCCATAATTGAAAATGAGATCAATACACACATAAATAGACATATGCTCTTTTTCCAAAACTGTAATCATTTATTTTGCGAACATAAGTGGGCTTGTGTCCTTTTTCCAAACAAAAATTCTGTGTTATACGAAAATAACTTGACTTGTGTAGTTTTTCCTTATTCCTTCCTTACGATAATACTCAACACAAGTGAAGTTACGCTGTTGTTCCAAAAGACCGTTACTAAAATCTTGAAAATAAGTATACTTGTGCCTTTGTTCTGAGAGCAAAATTGTGTCCAGTGTGTGACTTATGCTGTTTTGTTCTTACAAAAGTTTAGTGCTGGCTTACCTTACACTACGAAAAAAGATAAAAATGTTCAGGCCAGAAAACTTAATCCATTGTCTTCATGCCGAAACGATTGCTCTACCAAAATAAATCTTCAAATTCAACAGTTATTATTTAATAATTACTGGGCTTTAGGCAGTTATAATAAAAGAGTACTCTACATCAATTCCTTGATTACTTTGAATGAAAAATCTTTATCAAGAACGAAAAAACTGGAGCAAAACAGAAAAACCGACAACTGACTTGTGAGTACATTATTGAACTTTCGGGTGAAAAGATCCTGGTGTGCAAAAAGTGATTTTTGGGATGTTTTAGCGAAACAAATGGTTTTATCAGAACAATTATTAGAAAGAAGATGGAAGCACCTTGCACATCCTTAAAGGATAAAAGGGAACGTTTGAGACCTCCGAATGCACTATCCCCATTAAAACAAGAGGAGATAAAAGCTCATGAGGGGTATAATTTCAAAACTCTTCTTTTCCACTTTTTAGAATTTTAAGTAAAACGAAAAAAAACTATTAAAAGCTGCTAAAATGACATTAGCGATTGGTCGAAAGGCTAAATTTGAAGTTTGGAATGATCTTTATCTATTTCTTTTGGTTTTGAACCTATAAGATGAATCTAAAAATTATAAAAATTCAATTTAATTTGGAAAAGAAGAGTTTTGAAAATTACGATTGGAATAGTTGAGTTTTGATTCAACCTATTTAGGAATAGAGGAGTTTTGAAAAGAAAGTAAACTTTTTTTCATGATCTATAAATACAATATATTTAATTATTAAATATAAATCTACTTATAAAACATTATTTTATCTGCGAACTTACTAAAGATGTTTTCTTAACAAGAATTATTGCAACACTAAATAGTTTAACCCATGAATGCTCTCAAGACAACAAAGATTCCCGCCTTTTTAATGTCATTGGAATACACGAGTTTTGAAAGCGGTTACTTTAATTTGCATAGGAAAAGAAGAGTGTTGGTGCGGATTTTGGTTTGTATGGGAATAAATGAGTTTTGAATTAAACGACTGAGTGGAATAGTGTAGTTTTGAAAAAAAACTTCACTTTTTAAATACTCAAAATTATAGGAAGTAACAAGTTTTGATAAATTTTAGCTAAATACATACACGAGGGCTCTTCTAAAGAACACTTTCTCATACTTAACTCATTTTTGAAAAAAAATAAATTCCCAGCTTACGAGAGCCACTATACCCGACGGGATACATCAAAGAAATACAGCCTGGTTTAACAATATCTAAAATGTATGATCTCTATTGTTTGGAAACTGAAGAGCAAGTGAGCTTGTCGAAATATACTCAAGTTTTTCATGATCTCAACTTAAAAATAAGGGCACCCCAGCTTGATACGTGTGGAACGTGTGATAAGCTACATCACAAGATATCAGCTATGGATAACCTTGATGAAAAATTAAAGCTGGAAAGAGAACTTAAAATACACCAAGAAAAGGCTGATTTTGCTTATACATGCAAGAAAAAAGATAAAAGTTTAGCTTAAGTGAACATGAATGTTGCGGCATATGCGTTCGACCTTCAACAATGCTTGCCTAGTCCATTTTTAAAATCAAATATTTCCTTTTATAAACGCCAATTATGGACATATAATTTAACTGTCCATGATTTGTCAACCGATAAACCTTATTGCTATATGTGGAATGAAGGAGTTGCAAAGAGGGGTGGTAATGAAATAGCATGTTGTCTATTCAGACACATTGATCCTGTTTCTATCAAAAACATAATTTTTTATAGCGATTCCTGTCCGAGCCAAAATAAAAATTCCCATGTGAGCTGTATGTTCATAACAGCTTTATCTAATAGTGAACAACTGGAAATAATAGACCACACATTTCTGGAGCCTAGTCACACACATATGGAATGTGATGTCGATCATTCTGTCATTGAGAGAAAAAAAAAGAACACCTCAGCTAAGATTCATCATCCCAGAGACTGGCAAAACTTAATATTCAGCTTAAGAGACAAGAATCCGTTTAAGGTTATTGATATGAAGCAGCCAAATTTTCTCGACTTTGCATCATCCTTAAAAGAAAAGTTCACTTGGCGAAAAGTGAACACAGATGGGGAGAAATATTCTTGGAGGGATTTTAGGTGGCTTCGGTACAAAAAAAAATGAGTTTGGTTCTTTGTTCTTTGTTCCAAGGAAAAAGCACAAGATCTACTCTTTTTACTAGATTTTATAGATCCCTAGTTTCACGGGTTCTATAGATGTTTAGTTATTGACACCATTACTGAATCAGGAGAGATTTGTCCAGATGAATATGGCAGCGATGATGAAAATAATAATGAATAAAAACAAATATATTTTTGTTATTTTTAATTATTAATAAGTGTTAATTTCTTAAATAAAACATTATTTATACAAGTTTTTGTCCTTGTTGATTTCTACTAGTTAAAAAGAAAAGATATATCGTCTACCGTGTCATTCCGTCTGTTTTTGCGATTTCGACTTATCATTGAAGATATCAACAACATGTTTTGGAAAAAGAACATACGTCGACTTAGATCGATTGTAAACAATGTTTCTATTTTGGAAAAATAACATAAGTTAACTTAAACAAAATAATTTATTAATCTCAGTTCGGAAAAAAGACATAAGTCGACTTAACACCGAAATTATTTACAAAACTTAATAAGGAAAAACAACATAAGTCTTGTTTGCTACAAAAAGTGACTTTTGTTGTTTTTCCTTGTGGCCACAGAAGTAATCCTAACAAAGCAAGCACTAATGAATACTCTTTCGTGTCCTTAAAAAAAACACAATACATAGCGAAATTTTCCCTGAATAATCTAATTGGCCAAAGAGAATGTATACATTTTCGCAATGCAATTTCTCCAAGAAAATGTATAGGAGTAGTTATCATCATTTTAAAACATTTTTAAGCTAAGTTTAAATAAAAGAAAACAACGATTGATTATTTTTTTGTTATTACGTCCGAAGATCGGGTATTGCGGTTGAATTTTTTGAGGGGAGGAATGCAACTGGCTATTTAACTAGAGCGTTGTTTATAAAAATAACGATAGAACAATAGTAGACATGAGACCATTCGGCGGTGTTCAAAAGAAGCAAATGTATCGGTAAGATAACGATCTCCTATCATTTTAAGAACTCTCTTTTCAGTTCTATCTAAAAGACTCAGGTACGTTATTGGGGTACCAGCCTTAATATGAGAATTATACTCGAGTTTTGGATAATTAAAAGATTTGTAAATTATAGCCAGATCAGAGGGGGTAAAACAAATCTTGCATAGTCGGAGAAAACCAAAACACTTCGCAGCATTTTTGGCGATCTCGAATATGTGATCACTCCAAAATAAGTGGTTTGTGATGCACATACCTAGAACTGAAAGCTGTTCAGACTCCTTGATGCAAGTACCACCCATGGAGGTTTACGCTTTTGCGACAGTCGACAGCATTGAGTTGTTGAAGCATTGAATTCTACACGGTTTTTGATTCCCAATTGGACAATGCTGTCTAAATCAGAATTTAATGAACTTATCAACACTGGATTTAAAACGTTCAAGGTGCTTGCTCTCTCTAAGCAAATCGCATATAAGCTCGATAATAGGTGTCACCACCGGACACTGTCTAATAGGAAAGCACGCCACGAGATTAGGCGTATTCTCAAATGATTTCTGCATAAGCTGTATGGACGAGGAAGAGGAAGAAACAATTCTTCATCTTCTCTGCACATGCCCTGCTCTGACTCAAAAACGCAAGAATTACCTAGGAGAATTCTTCTTTAACGATCTAAATCATATCGGCATAATCAGCCTCTCACGTTTCGTAAGAGACTCAAACTGGTTCCATTGAGCTTAGGAAGTAACCTCAAGATTCATGTGGTATCACAATGGGCCATTAAACTGGCCTAAGTGTGTCCGTTTCCATCTTGGACAGCCACTATAACCTAACCTAACCTAACCCTATCATACGCTGCCGTTGGTTGTCCACATCCCACGAATAATGATGAGAATCTAAAAACGAATGAAAATCTGAGGGTTCAGCGAAACAATTTATTTGGGTAAAAGTTTCAGACAAAAGATTATTTACAATAATAAGTAAGAGTGTCGCAGACAAAACGGAGCCCTGGCGCACACCAGCGTTTATTTTGTGGAAATCAGATTTGTACCCGTCCAATACTACTTAAATTAAGCGTTCTGAAAGGTAAATCCTGACCCAATAAAGAAGAGATTTATCAATATGCACCCATTTTCGATAAGAGAGCTTGATGTCAAACTCTATCAAATGCTTTTGAAATATCAAGTGCAATAATCTTACTTTCGCCAAAACGATATGAGATAAACCATGAGATCACCGTGGACCTATTGCTACTAAAGCCAGATATTTCTTAAGCTAATAAATTCATCAGCGTTTTTATAACCTTGGAAAGAAAATACGTGATTGGAGGGGGAGGAGGGTTCGCTTTTCTTAGGGACAGGCTGGACAAATGCTGTTTTCCATCCGCTCGGAAAGAGAACTGTAGAGTAGGAAGATCTCAAGACCAGGAGGACTCATGAGACTCTCTGGTAATGTCGAATTTATAGGAATTAGTGCTGCAAGTAATTTAGCCGTAATCTCTGATCATTCAAAAATTTTGTTCGTCGAATATGACTGTTGCAGGTCTTCTTAGCTTCTTTGAACTTATTCCGGTTTTCCTTAGTGGGTTGGCTTTGCATATCCGGAAACTTATGTCTTTGATCCTAATAACCTCTTTACAGCTCGAACCAAACAATGAGTTCTCTTAGTGTTTGATAGCTTTACCCTATTCGGAATAAAATGTCTGTTTGTAATCATATATTCGCTGGAAACCACTTCAGTAGCGAGGAAGCATAGTGACCAGTTAAAGTTTAAGAAAGAGTCGTTGAGAACGTTCCAGTTCGTCATATTGCCAAAAAGATTTTAGTAGGGGGTTTCTCTTTAACTGGGTTTTTTTTACATGAGGAATTTGCTGATATGACACAATGGTCCGATGTACCTAGAGACAATAATGCACTGATAGCATATTTATACAGTTTTGGCGGACTGACCTGCAATGTCAGGAATCCGAGTTGGCTCGACAACTAACTGAGTCAGGTGGTTTAACTCATTAAAATCGCCCGTAACAACGATCTCACCGTGCGGAAAATGGGATACAATTCTCGGGATAAAGTCGGACAGTGCATCAAATTCGTCGGAAGTCGAATTGCTGTGCAGACATGGGCTACGATAAATAAAACAGGTATGAATGATGCACCTTCGGACGGTGAATTTAAACCACATATAATTAAAATTTGTGTTGATGCACAACAACGATTTGGATCAATTTTCTTCCATTGGAAAGTTAAAAAATTCAAATAATTGGATTATATTAAAAATAAATAAATTGGGTGGCGCAACAGTCCGTTGAGAGCTAGGGCCTAGTGACTTACAACTCCTTACCACCATTCCTGTGTGCGAGTACTGTTGTCAGCGATGGAGATGACCTACAGTTTTAAACCGAATCCGAACGGCTAATTTGAGAAAGCGCTTTTCATGACAAGAATTACTCTTGGAGAATTTGTCAATTCCTCGCAAGAGGCAGAAAAAAAAACTTGGGATCGAACCCAAGACCTCTGGCATAAAGTCCAAAGCAGTAACCATCATGCCTTGGGTATACTACGGGATTATATTAGAACGTCGAAATTCAGACCAATGAAAATAAATGTCCATCCTTCTACATCTTATAATGTTTTTTCAGAAAGAAGTTTAATTTTGATATTAAAAAAGAAACAAGTTTTTTTTTAAAGAGAAACCAATGGATGCGTATTTTATTGTAAAGAAGAAATATGTCATTAATAAGAGAAAATAAAAGGAGTCAAATCATTTTCATAAAATTTTCTATAACAATTCGCACATTTTCTGCTGTATGTCCTCGATAAATTTACGAATACCATCTTTTAAGTCTTGAAATGATTAAATGGAGCAATTAAAAATACCTTATGTTTTACGTGCTAAGAAATAACACGGTTATACAAATTTTCCTGCATTAATTCTGCGGCACTTGGCGCGAATTGAACAATTTCAATTTATTTTGGAAAATTGCATCCTTTCATTTTCATTAATGGCTCAATGTTTTCATGTCAAATATCAAAAGATGAGACGAAAGCTTCAAAACTGACAGTTGGTTCAAAATAAAACTTTTTACTGGAAAACCTTATACTCATAAAGAATAACCTACTAACATAAACATTGTTTAAATTTTTACTTTATTTGAATTAAATTTTATGCAGATTTTTAGTATTTTCATCAAATTCAATTTTTTAAAATTAAAAATATAAAAATATCTTCTCTTTCTTTTTGTCCCTCTACTTAAAACGTTCAAATAAAAACAAAAACTCACTTCCTTAATAAAGATTGATTTCTAAAAACATACCAAATAGGTACACACTCCACATAGACCCCACCACAACAACTGTCCTTATAGAGTATAGTTTTGTACCATAGTTTAACAAATTGGGTGGCCACCACATCATTCACCACAAAAGTGACACACCTATCTGTCAAATCGAAAAACCAACTCTATACTCTACGTCTACACATATCATGTATACATTTATTTACATCTAGTATATGTACATACATATGGATGGATGTAAAAAATGTTGTTGTGGGGCTATAAACAAAATGCATCCATCTCTGCATGATTTCCAGCATCGCTGCGCTGGCACACGGAATAGAATTAATATTCCAAACTGTACTCACTGCTGCCGCTCAATTGTGTTACAAGAGACAAGACATATAACTTGGCGCGCGCAGCTTGTGTGTAAACTAAATTGTGCGCCTCCGAGCAAAATGCATTCATCCCAATCAACTAAATAAAAACAAATTTCCTTACAAGTGCGCACCACCTGCTCCCGATGCTTCTGCTTTCTAACTTATTTCAAAGAACGCATCCATCATAAACCCACCCTGTATCCTTAATAATAATTATACCTATAACCCCCTGCTCCCCTTCATGCAACATACCTACATTCATGCTCGCTCCACTCTCTCAAAGCAACACACCCCATAACAATTTATTAATAAGTCCAACAAATTCATAGTTCTCCATAATTAAAATTGAAATAGTTGCGCGCCCCAACTGCAGCAAAAGTCTTGTTCAAAAAACAAGTGTCTAATCTGTTGGGCTGACGCGACGTCGCGTTGTTTTGTACTGAAGTACGACCGTGTTTTTCATGCTGCAACTTCTAAATGCTGATGCATCGTATTAAACTTGAGGAGGTTAGCGTGTGGTGATGTGATGCTGCATCAGTGGAACGGGACCAAGGGTGACACAACTTAAGCAGAGATATAAAACGAGGAAGAAGTACAACAACAACAAAAATAACAACAAAAAAGTTTACTAATAAAACAAAAATAAACAAGCCGCAACGGCATCAGGTCAGATCGTTTACACCATCGCATCGTCGCTCGGGCTTCATCACAAATGCAGCATCAATTCAAGTCGAGAACCAACTCGCGATAGCGAAGGCATCATTGTAGTCATCGTCATAGTAGTTGAAGTTCTATGTTCCATCTTTCAACCTTTAGATAATAAATGAACTGTATGCAGTCAGTGTTGCCATTTCTGATTACACTGGTCTACCCTTTTTTAGCCCTTGGAAGTCAAATTCCACTCTTATAATGTGTTTTGAAAGCTGTTCTTCAAATCCGACTTCAAAATCACTCTTTAAGATATTCTTTAAAAGTCGAAAAAAGCACATAGAAGGTGTTTTTTGAACGTGTGGTTTTCAAGAAGTAATAAATATTACGCATATAATTTAATGCTATTGTCAATAATTTAGCTTTATCATAATGACAAGGGTTTTCCGCTATGTTTTAAAAATGATTTCGGGCAAGTGGCTTGTGGATTATGATCACTTCAAATACAACAATTTGTTTATCGTACTCATGCAAAATTTTTGTTCTGAAAATCGGAATCTGTGGAGATCTCGTTCTGGGCCCATTCACCGAACGTGCGACTAGCTTAAGGTCATTTAATGGATTAAATTACATTCTAGCACAATATTGATTTTGTAAGCCCGCAAATCAAGATTACTCTTCAAAATCTTCCATAAAGTGAATGGGCACAGCTATAATTAGACGCAGCGCACTATGCGTGGCGCGAACCGAGCCATTATTTTGGTGATAAATGTGCACGATTTGCAAACGTTATTCAGAATAAAGTGAGTATAAATTAAGTGACAGCTGTCAAAAAAAGAATTGCCAGATCGAAAACCATACGTCTTAAGAAACGACACCCTTGCCAAATATATAATACCTGTCTTTAATATTTTGTTTAAATATATACATACATTAATATTTCATACAACCATCGAAAATCTTCGTAAGTTGTAATATTTCACCTGTCTTGCTTAAATCTTTAAAAAAAAAACTGTTTTTAACAGAAAAAGTTAAAACCGATTGAAAGTAATGTTTGTTTTAAAATAAATACAGTTTTGGAATTATATTGAAAAAATATAAATCATAATCAAATTCGAAATCAGGAATTAAGCAATATACCTACTTAAATGATTTAAACTGTACCTAAAGGGTGGTTAAATTTTAAGGGCCAATGTTGATTTTGAATACAACACAAATTATTTTAGAAATTAATGTAATTTCTTTTTATTATGGTCTAAATTTTTGATGACGCTGAGGCATAATTGAGGTTTGTTTAATGCAGTTAAAGTGCCAAATTATCTCATCCTTTTAGATCTTGAAGTGATGCTGGCTTTTTGACATACACCTTTTCTTTCAAAAACCAAAAAAAAAAAAGAAGTCCAACGGTGTCAAATTACTTGATCTTGGCGTCCAATTGACATCCCCATTACGTGAGATAGCACGGCCATGGAATTTGTCGCGCAAAAGAGCCATTATTTCGTTAGCTGTGAGGCAAGTGACACCGTCCTGTTGAAACCATATATCGTCCACATCCATATCTTTTAATTCGGGCCATAAATAGTTCGTTATCATCTCACGATAGAGAGTACCATTTACAGTAACTGCTTGACCGGCCTAATTTTGGCAAAAATACAGCCCGATGATGCCACCAGCCCATAAACCGTACCAAACGTCACTTTTTCGACAATCACGCTTGGACTATCATTCGCCCAAATGCGGTAATTCTGCTTATTGACGAATCCACTTACGTGAAAATGTGCCTCATCATTGAAGATGATCATCCACTGTTGCCATTTCTTGACACTGTTCTGACCATTGACGGGTCAATTGCACCTTGTAAGCGTGTAAATGCAAGTCCTTATGCATAATGCTCATCAACGATTAGCATGAGAGGTGCAATTGTTAGGCACGAGGACGAGTTGAGGCACACCTTCGCCAACAGTAGCAATATTTTCTGCAATACGAGACGGGCATGCACTGATGTTTTCACAACTCCTACAGACCCGGTTTGGGCACATTTCGACGATTAAATTGACCGACAACAATCACGAAATTGGCGATATGCGTTTTAATTTCAACGCTCATTTTCATAATATGTCTGAATAATTAAAACGCTTTGCTCGATTTTGTATCTTCCCATGATTTAAATTGAGTTAGTCTCAAATTAAGAAATGTCAAATTCAAATAAAATGCGGAAAAAATTGACTTTTAGATTCAACATCGGCATTTAAAATTTAACCACAATTTATAAGTCAACTAATTTTTTATCTCCTCGTAGGTACAACTCATTGTTAAAAACTACATATGGTGCGTTTTACATATGGATTTAAAACACTTGATTTGGTTGTCCTTAACATTCTTAAAGAGGCATGTTTTAAAAACCTTGGGTGGAATCGGCTAAGGTGATTTTTGATTGTCGCCTTTGTGATCATAAAAAGTGATCAAACTAATTTTTGCGTCTGTGTAAGGTGATCACCAAATTTGGTTTAGAATTTGGTATCACTTTAAAAGAAATTCACTGACGTTTGTTACAATTTCAGTGGTTGTATTCAAAAACCGATCTGAAGCTATCCGGATAAGTTTGTGTTGTTGTAATACTATGTAAAACACAGCTGTTGCAATAACAACTCAAAGGAAAAACAAGTAATAAAATTAGTTTATTTTTACTAAGAAACAAAATCCTACCCCCAGGAATTTGATTTTATTCGTAGAAGAACATTTTTGTTGCTTCTGAAGCCGATTGATTAAATTTGATTGTAAGAGGGCACAATTTCCTCTCCATTTGTTTTAAGGTCAAAGAAATAACCTCACAAACAGTACTTTGGCCCATTGGAACTGACCAGTCAGCGCCAACTTGCCTTTGGTAGCCACAACCTCCAAGAAAATTTAAAGTCACGGCTAATCGCAGAATAGGGGGAATGTGTGTTGACCGCATTCCAGCCGACAAATCCAGAAGCGGTAGGATATGTAAAAATGTTTCCTTATTCAATCGAAAGTTTTTTAAGAATCTTTTTAATTCAGAATATTAATTATAAATAAAAAAAAACAGGTTATAATAATAGGTATTTATATGTGAACAAATATATAGCACATATGCGTACTTAATTTGGACTTGGAAGATCAAGAATGTTTATTTTAATGTGGAGGTTAATCCTCAAGAGCCGGACATATCTATTATGATTAATATTTTCATTTTCAGAAGGTAAAATCAAAGGCACAAACACATTGATATTGTCTTGAAATTTCAGCAACTAAAAATAAAAGTCAATTTCCAATGAAAGTGACAACTAAAGAGCTGTCACCATAAAAAGTCACCAAATCGTGATTGTCACCGGTGACTATCACCTTACACAGACCGAATTTGTTGATTGTGACTGTCACCTATCACAAATCACCTTACCCGATTCCACCCCTTGTTATACGAAATAAAAATTTAGGACAACAGAACAGAGAAAAACTTTGTTTTGCCGCCCAGCCTACTACTGGCTTTGTATAATTAATTTAATTGTACAGTTTAAAGGTAGATACGCAATACAAATGTTTGCGAAAATCATCATCAAAAATCAACACACTAACGAACTCCGTTTTTTAAAACTTCACGTTATTTCACATTTCAAAAACCTTGCTGTTAAGAATTTGACTTACAATTCTAATTTTTCTAAAAAAATTTGTTCTGGCAATGATTTCTCCATGCACAGGAGTCTAAACATAAACATGTATCTTTATGTGACACACATGTTGGTTTTAGTTTTTGTATAAGCGCGCTCAACTTAAGCGAGTGCCCAACACATTCTCGTGCCTTATTCTACTGCTGGCTGGCTGGCTGCTGTGGAGCTGGAACTCTATCAGCCTCAGCGTGGATATGCCCCCAGCTAATGCTATCTATGGATAAAATAAAAATGGAAGGAAGTGTGCGCAGCAGAATTTCAGCAGCACAAGTCCAAGTCGTTTTTGTTTTCGGTTTCGGTTAACTCTCGCTATATCTCAGCGGGAGATGGTTTTTTGGTCCGATCTCCCCTTAAGCCCCCTAACTGATGGCACCGCCACGATATTCTTTAGGGTAAAGTTTTATTTTAAGATCTGAAGACAATTTGAAGTGAAAAAAAAAATCTAAGCATAAGGAAGGAGGAACTTGAAAAATGTACAAGAAGAAGCACATAATATTTGACAAGCAAAGAGAGGGAGTATGGAATATATGTATAGAGTAAAAGATCTTAGTACCTAGGTACCGTTATGTTGTTACGAGAGATCGTGGCAAAAATATTTAAGAAAAAAAATATTTTACGAGTCTTTGCCATTAGCTGAATTGTTTGATGAGGGATTGTGGACATGAGATATGGGGGAAGAAAAACAAAACGAAAGCAACTAAAAGAAAAACAAATGTTTAACGAATGTCAATGGAATTTACTTAGAGTTAAATAGTTTGTCAAATCAAATTTGACATTGACATATGTCAGAAATATATTCAGAGCGTGTTTTCGTTTCCATTTTAGTTAAGTTTTTTTTTTCTTCAAAAACAAGGATGATAGTTTTTGAGTAATACTTTTGAACTGGGAGACTAATTTTAGTGAAATATTAGTTTGAAACGGAAAATAAATAGGTTTAAAAAAAAAGTTTTCGATCTGTTTTTTGAAAATACAGTTTTATTGTAATAAAATGAAATTGTTGGTGTAGAATGTTTTCAAAGTATTTTCCATTTTTAGCTACAACTTTCCCAAATTTTCTGGTAGAGTTCATCTTTTGAGGCTTTTTTCTGAACAGGGTTATCAAATATTTTAATTTGCCCCAACCCTGATTTATTTGAAAAAAAAGAAGATTTTCCACGGGATCTGAACGTTGGAAAATATCTAGCAGTCATTCTAGATTGGAAAGTAAACATTGAAGAACGGGTTAAGACGGCCTGCATTGCCCTTAACGCCTGTAGAAAACATTTTGGTAAAAAGTGGGGCCTTCAATCCTTAAAGTTGTTCGTCCTACTTTGTCTTATGAATCGATTGCGTGGTGGCCTGCGCTTAACAAGAAATACAACATCGAGAAACTAATGAAGGTTCAAAGAATAGCTTGCCTACAGAACCCTTAAATGTTATTTTGCACGTCCTACCAGAGTAGACCTACACATTATAATATTTAGTACCTATCGTGCTGCGTGCTAAGTGTTAAGGAATCAAAATGTTGGTTTCCCAGACCCAGGGCCTGCCTTGAACCTCAGTCAAGATTTTAAAGTTATCTTTCCTGAAAGGTTTCGAAGGATGGCATGGTTACAAAAAGATAGATACCACTATCTATACACACTTCTGCAACGCTCGTTCTTTATTTTCGCACAAGACCTGCCACAAAATCACATGGGAATCTCCTGATGGTCAAACCAAAAATCAAATAGATCACTTCATTATACAGCAGAAATGGAGGAAGTCACTGTGCGATGTTCGTAACGAAAGAAAGGCTGATGCAGGTAGTGACCATCACTTGTTACTGGGTTTGCTTCGCTTACGAACAGCTGCTGTACAGCGTGCGTCGCTCAGATGGTATAGCAAGGAGACCAAGATTCAACGCAGGCGTTCTAAATGACCCTAATGTACGTCGTAATTTCGTCACCACACTCGGCGACAAAGCATCGAACATACAAAATGCTGGCTTATCGGTAGATGCTTTGTGGGGCCAAATTAAGAGCGCTTACATGGAAGCTGGAACTGAAACTATACTCAGACAGACAAGAGCTAGAGATTGCTGGATATCCCAAGACACCTGGGACAAAATCACATATCGAAGAACACTTCAGAAAGTGATGTTCATCGGAAATTGATTCTACGAAACGAGTATAGAGCATCTCATAAGACAGTGCAACGGTGTGTGAGACGTGACAAGAGGGCAAGGGTGGACAAACTTGCGGAAAATGCGGAACATGCTGCAGGAAGAGGGGACGCAAGGGAGCTGTATAAAATCACTAAGTACATTGTCGGACAGCGTAGTAGCACTAACACTAACCATCCCGTGTTAGATTTGAACGGCAACCTTTTAGTGACGATAGAAGATCAGCTACAAAGATGGAAGGAGCACTTTTGTGCGCTGCTAAATGACGACCACAATGCAGAATTGAATCCACAATTGAACAACATGCGCAGATCTTCTGGGGGTATTGACACCAGTCCCCCAACAAGTGCAGAGATAAGTAATGCGATACATCTTCTAAAGAAAAACAAAGCAGCTGGACTTGATGGTATTCCCGCAGAATTCCCAAAAGCAGACCCTGAGGCAGCTTCCCGTATTTTGCTTAAAATTGTGCAGGCTGTCTGGGAAAGTGAAACTTACCCACGGGGCTGGAAGGATGGAGTTATTGTAAAAGGCGTTTGATCGGGTCAATCGTGAATGCATCTGGAGATCGCTTATTGCGCGAGGAATCCCTGGGAATATTGTCGCTGTTATTAAAGAATCATACAACAACGCAAGGTGTTTTGTTTTGCACAATGGTCAGCTTACCGACTCCTTCGATGTGCGTCAAGGAGTGAGACAAGGAGATGTCTTGTAACCAATTCTGTTTTTGCTGGCGATCGACGATGTGATGACTGCCACGGTGGGTACAAATGAAAGACACGGTATTCAATGGAGTCTGTTTGACAAGCTTAGTCACATAGATTATGCTGACGATATATGTCTCATGGCAAACAACACGGCAGGCTTAAATCAGATGTGTCATTCGCTGCAATTGAATGAAGAGGTGGATGGCTTAAGGATTAACACAAATAAGACCAAAGTAATGACCACGGGCCAAAGCACACAAGTTATTCTAAGGCAGGGGACCATAGAGGAGGTCGAGTTGTTTAATTATCTGGGAAGTTTTATAGCTCTCGATGGCGGAACGGACCTGGATGTTAACAGTAGAATAAACAAAGCCCGTAGTGTATTTGAAATCCTTTCTCCTGTGTGGAACTTTTGCAAAATATCGCTACGCACCAAGTTGAAACTCTTCGAATCCAACGTCAAATCAGTGCTGTTATATGCTTCTGAAACATGGAAATGCTCTGCCAACATCTCGAGAAGACTACAAGCTTTCGTTAACCGTTGTCTGCGCTCTATTCTGAAGATCCGATGGCTGCAAACCATATCTAACGTTGAGCTGTGGAATAGGACTGGACAGAAAAAATTTTACGTATAGACATCATGCAACGGAAGTGGCGTTGGATAGGCCATACACTGAGGAAACCTGACGATAATATAGCAAAACAATCCGTCCAATGCAATCCCCAGGGTAATAGACGCGTTGGAAGACCAAAAACAACTTGGAGGTCAGCAGTTTTGAAAGAAGCTCGGTCTCAAGGTCAATCAATCGTGGCCACAACTGAGGTCAGTTGCGGTGAATCGGGATAGATGGAAGGATCTTGTTGCTGCCCTATGCTCCAGGAGGAGTTAAAGAGCTGCTGTACTTGCAGCCGGATAACATATATCTATACTCACGGGTCAAAGATGTATGGAAACTTCTCTGAGTCCTTAAATATCTCTAAGTCTTTTCGGCTACCTGATGGTGCCAGTGTATTTTAAGATTAATAACTGGGAATCAGAGAAGCATACAAAATACTATCTATCTATCTATCTGTTAGCCAGGCGGTTGTTATAACTATCAATTCGGCCACAACATCTTCTATACTGGTAGAACAATGTCAGGATGAACTATCAAGCCTCAACATCAACCTCCGTGTCACTCTTAGTTGGGTTGCAGGTCATAATGGAATTGATGAAAATAGAAGGGCTGATGAGCCCTTCATAGCTCACTTGCGGAAAGGGTACATATTTCTCTTCGACCTGGCAACATTTCCTGACAGAATCCAACCGCAGTTGTAAAAGAAGAAGATATGGCCTACCTAAAACAAAAACCGTGCTATCGAACTTGCAAACCCAGGCATAAGCCAGGGCCATTGCAATTCGTACCGGACATTGGCCGATAGGAGAGTATGCAGCAACGCTGGGTATCCCTTGTAATACTCACTGAAAGGGAAACTGTGATTCACTTTCTCTGTCAATATCTTGCCCTTACCAGTTCCAGAATGTTAAGCTTCGGAAGGGCATTCCTTAAAGATCTTGATGAACTTCCCGAGATGAAAATAACGACCTGATTTTCTTTCCGAGCGCAACGTAATGGCTTTAGTATTGCTGATTTTGTCCATATAAATCCGTCATAATATTATATTTTTATCTTTTTTTATTTTTTAATGCATAGGTTTTATTAATTTATACTTATTTATATTTAAAATTAGTTTTCTAAAATTTGTAGTCAAATATTTTTTCAAATAAATTGCTATTGAAACCAAATCAATTTCGTCAGTCAAGTTAAATGTAGTTAACAAAAAGAATTTCAGACGTTTATAGCACCTTGTTTAAGTTCATTCTTATCTTAACAAAAACCACTCTTTGCAGTGTAAACCACTAAATCATCTTATCTTTTAGATTATTCAAATTGACATTAATTCTCAATATTTTCTGTCGAAAATTATCTCCCCAATGCACCAAAACCATCAGTCTTCCATGGAAAAAGGTGGGCTGCTGTGAATAATGATGGAGTTCCTAAGAATAACACAGAACTCATATGTATAGTTATAAATACAAGTGGTTAAAACTTAAACCAATAAACCTAAGAGGTCTATTATAAGTTTCAACAAGTTTTGGCACCTGCTTAAACTACTTTATCCAATTGAACAAATTTACAAAACAATTATAAGCTATACTACCTACTCATTGTCCGATGCGCGGTGTATAAAGCCCAACAAATTAAACTTCTACCACCTGCCAAAACTGCAGCCAAAGCTTTAAGCGTGGGTCGACTGTACAAACTTATTAATTTGATTCATATTTTCCGCTTGTGATTTACAAGACAAAAATATCACTTGGCCCAAATTCGAGGTAACCGAACATCGACACCGACACATAAATCCATAGATCGTGGGTCTTGACTCGAGACGTCGACTCGAGATCAACTTGTGCTGCACTTGTGGCATTAAACATCAACAACCAACCAACTTCAAACTTCAGCTCCAACTTCAAATCCATAAGCAAAAGTGTATTAAGCTAAGCACTTTAATTTTTCTTCTTACACCGATGAGATACAAATATACAAATTAGCAGCTTTCGCGGGTTGGCTTTAAATAATAATTGAAAATTTTGTGTAGACCCGTTTATGGTTTGATTTATAAGATCTTTTTCCGCTGATGTGATCTTTGGCACGCTTTCCACATAAGATCGTTGTCCGCTGCGCAGTGCGCACTGCGCAGTGCGCACTGCGCACTTCAAAGCCTACACAATGGGCTGTCATTATTTCGTCCATTTTTATTTTTCTTAGATTCTCGTCTCGTAGCCTTTAAGAAATATAGATTCTTACAAAATTCAATCGCACCTTCCTCTAACGAATAATTGTTGAAGTGATGTTTGTTTCAGCTTTAGAAGCCAGTTCCAGTTGAGCTTCAAACTTAAGTTGCATATGTCAGTCACAGTCAGTCGGTATAGTAGTATATTCTCGGCTGCTAATATGCCATAAAGGAGAAGACAAACGACTTAGTGACGCGTGACGTGAGCTGAATCTTGTTGCAAGTTGCACAAGGGCAACAACTTTCTTGATTCTCGACTTGGTGTTTTATATAGACACATATACAAACTAGCAGAAGCAATATAATACAACACGAGTACAACACAATATATTAAAGCTATACTAGCTATAAGCTAATATCAGCGTGAACGTCAAGTCAAATGCAGAGGAGCAAAAATCAAATAGAACACGAAAGGCCACTTTATTAAACTCTTAAGACTCTTTCTCGTGTATAAAAGCTAACAACGACTCTTGTCCTTTTTATTAATTTTGATTGTTAGGGATCAGTATTGGGTTTGTAAGAAGTGTAGTTATCAATATAAAGAGTGTACGAAAATGTACTAGGATTTTAATATGTTGCTATTTATGTTGTAAAGTATTCGCAGCTCTGATAGAATACAACTTCATTAATCGAGGGTACTAAGGAAGAATTCTAGAGCATTAAAGTTTTAAAAAGACACACCGAAAGGTTAAGTTTTGAAACCATAATGTATGTACGAAGCCAATGGACGATCTAACGATCAGGTTATAAAATTCGAAAGGAAGAAACCTTGGTATGATTTAGTGTCACATTGCTAGAAAAGAATCCTTGAAAGCACTGAGAGTATTTCAGAAATATAACCTGGAAGCTAGTAGAAAAAATTATGCAGCAGCAAACAAAAAATATAAGGCTCTCTGTAAGTCCAAACAGTATGAATATTTACAAAACATCTCTCGACAACTTGCATCTGTGAATTCGGCAAAAGAATGGTGGAGAATCGCAAAAGAAATACGTGGAAATTCAACGAACATTGGAATACAAATCACGGCTAACGAGTTCATGGAACATTTCAATGGCACACTGAATTCAGTTTCGTCAAGTATTACGTTACCTATAACAGTTTTCGAAACCATTCATATTCCAATGCTTGATAGTCAAATAGAACTATCTGAAGTGTCCTCAGTAATAGAAACAACAAAAGAAAACAAAGCACCCGGTATAGATGGTATTCCGAATGAGTTCTACAAAAACGCAAGCATTTCATTTGTTGAAGAGATACACTACTAAGAGATATCTTTGAAACAGGAAATATAAATTCTTCCTTCAGAAAGTCAATAATTTTAACACTATAAAAAAAGTCTGATGCCAGTAACGCTTCCAACTATCGTGTGCTCTCCTTTCTGGACACGCTTTACAAAATATTTACAACAATTCTGATTAGGAGACTCACTCTCTGGATTGAAGAGAATAACATACTTGACGAATACCAGGCTGCATACAGAAAACAATATAGTACAGTTGACCAAGTCTACAACCCTTCTTGTATCATCCAACTTCTGCTGAGCCAGAAGAAAAAGCTTTACGCTTTCTTCGTAGATTTTTTAGCAGCGTTCGACAACATTAACAGAGAAGCTTTGTTTTACAAATTATCAAAGATAGGCGTCTCTACAAAACTCGTGTCTATTATACGTTTATTAGCCGCGTTTTATTATCACCATGATCTGATCCGGATCAGATCATGATAATAAAACAGCATTGGATCATCATATTTTTTGTTATTTAAAGTTTGGTAGCAGTGTCAATTTCGTTCTTTCAAAAGTGACATTACGAAGCAAAAAAAAAAACAAACACATACCAAAAATGGAAGCTCCATAACTTTTGAAAATGTTTCTGCAAATCACCATTGCACTCTCAAACTCAAAGCATCCAGGAACGCTTTGGTCTCACATGTAGCCCAGATTCTTTTCGACCTTTTAATAAATGTGACACTTAAATAATTTAATTTAGAGATTACTTACAATTTATTTGAACATCTTTTCTCCTATTTGTGCTGCAGCTTTCTCGATTTCATTTATATTTTTTGACATTTAAAGCAGGGTTGCCCAAAGAACATTTTGCTCAATGATTTGTTTTTGTTCCTTTTTTTGGGGGAAACTAATACCCATAAATTATGTCAAATATACATTTTTTGGACTTAATTATTTTAAATTCACCAATTAATATCTATTTTTGTTAAAATATCTAATTATTTCATGGATTGTATACCAAATAAATAAATATAAAGCTTCTCGCTTTCTTTTTAAAAAATAGTTTATTTCAGTCAGATAGAAATGTTTATATGGCAATACAGGTTTTATTTAATTTTTTTGCAATGATACCAACATTTACATGTGAAATAACAATGATAAAACGCTCCTTGTTGTGAAAAAAAGAATTAAATTTTGGATCTCAAATTGATATCCAAACACAAAGCAGGATCTTGTGTTGTTGTTGTAATGCATGTAAATTCAAGATCCGGATCAGATCATGGTGATAATAAAACGCGGCTATTGTACAAAGATACGACTGCTTCAGTCTGGGATGGAACTAGTACGTCTAGCTTCTTCCAGACATCCAAAGGAGTCAAACAAGGATACGTATGCCCTTCTATTTGTGCTATTCCTAAACTATCTACACTTAGAACTTCCAACTGGTCTCACTGTGAATGGTATGCAAATAAATGTTTTGTTATACGCGGACGACATAATTCTTCTTTCTGACAGACCTAGTACCCTACAATCGATCATCGATAGCTTCAGCAGATATTGATTTTAAGGAATGGTGGTAGAAGAGCAGCAGCTGAAAAATGCTATTTCAACAATGGTGAGATAAAGATAACAAATCAATTCAAATATCTTGGCGTTTACTTCTCTTACAACATGTCCTGTCATATCCCTTAACAAAAAGACTTACATCATCGAAAAACTCAATCAACTCGACATGGTCGAAATTTGTAAAGAACCAAGTTTGTTACTCACTCTGCTAAATATAAAGTGCACGATGCAGCAACAAAGTCAATAATGCACTACTGTGCGCAAGTGTGGGGATACAAGGAACACATTCAAACTGAAAAACTACAACGTTTCTTCGTCAAAAGATGCTTTGGTTTTGCCTGATAATAAGCCTAACTACGCAATACACATCGAAATTGGTCTTCCAAAGGCTTTCCTAAGTACATTAAGATACATCTGTCATACATACGTAGAGTGATGTTAATGCCACGTTACCGCTTACCGCGTATCCTCTCTGAAGCAGTCATCGAGAAAAATATTTATTGGGCCTAGGAATGGTCAGGCCTTTTCCAAGAGATGAAGATTGATTTCAGTCCCGAAACTCCAGTTTCAGAATGGAATCAAATGCAAAAACTGCTGCTGACAAAGCTAGTAGAAAAGCATTGGGGCGATTTTACCAGCAATGCAATGCAGTCGCAGTTTCACGACGAATATTGCAATCTTTTTTATGCGGAAGTCCCGAATTACTTTGAAGATAATAATGTCCGTGACATGATCAGCTTGATCTTCAAAGCGCAAGGTGCGGTCTTTTGAACTTAAATGCTAAAGCTTTTCGCAACGACTCTGTTGGCCTATGCACTCTATGTAATGAGGATGCAACAGAAAATACTTACCACTTCATTGGTGTGTGCCCCATCTTTAGAGGATACCGACAAAAATATCTTGGAAATGTAACTTTAGATCGACTAACATTCCTAAACATTTTAAATGTATTTTGCTACCCAAAACTCTACAATTTTTTAAAAGACTTGCTTAAATATCGTAGTAAACGAATTTTGTTTTGAACCTGACAGACGACTTAAAAACAAGTTATTGTCTTACTTAATTTTGAATACCAGCCTAATAATGTTATTTGTTAAATTTTTTTTTAATAGAAATAAAATTATATTATCTATTATTATCATGGTAAAAATCTTACTGTCATCGAGTTCTCCTAAAAAAATAAATATGTTTAACGTCTCCCTATTCAAGTGGCTTGAAAATTTAAATATTCTGGGCTGGAATCGGCTAAGGTGATAGTTGACTATCATATTTTTGATAGTCAAATTGACTATCACATAGTTTTCCGTCTTTGTAAGCTGATTCAACTCAATTTAATTCGATTGAACGATTTCAGACTATAATTGTCACAATTCATTGTTGTATGGTGAAATTTTAAAGTGATTCCTATAAAATATCTAAATAAAAATATCAAATTAGTGGTTTTTTAGTAACATTCTTACTTTTCTTGTGTTTTTTCGAATGTAGTAAGCTTTGTCCGTCACAGGGATGTGTTTTTGTACCTACCTAAAAAAGCGAACTACGAGTAACACAATTTTCCATTCGTTTTTTGTAAGCGTCTGGTAGCTCTATTCATAAACGACATATTTGTAATAAAATGACTATCACATTTTCGTTGTGACAGCTTTTTAAGTATCAATTTAACTATCACCTTACACAGATCAAATTCGATTGTTTTGACTGTCATTTATCAACAATCACCTTAGCCAATTCCACCCCTGCTTTTCAACTGAGTGGTCATGAGATTGAAATTTGAAAACATTAAATAATTAAAAAGTTTGAGGATCAAAATCATAGGATTGCCTCTTAAAAATAGTTGGTATGATTTAAAAGTTATACCTATAAAAACATATTTATGTGAAAAGGGATTGTAAGAAACTATCATGTGAAGTTTGAGGTTTATATTAAAAAAAAAAAAATGTTTAAATAATTAGTTAAGAGTTTTTTGAGGGCTGTCGCGTACGTATTTGTATCCCTGCACTGTTTATCAGGAAATTCTGAGTCTGTCCAAATCTTTGTATTTAAGTCATTAAAAGAGCTTTTTGATTTGTATTTTTTCAGGGTTGCTTCAAATATTTTAATATTTTCATAAATTCCAACGATGAAGTATAGATACAATTTTGAACTTTCAAAGTTTCAATCTTACACAATTTTATGAAAACAATTTCAAAAATAATTTATAATTTATTTTTATTTTTTTTATTTAGCAAGGTTGTCACTTATAATTTAAAGAAAACACGCAGGTTAAAAATAGTAAAATAACTTTCGAATAGAAATAATGTCAAATAATATTTAATTTTTGTAGAAAATGTAATTATTTTAGGATTGCCACATTATTATCATACATTTTACATTGTTGCACTTATTAACTTCCCATAGGAAGTTATTGTAATGGGTCCGATTTGTCAAATTGAAAATTTTGGCATTTTTCGACGTTTCAAGTCCCTAGAGTCGAAATAAAAGATTTTTAGAAAGATGCCTGTGCGTGCGTGTGTACGTATGTACGTTCGTACGTTCGTACGTCCGTACCTACGTCTGTACGTTCGCGACGTTTTTTTCGTCCTCCATAGCTCAAGAACCAGAAGAGATATCGACTTCAAATAAATTTTGTTATACAGATAATAAGGCAGAAAGATGCAGAAAGGGCTCTCAAGAAAATTGCGTGGGTGTTTTTTTTACCACAGCAGTTTAAAAAAAAGGTGAACATTTTGGTTAAACCTAAATATCTCATGAACCAATGATGCTAGAGACTTCAATTAAATTTTATAATATATATTGTAACGTAAAACAAAACAATTATATTTTTGGAAAAAAATCCAATTAACGATTTTTTTTACAAATCAAAAAAACTGAAAGAAAAATTTGTCACCTCGAAAATTTTACGACCAAAATATGATTTCATCTCCAAAACAATTTTGTGCAATGAATAATAATGTTTTTGACATCTGATAAAATTTTGAGAAAAAAAAATTGAATTTCGACGCAAATATCTTTTCAAAAACTTGAGATTAAGGCTTCAAACTTTTTTATCTTATAAGAAATATTGTTTTCAACATTCTGAAAAATGTTGAGAAAAATCGAATTGACAGTTTAAAAAAAAAAATAAAAACCTAAAAAAAATTAATAAAACTTGGTAAAAATTGATTTTCGACTCAAATATCTTTTCAAAACTTTGAGATAATGGCTTCTACCTAATTTTAACTTATAAGAAATATTGTTTTCAACATTAGGAAAAAATTTGAGAAAAATCGAATTGACAGTTTTTTTTTACAAAAAATAAAAACCTAAAAAAAATTATAAAAGGTGGTAAAAATTGATTTTCGACTCAAATATCTTTTTAAAACTTGGAGATATTGGCTTTAAACAACTTTAATCTTTCAAAAAATATTGTTGTCAACATTCAGTAATATTTTGAAAAAAAAAATCGAATTGACAGTTTTTTTTTACAAAAAATAAAAACCTAAAAAAAAACAATACTAAAACTTGGTAAAAATTTACTTTCGACTCAAATAGCCTTTCAAAAATTACAAATATTGGCTTCAAACTTATTTTATTCCACAGAAAATATTATTTTCGATATTCAGTAATTTTTTTATAAAAATCCAACAGTCCGTTTTTTCATAATAAAATAAAATCTACAAAAAATAGTACGCAAATTTGGTAAAAATTGATTCATATAGACAAACTTTTAAGCAAGACAAATCGACAGACGGGATGGAAAGTTATCAGTGTGGGTCGCATCCCAGCCTCTTTTTTAATTATTTTAATCATTTTAGTACCTATATTCATAATAAAATAAAATACACGACTGAGTCGCGCGAACCTGCTCTTGTATCGGAAGAGTCTGTTTAAATATAGTTATTTATAAATATATCAAAATAATTCAAAAATTTAAATGTCATTTGAATTCTCAAAAAACCTCAATGTAAAAAAAAAATTAAAATCATTAGAGCGGTTTTTAAAAAAAATACTTTTTGTTATAATGTTTTTTATTTTCATTTTAAAACATTTTTAATATGTATCCAAAATTTTTGATCATCAAATATTATTCAGAGAATATTTAAAAATAAAATAACGGTTCTTTGGGGGGTATTGTTTTGGGGCAAAACAAAAATATATTTGTTATTAAAAGAAGCCGTTCGTTTTTGAGCAAATACGAATTTTCAATTTTTGACCAAAAAATTTGTATCTTAACTACTGTCAGCAGCGCCGGATTTAGCCTTTTTGAGCCCTAGGCCTGAATATTAAATGGTGCTCCCTTTGCATATAAATCCTATATTGTATGGTTTACTTCATACAAAATTAAATACCTAATTAAGAAAACAAATTACAACGAATTCCATAAAACTAAAATTAATTTTATTTATAATGGTAGTTACAAGAATATGTATGTACATATGTATACGACTTTTTTTTTTACAGATTTTTACTTAATTTTTGATATATTGTTTTCTCGTTTTTTTAGCAGCGAAGTCTTTTATAAGTTCATCGAAATCTATTTCATGAAGCAAATCACTCGCAATACAGAGCAGAGACAGGGCATCAAGTCTTTCCTGCGTTACCATTGTTCGACAAGGACTTTTTAAGCATATTAATTGAGTAAATGATCTTTCCGCAGAACAATTTGTCACCATCAGACTTAAAAATAAACGTAATGCCGTGTCTAAGTTTGGAAACGCTGTTGTAATTTTATCTTCCCACATAATCTTATAAAAATTAGCTTGATTGAAAAATTTAAAATTATTGCCATTTTTACGCATCACATAAGGATGGAATTGTATTAACTCGTCAGCAAGTTCTGAATTTAAATATTCCGGATAATTTGCACCAAACGCTGGGCACAGGCTAAAACGTTGACTTTTTCATTGCTTGTGCAAAGAAAATCAAATCGTTCAGAAATTTCTTTATATATTTGACTTCTGGAATCCATTTGTATTCTTAACATATCGATAATATATAAAAAGCGTTTATTCGAAACTTATATCTACCTCGGGCTTAAATCTACATGGGGAGCATTACCATCGTTAGCCATTATTTTGCGAATTCGTTTTCGTGTAATCAAGTAGCTGCCATCAGGTAGAAGTTCCTTAGAGCGCATTTCAATAGTGTCGAAATTATCACGCATTTTCTCCAGTTGATCGGAAAATGAACTATACAAATTCGCGCATGTCAGTAGTGTTACGTCTTCGCTTTGCAAACTTACTTACTGACTTTTTGAAAACTTTGTAAAATATCGTTCTAAATCACAAGCACTAAGGCAAATTCTAGTTTATTCATTTTGTTTAGTAGATCACCAGCTTCCCTCCTAACATCTCCTTTTATTGTATTATCTTCAGAAATGTCGTTTAAAGTATCAAATAATTTATTATTTGATTTAATGGTGTCAAATGTAGCTGTAGCATGAGCTGCCCACCGTGTATCTGAGAGTGATTTTATCACATTATCATTTTGAAGAGCAGATTTTAACGTTTTCCATCTACTAGTTGATGCAGAAACAAAATTGTAAAGCGATTGTACGAAAGAAAAGGAATCAACTTCAATAGGACAGCAATTCACAGCACAGCGACTTTTTTTTTTTTTTTTTTTTTTCCAAATTCATTTTTATTAATTCATTCTTAAGACTATCTTAAAGCTAGACAAAAATTCATAAAACTAGCCTAATTATCCATAACTTACAACTAACTTACTGGTCCCATACGGACACTCTAAGTTAAACAATAATACTTAATGCTAATGCCTTTCGGCCCTAAGATCTATTTAACTTCAATTCATTTTATTTATTTGTGTATTCATTAGAAAATTTAGCAAAAACTAATGTCAATATCCTTTTTTATTTTTACTTAAAAACTACTTAAAATAAGGTCCTTAATATAAAACTTAAAGCTAACTAAAACTACCTATTCTACCTATAAACTACTTAAAACTAGAACAACCACAGCAGCAAATCTAACTATCTAACGTTTTTTGTTTTTCATATTTTGTCTTTTTTTTTATTTTTATTTTTTTGATTATTCCATGATTTTTTTTTTTTTAATTTTTTCTTTTTTGTATTTTTTTGTATGTTTTTTGTTTGTGCCACCATGCCTATTCTACTTAAAACTAAACCCTAAAACTATAAAACAAGTATGTAAGCCGGCCAAGGCTTAAAACCCCATCCCGACTACTCACTATCAAGTGCCTATTGAAGCCACCAAAATTGGCTCTCCTGCTTCACCCTATCAGTTCGGTCCCGTTCGGACACAGCCCTACTGAACCGAAGGAGCTCTGCTCCGTCGTGTGCCATGACGTCCCGATTGTACAGGAGTCGCCTATCCACGGTTCGTCGTCTGACGTGGTAGATTAACGGAACTGCCAATCTATCCTGTATTAGACCGCATCTATCTAAAAAGAGGAATGCCTCTGGTGGAATGAAGCCGCTCAAGCGTGCACTTTCAAAAAACTCGTCGTTCGGATAGAACGCCCCGAAAATTAAATTGTTGGTCGAAGACATAGCTCTTGCAATGTGACCTCGAACGAGTTTTATCACGAAATTGTCAATTCTGTTGATTCGAGCCCCGTTGTATAGGACCTCGTTGGAATAGTAATGCACGTAAGAAGACTCGGCTGTTCGATATAAGCCAGTACAGCGTCGTAAACACTGCCGCTCGAACACCCGAAACTTCTCCATCTGGGAAGGGGCAACGTTGAACCACACAGGACAACCATAAACGATCATCGGCCGTATGAGGGCCATGTAGCAAATTACCTTCACTCTGGGGTCAAGCCGACTGCTAAAAAACAGCCGTTTCGTCAGAGCGAAGGCTCCTCGGGCCCTGGTCAGAGCAGCATTTATATGTCTGTCGAAATACAAATACTGATCTAACCAGATACCGAGGTACTTCACTACACTTTTGCTCGCTAATGGCTGCCCGTGAAGATCAACGATAACCATCTTGCGCCAATTCTTGCACGTATCCCTCGTGGCCCCAGCCAACGGAGTCCGGAACAGAATTGTCTCCGACTTCTGGACATTTATTTTCAGTTTCCAGTCGTCGCAATATCGCTGAATCTTGTCGAAATCACGCTGCAAGAGAATTCTAATAACCTCAACCTTTCGGGCCGTTCTGTACGCAATTAGATCGTCGGCGTACGCAATTGCCTTTGTAAGACTACCTATCAGATCGCTGGTGTAAATGCTGAAGAGAATCGGCGAATTCACCGCTCCCTGTTGAAGACCAACAGCACAGCGACCAACAAGATTTAAAGAGTGTGATGCACAAGGTACATAGACTGCATATGGATTTGTCAGAAACATTTGCTGTTGCATCCCTTTATACTGACCGGACATATTTGGAGCACTGTCGTATGTTTGCCCTCTGCATTTCAAAATTGATATGTTATGTTAACTCAGATACTTTAATGCTTGAGAAGCAATACCGTATTCAGGGGCCCTACTATCTAATTCGATTCTATAGTAAAAATGTTCAAATTTGAAAAATCACTACTCCGTAATTCTATAAGCAAGTTCTAAAACCAAAATCGAACAGCTCTAGTAGTGCCAACTATTTTTTGGTTTTCTTAGCGCAAAATTGGTACTACCTACTGCTAAACTTAATGTCAAATTCGTGCAATTAATCATTCTATATCAAATTTGTTTACGAGGAGACCAACTCAAGAAGTTTTTTTTTTTCAAAATGTAAGTAAATAAATGTTATAAATTAGTAAATCGTGGCATATTTCATAAATATGGTACTTACGTGGCATATTTCATAAATATGGTATTGTAAAACTGCAAATACCAAAATATCACAATTTGAGATTCTCGTGGAGTTCATGATAAAGCAACCAGATTTGTCCAAGGGGTAGTTAAAAACACCCGAAGCCAGACAAAAATCTAAAAATTTGTGGAACAATTTATCCAAAGTTTTAAATGCTGAAGGGCCGCCGGCCGCCGCGCGCCGCCCGGCCGCAGCGTGATGCAGTGGGATAGAAAAAGGTATATACCTAAGAAGTAAAAACATTGAGAAATTCTTTTATTTTATATTTTTTTTCACAGGTTTTAAAGTTCACACCAAAGCAAGTTGAGGAAAAATAAAATGAATTTGTCCGGAACTGGTGGTGGTCCGCTTAAATATCATTCCCTTACTCTATTGGAAGAAAAGGTTAGTGAGTTGCTCGACTTAGGTCAAGCAATCGAGGGAATGAATGGTTCCTTAAGCTTCGGCTTGCATGATATAAACTGTATTCGAGATGATGGAGATGCAGATGCAGATGTTATATAATATAGACGGGACGTGGTTGATAACTCAGAAATCGAAACATATTTAAACGATGTTCTGAGCACAAGAAAATATCCCACAATTGCAAATAACGCCAAAAAAACGACAAACATCGCTCCTCGAAAAACAAATTGAGCATCAAATAACATATCAAAACAATTCGTCCGATGCTTTAAGAGAGATAAATGAAAATTTAAAAGAAATTTTGAAATACAAAAGAAGGGACTTTGAATTAAACGAAAAAAATTACAAATTAAGGAAAGAGAAATTCGAGCTTAAAAAACAAATTTGAATTTAAAAAACAAAGTCATGTGGAAAAGAACAAAAATACAGTTGCTAAACTGGAATTAAAAAAGAGATATTGAGACTTCGCCAGCAAATGAATGCAAAGTGCTAAACATGTAATCAATTTTAAGCCAAAAATAACGTGTTATAAAAGTGAATTTATGCTTATTTATGTTTGTTAGTCAAAGAAGTGAATTGTTATTTATTTATGTTATTGTTACAACTACAATAGTTATAGTTTTAATAGGTAAACATTTATCTACGTGTTCATTGTAAAAGACTGAAAGTTTTGTTTTTCTCTTGTACTTTTAATGTTTTTAAAATAAATATTTGTATGAGAAGGTACATATTCATAAATTGCACAATGTTCCTTGGTTTCTAAAGGCTGTTCTTCCAAAGAAAAATGGTTCTCGTTGAAAGAAGCAATAATACTTGTGTTGAATTAGGGAGTTCAACTCTGAATTTCAAACAGAGATTGTGGAGAGCGCAACCCACGTTCATAATTTCAGTAACCTTCTCGGGTGGATAATGAAGTTCCTTGGCCGCCAAAAGACATCGGAACCTTGCCTTTAGGATACCAAAAACGCGCTCAATTATTAATCTTGAAACTGAAAATTTTTCGTTGAATTTCGATTCCATAGATCACTCAGCTGCCGTTCTGTACGGTGTCATAATCCAAGGCTCTAACGGATATCCTGACTCCTGAGTCTCCTTAAATAATTTTTTAATATTATTTTGCTTTAAAACTATATATGTAGATATGTATGTACTTACCTAAGATCCAGGAAGACTTATCTCCATTCTCAAAGCAACGTTTGAGGTAAGCTCTTTCGGCACTAAGAGCCCAGACATGGGAATCATGGGATGCTCCTCCATATCGTCCGTTTACCGATCTTATCGCCATAGTGTAGTCACATATCTAGTTACAAAAAAAGTATTTTTTGATTCCAATTTACATATGTATGTACATAATGTATGTATGCATAAAGTAGGTGTATGAATAATGATAAATTGAACTTACCACCATCACATCAATCACATCAGGAATTCAAGATTTTTCCCAAAAATGAAGCTTTGACTTTTTTTTTTCTTCATTTGACATTTTGAAGTTGATAAGTTGAGGACAAATTACTTTTTCTACTGATGTTAAAACCTCTTTTATAATTTTGGATAAAGTTTGTTGAGCAAGCCCCGCATGCATGTCTTCACCGATCTGGTTTTGGTAACCACCTGTAGCCAAAAATTTCAATGTAGCTGATAGCTTAATTATGTTTTGAACAGAAGTTTGCCTTCTCCGAATACTTAAGTCTGTTTTTATATTGTTTAATAAATACATGAAAGCTTCTTTTGAAAGACGGTAGTTTTTAACAAAGCTGAAATAAAGTAATTTTTTAGATTAAAAATGCCTACATAAATACTAAATAAGGGAAACCTTTCGTCGCTGAGCTTCATTATGTTGGATTTATCCCAAATCTGCCTTCTTTCAATTTAATAAACTTTTTCTCCATTTTCCTTCCGACTCCATCCAAATTTCCACACTGTCCATTTTAATTTATAATTCTTTATTTAATTATTATTTTCCGAAAATATAATGCGAGACTCGTTCGAAATTCGCAAATTTGTTGGCTCAAAGTTTGGCATTACCGGCATTCGATTCTACTTTCATAGATAGTACCATTTCAAAGTAGAATCGCAAATAACTTTCGAATAATGTCAATAGTAGAATCGAATTACATAGTAGGGCCCTAGTATGAGAATGCATCTCCAAAAACGTTAAGAAGCGTTCAATAGGCTGGCCATCTTTAACATACCGCATAACAATACTCAATTGATCCACATGAGACAAATCTGGCGTAGAATGTACAGACAAGCTAAAATACCCAGAAATATTTATTTATTTAATGATTTCCTCGCGAACTCTTTGAGCCATTATTTCAATTAATTCTTCATATATAGTTTTAGATAGATATGAAGTTGTTCCTGAACCAGGATGTCCGAATTTTGAAATATGAGTGGACAAGAAAGGATCAAACTTTGCTATTAATTCAAGAAAACCCATAAAATTGCCATTATTTGATGAACGAAATTTTTCCTCATCCTCTTAATGCTAGACCACGTTCAGACAATGTGCAAACAACAGCAACCACCCTTTTAAGTACATGTTTATAGTATGAACATGACTCTTGCATTTGTTTGTCAAAACCTGTCTTAATTCCGCGGTGCGATCTACGCAAGGGCGGATCCAGACTTTTCATCAGGGGGGGGGTCACACACTCAAGCAATATTCACATGAGCACGACCAACGACCAACGAATGAACGAATATTCGTCGATTTTGACATTTCTTTCACATGAGAGTTTTTAATTCGTCGCGAATGAAGTTTGACATTCACCACCGAAACCAAAATAGGAACGATTTTTGTAGGTTAAGTACGCGCGATTTTTTTATTCGTTGCGAGTGTGGATAATGTGGAACGCGAATAAAGTTTGACAGTTCGTATCAGCTATAATTTTTTTCGCGACCAATAAATTTGTTTTCTTAAATTTATTAATATATTATATTGAAAAGTAAAAGTATGCATCATAAATCAAATAGAAACTATATTGCTATCGTTTTGTTAAAAATATGTGAGGAAATATGTCTTTAAACGTATATAAACTCACATTTTGTAATTCATTCGTCGTTCGTTGGTCGCGCTCATGTGAATGATGCTTTAGATGAGTTTTTACTCACCGCTTAAAAATGTTCTTTAATGTTTTGTAAAGAGTGCTAACAAAATTTAATAATTGCTAAAATGACAACTTTAGTTATAAAATTATTAAGAACACTGTTGTCCAGCAAGGTATGGTCTAACTATTTAATTTGGATAACTCATATGAAAGCATTCCAAGAATCCAACAGTTTTCTAAATATGGCATATTTAAGAGCTAAAATATAATAGTTTAGAGGGTTTTTGGTGTATTTCGCGCAGAAATGTAGGAAATTGTTTTGAAACGTTGCTTTATTCCAAAAACAAAATACAATTTTCTTGTTTTCATTTCTATTAATGTGAAGAACGCTGCAAAAATTAAAAAATCCAGAAAATGAGAGAGGATCTGATATGTAAAAATGTCGGGCTTTTTTTGACGAAGTTTTTTCGAACTCAATTTTCGGGAGTCTTTTATTACTATCGTTATCAATCTGCTTACTCGTATTTTGATCTTAAGGGCGTCAACAAAACTTAAAAATTGTAGCGATAAAAACGTTTGGTTCTTGTATTTAAGGAAATAGATGCATTTAAGTACATAATTTCTCTAAAAAAATTAAATTAAAACAAAGTAAGGTAAGTAAACAAATAAGTTGGGAAGAAAAGTTTTTGTAGTACTCACAAATTACACGTTTCAAAGCTTTTATATCAATAGATATGAAACATTTATTATGTTTTTCACTTAGCCATTAGTTTAACAAAAGTGTCACTCGATTTTTTTGGGACATTTGTATTATTGAAATTCGTGTTTGAATCTCAATTCTAGAGCATCCAAAGCAAATTCACTTCAAAAGTAGATTTATTTAATTTTTTAAGATCTTTTGTATTCAACAGAAAACCAACTTTGAAAGAAATAAAATGCACAACTGGGTCGCTAGAACTTGATAATTTCTTCCAAAAAGTCTGTTTAAAAATGTTTCCTATATTTTAAGATTTAGAAATGTACCTGCAAAATAAGTTTTTTTCAAAAATTTAAATGACATTTTATTTGTCAAAAAATTTAGATTAACCTATTTTTTCGAAAATCATTTTAAATTTTGTCTTAAAAATATTTTTGCTATAAGCACTAAATAAAGAGCTTATATGTAAATATATGAACATTTTACATTTAAATTTCGTCAAAAAATGTTGTCCCCTTTCTGAGATATTGAGTTTTTTAAACAAAATTAGTATTTTATTAAAAAAAATTACATTTTTGCTCATACAAATTCATTATCAATTTATTCATTGACAAGACTTAAAAACAAAATAAAGGTTTTTTGAGGGGTTCCATTCTGGAGCCATACCAAAATATGTTTTTTTTGTAGAAAGAAGCCAAATTAAGAACACATTTAGGGAAAGTTTTAGAAAAATCACATGTTTGAACCAAACAATTTGTGTGGGGACTGCTGTTATTTTTCGTATTAATAAAATGAAAAAAACGCCTTACACTAATCGGCTAAAAATCTTAATTTCAATCAACACAATTTTTTGGACTGTAGGGGCCAGGAAAGACAGATAGACGGAAGGAATCGGGGTACCCACTTTTTTCGACTTCTCTACCGTCGTAATGTCATATTTGATTAAAAGCTCTAGTTTGAAATTGTTATCGCAGTAAAAATCACTTCAATAATCACTATTTATGTGTGTCAAAAAAATGTAATAATAAAATTGGAGGCTAGTTTAAGGAACTCAAAGGCAACTTAATATAAAATTGATGATCTCTTATTCAAGGTTTCATCTTAAGAACCTGAATATTTGCTCTTTTTCTTAGAAACAATTTTTATGAAAATTATTTAAAGAATGCCTATAAATTTTTTTCAAATTCTAAATTGAGTAAAAACAAAAGTTTTAGTAGTTTTTGACAGCAAACCACTTTTTGGTGAATGTCGTTAAATTACTAATAAATCTTTAAATGAAATCTAACTGATTAATTTTTTTTGGCTCATATGACCCCCCCTGGATCGTTAATTGGTCAAAAGTTGATGAATTTGTGCTGTGTTTTTGGAATACGGCTGAATATCCGATTCATATTATGTTCTTAGTCCAATCTTCAGTCAAAAGTAGTACTTTTAGCAAAAAAGTTTAAGGAAGAAAATACAAAAAAAAAATAATTCGAAATATAATGGGGGTCATATCCATTAACGCAATACGATTAGTTTTGAATTGAAGGGAATTCCTACGAAAAAGCAAACAAATTATCTCCCAGGGGGGTCATGACCCCTACGACCCCCCCTGGATCCGCCATTGGATCTACGTGTAATGTAATCCATCATCCCTTCTCCTTTCCAATCAGAAAAACCTTCAAGATTCATAAAAGTTATTCCTGTCCTACTGTGACCAGGAAATACAATAAAAGCAGAACAACGCTCCTTTTGAGATGGAATACAAAATCCATTCACGTTGAGTTTTCCTTTTTTACCAAAATAAGACGATTGGTAAACTCTTATTTTACCTTCTGCGTATGTTCATCGAGATTTGATTATTGCATTTGATAGGTCCAGAGACGATCCAATATCATCAGCGGGAAACTGTATATTCTGTGTATTTTTTATCTTTAACTTAACCAAAATAAAATATTTAAACAAAATTTAAATTACCCCTCTATGTATCGTTCTCTTTCAAAGCAACTCTCTGCCTTCATTCAAGCAAACACATAAAACCCATTTAGGTCTTTAATATTCAATCTTCACTGCAAAACACCAAAACCATTCGTCGATCGTTTTGTTCGTCGAATAAAACTTAAGACGTAGTAAAGTTTACCACAGACCCTCGGCACTGCGCAAGTGCACACACATAATGCGATAAAGGCTTTCAGATAAAAGTTATAAATATATCTACAGTTATACCTACAAGTCATACATAGTCAAGACAGCAGATAGGAGTGCTTGTCGTATGCAGATACATTATACACTTGTACACTTTGACTTTGAGTTAACCTGCAGCCACTAGATATACAAATGTGGTTTGGATGCGGCGTTATCGAAGATCAACTTTAGTATTAAATTTTTGTTTTGCTATATTAAAGCTTTATCCACACTTTTAACCGGTTCTCTGTGAAGGCCTCCCCCTGTGAAAAGGGGGGTTGCTGATGCATTTGACTTCGAGACTTTGGCAGATTAGATGTAAACAAAAATGTATTTCGTAATCTGAACGCGCACATGGTTTTAATAGTCTATCTTTGTATAGCTCTGTGAAGTCAAAAGTTACAAAAGGTACGCGCACATGCGTTCGTCTTCGTAGTCGTTGTTAAGACCTGATTTTGCGTTAACAAGATGCAAGTTCTGCCTTAGCATCAGAGACCCAAGTAATTGCATCTTGAGATATATGTTTATCTGGCAGAGTGTACCTATAATTGTAGTATTTTTGTAGATAAACCCGGTGCATCTGTGCGATGATGATGAAAAGGCCTTATTTCCTGGTACAAATCCTACAATTCTAAAAAAGAAACATACATATGTATAGGTTCATACGTCGCGTAGTTGTCGTAGATACGAAACGGTACCATGAGTATCAAATTTATGATTTCTAGAAACTGCGTCGCTCTGTGGGAATACCACTCCTTATGCAACACGCTTCCACCATCAACAAGTATCTGCATCTATCTAAAAGTATCTATAACGTCGAAGCACATACAAAGTGTCAATTTCAAATGAAGATGTAATTGCGCAAAAGAATATATAGGGATATGCGGATTAAAAATAAAAATAAATTATAGAATAACTCGCATATGATATGAACGACAACGACGACGACGACGGACGACTACGAACGTGATATCAGGGTATCTTGCGAGCGACGGACGAGTATATTCGTTTGTTTGTTCGAAAAACTGCTTTACTGCACAGCTCCACAGATAGCGTAGCGAAGCGAGCAATAGGAGTGCACTCCTTCTTCTTCAGTGTACCTATAGTGTTGGATATATTCAATATGCATGTGCTTAGAATTCCCAATTAGCACTTGTCATTTTGGACCGTAAGCAGAACAAGAGTGTCAGATCTCCCGTATGAGATCGCGTGGACGGACAGGCTATGAGTTGAGTATATGCTGTAGATAAGTATTGTATCTTGAAGTTGCATGGCGATCGTTAATGTGGAACACGCACAAGCGATTCTAATTTACGACTTTTGTGTTATTATTATTCAGAAGTTGTCAGAATTGAAAGCAGAAGACAATAGAACTCGTACAAAACTATATAAGTGGATGGGTAAGTAAGAAGTGGAATATTATGGGTAGGACCAGAAATCCATCCAAAAATAGTAGAAAGGGTTTCCCTAATTTGGAAGGTTTTATTATGTTGGCCATAATTTGCAACTAAACGGTTTTTTGCCCTTTGTTTTTAATAGGTTATGTTTGATAACATTGTATTGTGAATTAATTAATGGACTTTTAGATATGGTTGGGAAATATTAAGTATCTATATAATAGATTCAATATTCTACCATGGGAACTGGGAAATTTGATGGTTAATTTTCAATAAATATGTAATTATTTCTTCAACTAGTTGTTGAAAGTTAAAAAGCAAGAATTCTTCAATATCACATAATAATTACAACAGTCTTAAGAACTTATTGTTGCTATATTAAATAAAAATTTAATCTGTGAGACTTGTGTTCTTAATAGTCTTCCATATACCTGCTTTTGAATCTAAAGTCCACTCTTCAAAGAATTGTGATTTGCGAGAAAGCAGACGTCTAAATATTATTGAAGGAAGCCGATGGGTTGGTAGCACTGTTACTTTTAATATATACTGCAGATGCATCTTTAATTTGAAGATATAGAGTAGTGCCACCTACACCATATAAAGGGTGTCCCAAAATTAACGCAAGATTTGAATTTGCCGCCATTTGTGCAGTGAAGTGTTGGCAACCCTGAAAAAAAGCAATTTGGCAGATAACAGTATAGGGTTATTAAAAATGAAGCGTTACACGATAGAACAACGTGTCTTCATTATTAAAGAATATTTCAAAAATAGTGAAAGCTTGGCGGCTGCAGTTCGAAAATTTCATACAAAATATGGTCGGAATAGTGTTTTAACTTCGTCAACTGTGAAGAGATTAATTGAAAAATTCATGGAGACTGGATCCGTTGGAGACGCCAAACACTGAATGTCGAAGCAGTGCGTGAGAGTGTTGCTGACAATCCAGGAACCTCAATTCGACGTCGTGGACAAGAATTGCAAATTTCAAGAACCTCTCTACAGTGTATACTCACCAAAGATCTGTGTCTTCATGCTTACAAAATTCAATTAACACAACAATTGAAGCCTAATGACCATGGACAGAGAAGAGAGTTCATTGAATGGATTATTGAACATCAACAAATGGACTCTGATTTTTCGAGCAAAATCATCCTAAGCGATGAAGCACATTTTCATCTTGATGGCTTTGTCAATCGCCAAAATTGCCGCATTTGGGGTTCGGAGAACTCACATGTGATTGTCGAAAAACAAATGCATCCACAACGCGTGACTGTATGGTGTGGATTTTGGGCTGGAGGCATAATTGGGCCATATTTGTTTGAAAATGATGCTGGTCAAGCAGTGACTGTTACTGGTGCTCGATATCGCGACATGATTACACAGTTCTTTCTGCCAAAATTGGATGATATTGATGTGTCCAATATGTGGTTTCAACAAGACGGTGCCACATGTCATACAGCCCGTGAAACAATTCAATTACTGCATGAGACATTTCCAGGTCGTGTACTCTCTCGTTTCGGTGATCAAAATTGGCCTCCTAGATCGTGTGATTTAACACCATTAGACTTCTTTTTATGGGGTTATTTGAAATCACAAGTCTATGTCAACAAGCCCACAACCACCCGTGCATTAAAGGAGGAGATTCAACGCTGCATCAACGAAATTCAGCCACATTTATGCAGAATGGTCATGGAAAATTTCAACAAAAGAGTGCGCATGTGCATTCAAAGCCGTGGAGGCCATTTGTCCGATGTGTTATTCCATACATAACCCTATCCTATGTATTTTACGAGTCAATAAAAATATAACTATCAAAAGACTAAAAACGGCGTTTTCTATTTAATTCAAATCTTGCGTTAATTTTGGGATACCCTTTAGGTAGATGTATTTTTATGATATAAAGTATCTTAATGTTGTTCTACCTGCCTCATACTGCTCAAATCCCCATACCTGGCCAGCAATGTGCTTGAGGCAATTAATCTGCATATAACAGTGCTTTAACTGTGGTGCCGGAAAAACTAATACCATCAGGAAAAAAAACGTAGTAAGATCATCCAGGAAAGGGGAACTGGGCTCAAAAAACAGCCTTGTTTAACACCTGATGTCGTGTGGAGCCGTTCTGATCTTTCTGTTCCATTCTATACCATTGTTTGGTTTTTCGCGTTGATATACCATTCAGCGTATTCAACATTTTTGTCGATCGATTGAATCGGAAGCTGACTTGAAGAAAGTGTATTATTTCTTTTCTTTAGTTAGGAATGATCTAAGGATACATGATGTCAATGAAAATACATTGTCCACCGTTGAGTATTCTTATCTTGAAACTTGAACCCAAAGCGTAAGTCTGTCTAGATTCACACCAGTAAAGATTTTCATGACAGAGTTTATAAAGGATATACCGCGATAGTTTCTGGGTTCGTTCACGTCGCCTTTCTTAAAAATTGGGAAATTGATATCCTTTCGGAAGATTTCCGGAAATTCATCGCTCATGAAGATGTAGTTGTAAGCATCTGTAAGTTTTATCAAAAAGTTTTCTAAAAAGTATTTATAAAATTCATAGGGATTGCGATCGTCTCCTGGAGTTTTGTTGTTGTTGCATCTGTGAATGCTTGATCCCAAATTTCGTTTTCGACTCAAGGATAAGCAAACTGTATTTGGAAAGGTCTTTCTAAATTGTTACCGTTGAAAATGATGTGCTAATAGTCCTATACTCATTTCTGTTTTTCTAACGAAAGGTATACTATTTAGATATCGCGCTAATTTCCATTAAGAGCTGCTGTGTTTTCTGCTGAATTTGATCGTCGTTTACAAGACTCAGACTTGTGTCAAGGCTTGTTTGGTGAAATTAAATTGTATAGCATAAACACCAAATTGGTATAAATTTGAAAAAAAAAAATCAATAAACAGTTTTTTTTTTTATAAAAAACAATACTAAAACCTGGTAAAAATTGATTTTTGACTCGAATATCTTGACAAAAATTAAAGACAATTCGTTCCAACTATCTAATTAAAAATATTGTTTTTAATATTTAACAATATTAAAAGAAAAATGAAAAAGTCAGTTTAAAAAAATAAGAATCTACAAAAATACTACACAGAATTTGGTAAATATTGATATTATCAAGGTATTGACTTAAAAATGATTTCATTATATGCAAAATTTATAGTATTAGGAAATAAAAACTTTCAAATATTATACTAAAATTGGTAAACGGTTTTTGAGGGAGCGGACTGTGGTCCAGAATCGACATCCAAAACGAATTTATTCAAATTTCTGACATATAATAATTTGACCCAAACCCCCTTATGAATCGAATGCTGGATACCGAAACTATGTTATAACGCATTAAGTTAATGACTGTTGTAAATATTTCAGTAGTATGGCAACACCCATGGATGGTGTGGATAGTCAACCTGGACCCTCAAAAGCTGGAAGGCCATCAAAAAATTTCCTTGATGCTGGTATTAGAAGTTAACAAAAAAAGTACAAAATATGGTTGCCAATAATTCTTTGGAAGAACTTTCACGTGCAACTCAATCTGCGTTATGGAAAAGTGGTAAGCGAGATGCTGCTCATGTTGTTAAAGAAGCTGCTGAAGAATCAATGGCATCTGTAAAAAAAAAGGACCAGAAAAGATTCAGAAAAAATATACCTGTACCCATGTCTCCAGACGAAGCATTAGCGCTTATAATAAATACAAAATCAAGTTAATCTACCTACTTATCTTATAGATTTGCTGCAAAAAACTGCAACGCAAATATTTATCCACCATGGTACAAAATATTATCAGCTAAAAAAAAAAGTTATCCTGCAGAAAACAGAATAGTTGTGACGAACATGAGCGTGGAGATTAAATTACAAGATTTGCTTAATTTGACAATAAATAGGATATGTGAACTTCAAAAAGAAGTACTTCTGACATCAACTAGCAATTTATTCACTCTGGTTTGTAAATGGGATATAGATGGTAGCTCTGGTCAAACTAATTATAGACAACTTAGTAGCTCATCAGCAGAAGACTCTTCTGTTTTGATAATATCACTAGTGCTCTTACAACTGCGCGATAGCCAATATAATACGAATATTATATGGTAAAATAAAGTTCCATCTTCCACACGGTTTTGCAGAGCTATTAAATTTATTTTTGCCAAAGAAACACCAGAAATTACTAAATCAGAGGTCAATAACATTAAAGAACAAATTGCAAATTTGCAGAGATATCAATATCAGGATAAGAATATCGACTTTAATCTTGTGCTTACAATGGTGGATGGCAAGGTTTGTCACACATTGACCGATACGAAGTCTACACAAAGCTGTTACATATGTTTAGCTAAGCCATCAGAAATGAATAATAATCTACAAAATGTGACTCACAAAAATCTCAAGGTTGAAAATCAAGACTTTGGACTGTCAAACTTACGTTCCTGGATAAGGTTCTTTGAATGTTGCTTGCATATATAACATAGATTGCACATCAAATCTTGGCAGGTCAGAGGTTAGAATAAAAGTTTAGTAGAGTCAAGGAAAAAGGAAATCGTTTATAAATTGAGGCAAGCATTGGGCATCATTGTTGACCAGCCGAAACCTGGATATGGATCTACAAATACGGGTAATACGGCAAGAACTTTTTTTGAAAATTATAAAAAGTCGGTATTCCCTAGAAACTGCAAAACAGTACGTGTCCTTGTATCCGTGGTAGGTATAATATGCCGACAAGTGTTCACAAAGTGCTAATTCATGGATCTGAAGTTATTAAGCAAGCAATTTTGCCTATTGGACAGTTAGGAGAGGAAGCACAAGAAGCCAAAAATAAAGATTTTAAGTTCATAAGAGAACATAGAAGCAGAAAAGATACAGCAGAGCATACTAACTTTGATCTTTTTAATTATTTTTTGTTGTCATCAGATCTGAATTAAGTTTACAGGGAAAATGTTGTAAAAAGAAAAAAAATGGAACTAGAAGCAATGGATCTGCTCAAAGCACCACATGTAGAATTAAATATAAGCGCCTAATACTCACATTCCTTACCTTTTATTAAATAAAGTATTTAGAATTATTATTTTGACTTTTAATAAGAGAAAACAACAGATTTGTTTTGTTTTCGTAAAATGCAACTTCTATTATCCAAAAAACTACTATAAATAATGATTTTTTTGTCATTTTGTGTGGTTTTTACAGAGCCAGGAATTAATTCGCGTTAAATGTGCATTCTGGACCACTGTGGAGCGGGTCGAAATGCTGTATGTATTTTAAAATACTGTATAGTAAAATGATACTGTACGATACTGTATGGTTAATATTCTGTATTTCAAAATACTGTAAATTTAAAATACTGTGTCTCAAAATGCTGTATTGTCAAAATACTGTATCTCATAAACTGTATAATACTGGAAGTTTTGACAGATCAATTAGTTCGGTGCAATTGTTTATGCAATTGTTGATTATGATAGGAACAATTCATTATTCATGTAAAAATGTGAGAGAGATACAAATAACTAAGAAGAAGAAAATGAGAAAGAGAAAATAAGAAGATACCATTTATGTTGTTTTTGTTTTTATTACTTTAAAGACTTATGAATTATCATAGGTAAATATGTTATTGTTCAAGAGAAGTATATTAGAAAATTATTATGATGTTTTCTTAAAAAAAGTATTCTGTTTTTAAAAGTCCAAAATAAAAATCGTTTTGATAATTTAAAAATGTGCGCACTTTTTTACATTCTCAAAACGATTTTTATTTTTTAGTCTTATTTACCAGCATTTAGAATTACAAAATTTTTTCATACAGAATTTTGAAATACAGAATTCTGAGATGCAGTATTTTGATCATACAGTATGTTGTACATACAGTATTTTGAAATACATTATTTTGAGATACAGTATTTTAAATACAGTATTATGATCCATAGAGTATTTTAACCCCAACCCGGTTTTTGACTAAGAATCTCGGGAAAAAATAGATATTGAAATCAGGCTTCTTTTATTACAAATATATGTACAAAGTATTGTTTCTAACTTCAAGTTCTTTTTTTACAAAACACGAAAATCATCAAAAAGAACAAATAATTGATAAGAAAACGTTATTGACTCAAATATAAGTTTAATATATCTCAAACAAAATATTTGTATTAATGATTTGTTCAAGATTTAGAAAGGTCGCCAGATTTACACTTATGGCAAGTAATCAGTGTAGGTAGCATCACGCGATTTTTTTTTAACTATACGTTGTATGCAAAACTGAAAAAAAAGAGGCTGGGATGCGACCCATACTGATAACTTCCCATCCCGTCTGCCGATTTGTCTTGCTTAAAAGGTTTGTAGGTTTTCGTGTTTTTTTTTTTTAAAGCTACCAGTTAAATTATTCTAAACAATTTTAAAATAGCCAACAATATTTTGCATATAATGAAATAGTTTGATTTCAAAATCTATTTTTGGTAACGAGATTTTTAGTCTTTAACGAATTTTTACCAATTTTAGTAGCATTCTCTAAAAGTTTTTATTTCTTATATAAACAAATACAAATTGGATGAATGAAATTAATTCGAAGTCAATGTCTTCATTTGTTCACGAGATATCGAGAATGGAACATCAATTTTTACCGATTTTGCGTACGTTTTTTTGTAGATTTTAATTTTTCATGAAAAAAACTGACGGTAAGATTTTTATACAAAAATTTCTGAATGTTGAAAACAATATTTTTTATAAAATAAAATTAATTTGAAGCATATATCTTAAATCTTTGAAAAGATATTTGAGTCGAAAATCAATTTTTACGAACTTTTAGTAATGCATTTTTTATGTATTTATTTTTTGTTAAAAAAACTGTCAATTCGATTTTTCTCAAAATTTTACCAGGTGTTGAAAACGTTATTCTTCGTTGAACAAAATTGTTTTTTTTAGATAAAATCATTTTTTATTTGTAAAATGTTCGAGCTGACAAATATTTTTTTTTTCAGTTTTTTTGATTTATAAAAAACCCTTAATTGGATTTTTTTTCCAAAAATATACTTGTTTGGTATCACTTTACAATATGTAATATACAATTCAATTCAAGTCTCTAGCGTTATTGGTTCGTGAGATATTTTGGGTTAACCAAAATGTTCATTTTTTTAAACTGATATATATACCTACGCAATTTTCTTGAGAGCCCTTTCTGCATCTTTCTGCATTATTATCTGTATAACAAAATTTATTTGAAGTCAATATCTGTTCTGGTTCTTGAGCTATGGACGACGAAAAAAACGTCGGGAACGTACGGACGTACGGACGTACGAACGTACGTACACACGCACGCACAGACATCTTTCTAAAAATCTTTAATTTCGACTCTAGGGACCTTAAAACGTTGAGAAATGTCAAAATTTTTAATTCGACAAATCGGACCTATTACAATAACTTCCTATGGGAAGTTAAAAAATATTGAACTAAATATGAGACTTTGAATTAAGTTACTTTTTTCCATATGAAGTTATTGAAGTATCAAATCTAACTGAAAATCATCCATTGGATCACTATTATCAAATGATTGTCCATATAGACTTTACACCAGTCTAATTTACAATGATCAATTTAATAGGCTTAACTCTAGATGAGTTGAAATACCTTCCAACCATCTTAGATGATCAGCGTGCCGAGCCACTATTGTCAAGGAAAATTGAAAAAAAAAATGGTCTCAATAACATGAGAACTTCATTTATACGTTCTAATAAATATGTTTAACTTTAGTGTTTAACAAGGTTTTTTTCCTCAACAATTTAAATGTGTAAAGGTGATCCCTCTTTATAAAAAAGAAGATAGAACAAATATGTCAAACTATATACCTATTTCTCTTCTTCTCAAAATTTTTCAAAAAGCTAAGAAAAAAAAATTACTTCTTCCTTAAAAAAAATTGTATTTTTTTTTAAACGTAAATCTTATTAGATTTCGGTCTGAAAATTTAACCGAAGATGCAATTCTTCGACTTTGCAGTCAACTCTATGGCAGCTTGAATCATAATAAACTGAATATGGCTCTTTTTAATGATATGACCAACACTAAAGCCTTTGACATGGTTGACCATGATTTACTGCTAAGTAAATTAAATAATGCAGGATTTAGAGGATTTATTTTTGAATGGCTGAAGTCATATTTAAAAGAAAGAGTTCAAAAAGTAGTAGTAAATGATGTTCTAAGTGAAGCTCGATATCTAAAATCTGGAGTACCTCAGGGCCCCATACTCGGTGCCGCGTTTTTTCTAGTTGAATGGCCTTTCTACGGCTCTGGCGGATGATATGTCGTTAACCTACCAGTCAAATTCAGAACATAATTTTAACATTAAAGTTGAAGAAGATCTTGAAATTCTAAGAACTTGGTTCTATGTTCATAAGTTAACCCTTAGTGAAAAAACTAAAACAATGTCCTTCAAAACTTCTAGTCATCAGTTATGCATTTACAATTTTATATTTTATGGGTCGAATTGTAGACAATTCACCTTTCCTTTACACGGTTGTGGTAGACCTAATTTTTGAAGTGTTGGTATTTTTTTCAGATTTGATTTAGTATACAATTTTAAATGTTTAGGAGTTACAATTGATTTTAACCTTAACTGGAAAGATCATTATCTGCAACAAAAATCGATCAACTGAGAGTTGGCTCTTATTCAAGAATTTGAGAATTCTATCTATGAGACACCTTACATTTTTAATGTACTGAACAACAAATTTTTCAAGCAGAGCTATAATATTCCATGTAGGAACTCGCAGTTATATAATCTTAATAATTTGAATCTTGAAATTTTAAATTCATCATTTTTAAAACAAAATACGAGTATTGTTATTTTAAGAGTTATGAATCAGATTTATTCAAAAATTGTTTTTTTGTTTATTATTTATTAAACTGAATCTTATACAACCAACCACACTTTCGGCTGGAATCTTTGTTTTGTTTGTTTTATGAGGAGTTATAGAAAGAGGGTTTTAAGTAGCATACATTTCAAAGTATGAAATTGGTTAGCAAAACTTCCTCTATTAGTCTGCATTATAAGTTTAAGAATTGACATTGACTACACAATTCTTTGCTTTACTAGTTAGTATCAATCTTCCTCAAGATTTATAAAGTATAAAAAAACAGATATTGTAACTTTTTTTAGATGATCGTTAAAGCTATATCCCAATGATTCATCATCGCTCATAAATAAAAAGAGGTCTTCAAAAACTCTTCAAAAACAAATAGACTAAATCAGAATCAATTAACACTGCAAACGAAACATCACAGAAATATAACAAGACAAAAACATCTAAACAAACATTCATCAATTATTACAAAATCAACAACAACAAAAATGTATCTTTTTATGAATTTTGTACAGAATCTTGTTCAAAAGAAAGCTAATTGAGATCAATAAGCAACAGAAAAATAAATAAAGAAAAGGAAAAGACAAAATGTATACAAATAGACGCAGAACTATTATAGGTTAGGTATAGGTTAGGTTAACGTGTTTTTTTTTTAGATACGTTTTCCTTCATATGGGCTTCATTTGTTTTTCTTTCTTGATAGGTTATGGTCTTATTGGGTATTGTAACGATCTTTGAGATGACTAATCTGATCCTACACTGATAAGACCAACAAACATCATACAAAAACATGATCAGACAACGATGATGATAGATGTAAACACATACTCCTATTGGACGTGTTTTGAATGCAAACACAAAACTTTAGTCAAATAGAATTTTTGTTATGTGTTTTTGTTACGTTACTTTGTTTAGATACGAAAAAGGTGACGCATTGTAACCTTTTGGTCAAATAGATAATAAATGAGTGTTTTATAGGTTTTGAACTAGCGCAACGGGACGAGGTTATAGAACTAAGCCAGGTGGACAGTCAACCGTAATTGAGTGACACATAATGTACCTATTTATGACCTGCAGTATTTTTATTCAACAACCAAATATAATTTTCCATTCCAAGTTATTGTTATTCGATTTCTATTTACAAACAAAAAATTAAAACAACAGAAAGTAATGTACAAAAAATTAGCAAAAACTGTTTTCCAATCCAATATCTTGGGAAAATAAAGGTATTGGCTTCAAAGTCTCATATTTATTTTGTAAGATAAAAGAGTTAGAGATGCGACCCCCGATGATAACTAACTATCCGTGATCGTCTATCGATTTTTCTGAAACTTTAACAAATTATTTATAAAAAAAGAGGGATAACTTTCCATCCTGTCTGTCGAATTGTCTTACTTAAGGATTTAACAAAATATTCATAACAACATTTTGTGTTATATAAATAATTTGAAGTCAATATAATTCGAAAATTATGTTAAAGTTTTTTTAACTTCCCATAGGAAATTATTGTAATGAGTGCGATTTGTCAAATTGAAAATTTTGACATTTCTCGACGTTTCAAGTTCTCTAGAGTCGAAATAAAAGATTTTTAGAAAGATGTCTCTGCGTGCGTGTGAACGTACGTTAGTACGTCCGTATGTCCGTACGTCCGTACGTTCGCGACGTTTTTTCGTCGTCCATAGCTCAAGAACCAGAAGAGATATCGACTTCAAATAAATTCTGTTATACAGTTAATAATGCAGAAAGATTCAGAAAGGACTCCTAAGAAAATTGCGTGGGTGGTTTTTTTTACCATAGCAGTTTAAAAAAAAGGTGAACATTTTGGTTAACCCTAAATGAACCAATGACGCCAGAGACTTGAATTAAATTTTATATTTTGTATTGTAACGTGATACAAAAGAAGTATATTTTTGGAAAAAATCCAATTGACGTTTTTTTTTATAAATCAAAAAAACTGAAAAAAAATTTGCTCGAAAATTTTACGACTAAAATATGTTTACATCTCCAAAACAATTTTGTGCAACGAAGAATAATGTTTTTGACATCTGATAAAATTTTGAGAAAAATCTAATGGACATTTTTTTTTATAAAAAAATAAAATCCTAAAAAAACATTACTCAAAGTTGGTAAAAATTGAATTTCGACTCAAATATCTCTTCAAAAGCTTGAGATTAAGGCTTCAAACTTATTTTATCTTATAAGAAATATTGTTTTCAACATTCTGAAAAATGTTGAGAAAAATCGAGTTGACAGTTTTTTTACAAAAAATTAAAACCCAAAAAAAAAAATTTAAAAGTTGGTAAAAATTGATTTTCGATTCAATTATCTTTTAAAAACTTTAAGATATTGGCTTTAAACTACTTTTATCTTTCAAAAAATATTGTTGTCAACATTTAGTAAAATTTTGAAAAAAATCGAATTGACAGGTTTTTTTACAAAAAATTAAAAACCGAAAAAAAAATTTAACAAAATTTGTTAAAAATTGATTTTTGACTCAAATATCTTTTTAAAAACTTGAGATAATGGCTTCTTACTAATTTTAACTTATAAGAAATATTGTTTTCACCATTAGGAACAATTTTGAGAAAAATCGAATTGACAGTTTTTTTACAAAAAATAAAAACCTAAAAAAAAATTTATAAAAGTTGGTAAAAATTGTTTTTCGACGTAAATATCTTTTCAAAAATTTGAGACATTGGCTTCAAACTAATTGTATCTTAAAAAATATTGTTTTCAACATTCTATTAAATTTTGCGAAAAATCGAAGTAACAGTTTTTTTACAAAAAATAAGAACCTAAAAAAAAAACAATACTAAAACTTGGTAAATATTTACTTTCGACTCAAATAGCTTTTCAAAAATTAAAAATATTGTTATTTTATTTCACAGAAAATATTGCTTTCGATATTCAGTAATTTTTTTTATAAAAATCCAACAGTCCGTTTTTTAATAAAAAAAAATAAAATCTACAAAAAAAAGTACGCAAATTTGCTAAAAATTGATACATTTAGACAAACCTTAAAGCAAGACAAATCGACAAACGGGATGGGAAGTCATCAGTGTGGGTCGCATCCCAGCCTCTCTTTTGGAAGATATTTGAATCGAAAATCTATTTTTACCAAGTTTTAGCAATGTTATTTTTTAAGGTTTTATTAAAAATTAATAGAAATAACATGAATAAAACAACAACAATTACTTGTGTGTACTTAGAAAAATGCTAATCGGTTCAGTATAGTTCGATAGAACGAAAAAACCTGTAATTGGCTTACAACTTTCATGTGGGTGCGGTGGTGGCGTAGTGTGTAGTGCACTAGCTCCTCACACGCTAGGTCGCTTGTTTAAGCCCAACTCGGGCAAAAGTTCTTCAAAAAATTAAATTGAACATAAAAGCGATTAAGCACCACTAAAGGAGTCTGATGATCGGGTTGGTCCCCGTGAAATAGCTATAACTCCAGCCTATGAACTTGGTGGTAGCACACACAAGTTGTTGTTATTTCATTCTAAATTTTCAAAAAAAAAACTCTCAATTCGACTTTTCTCAAAATTTTACCAGATGTCAAAATGAAGATAAAATCAGTTTTTGTTCGTAAAATATTAGAAGTGACAATTATTTTTATTCAGTTTTTTTATTTATAAAAAAAAAGTTAGTTGATTTTTTTAGTATTACGACACAATATATAATGTAAAACTTAATTCAAGTCCCAAGCGTTATTGGTTCGTGATATATTTTGGGTTGACCAAAATTTTAACTATTTTCTTTAAATTGCTACGGTAAAATAACCACCCTCTTAATTTTTTGAGAGTCCTTTCTGCATCATTGTCTACATTACAAAATTTATTTGAAGACGATATCTCATTGGTTTTTCAGATAAGGACGACGAAAAAAACAATAACATATAGACGTACGAACGTTCGCACGTACATACGTACATACGCACACAAAGACATCTCTCTAAAAATCTTTTATTTAGATTCTAAGGACATTGAAACGTCCAGAAATGTCAAAATTTGCAATTCGACAAAATCGGACCGATTACAGTAGCATTCTAAATATATAAACGCTCTCCAAATGAAACATAAATATGACTGAAAAACATTAATCGAATTAATGATATTATTTTTAGCACGTCATTCAAAAGTTTTCTCTGTTTTTTTTTTTTGTTTCCTTAAAAATGTGTAATAAAAAATGTTACCTTAAAAAATAGCTGAACTTAAAAATAAAAACCAAACATTAAAAATACACCACCTTAACCAATACCAACTTCCTAAATACTTTATGTCAAGTAAAAGGATCGTCACCAAACACAAAGTGATGGGACAAAGTTTAATTATTGTCATTAAATCCAAACATTGCGCCACCATATAGAAAAAGAGAAATTGTTGCACGGAAGAAAAGAATTGCACCAACAATAAAAACAAATACATATATATAAACAAACGGTAGACTGGCTATACGATCCCATAAATAATTTTTCTTTCTTTTACCATAAGTAAAGTAAACCCATCAAAAAGGACGAAATAAAAAAAGAATCGAAGGAGCAATTGCATGCTGTCAAAACAAAAAGTTAAACTATACGAAGTAGTATATGTTGCACGATTACTTTGGCTACACAGGCTACAGGGACAGGGATACACTGTATAAGGACAATTTTTTGTAACTGTTTCTGTAAAAATATTTTTTAATGCTTTCATAAAATATAGACAAAAAGTAATTCCATCACCAACACCGCTCTGTGCTGAGCTGAGCTGAGCTGACTTGTCCGTGGCAGAGTAAGGACTCTCTGTTTTGATATTTTTTTACATTCTTTAACTCACGTTATATTTTTTTAAGGTTCAGACACCTTTGGAAAAGGGTGGTAAAAGAAATGGCATATTCATATAATGATATTAATTTCGACGCTTTTCAAAAACAGTACAAAGCAAATACAACCATAATGTGAATTTTACAAGCTGAGAAACTCACAGTGAAAGTTTTAGTTTTGAGTTCATTTTCAGGGCTTAAACAAATTTGAATGTCATTCTACTCAAAATGTACCTTATTTTAAATCCAAGACTGAAGTCCAATAATTTTTTTTATTAACTGACTAAATACGAATAAACTTCCAATACCTTTTTGGAACAAACAAGATATAGAGTTGCCACTTTGGAAATAATCGAGGGTAGGTGGCAACTCAAATAGAATGAAATAAGCAAAATGATTGAAGATTTATAAGAAACTTAACTATGAGAAAGAAATCAGAATAAGATGCGTGGCAACCCTGGTTCATCTATCATTAATTACGACTTGAGGTAAACATTATCTTTATCTTCCATCTAATGACCAGCAACTTTATAACAAAAAAACTTGAGCTCGTGAAATTCATCATACAAAAAGGACCGTACACTACCTTACCTACCGCACGAAACCAAAAAAACGTAGTACGTCAAAGTGCACAATCATTTGTTAGCGAGCAGTGAGAAGTCACATTATACGATGGCAATCGTAAACATTAAGAAGAGAATTAAAAGAAGAAAAATGAAGTAACAACATGATAGAGTCCTTTCTTTCTGGTTCTGGTTCTGGGTGGTCCCCAACATTAACAACAACTGCAAGACTGGGCATCAAGGCTCTGGCTCATCAATGTCTACAAACTACTACGACACAATTCATCCTGACGATGATGGTTTGGTTTGACCGATTCCATGTCCGTCTCTGTCTCCGTTGCCGTATCGTGAGTGTCTTGTTCTCGTCCTGCAGGACATCAAAAAAGTATCGTGGGCGAGATACTACCTCAACGATGAACAGACAACGTAATAATATAATGTTTATTTTACTGAAGTTTATGAGCGAATCCTTGATTAAGGTAAACTTATCTGCGATGTTATACCTTAACATCTATATGGACTCTTGGTCACTTTATGCATTTCACTTAATGACGCAATCAAAATCCTCGAATGAACATTACGACAAATGCATGTGACGGTAATCTGTCGATAATGGACAACCAACAGGAAGAATAACAACAACAACAAAAAAGGGAAAGTTAAAGCGTTCAGCTGGACATTCAGTGATATGGAAGCTAACAGAGTACTGAGTACTGTAGGATAGAGTGTTGTTATAACTGCACCCAAAAGCAATTAAATGTGCTTTTAAAGACACCCAAGAGGAAATTAAAAACCAAACTCAAATCCTGGATGGCGCAAATATAATCAGTTGTCTTTGTATAAAGCGAATCATTTGGATAAAAAGTAAACCATAGCAGAAAGAGCCATCATCAAAAAAGGGACAATCCTATTTGCAATTTAGGAATTCTTATCTGATGCACCTAATCCTTGTTGTGTCACCTTTTAAATTGGCTTTGTTGAGAAGGATAAAGAAAAAAAAAACCAGGACTTCAATAAGGATTAGAATAGATTAAAAATATATATACCAACCAACCAAACCCAAAAATGTATGAGTGAAATTGCTCATACACTTATACTCGTACTTACCTTATCTTTGCCGTCCTTGTCATTGAATCAAAGGCATCAGAAAAAGGATACTTTTTTGTTGTTGTGTTTTTTTATGTTCTTTGACAGTTAAATACAGTTAATGAGTCTTTTGCATTTGAAGGAAGCGTTAATTATTATTATTTAGGTATTGTAAGATTTCTTGCGTGATGTCTGCGCGAAGCTGATTTTCTATGGTGTGACAATCTAATTAATCCTTGACACTTTTCGTCTGGCAACTTGGTAGCTTGGTAGGGTTTAGCTGTGGAACAAAATGTTGAGTGTCTGCGAATTGGTGACATAAAATTTTATTATTTTACTGCGTGTCGATTGTTTAATTGTGATAATGGTTATGTATTTTTATTGGGGACTTCTCATAAGGAAAACGTAGACAGTTCGGTGATCTATAAAGAAAACTCAACGTTTTGTAAGTAAATTTGTTTACGAGTCGTCATTTTCTAATGTGTATAGAATGTTGGTATCTGAATTTTCTTAACTAATAACGTGCCGTTTAGAATATTCAATTTCTTGTAAGTAGCCAAATTTTCTTTTAACGAACTTAGAGAAAGACAGAGTGTCGTAAAGCATTAAACATTCGCGTAGTATGGCTAAAGAATAAATCTCTGTATTTCACAGTAGGTTCGAGGGTATACTGATGATCATTCCTAGAAGCGCGAGAATTACGGTTGAACTGTTTAAGGGAAGGAGTGCAACTGACTATTTTAATATAAACCGTTAAAATTACGGTAAGAAGGGGTGAGACAAGGAACTTTATGACGATGTTCAAGCAACGTAAAGGAACTAACGATGATATTATCACCAATCAATTTAAATGCTCTACGTTCAATACTGTCCAAGAGAATTAAGTAAATTGCATCAGCACCAGCCCATAAGAGATGGGAGTTATACTCAAGCTTTGGGCGTATATAATTCCTGTAGGTAACAGCTAGATCGGAAGTTTAGACACATTTTTTAAATCGCCTTAGGAAACGATACAAGACAGCATTTGGTTTTCAAAGTATTAAATTCCCCATTGATCGATGCTGTTAAGGTCGGAATTCAATGAGCTTATCATATTTTGTTGCGGCAGTTCCACATCCGAAGAAGAAACAATGGATTGGATTAGAAGTTGCAGACAGGAGATCATTAATAAAAAATGAGAAAGAGTTTTGGAGATAGAACAGAGCCCTGAGGTACACTAGCATTTATTTTGTGGTTTTTAGACTTAAACCCATCCAATGCTACTTGCATTGAACGATCCAAACAGTAATTACTCATTCAATGAATGAGGGAGTCATCAAAAACGAAATCACGTATTTTCGATAAGAGAGCCAAATGTTGTTGAAATATCAAATCAATAATCTTACTTTCTCCAAAACGATGTAAAGATTTGCTCCACTGTTCGGTACGATGAACCATGAGATAACCAGTGAACCTATTGCTGTGAAAGCCGAACTGTCAGTTATTCAAAAACTTTCAAACTATGAGATATTTTTTGAGCTGATAAGAATTAATCAGCGTTACCATGACCTTAAAAAAAAGGGACGTAAGTGCAATCGGTCGGTAATTAGAAGGTGAGGAAGATTTGCCTTTTTTGGGAATGTACTAGACAAATGCCAAAATAGTGTTTTTTATATACGCTCAGAACGAGACCAGAGGAGTAGAACAGATGAAAAAGCTTTTGCAGCGATTTTGCCACCGTTCAAGAACACCTCTCCAAAACAATAGCGGGGATACCATCTGGACCAGCAGATTTATGTGTGTTAATCCAGAGTGCGAAAAAAGATTGGTCCCATAAGATCACTAACGCGCTGAAGTACACACGGAGTCATAACACTTACTGGAAGCTAAGAGATTAGCTTTCTCTGAAGAGCTAACAAATAAAGTTATATTGACAACGAGCTTAGGAACCAACGAAAAGGAAGAATTCCTCATGTTTTTTACGAATGATGAAAAATTCTTTCTGGCCTTGGGACATTGCAATGTTTTATTACAGTACATTTTGGTAATTTATAAATTTGATCCATCGAATATGGGTGTTGAAGGCTTTTCTGGTTTGCTTTAACTTTTTCCGGCTTTCCTCAGTAGGGTTGACTTTACTGCAACGGAAACTTAAGTCTTTGGCCCTAATTACCTTTTTACAGTTTGCATCAAACCATGCGTTTTAACTATAGGTCTGGTGTTTTTAACCCTGTTCGGGATAAAAGTTCTCATATCCCAGAAGAATCAAACTTGTGATTATATCAGCGCTGGCGTCAATGTTACTATCTATGAACCATACTGACCAGTTAAAGATCCTGAAATAATTATTGAGACCGCGTCCCAGCTGGCTTTCTTGTATTGCCAAACGGTTCTCTTAGAAGCTCTTTCTTAAGTTGGAGAGTTTTGACTCGAGAAAATTTTCAGATACAAAACAATGGTCAGATGTGCCTAGAGAAGATAGAACTCTTAAAATAGTATACTTATCAAGGGTTAGAGGTAAGATACAAGTCAAGATATTCGAGAGGGCTCGTTGACCAGCTAAGTTAGGTGGTTCAACTCAGCGAAGATTTGAGCACACACTCCTTAGGGAGGTTTCTGACCAAAATGTTAAAGCCATGAAGAATTGTGTAATAATTGCGTAACAACGATTACAATTCGAGAATAGGACGAAACAATTCTTTGGGTGGAATTAGACAAAGTATTAAATTCACGGGAAGTTGATAGTCTGTCTATATTAGGACTTCTATAAAGGAAGCAAAAGAGAAGGATGTGCTTATTTAAGGAAAATTTAAGGGATACCGACATAATGCCCAAGTGCAAAAACTCCAAAAACAAAATCCCCACACTATTAAAAATCCACAAAATCATTATCCCCAAGTACAAAATCTCCAAAAATAAAATCCCCAGGATCTAAATCCCCATGCCCATAATCCACAAACGAAATCCCCAAATATAATTTTTTTCAAACTTTGTCAACGCATGTTGGTTTTTATCATTTGAGTGTACTTTTCGGAGCTAATCAAAAGTTCAGAAGATTACGACATTTCAAAACTTTACTTCTGGTTCAAAACCAATTTTCTGGATGCGTCAAAAAGAAAACATGAACCCGAATCAAAGTCAGTTGCCAAATGTCTAAAAAATAATTTTCCTCGCACAAAAAATGTAGTAGAATCTTGGCATCGCCGCCTCAAGTGCATTGTAGGGATAAAAAACTCAGGATTATATGCACTAATAAGAGATTTATCCAAGGAAATGATCGTAGGGGGTCAAGTTTCCCAAATCATTTTCCCAATCCGTTTTTCTCAAAATCCATGGCTCCAAACAAGATAATTTTCACAATTTTTTTCCCGAAAAATTGGTGTCCCAATACAATTTTTGGCTCAACTTTCCATTAGCGCAGCACGAATTTCGACATGCATATACATAGATACGAGTATTAGCAAATAAATAATAATTATAGCAATTTTAGAGCGAGGAAACATTTCTATTTCTAATTAATTTTCAAAGTTCACCTTTTCACATATAACACACGCAAAAATGGTTGATTTTGACATTTCTTACCTGTTTTTTTGTTCAGTGTTGCCATACATGATTTTTTTTTTGGGGATTTTTTTGATTTTTTTAATGCTACTTTTCATACACCCAAACTCGCACCCACCCCAAATCCTATAGAGATTCGAAGCAGGGGGGGTTGCAGGGGGGCAGCATGTCACCCCTTACATACCTAGCTGTTAGTCCGTCGCCGCGCCGTACTATCAATTTAAAAAATTATTATTATTATTATTATTATTATTATTATTATTATTATTATTATTATTATTATTATTATTATTATTATTATTATTATTATTTTTATTATTATTATTATTATTGTTATTAGTATTATTATTATTATTATTATTATTATTATTATTATTATTATTATTATTATTATTATTATTATTATTATTATTATTATTATTATTATTATTATTATTATTATTATTATTATTATTATTATTATTATTATTATTATTATTATTATTATTATTATTATTATTATTATTATTATTATTATTATTATTATTATTATTATTATTATTATTATTATTATTATTATTATTATTATTATTATTATTATTATTATTATTATTATTATTATTATTATTATTATTTTTATTATTATTATTATTATTATTATTATTATTATTATTATTATTATTATTATTATTATTATTATTATTATTAATATTATTGTAATTATTATTATTATTAAGATTATTGTAATTGTTATTATTATTATTATTATTATTATTATTATTATTATTATTATTATTATTATTTATTATTATTATTATTATTATTATTATTATTATTATTATTATTATTATTATTATTATTATTATTATTATTATTATTATTATTATTATTATTATTATTATTATTATTATTATTATTATTATTATTATTATTATTATTATTATTATTATTATTATTATTATTATTATTATTATTATTATTATTATTATTATTATTATTATTATTATTATTATTATTATTATTATTATTATTATTATTATTATTATTATTATTATTATTATTATTATTATTATTATTATTATTATTATATTATTATTATTATTATTATTATTATTATTATTATTATTATTATTATTATTATTATTATTTTATTATTATTATTATTATTATTATTATTATTATTATTATTATTATTATTATTATTATTATTATTATTATTATTATTATTATTATTAATTTCTTATTTTTTTGTTGAATAAAAAGATAAACACAACTTAACTTTGTTCTGAATTATTCTCAAAGTCAAAATCCTTAAGCACAGATTCACCATATTTCGTATATATCGAGTGAGATATTCTCAAAATATGGTGAATCTGTGCTTAAGGATTTTGATTTTGGGAATTCTGGATTTAGGGATTTTGGTTTTGGGGATTTTGGTCTCGGAGATTTTAGGTTTGGGGATTATGTTTTGGGGATTTTGTTTTGGGGATTTTTGTTTTGGGGCTAGGGTACCCAACCCAAATTTAAAATACATACAATTAAAGAAGAAATTGGTACAGAATACATATTGTGGCGAGAGCTGATAACCAATATCTTTTCTAATGTTAAATATTAACAACAATGATTTTTTTGAATAAAATTATTTATCAATTGGTTGTTTTTTAAGATAAAATAAATTTGATGTAAAACCTTAACTTGTTTTAAAGATATTTGAGTCGAAAATCTGTTTGTACCAAAAAGTATTTACCTTAAGTTTTTTTTTTGTAAGAAAAAGTTTTAATTTGATTTTTATTTTAATTTTTCTGTCAAAAATGTTATTCTCCTTTACTTAACATAGCTGATACGTGAGATATTTGGGAACAACGGATTTTTTTTTTGAAAGTCCTTTCACGATGATGTAACTATCTGATCTGTATTCGAAGTTGATATCTCTACTGGTTTTGTATATATGGCCGATTGAAAGAGGTATCTCTATAACATACGGACGTAAGAAGGTAACTACACAATACAGACATGTCTCATAAAACTATGGATTCAGATTGCAAAAATCTTGAAACGTTGAGAAACATCATAGTTTTCAAATTTACAAACCGTACTACTCACAATAACTTTCAATAAGAATTACAAAAAACACAATTAAATCGTAACAGAATTAAATACATTTCCCAATTCTTTAAAATTTTAGTAATTTTGGATAATTTTAATTTAATTTTCTAATTTAAACAAAAGTATGAAAAAAATTCCTATTACCTTTCAATCTGGTTACCTCGAATGCAAAAAACATCTTTCAACCCTCTCACGTCCAACTTTCAAATAGCGATAATTTGCCTTCTATCTTAAAAGTCATTGTCCTTTTTGTATTTTATTAGATTAACTGTTCGAGGGTAATTTATACTTAAGCCATATTTCCAATATTATCTTAGCTAAAGCTGATTACATTCACTTTATTTGATTGTGGCCATGGTCATTTATAATTTGTCGATTTACTCATGTGTCAAAGTAATTTAAATACTCATCTCTCACCTCCGGTGTAATTTTGTGCCTAAGGACACACATGTATAGGATGTGGGGTTCTGCTGGCTCACTCCTTCGCCATCGTCTGTCGATGAACACGGACAGTACATTTTACATCAATAATATCGAAGAGGGTTTCTTCAGGATATTTCAACTCTTCCCATACTCATATTCCAAGGATTATCATTCTTAAAGAGCCGTATACGCTATACAGGCCTTTAAAAGATGCATAACTGCGTATATTCCTATACCAATTGATGTGATGTTTTTGGAGCCTATATGTGTTCAATTTTCATATACATAGTATAAGTATGCATTTTACAAGCGTGTGTTTGTGTGAATTTCAAATTTATCAAATTATTATTGCCTCCTGCGTGTTGTGTCTTTAGATTCGGATATGAGCTAAAATGGCAGGTGATGATTAATGACGCTCAGCCTCAATTTATTGCACTTTAGCCCAGGAATAGAACCTAACCATGTTTGTAATTCTGACATCCTTTCATATTTAACGGCACCCGATTGCATTATATAGAATCGACGACGATGGTTTTGGACATCCATGTACTTTAGTTTATACGAGGATGGAGGCATATAGCAACATAATATCTCTCGCTGTATGATTCGCTTTATAATGCACTTTGTCATTCATCTATCTAAACTCAATTATCGTGATAATTCAGGACGATCTATGCTAACAAGAATATTATTAATTGGCTACCAAACTTACTAAAGCAATCATCAATTTAGAGGGTGTCCATAATATTTATCGTTAGAATGTTTGATGAATTGGAGGTACATATAAATTATGTATTTCTGTTTGTGCAGTGTGCATTGTACTACTGTGTTCGATGAATTAATAATTATAAAATTTAAAATTCGCTTTCTTTCAAGTTTTAACTCATTCCTTAATTCCAAATTGTGTGGGCCGTTTGATTGAACTTAAAGATTAAGAATTCAAGAGCAATAAAATAGGTATAATTTCTAATGCTTTTACTGAAACATAATTATAATTTAGGGGCTCAAAACAGGGATTATAAAAATGGCATCATGTGCATAGCAAGACCATTTGAAACTTTAGGTAGTCTTGTCTCAGTCTTGTGAAAATTATAAAATATCTGCTTCGTCTCAGTAACAGACAGGCACCCTTAGTGCTCAGTTGATTTAGGATCCCGTTGTAACAAAATTTTATATTGAAACAAAATTAATCGAAGTCCAAATCTGGACGAAAATTCAATTTTTTAAGAATTTGATGCTCCATCCAAAGAATTGTTGACCATAGTCATCACACCGAAATTTTTCTTGGATTCGCTTTTTTCACCTGACAACATCCGAAGGAAGGTATGTTTAGGTCTTTGCAGACTTAAATCAATTAACTCAGCTTGTTGACGACCAAACTCAAATTCCTGACGGTGCAGGTCAATCCACCAACACCCTAGACTTGTTTCTTACCTATGACCATAAAATGACCACAATAAATACGCAATTAGTGTATTACCGCCTCCAGGCCCTTCAGACCATTATATCGTATCTGCAAACTTCTCATGTCAAAAAAAAAACAGTTAAGAAAAAACATCTATGAAAACTGTTTGGAAATATGAGAAAGCCAACTGTGATGGTCTCAACGACTTCTTCAGGAACCTTAACTGGTCACTATGCTTCCTCGATAGTGATTTGAATTCCAGCGCAGATATAGTAACAAGCGTAATTCTTTGTGGAATAAGAAATTTCATCCCGAATAGGCTAAAATCTATCAAACCCAAAGAAAACTTATTGTTTCACTAGAGCTGTAAAGAGGTCAACCACACTGAAGAAAACCGGAATAAGTTCAAACAAGCTAGAAGGACTTGTAACGATCCGACCCGAAATTACGTCAAAAAATTCTACAAAGTCTCAAAAGTAGTAAACATTTCTGGTCCTTTTTAAAAAACGTACGAAACACCACATCATCCTCGGTTCCAACGCTCGTCCACAATCACACTCCCTATGCAAGTTTGACTGATAAATTAATTCGACACTACCAGAAAATGTCATGAACCCTCCTGTTCTTGAGAGCGTAAACGATTTTATGGGACGAATCATCTTTCGCACTAGCTTAGTTACTAGAGTACTGAAAGATCTTGACAAACACAAATCCGCTGGCCCGGATAGTATCCCACCTATTGTTCTTAAGAGGTGTTCTTTAACGCTGGAAAAACCATTCCGTAAGCTTTTCCATCTTTCCTAGTCTACAGGTTTTTTTTCGAGTGGATATAAAACAGCATTTGTCCAGCCTGTCCCAAAAAATGTCGTATCCTCCTTCCCCTCCAACTATCGTCCAATAACACTTACGTCTTTTTTCCCCAAGGTCATGAAAACACTGATTAATTATCAGCTTAAGAAATATCTCGAAGAACGAAAGCTTCTAAATGATCGGCAGTGTGGCTTTCTTAGCAATAGGTAGAATGGTGATCCTACGGCCTTTTTTACCGAACAGTGGAACAAATCTTTACATTGTTTTGGGGAAAATAAGATTTTTACACTTAATATTTCAAAGGCATTCCATAAAGTTTAGCACCAAGCTCTCTTATCGAAAATGCTTGCTTTTGGTAGTGATGAATCCCTTCTTCCTTCGACTAGAAATTACCTTTATAACCGTTCAATACAAGTTGTATTGGATATTTTCAAGTCTGATATTCATAAAATAAATGCTGGTGTTCCCCAGGGCTTGTCCTTCCTTGTCCTTCGAATGTGGAACTTCAACGGCTGCGTATGTTAAGCTTATTAAATTCCGATCTCGACTGCAACGTCCGATGAGGAGTTAATAACCGTGTAGGATTTAATGCTTCAAAAACACAATACAGTCTCCTGTCGTTAAAGCGTAACCCACACGCGATACCACTATCCATGAGTGGCACTTGCATCCAGGAAACTAATAAACTTTCAGTACTCCATATGTGTATCACAGATCACCTCATATTTCAATAATTATCAGTTTAGCCTTGAGCTCAATTTCGGACTTACTGTCAAGTATAGATATTCTTTTCTTAACCGCACATCGAGAATGTGGATTGGTTTACCGAACTCAGTTTTTCTCTCCCATTATAATATTGAAATTTTTAAGACCAATGTGCACCGGTATCTCCTCTTACATCCTTCCCTATTTTCCTAAAGCTCGGACTGTCTTTAAACTTTAAACATGTTAAGGATATTAATTATCCTTTGAGTGCTCGTTAATTTTATACAAAAAAAATATCGGAAAGTTTTTTAGTAAGGTTGTCTGATGATACTTAAATTTGGATAGAAATAGGACATTCAACAAGGATATGCCCAAAAAAGACTTTCGTTCGAAAATTCGAACACTGCATTATAATAGTGTTAAAAAGAGCTTTTTAATCTATAATTCAGAAAAGTTTATACTTTTATTTCTATTAAGCGACCGATTGTATAAGACACGCACGTAAGCATGTAGCAACTTTCATTAAGCTATTTTTCAAAATCCTGAATAAAAGATTTGCGTAGGAGATGGTACAACTTGGGGTAAAATTGGTAGCAGTTTTTGCAGTGAGATCTGCGGCCTCATTTCCTTTGATTTAGGAATATCCAGGTATCTATGCTATGCATAATCTTCCTATAGACTCCAAAAAAGTGTATTTAATATTTAACATTCAAGAGGTGTGGTTTAAAAACAGTTAAGACATATGAAAAACATAAGTTTTAAAAAAGTAGCCAAGTTCTGCTATGTACAAAAAACGTGAGTATTCAGTCTAGTAAATTATTTCTAACTAAAATGTACTTTTGCAAGTTATCTGTTACTATACTATCCACTATTTATTGGGTCCCAAAAAAAAATTTCCACGAACGTACCTTGATAGCAGTTTCTTGTCCACTTAAATTCAAAAAGCAAGTTTATCCAACCCAGCTATGCATTTTATTTTTAGAACCAGCCAAGATGCTTTTTCATTTTAATTTCTATAAAATGCTTCATGTAAAATATTCCACTTGAGTGATTTTAATTTTAGAAAAAATATTTTGACATTCCTAAGACCAACGATGGCTTTGCTTTCATACATTCCATAAATATTTTATCTTCCATGACAATTGAAAAGGATAACACGAAATCAACCAGAAAACCACACACACCGAACATCATAAAAGGAGATCTTATCCAAATCGAAAAGATATTACACATACATAGCTCAAGGATATATGGCAGGATGTCTCTCTATACCCTATCTACCGCCTAGAGTGACATTCGAAGACAGGATAGAAAATTTTATTGTAAAATTTTCATGAATATGTAATT